>CM055892.1:11140753-13540753 GCA_029582165.1 Portulaca oleracea
ATCCCGAATCTCACTCATTGAGGCGGGAAATAAGGGTGAAACACATCTCAAAACCAAATTAACCAAACAAACTAATTCATTTCATTCCAACAGAACAACCATTTCATTACATGCCAACCCGAACCATGCATGACCAAAATACAACCATTGCAAGACAAACCAAACCACAACCAACCCAAAAGAACAACCAACATCAATACAAACCAAAACATCCCAACTAAAAACCAAAAGTTGACCACCAGAAACCATGCCCAACCATCCTTGATACCAACATCGAAACAAGCCAAAAACCCGAGATACTAATATGCCGAAACCACAAAGCCTTGCCTTCCCGTCCAAACCCTCCGATGAGGTACCCCCCCCCCACACACACTTACATTTTACAAAGTAAAACATAAAAACAATGAAAAGGATCAAGTGGGGGCGGGGATGCTTACAAACTGATCATCAGGCGGATCCTCCCGGAGGAGGATGGGATTGGTACGGAAAGAAGGATGGGTAGTAGGGATTTTCATAATCAGGAGGTGTCGGGATATGACCCTCAACAGTGTAGTAGTGAAAACCCCAATCTCGCATGAAGTGGTTTTGTTGGCGGAAGTACTCTTCATGACTGCAGATGTTGTCGGATACTCATGATCTCCTTTTATTGATCCTCGAGCATCTTCACTTGGGAACGGAGGAGTTTGTTCTGCTCGCGAACCTCAGCACTCAAGCTTTTGATAGAAGAAATAACTTGGCTCAGATTACCATGTTGTGCTAAGTTCCTTGGAATCTCTTCATTATCACTTTCCTCAAACTCTTCCAACAAACTAGAAATAGGAATAGGTGCCCCACCAATTTTCCTCGGCCAACCATAAAATTATCCGCACGACCAATTTTCAGGATTTGCAATATCAAGCCACTCCTCAGCATGAGTGGGGTCGAGAGGAATGCCGATTCTCTTATCATCATAACCATGATGGTAAACGGTGCGTGATTGGCGCTCAGAAATTATCTCCATTTGGATCAACTGATAAGTGCATTATTTGCACTTATTTTTAGGTATTTCAGAAGCATAATCATGGTGATTTTTGGCTAAAAAGGTGTTTAATCTTCCCCATTTCTCTATTTACACTTGGTCTTTGCGTTTTTGGCATTGATTTTCAGGTTTAGGGCCAAAAAGGTGATTTTTGGAGCAAATTTGGTAAGGCAAAGGGTACCACGGGCATCAATTACTGTTGATAAGACCGTTGTAAAAATTTCAGCAAGAAACGAGCAGAAAACAGCGAGACAGCGCCAACCACGGGCTGCCCGTGGTGACAGCCACGGATCGTGGTTGGAGCTGTTTTCTCGCTGCGGCAGTTATTTTTGCGGAAATAACCAGGGGGAAAAGAGGGTAAGGCGGTTATCACTTATTCTGGGCAGAAAAGAGAGATTTTTGGAGAGTAATTCTTCACCAAAACACCTCCATTCATCAAGAATCAATTCGAAGGCATTGAAGATTTGGAATTCGAGAAGAAGCACGTAACACTCTTGTGAAGTTCTTGAGAGAATCCTATGAATTTCTCCCTAGTGTTTGCTTTACGTTTCTCACTTTCTCTTCCTTAATTCTAGAATTGATTACCATGTTTAAAACGTATTTCTTGTTTTCAATGAATACTTGTGAGTAGATTTCGTTCTTTCTAGGGTTTTATGAACCATCAATATGGAGTTTGATTAGAAATGTTTTAGTTTGTACTTGAATTCTCAATTGAATCAATAGAAGGTTGCGTTTTTCTTGCTTACGAATGTTCTTAAGGCCTTGGATGTTTGTAATTCAGAAATTCACCTAAGAGGTACCGAAAGGTGAATTAGGGGAATTTGACCACCAACCCTTCTACCTAGGCCTACGAAATTTGAGAAAGGAGTAGTAGACTAGGGAATCGTTAGATAACCCGACGTTGCTTAGACCTTAAATTCTGTTTAACCCGGTGCATTTAAAAAGTTGTTGATTAGGTTAGTCAGGATAATTCTATTTAGCATCGAAAGGGCGATAGAATTTAGAGGTTATCGATTCTTGATTCGTTTGAGTTACTTTCTTGTGCATGCTTTAATATGGCTTTCAGACCCTGTTGTTAGGTGAGTAAAACCCTAGAAGTCTTCATCCATCGAATTACCTCTAGTTAATCCTTTCTAGTCCTCTTGAGTTCTAGTTAGTTCATTAGAAGTCATAAAAAAATTCATTAACCCGATTAGCTTAGCAATCAAGTAGAGGGATAGCTCACTGAGTTACTAGACCAAGTCCCTGTGGGATCGACCTTGACATTGCTACAATAGTACCCGTGCGTTTGCGGCCCTGTCAAGTTTAGGGCGCCGTTGCTGATTTTGGGACACAACCATACGTTCCACCAATGCCTTCTAGTCAGGCTCTTGGGTTTGTCGAGGCTGGGGTTGGGGTTGGGCTTGTTGACTTTGGAAACCAAGTGGTCTTTGGGTCTGTTGTTGTTGGTGCGGTCCCGTGGGATTGTTATTCCGATAGGAAAAATTAGGATGAGATCTAAATCCCGGGTTATAGACATTAGAGTATGGGTCAAAGTTCTGTCTTGGGTTTCCAATATAATTGGTCTGGTCCGAGGTCTCGGGACTAGCTAACCCAACAGGACAAAACAAGGTCTCATGCTCAAATGAATTACAAGAAGCACACGGTAGGGGAGGATTGGAATTTACATGCAAACGGTCTATCTTCTGAGTCACAGCATCTATTTTAGCAGTCAAAACAGAAATGGCATCGACATCATACTTACCTCCCGTTCTCGAGGAACGGGGCTTGGACCATTGGTGAGTGTTGAACGCCATTTGCTCGATCAAAGAATAGAGGTCATCGACCGCTTTGTTCATGATGTTCCCCCCAGCTGCTGCAAGAATCATCGCCCTCAACTGATCATCCACTCCATTGTAGATGGCATGGATGGGCACCCATGGCTCAAGACCATGATGTGGACACCGTGAAGTAGATCCTGAACTGCTCCCAAGCCTCGTACAGGTTCTCATCCGACTCTTGGACGAAGGTGGATATTTGGTTGCGGAGGCTTGTCAGCTTACTTGGCGGGAAATATTTGTTAAGAAATGCGCTCGCCATCTGATCAAAAGTGGTGATGGAGTTCGGCGGAAGAGTCTAGCCACTCCATGCTCGATCGTCTAAGGAAAACGGAAACAATCGCAGCTTGATTGCATCCTCGTGATGATTGTAAGCGCCTAGTATTTCTTGTAGCTTTGTTTAGCCTTTGCGTAGCCCGTAAGTGATTCAAAGATTTGCAAAGAAATTTCGAAAACATCTTGATTTGGGTTCACATCTTGATAGTGAAGATTTATTGCCCTTCTTAACCCTTTGATGTGAGCTTAGCATTTGTATGTTTATGTTCTTTGATTGGTTGTTGAGCACAAACCCGTGAGACCACTAAGCCAAAATGACTAATCATTTTCATTAGTCTCATATTTCCATGTGTGACTCAACCTTGGTTGTGATCTCAAGAACTTGCTTTTCATCTCTTTGAAACTGCACTTTGCATCATGCATTGACAACATGATTGAGGCACTCATTCGTACTTATTGTAGCTACAATACCAAATAGCCACCCTATTCATGTAATTCTCCGCCTTTAACCCTTCTTCTAGCCTTTGATTACTCCGTTTTCTCAGAATAACCTGAAATTATAAACCTTGGCCAATTACATATCTTCCTACCTTAAACCATTGCTTGGAGTATATTGAGTGTGGTTGATGGGGTTAATTATGAATACATTCGCAAAACAGTGTGTTGGGAAAGAAATGAATAGGAAGTGTTGGGATTTTTCTCACTTATGTAGCATCAATGTAGTGGCTATGTTAGCAAAACCCGCCAAGTTTTGTAATTAATTTTATATATGATTTTCACTTGCCAATCACTTGCTGAGAAAAAAAAAAGAGAGAACAATTCAATTGCAATTAGAAAATATATAAAAAAAAAGAAAAAGAAAGGAGGAGCACAAGTGTGATGGCAAGTGAGGAGTTTAGTAATGAGGCGGTTTCTAATAAATGTTTCGGGATTGTTGTGATTGTTTATGGGCGAGTAAGGTTCAAAGACATTGAGTGAGGTTGGAAAAGTATAACTCCAAGCTTGGCTTCGAGCTCCACTTATCCAAATATTTTCCGTCCCTTGCCCCTAACCTTAACCCTGTTACAACCCTTTCAAAGACTTCTTGATTGTCATTTGCATTTTGCATATAGCGATAGAGAATTGAGATGATCATCAAGCATATGGTAGATTGTTTCCTAGGCTAGAGTATTGAGAGAACCAAACATTGAATTCATTTTGAAAACACATGAGGGGAGTGTTTCCACATTCCCAAAAGTGAGGATTGCTCTCAACCATTTTAGTTTCATACTCATACATGTGTTCTCTCGCTAATTCAGTGACGGAAGGGTGACTAATTTGATCTTGATGGTGTGATTCCCCTAAACCCTTTTCGAAAATCTCCCTCTATCTTGTGCTAAAGTGTTTTAATCGCTTTAGGGTTGTGTTTTGGTTGGGCAAAGTTGCTTGAGTTCTGCTAATGCTTACCTGAGGGGGCTTGTACTTAGGATGTTCGAGTCTCTTCTTTTGAGTCCGTTTTTCCTAGTTTTGAGTCTAGTACTTGCTTGGGGACAAGCAAGGTTTTAGCATGGAGGGGTTGATAAGTGCATTATTTGCACTTATTTTTAGGTATTTTAGAAGCATAATCATGGTGATTTTTGGCTAAAAAGGTGTTTAATCTTCCCCATTTCTCTATTTACACTTGGTCTTTGCGTCTTTGGCATTGATTTTCAGGTTTAGGGCCAAAAAGGTGATTTTTGGAGCAAATTTGGTAAGGCAAAGGGTACCACGGGCATCAACTACTGTTGATAAGACCGTGGTAAAAATTTCAGCAAGAAACGAGCAGAAAACAGCGAGACAGCGCCAACCACGGGCTGCCCATAGTGACAGCCACGGACCGTGGTTGGAGCTGTTTTCTCGCTGCGGCAGTTATTTTTGCGGAAATAACCGGGGGGAAAAGAGGGGAAGGCGGTTATCACTTATTCTGGGCAGAAAAGAGAGATCTTTGGAGAGGAATTCTTCACCAAAACACCTCCATTCATCAAGAATCAATTCGAAGGCATTGAAGATTTGGAATTCGAGAAGAAGCACGCAACACTCTTGTGAAGTTCTTGAGAGAATCCTACGAATTTCTCCCTAGTGTTTGCTTTACTCTTCTCACTTTCTCTTCCTTAATTCTAGAATTGATTACCATGTTTAGAACGTATTTCTTGTTTTCAATGAATACTTGTGAGTAGATTTCGTTCTTTCTAGGGTTTTATGAACCATCAATATGGAGTTTGATTAGAAATGTTTTAGTTTGTACTTGAATTCTCAATTGAATCAATAGAAGGGTGCGTTTTTCTTGCTTGCGAATGTTCTTAAGGCCTTGGATGTTTGTAATTCAGAAATTAACCTAAGAAGTACCGAAAGGTGAATTAGGGGAATTTGACCACCAACCCTTCTACCTAGGGCTACGAAATTTGAGAAAGGAGTAGTAGACTAGGGAATCGTTAGATAACCCGACGTTGCTTAGACCTTAAATTCTGTTTAACCTGAAAAGCAGACGAAAGTTGTTGATTAGGTTAGTCAGGATAATTCTATTTAGCATCGAAAGGGCGATAGAATTTAGAGGTTATCGATTCTTGATTCGTTTGAGTTACTTTCTTGTGCATGCTTTAATATGGCTTTCAGACCCTGTTGTTAGGTGAGTAAAACCCTAGAAGTCTTCATCCATCGAATTACCTCTAGTTAATCCTTTCTAGTCCTCTTGAGTTCTAGTTAGTTCATTAGAAGTCATAAAAAAATTCATTAACCCGATTAGCTTAGCAATCAAGTAGAGGGATAGCTCACTGAGTTACTAGACCAAGTCCCTGTGGGATCGACCTTGACATTGCTACAATAGTACCCGTGCGTTTGCGGCCCTGTCAAGTTTAGGGCGCCGTTGCTGATTTTGGGACACAACCATACGTTCCACCAATGCCTTCTAGTCAGGCTCTTGGGTTTGTCGAGGCTGGGGTTGGGGTTGGGCTTGTTGTCTTTGGAAACCAGGTGGTCTTTGGGTCTGTTGTTGTTGGTGCGGTCCCGTGGGATTGTTATTCCGATAGGAAAAATTAGGATGAGATCTATATCCCGGGTTGTAGACATTAGAGTATGGGTCAAAGTTTTGTCTTGGATTTCCAATATAATTGGTCTGGTCCGAGGTCTCGGGACTAGCTAACCCAACAGGACAAAACAAGGTCTCATGCTCAAATGAATTACAAGAAGCACACGGTAGGGGAGGATTGGAATTTACATGCAAACGGTCTATCTTCTGAGTCACAGCATCTATTTTAGCAGTCAAAACAGAAATGACATCAACATCATACTTACCTCCCGTTCTCGAGGAACGGGGCTTGGACCATTGGTGACTGTTGGACGCCATTTTCTCGATCAAAGAATAGAGGTCATCGACCGCTTTGTTCATGATGTTCCCCCCAGCTGCTGCAAGAATCATCGCCCTCAACTGATCATCCACTCCATTGTAGAAGGCATGGATGGGCACCCATGGCTCAAGACCATGATGTGGATACCGGCGAAGTAGATCCTTGAACCGTTCCCAAGCCTCGTACAGGTTCTCATCCGACTCTTGGACGAAGGTGGATATTTGGTTGCGGAGGCTTGTCAGCTTACTTGGCGGGAAATATTTGTTAAGAAATGCGCTCGCCATCTGATCAAAAGTGGTGATGGAGTTCGGCGGAAGAGAGTCTAGCCACTCCCATGCTCGATCCTCCAAGGAAAACGGAAACAATCGCAGTTTGATTGCATCTTGTGATGATTGTAAGCCAGCTAGTATTTCTTGTAGCTTTGTTTAGCCTTTGCGTAGCCCGTAAGTGATTCAAAGATTTGCAAAGAAATTTCGAAAACATCTTGATTTGGGTTCACATCTTGATAGTGAAGATTTATTGCCCTTCTTAACCCTTTGATGTGAGCTTAGCATTTGTATGTTTATGTTCTTTGATTGGTTGTTGAGCACAAACCCGTGAGACCACTAAGCCAAAATGACTAATCATTTTCATTAGTCTCATATTTTCATGTGTGACTCAACCTTGGTTGTGATCTCTAGAACTTGCTTTTCATCTCTTTGAAACTGCACTTTGCATCATGCATTGACAACATGATTGAGGCACTCATTCGCACTTATTGTAGCTACAATACCAAATAGCCACCCTATTCATGTAATTCTCCGCCTTTAACCCTTCTTCTAGCCTTTGATTACTCCGTTTTCTCAGAATAACCTGAAATTATAAACCCTGGCCAATTACATATCTTCCTACCTTAAGCCATTGCTTGGAGTATATTTAGTGTGGTTGATGGGGTTAATTATGAATACATTCGCAAAACAGTGTGTTGGGAAAGTAATGAATAGGAAGTGTTGGGATTTTTCTCACTTATGTAGCATCAATGTAGTGGCTATGTTAGCAAAACCCGCCAAGTTTTGTAATTAATTTTATATATGATTTTCACTTGCCAATCACTTGCTGAGAAAAAAAAAAGAGAGAGAACAATTCAATAGCAATTAGAAAATATATAAAAAAAAAGAAAAAGAAAAGGAGGAGCACAAGTGTGATGGCAAGTGAGGAGTTTAGTAATGAGGCGGTTTCTAATAAATGTTTCGGGATTGTTGTGATTGTTTATGGGCGAGTAAGGTTCAATGACATTGAGTGAGGTTGGAAAAGTATAACTCCAAGCTTGGCTTCGAGCTCCACTTATCCAAATATTTTCTGTCCCTTGCCCCTAACCTTAACCCCGTTACAACACTTTCAAAGACCTCTTGATTGTCATTTGCAGTTTGCATATAGCGGTAGAGAATTGAGATGATCATCAAGCATATGGTAGATTGTTTCCTAGGCTAGAGTATTGAGAGAACCAAACATTGAATTCATTTTGAAAACACATGAGGGGAGTGTTTCCACATTCCCAAAAGTGAGGATTGCTCTCAACCGTTTTAGTTTCATACTCATACATGTGTTCTCTCGCTAATTCGGTGACAGAAGGGTGACTAATTTGATCTTGATGGTGTGATTCCCCTAAACCCTTTTCGAAAATCTCCCTCTATCTTGTGCTAAAGTGTTTTAATCGCTTTAGGGTTGTGTTTTGGTTGGGCAAAGTTGCTTCAGTTATGCTAATGCTTACCTGAGGGGGGTTGTACTTAGGATGTTCGAGTCTCTTCTTTTGAGTCCGTTTTTCCTTATTTTGAGTCTAGTACTTGCTTGGGGACAAGCAAGGTTTTAGCATGGAGGGGTTGATAAGTGCATTATTTGCACTTATTTTTAGGTATTTTAGAAGCATAATCATGGTGATTTTTGGCTAAAAAGGTGTTTAATCTTCCCCATTTCTCTATTTACACTTGGTGTTTGCGTCTTTGGCATTGATTTTCAGGTTTAGGGCCAAAAAGGTGATTTTTGGAGCAAATTTGGTAAGGCAAAGGGTACCACGGGCATCAACTATTGTTAATAAGACCGTGGTAAAAATTTTAGCAAGAACGAAGAAAGCAATGAGACAAATACAACCACGGGCCGCCATAAGCGACAGCCACGACCGTGGTCGAGCCGCTTCTTCACAGCTTATTTGCATGAAATAACCGGGGGAAAAAGAGGGGAAGGCGGTTATCACTTATTCTGGGCAGAAAAGAGAGATCTTTGCAGAGGAATTCTTCACCAAAACACCTCCATTCATCAAGAATCAATTCGAAGGCATTGAAGATTTGGAATTCGAGAAGAAGCACGCAACACTCTTGTGAAGTTCTTGAGAGAATCCTACGAATTTCTCCCTAGTGTTTGCTTTACTCTTCTCACTTTCTCTTCCTCAATTCTAGAATTGATTACCATGTTTAGAACGTATTTCTTGTTTTCAATGAATACTTGTGAATAGCTTTCGTTCTTTCTAGGGTTTTATGAACCATCAATATGGAGTTTGATTAGAAATGTTTTAGTTTGTACTTGAATTCTCAATTGAATCAATAGAAGGTTGCGTTTTTCTTGCTTGCGAATGTTCTTAAGGCCTTGGATGTTTGTAATTCAGAAATTAACCTAAGAAGTACCGAAAGGTGAATTAGGGGAATTTGACCACCAACCCTTCTACCTAGGCCTACGAAAGTTGCGAGAGGAGTAGTAGACTAGGGAATCATTAGATAACCCGACCTTGCTTAGACCTTAAATTCTGTTTAACCTGAAAAGCAGACGAAAGTTGTTGATTAGGTTAGTCAGGATAATTCTATTTAGCATCGAAAGGGCGATAGAATTTAGAGGTTATCGATTCTTGATTCGTTTGAGTTACTTTCTTGTGCATGCTTTAATCTGGCTTTCAGACCCTGTTGTTAGGTGAGTAAAACCCTATAAGTCTTCATCCATCGAATTACCTCTAGTTAATCCTTTCTAGTCCACTTTAGTTCTAGTTAGTTCATTAGAAGTCATAAAAAAAATCATTAACCCGATTAGCTTAGCAATCAAGTAGAGGGATAGCTCACTGAGTTACTAGACCAAGTCCCTGTGGCATCGACCTTGACATTGCTACAATAGTACCCGTGCGCTTGCGGCCCTGTCAAGTTTTTGGCGCCGTTGCTGATTTTGGGACACAACCATACGTTCCACCAATGCCTTCCAGTCAGGCTCTTGGGTTTGTCGAGGCTGGGGTTGGGGTTGGGCTTGTTGTCTTTGGAAACCAGGTGGTCTTTGGGTCTGTTGTTGTTGGTGTGGTCCCGTGGGATTGTTATTCCGATAGGAAAAATTAGGATGAGATCTAAATCCCGGGTTGTAGACATTAGAGTATGGGTCAAAGTTATGTCTTGGGTTTCCAATATAATTAGTCTGGTCCGAGGTCTCGGGACTAGCTAACCCAACAGGACAAAACAAGGTCTCATGCTCAAATGAATTACAAGAAGCACACGGTAGGGGAGGATTGGAATTTACATGCAAATGGTCTATCTTCTGAGTCACAGCATCTATTTTAGCAGTCAAAACAGAAATGGCATCGACATCATACTTACCTTCCGTTCTCGAGGAACGGGGCTTGGACCATTGGTGACTGTTGGACGCCATTTGCTCGATCAAAGAATAGAGGTCATCGACCGCTTTATTCATGATGTTCCCCCCAGCTGCTGCAAGAATCATCGCCCTCAACTGATCATCCACTCCATTGTAGAAGGCATGGATGGGCACCCATGGCTCAAGACCATGATGTGGACACCGGCGAAGTAGATCCTTGAACCGTTCCCAAGCCTCGTACAGGTTCTCATCCGACTCTTGGACGAAGGTGGATATTTGGTTGCGGAGGCTTGTCAGCTTACTTGGCGGGAAGTATTTGTTAAGAAATGCGCTCGCCATCTGATCAAAAGTGGTGATGGAGTTCGGCGGAAGAGAGTCTAGCCACTCCCATGCTCGATCGTCCAAGGAAAACGGAAACAATCGCAGTTTGATTGCATCCGGTGATGATTGTAAGCCAGCTAGTATTTCTTGTAGCTTTGTTTAGCCTTTGCGTAGCCCGTAAGTGATTCAAAGATTTGCAAAGAAATTTCGAAAACATCTTGATTTGGGTTCACATCTTGATAGTGAAGATTTATTGCCCTTCTTAACCCTTTGATGTGAGCTTAGCATTTGTATGTTTATGTTCTTTGATTGGTTGTTGAGCACAAACCCGTGAGACCACTAAGCCAGATTGACTAATCATTTTCATTAGTCTCATATTTCCATGTGTGACTCAACCTTGGTTGTGATCACTAGAACTTGCTCTTCATCTATTTGAAACTGCACTTTGCATCATGCA
Organism: Portulaca oleracea; assembly: GCA_029582165.1. Classification (NCBI taxonomy): domain Eukaryota; kingdom Viridiplantae; phylum Streptophyta; class Magnoliopsida; order Caryophyllales; family Portulacaceae; genus Portulaca; species Portulaca oleracea. Next base: position 11,151,605 of record CM055892.1, read on the forward strand.
TTGACAACATGATTGAGGCACTCATTCGCACTTATTGTAGCTACAATACCAAATAGCCACCCTATTCATGTAATTCTCCGCCTTTAACCCTTCTTCTTGCCTTTGATTACTCCGTTTTCTCAGAATAACCCTAAATTATAAACCTTGGCCAATTACATATCTTCCTACCTTAAGCCATTGCTTGGAGTATATTGAGTGTGGTTGATGGGGTTAATTATGAATACATTCGCAAAACAGTGTGTTGGGAAAGTAATGAATAGGAAGTGTTGGGATTTTTCTCACCTATGTAGCATCAATGTAGTGGCTATGTTAGCAAAACCCGCCAAGTTTTGTAATTAATTTAATATATGATTTTCACTTGCCAATCACTTGCTGAGAAAAAGAAAAAGAGAGAGAACAATTCAATAGCAATTAGAAAATATATAAAAAAAAAAAGAAAAAGAAAAGGAGGAGCACAAGTGTGATGGCAAGTGAGGAGTTTAGTAATGAGGCGGTTTCTAATAAATGTTTCTGGATTGTTGTGATTGTTTATGGGTGAGTAAGGTTCAATGACATTGAGTGAGGTTGGAAAAGTATAACTCCAAGCTTGGCTTCGAGCTCCACTTATCCAAATATTTTCCGTTCCTTGCCCCTAACCTTAACCCCGTTACAACCCTTTCAAAGACCTCTTGATTGTCATTTGCATATTGCATATAGCGGTAGATAATTGAGATGATCATCAAGCAAATGGTAGATTGTTTCCTAGGCTAGAGTATTGAGAGAACCAAACATTGAATTCATTTTGAAAACACATGAGGGGAGTGTTTCCACATTCCCAAAAGTGAGGATTGCTCTCAACCGTTTTAGTTTCATACTCATACATGTGTTCTCTCGCTAATTCGGTGACAGAAGGGTGACTAATTTGATCTTGATTGTGTGATTCCCCTAAACCCTTTTCGAAAATCTCCCTCTATCTTGTGCTAAAGTGTTTTAATCGCTTTAGGGTTGTGTTTTGGTTGGGCAAAGTTGCTTGAGTTATGCTAATGCTTACCTGAGGGGGTTGTACTTAGGATGTTCGAGTCTCTTCTTTTGAGTCCGTTTTTCCTAGTTTTGAGTCTAGTACTTGCTTGGGGACAAGCAAGGTTTTAGCATGGAGGGGTTGATAAGTGCATTATTTGCACTTATTTTTAGGTATTTTAGAAGCATAATCATGGTGAGTTTTGGCTAAAAAGGTGTTTAATCTTCGCCATTTCTCTATTTACACTTGGTCTTTGCGTATTTGGCATTGATTTTCAGGTTTAGGGCTAAAAAGGTGATTTTTTGAGCAAATTTGGTAAGGCAAAGGGTACCACGGGCATCAACTATTGTTAATAAGACCGTGGTAAAAATTTCAAAGAAGAAACGAAAGTAAAATACGAGATACCAACCACCACGCGCCCATAGTGACACCCACGACCGTGGTCGAGCTTTTCGCATAGCTTATTTTTGCGGAAATAACCGGGGGGAAAGGAGGGGAAGGCGGTTATCACTTATTCTGGGCAGAAAAGAGAGATCTTTGGAGAGGAATTCTTCACCAAAACACCTCCATTCATCAAGAATCAATTCGAAGGCATTGAAGATTTGGAATTCGAGAAGAAGCACGCAACACTCTTGTGAAGTTCTTGAGAGAATCCTACGAATTTCTCCCTAGTGTTTGCTTTACTCTTCTCACTTTCTCTTCCTTAATTCTAGAATTGATTACCATGTTTAGAACGTATTTCTTGTTTTCAATGAATACTTGTGAGTAGATTTCGTTCTTTCTAGGGTTTTATGAACCATCAATATGGAGTTTGATTAGAAATGTTTTAGTTTGTACTTGAATTCTCAATTGAATCAATAGAAGGTTGCGTTTTTCTTGCTTGCGAATGTTCTTAAGGCCTTGGATGTTTGTAATTCAGAAATTAACCTAAGAAGTATCGAAAGGTGAATTAGGGGAATTTGACCACCAACCCTTCTACCTAGGCCTACGAAAGTTGAGAGAGGAGTAGTAGACTAGGGAATCATTAGATAACCCGACGTTGCTTAGACCTTAAATTCTGTTTAACCCAAAAGCATTTAAAGTTGTTGATTAGGTTAGTCAGGATAATTCTATTTAGCATCGAAAGGGCGATAGAATTTAGAGGTTATCGATTCTTGATTCGTTTGAGTTACTTTCTTGTGCATGCTTTAATCTGGCTTTCAGACCCTGTTGTTAGGTGAGTAAAACCCTAGAAGTCTTCATCCATCGAATTACCTCTAGTTAATCCTTTCTAGTCCACTTTAGTTCTAGTTCGTTCATTAGAAGTCATAAAAAAATTCATTAACCCGATTAGCTTAGCAATCAAGTAGAGGGATAGCTCACTGAGTTACTAGACCAAGTCCCTGTGGGATCGACCTTGACATTGCTACAATAGTACCCGTGCGCTTGCGGCCTTATCAAGTTTTTGGCGCCGTTGCTGATTTTGGGACACAACCATATGTTCCACCAATGCCTTCCAATCAGGCTCTTGGGTTTGTCGAGGCTTGTTGTCTTTGGAAACCAGGTGGTCTTTGGGTCTGTTGTTGTTGGTGCGGTCCCGTGGGATTATTATTCCGATAGGAAAAATTAGGATGAGATCTAAATCTCGGGTTGTAGACATTAGAGTATGGGTCAAAGTTCTGTCTTGGGTTTCCAATATAATTAGTCTGGTCCGAGGTCTCGGGACTAGCTAACCCAACAGGACAAAACAAGGTCTCATGCTCAAATGAATTACAAGAAGCACACGGTAGGGGAGGATTTGAATTTACATGCAAACGGTCTATCTTCTCAGTCACAGCATCTATTTTAGCAGTCAAAACAGAAATGGCATCGACATCATACTTACCTCCCGTTCTCGAGGAACCGGGCTTGGACCATTGGTGACTGTTGGACGCCATTTGCTCGATCAAAGAATAGAGGTCATCGACCGCTTTATTCATGATGTTCCCCCCAGCTGCTGCAAGAATCGTCGCCCTCAACTGATCATCCACTCCATTGTAGAAGGCATGGATGGGCACCCGTGGCTCAAGACCATGATGTGGACACCGGCGAAGTAGATGCTTGAACCGTTCCCAAGCCTCGTACAGGTTCTCATCCGACTCTTGGACGAAGGTGGATATTTGGTTGCGGAGGCTTGTCAGCTTACTTGGCGGGAAATATTTGTTAAGAAATGCGTTCGCCATCTGATCAAAAGTGGTGATGGAGTTCGGCGGAAGAGAGTCTAGCCACTCCCATGCTCGATCATCCAAGGAAAACGGAAACAATCGCAGTTTGATTGCATCCGGTGATGATTGTAAGCCAGCTTGTATTTCTTGTAGCTTTGTTTAGCCTTTGCGTAGCCCGTAAGTGATTCAAAGATTTGCAAAGAAATTTCGAAAACATCTTGATTTGGGTTCACATCTTGATAGTGAAGATTTATTGCCCTTCTTAACCCTTTGATGTGAGCTTAGCATTTGTATGTTTATGTTCTTTGATTGGTTGTTGAGCACAAACCCGTGAGACCACTAAGCCAGAATGACTAATCATTTTCATTAGTCTCATATTTCCATGTGTGACTCAACCTTGGTTGTGATCTCTAGAACTTGCTTTTCATCTATTTGAAACTGCACTTTGCATCATGCATTGACAACATGATTGAGGCACTCATTCGCACTTATTGTAGCTACAATACCAAATAGCCACCCTATTCATGTAATTCTCCGCCTTTAACCCTTCTTCTAGCCTTTGATTACTCCGTTTTCTCAGAATAACCTGAAATTATAAACCTTGGCCAATTACATATCTTCCTACCTTAAGCCATTGCTTGGAGTATATTGAGTGTGGTTGATGGGGTTAATTATGAATACATTCGCAAAACAGTGTGTTGGGAAAGTAATGAATAGGAAGTGTTGGGATTTTTCTCACTTATGTAGCATCAATGTAGTTGCTATGTTAGCAAAACCCGCCAAGTTTTGTAATTAATTTTATATATGATTTTCACTTGCCAATCACTTGCTGAGAAAAAAAAAAGAGAGAGAACAATTCAATAGCAATTAGAAAATATATAAAAAAAAAAAGAAAAAGAAAAGGAGGAGCACAAGTGTGATGGCAAGTGAGGAGTTTAGTAATGAGGCGGTTTCTAATAAATGTTTCGGGATTGTTGTGATTGTTTATGGGCGAGTAAGGTTCAATGACATTGAGTGAGGTTGGAAAAGTATAACTCCAAGCTTGGCTTCGAGCTCCACTTATCCAAATATTTTCCGTTCCTTGCCCCTAACCTTAACCCCGTTACAACCCTTTCAAAGACCTCTTGATTGTCATTTGCATATTGCATATAGCGGTAGATAATTGAGATGATCATCAAGCAAATGGTAGATTGTTTCCTAGGCTAGAGTATTGAGAGAACCAAACATTGAATTCATTTTGAAAACACATGAGGAGAGTGTTTCCACATTCCCAAAAGTGAGGATTGCTCTCAACCGTTTTAGTTTCATACTCATACATGTGTTCTCTCGCTAATTCGGTGACAGAAGGGTGACTAATTTGATCTTGATTGTGTGATTCCCCTAAACCCTTTTCGAAAATCTCCCTCTATCTTGTGCTAAAGTGTTTTAATCGCTTTAGGGTTGTGTTTTGGTTGGGCAAAGTTGCTTGAGTTATGCTAATGCTTACCTGAGGGGGTTGTACTTAGGATGTTCGAGTCTCTTCTTTTGAGTCCGTTTTTCCTAGTTTTGAGTCTAGTACTTGCTTGGGGACAAGCAAGGTTTTAGCATGGAGGGGTTGATAAGTGCATTATTTGCACTTATTTTTAGGTATTTTAGAAGCATAATCATGGTGATTTTTGGCTAAAAAGGTGTTTAATCTTCCCCATTTCTCTATTTACACTTGGTCTTTGCGTCTTTGGCATTGATTTTCAGGTTTAGGGCTAAAAAGGTGATTTTTTGAGCAAATTTGGTAAGGCAAAGGGTACCACGGGCATCAACTATTGTTAATAAGACCGTGGTAAAAATTTCAGCAAGAAACGAGCAGAAAACAGCGAGACAGCGCCAACCACGGGCTGCCCATAGTGACACGGCCGACCGTGGTTGAGTCATTTCTCACGCGGCAGTTATTTTTGCGGAAATAACCGGGGGGAAAAGAGGGGAAGGCAGTTATCACTTATTCTGGGCAGAAAAGAGAGATCTTTGGAGAGGAATTCTTCACCAAAACACCTCCATTCATCAAGAATCAATTCGAAGGCATTGAAGATTTGGAATTCGAGAAGAAGCACGCAACACTCTTGTGAAGTTCTTGAGCGAATCCTACGAATTTCTCCCTAGTGTTTGCTTTACTCTTCTCACTTTCTCTTCCTTAATTCTAGAATTGATTACCATGTTTAGAACGTATTTCTTGTTTTCAATGAATACTTGTGAGTAGATTTCGTTCTTTCTAGGGTTTTATGAACCATCAATATGGAGTTTGATTAGAAATGTTTTAGTTTGTACTTGAGTTCTCAATTGAATCAATAGAAGGTTGCGTTTTTCTTGCTTGCGAATGTTCTTAAGGCCTTGGATGTTTGTAATTCAGAAATTAACCTAAGAAGTACCGAAAGGTAAATTAGGGGAATTTGACCACCAACCCTTCTACCTAGGCCTACGAAAGTTGAGAGAGGAGTAGTAGACTAGGGAATCATTAGATAACCCGACCTTGCTTAGACCTTAAATTCTGTTTAACCCAAAAGCATTTAAAGTTGTTGATTAGGTTAGTCAGGATAATTCTATTTAGCATCGAAAGGGCGATAGAATTTAGAGGGTTATCGATTCTTGATTTGTTTGAGTTACTTTCTTGTGCATGCTTTAATCTGGCTTTCAGACCCTGTTGTTAGGTGAGTAAAACCCTAGAAGTCTTCATCCATCGAATTACCTCTAGTTAATCCTTTCTAGTCCACTTTAGTTCTAGATAGTTCATTAAAAGTCATAAAAAAATTCATTAACCCGATTAGCTTAGCAATCAAGTAGAGGGATAGCTCACTGAGTTACTAGACCAAGTCCCTGTGGGATCGACCTTGACATTGCTCCAATAGTACCCGTGCGCTTGCGGCCCTGTCAAGTTTTTGGCGCCGTTGCTGATTTTGGGACACAACCATATGTTCCACCAATGCCTTCCAGTGAGGCTCTTGGGTTTGTCGAGGCTGGGGTTGGGGTTGGGCTTGTTGTCTTTGGAAACCAAGTGGTCTTTGGGTCTATTGTTGTTGGTGCGGTCCCGTGGGATTGTTATTCCGATAGGAAAAATTAGGATGAGATCTAAATCCCGGGTTGTAGACATTAGAGTATGGGTCTAAGTTATGTCTTGGGTTTCCAATATAATTGGTCTGGTCCGAGGTCTCGGGACTAGCTAACCCAACAGGACAAAACAAGGTCTCATGCTCAAATGAATTACAATAAGCACACGGTAGGGGAAGATTGGAATTTACATGCAAACGGTATATCTTCTGAGTCACAGCATCTATTTTAGCAGTCAAAACAGAAATGGCATCGACATCATACTTACCTCCCGTTCTCGAGGAACGGGGCTTGGACCATTGGTGACTGTTGGACGCCATTTGCTCGATCAAAGAATAGAGGTCATCGACCGCTTTGTTCATGATGTTCCCTCCAGCTGCTGCAAGAATCATCGCCCTCAACTGATCATCCACTCCATTGTAGAAGGCATGGATGGGCACCCATGGCTCAGGACCATGATGTGGACATCGGCGAAGTAGATCCTTGAACCGTTCCCAAGCCTCGTACAGGTTCTCATCCGACTCTTGGACGAAGGTGGATATTTGGTTGCGGAGGCTTGTCAGCTTACTTGGCGGGAAATATTTGTTAAGAAATGCGCTCGCCATCTGATCAAAAGTAGTGATGGAGTTCGGCGGAAGAGAGTCTAGCCATTCCCATGCTCGATCCTCCAAGGAAAACGGAAACAATCGCAGTTTGATTGCATCCGGTGATGATTGTAAGCCAGCTAGTATTTCTTGTAGCTTTGTTTAGCCTTTGCGTAGCCCGTAAGTGATTCAAAGATTTGCAAAGAAATTTCGAAAACATCTTGATTTGGGTTCACATCTTGATAGTGAAGATTTATTGCCCTTCTTAACCCTTTGATGTGAGCTTAGCATTTTTATGTTTATGTTCTTTGATTGGTTGTTGAGCACAAACCCGTGAGACCACTAAGCCAGAATGACTAATCATTTTCATTAGTCTCATATTTCCATGTGTGACTCAACCTTGGTTGTGATCTCTAGAACTTGCTTTTCATCTATTTGAAACTGCACTTTGCATCATGCATTGACAACATGATTGAGGCACTCATTCGCACTTATTGTAGCTACAATACCAAATAGCCACCCTATTCATGTAATTCTCCGCCTTTAACCCTTCTTCTTGCCTTTGATTACTCCGTTTTCTCAGAATAACATGAAATTATAAACCTTGGCCAATTACATATCTTCCAACCTTAAGCCATTGCTTGGAGTATATTGAGTGTGGTTGATGGGGTTAATTATGAATACATTCGCAAAACAGTGTGTTGGGAAAGTAATGAATAGGAAGTGTTGGGATTTTTCTCACTTATGTAGCATCAATGTAGTGGCTATGTTAGCAAAACCCGCCAAGTTTTGTAATTAATTTTATATATGATTTTCACTTGCCAATCACTTGCTGAGAAAAAAAAAAGAGAGAGAACCATTCAATAGCAATTAGAAAATATATAAAAAAAAAGAAAAAAAAGGAGGAGCACAAGTGTGATGGCAAGTGAGGAGTTTAGTAATGAGGCGGTTTCTAATAAATGTTTCGGGATTGTTGTGATTGTTTATGGGCGAGTAAGGTTCAATGACATTGAGTGAGGTTGGAAAAGTACAACTCCAAGCTTGGCTTCGAGCTCCACTTATCCAAATATTTTCCGTCCCTTGCCCCTAACCTTAACCCCGTTACAACCCTTTCAAAGACCTCTTGATTCTCATTTGCATTTTGCATATAGCGGTAGAGAATTGAGATGATCATCAAGCATATGGTAGATTGTTTCCTAGTCTAGAGTATTGAGAGAACCAAACATTGAATTCGTTTTGAAAACACATGAGGGGAGTGTTTCCACATTCCCAAAAGTGAGGATTGCTCTCAACCGTTTTAGTTTCATACTCATACATGTGTTCTCTCGCTAATTCGGTGACAGAAGGGTGACTAATTTGATCTTGATGGTGTGATTCCCCTAAACCCTTTTCGAAAATCTCCCTCTATCTTGTGCTACAGTGTTTTAATCGCTTTAGGGTTGTGTTTTGGTTGGGCAAAGTTGCTTGAGTTCTGCTAATGCTTACCTGAGGGGGCTTGTACTTAGGATGTTCGAGTCTCTTCTTTTGAGTCCGTTTTTCCTAGTTTTGAGTCTAGTACTTGCTTGGGGACAAGCAAGGTTTTAGCATGGAGGGGTTGATAAGTGCATTATTTGCACTTATTTTTAGGTATTTTAGAAGCATAATCATGGTGATTTTTGGCTAAAAAGGTGTTTAATCTTCCCCATTTCTCTATTTACACTTGGTCTTTGCGTCTTTGGCATTGATTTTCAGGTTTAGGGCCAAAAAGGTGATTTTTGGAGCAAATTTGGTAAGGCAAAAGGTACCACGGGCATCAACTACTGTTAATAAGACCGTGGTAAAAATTTCAGTAAGAAACGAGCAGGTAAATGAGACAGCACAACCACTGGCCGCCGTGGTGTGACCACGACCGTGGTCGAGCTTTTCTTTCGCACAGCTTATTTTGCGGAAATAACCGGGGGGAAAAGAGGGGAAGGCGGTTATCATTTATTCTGGGCAGAAAAGAGAGATCTTTGGAGAGGAATTCTTCACCAAAACACCTCCATTCATCAAGAATCAATTCGAAGGCATTGAAGATTTGGAATTCGAGAAGAAGCACGCAACACTCTTGTGAAGTTCTTGAGAGAATCCTACGAATTTCTCCCTAGTGTTTGCTTTACTCTTCTCACTTTCTCTTTCTTAATTCTAGAATTGATTACCATGTTTAGAATGTATTTCTTGTTTTCAATGAATACTTGTGAGTAGATTTCGTTCTTTCTAGGGTTTTATGAACCATCAATATGGAGTTTGATTAGAAATGTTTTAGTTTGTACTTGAATTCTCAATTGAATCAATAGAAGGTTGCGTTTTTCTTGCTTGCGAATGTTCTTAAGGCCTTGGATGTTTGTAATTCAGAAATTAACCTAAGAAGTACCGAAAGGTGAATTAGGGAAATTTGACCACCAACCCTTCTACCTAGGCCTACAAAAGTTGAGAAAGGAGTAGTAGACTAGGGAATCATTAGATAACCCGACCTTGCTTAGACCTTAAATTCTGTTTAACCTGAAAAGCAGACGAAAGTTGTTGATTAGGTTAGTCAGGATAATTCTATTTAGCATCGAAAGGGCGATAGAATTTAGAGGGTTATAGATTCTTGATTTGTTTGAGTTACTTTCTTGTGCATGCTTTAATCTGGCTTTCAGACCCTGTTGTTAGGTGAGTAAAACCCTAGAAGTCTTCATCCATCGAATTACCTCTAGTTAATCCTTTCTAGTCCACTTTAGTTCTAGATAGTTCATTAAAAGTCATAAAAAAATTCATTAACCCGATTAGCTTAGCAATCAAGTAGAGGGATAGCTCACTGAGTTACTAGACCAAGTCCCTGTGGGATCGACCTTGACATTGCTACAATAGTACCCGTGCGCTTGCGGCCCTGTCAAGTTTTTGGCGCCGTTGCTGATTTTGGGACACAACCATATGTTCCACCAATGCCTTCCAGTCAGGCTCTTAGGTTTGTCGAGGCTGGGGTTGGGGTTGGGCTTGTTGTCTTTGGAAACCAGGTGGTCTTTGCGTCTATTGTTGTTGGTGTGGTCCCGTGGGATTGTTATTCCGATAGGAAAAATTAGGATGAGATCTAAATCCCGGGTTGTAGACATTAGAGTATGGGTCAAAGTTCTGTCTTGGGGTTCCAATATAATTGGTCTGGTCCGTGGGCTCGGGACTAGCTAACCCAACAGGACAAAACAAGGTCTCATGCTCAAATGAATTACAATAAGGACACGGTAGGGGAGGATTGGAATTTACATGCAAACGGTCTATCTTCTGAGTCACAGCATCTATTTTAGCAGTCAAAACAGAAATGGCATCGACATCATACTTACCTCCCGTTCTCGAGGAACGGGGCTTGGACCATTGGTGAGTGTTGGACGCCATTTGCTCGATCAAAGAATAGAGGTCATCGACTGCTTTGTTCATGATGTTCCCCCCAGCTGCTGCAAGAATCATCGCCCTCAACTGATCATCCACGCTATTGTAGAAGGCATGGATGGGCACCCATGGCTCAAGACCATGATGTGGACACCGGCGAAGTAGATCCTTGAACTGCTCCAAGCCTCGCATGTGTTCTCATCCGACTCTTGGACGAAGGTGGATATTTGGTTGCGGAGGCTTGTCAGCTTACTTGGCGGGAAATATTTGTTAAGAAATGCGCTCGCCATCTGATCAAAAGTAGTGATGGAGTTCGGCGGAAGAGAGTCTAGCCACTCCCATGCTCGATCCTCCAAGGAAAACGGAAACAATCGTAGTTTGATTGCATCCGGTGATGATTGTAAGCCAGCTAGTATTTCTTGTAGCTTTGTTTAGCCTTTGCGTAGCCCGTAAGTGATTCAAAGATTTGCAAAGAAATTTCGAAAACATCTTGATTTGGGTTCACATCTTGATAGTGAAGATTTATTGCCCTTCTTAACCCTTTGATGTGAGCTTAGCATTTTTATGTTTATGTTCTTTGATTGGTTGTTGAGCACAAACCCGTGAGACCACTAAGCCAGAATGACTAATCATTTTCATTAGTCTCATATTTCCATGTGTGACTCAACCTTGGTTGTGATCTCTAGAACTTGCTTTTCATCTCTTTGAAACTGCACTTTGCATCATGCATTGACAACATGATTGAGGCACTCATTCGCACTTATTGTAGCTACAATACCAAATAGCCACCCTATTCATGTAATTCTCCGCCTTTAACCCTTCTTCTTGCCTTTGATTACTCCGTTTTCTCAGAATAACCTGAAATTATAAACCTTGGCCAATTACATATCTTCCAACCTTAAGCCATTGCTTGGAGTATAATGAGTGTGGTTGATGGGGTTAATTATGAATACATTCGCAAAACAGTGTGTTGGGAAAGTAATGAATAGGAAGTGTTGGGATTTTTCTCACTTATGTAGCATCAATGTAGTGGCTATGTTAGCAAAACCCGCCAAGTTTTGTAATTAATTTTACATATGATTTTCACTTGCCAATCACTTGCTGAGAAAAAAAAAAAGAGAGAGAACAATTCAATAGCAATTAGAAAATATATAAAAAAAAGAAAAAGAAAAGGAGGAGCACAAGTGTGATGGCAAGTGAGGAGTTTAGTAATGAGGCTGTTTCTAATAAATGTTTCGGGATTGTTGTGATTGTTTATGGGCGAGTAAGGTTCAATGACATTGAGTGAGGTTGGAAAAGTATAACTCCAAGCTTGGCTTCGAGCTCCACTTATCCAAATATTTTCCGTCCCTTGCCCCTAACCTTAATCCCGTTACAACCCTTTCAAAGACCTCTTGATCGTCATTTGCATTTTGCATATAGCGGTAGAGAATTGAGATGATCATCAAGCATATGGTAGATTGTTTCCTAGGCTAGAGTATTGAGAGAACCAAACATTGAATTCATTTTGAAAACACATGAGGGGAGTGTTTCCACATTCCCAAAAGTGAGGATTGCTCTCAACCGTTTTAGTTTCATACTCATACATGTGTTCTCTCGCTAATTCGGTGACGGAAGGGTTACTAATTTGATCTTGATGGTGTGATTTCCCTAAACCCTTTTCGAAAATCTCCCTCTATCTTGTGCTAAAGTGTTTTAATCGCTTTAGGGTTGTGTTTTGGTTGGGCAAAGTTGCTTGAGTTCTGCTAATGCTTACCTGAGGGGGCTTGTACTTAGGATGTTCGAGTCTCTTCTTTTGAGTCCGTTTTTCCTAGTTTTGAGTCAAGTACTTACTTGGGGACAAGCAAGGTTTTAGCATGGAGGGGTTGATAAGTGCATTATTTGCACTTATTTTTAGGTATTTTAGAAGCATAATCATGGTGATTTTTGGCTAAAAAGGTGTTTAATCTTCCCCATTTCTCTATTTACACTTGGTCTTTGCGTTTTTGGCATTAATTTTCAGGTTTAGGACTAAAAATGTGATTTTTGGAGCAAATTTGGTAAGGCCAAGGGTACCACGGGCATCAACTACTGTTGATAAGACCGTGGTAAAAATTTCAGCAAGAAACGAGCAGAAAATGGTACTGCCCACGGATGACCGTGGTTGGAGGTGTTTTCTCGTTGCGACAGTTATTTTTGCGGAAATAACCGGGGGGAAAAGAGGGGAAGGCGGTTATCACTTATTCTGGGCAGAAAAGAGAGATCTTTGGAGAGGAATTCTTCACCAAAACACCTCCATTCATCAAGAATCAATTCGAAGGCATTGAAGATTTGGAATTCGAGAAGAAGCACGCAACACTCTTGTGAAGTTCTTGAGAGAATCCTACGAATTTCTCCCTAGTGTTTGCTTTACTCATCTCACTTTCTCTTGCTTAATTCTAGAATTGATTACCATGTTTAGAACGTATTTCTTGTTTTCAATGAATACTTGTGAGTAGATTTCGTTCTTTCTAGGGTTTTATGAACCATCAATATGGAGTTTGATTAGAAATGTTTTAGTTTGAACTTGAATTCTCAATTGAATCAATAGAAGGTTGCGTTTTTCTTGCTTACGAATGTTCTTAAGGCCTTGGATGTTTGTAATTCAGAAATTAACCTAAGAAGTACCGAAAGGTGAATTAGGGGAATTTGACCACCAACCCTTCTACCTAGGCCTACGAAAGTTGAGAAAGGAGTAGTAGACTAGGGAATCATTAGATAACCCGACCTTGCTTAGACCTTAAATTCGCTTAACTCAAAAGCGCATTTAAAGTTGTTGATTAGGTTAGTCAGGATAATTTTATTTTAACATCGAAAGGGCGATAGAATTTAGAGGTTATCGATTCTTGATTCGTTTGAGTTACTTTCTTGTGCATGCTTTAATCTGGCTTTCAGACCCTGTTGTTAGGTGAGTAAAACCCTAGAAGTCTTCATCCATCGAATTACCTCTAGTTAATCCTTTCTAGGCCACTTTAGTTCTAGTTAGTTCATTAGAAGTCATAAAAAAATTCATTAACCCGATTAGCTTAGCAATCAAGTAGAGGGATAGCTCACTGAGTTACAAGACCAAGTCCCTGTGGGATCGACCTTGACATTGCTACAATAGTACCCGTACGCTTGCGGCCCTGTCATCAACAATTCCCTATCAATGGGGATAGGTATATAGCATGACTTCCACTTCCGAAGGTAGGCACCAAATCCTTGTTTCCACTTCCGAAGGTAGGCACCTACTCATCTCCAATAACCAATGCAGAATGCACGAGCCTAAGTTCACTCGGCGCCCTTTCAAAGTGTTGTAAATTATGAAAAGATCTTCCTTGTGGACACTTGAGCGTTCCTCATCTCGTCCAAACACCGAATTGGCAATCACCAAGTGGAATAACCGGACAACGGGATTGCGAAAATCTCGTGCTCGAGATTCTTCAGGGCAATAAAATTTCACACAACCTTCTTCCGAGTCGACGGGTGCTCTTCTCCAGTAAGTCAAACTCTAGCTTCCACGCTTCTTGCTCATCGAAATCTCACACTCCCAGAAATATGACCCATCTTCTGGCAATTCCAAGGCTTTACAAAATTCTTGAACGGAACAATTTATCTCCCTATTATCCCTATAGTTGAAGATGGCCTCAGGACACCCATCGGTAAAGACTTGAATTGAACTCATGAACTCAAGCATGGGTTGGTCTACAATTGGTTCCTTGATGTTGAGAAGTGCTTCCCAACCAAGTGCGTGAATGAGAACGTCAAAGCTAGACCGACAATAGAGAGTATTGATTGTCTCATCATTGTAAACCTCCGGAGCGTAGATTTTCCGCTCTTAGAGCTCATCATAGCGAGTCTTATGCGGCCCACCACGAAAAATGACCTTATCACGAAGGCAACTCCTGATGAATGTAGCTAGTTGGGCTCTTCTCATTTCAAGAGAAGATGACATAAGGGGTGCTGATGGAGAAGGCTTACTAGGTCGAGCCCTTTTTGGTTTCCCCATTCTAGCATACAACACTCAAGAACCCTAGGTCTAAACAGGGAAATGTGCACACAATACCCAAAATCAGCAAATAATGAATTTTGATTCACCAAGAAGCAAGGAATACTTGATTTGAGAACTTAGGATCCCTCCCTTGCCATTTTCGAACCCCAAGGATGAACTCTACCCATAATTTGCACTTGAAAAGCTCCATAAAAGGTGTGAAAATGGTGAAGTGCCTCGGCTAGGGCACAAATTCGTGGAAATGGAGAGTGGGGAAGAGGAATTTGTGAAGGATTTGAGCAATTGGGACAAGGGGTTAGGGTTTAGAGGGAGAAAGGGGGTTTTTTGAGTGAGTGAGAGGGAAAATAAGTAAAAGAAAATGAGAGAGAAAAGGGTATTAGCCCTGACAGAAATGGCAGACTTTCGAGGGACCACAGGTGCAGTCTGGGATACCACAGGTGCGGTCTCCTGCTGGAACCTTCCTCAGAGGGAAAATCGTCTCTTGACACCGTAGGTGCGGTCTCCTCCTGGAGCAAAGACTAGCCGACACGTTGTGACAAGACCGTAGCTGCGGTCATAGGGACCGTATGTGCGGTCTTCCTCTGTTGATACCCTGCACCTACAAGACTCAAAACTCCTTGAAAATAATGTTAAGTCCTAAGATTTCTACTCTTCTCATTATCAAACCCCTCAGTCAATAACTTTCAACATTCAAAAACTACAATAAACCACTTTCTTCACAAATTTCCTTCTCGCACTCGAATTTTTCTATTTTCTCAAATTTTTTTCTTCTTTTCTAAAGTTTTCCACTCCTCTTTTTTTCTTTTCTCAAACTTCAACATGAACGAAACAAGAACATTAGAAGAAAAGAAATAAAAGTGCAGGAAATAAAAGAAAACACTAAGGAAGAGGAGAGTAGCTCGTACCTCCTCCCGGTTGCTTGTTTTAGGTCCTAGCTCGACCTAATACGCTATTTGAACTATCGAAATCAGCGAGGAACACCACAATCGTCCCCGCATACTCTT
The DNA here is from genome assembly GCA_029582165.1 of Portulaca oleracea. Lineage (NCBI taxonomy): Eukaryota > Viridiplantae > Streptophyta > Magnoliopsida > Caryophyllales > Portulacaceae > Portulaca > Portulaca oleracea. The sequence goes on from CM055892.1 coordinate 11,166,841, forward strand.
CTCCTATAATGTATGGCTTGATCTTTGATGAATTGACTTTGAAACAATCTCCATTTGCATTCTTAAGTTCAACAACTTCGGCGGGACGAATCTTTACAATTTTGAAGGGCCCCGACCATCTCGATCTTGGCTTTCCGGAAAAGAGTTTGAGCATCGAATTGAAGATGAGAACTCTATCTACAACCACATAATCGCGATGGTTCAATCTCTTGTCGTGCCATGCTTTAGTTCGCTCCTTGTAAATCCTATTGTTTTCATAGGAGTAACGTCTCAATTCCTCGAGCTCCTCCAATTGGAACAAATGACTTGCCCCGGCCACCTTGAGATCGTAATTCATCTTTTTTATTGCCCACATCGTCTTGTGTTCAAGTTCCACGGGAAAATGGCACGCTTTCCCGTAGACAAGGCGGTATGGAGTAGTCCCTATCGACATTTTGAAGGCGTGCGATATGCCCACAAGACATCATTTAGTTTCTTCGCCCAATCTCTTCGTGAAGAACTAACCGTCTTTTCCAAAATCTCCTTAATAGCACGATTCGAAATCTCTACTTGACCTTGCGTTTGAGGATGATAGGGGAGTCCTCTTTTGTGAGTGATACCATACTTTGCTAAGAGGGACTCAAAACTCTTCTCAATAAAATGAGATCCATTGTCGCTAATAATGACCCTTGGAATACCAAATCTTGAGAAAATAACCTTCTTCAAAAATCTTGACACGGATTTTCCATCGCATCTCACCATGGAATAGCTTCAACCCATTTCGACACATAGTCTACCGCCGCTAAAATATATTGATCACCTCTTGATGACGGAAAGGGACCCATAAAATCCAACCCCCACACATCGAAAACCTCCACCTCGAGAATGAAATTCAGCGGCATCTCATTTTTCCGGGAAATGTTTCCGGACCTTTGGCATTTATCACATGACTTGACATGAAGATAGGCATCTCGAAAGAGGGTCGGCCACCAATAACCGGCTTGTAAAACTCTCGCAACCGTCTTTTGAGATCCACCATGACCTCCAACCGGGAACTCATGGCAATGCGTCAATACAGACTTCACTTCACTCTCGGGTAAGCATCTTCTATGCATTTCGTCATTACATAAACGGAACAAGAATGGATCGTCCCAAAAGAAATGTTTCACGTCATGAAAGAACTTCTTCTTTTGATGAGGGGTCAAATTTTGAGGAATCACCTCACTAGACAAGTAGTTGATGATATCGGCGTACCATGGGTGAGAATGTTTGACGGACATAAGACGTTCATCCGGAAAAGAGTCCATGATGGGTTGAGTATCATCCAAATCAACTAGGATCCTCGACAGGTGGTTGGCTATAACATTTTTAGTCCCGGCCTTGTCACGAATCTCCAAGTCAAATTCTTGCATAAGCAAAACCCAATAAATGAGTCTTGGTTTCGTTTCTTTCTTCCCCATTAAGAACTTGATCGCGGCATGATCCGTGTATACAACAACCTTGGAAAACATGAGGTATTGCTGAAACTTGTTTAGAGCAAAGATGATAGCCAAGAGCTCCTTGTCCGTGGTCGTATAATTTTTCTGTGCACTATCGAGTGCATGACTTGCATAGTAAATGAACCACGACTTCCTCTCTTTGGTTTGAACCAAACATGCTCCAATTGCAAAATCGCTCGCATCGGTCATGATCTCGAAAGGTAATGTCCAATCCGGAGGTTGGACAACCGGCGCGGATACCAAGGCTTGCTTTAACCTGTAAAAGGACTCGAAACATTCATCAGTAAAAGAGAATGGGGCATCTTTGCACAAGAGATCAGTTAAAGGACCAGCGATTTTAGAAAAATCATTGACGAACCGGCGGTAAAAGCCGGCATGGCCAAGGCAACTACGCACCCCTTTAATAGAAACTGGGGGTGGTAGGCGCTCTATCACTTCAACTTTTACCTTGTCACCCTCGATGCCCCTCGAAGAAATTGAATGCCCTAAAACAATACCTTCTTCTACCATGAAATGGCATTTTTCCCAGTTTAAAACAAAGTCGACTTCCTCACAACGAATTAGAACTTTCTCTAAGTTAGCCAAACAATCATCAAGGTATTACCATAAATAGAAAAATCATCCATGATACATTGTTTAATGAAATCACTAAAAACGGCCATCATGCGTCGTTGAAATGTTCCAGGTGCATTGCACAAATCAAATTGCATACGTCTATAAGCAAATGTACCGTATGGGCAAGTAAAAGTAGTCTTCTCTTGATGCGCGGGATGGATTGGAATTTGGAAAAACCTTGAGTACCCATCTAAAAAACATAATTATGAGTGACCCGCCAACCTCTCTAACATTTGGTCAATGAAGGGGAGAGAGAAATGGTCTTTCTTGGTCACTTTGTTCAATTGCCGATAGTCAATGCACATCCGCCACCCTGTGACCGTTCGGGTACTAACTAGCTCATGCTTTTCATTCTCAATAACTGTCATCCCACCCTTCTTAGGTATACATTGAACTGGGCTTACGCATTCGCTATTTGCGATGGGGAAGATGATCCCAGCGGCTAAAAGCTTGACTACTTCTTTCTTTACCACTTCTTGCATATTAGGATTCAACCTACGTTGTGGTTGCCTAGTTGCCTTTGCATCTTCTAATAAATCAATGGAATGCATGCATATGGATGGGGACAAACCTTTCAAATCCTCAATTCTATAACCTAATGCACCCCTATGTTTTCTCAACAAATCAAGCAACTTAGACAAATCAGAGTCACGCAATTTAGCATTCACAATAACAGGACAAGACTTTTCATCATCCAAGAAAGCATATTGTAAGGAAGGGGGTAAAGGTTTAAGCTCTAAAGAAGAAGTAGAGGATTTAGTTTAGGAAGAAGACATACCCTTGTAGATAACTTCTTGAATTTCCATACACTCAATATGAGGCTCATCAATAGTAATCTCCTCATGCGTTGGTGACGAATCAAGAAGGTTGGTAAGAAATGTGATCTCGGTGCCGTCGGACTCGAATTGGAAAGACTCCAAGAGACATGCTCCCAAAGGATCATCGCAAGTAAATTCAAGTAGATGAGATTCTTCAATATATTCCTCGACTAGCACTTCCATCATATCGATAGTATAACATGAATCCCCATAAGAAGGATTTTTCAAGGACCCCTTGAGGTTGAAAATAATGCTCTCATTACCGACATTCAATGACATACTACCATGCTTCACATCTATTATTGCTCCGGCCGTAGCAAGAAATGGCCTTCCCAAAATAATAGGAATGTTGGAATCTTCATCCATCTCTAGAATCACGAAATCACATGGTATCAAAAATCTTCCCACTTGGACTGGAATATCCTCCAATATACCTAAGGGTCTACGCACGGAACGTTCGGCCAATTGAAGATTAATGGTTGTGGGAGTTAAATCGTCAAGGTTCAACTTCTTACATATAGAATGAGGCATAACGCTCACGCTAGCCCCTAAATCACAAAGAGCACGACTAATCCTCATGTCACCAATAGTGCAAGGAACTATCGGCCGTCAAGTGGCTAATAGTCTTCTCTGGAATTCTCCTCTTGCTAGTAGAAGTTCCTTCAAGTGCTTTTTAAAAGATGGAACCTCGGAAATAGCATCTAGGAATGGGGTATTCACTTGAAGTTTCTTGAGCATTTCTATGAACTTTAAAAATTTAGACTCCGACTTGGGCTTGGCTAACCTCTCGGGAAAAGGAACCGGCGGCAACTTCGGCTTCTCAATAGCTTGAATTGGTTCTTCTTCTATCATCACTCCTTTCCCTTTTCTTAATTTCTCCATCTCTTCTCTTTCTTTCTAAATCAATTCTCTCTCAATACTAGATTCTTCTAACTCCTCCTCATGAACTGCCTCATTTCCCTTCACAAAAACAAACTCACTCTCCCTTTTCTCTATCAAATCCTCCTCATCCGTGACATCCACCACATCACCTTCTTTTTCTCCCAAAACACCCTCCTCCACCATTTTAGGACCTTCAATCTCCCTACCACTCCTCAATGTGATTGCATAAAGTTTCCCCTTAGGGTTGGGTTGAGGTTGGCTAGGAAGGGATTGGATAGGCTTGGCTTGTTGCGCCATTTGAGCAAGTTGTAACTCAAGATTCTTAATACGTGCTTGGTTTCTATCCTGAGTCAATGAGATCTTTTGTAATATTTGCTCAATGGAAAATTCTTGTTGTGGTGGTTTGGATACTTGGGAAGATTGACCATGGTGAGGGTTTTATTGATACGGACGAAGGTTTTGATTTTGGAATCCGGGGGTGGGTTTTGGTTTTTTGGGACTTGTTGGTTATAGGCATAATTTCCACAAGGACGAATTGGATTTAGAGTGGAATAGGAAAGGTTATTATTAGGATAAACTGCTTGAACTTGCTCAGATTGGCATTCACCACATTGTTGCAAAGGGTGTGGTCCTCCACAAAAATCACAGACAACAACTCTGACATCCAGAATAAGCATCGGTACCTCTTGAGCTGCCTTTACTTGACTTGTAGTCTCTTCTAAGGCCTTCTTCTATTGCATCTCTAATACGACATTCATGAGAAATTTAATTGTAGGGTTACTCTCTAAAGAAGCGCCTCCATCTCTTGGACCACGACCACCTCCCCAATGTGGAGAGTTTTGAGATAACTCATGAAGAAATACGTTTGCCTCATACGCCGTCTTCTTGAGAAACATGCCACCGGAGGCATGATCGATAGATTCTCGCAAAGAACTACATAATCCCGAGTAAAAATGGTGTAAAAGTAGCCAATCTTCCAGATTGTGGTGAGGGCATCTCCGTTGGAGACCTTTGAACCTCCCTCATGCTTCGACTAAAGTCTCACCGGACTCTTGTTGAAAACTCATAATGGCTTGCCTCAAACGACACGTCTCATCATTGGGAAAAAATCTTTGAAGAAAATCACGACTGAGGGCGTCCCATGAAGAATAAGTACCCAGCGGATAAGTGTTGAGCCATAATAGTGCTTTCCCCTTCAAGGTGAGAGGGAAAAACTTCAACTTCATATATTTAGCGAAAACTCCGTTCCTTTGCACGAAACCGATACTTTGCTCGAACCTATTGATGTGATCAATGGGATTCTCATGTTCACCTCCATGGTATGGAGTATTCTCGAATATCTCAAGCAAATATGGTTTAAATTCGAATGATGTGTTTGGTGGTAATGTAGGTAATACTATGGGGTTGCGTCCCGTACCCGATGATGGTAATGAATATGAAGCCAAGGTACGAGGTGGATTTTGATCTCCGTTAGCCATTGGAATTTCACCTCTCTCTTGCTCTCTTTGCTGCCTTTCTTGTCTCGAGCTAGCATTTGCCTTGCGAATAATACTTTCCGGATTTGAAATCAGTGGAGTTTTAGGCGTTCAGCCTCGTCGAGATCGAGTCTGCATGCACAAAAGGAACAAATAGAAAAATCAAATTCTTGACAACTAAGGATACCAAATCTCTAGCAAAGGAAATGATCTTAAACAACCTAAAGAGAAAGAGCTAAGCTAGGTGCGCTTGCTCCCCGGCAACGGCGCCATTTTTGTGTAACGTGGTTTTTATACCCCGATTTTTGTATCATTCTTTCTCGAGGAGCTAGGGGCCGTGGCTAGGACAATATGACTTTAGGTAAGGTTTAAGGATCACTAGACAATAAGAGGTTTTTTCAGGTAAAGGACAGCACAAACAGAACGCAAACACGGCTAAGGTTTGGTCAAGAAGGAAACAATGGGTGTCGGGAGATTTCGGGATGCAAACGGTAATTAGGATGAGGGTTTCGCAATTAGGAAGCAACAAATCAGTAGAATCAAGTGACAATCTCATTAGAATAAACCCACCGGATTATCTTTTTCAAGGATAATCCGGATTAACTTCCTACAAGCCCACCGCGGACCCGGAGGGTAAAAGAAACGGGACTCTCTAATTAACCTCTTTCCACTTTCGTGGGCGAGCGTTAACAATCCCAATTCCCACCTTCCAACACAAGTGTTGGATGTATTCAAGAGCTTTCGATCTCAAATACATCCCACTTGAGGGAAGGATAGGATTGGGAAATTGATTCCACTACGAATTACCTCCCAAAATTGCTAACCCAATCCAAATCAACCATTCACATCCTTAGTTTCTCCCTAACCCATAAGGGTTCTAGCCTCTAATCATCTTAATTAACATGCTAACAACAATAATAACTTCATCATTCATGCTTAAAACAGAGAATCTAGATAATCAAAGCAACAATCAAGTAACAAGAAACACCAAGCAATCTAATAACAAAAACAGAGATTAAAACGTAAATAGATGAATTAAAGAGAGTAAGGGTTGAGAAATGCTCATTAGTTGATGCCAATGGAAGGATGATCAAGAGTAATAAGAATCCAAGCTCCAAAATAAGATAAATCTTCAGAACTTCAATAGAATTCCAATAAAATCCAGCGCAAATGCAATAAACCAAGTGTAATCACTCACTAATCACTAAGAAATCACACTAATCTCACTCTAATTGAAAGCTAAAATGTTGATATTACAATAGATAGCTGCCTCCCTTACTCTAATCGTTCAAGAGGTAATATATACAACTCTAGGTAGTTACTCAAAATGCAGCACTTCATATAACAGATTTTCTGAACCCGCAGGGAACCGCAGGTGCGGTCCTCCGAAGCACAGGCGATTTTCAGTCTTCTCCGTTCGCATGACCGTAGGTGCGGTCCCTCTCGGGTGACTTTGTTCCCAGCCCAAGTCTTAGCAGCCACCGCATTGTTCATCGACCGTAGTCAGCCCTCCTACCGGGCCGAATTTCCTTCTTTGCTTTGCCTTTGACCCGGTCAAGACCCGGGAAACCTCGGGATTCCTAAAATAGCTCTAAAATGGCCCTTTTTACCACGTTTTGAGTAAAAACTCCAAAATCTACAAAATAACCAAAAACGTATTAAAAGTTATGAAATTAAAACACGAAACGAGTTAAAAGCCTAAGAATTAAGGCGCTATTTAGACACAAAATTGGGTCTAAACACGGAATCACGGGATACGGCTAAAGAACAAAACCCTAATCACAGCAAACCCTAGATCGAGCAATTGGACAACCAATTGGTGGGTTTTCGAGTTGTTAGCTGGGGGCTTTTGGTCGACTAGACCATGTAACCCCACCGGTGGGTTTTCTCCGGTCAGCAGCCGCCAGTTCCGGTCGCTGGAAGTGCATCTTCTTGGTTTTCCAGACAGATTTCTCTCACTGAAGTGCATCTTTTGACAGAGGAGAAAAAAGGGGGTGGGGGGGGAGGGAGTAGGGATGGCGATGGGGCGGGTTCAGGGCGGGTAGAGTCGTACCCTTACCCGTACCCGCTTTCAAAATCATTATCCTTACCCTTACCCATATTTAGCGGGTACTAAATATTTGTACCGTTACCCGTACCCACCGGGTATGCAGGTACAACGGGTACTATGCGGTTATACATAAAGATTAAATTTTACCACCCATTTTATACCCATATGCACAAATTAACGGGTTGTATTCGGGTAATTTAACCACTGTTTTCGGGGCTATGATATGATATTTTCAGAAATCAGAATGATATGATATTTTCATAAGAAAAGAACCTTTAGCAGCGCAGAGAGCATAAGAAAAGAGCCCTGAGGGAGTGACGGGGAAAAATTAGAAAGGGCACTAGGGCAGAGAGGCAGTCTTTCTGGGCCGAAATCTGAGTGGGCCTTGGCTAAATTCTGGGCTTCTTATTTGCGGGGTGGGGCGGGTCGGGTACCCACCGGATACTACCATGTACCCGTACCCGTACCCGACCCGTACCCGTATTTTTTTAAAAAAATTGTACCCTTACCCGCTTTTTGTGGGGCGGGTAGAGGCGGGTACCCGCGAGTACGGGTTTTATTGCCATCCCTAGGAGGGAGGCGTGAACTGAGAAGGAGGCGTGACTAGGTCTAGGGTTTACTTTTGAATTATTTCCATTTTTGTATTTTGATTATTTTAAATAAAGTAGCAGTAATTTTTTTGGGCTTTTTAAAATATGGGCTGAGTATATGCCATACATGGGCCAAATCAATTTAAATTAAAGTATCCCTGAGTTTACAATTTTTAAGAATGTCTTTTAAAAAAATAATATTTCAGTTTTAATATAATTAAATATATTATGCAACCTAGAGGTGGTGTTTCCTCTACCGTGTTGACTTGGATACTGTGTCCCCGTGTCCGTAATTTTTGGGGTTGCCATGTCAGACCCTTGGATCCGTGTCCGTGTCGGACACCCGTGTCCCGAGTCCAGGTAACATAGCTGCTGACATTATCTTCTTGGGTATGCCTTTGTTACTCAGTTTGTCACTCTAATGTATATGTGTGAATGGCATGTGTTAAATAGCTCTGCTGTAAACTTTAACATATATACAATATGTTTAAATTTCTTTCTTTAATTTGATAAATTTATATTTCAAGAATAATTGCAATTGCTGACGTTGCATGTGCCTTGCACGGGCCATTGCTACTGGTTGTCATTAAAAATTTCACTTCCTGAAAATGAATTTAGAATATAAATTCATCTCATTTGATAGAGAAATTGTTGCAAGAAAATTTCGAACAGAATTTGTTTGCCCAAAAAACAAGTTAATATTATTGGCTTAGTGGTGAGTTAGTAACAATGATTTAGAGGCGTGGGGTAAGTTACTTTAGGTTTTGATGGATTTTGGGAGTTTGATGACATATTTCACGAAATTATCCAAACCAATCAGAAACAATTTAGAAAGCTTAAACCTAAAATTTCTCGAGAAAAACCAAGGACATTAGATGATGAGAAAATGAAGAGGGTTAAAATTCTCTGGGGGGTCATACCTGGTGGTATTGAATTCCGCTGAGTAGTTCAATTAGTGTGGTATGACAGTGAGAGTTGTTCTTTTGGTTTTGATGGATCTGAATTTTATTGGAATCACAGATTTTGAAGTGGTTTTACATTTGACCACCCCAATTGCTAGTTGTATGAGCAGAACATAGTAGAGCGGACCTCACTCTGGTTGCTTCCATTGTCTCTAGCTTCCAGTTGCAGTATCTGCCATCTGCCATGCTGCCCTCCTGGATTTGGGTTTTTCTCTTTGAAATATATCTATTATTGTATACAAAACAATTATAGCAGCCTTTTTTGTTTGTTAAAGGACTCACACACTTAAGGAGATGCTTGTGAATTATAAGAAAACAAGAAATGCAGTCTACTCCAAAGAAGACAGCACAACGTGCTTTAATGCTACTCTATGGCCAATCTTTTCGGGTTTTTTGTTTAGAGTATCAAAATTCAAAAACTAATAATAAGGTGTGAGATAGAAGAAAGGCATCATATACTTCACAAGTATCTCCATGAGAATTTAGCGCCTACAAACCATCAGAATGCCTTCTTAAGTTCTATAAAAGAAGTATTGAACCAACATGAAGAAGAAATGAAAGCCATAGATTAATTGCACAAAATTACTTAGAGGTACCCTAATTTTTGAAGAAATAATTTTTTGGTACCCTAACTTTTCAAAACTAATTTTGGGGTACCCTAACTTTTAGGATTAGAAATTACTAGGTGAATTTCCGGCGAAACTCCGATTGATTCAAATCGTTTTCGTCCACGAAAACAAAGGGCATTTTCATCCACAAAAACACTTAATCAATTTCCCGCCTAAAACTCACCGTTGAATTCAAATAATTGGCCGAAAATTCACCTAATTATTTCTAATTCTAAAAGTTAGGGTACCCCAAAATTAGTTTTTAAAAGTTGGGGTACTAGAAAAACATTTCACCAAAAGTTAGGGTACCCTAAGTAATTTTTTGGATTATGACAAACCAAAAATTTCCCTAAAGCACAAAACTAGTAGTAGGCATTGCAACATAATTGTGGTAACCACAGTTACAATGCAACATCTGAATGAAGATGAAAATGTTCCTGTTTGTAGTGGTATTCAAACATTATGGCTTATGTGCATGTGTTGCTAAGTAAATTATCGATTGCGCTTACTAGTGAGTTCTTTAGGCTCATCTCTCTAGCCAGTTATTTGATTAAATGAAATTTGTAAGCAAGTGAAAAGGTCATACAATCATACCTAAGTGCCTTAATCAGTTAGTCATGAATCCAAAGTTAGCTAAGACTAAGAACTCTACAGTTTTCTATGGATTGGATTGTCATAATAGTAATAAAAAAAAAACAACTAAAATATATGTCGCTAATTGAGTTTTATAATGTGGATAGTTACAATCAAGTGGATCTTCTCAACATCTTCATCCTTTCGTGGGTCATGTCCCAAGTCTTGATAGACAATACTAAAGGTATGGTGACTACCTTGCTTTATATCGATTTATTTTTATGTATACATATTTTGTTGGACTCCGAGCGTGTAGCTCGTGATGTACTCCTACGTGTCGCAGTTGAAGTTATTATTTTTATGTGAATTCGATATGTAGGGCACTTTGCCTAGGATATTATCAATTTTTAGGGGAAATGCTGCCGAATTTTTTTGTAGTATATTTTTAAGAATACTTTTAATAAAATTGTTTTCTCTTTGCAGTTACACATTAAATCATGGACTTCTTGCACGATATGTAATGCAAACAAAGATGATGTTGCAGATGCAAATTTCGTTGAGGCTCCCGAGCAAGAAGATATTAGTTTAGGCTATTCATGATATTGTTTTTATTTTCTTAATTAGTTTAGAACAATAGTGGTGCTTACCCCTGTCGCTCCAAGAAATGAAACTAGAACAATTTTTTTATGTTTGAATAGGTAGATATTATGATTTATGAACAAAGTCTTCTTTTCATGTTTAGTATACATTGTCTACGGTACATATAATAAATATTTATATATCATTTAAATCTAGTACTTTTACCTTAATATGGAGTTCACTGTTATATATATATATATATATATATATATATATATATATATATATATATATATATATATATATATATATACACACACACACACACCATGATTATCTCCTACATGCACCATTATAAGAAATGTTATAAATTATATTACAATTATTCAATAATTAAAGATACATATTGTGGCAAATGTAAGTTGCCACAAATGCTCTTTTAGAATTAAAATATTATTTGTAGCAAATCATATATGCCACAAATAATGTACCTTTGTGGCAAACTTCGTTTTGTAGCAAAGTGAAATTGCTACAAATTGTATGATATTGTAGCATTTTAACATTTGTAGCAATTCAAAATATGCCATAAAAACCTTTAATTTGTTGCAATTTTAAAATTGTCACAAAAGCCTTTTGTAACAAGGCATTCGTGGCATCTTTATAGCATTTCCAAAAAATGCTACAAAAGCCTATTGTAGCAATATTTTGATATTTTGTGGCAAAATTTAATGCCACAAATAACCATATTTCTTGTAGTGATAAAATTATCGAAAAAGATTCATCAAGAAAAGAAATTTAAACTGATTTATTGGCGATCGTTGCACAGTTCAAGTCCTGCATAAACATACATTGGGTTAGAAAAATGGAACATGCGCTTTAATTGCTCGTGATTAAATTTAATCTTGATTATTTAGGCTAATTAATACGTATTGAGGGGCAATTTTCTTTGGGTTATTACATCTTACTCCCCTTAAAAGAAGTTTCGTCCCCAAAATTTGAAATTACTACCCTCATATTCCCTAGGTCTTACCTCAAACAGATGAGGGTATTTGTTTCGCATATCTTCCTCGGATTCCCCATGTAGCTTTTGATGATGAGTTATTAGTCCAAAGGACTTTCACTAAGGGAATCTCTTTGGAGCGTAAACGCTCGACTCTCCGGTCCAGAATTTGGACCGGTACTTCTTCATAAGACAAGTTTTCGGCGATGGTTAGCAGTTCGGGCTTAATAACGTGGTTCGGATTGAGAACATATTTTTGTAGCTGAGGTATGAGAAACACATTGTGGAAAAATTCTAAGCACGTAGGCAATCCAAGTTTGTATGCTACGAGGCTAGTCTCTTCTATGATTTCGTATGTCTCGATATATCGAGGACTTAATCGACATTAGAATCTCGTGCGACCTTGGTTAGTAAAATTTTCAGAAATACTTTGTCTCTTGTCAGTTTTCTTCTTTATCAACGCCACTCTTTGGTTAGCTTTGCGTCGTTTTGCTAAGTTGTTGGAGGATCTGAATCTCCCCATTGTGTTCCCAGCCTAGTATGGTCCTCATTCATACCTTATTTCCTCTACCCTGGAGCGTATGTATTTCATATCATCATCATTCAATTGCTCTGCTTTGATTTTTTCCAAGAGGAATGAATGCTTCTATGACTTAGTTACTCCTAACCTCACGTTTTCTTTTAGGTATACCATCTCTATTTTTCATGTTCTGCACAGTTGGCTCCTTTGAGGTCGGAAGATTTGGTGTGCACTTGGACTATACTGAGTCTTCTCTTAAACCCTTGAAGAGCTCCTTCACATCCCGCGGTCTACCCAAATTTGGGGGTTTTCTTTTACAAAATGGTCTGGGGCAAGGAAACATTTAAACATGTTTTTGTGTGCATCATTGACCATGATATATTATGCCTAAAGACCTCTTACCTTAGAACTAATTGTTGATCTGGATTCATTTACACTTGTAACCACCTTCGTAGGTAACCATGAGTACATTTTAGGTTGTTGCCTGCCCTAAAATGTCATTCCCTTTAACCGAAGTCCATGCCTTGGAAATTTCGTAAGTAATTGATGCTCCCTCACGGTTTGTAACTCAGTTCTTAGGCGTGGTTCCTGTCCTTCTTGAGTCTTTGAGTTGGGAAAAATGTTATCAACCAGAGCAACCATACATTGGTCTATACGCACCCATACACTTGGTTCATAAAACCCATAAGCACTATTAGTATGTTGGTAAGCTCAAGGCATAATTAAGAGTAATATCCGTATCAAGTCTTAAAAGCATCCCTATGTACATCTTCCGACTTGGTCCTTGCTTGATGTTACCCTAAACTCAAACCATCCTTCGAAACCATTCCATTTCTGGGTAAACTAATTAAGCAGATCGTCAATGCAAGGAAGGGAATACTTATTCTTGACAGTAACCTTGTTCGATCTTTTATGATTTATGCATAGGCTTAAATTGCCATCTCCCTTCTTCATGAAGGTACAGGTGCCTCCCTTCCCCCCCCCCCCCCCCCAAAAGGGAACACACTCTAGGTCTCACGAACTTTCCTTATCTTGGCCCGCAACTGGGTTTTGGACTCCCTCAATTCCAGTGGTGCTATACTACTGGACACTTTTGAAGTTCGGTTGCGTTCTTGGAACTTAATGGTAATAGACACCTCAAAAGATAATTTAACTTCCCTTCTATGCACGATGCCTTAGCTTTATAGTTTTTAGAGAGCCGTAACTTGTCTATATTATCATACACTTCCTGTCTTTCAGCTGGGACACTACGGAGTCGCTAGCTCCCTATCTTATTCACCCTTGAGACATGATAAAAGCACTTATTCAACACAAATACCTGGCTTACTCATACCCCCGGCATTTTCACGATCTTGTTGATTACCACCCCTAACCTAAAGGTCATTTATCGTACATAAATAACTAAGCCGGTTATTCACAGGACTGTGGATCCATATTTTGTATAACTTTCCAAAAATGCCATTGCCAGTGGACATTAATTTCGCTTAACTGCCTCAACACATTAGGTTTTACTTCTCTTAACTATCTGAACACTTTCATCCTTTCGGAAACAATAAGGTAATGACATGCACCCCTTTTTACAAGTTTATCCATATGACTTTTATTCTTCTGCAAGGCGAGCTAACCCTTTTTCATGCATCATGTATTCTTAAACTATTAAACAACTTAATTCACAAGAAGTCTAGACTCACAGGTCCCTTGTATCTTTCTTTTAGAAACGGTTTCCTATATTTCCCAACCTTTCCTCATACATCATGAATGCTCCATACGGACTAATACTATACACTTTACCTTCCTGCTTACTGAATTCACTTCCTGACATCTATTTCCTATAAAAGGAATAGGTAGGTGCGGAGGGAAAACATGGTAATAGAACATACGATTGATACGAGATATAAGCATGAATCTTCAATCTAAAGAAGAAGCAAGGATTCACAACGATGGATTTAATATTTCATAGGGAAATATGGGTAATACATCAGTTTAACAAAACACATATGTATATATTAGATGAGAATGATGGTTACTAAAAGATTAAATAATCGGTAATGATTGTGATTACAAAGATTTCATGAATAAGGGAGCGTGGGTGGGAGAGAAAGATATTGGGGTAAAGTTTTGATTCCTGAATCAGAACAATCAATATCTGGAATGCATGAATATTTTTCAGTAGCTACTTGGAGCGAACAAGGCATAAGTTATTGGTTTTGGATGAATTATAGCCATTATTGGACGTGAGCTTTGAATCTGATGTGTAAATCAACTACAGAGAATGATAATTACTTATGAAAAAGAAAAGATAGGCCAAGATAAAGAGCCATGTGTAATACGTGAAGTCCATAATGGAATGAGAAAATTGATCATGACTTTGTAACAAATCGGTGAAGGCTTATCTTTATATAGTCAGGAATAATTGGCCGATAGCAATGATAAGATCTCATAAGAATTCTTGAAGATGGGTAATGACAGAAAAATGACAGACTTGGATTCAACATTGCAATGATAAGGGATAATTTATTATGAGGATGTACAATGTGAATGAGAGATAAGGTTTGGTTCAGGTAATGAACTTAAAGTATGATGATCATACCGAAGAGGTTTGAGCCTCATAGTGGCTGTTAGATAGAAATGATTAGATGGATTCCAATGTAAGATCATTGACAACTAAACAAAGAAGAGAGGCTTCTGAATCCCAAATCATGTCGAATATCTCTCCACATAAATCCTCTCTACATATCCGGACGAACATGTTCACCTGATCTTATCACTCCCCTTTTCCTGTCCTTAATAATAGATTTCTAACTCCATTATTTTCTCCTTTTCTCACTATATTTCTTTCCCCTAACATTCTTCCCTACACATGAGTATGATAAAATCAAAATCACTCCGAATCTTTGCGTTCACACTATTGTCCCCTATCATGGACACTAGATTCATAAAACCTCTGTTCACATTGTTGACCATTATTAGCAAGCCCTTGAATCTCCGAATTGAATATTTGGAAAATCGTAGACACTTCTTTCCCTTATTGCTTTGCAAAAATTTCAATAGAGTTACACCCAAACACGGGTTTTCGGAACTTGAAAGTTCTTATGATATCCTCGTATACCGCATCTTAGACTTGATCTGACCCGATGAGACCAACCAACCATTTATACAATTTCCCTGTCGGTCATGGTTTAACGAACGCTCCTGACTACTTAGATACTGTTATACGATTGTTCTCTTATCAAGAAGCGAGGGGACTTACACATATACTATACGTATATACTTACTTCCGATGTTGCGACGCTCCAAATCCATATACTATTTGTTAAGCACAACATCCTGTTTTAAAAACCACCACGTGTGCTTACTTTTCCTTTGAATATCACTAGAGTCAGACCTATATTCCTTCATCCTAAGAATTTGCTCGGGCGGCATTTAAACACAGTTCGGTTGGTAGTATAGTCCTTGCTTACAATCACATTACAATTACTACTTATATCCGGACCACCTATAGAATAACTAAGCAACACTATTCCCTTTCCCACATAAAACCACCTTTGCTACTTCCGACCGTCCTGGGTGGAGGTGTAGACTTCATCGTCTGCGCCATCGCTCTCTTTTTAGATCTTGGGTCACTCTTGGCCCATTTCTATCCTTACTTCCTACTTGGTTCAAACTAACTTTGCCAACCATAGGGTCCTTTTCTACCTGTACAACCTTTATATTGCCCGAATCATACGTTGGAGCGGAAGAACAGATTGGGGTCCTAAGAGGTCACTACAATAAAACGGTATCTGCTATCTGAAAATACCTTGAAGTCTACGTACTCTTGAGGTTGCAACTTAAAGGTCATAGAGGTTTATACTCCTGACGTTTGGAATCTTTCCTTGTGTATGTCCTGATCACATGTGTAGAGGCATTCGTGGTACTTGTCTTGGGTTGCTAGACTTGGATGACCAGATGGAAGAGTCGCTAGAAGACAATGCATCCTTCTCACTTGCTCATGGTGCTGAGACTACGGATTTTTCCTTGGCACAATAAAGATCTCTATAAACTTATAAATAGGTGTGGAGACTAGCTCCCTTGGTTCCATATGAATGGCGCAAGGGTTTAGCGATTCCAAATCCGTTATCTATCGTAAAATAAAAAAAATGACATTCCCACATAGGTAAAGATGCTAGAGCAATATGACTCATGATTTCTCATCTTGTAAGGACCTCCGTCATGAGGACTCACATCTTAAAACTAAGTCAAGAGTCAATATCCCATAACTAATTCTAGCTACCCAACTCCGTTCCCACATAGATCATTACATACACCTTAAACTACAACTTATTCCCAAGAGGGTTAACCTTCACTCAAAACTTTTCCATAAATCATCTATCATTAACATAAAGGAAATAATCCGTAAAATGAAACTCATTAGATTAAGGAGAAGCATATAAACGGTATGAACGTGCATAACAATAACACCTTTTTATTTGGACGAACGCATTAACTAATTTGTATTTTGAACCATTTCAGGTTTTTCCACTAACATTGGACTTAAATGATCAGCTTGTGACCAACCCCTTTTACACACACATACATAGGCTCCTTATTCACTATCTCTTTACATACCTAAGGTCTACCCCTGATCTTAGACGTAAAGCATCAACTCATGTCCACTTTTTACCTAACCATGCATAGACTCGTAGTGCACTATCCCTCTTTATTCTATCATTTCTACTTGGATTCTGCTCAAATCATGCACTTGTTAAAAAAACTCTTATTTCAAACAATCCTCATGTGTCATTTCAAATACCCCACACCTATTAACGCGAGTAAGCCACATATATTTACTCATTCCATACCTTAAACCCATGTCGTACCTTAAACTCATACCATACCCTTAAGTACACTGGGTTTCCTCTAACTTCATCTCACACTATAACACCAAACACCTACTACAATCCCAAATTGTTTTGCGCTGATACCACAACTGTAACACCCCCAGGTTACTAACCATAAGATTAAGTTAAGATTTACTTAACCTAATGATTAGCAGCGGATAAACACCTGAGAGCACTACCGCCATCCACGGAGGTGGACAAGGCTAACATCAATCCCAACATACAACCATAGGTGATTCATCTTAACATAACAATCATACAACATAACTCACAACTTAATTTAATTACATAACCATTAAAATAACTAATCTATTTATTCTAAACTGATAGCTTCCAAATCACCTTTGCGGTCTTAGGTGGACCTATGGGTTCATTTGTTCGGAGTCTTGCCTTTCACCTTAGTCGGAAGCCCTAAAACGGAAACACAAAACTTTGAAAAGTGAGATAAATCTCAGTACGTATACCCCTTTAACGTAAGATATTATTTTGACCTAGATTTTTACATAAAATGATAGCCAAAGATGTTAGCTAACACCCGGCATTTGAATCTCGGGATTCCAATACATATAACCCGAATTATGGTCAAAACCGTGAAGTTGTATAAATTAATACGTATTCTGAGGTCAGTAAATAAATGCATAATTTTCGTCTTTTTAGAGATCTTTTTGATTCAAGTGTTCAACATGAAAGTTTTAGGGTATTTATCAAGCTTTCCAGAATGGTAAATTTTGTAGCTATCGGATATTGGGAGTGAAAGTTATGAGTATCCGAATATTGAGCAACAATTTGAGTTTCCAGAAAATCAGTTTCACGGTCTGATGTTCATGGTCAAATTCCGGCCGTTTTTCATTTCCAAATCTGTTTGTCGCCTAAATGAGAGTTGTACTATGTTCTTTGAACTTTCCATAGATAGTTGGCATGTCCCAAACGAAGACTGTAGCCCGAGTTATGATTGTTCGAAAACCGAGGTTCTTTCCCCTCTATTTTGGGCATCCAGCTGTGTTTGGGGGTTTTACCCCTTTTCCTTCTGCTTTTAGATCTTATGATCACTGAAAAGTTGTAGTATGTGAGCCAAGCTTTCCAAAAAGTTCTATTTTGTAACCTTCCGATAAGTATGGAAGAAGTTATGACCTCCCGATCTAACCATGGAAACTTATCGAGTTAATATTAATCCTAGGATTTTACTAAGTTTCCCTTTGTGTTTATCAATAAGATTAAGTTCTAATTTAAGGTTATTGATCTTGTTAAATTTCCAAGAGGTCGTTGCACCCAACTGTTCAAGTCCGTGCGAGTCAAGAGTCGGTGTAAGTTGTCAAGCGTGCAGGTATGTATATTGCCTGTAACTTCTAAGTTAAACTTGTGAATTATTTATGTCATACATGTCATCTCTATTTTACGATTCATGTCATCTATGCTAATTTCATGTTTCTTGTTCAAAAGTAAGTAAGTTTTATGTGGCTTTATGTACCCAAGTATGATTTATTCTTTTATGCCTATTTCGTTATATTTTCTCTAATATTCAAGCTTTTATGCAAACTCTTATGTTTTATACTCAAGATGTTATGCAAGTCTTATGAATTCAATTTACCAGGGTTAAATTATCAAGTTATCTTATGTTCTACTTTAAGAGCTTATGCTAGGTATCACTTATGTTCAAATGTCTTATGTTAAGTCCATACTTTTATATTACGAGTACCTCATGAATTATATTTCCTTACAAGAGCAACTTATGTTCAAGAGATTTTAAGAATATCTTCAAGTTACGAATAAGAGTGGTTAAGGATTAAATGGTATCAAATTTTCAAGGTTAAAATTTTCGGTGTCCCAAGGTTAAGAAGGGTCCCTGACCATGTTTATGGTGCCTTAGTGCACACCATGGAACCCGTGCCCTAGCGCACACCAGGAAACCCGTGCCTTAGCACACACCATGATAATCGTGCCTTAGTGCACCCAGGGGAAAATATAACTTCAGTGTTTTAGATGCACACCATGGAAATCTGGCCAGTATAGGATAATTATCCACCATCCGGATCTCCCGATCGGTCCAGGTATGCGCATACGGAGGCTTAGTCGATGATATCAAGTAGAGGACCTTCAAGATAATAACATGACAACCAAGTTTAAGGTATCTTAAGTACTCAAATCATTTGAATCAAAGGAAATCTTTATAAGTTACATGCCAAGCTTTATAAGTCTTGATTTATGAGGATTTAAGGTCAAGTTTATGTTATGGCTTCATGTGTGCTGTATGTTAAGTAATGTATGATTTAAGTTTCTTTTGAAACTATGTTATATTATTTTTAATGGGAGGAACTCATAAGTATGTTTTCATTTAAATTGTAAGTTAAACTACAGGTTAAGTTATATTCTTCATGTACAGGTTAAGTTATGGTCACACCGTGTAAGTTATGTTATTGTTTATTGTTTATGGTTATTTCTGTTGTTTTTAAATGATGTTGGAACCGCGCTAATTAAATAAAACTATCTTCAAAATAATTCTTACGTTATAGAGGTATACGTACTGAGATTTATCTCACTTTTCGAAGTTTTCTATTTCCGTTTTAGGGCTTCCGGCTAAGGTGAAATGCAAGACTCCGGACGAACGAACCCATAGGTCCACCTAAGACCGCAAAGGTGATTTGGGAGCTATCGGTTTAGAATAAAGATATTAGTTATTTTAATGGTTATGTAATTAAATTAAGTTGTGAGTTATGTTGTATGGTTGTTATGTTAAGATGAATCACCTATGGTTGTATGTTGGGATTGATGTTAGCCTTGTCCACCTCCGTGGACGACGGTAGTGCTCTTAGGTGTTTATTCGCTGCTAATCATTAGGTTAAGTGAATCATTAGCTTAATCTTGTGGTTAGTAACCTGGGGGTGTTACACTTCTCAAATGCCCCTTGAGCCGCTCGGGTCCACTCAAAGGAGCCCTTCTTCATACACTCGGTGATAGGGGCGGTGAAGGTGCTAAAGCCCTTGATGAACCGACAATAAAACGAAGCAAGGCCGTGGAAACTCCTCACCGCCGTGATAGTAGAGGGATAGGGCCAAGAGCGTATGGCCTCCACTTTCGAGGGATCCATGGAAATACGCCGGTCGGAAACGATGTACCCAAGAAATGTGACTTGGGGAGTGCAATACTCACACTTCTCAAGTTTGTCGAAAATTCGTCGTTGCAGCAAAACTCTGAATACCAACTCCAAATGTGAAAGATGCTCCGCTTCATTCCTTGAATACACCAGAATGTCATCAAAATAAACCACCACAAATTTGCTGATGAATGGCCTCAATACCTTGTTCATGAGTCACATGAACGTGCTAGGGGCGTTGGAGAGCCGAATGGCATGATGAGCCACTCATATAACCCCTCTTTTGTTTTGAAAGCCGTCTTCTATTCATCAGCTTCCTTCATGCGAATTTGATGATACCCACTCCGAAGGTCAATCTTAGAGAAGATACACGAGCCATGTAACCCATCGAGCATATCATCGAGCATATCATCGAGCCGCGGTATGGGATACCGATACTTGATAGTGATGTTGTTAATGGCCTAACTGTCGACAAACATCCGGAAAGTACCATCTTTCTTAGGAACTAGGAGGGCTGGGACGGAATAAGGGCTCATGCTCTCCCGAACATAGCCTCTAGATTTAAGTTCGTCCACTTGCCGTTGTAGTTCCTTAGTTTCATGTGGGTTACATCGATAAGCCGCCTTGTTGGGAAGTGGAGCTCCGGGAATAAGATCGATTTGATGTTCAATGCCCCAAATAGGAGGAAGACCCAGTGGAAGATCTTCGAGAAACACATCGCGGAACTTGGCAAGAAGAGGGGCGACGAGAGGGTGCTTGGGTGTCTCTACCTCACTTTTGTTGGCCTCTAAGAGGAGTAAGGCAAAGATGGCCTTCCCCTTGCTTAGAGCTCTCTCAACCCATGTTTCACTCAAGTGTTTAGGCTCCTCACTTCCCACCCCGGGTTTTGGAGGAATAATTTCAAGTGGAGCCAGTGGTAATAACTTAACCCTCTTGCCCCCATGGGTGAAAGAATAAGTGTTCTTCAACCCGTTATGCATAGTTTGCTTGTCGAATTGCCAAGGACGACCTAACAAAATATGGCATGCACTCATAGAAACAACAGAATCATCGTAGTTAGTACTAAAAGACAAATTCATTAGTACTTGTTTGGTTACCTTGATGCCATCTCAATCATTGAGCCATTTGAGCGAGTAAGGAAGAGGGTGAGGTAATAACGCAATCCAAGCTTCTCAACCATATAAGTAGATGCAACGTTGGTACAACTCCCTCTATGGATAATAAGATTGCAAACCTTGCCCCCGACGAAACACCGTGATTGAAAAATGTCTCCCGTTGGGCCTTGTCAAGAGGGGTTTCATGAGCATGCAAAACCCTCCTCAAAACAAGTGCGCCTCCATGTACGGGTGGTACGGGAGCGGCGTTCTCCTTTTCACTAGTAACCTCTTCTTCAACCTCCACTTCGGGATCGTCCTGAGCCATTTGAAGCTCATCATCGATCTCTTGCACTTCTTGAAGGGTCAAAGCACGACGGTTTGGACAATCATCTTGAAAATGACCATACCCTTGACGTTTGAAATACCTTTTCCCTTCCATCGGACGAGGAGGTTCAGTGGAGAAGACGTAGCAATTCCCTTTCCCTTGTCCGCTCCAGGTGTCGAAGTGAACTTAGGAGTCTCAACAGATTTCGGGGTGCCTGAATAAGGAGGGGATCGGCTAGACGATGAGAAGTAGGCTCGTGGTGCCGGCTTGGACAACCTTTTCCTTCCTTCGTCGCTCAACTTGGAGAGCCAAACTGCACAAGTCATCCATAGAATAGTAGGGCTGAACTTCAATTTTTTTGGCAACTGTGGGGTCCAAACCATTCAAGAAATGCATCATTATTTGCTCTTCCAGTTCTTGGAGGTCGCTTTTGATAAAGAGCTGCTCGAACTCCATAATATAATCGCTCACAGTCCTCTTGCTCTGGGTGAGAGCATAAAGCTTCCTCAAGACATCCTGCTTGTAAGTGTTGGGCAAGAAATGGTGGTTCATCAATTGTTTGAGCCGTGTCCAAATAGTAATTCTCGCCCGACCTTCCCGAGCTGGTTGTGATTTCACATTCTCAAACCAAAGTGAAGCGGCTTTGTTGAGCTTCAAACTAGCGATCTTGAAAGATTTCTCGTCGTCGTATTCCTTAGTTTCAAAAATCATATCCATTAATTGGATCCATTCAAGGTACTCGTCCGGATCGTTGGAACCATTGAACTCGGGGATGTCGATCTTGACGTCTTGGAAATCGTCACGAGGGGGTCTATCGTGCACTTCCCGACGAGTTCGGCGACGAGGAGAGACCCTAGCTTCATCACTCGACTCAAAGTTGGGAGGAGGACGGATAGGGTTTTGGGCGCGCCTCCGATGTTCAATTTGGGGGTGACCTTGATGTTGGGCGGCCATGTGGTTCACTTGGGCCACAAGGTCCCGAAGAGCCCGTCGATAGTGGAGTACTGACTTTCCATGGAGGTGAGTCGGTTCTTGACATCTAGAGCTCAAGGGCTTCTCCGATGGCTTGATTCCTCTCGATCGGAATTAACTTCTCCGTCCATATCGAGGGAAGGGTGAAGGATGGTATGTGTTTGGGAAGTTTTTGTGGAGTTTGGGGGTTTTCTTGTAGTGGGCTATTGTTTGGTTAAGGGTTCTTTGTGTTTTAGTCACTTGGACATTTCAATGAACACCTTCCGGGCACTAATTTCCAACTTCAGCTCAAAAACTCCTATATGCTTCAAATTCAACAAACACAATAGCAATAACAACTTCTCCAACACACTTGGAGGCACAGGGAATGGGGAACGCCAATATTCAATCAAATTCAACAAAAGACAACTCTACTAGTAATGAACAATAGAGAAATGAACACAATACTCAAGCTAATGCAAACCTTGTGCTCTGATACCAAATGGAGCGTATGCGTGGAGGGAGATAATAAGCTTGAGTAATAATTTCACAAATCATCCATGAACATTAGCGTTGAACACCATAAGAATGAATAGGGCCCTTGGATAAAGGATGAAATCTACCACCAAAAGCTAACAACCCACCATGATTATCATAAAGGAAACCACCAAATAATTAATAAAGGGAAGACTTGAACACCACCAAACAATGCTTGGATAAAGTAAACAAGATTTAGGGAAAGAGGCTTGGGGAGCACTCATTCATTTCATATCATAATCAACATGATCTAACTTGGGAAATGTATAAACAAAGTATTTATACTAAGTAACAAAATTAAGCCAAAACTCAGTGTTTTAATAAACAGAACACGCGAATCAGCAGCGTCGTCTCGGGCGAGACACCCCTTGTCACGGGCGCGACAACCTGGCCAGCGTGACGTCGTGGACGTGAGCTCCAGACGTCGTGGGTGTCACCGAGCGAAGACTCCTAGGCGATTTGGCAAGCTCACAGTGGTAGCGAGCACTACGCTTGGATGTCGCGGGCGCTACTTGCTTGGCCAGCGTGAGGTCGCGGGCAAGACGTGCCAGGTCACGGGTGCTACCTCGTCCTGTTCGAATTCACTAACATGCCCATCAAAGTTTTGCGGGCGCTACCGGACGGGTCGCGGGTGCGACGACCTTCTTCCCAAACGTTCTGTTGCCTGTCGTGACGCGTCGTGGGCGTTACCTGGATGGTGGCAGGTGCGACACTGCCGTTGATTTTAGATGTTGCTTCTTCCTTGAACTTTATTTATCCCGGGGCTACACCCAAACCCTGATACCTCCTAGCTTTCAATCTCAGGACGACCCGGTCCGGTCCCGAGGCCTCCGGGGTCGGTGGATCAAACGAGCCTTCCTAGAAGGTCTTGGGGCCCATCCATTGGATGGCCGAGACTAACCTTGCAACTCCGAAAGTTACCGGGAATTGTAGCTCAAGGTTCGATGTAGTCGAGGCGGCTCGCTTGGCTGAGATCACAAGAGAAGAGAATGGAACCTGAATCTATTCATCTACCCTAACCCAAAACAATAAATAAAAAGAAAGAAAACATATAGTAGATGCTAAGCTATTTCCCTGGTAGTCTCTCGAACAGACAAGCCTCGACATGCCTTTAACTCTTGAATGCATCTCTTCGACTCTTGAACGCGTCACTCCGGACTCCGAGTGGGAAGTCTCCAAAATAAGAGTCCTCCACAGCAGTCCACACAACACTTGAGACACCGGTTGCTAGACCGCCTGATCTCGATCTAATTGAGACCGAATGAGTATGTGGACCATATCAGATACGGTCGATCTTTCATACTCTAGGACCTCCAGGAATCACCCTTGTAGTCCTGAACCGAAAGCTTTCTCATAGAAAGTTTTTCCGATTTCCCAAAATCACCAAAGGGAGATTACCCAAACAGGCCTCAAGGGATAGAAAGACACTTTTTAGCATCCCATGGGTCACATATATATAGGGGAGAGAGAAAGGGTGGAGGAGGTTCTCCGCCGATGTGGGACGCGCGCCTGGGGTTCACCACGGACCGTGGTAGACAATAGAATCAAATTCTGCTAAACCCAGGCCCATCACGGACCGTGGTGACCCACCACGGGTCGTGGTGACCTAGCTACCATCCTTGGTGGCCCTGTTCTCTCCAAAACGGGCCTCGCGCTTTCCTCTATTCTAATCCCATATTGTCCCGAACCTTTTCCCACATACACATTGCCTTCAAGTCGCTGACTTGTGTGACCCTATGGGACCAAATAATTCGGCTATGATCGAACATATTCGATCATTGATTAAGGGGACTTCTAACAAAGTCATTGACCAATGAATTAACTTAGCTAGAGTACTCGGATGAAATTGAACATTGTAGGGACATTCCCAACACATTGACACCAAGAAAGACTGGAAAATCATCATCGACACCAGGAAATACTAGAAAATCATCCGCGACATCGAGAAAGACTGAAAAATCATCACCGACACTAGGAAAGACTAGAAAATCATCATCGGCACCGGGAAAGACTAAAACTGACACCAGGAAAGACTGAAACCGACACCGGGAAAGACTAGAAAATCTCATCGAAATACGCCTATCATTGGGCATCAGTAGTACAATGATACGACAAGTTTTCGATCATTCACGAAGAGGCAGACATCTTATCGACACGCTCCTATCATCGGGGGTTAACAGTACGAAGAGGCAGACATCTTATTGACACACTCCTATCATTGGGCGTTCACGAAGAGGTTGTCAGCACAGCATGCTGATCAACGGGCGTTCACAATACGATGCGAAGGATCTATTTTTCAAGACTACTTTGATCATCATCTTATTTAGACTCGATCAAATTGGAGGCTCTCTGTAGACATCAGATTTTGTCCTAGTTTTGTATATTGTAACTTTTAATTATCTAAACTAGGATGTGAGTCAGGCTGAGCACTTGCCATGCATCCTCAATCTCCACAAAGTATCCCATTCCCTTCCATTTCTAAGCATCTCGCATGAAACCTATCATTTCCTATCAATTACACCTCAAAAACCTTTATTTTCCACCCTTTCCACATACATGTGCTCACCTTTTTGAATTCCATTTTCTTTTCACAAGTCTCATGGCCTGATTTCTTTTTTATTAGGTTAAAGTACACATCATGAGCTTTCCAACTCCTTTTGAATCGCATCAATATATCAAAGTTCTAATGAGGTTAAAGTACACTTTATAGACCTTTGCATGCAACTAGCATAATAGTATTGGGGGTTGCCTACTACCCACTAAGCAAAAGGAGAACAAACGGAGCCATATCAACACTAAAGAAAGTACACTGGAGGCCAAATATTAACAAGCATGTCTGGGAGATTCCAGTGACGTATATAAAAGTAATAAAGGTAGGGGGTTTCCAACAATCATTCTTCAAGTAATCAAGTAATCAAGATATGGAGGTTTTGATGGCTCACCATGCAATCAAGACCGAGAG
Organism: Portulaca oleracea; assembly: GCA_029582165.1. Classification (NCBI taxonomy): domain Eukaryota; kingdom Viridiplantae; phylum Streptophyta; class Magnoliopsida; order Caryophyllales; family Portulacaceae; genus Portulaca; species Portulaca oleracea. The sequence goes on from CM055892.1 coordinate 11,192,834, forward strand.
GTTCCAATAAACACTCATCAAATAATCAAGACCTAAAGGTGTAGGTAATTACTCATTAAGTAATCAAGATAAGGAGATCTCGGCAATCAAAATTGTGAGGTTTTGGCAATTATTCTTCACGCAATCAAGACCGAGAGGTTCCAACAATCATTCTTCAAACAATCAGAACTTGGGAGGTTCTAATATCACTCATCAAGCAATCAAGACCAGGAGGTTCCTACAATCACTCATCAAGCAATCAATATTGGTGATGTATATTTGCCTAGCTATATACATCAAGGCCTAGCTAAAGGACCTCAATCTAGCTAGAAGCTACAAATGTCGCCTTGGGTATCAACAACTACAAGGGTTTATTAGCTCAAGGAAGAAAGCATGAAGGACCTTGATGGTATTTTAGCTTACATGGAGTTACTCTCACATTTGGAGGACATCAATGAGCATAAATAACTCTCAAGTCCTTATTGAGAAGTCATCTCTCACGGCAGCAAAGGACTCCATCAAGTACAGTTCGATATTTTGCTCTATAACTCTAGATCCATACATCTATTGAGGAAATCATCAAAAGACAGATTGGAGCTCTTTCAATAAGCTTTCTAATGGTTTTTGAATCAATGAAAACGACAAGTATTGAAGGACTTATAGCAATTTCTTTCTAGAGTTGTATTTTAGAGTTTATGATGTCATAAATAGGATATATGATGTAATAGTTGATTCTTGGTTTCTTGAACCCTAGGTACACGTCCAAGAGGTCCTAAGAGTAGTATAAATAGACCCCCTAGGGTGCCATTGTATTCATTCATTACATCTTATATCAAATACAAAGTAAACACATTGTGTTTTCTCTCTAGCTTGTGTGCTAGAATTGGTTCTCTTGAGGGAGAGTCTTTTGAATCTCTTCTTCTATTCTAAGATTGGCTATCTTAGATGGTGATAGGAAGAGTTGGAGGATTCTAGGAGTGGTGAATCTGTATCTCCTTAGAAGATCCCAAGCCGTTTATCATTCGATCAAACGATTCATTCTTGTTGTAAGTTTCAATCTATTCTTTTGAATCTTTTGATTTCCATTGCATTTTCATTCCATTCTTTTCCATACCAACCAGAATACATCCCCATTCATTCGTTCATCCCTCCATCCATTCATTCATCATCCATTATTCATTCATTTACACTCCATTTCCATCTTTATTCATTCATTCTTGTGATCAAGAATCAATCTATCCAACCCCAAGTTTAAAGATCCTTATATTGTTGTGTAATGTGATCATCCTTGATCCCATTATACATCAATTGGGAGGTTCCAACAATCACTCTTCAAGCAAACAAGAACAGGAGGTTCTGGCCATCATTCTTCAAGCAATCAAGACCAAGAGGTTTCGTCAATCATTCTACAAACAAGCAAGTCTGGGAGGTTCCAACACCCTTTCAATAAACAAGCAAGTTCGGGAGGTTCCAACACCCTTTCAATAAATGACATAGCCCAACAAAAGTCCAATAAAATTCTTCGGCAACCAACAAAGTCAAGTCGTTTGAAGAATACATAACCAAGCTTAGGAGGTCATTGTCCTGCTTAGACTCGATTAAAGTGGGAACTATATATAGACACCAAATTTTGTCCTACTTACATTTGTAACATTTTATTTTATTTTATTTCTAGAACATTTTATTTTATTTTATTTATTTTTGTTCTGCATGATTAATGATTAAATTAATGAAATATTTGTTACTCCTCTTCTTTTATCTTCTTCTCAAGTGATCTTGACTTAAGTAGAGGTCGTCCTCTAGATGGACAGGTCGAAAGAATCATACTTTAGGCTTGTAACCTTATCCCAAACCACTCCATCTTGTGGTTCGCAGGCTGAAGTTAATTATTATAGTTTGTTAATTTATCTTTAAAATTAAATGGAGACTCTTTTATTCATGACTTGCATTAATTAATCTTTAGTTTTGTATTATAAACTTTTTTTATTTTAATTAGTTGGCTTCACAAGTCTTTCTGAATCATAGATACTTTGTTAATTGTTATTGTCTTATAATAATAGTCATATGATATGCATAATTCAGGGGTTAATATTAGTCAAGCTTGGAAGCGCAAAACTATAGATTAATTAATGTAAGTCATAAATAAAAGAGTTGCCAATTAAGTTAAAGACAAATTAACCAACTATAATAATTAATTCCAGTTTGAGAACCAAAAGATAGGTTCAAGGGTAAGGCTACAAGCCTAAAGTATGATTCTTTTGGCATGTGCGTCTAAAGGATGGTCCCTATATAACTCAAGATTACTTTAGAAGTGGCTGGTGGAGGAACACGAGTGACAATTATTTCATTAATCTAATCATTAATCATGCATAATAAAAATAAAAATAAATGAAATAAAAAGACAAGAAATAATCAATAATGAATAATGCACATTTTTATGCATATATAAATCATAAAAATAAGGGATATATGATGAAAATATTAAAAAATAAATAACAATGCTTAAATAAATTCAACCTCGAACGTAGTTAAACACAGATAGAACCGAGGTAGAAAATGAGGGAGAAGAGAGAAAAAATTCCTCAATGTCAATACTATTGGGAAATTTTGGAATGCTAAATAATGAGGCTAGATTACCCTACTTATAGAGGCTTTTGGGTAAATAAAAGTTTTTTGGCAATGTCCTTCACATGGTTTTCTTTTTAGAGTCATAAAACAATTGCACTGAGAATATAAAGAATGTAATAAATAAAAAAAAAAGAAAGTTTTTTGGCAATGTCCTTCACATAGTTTTCTTTTCAGAGTCATAAAACAAATGCATTGAGAATATGAGATTCATATATAGCATTGTTGTTCCCCAAACAAACGAAAGCAACCGTTACTTTGTTTTGAGTTGATGACACCCTAAGCCTTGTAGCTTCATATACAACAATGGTGAAGCCTGCACTGAAAGCAATGCAAGTAAATATGTAGACCCATGTGATAACTATAACAAGATGTGAACGGATCATGGACAATTCCACGGAAATGAATCAATAAAATTGTGGCTCTCAAATAAAAAAGTATGGACCTATAATAATTGATACCTAAAGGTTACTGTTGGTTGTTCAAAGGAAATTGTGTATGGCGAAGGAAAATATTAAGGTCGATTGTACAAGTAATAGACAATGGAGATGGATATGAAGTTATTTTATAGTAAGAAGTTATAACTAGTTGATACAAAGACGAGAGAAGGTTTAAAATGCATAAAATGGTATTGAGAGTTGTCAATTTGCAAAGACACTCTGTTACAACCTAGTTGGCAGTACATTGGAGAGTCCCACTGGCCCATAGACTAAAGAAATACAGGATGAAAACCTTAGCCCTTTTTATGTGTCATGGCAATCATACAGTATTGAATATTAACCATTTATTTCTGCAATGCCCCTTAGCAACAAGCATTATAACAAGAATAGTTGATTGGCTTGGGTTAAAGCATGATGTATATTCGCTGGAACAGTGTGAACAAAAGTGAAGAAATGCAAAGATACCTTAGAATAAGTCACTCCTTGTACCAGCAAGGTTCACAGCTACTGTTTTCTCAACTTGGGAGGCTAGAAATAGAGCCAAATTTCAACTGAGTACAACCTAATATACAAAAGACAATCAAGTAAATTAGATAGAATATTATAAATGGAGTTTGATTCTTAGCCAAGGGATCAAAGAAATATACCAAAATATATGGATGTCTATTGGGAAGTATTAACTTGCTAAGCTAGAAGTTGCTACAATAGGTTATAAACAATTTCCCTCCATTTGGGGGATATTGGACTATTGGTATAAGAACTTATTGCTTTTTGCAAAAAATAAAAAATAAACAATAAAAACTAAAATTCTTGTTTTTCTGGCTTCGAGCACCACGACCCACTTCTCCTTTGCATAGGAGGACTAATCTATCCCAAGAATGCCTAAATTTTGGTGTATTTAAAGTCTTATGAAGAGGTACGTTTTACAAAATCAGAAGCGAGAATAAATTATTTGAATAAGACAAAGATCAATAAGTAAACTATATCAAAATCCAAACTGTAAAACCAAAGATTAAAAAATAAAGCTGGTAAAACTAATATCAATAAGCACTTCAAAATAATATCAACAAACAACTCATATTGCTAATTTTCAGTTGGTTTTGAACGAGTCGAAACATACTCTGAAAGTATAACTAATATCAAAAAACGCCTCAGAATTACTCTTTGGTCTACCGAAAAAAAAAACGATAGGAAACATGATCTTAGGAATGCAATATGAAACATATATGATTCATGAGATGAGCTCCCATATATTGACATAAGAAATGAAAATATCCAAATATGAAGAGCATGATCGCTAATCTAGAAATGTCAAAAACAATAGGCTCTACACTCAAATGTGAAAACAACAATAAAGCTTATTCTTTATAACAATATGAATAAATAAACAATATGGGGAATGGAGATCATATTAGAGTGCAGTTGAATGTAAATTGTTTGGACAATTTAGTTGATAACTTTGCATGATAGTAGTCTTATATTTCTACAATTGCAATAAAGAAATCCACTCCAAGGACTCGAGAAAACTTCCAATGCATTCTACCAACTCCTTCCTTAGCAGAGGTAGAAATTAGGTTATCTTCAACGTTTATTATTTTCAACTATGTAAATTACAATTCGCTTGTCAGTACAAGGGCATTGTTGGAAATAATCCTGCTATAAAGACTATGATCTAAAATTTAGTCAAATGTCACTCTAATGGACCTTCCCTAAGTCAATAGTTCAATAAAATTTACAAGAAAATTGTTGGAAATAATATCAACAACATTTGGAAAGGGACATCATTCAAGTTATCAAAACTAATCTGAATAAATGATATCAATTAAGGAGTAACTGCCCATGAGCCCTAAAACAAGTCTAGGAACTTTCTCTTAGCCTCTCAACTATAAGTAGCAAAACTCATTGCATTGCACCAGTAGTGGTTCCATATAGCTTGGATCCTAGCTAACTGGTAAAGATACCAAACGTGGACCAAATAAGCTGGAAAATTACAAACGTAACAATCCAAAATATCTTTCCTTTTCAATGTCCACATCCCCAAAATTCAAAGTTTTAACATTCATTAAGAAAACTACCTGATCAAGTGGTGAGAACTCCACCTCAATCTACCAACACCCCCAATCAAAAAATAAAGAACAGAAAAGGCATGATCCCTTAGCCCCACACCTCATAATTGCAACAGTGGGCCATCTCATGAGGAGGGATGATGGGAGCCAATCATTATCAAATTTCAAAACTGTAAACGCTAAAAGAAAACATAAACCGACAAGATGTGAAGCTACATCACATATTCCCCTGTTGGCCATGTCTTTCTACATCCAGTTTCCAAGGTAGGTTAATATAAGCATATAACACACACTTCATTCAAACATAAATACAAACAACTTATAACAAGCACGTTAAATACCATGTTCAAATATTTTGTTATTGTATCATACAGAAAAGTAATGACTACTATTTCAGGAGTTTGAAACATGAGAATATTAAAAAAAAACTCACACCAAAATTAGGATCTTTAAGAAAATTGAAGAAAATTGGAACTAAATCTAAACAGGGTAAGGGAGTATACTCATATCTCTTACATCGTTTATTGGCAAGTGCCATAATGCTTATGTAATGAATATCAAGAACGTCAACTTGGGCCACATCAATAGAAGATTGAAAGCAATACATTTTTCAATGTGGCATTCAACACAAACTAATGGATCTTATAAGCCCTAAGGGGGCACTTTATGTATAAATAAATTGAAAACACTGAATTTGTAAAGACATCACCGATCACATGCTTGAGCTGCCAAAAAATATATGTTTGTCCACAATATTTTTTATTGTGCATGTGTGTATTTTGGTTGGGGGAGGCGGGAGGAGGGTGGAAAAATGAATTGTAACTGTGCTTGGTCCATTTATTGATCACTACCTGACATAACGAACTACAAGTTGTCTACTGGTGCCCTTGTGATCGAGTACCTGACATAATGAACGTCAACTTGGGCCATTTTGCTGTATACTAATAATTATTGTTCTTTAATTTGGCTTTTGAGTGGTAATATTATTTGGGTGGTAGAAGTGTTTACTCAGATGCTTACTGGTGAAATTGTCTTGGTGTGATGCTACTTTGATTTACAGGAATTGATTTTGTTATAGGATTTGATTTTATGGCCATATGTAAAAGAAATGCAGGGGCTTAGAGTTGTATATAATGTTCCTGAATTGTACATAACGCTCTACACGTGTTAAGTAATCTTTTAACTCTGAATGAGATAGAAAAATCTAAATTGATCACTTCATTAATTTTTGGGAAATTCCAAATGGTAGGCACCAATTATTGGGTGTTCCAAGTTGTCAATACCTTTTTAACATATTCCAAATAGTAGGCTTAATAACCCAAAAATTTCAATTTGTAAGCTTGATTTAAACGGACGTTCAGTATCAAAAAAGAAAAAAAAAAGAAAAGAAAAGAGAACGACGTTTAGTTTTAGTAGGCACCTCCTCCTCTTCCTCCTAACACCCCCATCTTCATCACAGTCCGCCATAACCATCGAGCTCGATCTGGTCTTTCTTGCCCTTCAATCCGCCATTAATGGACACCTTCTTCTTCTTTCTCGAGATCAGCACTGGAGGGGGCGGGGGAGGCTGCTGCCGTATGACTTGCCAGGGCCGAGGAGTACCACAGCAAGCATGTTATTCTCCTCAACAAAGCAGCGCCTCCACTCCCCAAAAGACACACTCCCACTTTCTCTCTCTACAACTCAATTACATATCAACGAGTTCTTCTTCTTCAAGCTGGCAATCGAAAACCACAAATTTTGGTTCGGGAAATCAAGCCCTGGAACTGAAGAATCATGGTATGTAGAACTCTTTCTTTTTCTTGTTGATTTGGTAAATCTGGTTCATTTGGTGTTTATGAATGTGGGTTGTATTGAAATTTTTTGGTATGTTTGGGGATGAACAGGGTGCTAGTGGCCCAGATGATGAAGATTTCAATCGATGGCCGTCAAGGTTGAAGCCTATGTTGGTTGGATGAGGTTGAGGTTGAGCAACGACAGGCAGAGGCGGTATGTGACCGCCGGCGACCAACCACAGCAAGGAGATGGAACCGACTCTTTGGTTGAGTCATTCTCTTTTCTTTTCTTTGTTTTTTTTTTTTATACTAACGTCTGTTTCAAATTAAGCCTACAAATTGGAATTTTTGGGTTATTAAGCTTACCATTTGGAATATGTTAGGAAGGTGTTGACAATTTGGAATACCCAATAGTTGGTGCCTACCATTTAGAAATTCCCTTAATTTTTTAATGTTTTGTGCAGTAAAGATTTCTATTTGTGATGTTTGCTTGAGAAATTATATATAGGTGATAAAACTACTTTGATTTAAAGGAGTTTGATTCCATAGTCATAGATGAAAGAAATGCAGGAGTTTAGTTCACCACTTCATATGGCTCGTGCATGCTTAGCAATCTTTGAATTTTGATGCAAATTGTTTATTCTGATTACTTCAAGTAGCTTGAAGTTGTGCACTTAAATTTGTGCATTATGTCATCTGTGATTTAGTTGATTATGGGTCTTATCAAGTGAACTGGGGCAATTAAACAGACCTCTGCATAGTTTCTGAATCAGTCCAATGCTGTCCTTTGCCCATATTTTTCCTCAATAATTCTAAACGAATTGTGTTCATATTGTGCCATGCCAACTTATTGCTTATTGATTTGATGTCTTGTAACCTTGATGACTTGAGTTGTGTTTGTGAAAGAGTGATGCTCAAAGTTTAGTAAACAATGTTAGCATATTAATAGGTCTTACTCCGGGACCCTTTGTATGAAAATGTGATTCATGTTGTTGAAGAACTTCAAAGACCATATAGTGAAAATGCTCCCCCCACCCCCATCCAAACCCACATGCACAAAAGGACATGTTTCTAGCTAGTCACCACTCTAACATGGCGCCAAACACAGTTTCACAAAAGTTTCAACATTTAATTGCTAGTTAGCAGAAAATTCATCCTATCATCTTCCATATGCATAAAATGAAACCAAAAATGAGAAAAAATAGATAATGGAATCAATACTAATTTACTTAAATCAATATGCTTTAAAAAAAAAACACTATATAAGTGACTTTCTGCTGAATCCAAGTTAATCTACCACCAAATAATGGGTTCATGCTTAGGGTCATGTTTTAATTTGTGCTTGTCTTTGATCGAATTAAATAGTCATGAGAATATGTGTTTAGTTTAATCACAGCAACTCACCTCAGATCGAAAGATTGTTGTGATAGACCTTAGAATGATTATTATCAACACTACCTCACATTGGAAATAGCTCCTAATTATTTAATTAACTAGAGTGGACTCCCCTAAACTCCCTTAATTGTCAATTAGAACTCTCAAGTTTATTGCTTTTCTAATTTCACTTTAAAATCTTATAAATACAGCAACACCTTGGATGACCTAGCATCCTTTCTTGTGCGATAGTTTAGTGCGTAGTCTGAGCGAGTTCCTAAGAGAATGACCTTGATATACTACACTGTACACTTTGCAGTTGTGGTGTATCAAGTTTTTGGCGCCGTTGTCGGGGACTTGTTTCCCCAGCCGTCATTAGACGAAGACACTCTGGTTGACTAGGTTATTTATTTTTATTTTTCATATTTTATTTCATCATCACGTTTGATTACGCTTGATATTCTTGTTTTTGTCATTTTCAGGTCTATGCAAAAGAATTTCGCGTACGAATTTGACCGTGAAATCGAGTGCACCTTGCGAGAAAGGAGAAAGAACCAAATACTGAAAAAGGAAAGGCAAGAAGAAGAAAAAGCTAGACAAGAAGAAGAAATGGGAGACCAACAACGCACTTTGGGATAGTATGTGACACCGAACGTCACCAACCCTCAGTCCACCATTGTTGTGCCCACTGTTGTAGCAAACGATTTCGAGCTACGACAATCTCTTATAAACCTGGTGTCCAAAGCTCCATTCCAGAGACACCCAAGTGAGGATCCAAACCGTCATCTGCGCATCTTCCGCCAAGCCTGCAACACATTCAAGGCAAACAACGTTTTAGAAGATGCAATCAAATTGAGGCTTTTTCCGTTCTCACTTGAAGGAAAAGCATAGGAGTGGCTTGATTCATTGCCGCCTAACACCATCACGACATTTGTTCAGCTTGCCAGCATATTCCTAGTGAAATATTTTCACCTAGCAAGCTGACCAGCCTGAGAAATCAAATTTCAACATTTGCTCAGGAAGCTGATGAGACGTTCTACGAAACATGGGAAAGATTCAAGGACCTCCTCCAATAGTGTCCTCAACATGGGTTCGAACTTGGGTTCCCATCCAGTCATTCTACAATGGAGCGAGCGAATCAGCTAGAGGGAGAATTGTTTCAGTAGCCGGAGGCGCTCTAATGAACGAGACTGTAGCCCAGCTCACAAACATGATTGAACAAATGGTGCTGAATTCTTATCAATGGTCTAAACCCCGCCACAGCGCGGGAGGTAAGCTTGAAGTTGACACAATTTAATTATTGTCTTATAACCTTGATACTTTAACTCAGAAAATGGACCGCTTGAATATGCATGCTAGCCCTACTTTACCCTGTGCCTCGTGCCAATCAACTGAACATGGACCTCAGCCTGTCCTTCAGGAATAGTCAATGATGACCCTACCCAACACCTACCACCCAAAATACCGAAAAATAGAACTTTGACATGTATTCCAAATTTCCAACACCTACCACCCAGGGTTAAGAAATCACCCAAATTTTTATATCGAAACAACAACTCGACCGGTCCTCTTCAAGGACAAAGACAAGCCGCACCTAGATTCCAAATAACTCCACAACAAGGTCAACCCCAAAAGTCTAACCTTGAAGTAATGATGGAAAACCTGTTATTGAACTAGCAAAACCAAGATGGGGTAATTAAAAGCATAATGGAGAAGGTAGAAGCCTTAGCAACCCATAATAAAATCCTGGAAAATCAGATCACTAACACGACAACTAAGCTCATCCAAAGGCGCTGAAATTTATTGATACATGGTAGCTTGAAGGATGTTTATGGAAGTTTGAGGTACGATTGGAGAAATAAGTTGTGCTCCATTAGCATCTTGGCTTTTAGCTCCACATATCCTAAATTATTTTCGTCCCTCACCTTTAACCCAAGCCTCCATTACAACCCTTAAAAGTCCTTTTAATTATAATTGCAATTTAGCCAACTAATGGTGGAGAATTGAGAGAATGACCAAGCTTATGGTAGGTTGTACTAATGGAAGAGAATTTGAGAGAACCTCTGTAAAATTCAATGTAAACACATGAGTGTGAGTGTTCACTAATCCTAAAGTGAGGTTCTACCGGTCAACATTTAATCTACATAATGTCGGGTGATAATTGATGTGTGGATGTAAGCAGTGAGATCACTGTCTTGACTTATACATTTTATCTATATGCATGCTAACAATTGGGTTTCGTGGGTAATATTGTTGATTAAATTATGTATATTTTCCTTCCACTTTTTTCCCCAATTTTTTTCCTTTATTTTAATTTATTTCTTTTCAAAAAAAAAAAGATTTTGTGGGTATATCTTCTGCAAACCCTCACAAGACCTACTCGTCCACTAGGGGAAAGTTAGGGGTTTAAAAGGGCTTGTTGCATACGCTAAATGCAACCGTGATTCTTACGAAAGTGAGTTAGATTTTTTTTTTTACCTTTCTTATTTTATTTTTCTAACTTTTTACTCGAGGACGAGCAAAATTTAAGTGTAGAGTGTTTGTTCAAGCAAAAATTTTCGGTATTTTGTCTACACTTTATATTTAATTTAGCTCAAAATAAATATTAAATTAGAATTTTTATGTAGTTTATTTAAATTTTGCAGGTTGATGATAAAAATTGAAAAAATGGACTGGAAAGTAAGTTTTTGGGCTTGATTTGGACAGACATGGACCGACCAAGATTTAAATTGGGTTGAAAAGAAAAGAAAAATAAAATAAATAAAAAAAAGGGGGTAAAAAAAGGTGTCACGTGCCATTTGTTTTTTTCCGAGCATCTTCTTTCATCTTCACCATCATCAATACCCGGGTCAATATGCCATGACTCAAACATACTCTCTGGAGGATCTAAGGGGATGACACCAAGATGGCGTCCCATGATCTGCCTTGAGGCTCTTTCTCCCAGGCACCACACATAACCTGAGGGCCCCTCGATGAAGAGGCGAAGACGAGTGTCGTGTTCTACCAGATGTAAGGGGGTGGACAATCCACCCACATTGAAACCGGCCCATAGATGCCAATTCACCTGAGTCTGCAAAAGCAAAAAGAATTAAGGTTATGGTGCAGAGGAATATAAAAATAAAAATGTTGGGTATATAGAAATACGGGAGTAAGGTTGTCCAGTGCCCGCCGGATAAGATCGAGGCTCCCTGGCCTATATTTCTTTCCATGAATACCATCGACAGTCCAACACTCCGTGACTATACCGTCCTATCCAACTTTGATTGGACACTCAGGGGCAAGATATACTCGTAGGCCCATGACTGCATAAACATAATGTCAAGGAGAGAAGAAAAGAGGATCGACATCAAAAGTGAGAAGAGTCTCGAGTAGGCACCTCGAGAACCTTCCACAGGGAAGGGCCATACTGGATGCGAGTTTGAGCCCCATGAAGAAAGATAGGCTCCTCGTTCTTGAAATTCTCACCCGGCGGCGAAGCCCGTGAATGAAGTTTGCATAAGCCGCCTTGCCCCAATTCAAATTTCGAATGTTGTTGAAATTTAAAAGATTTCGGAACCATGACAGGACTATGTTGTCCCCACGGTTGGCAAAGAGGGTGGCAGAAAGGATATATGCCAAGAAAATGAAGCGGCGCTGCTCGTCAGGCAAACTTTGGAAGCTCACATCTCGAATGGTCATTTCGAAATGCGTATAAGAGAGATTGGACAACCCTTGTCTCTGACGCAGGCGTGTCGTCACTGGACTTAGCATGTTCAAGACTGCCGGAGGAATATCCACATCAAATACCACATCCTGCCCGCCCCAAGGGAGACCGGTAATCATGACAAAATCTTTGGGCGTAACAGTCATCTCACCTACAAGCAGATGGAGAGTATTGGTAATGTCCCAAAATCTCTCAGCAATTGCCCGACCTATGAGGCGAAAGGTCCGGCAGTTCCAGGCTATTAGACATTTCCAAAAGGGCATAAAACCCGTCGCGGTCAAAGTATCACGCACAAAATCCCCATGGATTGATTCTCTCTCAGGGGGTCTTTCAAGTTACCGCAAGTTTTCATGTTATCCTCCTAGAAGTGGCAAACAAAAGTTCAGAATGCTACTTAAAGTGGGGGCTCATTTAGCTCTTTGCACCTGAATACAGTTTGTTGCACCCTAGCAGGACCCAACATACACTAGGCTCACTATCACGGCCAACAAAATGCTACCCACGGTTCGGCAAGAAAATCACAAAGGCCGCATGACCTTTGTTGATTAAACGACCCAACTTCCCAGCCCAAATCGCATCAACGGCCCAGTAGGAAAATCACAAAGGTCGCTTAACCTTTGCTTAACAAATGGGTAATTCCCGGCCCAGAACGCGCCAGAAGCCCACGAAAAATAACTAAAGGCCACATAGCCTTTAGCCTTTCTAGGTTGATCGCTGCTCGCTATTCAGCTGAAATGCGAAAAAAAGTGCTATAGGTCGCATAGCCTTTAGCCTTTTTAGGCGGGCCGGTGCGTCGATTTGGGCCGAAGTTTGGGAGCAGGTTGTATGGTGTGGCCCGAATTTCGTCGAATACAAGTCGGGTGTTCGGTCGAGTTTGCATAAATAAAGGGATTATCCAATATCCTAAGCCACAAACATGTAAACATGCTTGAAATAGTTAAAAATTGACAAGCCATAGAAAACAACCATTCATGCTTGCTCATTTTTATACTAAACTAAGCATAGGAAAAAGTTCAGAGGTCACCTTGCCATGAGAACAATAATACCAAGCGTGGTTCCAGGGACGAACAATGAGATCATAAGGGGCAACTTCCACACCGGGTACAATGTTACGCCGAGAAGATCTTTCATGAGGCCAGGCCGCCGCATGAGGAAGAGGAGGGTTTCTTTGGCTTCGGGGTTGCATCTTTCAAAAAAACCAAATTATTTCTTTAAAGAAGCAAACTTTTTCAAGAGGAGTTAAAGAAGGAAAGGCTATAGAGGAAGCTATGAAGAATGAGTGAACGAAATGAATGAAGAATGCATTGAATTTATAGAAAAGCTTGGTGAATGTTGGTCATTCGTTTCTAGGACCCGCCTCGAGATTCCAAATGCATTTCATTGGTCGAAAATTCAATGGTCATCATCGTACCACCTAAAGGAGAGACAAGACGACGTGGACCATCCTCGTCCACATATGGGTTGGGCCCCACCTTTATACCATTCACGAGGAAGAAAAAAAAATAGCCAAAAGCCACCTGACCTTTAGAGTGGCTATGGCCCAAGTTCGCAGCCCAAGCTTCCTCATCAGCCCAAATAAAAATAGCAAAACTCGCATAACCTTTGTGGTGTCTAGGGTCCGGATGTGCGGCCCAAGCTTGTTACGTCCATCAGATCACTCAATCCACATAGTCCAAAACTGTCGGCCTGAAGCTCGCAGCCCAAGGATTTTTGAGGCTCATAATCCTCTTTGGTCGCCACATAAAAGAGCACCGACATCATCCATCTTCCGGTTGCCACATAAAAGAGCACCGACATCATCCATCTTCTGATCGCCACACAAAAGAGCACTGACATCATCCATCTTTCGGCCGCCACATAAAAGAGCACTGACATAATCCATCTTCCGGTTGCCACATAAAAGAGCACCGACATCATCCATCTTCCGGTCGCCACATAAAAGAGCACCGACATCATCCATCTTCCGGTCTCCACACAAAAGAGCACCGACATCATCCACCTTTCGGTCGCCACATAAAAGAGCACCGACAACCTCCACCTTCAAGTCGCCACATAAAAGAGCACCAACAACCTCCACCTTTTGGTTGCCACATAAAATAGCACCGACAGCATCCACCTTCCGGTTGCCACATAAAAAAACACTGACAGCATCCACCTTCCGGTCGCCACATAAAAAAACACCAACAACATCCACCTTCCGGTCGCCACATAAAAGAGCACCGGCAACCTCCACCTTCCGGTCGCCACATAAAAGAGCACCGAGAGCATCCATCTTCCGGTTGCCACATAAAAGAGCACCGACAGCATCTATCTTCTGGTTGCCACATAAAAGAGCACCGACAGCATCCACCTTCCAGTCACCACATAAAAGAGCACCGACATCATCCATCTCCTGGTCACAGACGTCAAGCAGTCAACATCTCAGACTACTTTGACCTTCATCCTATTCTGACTCGATCAAAGCGGGGGCTCTCTATAGACACCGGAATTTGTACCGACAAAATTTCGACTCGTCAAAACTCAGCAAGTCATTTAGGTCGAACACCAAAATGGGTCATTGGGCGCACGGAGTAAACAAAGCGGGCCCAACAGATCAGAACAACCCGCTCGGAAATAATAAAGGTCGCATAACCTTTATCAATTCACAAGCAGGCCCAAAACGCGAATCTGGCCCAATAAAAACAATATAAGCCGCCTGTCCTTAGAGTTCAGTAGCGGCCCGCCTTCGCCAGCCACGTCATCAATCAGCATCTTTAATCTCATAGGTCGCATGACCTTTGAGAATTTCTCTGATTTTTGGCACCAATTTCCCCCCATGCAATCCCATAATATTAGCCCACGTAATTGACTTTTTCTTGACCAGAATATTATCAAAGGCTGCCTAGCCTTTAAGCTTGCATGAAGGGGCTTGATTGTAGGGGTGTGTCCCTCCTCTTTCCCTCCAAATCCCTCACTTCTCCACCTGTAAATACCTCACCATTTTCACTCATTTTCACCAACTATTATCATCACTCCACCTAAACTCTCTCAAAATTCTCTCCATTATCCATCCTCCCTCTCTAGTTCTCTTATAATCACTCTTATCATCTCCATATCATCATTCTTATACCACCTTCTAACCATTCTCATATACATCCTTCCATCCAATCTCCAAACTAAGGTCAAGCTAAGAGATCATTCTTCAAACATCCACCATTAAGCAAGGTTCGCTTTTCATTATTATTGTATTTAATTGCGTATTTTGCACTTTGATTCGTTCATTTGTACGTGTTTTGTAAAAGAAAACCGCATTTGTTTTATATTGCATGTTCAAGAATATAATGTTGTGAAATTCATTAAACTTCTTCCCGCTCTTTTCATTTCAAGTTCGATTTTAGTAGAGTATGTTTTCTAAAGGCGAATTCGAGAATTCTTTTAACTCTCGGATTCGTAATCTTACCCCCGAACTTAGAAGTTGGGTTCGTAGACCAGAGTTATTTTTATCGTTTATGGTTTGTCGATCACCTTAAATTAGCTGGCGACTCTTTCCCTTTTATAAACCAATTTAATTATTAAAAATACACGTTATTATTAAAAAAAGGGAAATTGGATTCTAATAATACGAACTTTGGGTCGTATAAGACTTAATAATACGAACTTTTGATTTGGTGATTAATATACGAACTTTGACCCCTTGTTTCTCCAAACAACACGCCACCGAGTTAAGTTGAAGTTAACTCGGTGGCGATCTGATGTGGCAGCCGGAGGGGTTTGTTTTGACTTTATTTTGTATCTAGTCGGCATTTTGACTTGTCCAACTCACAATGTCTTCTTTCCTCTCTTCCACCTCACCATCTCCTCCTTTCCTCTCTCTCTCTCTCTCTCCTCTCAAACCTATTCCTGCACAAATCTCAAGCTTCAACCCAGAAAACAACAATGGCATCTCACTTCTGAATATACTCTTGATTCAATTGAATTCAATCGTGTTCTCAGAAAGTTTGATGAGAAGTTGAATATACTCTTGATACAAGGAATTTGGGGGATTCAGGGGAGAATCAGGCGGGATTGAGGATGAATTTTGATGGGTTTTGGGTTGAAATCTGGGAAATTTTGAGAAGTTGAAGTTGAATTTAGTGTTGATGAAAGGAATTTGGGGGATTCAGGAGAGAATTGAGGATTAATTTTGATGGGTTTTGGATTGAAATCTGGGAAGGTTTGATGATAGCTGATAAGTTGAAGTTGAATATGGTATTTCGGTTTCTCCCTCTTTGTCATCTCCTTGTTGGGCTTCCTCGGTGCGTACTTGTACAAGGAGTCACTGCTGGCACTCTATCTCTGCGCAATGGCCCTCACCATTTACCTCCTCCTTGTCGTCCTCATCTTCTCCTTCGTCGTCACACGCCCTGATTTCCTACTGGGTCCCTGATAGGGGCTACCAGGAGTACATGCTAGACGGGTCCTCCGGCTGGCTCAGTGATCATGTCACTGGCGATGACAGCTAGGCTAAGATCAGGACGTGTCTGGCTCAATCTAACTTTTGTGCTAAGATGAACTCTCAGTATGTCACTACGGGAGACTTCTTTGTTGCTCATATCTCCCCTCTGTAGGTACTTGCTTCATTGTTGTTTTCTGGGTTGAAGCTTGAGAGTTGTGCAGGAATGAGTTTGAGGAGAGAGAGAGAGAGAGAGAGGAAAGGAGGAGATGTTGAGGTGGAAGAGAGGAAAGAAGATATGGTGAGTTGGACAAGTCAAAATGCTGACTAGATACAAAATAAAGTCAAAACAAACCCCTCTGGCTGCCGCATTAGATCGTCATCGAGTTAACTTCAACTTAACTCGGTGGCGTGTTGTTGGCAGCAACTGGGGGATCAAAGTTCGTATTATTAATCACCAAATCAAAAATTTGTATTATTAAGTCTTATATGACCAAAAATTCATATTATTAGAATCCAATTTCCCTTAAGAAAAATATTTGCCAATGGTTTTACATTATATTTCATAGATTAAGGAATCGGCCAAGAGAAAAGGCTCTAGAAAATGATAAAGACCCCCTGACCTTTATCATTTTCTGCCTATTTTCTCTTGGGCCGAGGACAGACGGGCCCATGTTAAGAATTGTTAAAGGCCGCATAGCCTTTAACTCTTCTACGTGGGCCTCGTCTTTCCTCTCCGGCCCAAGATTTATGGATAATTAAATGTAAATCATTAGTAAAATATTTTTTATATAATTTTGAGTATTTTTTTAATATAAATAGGTGTATAAATGATTAAAATTTCATCATCCCGAAAACGATTTGATAAAGTAAAAATATTATTATTTAAGGATTAAACAACCTTAGTCAGCTCCCGATCACTTAAGTAGCGCATCATAAAACTAATTCCCCTAAATGGGGGGATGATTTTCCGGGTCCTACACAACTTGATTTTCCGGGGGGATGATTGTTGGAAATTTTGGGAAAACACGGCCACACACAAGATGCGGGATCACTTGGTGTAGGACCCGGAAAATTCCCGTTCGAGGAAATTATTTCGGATGCACTACTTAAGTGATCGGGAGCCGACTAAGCTTACTTAATCCTTAAATAAGGATATTTTTATTTTTCGAAATTCATTTTCGGGATGATGAAACTTTATTTATTTTACAAATTCTTTTATATTATTAAAATATCCGAAATTACACTAAAATAATTTACTAATAAATTTAATACCGGCTCATTATTAAATCCAGACCCAAGAAGTAGCAAAGGGACCACCATGGGACCCTAAAACCCGCGCGGGTCTTATAGTGCCATGGGTCAGGCCCTGTGCAACATCGACCCAGAGAAAAGGGGGTGAAAATTAATAAAACCCGTGCAGGTTTTATTAATCTTCTGGCCCGTTTTCTCTTGGGTGGCCTTGGATTAATAAAAAAGTGGTACTAATTATTTATAATTATTTTTGTGCAATTATCGTTTATTTTAAATAACCAAAAGGATTTGTAAAAGTGATGAAGAGTCGCCAGCCGATTTAAGGAAATCGACAAACCATAAAAGAATGAAAAGGTGACTCCGGTCTTTGAAACCCGATTCTAAGTCCGGGGGTAAGGTTACGAATTCGAGAATTAAAATAATTCTCGAATTCGCCTGTTAGAAAACAGACTCTACTAAAATCGACATTAAAATGAAAAAAGAGCGGGGAGAAGTTTAATTAATTTCACGAAATTATATTTCCAAATCATGCAAATATGAAATAAATGTTTTACATAGTAATGTACATATAAAGCGATAAACAAATGTAATTACATGATTGAAATGAAAGATGCTCAAACCTCACTTAAAGTATTGGCATGGCGATGGATAGACCGAACTTCTCTTGACGGACCCTTGGAGAGGCGCTTGAATGTAATGGAGACTTGAGTATGGTAGGATAGGACTTGGATTATGGATGAAATGGATGGATAATAATTGTGTATGAGTGACTAGAGAAGTGGGTTTAACAGAGTATGGATATAGGTGGGGGAGGACTTTGAGAGAGTTTTGGTAGTATGATGATGATAGTTGATGAGAATTGTTGATGGGATGAAGGTGAAAATGGAGGGGGTATTTATAGGTGAGTGAGGTAGTGCTTTAGGAGGGAAATGGAGGGAGACACATCCCCTTGAGCATGCCTCCAATCCATGCAAAATCAAACCCCATGCAGGTTTTAGAAAGTGAAGGTCCGAGGGTCAAAGCACATGGGCTAAAATCAGGGGAGATGATCAAGATATTGGCGCCAGCTTTTGGAAGAGAAAACCCGCGCGGGTTTTAAAATACCCACACACGGATCGCTCATGTGGACGAGGCAAAATGATGCACTTCAGATGGTAGAAAACCCGTGCGGGTTTTGAAGCAACTGGGTCGGGGCGCGCCTTGGGCTGGTTCTGTTTCTGGGCCTGAGAATTATTAAAACCCGCGTGGGTGTTGAGATTGCCAAGTGCAAATTCGAACGACCATAACTCTTTCATCTGGACTCCGATTGAGGCAATTCAAAAGGCGTTGGAAAACTTATGATATGTACTTTACTCTCATCAAAAGAAATAAGGTCAAAGATACTTGTGGAAAAAATGGGATTCAAAATGGTGGGCATATGTATGTGGTAAGGGTGGAAAATGAAGGCTTTTTGTGGTGGGTTGGCCCGGTAACTCTTGATTGAGGAAGGCCCATTGGATTTTCTTTCATGCTATCCTCTTTTCTTGTTATGCTTGATTTGTACACTTGTCCCGGTACAAAATTCGGTGTCTACAGAGAGCCCCCACTTTGATCGAGTCCGAATAGGACGAAGGTCAAAGTAGCCTGAGATGCTGACTACTTGACGTCTGTAACTAGGAGATGGATGCTGTCAGTGGTCTTCTGCGAAGATGATGCCTTTCAACGGCGTCCTGAATGAAAATGGTCACTTTCATGTCGTCGGAGACCTTTAGGTGGCAACCGTTAGACGAGTGGAGATGTTGATGATGTCGTTAGAAACCTTTAGGTGGCAACCGTTGGACGAATGATGCTGATGATTGTGTCGTCGAAGGCCTTTAGGTGGCAATCGTTGGACGACTGAAGATGCTGGTAATGTCATCGGAGGTCTTTAGGTAGCAACCGTTGGACGACTGCTGATGATGAAGTCGTTGGAGGCCTTTATGTGGCAACTGTTGGACGACTGTTGTTGATGATGTCGTCGGAAACCTTTAGGTGGCAACCGTTGGACGACTGTTGCTGATGATGTCGTCGGAGACCTTTAAGTGGCAACCGTTGGATGACTGTTGTCGGTAACATCGTCGGAGACCTTTAAGTGGCATCCGTTGGACGATTGTTGCTGATGACATCGTCGGAGACCTTTAAGTGGCATCCGTTGGACTACTGATGCTGAGGATGTCGTTGGAGACCTTTAAGTGGCATCCGTTGGACGATTGTTGCTGATGATGGTGCTCTTTTATGTGGCAATCGGATGATGTATGGTGCCTTTTTAAGCACTAACCTGAAAATCACAAGAAAATTAAGTATTAGTTTTATCGACATGTGAGTAGGGTTCAAACTTTTACCTGAGCTTTGGAAGCTCTTTGGCCGCAGTCTTTGGGCCGTCAGTTTTGGGTTGTGTGGGTGGATGCTGTCAGTGCTTTTTTATGTGGCGACCGGAAGGTGGATGCTGTCGGCACTCTTTTATGTGGTGGCCGGATGATGGATGACGTCGGTGCCTTTTATGTGGCAACTGAAAGATGGATGATGATGGCGCCTTTTACCGGCGACCAGGTGTTAGTGATAACTTCCTTGTTTGGCAGATTGATCGCAACTGATCTCCTTTACTCCTTTGTTTCTTTCGATGTCCCAGTCTTTCCCGGTGTCAATGATGCCCATCGGATTTTCCCGATGTTGATGGTGCTGCTCAACGGATTCTCCCGAGGCGGATCGGATTTTCCTGATGTTGAAGATGCTCAACGGCTTTTCCTGAGGCAGATCGGATTTTCCTGCTTTTCCCGAGGCAGATCGAATTTTCACGATGCGGATGATTGTGTCAGTGGCGTCCCTGGCAAATTGGAAGATCGTCATGAGGATAAGCTTTGGATGATAAATAGAAGTCATCTAGAGTCTGATTAGAGATTTCTCTAATATTGCTCTTGATGATTAGTAGTCAAGTCTGAGCCTTTGAATGTCCTTCTTTTCTCGATGAGTATGCATGCACTTGACTGGATGCTAACTTGTCCAGTAAGAGTTGGATTAGAGATTGCTCTAATCTTGCTCTCAGTGACTGGAAACCATGTTGACCGGTCTGATTGGGCTTGAACAGCCCCCAGTGTTGCGTTCTGGAGCAATGATGTAGCACTTCCTTGCTTCTTCTTTCTTATTTTTTTTTATTTTCAGATATGCGGGTATGCATGCAACTAGTCTACTAAATTCTTGCACAAACAATGCAATTTTTTGTTTTGTTTTTTGACACAAGCATTCATGCACTCATGCATTTATGCATGACTATCGACTTTATGTACGACAAACTGACTCGATACGTGACAAACTGAATTGATGCACGACAAACTGACATGATGCACAAAAGACTGACTCAATGCATGACAGACTGACTCAATGCACAACAGACTGACTCAATGAGGCAAACTGACTCTATTTGACTCTGACATGACATATAGATGCAATGAAAACCTATTATGCTTAGATACGATACACACATGATGCTTTTATGCTATTCTACACATGCAATGCAGGCAACCTCCCGACAAAGGTTTTCTTGGACAATGATTTTTTAAGACAATGCTTTCCTAAGACAATGACTTCTTAAGGGTTAAGGCCACTTGTGGGGAATTTCAGGAAAATTTAGGATGATTAATATTTCGATCCATGGAATAGGGAACAATGATGGAGGCAACAGGCCTAAAGGATGCGTTTCTTGAATGATCATGTAGATGACCTTGATTGCTTGCAAATGTATGATGCTGTATGACAAGCCCCCGGTTTGGCGTAGACTCTTGATGACACTGTCCTGCTTTGGAGATCACCTTGGAGATTTACAAGACCCCAATTTAGAGTAGCTTATTTCTGAGTCTATTCATGATCATGTGGTTGCCAATTGGCCGCTGATCTGATGTGGACGGCTTTCGCTCTTGCTGAGAAGTAAGCCACACAAAGCCTCATACTTGCATTAATGATTGAGCTGAAAAGTCCTCAAAGGGTGAGATGGGATGAAAAGGCTAAAAAGAGGGGTTGGAAGATATTTGGGGAAAGAGACGGTGGATGATGGTGAATAGGATGTGGAACACTTAAGAATGATCGTGTCTTGAAGGGAAGAAGAGATGGTCAAAGGGATAGATATCATCTCTTGAGAAAGGGTTGAAAGGGATGGTAGATGAGAGTTTATTGATGAATGATATAGGGAGACACTCAAGAATGATCGTGTCTTGAGGAGATGGTCAAATGGGATAGACATCATCTCTTGGGAAAAGGTTGGAACATGGTTATGGAATGATGTCCAAGTCTCACGGAAGGAAGATGGAGGGTTGATGATGATGATGAAATCCAGTGTTTCTTCTCCTTTTGCCTAGCCCGCCCGAGTGGGTTTTCAGGTTAGCCTCTCTTATTCTCTCACTCTCCTTTTGCCTAGCCTGTGATTCCAAGCTAGCCTCTCTTGTTTTTTTTTTCTTCACTCAAAGACCAACATTTTGAGGACAAAGGATGCTCCTTGTAGCGGCCGGGCCTCAAAGAGGTTTTCCTACGTATCCAAGGTGGTAGGGGTGTGCATTATTCGGTTTTGAACCGAATAAAATGAAAACCAAACCGGTCCAAAACGAACCGATTTTTATTCGGTTCGGTTTTCGGTTTGGACTTTAGGCCTTATTCGGTTGCGGTGAAAAACCATAAAAAGTGTATTTTTCGGTTCAGAACCGAATAAACCGAGCACCGAACCAAACCGATTTTATTCGGTTCGGTTTTTGGTTTTGACTTTGCCCCTTATTCGGTTTTCGGTTTATTAGGTTCGGCCCGGTTTGGTTCGGTTTTAAACCGATGAACAGCCCTACAAGGTGGAATCAGGCCAGTCGTAGTTCTTTAAGCACAACTTTGGTGGGTAATGCCTCGAGGAAGACTTAACGGTTCGAAAAGATGGTTATGAAGGTTTGAGGGTTCATATGCAGGTTATGGATGGATGAAAGGTTTGTGAAGGTTATAGAAGGCTGAGGTGTATGGAAGATGAGGTGAAGGTTTGATATGGAATTTTCTGAGGTGTGCATGACTCTTATTTTCGCGTTCTCACTTCTTATTCTCCTCTAACCCCTTTTTCTTCTTTCTTTCTTCCTTTTTCTTGTTTCATTTCCTTCTCAATTTTTTTCTTCTCTTTGGGATTGACTCCTGTTCGCCTTTCTGATGACATTAGTCACAACACACTTTTTGGCTTTGGGTAGATATGGTGAAGACTAGTGGTGCTGAATATGGTAAGTAGCGAGCAAAGTCTCTACTTCTTTCCGAAAGTGGCTTCCATTGTACTGATGATCTCATGAGGCATATGATGTTCTGAAGGATGAATTCGGCCATTTGTTTGTATGTGAGTTTGGCATAAGAGGCTGCCTCTACCAACTTAGTAAAATAATCAATGGCGATTAAGATGTATTCATGTCCTCCCGTTCCTGTTGGGTGTATCTTTCCAAGGATGTCGATACCCCATACCGAAAATGGCCATGGAGATGTCAAAGTAGTCAAATATAAGGGAGGTTAATGTTGTGTTCGCCTTTCTGATGACATTAGTCACAACACACTTTTTGGCTTTGGGGTAGATATGGTGATAACCGGTGGTGCTGAATATGGTAAGTAGCGAGCAAAGTCTCTACTTCTTTCCGAAAGTGGCTTCCATTGTCAGTGATGATCTCATGAGGCATATGATGTTCTGAAGGATGAATTCGGCCATTTGTTTGGCTGTGAGTTTGGCATAAGAGGCTGCCTCTACCCACTTAGTAAAATAATCAATGGCGATCAAGATGTATTCATGTCCTCCCGTTCCTGTTGGGTGTATCTTTCCAAGGATGTCGATACCCCATACCGAAAATGGCCATGGAGATGTCAAAGTAGTCAAATATAAGGGAGGTTAATGTTGTGTTCGCCTTTCTGATGACATTAGTCACAACACACTTTTTGGCTTTAGGGTAGATATGGTGAAGACCGGTGGTGCTGAATATGGTAAGTAGCGAGCAAAGTCTCTATTTCTTTCCGAAAGTGGCTTCCATTGTCACTGATGATCTCATGAGGCATATGATGTTCTGAAGGATGAATTCGGCCATTTGTTTGGATGTGAGTTTGGCATAAGAGGCTGCCTCTACCCACTTAGTAAAATAATCAATGGCGATCAAGATGTATTCATGTCCTCCCGTTCCTGTTGGGTGTATCTTTCCAAGGATGTCGATACCCCATACCGAAAATGGCCATGGAGATGTCAAAGTAGTCAAATATAAGGGAGGTTAATGTTGCAAATTGGCATACTCTCGGCATTTGTGACATCTTCGAACGAAATCTCAGCAACCTGCCTTCAAAGTGGACCAATAACAACCAGCCCTTTGAATCTTCTTCACTAGCATGTGTCCATTCATGTGAGGTCTACATTCTCCTCCTTTGCATAACAAATTGATGTCTGCAGGCGATTTCTTGTACAAGCGATCTTGGATCAAACAGTATTGTGCTGCTAAAGATCTAATTGCCCGTTGTCCTCTAGCTTGGCTAGATATTCTCTTTTTCGAAGAAAGTTATATATGTCATGGAACCATTCCTCAGTTTCTTCTTCTTGTGTCTCCATATTGCAGACATATGCTGGTTCAGACTGCCGCTCTACTATTACTGGTAGTTGGAGCGTGCCTGATGGGATCGATATCATTGAAGATAACTTGACTAGAGCATCAGCCAATTCATTGTGATCCCTAGAAAGGTATTGGAAGCTAATCTTCTCTAATTGATCAGAAAGTCCCAAAAGCTTCTGTTGGTATGCCATAAGGCATTCATTCCGAACTTTCCACATGTTCTTAGCCTGATTGATGATAAGGCTAGAATCTCCAAAGACCTTTATATGGCGTATACCTAAGGCCAAAGCAGCTTGTAAACCCTTGATGCAGGCTTCATATTCGGCAGCATTGTTTGTGGCGTCAAAATCTAGCTTCACAAATACAGGAACATGTGCCCCTTTTGGAGAGATCAGTAGTACTCCTACTCCACAACCCATTTGATTGGAAGCCCCGTCAAAATACATTTCTCATGTATCTGTAAGGAAAATGTCTTCATCTGGGAATTCCAAGTGAGTGCTTGGAGGTTCCTGCGATGGTGAAGCGACCAAGAAATCTGAAACAACCCACCCTTTGGCAAATACTGGAGTTGCTCAAGTAATAGATGGCGCTCTCTTGACCTTTTATCTTTTGGGCTAGCATAGCGCCCATTGCGGTGCTAGTTACTGTAAGATTAAGGAGTAGAGGCTCATCTGGTACTGGAGACATAAGGACCGGTGGATGTTGCAAATACTCCTTGAAGAAGCAGATTGACATTGATCGTCCCATTCTATTTCACTTCCCTTCTTCAATTTCTTGAACAAAAGTTCACAGGTCATGGTGAGCTTTGGGATGAATCTACTGAAACCCCTTATCTCCTTTGGTCATAGCATACCTTTTGGATTGGGTTAAGGGTTGAGGTTTAATGGAGAGGTCAAAGATGTGAGTGGTAGGTGGTAAGTCGAGATTGGATGAAATGATGAGGGTAATGTGGTTGGTGAAATGAAGGCTGGGTTCAAGCCCCCTGTCCTTGGCACATTTGGTTAAGTTGTTGGTCTAGGAGCATAGAGATGTTCTTTTTCAAGAGACTGATGATTTTGGTCTTCTCTCCTTTCGCCCAGCCTGCTTGATGAGTGCAGACTGGCTTCTCTCTTTTTTACTTTTTTTTTCCTTTTTCTCTCTTTTTTTTCTTTAATTAAACCTTGGATTCAATAAAATAAAAGATGGGAACGAGGTACACAGCAAAGATGGAAGGATAAGAGAAAATAAAATTTGTCAAACTTGGTTTGCACGGATAATGGATAGATGAGAGAACTGCTCAACTCAAGTAAAAAAAACACAAGCACGAAATTCTGTTTGATCACATAGCAACAAGAGCAAAGAAATGAATGAAGAACTGACTATAACAGACTCTGAGCCTGAAATGCTTGACAACCAAGACTGTAGCTACTTCTAAAGCTCCTTTGATGATGTGCCCTCCTTGTCCTCGTATGGGGAATTCGAAGTCTAACAATTCTCCATGTAGTTCCCTCGAGATCTATGGTAGTTGCAGAATTTCCCGTCATCCTAAATATTCCTTTTATGGTTAGCTCAGGCCTTGACCCTGACACTAGACAAATGAAGAAAATCCCATCCCAATGCATGCATGACCTAAATGACCTATATGGATTTCCTAAAATGAAAAAACACCTATATGCTGACTCAAAAAAGACTCACCCAAGACATGGATTTGAAAAAGCTAACTGATCTATATGAGACTTCCTAAGATGCAAGACCTCTACATGCTTACTTAAGGAAAAGACTGACCCACGACATGGGTCTACATGTCCTAAATTCTATATGAACCTCCTAAAGTGCAAATGCCTATATGATGACCCGGAAATCCTAACTTATGACACGGGTTTACATTAGACTTCTAAAAAAACAGATATTTACATGATGACTCTAGACACAGATTTGCCCATGACTTAGACCTTATATGAGAATTCTTAAGAATGAAAGACACTTGCACACTAACCCGAGAAACGACTCAACGACTGACCCATGGCATGGGTTTTTATGACCTATGAACCTATATAAGACTTTCTAAAGAGTGACACACATTTCCATGCTAACTCAAGAAAAAGACTTAACGATTCACCCATGACATGGGTTTGCATGACGTAGACCCTATAGGAGACTTCTATAATGCAAGACATTCATATGTTGACTCTGGAAAAGGAATCACCCGTGCCCTACGAACCTGTATGAGATCTCCTAAAGAATGCAAGACACTTATATGCAGACACTAACACAAAGACTTATCTTAGACCTTATATGATACTTTCTAAAGAATGCAAGACACTTACATGCAGACATTAACACAAAGATTCATCTTGGACCTTATATGATATTTTCTAAAGAATGCAAGACACTTACATGCAAAGACTAACACAAAGATTCATCTTAGACCTTATATGATACTATCTAAAGAAAAGGACACCCATATCCTGACTTTAAAACAAAGACTCGACCATGACCTGGGTTTACACTGGACTTTCTAAAAGAGACAAACACACATTAATCCAGGAAAAGACTCACTTATGATCCAGATCAAAGACCCACCCTTGACCTGGGTTTAGACTTTCAAAAACAAAACACAAATATTGACTTAAGAAAAGACTCACATATAACACGACCTTGTATGAGACTTTCTAAAGACTGAAAGACATTTACATGTAGACTCTGAAACAAAGACTCATCCAGGACTATTGTAAGACACCTATACACTGACCCAGGAAACAACAGGTTGCGTGTCACAACACTTTTTACAACAAGAGCATTATGAAGGGCCGGATAAAATCAAATATAGCGAGTGGATCATAAGTTGATAGGTTTAAGTCAGTGTTTCTCAATTCGGATGGGCCCAATCCACAAGCCGACCGTTTTAAGGAGAATCCGTAACTTGGCCCAACAATTCAGACAGCCCAAACTATATTGGCTATTATGCGAACTAGAATAATGTTCAACAAGACTGGCGACCCATTTTTCTTTTCTTTTTTTTTGTGACCTAACACATTTATTTATTTAACTCAAGGAAAGTGGATGTTGTAAAGGACCGAATAAAGCCATCAAAAGGCGAGTTAAAACAGAACTATAATCTCAATTATTAATTCCACTATGGATGGGCTTAACAATAGACCGACCATAGATTTGTTAGACTTAATAATCAAATTTATAAATTTATTTTCTCTAACCTTGAGACTATTACG
This sequence comes from Portulaca oleracea, assembly GCA_029582165.1. Taxonomy (NCBI): domain Eukaryota; kingdom Viridiplantae; phylum Streptophyta; class Magnoliopsida; order Caryophyllales; family Portulacaceae; genus Portulaca; species Portulaca oleracea. Next base: position 11,220,272 of record CM055892.1, read on the forward strand.
CGGGCTAGAACAACATACACTGACTTTGTTTGATTATTAATCAATTTTCATTGGACCATGAGTAAGAGAATATTGAGAAGGGCCGAATAAAATCATCAAAGGTGAGTTAAAATGAATCGATAAACAAGGATAATTAACCTTTAAAACGGATGGGCCTCACCACTAGGCCGACCGGTTAATTAATGAGTTTATAAGTTTATTTCTTCTCAACCCAATGATTATTACGCGGACTAAAACAATATCTCAAAATTAGATCCGACTCTAATGAAGACCCAACATACAGACTCACATTTACACATAGCATACAACAAGCTTTATTTATTTACTCAAGGAAAACAGATATTGTAAAGGACTGAATAAAGCCAACAATATGCGAGTTATAATTAATTTATGGGTTTAATTGGCAAATCCAATATGGTTGGGCCTAACAACGGGCCGACCATAAATGCGATGGATTTATTAATTAAATCTATAAATTAATTTACTCAAGCTTAGTGACTATTATGCAGTCTAAAATTTTATCCATTAACTTTCTTGGACCTTTTAATTAATTTTTGGAAATTTTGTTAAGAGAATTTCGTAAAGGGCCATATAATATCATCAAAGGCGAGTCAATTTTTATTTATTAATTAAAATAATCACCCCTCAAGCATAAATGGGCCCTTCCACTTGGGCTAACCATGATGTGTTTTTTGGGTCAATTATTCTAATTAATAAATAATCATTTTCTCAACCCAATGAATTTTATATGGACTAGAACAAAACCTCTAAACTAGGGTCGACTCTAAAACGAAAGAAAAAAAAAGGGAAGGGGTACACATAGCACATAGCACATAGCATACAACATGAAGGGATATCCTAAACCAAGGTTCTATGTTCATGGATTTTCTATGGTTGGATTACATGGCCTACCGCACGTTTTCACCCCGGTGCTCCATACCCTTAGGTAAGGAGTGTGAGGTATTGCTCAAAGAACTTCAAGGAAGCCCTTTGAGTATAACGCGGGGAGAGAAGAGACCAAATGCTTGGCGATGTAGGATGCATCACACAAGTAGTGACCTACCCGCTCTCGAGGGAATCACCTAGGTATACTTAAACCGTCGCCTTTGTGCTAACGTGTCAAAAGACGCGATTAGTGGCCCGGTATGCAAAGGATGCCTAAAAAGAATTATAAAATCGCGAAATAAATCAACTTCTCCCTTTTACTATTTCAAATTAATTCGATTTTTTCAAGTTTTACCCTCTTTTTAAGTTTAAGTCCCCAGTGGAGTCGCCAATCTGTAGGACCCGAAAAATTCCCGTTCGAGGAAATTGTTTCAGATGCGCTACTTAAGTGATCGGGAGCCGACTAAGGTTGCTTAATCCTTAAATAAGGATATTTTTATTTTTCGAAATTCTTTTCGGGATGATGAAACTTTATTTATTTTACAAATTCTTTTATATTATTAAAATATCTGAAATTACACTAAAATAATTTACAAATAAATTTAATATCGGCTCATTATTACATCCAGGCCCAAGAAGTAGCAAAGGGACCACCATGGGACCCTAAAACCAGCGCGGGTTTTATAGTGCCATGGGCCAGGCCCTGTGCAACTTCGACCCAGAGAAAAGGGGGTGAAAATTAATAAAACCCGTGCGGGTTTTATTAATCTTCTGGCCCGTTTTCTCTTGGGTGGCCTTAGATTAATAAAAAAGTGGTACTAATTATTTATAATTATTTTTGTGTAATTATCATTTATTTAAAATAACCAAAAGGATTTGTAAAAGTGATAAAGAGTCGCCAGCCGATTTAAGGAAATCGACAAACCATAAAAGAATTAAAAAGTTACTCCGGTCTACGAAACCCGATTCTGAGTCCGGGGGTAAGGTTACGAATTCGAGAATTAAAATAATTCTCGAATTTTTAATTCTCGAATTCGACTATTAGAAAATAGACTCTACTAAAATCGACATTAAAATGAAAAAAGAGCGGGGAAAAGCTTAATTAATTTCACGAAATTATATTCCAAATCATGCAAATGTGAAAGAAATGTTTTACATAATAATGTACATGTAAAGCGATAAACAAATGTAATTACATGATTGAAATGAAAGATGCTCAAACTCACTTAAAGTATTGGCATGGCGATGGATAGATCGAACTTCTCTTGACAGACCCTTGGAGAGGCGCTTGGATGGAATGGAGACTTGAGTATGGTAGGATAGGACTTGGATTATGGATGAAATGGATGGATAATAATGGTGTATGAGTGACTAGAGAAGTGGGTTTAAGAGAGTATGGACATAGGTGGGGGAGGATTTTGAGAGAGTTTTGGTAGTATGATGATGATAGTTGATGAGAATTGTTGTTGGGATGAAGGTGAAAATGGAGGGGGTATTTATAGGTGAGTGAGGTGGTGCTTTAGGAGGGAAATGGAGGGAGACACATCCCGATGATCATGCCTCCAATCCATGCAAAATAACACCCCTTGCGGGTTTTAGAAAGTCAAGGTCCGAGGGTCAAAGCAATGGGCTAAAATCAGGGGAGATGATCAAGATATTGGCGCCATCTTTTGGAAGAGAAAACCCGCGCGGGTTTTAAAATACGCACACACGGATCGCTGACATGGACGAGGCAAAACGACGCGCTTCAGATGGTAGAAAACCCGTGCGGGTTTTGAAGCAACTGGGCCGGAGCGCGCCTTGGGCTGGTTCTGTTTTTAGGCCTGAGAATTATTAAAACCCGCGTGGGTTTTGAAATTGCCAATTGCAACTTCGAACGACCATAACTCTTTCATCCGGACTCCGATTGAGGCAATTCAAAAGGCGCTGGAAAGCTTATGATGTGTACTTTATTCTCATCAAAAGAAATAGGGCCAAAGATACTTGTGGAAAATGTGGGATTCGAAATGGTGGGCATATGTATGTGGAAAGGGTGGAAAATGAAGGCTTTTTTTGGTGGGTTGGCCCGATAACTCTTGATTGAGGAAGGCCCATTGGATTTTCTTTCATGCTAGCCTCTTTTCTTGTTATGCTTGATTTGTACACTTGTCCCGGTACAAAATTCAGTGTCTACACTTGGGTAGCTAGAATTCGATGGTCAAAACCCATCTCCCCTTAAGACTTATTCACAAGAACATGAATAGACTCAAGGGTAAAACCTAACCTCTTGTAAGCAAAGTACAAGATATCTCAGGAAACTCTCAAGAAGTCGCTAAGTTCAACACCTTAGGAGTTGTGTTGAAGCTCTCTAGGAAGAAAGAAGAATGGATGTGGTCTGTTGGATGAATGAAATTCATCCCCTATTTATAGTGTTTAAGAGCATTCAAACTTGCCAGTCACGAAACATGATTGAGGGACGTTGTCCGTGGGATTTTGATCATGATCAAGGGATCATCATTGATTTAGAGGATCGGTCAAGAATGATCCCTAAAATATTCTCATGAGTTAACTGTTGAGGTTAAAATCAGGAGATTTCAAAATTAACACAACTGGGCTTCACTATGGACCATGTTGATCCAACACGGACCATAGTGGCCTCAACACGACACATGCTAAGATAGTGCGGTCCCTGTTGGCCTTTGCTGTTTTAACTTGATTTTCTAGACACCAATACGATCCGTATTTAGCTTGACACTATCCGTGTTGGACCTGTTTCACCATATAAACTTGACTTTTTATCTTACTGATCAACCCTTAGTTTATATATAGTTTCTGTAGAGTGGAATCGAAATACCTTAGTGCGGAAGTGATTGGGATCGTATTGCCGAATCTTGTCCCACGAATACTGCAATCTCCTTTCTTGAGTCTTTCAAGGTAACGCCTTGGAATGGTGCCTACCAGTTACGGAGTCACCATATTGTTCACACCCCAAAACCCCTAACCTTTGATGGTGGTTTACCCGAGAGAGAATAGATTAGATATGTTGTTACGCGTGCGTGATATGTACCACATAGATATATATTTATAGGTTAGTCTTAGAGACATACCCAAACACCTAGTAGGAATCCTAATCAGATAGGAAGTCTTATTCCTAGTCTGTTTATGATTCCTTATTATCTACAAACTGTATTCTAGATAAACTGAGCCTATTTAATTAATTAATTAACTAATAATTAACTAAGTGGCCGTAAATTTACCAACAGCTTCCACTCGGCCACGTAAGCCGAATAGGGAAATTCTAATCTCATAGTTCTTCTCTCGTCTCATATGAGTAATGGGGTGTGCGATCAACAGTAACAGGTAGTGTTATATCAAATCACCATCTGACCAACATAACACTTTCAAAGAAACTGATAATGCCCTAAACCATCCAAGACATCACCAATGGCATACAAAGTCCCTCTATGCCTGATATATCAAATGATTATACTCTCAATATAATCGCCCGGGCTGATATGGTGAATATGGAATGATTTTCCTTAGCTACTCAAGGCATTACATCTCAGTAGGATTGCTTTCCTAATGTGTTCCGCTGGACTGGATACATCTATAGCCCTTGGAGTGCACACTAAAGTAGTATCATCCAACTCAAATTTCATGCCACAGCACTAAGTCTAAGGGAATTGTATAGGTAGACAACTAAGTCTATGGGGATCACATAGTGACAGTAAAGGGAATCACTTGTCACTGCACCTGATCGACTTTTAGCACACACAATATGAAATGTGTGTCATGGCATAACTCCCTCTAAGGTGAGTTTGTCACTTTCCTTTATGCCATGCGGATCATGAGTCTAGCTTTACCTCAAAAACTAACTCATTTAGCTAGATCAACGTGCACAACGTAACCTAGTTACTCTTGATAACCGGCTTAAGGCTTCAATATAAGGTTGCATTATATTCGATTACTAAAATCTCATCTTGGACTTACCAAGGCGGCTATTTTGCATACTTTCTAAGTATAAATATAATCAATATTGTACACCAAGCACGATTCAGCCTCATCCTATCCACTACTCAAGCATTAGGGATGATTATCTATGCGATTAGATAATCAGAAGCCTAGTGACATTTAATGTGCCTAATTTAGACAACCATAAAATGCAATTAACATTTTAAGGAAAAGAAACATTATTCTTGATAATCAGAAGAGTGCATTTAATTTAAAACATGTCCATTTAATATGCGATACATGCATACAACAACTTGAACCCTCTTTAAAGGACTTACCTTAAGAGTTGAGAGCAAATCTCAAAAATGAGTTCTAGTTTATTTCAACATATATTTCATTAATCAATAACACTTACTGATTATACACACTGATCTATGACATGTTTTCTCCCACATAGGTTTTGTAAAGCACTTCTTTGAGCAAGACTTAGACATATCCAAGTAACCACCACTCAAACCCAAAGGCATTGTCTTTGTGCATCATGAATGTGAATATTACTTCATCACAAAGATAGTGTAGTAAGATTCTTGATGCTTTTGAGATGGAAAATCCCAAGGTTATCTACAGATCTAACCTGAACTAATGTTACAGTACAAAACTTCATAACATTTATATTGAGACATTACTCAATTTCCACCTTCCAAATATCATGTATAGCTCTCACTTAATGAGTTTAAAGCTTTATATTAGAAAATCCTGATATTCCTCAAATTTTCCCTTTGGCATAGTTTAGGAATATCCCAGGACTATTTTCAAATACTTCCACATCTAGGACATACCTAGCTTCACCAATGTCCTAATCTCAAGACAAGGACATCAACTGGTGATCATATTTCTAGCTAATAACGTGTAAAGAACATATTCTTCCACGGAGCTCAAACTACACAAAAGAGTTTGATGAGCATAGAAATTGGGACAATTTATCGTTATATTGAGAATCCAAGAAGAACTTCTCCCACTATCACTTAGAATTGTGAGTTCCTTATTATAAAGGCAACCTTTATAATTTAGATGTAGAGATTGAAACAGTTCTCATTCCCTAAATCAAGTTCTTTTTAACTAGACAAGTTTCCACTACTAGAGACTATGGAATACCTCCCACTGTCTTCAACATGTGAGAATACCTCCCACTGTCTTAGTAAAGTAGTAGGAACATATCATTTCTATCCTCGGTGTCTTAGGAAGTGAACAAATCCTCCCACTCACCGAGAGATAGATGGTGTACCTTATACAACCATGAATTCTTTCAGTTTCAACTATCGAGAGTGTCTTGGGTGATATTGAGGGTTTCCATCGTGTTATTAGTTTCGATCAAGACTACATTCTTTAGTTATGCTTACACATAGTAAGTTAACATTATGAACATAATGATCATTGTAGTTACGAATTTCAGTCACAACTCATATGAAAAATTCGAAATTAGGTATACATTCTAATGGTTTACATTGCCATAAGCAAAAACAACTCCATATTTAACCAAGTAAGATAACTACTTAAATCATCTTAGATTAATTGACATACTTTTCGGACATTCCTCAATACTGATATATTGTGGGATGTGAAGAATCGTAAATAGTCAATGTATACTTGAACTCTTTGAACAAATCACAAGGTTCGTAAACAACCATCCATTATAAAGGAGACAAACCCTTTACTAAGAAAGTACTTTACCACAAAATAAATGAACACATCAATGTGTACTTTCCAACTATTGATTACGAGTACACATACCCTTATCTCTTGATGGTAACTACTAATGTACGTGGAAGGCCGCAATAACACTTAGACTAACTAAAGTGAAACTTTACTTCTCAAGAATCATGAGTCCTTAAAAGCCAACAAAAGGACTTCTAAATTACCTAATTGGTTACACATAGCAACACAACTTTTACGAGTTAGTTTAAGGAAGCAAAACTTTAATCACACATGAATAGAATCAACATATGAATCTAACATTTGACAATGTATTAATTTGGAGATGAATGAACCAATTTCACAAGATAAGACAAACAAAATGTCATTTTTAAAAGGGTCTATTAAAGAATTCAAAGACAAACTTTAAATTAGTGCATTGTACCCTAGGTACAATAAGAGATTTTAACGATGTTCTAGATAAGCCACTTAAGCTTAGAGTTCACAACACGACCAAAATCAGTTGTGGTTCACCATATGCTTACGATGTATCAAATTTCCTTTTGGAGGGACTCAACTATTTTGAAACGATTGCAAATCTTAGCAAAGGTCCTTACATCCTCATGATGAAGTATCCTAAGCTTAAATTTCATCAAATGACCACTGTCTTTTGGGAGAGCTCTCCAAACATTTGAGACTTGTTGCTCATCATAGATTTTCCTTTTAGTAGCTTTGAGTTTTTTTTAATCATGTCACTCATGATTGGTAAGTGTTCACATACACTTCGGCTAGATTCAATATAGTACATAAGCCACTTCATACACAAAGTTCGAAGTTGCTTGCTATATTTGTATCTTAGCATGCCTCACATATCTTTATCGGTGATGACGACCTCAAAATCTCTTTGATGATCAAGGTGCACATAGCTACACATCATAGGGAGTACAGAAGCATCTTTCACAAAACACTTCTAATATGCTACCTTCTTTTCATAGTAGTTGGTTCATCCTTAATGGGAAAAACATGACACATGTTAAGTGATCTAATGCATCACTTTGTACCAGAAAAGGCCTTAGCTTTCTGTACCATATGATAAAGCTGGTGTCGTCTAATTTCTCAATGGTGGTTAGCTCATTTAGCAACGTAAGTTCCATGTCTACAAAGAACATAAGAATTTAGGCACATTTTTTAATAATTAAATTATCAAAAAATTTCATCATTCATATCGCTCGGTCGAAAATTTCACTAGGTTCATAATCATCGCAAGCTACATAAATTAGAAACCTTTAAATTTAATTATCAAACTATTCCATAAAAGAAACACATCTATATGGATCACATTATTCAACAAATTAACAATATGTTGTTGATTATCACAAAGATAGATCAATCTTTGAAACTTATTCAGAAGTTGTTATGCATATAGCGGATAAACATACAACTTGACATTAATCCAGTACATGAAGTATATTATATTAGACTTATATAAAACTTATTTATATAAGTACGATTAATATCTTGTATGTAAAAACGAAATTTACGTTATGTCATGTTTAAACTAATATTCATGAGTCTAACTGATTGTAAGTAAAACTAACTTACTTTACACGTGGGAGCTAATGAAGTATATTATATTAGACTTATATAAAACTTATTTGTATAAGTACGATTAATATCTAACGCATCACTAATATGTGGGAGCTACAAAATTAATCGGTCATTAATGTAAAACGAATCTACACAATACGATATATAAAATAAATTTATATATCACTCTCAGACAAGTAAGATATGGCTAGACAACATATCATAAAGTATTCAATTGATTAATCCATGTAGAACAAATTTACAAGTAATGATATGTAAAACGAATTTATATATCATTTAATCAATACTAAACTTAATCAATTAATATTACATGAACAAAATCATATAATAAGCATATAAAATAAAATTTTATTACTTTTAACTGATTTTAGATTATATGAAACAAAATCATATAATCTTTGACTAAGATGAGGTTATATAAAACAAATTCACATAATCAAACTTAGTCTTTAATAACCTTTTATGTAATACAAAAATCACATAAGAAGTTTCACTTGTCATTTTATAAGTCCCAATTGATCAATTAGAAATATGTAAAACAAAATTACATGATAATTACACAAAACTAGTTTGTATAATTTTATTAGTCCTCCCTTTTATGAAAAACTAATTTACATAAAGAACATGACAAGAATGACTACAAGACATCATAAACAAATTTATATTTATAGTCAACTAGTCATACATGAAACACATTTAGGTACTTTCATATAAGACTAACTCATATAAAACAAATTTAATTATCATGCACTCATAATGTCATAACTTGTAACACTGAATTACGATTCCTTAAGCCAGATAATTATATGAAAGTATTCACATAAAATTATAAAACAAATTCATAAAACATCAAATAATCCATGTGATATAATATAAAACACATCTATAAGTTTACTATGTAAAACTGAATTACGTATGTACTATCTCACGGCTGAAAGGCCTAAGAAGTCAAACTCTACATGAACGAATCTAACATAAAGCTTACAAAACAAATTTTGTATGTGATATTGTAAATTAATATGACAACATATTCACATTAATTCTAAACGTAACAATATCATATTATTCATATATTATATAAAACTAATTCTATAACTCATATGAATAACTACGACATGTAAAACTCATCTATATTAGGATTATGTAAAACAAATTTACAATCATAATAATGAGATTAACACAGTATGACACTAAATCATAATTAATCTGAATCTCATACTCTACGATACGCAATCATACTAATTCTAACATGCTTATCACAAAATTAATTACACAAATTTAAATTAAGAGGTACTAGAATAATTATAAGGGTTTTTGGCTGGGAAAAATCTGTACTGAGGGCCTTGTGATCTAGAAAAATCCAAAGTGTCTTTTTGGCTGATGGCAGTCTATACTTATTCATTATTTTCTCGTAGCATCCCAGATTGAAATTCCGGCACAGGAATGCTGATGTGGCAACCGGAGCACATGCCATTTTAATTAAAAGCATGCCAGGTCATTTTTTAAAAATTCTATATATGGATGGGAAAAATCCGTACTGAGGGCCTTGTGATCGAGAAAAATCCAAAGTGACTTTTTGGATGATGGCAGTCTATACTTATTCATTATTTTCTCGTAGTATCTCATATTGAAATTCCGGCACCGGAATACTGATGTGGCAACTGAAGCACGTTGATCCAAAAATGACTTCAGCAACATGAATCTTTCATCTACCTTACCCACCTTGAAAAACCCAGAAAGCAAAGTATTGAAAGTTATCTCATCAGGATGACACCCGTTCCTTTTCATGTCATTTAACAACTTTTCAACATCACCAGGCCTCTTAGCATGGCACAACCCCAACATCACAACTGTATAAGTTATATTATTCGGAGATATCCCCCTCTTAGTCATTTCATCGAACAGTTGGAGTGCATCCGTTATCTCCCCACTTTTACATAAACCATGCAATCGTAAACCAATCCTTTCACAAGCATGTCGGCAATGAAATCTTTCAGCTTCTAAGTTTCCAAGCGCCTCCTTTTCATTGCCCAGATGAGGAATTGGAAACCCGATTGAGGGGTGGGTCGATGGTCAAACACCGTCGTCACAAGTTTGGGTCGGAGAAGGTGGGCGACCCGGTTAAGGTCGGGTTCAATGGGGTACGATTTCTCGAGGATGGAGATGATTTTGTCTACTCCGAAAGGCTTCTTCGCAGTGACTAACTTGCTGGAATTGAACCCAGCTGAAGAGGAAAGTGCCCTGGTTGCCACGTCAGCATTCCGGTGCCGGAATTTCAATCTGGGATGCTACGAGAAAATAATGAATAAATATAGACTGCCATCAGCTAAAAAGTCACTTTGGATTTTTCTCGATCACAAGGCCCTCAGTACAGATTTTTCCCATCTATATATAGAATTTTTAAAAAATGACCTGACAAGCTTTTAATTAAAAGGGCACGTGCTCCGGTTGCCACATCAGCATTCCGGTGCCGGAATTTCAATATGGGATGCTACGAAAAAATAATGAATAAGTATAGACTACCATCAGGTGAAAAGTCACTTTGGATTTTTCTCGATCACAAGGCCCTCAGTACAGATTTTTCCCAGCCAAAACCCCTAATTATAATCAGACAACTTACATGATACCAAAATCATAAAATAAACTGATTAAAAGAAGACATGAAAAACTAATTAACACATGATCATAACTAATTCTGATTGACTTAAAACCAGGACCCAATAAAAAAAAAGGGGGCTTGGTGTAGAACAACAAACTCAGCCCATAATCAGACCATGGAAACATTTATTGGCAGCTAAGAGAGGCAAGACCAATTACTAAAGAACGAAAAACCTAGCCCAGCCAACTACTCTCCCAGTCTCCCCGTCACTCTAGACTTTACCTCTCCCTCTAAAACTTTTTGAGTCTTCTTCCTTCCCCATTTCCATGGCAACGCAGCCATGAAAACCAAGCACCAAGCTCGGTTGTAGTGCTCCTCCTACTGTTCTTTCGTCGCCGGCGATCCAAAAACGCCACTGAGAGGCCCAAAAAAAACACCCGATGATGAAAATCTCCTAACCCCCTAAAGAAAGTTCTCGATCTGTCCCAATTGGCTATTAGACTCAGAATCCGTCGTTGCCGTCCCATAGATTGGTAAATGGCGAGTCTGTCGATGTCGGACACACTCTGACGCGCCACTTAGGCGGCGAAGTGTGGCCTGCACGCACCTCTCGTTCGTGGTGCTTTCGTCGGGGCATACAGATCGTGACTCGGCGGGGTCGATGCGAGGGAAATGAGCAAACATGAATGCTCCGTTGGCGGCGTTTGACATACACTCGCCACCTTCCTCGCGGCGGTTATCTGATGGGTAAAAACCGAATCTACTGAAAATTCTTTTGGTTTAGATTTTACTGAAAAATCTAACTCTTGATTCTACATAAAAATCTGGTCTTTTGAATTTTACTCAAAAATCCAATCTTTACCCCTTTTCCTGTATCTCAATCGAAGGAAAAAAACTCATCTGATTTGTGGTTTAAGTTGGAGCAATTCATTGCTCGAGTAGGGGAAAAACAGATCAGGGGAAGCCACAAAGGAGGGGTTGGCCGGAGGTCTAAGCAAAAAGAATATAGACACTTAGTTTATATGAGTATGGAGATTAGTTAGCCTCTGAGGGAGAACATAGTAGATTAAACACAAAGTTTATTTCTGGAAATAAATATGAACACAAAGTTCTATGCAAGAAACAACGCATTGTTGATTAATTTTTCATTAGACATGGACGAATCACATAGTCCATCTTGTTGTTAGGGCTCAACAGCAAGCACATAGATCTGGATACGAACATATCAATATGCAGGGGCAGACATATGATTAAATCAAAGGGCCAGAGAATGAACACATATATTTCATCTGTGCGTAAACACAAAGTTTAGCTTATCTGAATAAACACCTAGTTTATTGATGGGCATAAAAGCAAGAATACAAGCAGCAGATTGAGCAAATATAAACACATAGTTTATTTCAAACACTAAGTTAATTGTAATGGAGATATAACACAAAGTTTGACTAGCATGAAAAATGAACACATAGCTCTGCGTATAAAAATAAAGACCAAGTTTATCACTCTAGACAAGCACATAGATTGTATGGACATGAATAATAAACACATAGCCTATCATGCTGGACAAAGAAGGGTAAAAAACATGCAGTTCCTCACATAAACACAAAGTCTACCTTATTAATGATGAAGATTAATTAAACTGACTATCTAAGCATAAACTTATTAGGATTAGATTAATTCGAGGACAAGGTCAAGCAATTAGGCTCTGATATCACTGTAGAGTGGAATGAAATACCTTAGTGCGGAAGCGATTAGGATCATATTGTCGAATCTTGTCCCACGAATACTGCAATCTCCTTTCTTGAGTCTTTCAAGGTAACGCCTTGGAATGGTGACTATCAGTTACGGAGTCACCATATTGTTCACACCCCAAAACCTCTAACCTTTGATGGTGGTTTACCCGAGAGAGAATAGATTAGATATGTTGTTACGCGTGCGTGATATGTACCACATAGATATATATTTATAAACAGTCTTGACATACCCAAACACCTAAGTAGAATCACAATTAGATGGAAGTGTTATTCCTAAATCATTTATGATTGCTTATTATCTACAAACTGTATTCTAGATAAACTGAGTCCATTTAATTAATTAATTAATTAACTAATAATTAACTAAGTGGTCGTAAATTTACCAACAGTTTCTTAGTCTCCTAATTATTGAAATACTCCAACGTCATTCCCTTTCCCTCTTTGAATTGTTTCATTTATTTTTTTGTTTTCTTTAACTCAACTTTATAAGATATTTTATTTGATTTTAGTTTTCTTAAGGGGTTGGCCCTACAATTTTTGGGACTTAAATGCGGGCAGATATTAATTCCATTATGGGACATGGATGGTGCATGTTGGCATAGTGTCTTAATTCCCCCACTCTCGGTTCGAACATGGCTGTCTCTAGATTTATCCCAATTCCTCCTCCTCCTCCTCCGGACTCCATAAATCCTATCCACAACAAAACCCGAAATCCCAGAACCCTTTCTCTCACCTCCCTCAACCCAAACCCTCATCTCTTTCTCCGGAAAAGCCAGCAACTCTCTGTCATCAACACCAGTTCATCTGATTCTACCACAAACTTCAGCTCCAGAATAACAGAGTTTTGCTTAAATGGGAGCTTAGACGAAGCTCTGAAGCTCTTAGATTCTGTAAGGGAGCTGAATTTGTTTGTTGAAGATGATGTCTTCGTTGCCTTGCTTAAAGTGTGTGAATGGAAGAGGGCGTTCAATGAAGGCACGCGGGTGTATTCACACATATGTAATTCAAGAACCCGGTTGGATATTCGGGTCGGGAATGCCTTGTTGAGTATGCTTGTTAGGTTCGGGAATTTGCGTGATGCTTGGTATGTGTTTGGAAAGATGGAAGAGAGAGACTTGTTCTCATGGAATGTGTTGGTGGGTGGGTATGCCAAAGCTGGATTCTTTGATGAGGCATTGAATTTGTATCATAGAATGTTGTGGGTTGGTGTTAGACCTGATGAATATACTTTTCCTTGTATACTGAGGACTTGTGGAGCTATACCGGATCTGGAAAGGGGTAGGGAGGTTCATGTCCATGTGATTAGATATGGTTTTGAGTCTAATATTGATGTGCTTAATGCTTTGATCACTATGTATGTGAAATGCGGCGATATTATTGGTGCACGGTTGCTGTTTGATAGAATGCCTAAGAAGGATAGGATTTCTTGGAATGCCATGATTTCGGGCTACATAGAGAATGGAGAGTATGTTGAAGGTTTAAGATTATTCTTTATGATGCTTGAGCTTTGTATTGATCCGGATTTGATGACCATGACTTGTGTAGTATCTGCTTGTGAGCTTCTCAGAGATGATAGATTAGGGAGGGAACTTCATGGATATGTAATAAGCACTGGTCTTGGGGCTGAAGTTTCGGTTTGTAATTCATTAATCCAAATGTATCTGGGTACTAGGAACTGGTTTGAAGCAGAAAGGGTTTTCTGTAACATGCAATCAAAGGATGTGGTGTCATGGACCTCTATGATTTCAGGTTATGAAGATAATGGGTTTGCTGAAAAAGCTGTGGATACATATAAACTGATGGAGGCAGAAGGTGTCATGCCAGATGATATCACCATTGCAAGTGCAGTGTCTGCCTGTGCTTCATTGGGCCTGTTAAATACGGGTATGAAGCTTCATCAATTGGCTGATAGGACAGGATACATTTCCTACATAATAGTTGCTAACACTTTAATTGATCTATACTCTAAGTGTAAATGTATTGAGAAGGCTTTAGAAGTCTTTCATCGTATTCGTGAGAAGAATTTAATTTCTTGGACTTCTATCATCTCTGGCCTTCGCCTGAACAATCGGAGCTTTGAAGCTATATTCTACTTTCGACAGATGAAACTTTCATTACAACCTAATCCTATCACTTTGGTCGCCGTCCTGTCTGCTTGTGCTCGGATAGGAGCTTTAATGTGTGGAAAGGAGATTCATGCATATGCTTTAAGGACTAACTTGGCCTTTGATGGATATGTTCCAAATGCAATTTTAGATTTGTATGTTAGGTGTGGAAGGATGGGACCTGCATGGAGTCAGTTCAGTGGATCGAGGGATGATATTTCTGCATGGAATATCATGCTAACTGGCTTTGCAGATAGGAATCAGGGAAAGCATGCTGTGGAGTTCTTTGATGAAATGATAGATTCAAAGGTGAACCCAGATGAGATTACTTTTATATCTTTACTATGTGCTTGTAGTAGGTCAGGGATGGTAAAGGAAGGGTTGGAGTACTTTGAAAATATGAAAAACAAGTACCATGTTTCACCAAATCTGAAGCATTATGCTTGTATTGTGGATTTACTTGGTCGTGCTGGCCAGTTGGAGGATGCTTACGAGTTCATTGAGAATATGCCTCTCAAGCCAGATCCAGCCATTTGGGGAGCGTTACTGAATGCTTGCAGAATACATCATAATGTTGAACTTGGGGAAGTAGCTGCACAACACATCTTTGAAGTTGACCAAAAAAGTGTTGGGTATTACGCTCTGTTGTGTAATCTTTATGCCTTCTGCTGTAGATGGGATGAACTTGCTGGGGTGAGAAAGACAATGAAGGAGAAAGGTCTAATTGTCGATCCAGGTTGTAGTTGGATAGAAGTAAAAGGGAAAGTACATGCATTCCTCAGTGGTGATGAGTTTCATCCGGATATAGCGCAAGTAAATGCTGTTTTGAAGACCTTTTATGACAAAATGGAAGAAACTGGACTCAGCAAGGCTCAAAGTAGCTCCGGGGATGCTTCAAAAGCTGAGGTATTCTGTGGTCATAGCGAAAGACTGGCAATTGCATTTGGGCTCATTAACACCTCCCCTGGGACTCCTATTTGGGTCACCAAAAATCTTTACATGTGTCAAAGCTGTCACAATGTTGTCAAGTTGATTTCAAAAGTCGTTAGGCGAGAAATTTGTGTTAGGGACACCGAACAATTCCATCATTTCAAAGATGGAGTTTGCTCTTGTTGTGATGAGGGATACAATGGACAAACTTAATCATCTATTGACTCGAGTCTACAGCACAGAGATGTGCTAGCAGTTGTGACATGTCCAGCACTTTCAGCATGACTTCCAAAATCAGTCTTCTCTGTGATACTTCTTTGTCCTCAGCTGGATTCCTTTCCTCTTCAGTTATAACAAGAAGCCATGGCTGAACCTCTTGGTCAAAATTTGTCATGTTCTTAAATTATCCTGGTGTAAGCTGCTTCAAATAATTGGGTCCAATGAGGCAAAACAAACTTGAAATGGATGTGTATCAGTTCAGGTATGTTGCTTTACTGTTGCTTTACTATTGCAGTGTTGCTTTATAGAATTAGAAGATCATTCAAACATGCACTGTGCCTACATTAAGGTCTCTATGAATACTGAAGTATGAGACTTGGTTTACAGAAGGCCACCTGTGTTTCTACCAGGCACCTTTGCATATCAAATCATACATATTAGACTAAATATGCTCAATTGCGGCTATATATACTTGCTTGCCATTTTCGTTTTTGTGTGCACCCAATCAGTAAATTGAAAAAATAATCATGTTTTCTAGTGCTTCATAGTGGAACTGTAAAGATGAAAAGGTAAATCTTTGTGGTTTTGGGGTGAATAAAAATGTGTTGATGGGTATGATTGGAAATTATGCAGGTGGGGAACTTCATACATTACCTGTCCACATTTCTGGTAGGGTTAGTGATAGGGTTTGTGTCAGCATGGAAGTTGGCTTATCCCATCACCGGCCTCACCTCTAAGAGCCGTGAATCCTACGTTAATGCCGGCATTATTGCTAAACAGGTTTGACTCCTTTTCCACCCTTTTGGCAACTACTCTACTTGTTAGGGTAAAAAAGAACAAAGAAAAGGAAAGGATGTTGAAGAATTTTTGTTACTGCCCTGATTTTGATGGTGCATTTCTTCATGATCCTGTCGTGCGTTTCGTGTTGCTCTGGCTGGCTGATAATGGGGTGTTTCTTACAATGATGGCTGTTCTATGGCCTTATTTGTCGGATATTCTGTCCTTGGTAGGAAATAACTTTAAACATGAAAACTGAATTTGATACGTCTAGGACTATGAAATATGTCCATTACTTGAAAATTTTTCATTTGTTTTAGGAATAGTTTTCGAGTTTAGTGTTCTGTAATGAGGGGTCTTAGTTCATATGTTGGAGTGTGGAATTTGTGACTTGGTACTTGAAATAAACCAAAGAGCCCAAGTGACATGGTCTCTTTTTTTTAAAGAATATTAACTATGTTCTTACAAATTTGGAATGAATTTTTGACAGGATATTGCTCAAGTGAAGACTGTATATTCATATGTTGGTGAGAGAACGGCTCTCAACTCCTTTTCAGGTGCCATCCAAAATACCCTGCAGCTCGGTCACAAAGCAGGGATAGCAAAGGGTTTGGGACGTGGATGTACATATGGAATTGCTTGCATGTAATGGGCTCTTGTTTTCTGGTATGCCAAAATTTTTCATAAGGAATGGACAGACTGATGGAGGAAAGGCATTTACTGCAATTTTCTCTGCCGTTGTTGGCGGCATGCAAGTTTTTTTGAACATTGATGCACATCCTTGACGTATCTTTTTCACATGGGAAAATGAAAGGAGTTGGTTCTCGTTTGTTAGATCTAAAATTACTGGAGCTTAGGTCAATCATTCTCGAATCTTGGAGCATTTAGCAAAGGCAAAGCAGCTGGATACAAGTTAATGGAGATCATAAAACAGCTACCCACCATTGTGGAAGATGAGTCAGATGGGAAGCTTTGGATGAAGTAAATCAGAACATAGAAGTTAAGAATGTGTCATTCAGCCCTCCTTGCCCTGATGTCCTGATCTTCTGCGATTTGTCATTGTTCTTGCCTGCTGGAAATGGATTGACTCTCGCGGTTGTGGGGAGGTATTGGGTCGGGAAAGAGCACAGTTATCTCCCTCAGAGAGATTATATGATCCAAATGATTGTAAGAATACGATCTGCCCTCTTTTTATTTACAATTACAATACCCTGGGAATGCCTTTCTCAAAATATCTGATGTGTTTCTCAGCAACAGGGCAGATTTTGCTGGACAATGTGGACAGCTGAGATGGTTGCGTGGTCAAATCGGCTTGGTGAACCAAGAACCTGCAGTTTTTGCGACCATCATCGGAAACATTGACGCAATTGCTGTGATTCAGCAAGGACAAGTGGTTGAGATTGGGACTCATGAGGAGCTCAAAGCCAAAGCCGGGGCCTATGCATCCCTGATCTGGTTCCAGGAAATGGTGAGCAATAGGGACTTCTGAGTTCTCCAACCCTTCAACTTGCCATTCATGTTCATATTGGCTAAGCCCCTCCTTCTTCACTAAATCCTTCAGCCTTCGCTCTGGGAGTTTGAGGAACTCGAGTTATTCTAATGATCTGCAACTAAATTTCTGATGATCTGGCTCTGGGAGTTGTTGCTTGGCTTTTCACTAAATCCTCCAAAGCGGACCCAAGACTTTATATGGTTTGATATAAATTTCTAGGGAGAGTAGGTACATCTGCAACTATCTAGCTATACCTGGCCAATGCCATCCATTGTTACCCTAATTCCAACACTTGTCCCTCTGCTGAGTGTGTCCTCCCATTTGAGAAAAATGGACATATATCTCGTGAACAATTGAAGCATTTTAGCAATGTATGCTTTTCAAATCTGACTTCGTTAGTTTACATGGATTTAAATGATAGCTTTGCTTGGACGTACCATTCTGAATCACTTTTCTGGTGTGCATGTGCAGCAACTTCAATTCCATTGAAAGGGTTTGCTGGAGACACAGCCACGGCTCATGCAAAATCAAGCATGATTGCTGGTGAATGGGTTAGCAACAGTCAAACAGTTTGCAGCCTTCAATGTCCAGGGGAAAATCCTCGGTCACCAACCACAAGCTTCGGGTCCCGCAAGGCCAGAGCCTTAACTGGAGTCAAACATCTGGTGGTCTCTTCGGCCTCCACAGCTAGCTTTGTATGCCTCTAAGGCTCTGATCTTATGCTATGGGGGGCTGTGCGCTTTCTCTGAGGTCATCAGCGTGTTTGTAGTCCTGGTCATTACAGTCAACTTAGTTGCAGGTAGAAGCAGTGGGTTCGGTGTTTTCCATCCTAGACCGCTGCACCCGGATTGACTCAGACAACCCAGAAGCGGAGCCAGTTGAAATGGTTTGTGTGGAGATCAAGTTCCTCCATGTCGACTTTGCTTACCACACTCACCTTGATGTTCTAATGTTCAAAGATTTCAGTCTTAGGATCAAGCGGATCAAAGCCAAGCCCTTCTGGGAGCAAATGGCTCATGAAAGTGCTCTGTCATTGCACTGAGATAAAGAGATTCTACAATCGAACGGGAGGGAAAGCGTCGATGGCAAGGACATAAGGAAGGCTAAACCTGAAATCTCTGAAGCTCATGATTGGTTTTGTGCCACAAGAGCCATCCTTGTTTGCAGCTAGCATCTTTGAAGCTACTCTAGGATCCAATGTGCATGGCTTCGTGATCTCAAACGTGCATGACAGGAACAAAAAATAGCCATTGCCTGAGCAGTACTAAAGGACCCCGCCATTCTGTTGCTAGATGAGGCCACTAGTGCTCTTGACGCAAAGTCGGGGTGCATCCTCCACAAGGCCTTTGAGAGGCTCATGAGGGCCCGCACCACCGTGCTTGTGGCTCATCAACTCTCCACAATACGTCGCGTAGGCAGCATTGGAGTGGTCCAAGATGGCCGCATTGTTGAGCAGGTAGCTACTCCGACTTTGTGAGCTGGCCAGAGGGGGCTTACAATAGGCTTTTGCAACTACATCTCCATGTTTGAGATCAACATGGTGTTTTGTTCTCATGAGTCATGATGTCCCCCATTAACCTGGTCTTCAAATTGAGGAGGGGCTTATTTCCCATAAACTCATTTTCTCTTGATGTACTCCTGTGAGAGAAACCGCCTACATCTGATTCCTTCAGACTTCGCATTAACGGAATTATGCTGAGATTTGTTATTGTTGTTGTGTTCAAATCCTAGTGCAGATGGTTGGGCATGCTTATTGTAGATATGGGCATAGCCATCTATTTCCTTGGGTTTTTTGCTTTTTAAACTCTAAGGGTTCTATAGAACTGTTTGCATGAGCTTGGGGTTGTGTGCTCCTGTTTAGGGTGGCCTTTCCCCTAAAACGAATTCAAATTTCATAGAGAACCCACTATTCAATTGCTACACATATTAGTTGGAGAGAATTTAGGAAAGTTAGTTATATATGCAATTAATCATGTTCTGGGCTATGTAAATTATTGTATGCTTCCGGAGCATGTGTTCCAGGAGGTGATGTGATAGTCATGTTAGATTGTAATTTTTTAAATTTCACTAAAAATAATAATAAAAATAATAATTGTTCCTTGCGACAGTTAACAAGGAGTAGTTATTAAGTCAAAGTTGGTGTGAGTTGTTATCAATCTTTGCGGTTACAGAGTTCCATTGTGCGTATGATTTCACTCGCATAAATTTATAAAATCATTATTCACTATTCGAAGTCACTAACTGTTTTTTTTTTTATAAGTAATGGTCATTAGACCGTTTTATTCATAAGGCCAGCCTGAGCTTATGGACTCAGCAAGGCAGAAAACAAGCATCAAAATGTACCATGAAAACACCAACAATGGGGGTTGAAACCAGTACAACAACCAAAAAGAAACAAACAATTCCACCAAAACCCCAAATCCAAATAATAGGTGCCTACTGAAAAATAAAGGGAGTTTGATAACAATTCATGACTAGATGCTCAAAAAAGTATGAGTGTTGTCCTTCCAATCCAAAGACCACCATCAGATTCTCCATTTGACAATTGCAAAATCACAATTTTGCTCTTCTTCTGATGATTGAACACAGAAATGTTGTGTTACCTTTGACCTCTTTCAACATTATGACTTAGTGGTATGAATACCCAACAACAGGTTGCCTAGCTTGTAGCTAGTAGAGAAACCATAGGGGCATAACTTACACGCCACAACTGATCTCAGAGCTGAAACTGGAAAGAAGCAGAGTACACTGACCCATTGCACACTAATCCATACTAATGTTAGCATTTGTCTTTGTCTAACAAATCTGTCACCATCAGTAGGTCAGAATCCCATAGTTCACTCTTTCTTCATCTACCTTCAATTATTATGATGCCCAACCATTCCTTTCCCTCTTCGATTCCATCACCATTTCTTTTCCTTGACAAAAATTTGGCCGCCCAACATCTTTTCCTCCTTATTTCCATTCCTATCCTTGGCACCAAAACTACAGAAACCTTCATGGCCCCAAAAATCTGCTACGTTACTTTACTTTCCTTGTTTTGTTCTGCTTGCTTTTCCACTTCAAAAACTGCCTCACCATGTGAAGTTCAATAGGATGAGCATAGAAACATAACCAATTAACCACCTCCAAAATACAAAAGAGAAGCCTCCTGCCACACCAATCTATCATGAAAAAACCATTTGCCCCATAGATGCTTTACATCAGAGGAAAAGCCCTCTGAACAACTCCAAGAACACTGCCCAAATTAGAGCCAGTAGCAGCAACACTAAAGAATGCTGTAAATTGATAGATGAAGAATTATGGCCAATTGCTCATCTGATGTAGCATACTTGACCTTCCAACCAAATAAAACCACATCCTTCATCTTTCTCAGATTGGGATGAAATGATCATATGCCCAACTCCACAATTTTCAATCGCACCAACCAAGACCTCAGAACGCCCTTTAACCACTGTCAACTGATGAGAGCATGAAGATTGTTGAAAATGCACTTCATAGATTTGCTCCCACTGCGTCTTGCATCCAATCAGCTTTGAGATTTTTGAAATCCCCCACCATATAGATCAACCAACAATCAGAATAAAACCCCAATTAAGCAAGACCATCCACTCACTCTTGATTTTTGACCCAAAATATCAATTCTTTCCCTCCTAAATAGAAACATAGTGTACATCTTTTCTCCTTCGTGCCCATGCCCTTGACATTCCACATATCAATCCTCATCATCAAAATGCTTCACTTCTAGTAGAAGTTGAATATACCGGTACTGGGAGTTTCCTTTTCCTCCTTTCACTTTCTTTGGACTTTTTCCTCCTTCTGACAGAGAGCATCTTTTCGAAATGCTTCTTTGGATTGGCATTTTTCTTTGCTCGCATAAAACTAGTCATCTTTCTGAACTCAATTGCTTTCTCAGCTATGTAAATTCTGGCATTCATAACAGAATCACAGCTCGATGATGGTGAGATATTGTCATGAAAATTGATATTTGGGAAGACCGTCCAGTTCTTGATGGGGACTTGTTTTATTCAAAATCTCTACTGATTTTTCTAACCCCATTGCTTCATCCCTTCCCAATGCCGCCATCGCATTGATTAGTTGCTCATGATTGGTAATTGGTACAATAGCAAGAGACACATTGAGGGCCTCATCAAAACCCAACGTTGATTCAAGCCTATTTAATTCTTTATCGGGAATGTCCACCACATCATTTCTTGCTTGAGCATTCAACTTTCTCACTCCCTCAATACTGTCACTACTCATTAATTGCTCCTTCAAGGCTTTAGAACCGAGTTTCTGGCTTCCGTCTCCATTGGACAGATGCAAGTTCATATCCATGCTCGCCTGAATCTGAGTAGGACTTGCTAGACTTCGCGAGATATCTGAAGCATTGACCTTGCTACCTTTTTCATCTCCATCTTCATCTTCACTGCTGTTATCACCCTCACTTGAATAATTTGAATCAGCACCATTAGTATCTTGCCCATGAATTAATGAGGGAGAGATGAGATGTGAGCTGACCTCCCTTATAAAGATTTTGAATGAACAATTCTGAATGTCTAACAACAATTCACCCTCAATTCTTCTGAATACATCTGTTTGAACTAGAGCTCTCATGATTTCGAATTGATTGGTTGATGAGATACATCTAGCTAGGGATAATAATCTTCCCCATGGTTCAGTGCATCGTACAAAGTTCTCCCACACCCAACCATGTGGAGGAACTCCAATTATATCCACCCAAACTCTACGTGAATCTGAGTACTCATACACTGACCATGGCTTTATCTCAAAGAACCAGTCATTCAACTCCATTGGATTCTCAAGAGCATCCTTCATTTCTTGAATGGAAGCAAATGTGAGGATGTACTTGACCCCACTGAGTGCAGTGATTTTCTCTATAGGACCATAATTATCTTTAATAAGATAAGCCAAACTGTTACTTTCAAAGTTTAGTGAACAATATAAACTGTTACTTATTCACCAATGCACAAATTTAAAATTGACTAATGAACAATTTTGGATTTCAAAAACACTTTCAAAGTGAACCATCTGTGGATGATTAATGAACAAATTTAAAATATTAAAAAGTATCATTAAATAAATAATATAAAGATTATGTAAAATCTTAACATTTAAGTGCACAATGTGAAGACAGCTGCTGAACAACTATTTTTTTTAAAGATACTTTCACTAACGAACTTTGTTTATCCACATGTAAAGTATAAATATTTGACTGTCAACAATCTAATGGAAAATTGAAACTTGATTAATTGAACCATAACCATACCTTCTAGATCTGAACTTGGGATTGCCGAGTTTCACATTTTTGTTCCAATCGTCGTCGATGGGTAACAACCACATATTTCACATCTTTCCAATCGACTACAAGCCAGTTTCAATCATCACCCCTCTCATCTCTGATCAAATTAGCTCATCACGACAAAATCCTTCAAGAATGACGGTGTATTGGACGTCGAAGAAGCAGCATCGACAACGTGGATGGTGGAAGGGAGCCAATGGCGCACAATGTGAAGAGAATTGTCCACGTTGAGAGTGGATGTTGATGGAGCAAAACGTGAAAATTGATATTGGAGGTGGGGGAGTTGAGCGTTATAAATATGAGTGGTTACTATTTTTTTAATTTAAAAAAGAAACCCTAAAGCTAGCATGTACAAAAAAAGTTCCATGTTGGATTTGGAGCATGTGCTCCTGGAGCGTATAATATATATTGTCTGGGTTAGGAAGGTGAAAGATTTAGTGTATTTTTTCCTTTTTTTTTTAAATTCCTTGACACTTTAGTAAGAGAAGGAACGTGAGTGAGATAGAAAAACAAAAAGAAAAAGGGGAAATTTTCTCAGCCGCAAATTATGGAATCAAGGGTTTGGATTTGTTATGCTCACATGCTCATTTTAGCCTAATGCTAATATGATCAATTCTATATATATATATATATATTATATATATATATATATATATATATATATATATATATATATATATATATATATATATATATATATATATATATATATATATATGGGAAATCGGATGGTAATATACCGACCTTTAGGGGTGTTGAATGGCAATATACCGACCTTCACTTTTGGACAGTAATAACACTGACCTTTATAGTTTGGTGACATTAATATACCTTCAAGGATTTTCTGGGCGGCGAATCGGTTGACGGTCTAACGTGGCAGGCGGTGCAAAAAGACCGGTGCCATTTTTAGGTATTTTTAGGGGTGCTGAGTGTTTGTATTCGGTATTTTTAGGATTAAGGGGTTGGTTTTGTTGTTAATTTTTAGGGTGCAAATCCTTGAAGGTACATTAATGTCACTAAACTATAAAGGTTAGTGATATTACTGTCCAAAAGTGAAGGTCGGTATATTGCTATTCAACACCCCTAAAGGTCGGTATACTACCGTCCAATTTCCATATATATATATATATAAATATATATATATATATATATATATATATATATATATATATATATATATATATATAAATCATTTTATATTCTATCTGTTTCATGCATACGACGATACATTTACTTGTGGATATTTGTTATAGCTTGTCGATATAACAAATATCCACGAGTAATACATTTACCTGTCAAATGGATGCGTCTCGTAAGATGTATTATGATTGTGCACATTTGTATAGAAGCTGATTTTTCCCATACATTGTACTTGAAAGTTCGATAACTGTTTGAAGTGAAAATGCTGGGCTTTTTTGTTAATTTGTAGTATGCTTTAACTCCCGAACTGCGGTGATCAATCTTACCAAGAACTCAAAGGACAAGCACAACAAAAGAGACTAAAACTTTGCAGTACTCATGTAAAGAGAGGCAAGTAAGCAGTTCTTTACCAATACAAGCACTTGGAAGCTCTATACCACAAAAAGAATCATGATTTACAGACACCCTCAACTCTAGCTTTATTAATCATACAGCACAAAGTCTAATATGTATGCTGTTTTCTCATCTCTACCAATGCCTCATGACATGCAATCAGTGACAACCCCATTGTCTTTCTAATACGCTCCGACAGTCTTAAACGACTCATGCAGATGCTTAAGCATCTCCTGATCGCGGTGCCACTCAGGAGTCGGTACAGTGACAAAATGTGCATACAGCTTGTTCTTAGCACAAGTGACCGAGATCAAACTATGTGCACCAGCCCCATCAACCTCATAGTCATAGTAAACCTGCCCATTGTCATCCTTCCTCTCTTCGGTCAATATTTATTTTTAAATGATTAATTATATGGATGCATCCTGCAGCTGTGTTTGGAAGGCAATGCTATAACTATTATCATCTTAAAGAGGTGGCCACAAATGCACAGGTGAATGTTGTCATGTCCAATAAAGCATTGGTAAAAGCACTTGCCAAAGGAATTTGTTGTCATGTCCGATAAAGCATTGGTAAAAGCACTTGCCAAAGGAATTAGCAAGGCTGGAGAGTAAGTTTTAGTCCAACACCCTTATACCCATATCATCATCTTATAATTGTTTAGTGACGATGAGAAAGAAAGATATTAAATTTAAAAGGTATTTTGTTACAATTACAATTTCTAATTCCTTTTCTTTCTATGTTTTGATTAGTTGACCTATTGATCACAACTCCAAAGATCAATCATCAAGTTTGACCCATATTATGTACTCGATGAGCTTGCTTAGTTTAGCCGATTAGGAAGATTGTCTCAGTTTGCTGAGTTTAGAAGAATATATAGTTTGTTTCAGCTAGAGCCCATCTCTTTGTTTCTTTCATGAGCTGTCTGAACTAATCCATGGGCTTCATTTATCCTTGATTATATTTCTTTATGCCAAGATAAATGTCTATGGATTATCAAATCATCTATTTTGCTTGCTGCAACCCTTGATCATGGCACACATTACTAAACTTCCAAGATGTTTCCCTATCATTCAGATGGAGAAGAAGTTCAGGGAAATGTACAAGCAAAGAGATCCTTGCTCAGTCACGAGTAGAGGATTTGTTACAATTAATTAGAATGATCATTCAAAATATTGTCTTGTACAGGAATAGTCTCCAAGAAGAGTAGATATACAAAAGATTTTGACAAGTTCCATAGAAGAGCAGACAACTCTTGAGTTCTTGTTTTATGTGTTGGGATGTAAGCTGTGAAATATATGCTTGGAAATGCATTTTATATTTTATGATAAACAATGTTTGCTTAATTCTGGAAAAGATGAGATGCTTAGTTTACTGTCACCTTTCATTGTGATATCAATAATAAGGATGCCTTATGGGGGAAGGGAGCGGTCAAAATTGGGGAAGCCCCGCGGAGGGCGGCCAACCTAATATAAATCCTGCGCAGGAGATGCCGGATGAAGAAGGGCAACAGCGCCTCCTGGAGGAAAAAAGAGAGGAACTGCGGCTGAGGATCCAATAGCGCGGGATGCGATCCTTAATAGTTCACTGTTGGCGGAAGCCAATGTCCCGGGGTCCCGGGGACTCATTCTGACTGAAACAGGGGGTGGGTCTTTACCAACTTCAAAATATTCGATTTTAGGAAAGCCAAAATGAGCCTTCGTTCCCTCTTAAGTAGATAGGCTGGTCTATTTCGCTGTTTTAGTATTAGAAGGAAATTCGAGCTTATGTAATATGTAAAGACCTAGGATCAACATTGAATGACTGTTTTTAATTTTTGGTATAAGGAGCCTTTTTGCTTCATATAAAAGGATGGACTAAGGAACACTTTCTTCCCCCACACACGAAGGATCAGATTGTTACACTGGGTCCTTGTAGCGCTTGTTAACAACTTAATTTTGTTGAAATTCGTCAAGTGCTTTTCAGTTAGCCTCAATTCACTATTATGAGACACGTAGATGGTTAAGTAAAGGGTATGTACTCAACAGGGGGTCTTAAGGCCGTGTTCTATACTGCGGTTGGCAAACTGCGGTGCCACACCGTACCGCAGTTTGCCACAACCCACCACAAAACACCATTCCAACACAATTCACCACAACCTACCACAAATACTTTTTACAATTACCAATACCATATTTATATATAAATACAAAAAACCCGCCACAATTCCATCACAATCTTCCACAATTCCACCACGCCCTACCGCGCCATTTCGCAAAATTCCGCATAAAAGAACACGACCTTAATATATAGGTTGAACAAATATAGTATTAAATAGCAGGATACATTGATGTTTTGGGAAAGCAAAAATATAGTATTAAATACTACCTCTGTTTTGTTTTATCTGTCGCCTAGGAAATTGTGGCAAAAACTTTGACCGTTAATATCTTAATTTGTATAAAGATTCATCATACAAAATTGATATCATTAGATTCGTAATAAAAAAATACTATTAAAAAAGCATAATATTATATTTTTCTATAAAAGTTTTATATTAGAAATTATTGATTAAAAATTGGCACAGAAAACCGTAAATGACAAATAAAAAAGAACGGAGGGAGTAGAAGATACACTGGTGTTTTGGGAAAGCAAAAGTAAATGATGATATTGAATACATGTTTGCTCTTCTGGATGTCAGACTCTAGACATGTTTAGTTTGTTTCCGTTGCAAACTGAGGATTCAAACATGTTTGTCCATCTTTTTGAAGCATATGTTACTCATTTTTTTTCTATCACGTCATGTACTCCTTTTCCGTCTTATTTTCGGGAAAACAATGTTTGTGAGATTAGATCATGGCTAATGTAGTGGTTACTATGCTTTACAAATATACTCTGTCGTGTATGATTTCAGGTCAACTGCGCGCACATTTCGGCTAGTATACCGACCTTTACTCTCCTAAATATTCTTTTTTAAAAATAATTTTTCAAAGTTTTTTATATTAATTTTCTAAAGTTGTATAAATCATTTTAAGTACAATGAAATTATACTTAATGAATGTTGTTCATTAGCAATGCAATATGATCTTTCCTTTATACTATTGCCCATGATTTAGGCTGCCTGAAAATTGTTGATATAAATATAGATAGTCAAAATATTATCTTGGATAATATTTTTTTATATGAGTGTGAACTCACCTATCAAGCTAGTTTTCGGTGATAATAAATCTAAAAGAAATAAGTTAAATGCTGTAAAAAAATTAACAACCTATAGATTGTGTACGTACCAAAAAGATAATGTTAGAATTTTCTTTAATAGTTCAAAAAATTATATTATTTATTTCCATCTTTTTTTAGATTTATAATATAATATAATATAATTTTATTTAATGTATTTTGTTTGTTACATTTAATTTTCCCTCCAAAAATATTAAGAAATGAAATTAAAAATTAAAAAGAACTAAAAGAATGGTATAAATAGCTCCAAAAGCTAGCTAGTTTATTTATTTCCAAACTTTTAAATGGTGTAACATTACTTAATGTATTTTATTTTACTTCATTTAATTTCTACCAAAATTACTAAGAAAGGAAATAAAAAAGTAAAGGCATCAAAAAAATTAAAAATAAAAAAAAGAGTTGCCAAGGAAAAATGATACTATTGTAAATTGCTAAAGTGCTGTTTTTACATGTTTTGGTTATGTTTCAACCAAAAATTATAACATGTAATTAATTTGTTAATTCATACAAATGAAGGATGGAAAGAGACTTAAGTATGAAATAGCTTTAATTTAAGTTAATAAAAAATTAAATCCTTAATATGCAATTTATAAAAGATAAGGAAAGTTGGACACAAAGCAATAAGCCCCAAGGTGTGAAAGCTCAAGTAAAAAAATAAATAAATTAGAAGGGAAAAGGCCAAAAAGAATAAATAAAAAGGCAAAAGGCAAAAAAAAAAGGAGAAGAATGACACTGTAGATTGCTACAGTAAAATTATTTGAGCTTTTAGAATGTTATGGATATGGATATGGATATGGATATGGATATGGATATATATATATATATATATATATACATTCACACACACTAATATTTTGACTCGTGCGTTGCACGGGATATTGTTAGATTACACACTTTAACTATATATATGATTCAAGTACAAATATTGATTCTTTGTAATTTAACTATATATATATATATATATATATATATATATATATATATATAAAATGTAAAGATTAGAAGAAATCAAGAATATCAATAAAATAAGAGCCTATATGATATAGCTTTCATGTTGTATTTCCACATATGTAATGGTTTTCTTATATATGTTTTTATTAGAAAAAATTGATTTTGTAAGATGTGTACTTTCTACAACGGTTAGTTGTATGATCATATAATATTAGCTTCGAATATAAGTTACTATGACAATATAGATACATTGTGATAAAAAAGTAGAGACATTGATAAATTATAGTAATGAACTCTTTAGTATATTTTTTATTGACCTCCAACTATAAAAGTAGTGAATTAAGTACACTAAACATTGAAACTCTTATAAACCAAAGAAAATATTTAAAACTTACGTTACTAATTAGTAAATGACAGCTTCAATACTAAATGATTGATATATAGCACAAAAAAAAAATAATTAATTAAAATATTTATACACTAATCTAATTAAAATATTAATAAAAGTTTATAGGTTATACCAAAGGTTTAAACTATGTAGCAGAAGTTTATTCTATCAAAAATATATAGTATAAATTTTGAAATGATGGAGACTTATTATTATTTTTTAAATGTTATGAAAAAAATCAAGTATGTGTTGATATCTGAAAAAGAAAAGAAAAATAGAAAGAAAGCAAGATATTTCAAAAATGAAAGCACATAAATATTGTTCACTAAACTCTAATTTTTTTTTTAGTGTGTGCTTCTGCAGGTATGATATGGTGAATAATGATGGTTCACTTTATGTGATTGAAATCATGATGTTATATCACTAAATTGACGAATGAACAATATAATGAATTGGTGAATAAGTAACAGTTTAGTAAAATCTTATTAAATTGACTAATGAACAATTTTGGATTTCAAAAATACTTTCAAAGTGAATCATATGTGGATGATTAATGAACAAATTTAAAATATTAAAAAGTAGCATTAAATAAATAATATAAAGATTATGTAAAATCTTAATATTTAAGTGCACAATGTGAAGACAGCCGGTGAACAACTATTTTTTTTTAAAGATACTTTCACTAATGACCTTTATTTATCCACATGTAAAGTATAAATATTTGACTGCCAACAATCTAATGGAAAATTGAAACTTGATTAATTGAACCATAACCATACCTTCTAGATCTGAACTTGAGATTGTCGAGTTTCACATTTTTGTTCCAATCGTCGTCGATGGGTTACAACCACATATTTCACACCTTTCCAATCGACCACAAGCCAGTTTCAATCATCACCCCTCTCATCTCTGATCAAATTACCTCATCACGAAAAACTTCTTCAAGAATGACGATGTATCGGACGTCGAAGAAGCAGCATCGACAACGTGGATGGTGGAAGGGGGCCAACAGCGCACAATGTGAAGAGAATTGTCCACATTGAGAGTGAAGGTTGATGGAGCGGAACGTGAAAACTGATATTGGAGGTGCGGGAGTTGAGGGTTATAAATATGAGTGATTACTATTTTTTTATTTTAAAAAAGAAACACTAAAGCTAGCATGTACAAAAAAAGTTCCACATTAGATTTTGAGCATGTGCTCCTGGAACACATAATATACATTGTCTGGGTTAGGAAGGTGAAAGATTTAGTGTATTTTTTTTCTTTCTTTTTTTTTTTTTAAAATGCCTTGACACTTTAATAAGAAAAGGCACGTGAGTGAGATAGAAAAACAAACAAAAAAAGGGGAAATTTTCTCAGCCGCAAATTATGGAATTAAGGGTTTGGATTTGTTATGCTCACATGCTCATTTTAACCTAATGCTAATATGATCAATTCTATATATATATATATAGATTCACACACACTAATCTTTCAACTCGTGCGTTACACGGGACATTATTAGATGACACACTTTAACTATATATATGATTCAAGTACAAATATTGATTCTTTGTAAGTTAACTATATATATATATATATATATATATATATATATATATATAAAGATTAGAAGAAATCAAGAATATCAATAAAATAAGAGCCTATATAATATAGCTTTCATACTGTATTTCCCACATATGTAATGGTTTTCTTATATGTATTTTTATTTGAAAAAATTTATTTGGTAAGATGTGTACTTTCTACAACGGTTAGTTGTATGCTCATATAATATTAGCTTCGGATATACGTTACTATGACAATATAGATATCATTGTGATAAAAAAGTAGAGACATTGATAAATTATAGTAATGAACTCTTTAATATTTTTTTTATTGACCTCCAACTATAAAAGTAGTGAATTAAGTATACCAAGCATTGAAACTCTTATAAACCAAAGAAAATATTAAAAACTTACGTTACTAATTAGTAAATGACAGCTTCAATACTAAATGATTGATATATAGCACAAAAAAAAACAAATAATTAATTAAAATATTTATACACTAATCTAATTAAAATCTATACGTACAATTATAAAAGTGAAGAAGGGAGCTTGATTGTCCCACTTTTAATTTCCATTTTTGCCCTTAGTAATATAATAATGTATTTTATTTTTCCTTTTTATTGAGACATTTCATTTATATATTAATAATTTAGAATGTATGGGATAATTTATATACTAGTATTATTTTATTTTATTTTACCCTTATGTTGTCATCTTATTGTGATCTTATTAATTATCATCATCATGATTATTGCTATTATTATTATTATTATTATTATTATTGTTATTATTATTATTTGGGAGCTATATTATTATGTTATTATTATTATTATTATATATTATTTAGTAGCTAAGAAACACATCTCATAAATATTGACTCCTTATTTACCCCCACCTACTTTTAAATATACATTTCACCTTAACTTATTAAAGCTATTTATTATTATTATTATATTATTATTATTATTATTTATTATTGTCATTATTATTATTATTATGTTATTTTACCCTTATGTTGTCATCTTATTATTATTATTATTATTATTATTATCATTATTATTATTATTATTATTAAAGAAAACTCATCTCACAAATATTGATTGCCTAAAATACCTCCATGTTTTAAATTTACATTTCACCCTAATTCATTGAAGCTACCAATCATCATCATCATTAACATCATCATCATCATCGATATAGTATGTTGTTATTATTATTATTATTATTATTATTATTATTTCCATTCAACATTTAAATTTTTTTTTGTTGTATTGCTGCTGTTGTTTATATTTATAGTGACATGTGATAACCTTCTGAAATTTTCTATAGTTTCACATATTATTTATTTCTTTAAATTTTTATTCAGATAAAATAAATCATATAACTATATATTAGTGACTTTCTATAAAGTGTCTCATAAGCAAGTAGTTGCTAAATGAATAATATTGTTCATTTTAAAGTTGTGTTCACATGATATTTTGATAGAGCTTTGAGGTGAGGTGAAGGAGATAGAAACACATGATAATTTAAACACGATTTAATTGAAAATAATGAATTAAGCTAACTTTTTCATGATTTTATTGTGTAATGAATTTTTGTGATGAAGATATAATATATGAAGATAAATTTCACAATAGCTTTAATTAGTAATATTTTTGAAATTGCCAATATGAGCATATTATTATATGCTAGGCAATGTGGACAGTCAAGGTGAATTATATATATACAAGGGCACAAGGTGAAATTACTTATTTTTCTAGATCTCGTTATATGATATTGTTTATCTCAAGTCAACATTTGTGTGTGTGATTTAATTTGATTACATTTGCTATTTGGCAACACTTATGTCTATATATAAATACTATAAACAACTAAACAAGTAATGACCTTCCATAGTTTTCTAAGCTCATTATATACTAATTACTCATACTATTGTATAATATGTTGGTGGAAACACTTCTTATTATCTCATATAATGCTTTAGAAATATCTAAAGTTAATAATTATGTATTGGTCCATTTTAAACTTGTGTTTATATGAATCATTAAGTTAGAAAAAGTTCAAATAAAATATTTATTTTGGATTAGTTATCATAATAATTTCGATTTAGTTTACATATTCATTATAGATTTTAGATAAGCAAATAATTGACTAATAGAATCAAATTTAAATTAAAATTAAATTTTAGTTTATGTAAAAAATGTTATTTAACATTAAAATTTCATATTTTATATTTAATATTTTCGGGTCAACGCGTTCAAAGCACGCGTTGATCCGACTAGTATTAATAAAAGTTTATAGGTTATACCAAAGGTTTAAACTATGTATCAGAAGTTTATTCTATCAAAAATATATAGTATAAATTTTGAAATGATGGAGACTTATCATTACTTTTAAATGTTATGAAAAAAATCAAGTATGTGTTGATATCTGATAGGCCGCAAGTGCACGGGTGAAATTGTAGCATAAATCAAGGTCGATCCCACAGGGACTTTTCCTTTCAACGCACTGAACTAGCCTCCTAGTTGATCGCTAAGCCGATCGGGTTTTTGTTTTGAATCAACTAAATCTAACTCTAATCACAAACAAGGTCTAAACAAACGAATATTCACCGAACTATTCTGATGAAATCAAGGGAAAAAGGTGTTCAGGGGATGAAACCTAAGTCAAATAACGAATCAACGATGTGGATTGAACTCTCATTTCATTAATTTGCACAATCAAGGTTCGATAATCGCATAGAATACTTCGCAATGAGATTTTGCCACTAGAGCGAATTGCCAAGACTAACCAAGCACCTACTTTCGTGGTTATTTCGATTTAGTCAAGGTTAAAGATCTAATTATCTCAAGAACCCTAGTTAAAACTTCTATGTCTAGATAATTTTAACTAGTTCAATCTAGGTTTTCGGGTAATCAAACTTCTCCTTTCGGTACTTCATTCAACAACCTATTAACATGCAATTGGTGATCAAGCAAAGCAATAACGATTCAATTCAAAGACCAAATAGATTGGAAAAAACTAAATTCATAATAATTCAATCCAACAAAGTCAATTCATCAAGCAACTTCAAAGGTTCATCCCCTAAACTAAAAGAACTACTCACAATTCATGTTTAAAACTACAAAGCAATTGAAATCTAGTCTAGAAAGCATATGGAAATCTATGAGAGATTGAGAAATAAACCCAAGTGAAGAACAAACTTGCTAGGAATCAACAATGGAGGACTTTTGCTCCTCCACTTCAAAGTATGCTCAAATTGCTCTTCGATCTTCAATCTTCTCTCAATCTTCAATGATGGAATGGAATATGGATGATGAATGATATGATTAGGGAATGAAAATGGATGATGATGGAATGATTGATCCTCCTAAACTACGCCGGAAATAAGCATAATATAGGCAAATATCAACTCAAAACCGCCGAAAATGAAAAGACAGGAGAGGCACGGACCGTGCCAGGGGTGACACGGACCGTGCTCATAGTGACACGGACCGTGCCCCCCTAGGCACTACCCGTGTCGCTTCACTGCACACAATTCTTCACGTTCTGGTCATAGGCACTACCCGTGCCACTGTCTTTTTCAGGCCTAGGAGTACTTTTGGCCATTGTTTGGGCCTTGGGTGATCCAACATCTCACTTCTTGGTCCTTTAAGCTCATAACTTGGATCTACACTTGCTTTTTGGGCTCGGTTTACATCGATTCTTCACAAATTCCCTACAAAACTCACCAAACTCCAAACCAAGTGTAATATGGGAAATTCGGGTATAAAATAACATAATCAAATCAAATATTCCCCAAATTCTCATCAAAACAACCAAGTTCTCATATATACAAGAAGCACTTATCAATATCTGAAAAAGAAAAGAAAAATAAAAAGAAAGCAAGATATTACAAAAATGAAAGCACATAAATAATTAGATCTTAACGGGAGAAACATTCAACATTTTAGCTATTCAAATATCTATATAAAAACTAAAATCAAAGCAAATTTTAGCTATCATATAGAAGTCTTGGGGAGAATTTGAAGATTTACCGACTGTGAAAATATACAGCAGCTCCCTACATCAGCTTCCCATAATCTGCTGTTGCTTAGCCCACCGTAGCTTTGGTGGTCTAAAGTTTCTGTTATATTTTTCTTTTCTTTAGTTTCTTGGTTAGTTAGGGTTGTTTTCTTTTCCCGTTTCTTGCCCTTGCTTGTGTATATAAGGGGCAACTATTCTCTTTGTTTGACAACACAAAATAAGATCTCAAGTATATTTTTTCTTCCTATCTTTTGCACATGGTATCAGAGCCTGTGCTGGCTCTTTGCTAGTTTTTTTTTCCTCTATTGGTTGATCTTTCGAGTTCTCTACTATGTCTTCCTCAAGCACAACCGAAGCCGATTCAAGGGCTTCAGAAGAATACAACAACGACCCCCTTTTCTTGCACCCTTCAGATCATCCAGGAATGCCTCTAACAAGCACAAAACTCAATGGTATAAACTTTCAAAAATGGAGTAAGGCAGTCAAAATAGCCCTGAAGACTAAGGTCAAATTGGCTTCATTGATGGGAAGTGTGGAAAACCTGCTGATGACTCACCCAAGCTTGCACAATGGAGCAAATGTGATTCAATGGTGGTAAGTTGGCTATTGAATTCCATGATTCCTGATTTACATGATGCTTTTTTGTATGTACAGTCTGCAAAAGACTTGTGGGATGACCTCGAGGAGAGGTTTGGGCAAACAAATGGACCATTAAAGTTCCATCTTGAGAAAGAGATCAGCAATCTTTATCAAAATCAAGATTCAGTAGCCGTGTACTACACCAAGCTAAAGAAGTTGTGGGATGAGCTAGCTGATATATCATAGGTACCTGTCTGTACTTGTGTTAAAACATGCCCCTCCATCAAACATACAGTGGACATTGATCAAGAAAAGAAGTTGATGCAATTTCTTTTACATCTGAATGATGAATATGATACTGTTAGAGGTCAGTTTCTGTTATCTGAACCCCTTCCCACTGTAAATAAGCATACAATATGATACAAAGGGTTGAGAGACAAAAACAAATTACAAGCAGTCTTGGGGGTTCAAAAGAATTTGCAGCTCATACCTTTAGGTCAAATCGAAACAATGAGGGAATGGAGGGAAGCTCACAAGGCTTCCTTGCCAAAAATCCAAACAAAGCTAGCAGAGACTCAAAGGCAAAATCCAAGAAATTTTGCAATTATTGCAAAAAGAATGGTCATACTGAAGACCAATGTTTTTTCTTAGTAGGGTACCCAGATTGGTACACTGGACCAAGAGAAAACAAGAAGAGAAACTCTTCCCCTAGAGTGGCTGCAAATGTGCAGAAAAATGAAGAAGATACTCCTCTAGACAACAATTTTGCTCATGAGCCTACACAGAAGATAGATCACAGTTTTGTGCAGGCTGTTGCTCAAGAATTGGCCAAACTTTCCAAGGCAAAGGGTCCAATAGATCAAGCAGTTGCACATTTTGCTGAGAGTAACCAATTTGCAGGTAATATCATAAAATTACCTTACCTTGATCAAGCTGCAAAACAATCTTGGGTTTTAGATACTAGTGCTACTGACCATATGACACATAATTTATCTGCATTGAGTGATGTTTATCAGTTAGCTAAACCTGTCCAAGTCATTTTGCCAGATGGATCCCTTAAAATTGTCAAGATAGCAGGAACTGTTGTCATATCAGACAAAATAAAGTTGCATGATGTTCTTTATATTCCAGACTTTCAATATAATTTACTTTCTGTTCTTAAACTCACAAAAGATTTGAATCTTTGTCTGTCCTTTTATCCTAACACTTGCTTCTTTCAGGACCTTACCACTAAAGACATTGTAGCACAAGTCTCTCCCACAGAAGGCTTGTACAAGATAGCTGCTGCAACCACCATGTCAAATCAGTCCTCCAAGAATAGTATTTTTTTCTATACTTTACACAATAGGCTTGGGCATACTTCTGTGTCAAAACTAATGCGTATCTCTGATTGTAAAGGCCAAATTCCCTCTGATTTCTTTTGTGAAAGTTGTATTCTTGCTAAAACCCATAGGCTACCTTTTAATAGAAGCACAATTCATACCACACATTGTTTTCAATTAATGCATCTTGATCTATGGGGTCCCTACAAGGTGCCCAACATTGATGGATCATCTTATTTTTTGACCTTTGTAGATGATTTCAGCAGAACTACATGGACTCATTTGCTTTCTGTGAAATCAACTGTGTGTTCCATTATTCAAGATTTTATCAAAATGATCCAAAATCAGTTCAAAACAACCATTTCCATAATAAGAACTGATAATGGAAGTGAATTCATCAACAAAGAATGCCAATCTCTTTTTTCATCTTTTGGGATAAGTCATCATAGATCTGTCCCTTACACCCCACAACAAAATGGTGTTGTGGAAAGAAAACATAGACATCTTCTAGATACAGCTAGAGCTTTCATGTTTCATGCTGGATTGCCAAAGAAATTCTGGGGTGAATGTGTTCTTGCTTCCACTCATGTCATTAATATGCTTCCTATGGCCAATCTAAATTGGAAAAGCCCTTATGAAGTTCTTTATGGAACTAAACCCAACATTCATGATCTTAGGACTATAGGGTGTCTTTGCTTTGCTGCTGACTTGAAGTATAAGGATAAGTTTGATTCCAGGGCCATTAAATGTATTTTACTAGGTTATACTGCTGGATGCAAAGGATATAAGCTTTACAATTTAGAATCCCACAAAATTCTTCATAGTCGAGATGTTACTTTCCAAGAGAATATTTTTCCTTTTAAAGAAAATCATAAAGCTGTTAATATACAGGATGATTCTTCAAATATTTTTAACAAAGACATGTTTTTGGATAGTCCACAAGATTTCAGGTCTTGCAGGAATCCAAGTCAGAATATTCAGCGTAATCAAGGAGAGCAGATTAGCATCAATGAACCTGTGGAATCTGCTGAGTTTCAAGAGGTTCCTGACATACGGAATGATGCAGACAGAAGTCAAAATAATGAGCATTGTGAGGACATCATGGAAACTCAGCAAACTGAAGAAGAAGAAAGTGAAGAAGATAGCAGACAATTGAGAAGATCAACTAGAATCAGACATCCTCCACAATGGCTCAAAGACTATGATCAGAACAAAGCCAAGAAACCTACTTCTTCACATTCTCGCAGTCTTAATTCTCAACTTGCACATCCTCTATTTCATATTAATGATTTTTCTCATTTCTCACAGGAGTATATCACATCCTTGTCCAGCATCCTCACCTCTCCTGAACCTAGTACTTATGAACAAGCAATCAAATACCCAGAATGGAATGCAGCAATGAAGGAAGAACTACTAGCTCTAGAATCAAATGGGACCTGGATCCTGACCAAATTACCACCAGGAAAGCAACCTCTCACCTTCAAATGGGTGTACAAGGTAAAGTTTAGGCCAGATGGGAGCATTGAGAGACATAAAGCTAGACTTGTAACAAGGGGTTTTCTACAGGTCACAGATAGAGACTACAAACACAACTTTTCACCTGTGGTCAAACTAGGAACTGTGAGAATTCTCATTGCTCTTGCTGCTGCCCAGGAATGGGATCTTCATCAACTAGATATAAACAATGCTTTTTTGCATGGTTTCATAGAGGAAGAAGTTTACATGTTGCCACCTCAGGGCTACAATAAAGAAAAGCCAGGAGAAGTGTGCAAGCTTGTTAGAAGTCTCTATGGTTTAAAACAGGCCTCAAGACAATGGAACTTGGAATTGACCAAGTTCCTCAACAAACATGGTTTCAAACAATCAAGGAGTGATTATTCACTTTTTACAAGACTAACTGAAAAGGGTTGTATATATATTCTTGTCTATGTTGATGATTTATTAATAACAGGTAACGATTTTGATGGCATTTGCACCTTAAAGAAGTCTCTGCATGATGCCTTCACCATCAAAGATCTGGGAAAGGCAAGATACTTCCTAGGAATTGAGATCTCAAGGTCAAGTAAGGGTATACTTCTAAACCAAAGAAAGTATATTGCAGACATCTTGTTGGATACAGGTCTTACAGCCTGCAGACCTGCCAAGTTCCCTCTGCCAAAGGGTCTTAAACTCTCTCTTGATACTGGAAATGTGTTGCCTAATCCAACACCTTACAGAATGATTATAGGCAGATTGTTATATTTAGCCCTGACTAGGCCAGATATTAGCCATGGGGTGCAACATCTGAGCCAATTTCTGCAGAATCCCACAGACCAACACTACAATGCAGCAATTCATATTTTGAGATATCTCAAGGGAAGTATAAATAGAGGTCTTTTCTATTCCAAAAATAATACTCTCCAAGTCTCAGCATACACTGACTCAGATTGGGGAAGTTGTCAATTTTCTGCTAGATCACTAACTGGGTATTGTGTGTTTTTAAGGTCATCTTTAATCTAATGGAAGACAAAGAAGCAAAAGACGGTGTCAAAATCTTCTGCAAAAGCAGAATATCGAGCAATGTCAGCAACTACATCAGAGTTGGAATGGGTTGTTCAAATTCTCCAAGACCTGAATGTGCCTCTAAAGACTCCACTCTCTATTGTGATAACAAGGCTGCTCAAGACATAGCTGCTAATCCTGTGTTCCATGAAAGAACTAAACACATTAGGATTGATTGCCATTACATCAAAGACAAGATTCAGGAAGGATTGATACAAACTGCTCATGTGTCTTCTAACCAACAATTAGATGACATAATGACTAAAGCTTTGAGTGAGCAGCAACACAATCTTCTTTCTTCAAGGTTAGGATTGCTAGAAGTTCCTCCCAATCCACTTTGAGGAGGGGGTGTGAAAATATACAGCAGCTCCCTACATCAGCTTCCCATAATTTGTTGTTGCTTAGCCCACTGTAGCTTTGGTGGTCTAAAGTTTCTGTTGTATTTTTCTTTTCTTTAGTTTCTTGGTTAGTTAGGGTTGTTTTCTTTTCCCGTTTCTTGCCCTTGCTTGTGTATATAAGGGGCAACTATTCTCTTTGTTTGACAACACAAAATAAGATCTCAAGTATATTTTTTCTTCCTATCTTTTGCACACCGCCTAATTAAGAGTTGCTGAAGAATAGTAAGAGAAGATTCAAAAATGATAAAATGAAGCTTGATATAGTGATGTATTTTAAGATCAAAGATACCTCTATTTATACAATTACAATAAAGTTGACCAAAATGATATTTATAAAGATAATTATTTACATAATATAAACTTAACGATCAATTTTTTTTTTTGAAATCTTAAGGATCAAATTAAATGGTAATAAAAACAATGTAATGGAGAACGTTACAAATCTTACTTTAAGATGGTCAAAAGAAATAAATTAAATCAATTAAAATCAATTGAAGGTTGACGTTACAAAAGGAATATCAAGAGGAGAGGCCATTGACTTCAATTGGTATTCAAATTTTTGGCAATTCAATCAAATTTAACATATATCTTGATAAATTACACCGTCAAGGCTATCCATGTTCATCTTTATACCATCAATTCGAACATAAAAAGTTTCAAAGAAATATTATTGTATTTATATATCTTCAAAATGTTTTCCCCCTATCTTTTTACATTATTTTGCATTTTCACAATTT
This sequence comes from Portulaca oleracea, assembly GCA_029582165.1. Lineage (NCBI taxonomy): Eukaryota > Viridiplantae > Streptophyta > Magnoliopsida > Caryophyllales > Portulacaceae > Portulaca > Portulaca oleracea. The sequence continues at coordinate 11,260,821 of CM055892.1, forward strand.
CACATTTCAAAACATATTGTAACAAAGACATTTTAAAGTGAAGTATTATGAGAATCTTTAACATTTGCGGATATTTGAGTTAAAGGAGCACCATTTCATACAATATGTTTGTTGATAGTAGTAGCCTAGAGTTCTCATGACTTGAATCCATATCTAGAGTGGTTAATTTGGGGCCTAAATCGAATGGACATGTGTGATATGATATGGTCCACATCACTTGAGTAAATTTCAGAAGTATTTAAGGAACTAGAATCAGAGTTATGTATTACATGAGTTATGGGTTCTTAAAGCCTCTTAATTTAGGTGCAGCTTCGTAGATCTGCTAATGTTTTGCTAGGAAGTACCCAAGTTTCCCTACTTTTCCCTAGCTAGATCTTTGGCTGATTACTTGGTTTCGTAAATTAGATTTCATGAAGTATAGGCTCCTCCACTTGGTTTTGATGGCATGATCTTAGTCTTTAAGGTTCAAGTATAAGCTACTTCACTATATTGCAATTGAGACTTTGGGTTATTTCCTTAATTCAGAATTTGATACCAACCCATCTTGCTTAAAGCCTAAATAGGATGTTTGCAATCAGGTTTATATGCCCAAAAAGAATATGAAACCTTCCACTCATGGGTTGGAGAGATTAAGAAGGACGGATACTTTAATATTAGTGTATTGTTGCGTTAGGTTGGAGTATTTAAAGTTCATATCTCGGGCTAAATTGAAGGTTGAAATAAGTCGTAGTGTGAGACATGCTATGTATCGTATCACTTAAATAAGCGGAGAAGTATTCTTGAAAACTAGGATCTGAGGTGTGTATTCGTGGAAGAAGTACTAAGCTATCATGACAATGCTATTTTGGTGGCGCAGTACATCTAGGTTTACTATAGTAATGCATAAGATAGCAGTCGAATACTCTATTGGAGATGCCTACCCTTCAATGACGAATCATACATAGCAAATAGCGTTTTGGAGTGCATAAGGATCTCGCTTAGTTGGGTAGTAGTTGGAATCGTGATGAGGGAGCAAGGTTTAGTTCTTCCCTAATTAACGCGCTGACTGACATTGAGACGCCCTATTGTCAGATATACATATTGATTATGTAAGCACCCCCTAGTTGCCAAGTTTGGAAGTCATCGTGTTTGAGGCAGGAGGAAGTGACAAAGAGAAGATGAGCAGCAAGGTTTCTTTTGGATCATCCATAATTTCAAAGAGCTTTTCTTCCATTCCATGGCATACCTTATCGTTATACATCCGATTTTAGTTATTGTCTTTCCTGCGGTGACTCTAATTCTTCAAAATCTAGAGTTTCTATTGATAATTCCCAATTGTTCCTCAATTTTGGTCGGTAACAATGCAAGCTAGGATTTTCCAACATCAATATTCCGTTGTCCCTGTTCCATCAATTGCTTTATTTCCTCCCTCTTCCTTCCGTCGTGGTCTCCGGTCAGTTACTTATTGCTAAGCTTTGAATGACTGGATACATGAATTGAAGATGAGTAGTAATCCAATATCAGCGGAAAGAGGCTCGAATGTAGCAAGTAGTCAGCGTCCAATCTGTGATAGAAGTCATTATCAAGTTGGATGTGCGTCTAGCTTTAGTTGGATTGTTAGCACACTTGTATTCGGGAACTACGTGAGAATCAATTATGACTAGCTATAGTGCATTGCTTTTATCAGTTGAGCATCAAGTGATTCTCTTACGCATGAGAGTTCTGCGGTTCCAAATGTTTTGATGGTTGTGTAATGCCGACTTATTTGCCCTTCTTTGAATAGTTTGCTCCTCGGCGCCTCAAATAGAGTGAGTAGACATTTAAAGAAAGTTGGCGAGATGGAGGCTACATGCCACAAAACTCGTTCGGAAAAGATATGAACTTGAGGTGATACTCTTTCCTCAACTGGTGCATGTTATATGCTATATGATTACCAACGTGAATTGGACATTACTGTACTAGACCCTTCGACCTTGAAGTTTCGAGGACGAAACTTTTTTAAAGGGGGAAGAATGTAAGGTCCTGGAATTTTAGTAAGAGCAATTACCCCGATTAAGGGTCTAATATGGGTTAGTTACTTACTTACATGATTAATAATTAATTTTCTGTTTTATGTGATTATATTTATATTTATATTTATTTATTTATTAGAATTAGAATTTAATTGGAGGAGCTGAATTATTGATTAGTGGACTTGTTATATTATTTGGTAATTAGGTTATAGATTGAGAAAGGAAGGGAATAAGAGAAGGGGGCTATTATTATTTGGATGGGGATACAATTAACATGGGAAAAGAGGTTAACATAACCCTTTTTATTTTCTTGGGTTTTGACGGCAAAGAAGAAAAAAGAAAAGAAGGGGGCCAAGCCCTCTTTTTGCTACTGGGAAGAAAAAACGCACGCACACAAGAGAGAGAGAGAGAGAGAGAGAGAGAGGAAGCGGTGCGGGGGCGGTGCCGCCGGCCGTCGACTGCAAGAAAGAGAGGGAGCCGGGTGGGCCTTCTTCCTCCTTCGATTGACACACAAAGAGAGCAAAAAGAAGGGGTGTTCGATGGTGGCGGTGGTGGCTCGGTCACGGGCAACAATCGCGTCGGAGGGGTCGGCGACAACCTAGGTGCCGGTGACAACCCAAGGACCCTGGGTGGCAGCGGCAGAGGCCGTGGTGGCCTGACGCGAAACAGAGGGAGTTGACGAAGGGTGGAAGGACGGCGGCGATGGCTGCTGCTGGTGGTTAGGTGGCTATGATTACGAAGGGGCGGCGGCGACAACGCGTTTTGGAGAAACCGGGACAACGAAAGGTGTTGGATAGACTCAATTCAGGCCCAATTCAGAAACCCTAAGTCTTCCATTACTTGAATCGATGTGGGTAATCTCTGTCCCTCTTAATAACTGTTAAGTTTCAGGTTTAGTTAATAGATTTAGAATACTGAACTTATGCCTGGAATTATTAATTGTGTTATAATGGTTGAATCGATAAACGTAACCGAGTTGGAAATTGGTTGGTAATTGGGTTGAACATTGAGTGTCGAGGTATGCTTGGGATGGTATATGTAAGGAGGAAGCCCGGGTTAAATTGTGAAATTAGAATACGTTGGATTGAATGATGAAAGGAATGAATTATTGATGGATTATGTTGAGAACGGTCCTTGTTGTGATGGATGCGTAGTTATACATGTGAATACGTCGTTAGTATATACAAGGGTTGGAGTTAAGTTTAGAATAATTATTGATTTGGCCGATTATTAGTATAATGTGCACAAAGGAGTGTCCTACGATTCATATGTGTTTAATTCGGTTAATTATGAGTAAAGTATACATCAATGGAACTTGGAGGAGTATATGACTAAAGAATGGAATTTTGATATCTCAAAGATACGTCGTGATTAGGCCTTTTGAGTTCTAATGTAGTGTGATTCGAATTTATACTAATTGTTAGACTTTGTATGTGAATTTAAGTACCTATATGCTTACTTTTCCAATTGTTTGAAGCTTATTTGAACTTATGTGGGCCTTATGGGTTCAACTACACGTATATATTTGTGTATTGAGTTGTGAACGATTATTTGAAGTATTATTCTAAGAAATTGTTGAATTTTGATACTTATGTATACTTTGAAGTTGGTTATATGATTTCTATGTGATGGTTGAGTATTTTAAAGGTTTATGAATTTATTTATGGGGGATTTGGTTTCTTGAATGGGAAAAGAGTTGGAAAATGTTCTATTGAGCTATTTTAATTTAAATGAAAGGTATATTCCTACTTTATATATATATTTATGTACGATTTGGAAAGCTATTTGGATGAGAAGTGTATGGTATGGAATTGTTATGCGATTTACGAGTTTGAAATGGTTTTCGGGCTAGGTGTATTGCACTAGGTATTGTGGACTAATTGGAAAGCCGAGGTTACACCTATATCGGCATGATATATAAAGTCCATTGACGTTAGAACTCCCGGGAAGTTAAACTAACTGTCTTAAGTGGGAACCGGCCCCGACTGGAAAAGTGCTGAAAGTACCCTACGCCCATGGTATCGATATTTTTGTACAATGGAAAGAAGGAAAGATTATATGAAATCGTTGATTTATTGAAACGGTGTATACTATGGTTATGGAAAGATGGAAAATGCAATTTGAATAACTTTTAAACCCGTTTCAAAGTGCGTGAGTTATTCTTCAAATGTTAAAAGTGTTTTATTCTTATTTAGAATGGTTTTGAAAGGTTTGGAAGTATGAATGGTATTCTACGTGATAATTACCAAGTCTATGAAATTTATTCACCTGTGTTCAAACTAGGTTTCGAAAGGGACCTTGTGATTTAAATACGAACTTACTTTATTATTAATGGTTATATATGTGATATTTAAGCTATTCGAGTGTGTCTCTTAATTAGACTAATGCATGGCATGTGAACCCTATCTTGATTGCTACTGTGGAGGCTAAATGGAGTGTATGAGTCACTTGAGGGGTAATGAAGTTAGGAGGATGATGTGTATGGAGTTGGTTGCGGCTACTAGAACCCTTGAGTACTTGAAATGCTCCTTTGATGGCTTCTTGGTTGTTTTCATGGCTAAAAAGGCTATTCCATCCCCCTGTAGTTGATTTGGAAGATATAAGATTGTTTAGTTACCTCGAATGGGACATGTAGGTGCTTGAATGGAAACCTTTTACCTATTTTCCTATTTGAGGAATTATAAAGTGATCAAGAGATGCGTTTATATTTTAATTGTACTTTTGTGAATGCAGATCTAGGGTGACTCACATTCTTAGGTTGTTTGAATCTCAATGGTTATTCCAGGGTACAAGTTACCCACTGAGTTGTGGTTTGCTCATACCCCCTTTCCCCTCCCCCTTACAGGTAAATATGAAGATCCGGAGCTGATTGCATGTTTGGAGATTCAGTATATCTAGTTGTTTATGTATCGGAAGTAATTGTCTTGTAATTTGAATCCTATTGTAAATATTTAGAATGCTTGGGTTGTTTGATGCATTTAGAATGTTCTCCGATCGTTTGGCTCGTGAATTACTCCGGCGTGTGGCCGTTGAGGTTGTTTTTAGTTTATTTTGTTTATTTACAGGAATATAAGGCTTTAAGCCTGGAAAACGTCCATATTACAAAGGGAACTCTGCCGGATTTTCCCCAGGAAATTTTGGAAGTTAATTTCTAAGTTTCTTTTTACCTTTCTTAACCTTAATTAGGTTGAGATTGACCTTAATAGCCCTTATTAGGGAGCGGGCTGTTACAATGTTGATATAGACTTTAATTACTTGAAGGACATTTGTGTCCAATTAGAGGTGATGCACAATGATATGACCACTTCGCCTGGATGGAAAGGGTCCAACTCCAACAGGAGGGCCACTAATGCGGCTAGCCACCCTCCTAAGATTATGGAGACTAACTCTATCCAGCGCAAGGGGCCCTATGTACCAAAATACGAGAACTATATGCCATTGGATGTTCCTTACCCTCAGGCTCTCGACCGTCTAGTCAAGAAGGGTATCTTGGTCTTGCCCTTACCGAAAGAGGGCATGGTATTGAGAAATGCTGGACTCTCAGGAATAAGATAGAAGATATGATAAGGGTAGGGATACTGCCAATGCCAAAAGCTGCCAAGAAGCCAAACAACCAAAGCAATCCTATGCCTGAGCATGCAAATGCTATTTTCTGTGTGGATTTCAACTTCGACCCCTCCTCTTTGATTGTAGAAACAGGTCAATATGTCCCTGAAGTTGTTGGGTTCCTGAATATCTGTTCATCCACGGTATTTAGAACAGTGATGAGGATGACGAGCATGAACACTCCGAGACAGAATGGATGGAGACAGATGAATCAGTTAATATGGCATTTCTCACTCGGTCCGACCACCACAACCATAGGAACACCACCACCCCAGTAGCTGTTCCTAACCCTACACCAACGGTCGGTAATGACAATCAGGCCTCCCCTGAAGATCCTCTTCTTTCTCAACTCAAAAAGACCACGGCGGAGGTCACCATATGGCAACTCATATGCACATCGCATGCTCATAAACAGAAGATGTTTGATGCCCTTACGGCGCTCAAAGTACCTCCTACGACGACTCCTGAAACATTGGTTGCTCATGTGACCACCCAACAAGAGATGATTACTTTCGGGATCCATGATCTGCCTCAAGGTGGAGCATCCCACAACAAAGCCCTGTACCTTACAGTGCAATGCTCCAATGAAACTATCCCACTGGTTCTAGTCGACAACGGTTCAGCTGTAAATGTGTGCCCTTGGAGGACGGCGCAAAAGTTCGGAGTTCAACAACAACACTTGGCTCAAAATGGTGTACAACTCAGGGCCTATGACAATTCACCTCGGAGATCAGTCGGATCTATAATTTTGCCCATTACTACTGGCAGTGTTACTCGGAATGTGGAATTCATGGTGCTAGACATTCCAGCCTCCTTCAGTTTGCTACTAGGGACGCCATGCTTCATGAGTGTAATGCTATAGCATCCACTCAGCATCAAAAGGTGAAAATGCTGGTTCAAGGTCACGTGATCACCATCTCAGGAGAGTCTATCAATGCTATTTTCACTCCCAAACAATCAACCCTTGAAGTGGAGTACAGTTCAATGGACGAAGAACTCCACAAATTCGAACTTGTGGCAATGATGAGCCAGGACGAAGCACCTTTTCACTTCGATCCTTACTCAAATCCCAAGGTACATGCTATGCTCAAGAAACAAGGTCATTCTCTGGGATGCCGTTAGGAAAGAACCCGAAAAATAAGATTCCTCCTGTGTTCAAGACCTATAAGCAGAACGGAATGTTTGGCTTAGGCTACAAGCCAACTGAGAAGGAGGTCAAGCTTGCAAAGATGGCTATAGCTGAACAGAAGAGGATTGACAATCCTCCCACTTTATTCCAGATGAAGCCCTATCTACTTACTTTGAATGGGCAATTTGTTAGGGAAGGTGATGACTTCCCCTACTATGGGGTCCCTGAGCCATTTTATCTGAAGAACAAAGGAATTCAAGTCGCTGGACAAGAAGTCTTTAATGATTGCTCCATTAATATGGCTACTATCTTTGTTCCCTCTCGGGACAAGCAGCCTCCATTAAAATGGACTCATCTTGCTGGTAGCAATGTTTTTGGCGTGTTGTTTGGACAAGAAGTTGTCCAGAAGAAGTCTGAAGCTGATGTTATTATTCCTGCATTGTCTAACCCGAGCTTTATCCCAAGTTCCATGATTACTGAAGACGGAGAAGTTAAGGCGGTCTCGTGGGTTGATGCTGAGGAGAATAATTTTGCTTTATCTGTATGAGAGTCTGTTCCTAAGGACATAGGGTCAGGTCTTAAGGGTCTAGAGTCAAGTGAGTCTTGATCTTGAGTCTGCTGGCGATGTATTCCTTTCCGCTTACTCTGATTCTTCTTTCCTCTCATCCCTGAACTGCTGCGCCAATAATAATCTGGAATTTAATGAACCCTTAAAAGAATTTTCTAATGAATATGAGCATAAAATGGCGGTGTTAGAAGACACCATCACCATAAATGTGGGCACAGAAGAACAACCTCGGGAGTTGAAGTTAGGTAGCTCACTCACAGCAGAAGAACGGGTAGCATTCACGGAGCTTCTCAAGGAATTTGTTGACGTATTCACGTGGTTCTAAGAGGACATGCCTGGGAATGACAGGGAAATTGCGGAGCACACCATACCTTTGCTTCCTAATGCAAAGCCAGTTCGACAAAAAGCTAGGAGGATCAAGCCTGAATGGGCCAAGAAAATTGAAGAAGAAGTGATCAAGCAGCTTAATGCTAAGTTCTTCAAAGCAGTCCAATATCCTGAATGGATTGCTAACATTGTCCCGATACCCAAGAAAGATTGGAAAGTACGCATGTGTGTAGATTTCCGAGACCTCAATAAAGCTAGTCCCATGGATAGTTTCCCGTTACCTCACATCGATGTATTAGTGGATAACACTTGCGGGCATGAGCTCCTGTCCTTTATGGATGGATATGCCAGTTACAATCAAATCAAAATGGCAGAAGAAGACATGGAGAAAACTTCATTCACTACACCATGGGGAACATACTGTTATGTGGTTATGCCTTTCGGTCTCAAGAATGCCGGAGCGACATATCAAAGAACTGCCAACACCCTACTTCATGACATGATGCACATAGAAGTAGAGGTTTATGTGGATGACATGATTGTTAAGTCGAAAACGAGGGAGGAGCACATTCCTAACCTCCGCAAGTTCTTTCTACGACTTTGCAAATATAAGATGAGGCTTAATCCAGCAAAGTGCACCTTCGGTGTTACCTCTGGGAAGCTGCTAGGGTATGTGGTTAGCCAACGGGGCATTGAAGTTGACCCTTCGAAAATAAAGGTTATCCAAGAGTTGCAGCCGCCCAGGACAGAAAAAGAGATAAGAGGCTTCCTAGGACGAGTTCAATACATCAGCAGGTTCATCTCAAAGCTCGCCATGTCTTGTGAACCTTTGTTCAAGAAACTAAAGAAAGGAAGCAAAATAGAATGGGACGATCAATGTCAAGCGGCCTTTGACAAAATCAAGGAGTATTTGCAACATCCTCCAGTCCTCGTGCCGCCAGTACCATATGAGCCTCTACTCCTTTACCTTACCGTGACTAGCTCTGCAATAGTGGCTATGCCAGGTCAAAAGGTTAAAGGTCAAGAGAGCGCCATCTACTACTTGAGCAAGAAGTTCCTGGACTATGAAAGCCGATACGCAGACATAGAGAAAATGGCTCTCGCATTAGTATGGGCCACCAAGAAGTTAAGGCATTACATGCTTTCACATATTGTATATGTCATAGCTGAGAATAATCCCATCAAGTTCATCATGGAGCAACCTACCATCAACAACCGCATCGCTCGATGGGTGGTCATGCTTTCAGAGTTCAATCTTCAGTACTTGCCTCAGAAATCCATCAAAGGGCGGGTTGTTTCAGATTTCCTAACTGCTTCACCATCACAGGAACCTCCAAGCACTCACTTGGAATTCCCAAATGAGGATGTATTTTCCACTGATAAAGTAACATGGGAAATGTATTTCGACGGAGCTTCTAACCAAATGGGTTGTGGAGTAGGAGCCCTGTTAATATCTCCACAAGGGGCAAATGTCCCTGTATCTGTAAAGTTGGATTTTGATGCTACTAACAATGCCGCAGAATATGAAGCATGCATTAAGGGTTTACAAGTTGCGTTGACCTTGGGTATACGCCATATAAAGGTCTTTGGAGATTCTATCCTCCTCATTAATCAGGCTAAAAATACATGGAAAGTCCGGAATGAATGTCTTATGGCATGCCAACAGAAGCTGTTGAGACTTGCTGACCAATTTGAGCAAATTAGCTTCCAATACCTTTCGAGGGATCACAATGAGTTAGCTGATGCTCTACCCAAGTTGTCTTATATGATATCAATCCCATCAGGCACGTTCCAACTACCAGTAGTAGTAGAGCGACAGTCTGAACCAGCATACGTCTGCAATATGGAGACACAGGAAGAAGAAACCGAGGAATGGTTCCAGGACATATACAATTTTCTTCGAAAAGGAGAATACCCAGCTGAGTTAGATGCTCGAGGACAACAGGCAATCAGATCTTTAGCAGCACAATACTACTTGATCAAAGATCGTCTCTACAAGAAATCACGTACGGGCATTAACTTATTATGTATCGATGCTAAGAGTGCAAAAGAGGTGATGACTACTGTACATGGCGGAGAGTGTGGGCCCCACATGAATGGGCGCATGCTAGTGAAGAAGATTCAAAGAGTTGGTTATTATTGGTCCACTATGGAGGAAGATTGCTTAGAGTTCGTTCGAAAGTGCTACAAATGCCAAGAATATGCCAACCTACAGCATCAACCCCCATCATATCTAACTACATTGACAGCTCCATGGCCATTCTCAGTATGGGGTATCGACATCATTGGCAAGATACACCCAACCGGAACAGGAGGGCATGAATACATCTTAGTCGCCATCGAATACTTCACTAAATGGGTAGAAGCAGCCTCTTACGCCAAACTCACGTCCAAGCAAGTGGCCAAATTCATTCTCCAAAACATCATATATCGATATGGAGTGCCTCATGAGATCATTAGTGATAACGAAAGTCATTTTCGGAAGGAAGTAGAAACTTTGCTCGCCACTTACAAAATTCAGCATCACCGGTCTTCCCCATACCGACCTCAAACTAATGGAGCTGTAGAAGCGGCCAATATAATAGTGGCTGGAATCACCAAGAAAATGGTTGTCACTTACAAAGATTGGCCTGATAAATTGGCATTTACCCTATGGGGATATCGAACCTCTATACGAACTGCTACAGGTGCAACACCATGTTCTCTGGTATATGGGATGGAAGCAGTCCTGCCAATTGAAATAGCTATCCCTTCGCTATGGATAGTGGCCGAAAGTCAATTGCTAGAAGCAGAATGGGCTAGGGCAAGGTTCGAGGAGCTAATGTTGATGGATGAAAGGCGATTGAAGGCATTGCACAATGTGCAAGTGTACCAAAGTAGGATCACTCGTGCTTTTAATAAGAAGGCGAAAGGTCGTTCACTTCAAGTAGGTGATTTGGTGCTTAAGGAGATGAGGGCACCTATACAAGACCCAAGGGGAAAATTTGCACCTAATTGGAAGGGTCCTTATATGATCACGTACATTTTGCCAAGAGGAGTAGCTCGGCTTGCTACTATGGATGGAGAAGATGTAATTCAACCCACGAATTTGGATCAGCTCAAGAGATATTATGCTTAATATAACCAAGCAACTGGAAAACCGATTTTCAGACACTTGGAATATATTCAATAAATGCTCATGTATATAAGAAAAAATGAAGTTTGCAAGAATACAATAATTGTGAACAATATTTCTTCTTTATTAGTTGATAATGCAAGTACACTACTTGTAAATAAGAAAATTCAAAAGGCATAATTAAATAAAAGATTATTCTGGCAAAGCAGTTTCAGTTCCTTCATTCCAGTCCATCTTCTAGTCTTGCTTCATTTTCTCTACTTCGCCAGTGGTTTCATGGTCAATCTCCATGTCTCTAGGTCCATTGAGGGCTTTCTCTTTGTCTTTTGGCTTATAGACCTACCTGCTTGGTTTTTGTGTCTCCACTCTCGGACTAAGTCTGTCTTTCACCGACTCTTTTACACCAAGGTGGTCCTTTACTGATGTACGGAGACCCAATCTTTCCTTCGTAGGTGCTTGTCTTCTTCTTGCCTCTCCAGCACGGCGAGACTCAATAGTTGGAATTAGCCATCCGTGGTAGTTGGCATCAACAATTTGGGATATGTGCGCCTTGTGAAGAGCTTTAAGAGTTGGCCTTCTTTCCCAATATTTCAGCCATGACTCTATCATTGAGTTTCGAAGCTTCATTTGTTCAGGAGCTTCACACAACAACTCGGGGATAATTTGTTTGCGGCCCATTTGCTGCCTCACTCGCGCCGGGAAATAAAAGGTCATGTGCGTCAAGCCGGCAAGACACACGTAGGCATTACGGGAATCATGAGTCGCATACTCAGAAATGTGCCATCGTTCGATCAACCCTGTGATGTCTCGAGGTTCCTTTAGGAATGTGATCCATTCCGTTACCGAGTGGAGATCGGTGTATTTCCTCTTCCTCTGACAATAGTTCGCCAATGCGAAGAAGTTCGAGGTTCTTCGATGAGGCCCAAGTGTTCCATTAACCAGATCTGTCAATAAAGTTAGCTAGGGTAAGATTGCATGCCAATTATCCAAAACTAATGAAAAAATAGGGTGTAAAACCCGTGCAGGTTTTACAGGCAGTAGGAGCAGAAACCAAGTAGAAGAAGGAGAGGAAGAGTAAAATACCTGAAGTAGCAGGGGGCTTCCTCGAAACTCATGTTCTGGATTCGGATCATCCAAGCCCATCATGATTTCCGCTAGCATTAAAGGTACGGGATTGTAGCCCCGGGACATGTCTTCAACGATTTGGATCAAGTTTGCCGACCCGGTTCTCTTGCCGCCGTGGTAGAAGCAAAACTCGCCAAGGAGACATAATATGAGCGCTCGCACTCGTATCACCGGGCCATATTCCAAGTTATAGGGCGATTGAAAATATTCAACTATGGTTTGAAAGTGTACCTTTTTGCCAAGTAGTGCACTTCCGATGACCCGAGAAGCTCTTTGTACTGCTTGGGGATGTTAGATGTTGTTGGAGGCGACGTAGGACGAGCGAAATGATTCGTCCCTAGGATTGAGGACCATTCCTCCAGAAGCGGACATAACTCTTTCCAAGTGAACCGAAAAACATGCATTTTTGGATCCCAAAAATTCTCCGCCGCACGGAGAAAGTCGTGATTGACTCTCACTTGTCGAAGGCTCAACAAGCTCGTCAATATGTATCTTCCGAGCTTCTTTTTCTCTTCCTTGGACAAGGTGCTCACCCAAGTTGCAAGTTTCTTCTCGAATGCCATAGAATTGGGAGGCTTTTTTTGTGTTTTTGAGGAGTATGTGGAGACTTTAAAGTGAATATGAGGAGCAATGATCATATGCATAACATAAGGTATTTATACACTAACAGACCTAAAACATATAAGGTGTCTGTGTACCGCAAGTGTACGGGTTTGTGTAGTAATAAAAATACCGTTCTCTCTCAGGGACTTGTGTTCGACTACGCACTAAACTAGTTCACTACAAAGGATGCAAGGTCGATCAAAAGGTTGTGGTAACAGTTCAGATAATTAACAAAGGAAGCAGGAAATTAAAGGATTTAACCAAGTGATTAAAAGTGTTCAGGGGCGTCCACTCTAGTCAATCAATCAAATTAAGCGATGATTCTAGTTTTAGGTAATTTTAGTAGTGTCGGGGTCTATAATCTTTCTAAGCCTTATCACTTCGATCTTTCGATCCTAGGTGAGTTACAGTGATTAAACTATCATTATTTCTAACTATTTAATCTAATCAAAGATAAGAACTGCTTATAAATTGACCCTAGGCAAGAAACATTATGTCTAACTATTTTCTAAACCTATTCAATCTACGCAATCCAATTCAAGACTCAAACTGTCGTTCTGTTGTCGAGAATCTAAAACAAAAGTACAGGCTCAAACTGTCGTTCTGTTGCTAAATTACTATGACATACAATACACGCAGATTAAACGATTGTATTAAAACCTAAAACTGAAATTACACACTATAAATTAATTAAAGAACATCGAGTTTATCCCCTAAAAAAGGAATCTAAGCTCTCATCATAATAGAAACAAGGAAAACAATAATAAAATCTGAATAACACAACATAAAGTAAACAGAAATTAAACCGAACGTTCGAGTCGTCGAATTCGATCTCTTCGTGTCACTCGATTCGATGTCCTTCTCCTCCTCTTTCGTTCCTAATCTACTAGCACGGCTCCCCCAAGGGAGGAATTACAGAGAAAACCCTAAGGCTAAACGGCGGAAATAAAACTCTCAATCGTTAATGATTCTCCAATTGAATGGCGAAGTAGTCCTTTTATAATGCGCGATTAGGGCACAAAACGCGACCTGCGTTTTGGAAACGCTGGTTGCGTTTTGCCCAAAAGTGAAAGTCTCCGTGAGAGGGCATTGGCTGCGCCTGAAAAACGCAGCCTGCGTTTTGGTTCTGCTCGCATTTTGATGCTTCTGGACGAGGCGCGGGCTGCGTTTCTAAAACGCTGCCAGCGCCTTGTTCTTCCGCCCTAACTGGGTTTGGGCCGTGTGATTTTGGGTCGTTCTTCCTTCCTTCTTCTCTTCTTCTTCAACTTCTTTTTTATTTCTTTGATTTTTGTTATTTCTCCTCCAATTTTTCATGCATTTTTGATATAATTCCACCAATTCCTATAAAACATACCAAACTCGCGAACAAGTGTACAAATCACGGAAATTGACATAAAAATACTAGATATTAGATACAAAAAGCATGAAACTGATATGTTTTGAGCCCTAAAAGCTATATATAAAAGCGAATTATCAAATCCCCCCATGCTTAGCTCTTGCTTGTCCCCAAGCAAGTCAGAATTGGAAACAGGAGGATTAGGGCTCAAACAGGAAAAACAGAACCTAAGAAGAAAAAGAATCGGAAAGAGTTTGCGATAGGATTACATATACAAAATCTTAACACCCCCCCAGACTACCCATTCTAACACATCAATTAAACAAGCAAGCACAAAGATCATTCTGGACAAGATCAAAACTCGGTTCAAAAGAGAAAGGAAGAAATTTTCGAAACCAAAGAGGAGAGAACAAGTACTTCAGAAGCATAAATCTGCCAACAGTCTCAAGAATTATGCAAATATGCGCGGTTGGTTATGGACGTAAGTCAGTCAAAAAGAGCAAACCTCACATTGGAAAGAATAAAAACACTCAATCACTCAAATTTTAATATGTATGTGGGTTTTTCTCATACTCAGACCAATAGAAACCAACTACCATAAGCTTGGTAAGAACCTCGCTCTCCACTACTGGAATGCAATGCACAAGTTACAATCAAAAGGACTTTTCCGGGTTGTAATGGGGCTTAGGTTAAGGGTAAGGAGCAGTAAAATTTGGGAATGAGGAGTTAAGAGCCATGCTTGGATTGATTTTCAATGAATAAAACACTCTAAACTCTCCTTCTTGCTTAATGTATGCAAGGAATTTCACCTTTCTCCCTCAACAATATCAAAATCTCCACTGAATACAACCAGGTCAAAGTTTTCAGAACTTTAAATTGAATCTCCCTAATCACCCTTTTCTTTTTGGAACTCTTTTTCTCTTTTTTTTTAATATTTTTTTTACTTCTTTTTTCTTTTTGGTGGGTGATCGGGGAGAAGAAAACTATGGAATTATAACTTCGACCTCGATATAATATATAAACAACATAACCAAACACCAATTTTTCAAAAGGTGGGACTTTCAGTTTCTCTCAATCTGAATCATAAGCACAATCTCTCCCACACTTCATATTTTCTTCCAAAACACACCGAACCAACTGTTCCTTCCAAAAAACGATAAACTCTCATTCAACCAAGCAAGGCAAAGGGATACTGAATATCAAAGGCCAAGGCTTGTATCGTCAGGGTTCAATCATGAAAGAAGGATAAACAAAGGCTAGGCGGGGCAAAAAGAACGGTAAGTATAATGTAAGGAAGGCTATTTGGCTATGTAGTTTAACAAAATAAAATGAATGTCTTAATCACTTTGTCACAGCGTGCAATGCAAATATGTAGTCTCAAGCAAGATGCAAAGCAAGTTCTAGAGATGCAACTAATGGTGGAGTCACTCAGGAAATCATGAATTGATAAAAGTGATTAATTCGTAAATTTGGTAATGTGGACTCACGGGATGGGGCTAGATAAACTAAACTTAGCCCAAAGATTTGCGGCACACATATACTTTCTAAGATAGTCAAAGCAGTCAAATGCAACTTTCATAACTTGACTCAAAATCAGAAGATTTGAAGGAAAAGGTTTCAAAAACTTTTGAGAACTCATCCAGACTTTTCTAAGCGAAGCAAGTTAAACTGAAAGTAAGAAAGGTTTACAAATCATCACTGAAGGTGTTTCCGATTTTAATCGTAGTCCTATCCTATTTTTTTTTTTGGTTTTTTTAGTCTTTTCTAATTTTTTTTTTTGGTCTTTTTTTAATTTCTGATTTTTTGTGTTTTTGAGTAAAGTGTATGCAAAAGAAAGAAAAAGAAACAAACTAAGAAAAGAAATAAAGGAAAAATCTACATGCTACTAACTAATGCAATCTACGTGAATGCAATCCTAAAACTAGAAAGATACTAGGAAAGGAAAACTAAAAACAATTAAACAAACACACAAACTAAAAACTCAACAAAAGAAAACACACTAAAAGTAAGAAAAATCAAACTAGAAACAAACTAAAGACAAGAAAATCACTCTAAAAACTGAAAAGTAAGCATGAAACAAGAAAAAGAAAAACGAAAATAAAAGAAAAATAAAACGAAAAACGAAAAACAAGAAAAATATTCAACCCTCCCATGCTTAAACGTTGCATTGTCCTCAATGCAAAAGACAACGATGAACGGTAAGGGCGAGCAAAGGATCAGTCATCCTCGCTCGATGCGGATGGGGCGGTTTGACTAAGAGGTGGTGGAGGTAAGGTTCGATCAACCACGGCCTGCATAAGCCTCATTTAGAAAGAGAATCATACCTCGCTTTGACATCCCCTTTGAAATTGAAAGGGTTGGAGCTCCTAGAATCCCGAGACGGGGTAGCTTTTTGTTTTTCCTTCTCCGCAACTGTAGCTTTCCTTTTTCGGCTCCCACCGGCTCCATCATCATCGGGGTCACCAGCCGTGAAACTTGGGTTCTTCGTTCTTACCATCTAAACATCAATTGAATGTGAGCATAACAATCATACGTACTTAGACACCCCCATGCTTGCTTCATACTTAGAGGGTACCAACACTAGTTCAAGCAAGCACCAGAGCAGAGTACAGTAGTCAAACTCGCTCAACAACCACATATAACTCAAAATTAGACCCAAATTTCAACACTATAAGCTCATTACAAACAATGTCATAGATTTCACGCACCAAAGGAACAAGATTGTGATTTTCAATCAAGGTTACTCACTCTAGACAAGCAACTAGTATCTAAAATAAACTCAAGTATCGCGACATCCTTGAGCAAGAACATGGTGTATCAAGTAAATCCAACAAATTGCTTGAGAATTCATGGATAATGACACCACAAAATACTATTGATTGACTATGAGAGGTGGAGTGAAATTTATAACAAGTTGTAAACGAGAGCAAGGCGGAATTTCAACATAACCTCAAACCACCAAGAGTTGTGACAAAGTATGCAAACCTGAAATTCCAACAAAATAAAGTTTGTTCACAGCCAGTTTATAGCAAAACCATAACAGAATAATACATACTTCTCCAATGCCTACACAGTAGCATTCAAGATTCCAATTTTCTCAACTCAAACTCTCATTCAACTACTCAAGGACAAAACATCATATTCCCCCTAAACAGAGGTTCAACATATTCAAACATCCAACTCCCAAAATTCGTATCATCCACTTCCAAATTCAACAACATTGCTTCCACATTGCATAACAATCAACAAAGATACCAAATTTTCCAAATCAAACAACCTAAAATTACTAGCTAGTATCAAAAATTACTCAAGTAGTGCACCAAACTTAAGCATGAACAATGGTGAATTCAAACAAAATTTGAAAGCATAACTCATGAAAATTACATAAACTAACCCAGAAATACTAGCTAATAACAATAGAGGTCAAAGATAAGTAACAATGGTGACAGACACCTATTAGAATGCAAGAAGAAGATGAAATTGCAAATGAAATAGAAAACTAAATTCGAGACCTAGGGTTTGGTCTGGAACAAGTTTTGTGGGGTGTTAGGTGAGAGGGATGGTGCAAAGGAGTTAAGGGGAAATAGAATGGAGATGGGAGGAGAAGAAGGACGAGGAAGAAGAAGAGAAAGGTGGAGGAGGGACTAGCGTTGTGGGGTGCTAGGGCAAAAGCAAAGAGAAGGTTTTGTTTTGAAAGAAAGAAAAAGGGGGCCTCGACTAAATTAAAAGAGGCGGGCAAAACGCAGCCAGCGTTTTCAAAACGCGGCCTGCGTTTTGCGAAAATCACGTACCTGAACCTTCTGGACGAGGCACAGCCAGAGCCTTGAAAACGCTGGCTGCGTTTCTCCACCTGATGAAGGTAATTCGATTTTTTCCTCCCTTTTCTTTGTTTGCTCCTTATTTTCCCTACAACTTGACATACCAAAACTCCCTACAAACATCTACCAACTCAAAAATTATTATGTTAGAGATAATAATTTCAATAAATAACCAAAAACTTGACTAAAAATTTAAGGAATCTAATTATCAAAGAGAAAATCAGAAACGAAAATGAAATTTAGCAAAATCGAACGGGAAATAAAAAACTCTAGAAAATTAAAATAAACTCAGTTAGTAAGTTAGGATCGGGGTCTCCGTTCCAGATAACGTCAAAGCCCTCAGTAGCTTGTCAAACTCTCCTTCATGCGGTTTGCAAGCTGACAGGTTAGAGATCAACTGAAAACTCATAAAATAAAACATTAGTAAAGTTCTCAGTAATAAATCAAATTCAATAGAAAAATCAAAATATTCAAAGTATTGGGTCCACGGAATTTTTCTAAGATAGTCCTCTAGGGATATATGATAAGGATAAATGTAGGGCTCATGACTTCTAGACTTACCTAAGGACAACTTATTAAAAATATCATAGGTTTCACAAAAATCAACCTCATATCCTATGTTAACATTATCATCTAAGGTATTTTAATCAGGTATGGGTTTATCAAGGATTTCAGGTGAAACCGAAGGTGGTAAATAAGGAATAGGATCATCGAGAAAATAATCAAATAAATCATGGGAATCAAAGGGTACAAGGTAAGCAAGTTTCTCGTTTGGAAAATTTACATCGTTAATAATTTCCTCGCTAGATTCCTCATGAACAAAATCAACTGACTCATAATGAAAATCATCTTTGTACCTAGTATCTAACCCAATAGGTTCACTCACCTCATACCCGGTCATAAAGTTGAGTTTTGCTTCGGCTAGATGTGCCTTAACTAGCCTTTGAGGAAATGGTATGGGTGGTATATAGACTCTTTGGTTAGTTACCGATGGGTCACCTTGTTCTATCTTATCCTTTTGGGTAGCAACATCTACTAATGGTTCTTTTTCGGGTTCAGGCTCTCTACTCTCAGGTTGGCTTATCTTGGGTTCATCTAATTGTTTTCCGCTCCTAAGAGTCAAAGCATTACATTGTTCTATTGTATTCACAGTAGAAGAGTTAGGGGAGGTGTCCTAGTCAATTTTGAGTCTCTAGATTTTTATTTTGATAGGTCAGGACTTCTATCTTTTCCAAAAGATTCTTAATAATCTTTTTTTGTTCCTGCTGGCTTGACACAAGAATTTTTACTATAGATTCAAAGTTTGAGTTTGGGTCAACAGAGTGGACTTGTTGGTTTGGTCGTTACAGGCTATTCCCGTAGGACATACTGAAATCTCATGCTTGGTCGAGTTATATGGTGAAAGTGATGGTGCAGGTGAGTCCATATGGTCTATTTTTTTCACCAAAGTATCAAGTTTAGAAGTTAATAAAGAAATCGCATCAATACTTTGCTTACCTCTCGCACTATGGCGGGGTTTCGACCATTGACGTGACTTGTTCGCCAAATTCTCGATCAAATCCGTAATCTCCGGTATAGTCTTGTTCATAATATCTCCTCCAGCAGCTGAGAGGATGCTTTCTTTTGTCGACTTGTTTATTCCGTTGAAAAATGACTGGATCGGAACCCAAGGTTCGAATCCGTGTTGAGGATACTGTCGAAGAAGGTCCTTGAATCTATCCCAAACTTCATAGAGTGGCTCGTCAGGTTCTTGGGTGAACGTCGAAATCCGGTTCCTCAAGCTAGTAAGCTTGCTGAGGGGAAAATATCTTGCCAAGAACGTGCTGGCGAGTTCACTGAACGTGGTGATTGAGTTGGGAGGGAGCGAGTCAAGCCACTCCCATGCTTTGCCTTCTAAAGAAAACGGGAAGAGCCTCAGTTTGATAGCATCTTTCGAGACGTTGTTGGCCTTGAAGGTGTCACAGGCTTGGTTGAAGAGGCGTAGGTGACGGTTTGGATCTTCGCTTGGATGTCCATGGAAAGGTTCCTTGGATACTAAGTTGATTAGCGATTGTCATAGTTCGAAGACATCAGCTGCAATGGCGGGGACTGCGATTGCCTACTAGGGTTTAATGGGTGTCATGTACTGGCCCAGTGTTTGCGGTTGATTGGTCATCTCTTCCGCTTCGCACCTAGCTTCTTCTTCTTGTTCTTGTTCTTTCTCCAGTTCTTTACTTTTTGCTTCTTTCTCGTAGGGTTCGTCCGGTCTCGGGATCGAATCTGAATGAGAAATCTTTTTATGTAAACCTGAAAAAGGATAAAAACAAGAATACCAAGCGTAATCAAAAGTGATAATAAAGAAGATAAAGAAAATATATTGAGGTAAATCAAGAAAATCAAGAATTGCCATATTTTTGGATTTTAATTTTTTTTTAATTTTTATTTAATTTTTGTAGAGTTTTAAAAAAAGCAATAAAAACCTAGTCAACTAGAGTGCGTTCGTCTAATGCCGGTTGAGGAAACAAGTCCCGGGCGACGGCGCCAAAAACTTGACAGACCTAAAACATATAAGGTGTATGTGTACTGCAAGTGTACGGGTTTGTATAGTAATAAAAATATCGTTCTCTCTCAGGGACTTGTGTTCAACTATGCACTAAACTAGTTCACCACAAAGGATGCTAGGTCTATCAAAAACTTGTTGTAACGGTTCAGATAATTAACTAAGGAAGCAGGAAATTAAAGGATTTAACCAAGTGATTAAAAGCGTTCAGGGGAGTCCACTCTAGTCAATCAATCAAATTAAGCGGTGATTCTAGTTCTAAGTAATTTTAGTAGTATCGGGGTCTATAATCTTTCAAGCCTTATCACTTCGATCTTTCGATCCTAGGTGAGTTACAGTGATTAAACTATCATTATTTCTAACTATTTAATCTAATCAAAGATAAGAACCGATTATTACTTGACCCTAGGCAAGAATCATTATGTCTAACTATTTTCTAAACCTATTCAATCTACGCAATCCAATTCAAGACTCAAACTGTCGTTCTGTTGTCGAAAATCTAAAACCAAGTACAGGCTCAAACTGTCGTTCTGTTGCCAAATTACCATGACATAAAATACACGAAGATTAAACGACTGTATTAAAACCTAAACTGAAATTACACACTATAAATTAATTAAAGAACATCGACTTTATCTCCTAAACAAGGAATCTAAGCACTCATAATAATAAAAACAAGGAAAACAATAATAAAATCTGAATAACGAAACATAAAGTAAACAGAAATTAAACCGAACATTCGAGTCGTCGAATTCGATCTCTTCGTGTCGCTCGATTCGATCTTCTTCTCCTCCTCTTTCGTTCCTAATCTACTAGAATGGCTCCCCGAAGGGAGGAATTATAGAGAAAACCCTAAGGCTAAACGGCGGAAATAAAACTATCAATCGTTAATGATTCTCCAATTGAACGGCGAAGTAGTCCTTTTATAATGCGCGATTAGGGCACAAAACGTGGCCTGCGTTTTGGAAACGTTGGCAGCGTTTTGCCCAAAAGTGAAAGTCTCCGTGAGTGGGCGCTGGCTGCGGTTCAAAAACGCTGCCTGCGTTTTGGTTCTGCTCGCTTTTTGATGCTTCTGGACGAGGCGCAGGCTGCGTTTCTAAAACGCTGCCTGCGCCTCTTTCTTCCGCCCTAACTGGGTTTGGGCCGTGTGATTTTGGGTCGATCTTCCTTCCTTCTTCTCTTCTTCTTCAATTTCTTTTTTATTTCTTTGATTTTTGCTATTTCTCCTCCAATTTTTCATGCCTTTTTGATATAATTCCACCAATTCCTGTAAAACATACCAATCTCGCGAACAAGTGTACAAATCACGGAAATTGACATAAAAATACTAGATATCAGATACAAAAAGCATGAAACTGATATGTTTTGAGCCCTAAAAACTCTATATAAAAACGACTTATCATACACCTTCATACATGATCAAAAATGGAGAAAAGCAATCAACCAACTATCACATAGTCGTTCCTCTTCATATCCCGTGATTTCAGCCCATCTACAACGGCTAGCAAAAAAAAAAAAGGGAAAAGAAAATCAAAACTTGCGCAGGTTTTGATGTTCATAGACCCACGCGCGCGCTTGTCCAAGCCCAGGCCCATGGCCTGCTATCGAAGAAAACCCGCGCGGCTTTTGTAACGAAATGGGCCCGCCTTCAGCAACCAAGCCCACCTGTTTTCTATTTTTTTAGTTGGGCCTTGTGAAATAAATCGGCTCGTTCATGTATCTTTGATGATTTGGATCTTGTCATTGACCCAGTGATGCTCGGTTCTGAAGTTTTGCTCGAGTTTACTTTGACACTTAAGTTTTATATTCTCTTTTATTTTACTTTCTTTTTAGGGAAGCGAGATTAATTTGGGGATTAATCCCGTCATGTAGAAGGTCATTCAAACATGCATTATTAATAACAAAAAAAAAAGAGAAAGTCGTGCATTCACCGAGTCTTGTATATAAAATAAAAGTAAAATTCATAAAGAGTCTTGCATTAAAATAAAAAAGGTACAAAATAGTCTTGCATACAAAAGTCTAAAATGCATAGGGTCTTGCTTGGCATCAGTCAGTCACCACAAGGAGCTCGAATCGCCACTATCTTCAACCGGATTATTACCAGCATGTGAAGTCCCAATGTTGGAGGTGCCAGTTGTGCCAAATTAGGTGTCCCAAGAGTAGTAGTCGGGACCAAGAGCCGTGTGCGGTGGCTCAGACAAGGGGGCTCCAGAAGTATGCACGCTCGATGGTGACGATATGAAATGCTCCTGTGAAGCGGCTAGCCATGAATGGTCAGGAACATGCCACTCAACAAAGGGGATAGGCCATACAAGACCAGTTCCATAACGGGCTGGCCAACCAGAAGAAGTAGATCCTCCCAGCCAAGAGTGTTGAGGTGCAGACCACTCTTGTATACCCGTAGTCCATGAAGGACCCATCCCAGGAGTCGGAACGGGCCATACAGCAGAATGAGAACCAGAGCCAAAAGAGGAAGCATTGTATGGTGCAGGACGTGAAGTAGCGTCATTCGCTAGGGCCTGACTGCCAGGATACCTTACGGATGCACCTGAGTCATGGTCCCTCACCACTATTTCCCGACCACGGTGAGCGGAGCGCCCTAAAGCAGGGGTACAATGAGAATGAGAAGGCCGGTAGGTGGCACTTGATTCTGAAGCATCTTCCACCCAATAGGAATGAGCCTGAGCATCACCACCATACCCAACACTGTGATACGATCCCCCCTGACCAAGTGGCTCCTCCAAGGACATCTGAGCCATGTCCTCTTCCATATTCGGAGGACGACGATCTCTGCTACCGGATCTGCTATGATGAGACCCAATTAAGTGGTGACCCTCGATCATAATGCCTTTGTCGCGACCCTCTGCCACAACTGCTAGGGGAGGACGAGAAGATCCACCAACTTCTTCCAGAGATCGGCCTCGAGAAGAATATTCCCCTACCGAAGAACGGCGTGGGGGCTCGGTGCGAGGGGCTCCTGCAGTAGAACGTTGAGGTGGTTCCCGGGGAACAGACTCTGCATCGGCTTCCATGTCGGCCCTTCCGACGGTATTGCCGGGATATCTGCCTGAGCCGGTGAATGCCTGGTCAATATGCTTCTTCATAGTGCTCCACTCCTTCGTCAATTGGCGGAGGAAAGCCCATCTTGGCTGAAAGATAATGAGACTAAGGTTATACATGCATAAGTGACATATGGAATAAAAGGAAGTAGCGTGAAATGAAAAATTACCGATTTCCGATCGAATTCCCGGAGTATAGAGCATTGACTGTTGTTCTCTACATCCAAAAAGCCACCAATTCTTCTCCTCGCTAGCGGGGCCTCCACCTCAGCGGCATTAGCATAGGGCCCCCAGCTGTAAACTTTATGGTCAGGGATCAGCCAAAACATGACAAAGATAAGGGAGGAAGATACGTACCACCCGGGGAGCTAGATGGCTCGGATAGGTTGGAATTCCTCATTGAACTGCTCCTGCGGAACGTCATGCACAAAGTTGTCGAAGTCATGACCACGAATCAGATCTCCCAGAACACCCGGGTGAACGCGCCATGGCCCGAACATATGCTCTGGAGGATCCCGGGGTATAAGACCGGGATATCCCCCCAGGATTTGCCTCGAAGCTCTCTTTCCCAAGTACCATACGAAGCCCGAGGGTCCCTCCATCAAGATGCGGAGGCGAGTATCATGTTCCACAAGTTGCAAAGGGGTGGGTAATCCACCCAAGTTGAACTCAATCCAAGGACGCCAATTCACTTGATCCTATGAAAGAAAGAGAATCATTCCAAAAATGGAGGCAAAAATAAAATAAAGACATCAGGCAGAAAGACATATCGGCGTAAGCTCATCCAGCACATGACGAATACGGTCGAGACTTCCTGGCTGGAATTTCTTCCCACGAATTGCCTCAGTAGTCGGTATTTCGTGGGATCCTCTTATTTTTCTTTGGCGAATGTCCAAAGGCAAAATTACTCGTATGCCACTTGTATGAATATAAAGTCAAAGAAAGAGCAAAAGAGTAGCAATAATACAAAGAGAAGAGTCTCGGGTACATGCCTCGAGCACCTTCCACAGAGAAGGGCCATACTGGTAGCGAGTATGAGTCTCATGGGGATAAACTGGATCATCATCCAGTGAAAGTCTGACACCGCGGCGAAGCCAGAGAATGAAGTTCGCATAAGCCGCTTTGCCTCAATTCAGGTTCCGGACATTATTCAGGTTCAGAAGATTCTGGAACCATGTCAAAGTGATGTTATCCCCGTGGTTGCCGAAAAGGGTGGCGAAAATAATGTAAGCCAGGAAGATAAAGCGACGTTAATCCCCAGGCAAAATTTGGAAGTTGGCATCACGAATGGCCGCATCGAAGTGCGCGTAAGAGAGGTTTGAAAGGCCTTGCCCTTGGCCTAAGCATGCTGATACTGGACCCAATTGATCCAAGACAATTGGCAGAATCTTGGCGTCAAAGACTACGTCACGTCCACTCCAAGGAAGGCCAGTGATTATAACAAAGTCCATGGGAGTAACAGCCATATCACCCACGGGCAAGTGAAACTAATTCGTAGTGTCCCAAAACCTTTCAGCTATAGCACGGCCAATGACGCGAAATGTTTGACCTCTCCAGGCCTCCAAGCATTTCCAAAACGGCATAAGACCTGCCGCGGTCAATGTGTTGTTGACAAAGTCCCCAGGAATTGATTCAGAAACTTTAAGGGGATCCTTTAGGACATCAGGAGTCTTCAAATTATCCTCCTAAAGGCAAATAGAAGGGCTAATTAAAGTCGGAGGCTGATCTAATACGTTAGACCTAGGCATAATCTTTCGGGCCCTAGCTAGACCCAGCATCAACACTGGGCTCGCAGCCATGGCTTACAAGATAAACAAATTGAAAAAAAAAAGAGAGAAACAAAAAAAACAAAGTGGCCAGAATGTCGCGGCCCAACAGAATTAAATCCTGCAGGGATTTTATTCCTTTGATGGGCCGCACATTCAGGCCCAATGAGTTCTTTTAAGCAGCCCACGAGCCAGAAAACCCGCACGGGTTTTCGTTTTGATAGCGAGTCATTTCCTTGACGATTGGGCCATGCATGCGTAGGTCCAGTGAAATAAAACCCGTGGAGATTCTCTCTAAATTATGGGCCGGGTTTGGGAACTTCAGGTCCATGCTACAAATTTGGTTATTGGTCGTAATGCGTAAATAAAAAAGTGCCATCATGGAGTCATGCATACGCATCAAATTAAAACATGCTTAAAATAATGAAAATCGACAAGACATAAAAAATAAATTCGTGCTTGCTCATTTTTACATTAAAATAAGCATAAAAAGAGGTTTCGGAAATGACCTTGCCATGGGATCAGTAGAATCAAGCATGGTTCCAAGATTGAATAATGAGGTCCGAAGGGTCAGCATTTGCACCAGGGATAAAGTTGCATCGTGAAGACATCTCGTGGGGCCATGCTGCCGCATGATGAAGAGGAGGATTCCTATAACCTCGGGGATGCATTTTCTGAAGAACTCAAATTATCTTCAAAAAGCGAATTTTTCTAGACAGAGAAGGAGCTAGAGAGATGTGGAGGAGTTGAAGATGTTAATGAATGAAATGAATGAGGCATGGTATTTATAGAAATGTTGAGTGAATATGAATCGCTCGTTTCTAGGACCCGCCTCGAGAAGCCAAATGCGTTTCATTGCCCGAAAATCCAAAGGTCATCACTTTGCCACCCAAAGAGGAGACCGAGCTGCGTGGCACCTCCTCATCCACACAAAGAGGGGACCCACATTGATTCCCTTCACGAGGAGAGAAGAAGAAAAAAAAAAGAAAAGATTCAAAAACCGTGCGGGTTTTGTGAGCTCTACAGGCCCAGTTTTGCGGCCAAACGCTTCGCAACGGCCCATTAAGAGTTATAAAACCCGCGTGGGTTTTATTTCACCCAGGGCCTGAATCAACGGGCCAAAGCCCCACGACCCATTCAAAGCAAGCCATGCGACACAAAACCGATGGCCCTAAGACTGCGGCCCAAGATTTTCCAAATTTCAGGTAAATGTTTAACCCTCTTCACATGAAGGTAAAATTAATACTTAATTTTCTTGTGATTTTCACGTCGCCGCTAAAACGGGACCGAACATCATTCGGTTGCCATATAAAAGAGCACCATCATCAGCAACAGTCGTCCAAGGATGCCGCTTAAAGGTCTTCGACGATGTTAGACGTAGCAGTCATCCAACGGTCACCACTTAAAGGTCTCCGACGACATCATCAGCAGCAGTCATCCAACGGTCACCACTTAAAGGTCTCCGACGACATCATCAGCAACAGTCGTCCAACGGTCGCCACCTAAAGGTCTCCAACGATATCATCAGCAGCAGTCGTCCAACAGATACCACTTAAAGGTCTCCGACGATATCAACAGCAGTCGTTCAACGAATGCAACTTAAAGGTCTCCAACGACATCATCAGCAACACTTGTTCAACGGATGCCCTTAAAGGTCTCCAACGACATCGTCAACATCGGTCGTCCAACGGATGCCACTTAAAGGTCTCCAACGACATCCTCAGCATCAGTCGTCCAACGGTTGCCACCTAAATGTTCCCGACGACATCATCATCAACAACATCATTTGGTCGCCATATAAAAGAGCGCCGCCACCATCAAGACAGACATAAAGCAGATAGCATTTCATTCTACTTTGACCATCGTCCTATTCGGACTCGATCAAAGTGGGGGCTCTCTATAGACACCGGAATTCGCACCGATATAATCTCGACTTATCAAAAGTGCAATAAAACATTTGGTTCGGATGCCAAGATGGATCATTTGGCCAATAAGCAGGGCAAGCACAACAATAAAAGGCGGCCCAGTACCTTGATTAAAACCCGCACGGGTTTTAATAAGCAGAGGCGGTCCAGAAACAGGACCAGCCCAAGGCGCGCCCTGGCCCAGTAACCTCAAAACCCGCGCGGGTTTTAAACTGTCTGAAACGCGTCGTTTTGCCTCGTCCACGTCACCGATCCGAGTGAGATCATTCAAAACCCGATTGGGTTTTCTGTTTGGAATTCGGCGCCAAAATCTTGATCACCCTCCCTTGATATTAGCCCCATGTGTTTGACTCCTTCCTTTGACTTTTGTGATTGCATGGCATGATTATGGGGATGTGTCCCCCATGATTTTCCCTCCAAACCTCACCTCATTCACCTATAAATACCCCCCTCCATTCCATTCATTCTTCATCAACAACTCTCATAAACCACAACCAGTATACTCAAATTCTCAACAACTATCATCATAATCCTACCTACACTCTCTTAAAACTCTCTCTATTACATCCATTCTCATATTACCATTACCCTTACTCTACAAAATTTTCATCAAATCACCACTCATATATTACCTTCCCATCATCCTCATACTCACCTTTCCATTCACCAAGCCAAGGCGAAGTCAAGAATCTCGACCGGCGCATTCGGGCTCCTAAATCAAAGAGGTTCGCTTTCATTTTCTTGTCGTTGCTATTGTTTAATCATGTAATTTGTACTTTATTTTCATTACTTGTGCATATTTTGAAAGCCAAAAATCTATTTTATGTTGCATGATGAGAATATAATCTTGTGAAACTAATTAAACATCTCCCCGCTCTTTTTCTTTTTAATGTCTATTTTAGTCGAGTCAGTTTTCTAAACAGGCGAATTCGAGAATTCTTATAATTCCTGAATTCGTAACCTTACCCCCAGACATAGAATCGGGTTTCGTAGACCGGAGCCACTTTTTCATTCTTTTGTTGTTCGTCGATTTCCTTAAACCGGCTGGCGACTCTTTATCACTTTTACAAATCCTTTTGGCTATTCAAAATAAATGATAATTGCACAAAAATAGTTATAAATAATTTAGTACCACTTTTTTCTATTAATCTAATGCCACCCAAGAGAAAACGGGCCAGAAGATTAATTAAACCCGCACGGGTTTTACTAATTTTCACCCTCTCCTCTCTGGGTCGAAGTTGCACAGGGCCCGGCCCATGGAACCATAAAACCCGCGCGGGTTTTAGGGTCCCATGGTGGTCCCTTTACTACTTCTTGGGCCCGGTTGGAATAATGGGCCGGTACTAAATTTATTAGTAAACTATTTTAGTGTAATTTCGGATATTTTAATAATACAAAAGAATTTGTAAAATAAATAAAATTTCACCACCCCGAAAATGAATTTCGAAAATAAAAATATCCATATTTAAGGTTTAAGCAACCTTAGTCGGCTCCCGATCACTTAAGTAGCGCATCCGAAATAATTTCCCCGAACAGGAATTTTCCGGGTCCTACAGACCCTAGCTGAGACCGAACAGATACAGAGACAGGTTGATGAGCTACTGGAAAAAGGTATGATAAGGGAGAGTATGAGCCCTTGTGCAGTGCCAGCCTTATTGGTGCCTAAGAAGGATGGCAGTCAAAGAATGTGTATTGACTGTAGAGCTATTAACAAGATCACTATTAAGTACAAGTACTCAATTCCAAGGCTTGAAGACATGCTAGATGAACTGCATGGTTAAGTGGTACTTTCCAAGATTGATCTGAGGAGTCGCTACTACCAAATCCGAATCTGTGAAGGGGATGAATGGAAAACAGCCTTCAAGACAAAAGGAGGGTTATTTGAGTGGTTAGTTATGCCTTTTGGCCTGACAAATGCACCATCCACATTCATGAGGCTGATGAACCAGGTTCTAAACCCATTGATTGGTAAGTGTGTTGTTGTCTATTTTGATGACAAACTTATTTACATTCAATCCGAGATGGAGCATGTTGACCACCTAAAGAGTGTGGTGGAGATATTGAGCAGGGAGCTGTTATATGGGAATCTGAACAAGTGCCAGTTCTTTACAAGCCAAGTCACTTTTCTTGGCTACATTGTGACAGTAGCAGGAATTCAGGTGGATGAGGAAAAGGTCAAGGCAATCACGGAATGGCCTATTCCCAGTTCAATTCAGCAGATTAGAAGTTTTCATGGTTTGGCTTCATTTTACAAGAGATTTGTGAGGAATGTTAGTACCATCCTAGTACCTATGACAGAGCTAGTGAAGGGAAAGAGTTTCTCTTGCACTCCAGCTGCAGAAAGAGCATTTGAAGAGATCAAGAAGCAACTTACATCAGCACTAGTCCTGGCTTTACCAAACTTTTCTAAGGTTTTTGAAGTAGAGTGTGATGCTTTAGGTGTTGGCATAGGAGCAGTTCTGGCCCAGGAAGGCAAACATGTTGCCTATTTCAGTGAAAAGTTGAATGATACCAAGAGAAAGTACAACACCTATGATAAAGAGCTCTATGCCATCATTAGAGCTCTTCAGCACTAGAGACACTACCTCATTGGAGTAGAGTTCATTTTACATAGTGATCATGAGGCTTTAAAGTTCATCTAAGGGCAGCATAAGCTTAATACCAGGCATACTGCTTGGGTAGAGTTCATGCAGCAGTTTCACTTCATGATCCACCACAAGTCAGAGAAGCTGAACAAGGAAGTTGATGCTTTGTCAAGGAGATATTTGTTATTGCAGGTCTTAGATGCAAGAGTACTTGGCTTTGAGCAATTGAAAGCCTTGTACAACGAAGATGAGGTTTTTGGTGAGATATTTCAAAAGTGCCAAGTACACCCTCAAAGTCTGTATCATATAGATCAAGGGTTCCTTTTCAAAGGAGTAAGACTGTGTATACCAAGGAGTAGTTTCAGGGAGCTACTACTTTCAGAAGTCCATGGAGGATGCTTAGCGGGCCACTTTGGCATTGACAAAACTCTTCTCATAATGAAAGAGCACTATTGTTGACCTAAAATGAGGAAAGATGTTGAGCATTGGGTGAAAAGGTGTGCAATTTGTCAAGTAGCAAAGAGCCATAGCCTACCTTAAGGGCTATACACCCCACTGCCAGTCCCTACAAGCCCATGGGAGGATGTAAGCTTGGATTTTATTGTTGGTCTACCAAGATCACATAAGGGAAAAGACTCAGTAATGGTGGTGGTAGACAGATTCAGCAAAATGGCCCATTTTATTCCATGCCACACCACAAATGATGCAGTAAAAGTGGC
This sequence comes from Portulaca oleracea, assembly GCA_029582165.1. Lineage (NCBI taxonomy): Eukaryota > Viridiplantae > Streptophyta > Magnoliopsida > Caryophyllales > Portulacaceae > Portulaca > Portulaca oleracea. Next base: position 11,291,032 of record CM055892.1, read on the forward strand.
AGAGATATACTTTCAAGATGTAGTGAGACTTCATGGGATCCCTAAGAGTATGGTGTCTGACAGGAATGCCAAATTTTTGAGTCATTTCTGGGTGACTCTATGGAAGAAGCTAGGAACAAGGCTCAAATACAGCACAACATGCTACCCACATACTGATGGACAGACAAAGGTGAGCAAAGGACACTTGGAACTCTATTGAGATCACTGATAAACACAAATAAGACAGGATGGGACACTCTTCTGCCCCATGCTGAGTTTGCATTCAATAGAGCCCCTTTAAAGGCAACTGGCCTTTCCCCATTTCAGGTGGTATATGGGAAAAATCCTATCACTCCTTTGGATTTATCTCCACTAACAAATTCGGTAAAGTTCACTTATGAAGCAGGTACACATGTAGAGAAGATCAAGAAGCTTCATCAGCAGGTTAGAGAGAAAATCATCAAGTATTCTGAGCAAGCAACTACTTCAGCAAACAAGCACAGGATTAAAATGGTTTTCCAACCTGGAGATCTTGTGTGGATACATCTAAGGAAGGACAGGTTCCAAGCAAAAAGGAAAGGAAAGCTAGTCCCAAGAGCAGATGGCCCATCTGAAGTCTTGGAGAGAATAGGAGATAATGCATACAGGTTGGATCTTTCTGATGACTATGGAGGGAGTGCCACCTTCAACATTGCAGATTTAAGGCCCTATTTTCCAGAGCATGATGACCTTCCAAGATTGAGGACAAACCTTCCTCAACCTGGGGAGGATGATGGAAACCATCCAGCATCGCCAATATCACCAGCAGTAGTTTAAGTAGGTTCAGACCAGGAAACTGAGGATGATTCAGCAACAGCAGCATCATGAGCACCTTCTACATCATCTTCATCATCAAAGGAAGCTTCAGCAGCACTTTCAGCAACAGCAATACCAGCAGCAAGCTTGGTTGTGCCAAACTCAACAGCTGCAGGAGCAATTCCAGTAGAAACAGCAGGCTTCCATTATCAGTAGCAGACCAAGGAGACCGTAGCAGCCACTAGCCCACCAATTCCATTATCAGTAGCAGACCAAGGAGACCGTAGAAGCCACTAGCCCACCAACAACATCCATCCAGGCTTGCTCTACCCTAGTAAGGAAACACCTGGCCAGCACAGCCACTCATTCCACCAGCATTGGCCATTCAGGTCAATTCCAGTTCCTAAAAGCATCAGTCCAAGCAGTTATCTTTCTCAATTCTGTATCTTTGAATTGAGTGAGATTCAGCAAAGGTTCCCTAGGAGATTTTCGTTCCTTAACATGCATTTTCCAAGTGTGATACGATCCCCCCTGACCAAGTGGCTCCTCCAAGGACATCTGAGCCATGTCCTCTTCCATATTTGGAGGACGAGAAGATCCACCAACTTCTTCCAGATATCGGCCTCGAGAAGAATATTCCCCTACCGAAGAACGGCGTCGGGGCTCGGTGCGAGGGGCTCCTGCAGTAGAACGTTGAGGTGGTTCCCGGGGAACAGACTCTGCATCGGCTTCCATGTTGGCCCTTCCGACGGTATTGCCGGGATATCTGCCTGAGCCGGTGAATGCCCGGTCAATATGCTTCTTCATAGTGCTCCACTCCTTCGTCAATTGGCGGAGGAAAGCCCATCTTGGCTGAAAGATAATGAGACTAAGGTTATACATGCATAAGTGACATATGGAATAAAAGGAAGCAGCGTGAAATGAAAAATTACCGGTTTCCGATCGAATTCCCGGAGTATAGAGCATTGACTGTTGTTCTCTACATCCAAAAAGCCACCAATTCTTCTCCTCGCTAGCGGGGCCTCCACCTCAGCGGCATTAGCATAGGGCCCCCAGCTGTAAACTTTATGGTCAGGGATCAGCCAAAACATGACAAAGATAAGGGAGGAAGATACGTACCACCCGGGGAGCTAGATGGCTCGGATAGGTTGGAATTCCTCATTGAACTGCTCCTGCGGAACGTCATGCACAAAGTTGTCGAAGTCATGACCACGAATCAGATCTCCCAGAACACCCGGGTGAACGCGCCATGGCTCGAACATATGCTCTGGAGGATCCCGGGGTATAAGACCAGGATATCCCCCCAGGATTTGCCTCGAAGCTCTCTCTCCCAAGTACCATACGAAGCCCGAGGGTCCCTCCATCAGGATGCGGAGGCGAGTATCATGTTCCACAAGTTGCAAAGGGGTGGGTAATCCACCCAAGTTGAACTCAATCCAAGGACGCCAATTCACTTGATCCTATGAAAGAAAGAGAATCATTCCAAAAATGGAGGCAAAAATAAAATAAAGACATCAGGCAGAAAGACATATCGGCGTAAGCTCATCCAGCACATGACGAATACGGTCGAGACTTCCTGGCTGGAATTTCTTCCCACGAATTGCCTCAGTAGTCCAGCGCTCAGCAGCCGGGATCCTCTTATTTTTCTTTGAGCGAATGTCCAAAGGCAAAATTACTCGTATGCCCACGACTGTATGAATATAAAGTCAAAGAAAGAGCAAAAGAGTAGCAATAATACAAAGAGAAGAGTCTCGGGTACATGCCTCGAGCACCTTCCACAGAGAAGGGCCATACTGGTAGCGAGTATGAGTCTCATGGAGATAAACTGGATCATCATCCAGTGAGAGTCTGACACCGCGGCGAAGCCAGAGAATGAAGTTCGCATAAGCCGCTTTGCCTCAATTCAGGTTCCGGACATTATTCAGGTTCAGAAGATTCTGGAACCATGTCAAAGTGATGTTATCCCCGCGGTTGCCGAAAAGGGTGGCGAAAATAATGTAAGCCAGGAAGATAAAGCGACGTTAATCCCCAGGTAAAATTTGGAAGTTGGCATCACGAATGGCCACATCGAAGTGCGCGTAAGAGAGGTTTGAAAGGCCTTGCCCTTGGCCTAAGCGTGCTGATACTAGACCAAATCGATCCAAGATCATCGGCAGAATCTCGGCGTCAAAGATTATGTCACGCCCACCCCAAGGAAGGCCAGTGATCATAACAAAGTCCGTGAAAGGAATTGGTAATGTCCCAAAACCTTTCAGCTATAGCACGGCCAATGACGTGAAATGTTTGAGCTCTCCAGGCCACCAAGCATTTCCAAAACGGCATAAGACCTGCCGCGGTCAATGTGTTGTCAATAAAGTCCCCAGGAATTGATTCAGCAACTTTAAGGGGATCCTTTAGGACACCAGGAGTCTTCAAATTATCCTCCTAAAGGTAAATAGAAGGGCTAATTAAAGTCAGGGGCTCATCTAATACGTTGGACCTAGGCATAATCTTTCGGGCCCTAGCTAGACCTAGCACCAACACGGGGCTCGCAGCCATGGCTTACAAGATAAACAAATTGAAAAAAAAAAGAGAACAAAAAAACAAAGCTGCCAGAATGTCCCGGCCCAACAGAATTAAAACCCGCACGGGTTTTATTCCTTCGATGGGTCGCACATTTAGGCCCAATGAGTTCTTTTGAAGCAGCCCACGAGCCAGAAAACCCGCGTGGGTTTTCGTTTTGATAGCGAGTCGTTTCCTTGACGATTAGGCCATGCATGCGTAGCTCCAGTGAAATAAAACCCGCGGAGATTCTCTCTAAATTATGGGCCGGGTTTGGGAATTTCAGGTCCATTCTACAAATTGGGTTATGCATACGCATCAAATTAAAACATGCTTAAAATAATGAAAATCGACAAGACATGAAAAATAAATTCGTGCTTGCTCATTTTTACATTAAAATAATCATAAAAAGAGGTTTCGGAAATGACCTTGCCATAGGATCGGTAGAACCAAGCATGGTTCCAAGATTGAATAGTGAGGTCCGAAGGGTCAGCATTTGCACCAGGGATAAAGTTGCGTCGTGAAGACATCTCGTGGGGTCATGCTGCCGCATGAGGAAGAGGAGGAGTCTTATAACCTCGGGGATGCATTTTCTGAAGAACTCAAATTATCTTCAAAAAGCGAATTTTTTTAGAGAGAGAAGGAGTTAGAGAGACGTAGAGGAGTTGAAGATGTGAATGAATAAAATGAATGAGGCATGGTATTTATAGAAATGTTGAGTGAATATGAACTGCTCGTTTCTAGGACCCACCTCGAGATGCCAAATGCGTTTCATTGCCCGAAAATCCAATGGTCATCACTTTGCCACCCAAAGAGGAGACCGAGCTGCGTGGCACCTCCTCATCCACACAAAGAGGGGACCCACATTGATTCCCTTCACGAGGAGAGAAGAAGAAAAAAAAAGAAAAGAGCCAAAACCCGAGCTTCGTAACGGCCCATTAAGAGTTATAAAACCCGCGTGGGTTTTATTTCACCCAGGGCCTGAATCAACGGGCCAAGGCCCCACGACCCATTCAAAGCAAGCCATGCGACACAAAACCGATGGCCCTAAGACTACGGCCCAGGATTTTCCAAAGTTCAGGTAAAAGTTTAACCCTCTTCACATGAAGGTAAAATTAATACTTAATTTTCTTGTGATTTTCAGGACGCCGCTAAAACGGGACCGAACATCATCCGGTTGCCATATAAAAGAGCACCATCATCAGCAACAGTCGTCCAAAGATGCCGCCTTTAAAGGTCTCCGACGATGTTAGACGTAGCAGTCATCCAACAGTCACCACTTAAAGGTATCCGACGACATCATCAGCAGCAGTCGTCCAACGGTCACCACTTAAAGGTCTCCGACGACATCATCAGCAACAGTCACCAAACGGTCGCCACCTAAAGGTCTCCGACGATACCATCAGCAGCAGTCGTCCAACGGATACCACTTAAAGGTCTCCGACAATATCAATAGCAGTCGTTCAACGGATGCCACTTAAAGGTCTCCAACGAAATCATCAACATCACTCGTTCAACGGATGCCACTTAAAGGTCTCCAACGACATCGTCAACATTGGTCGTCTAACGGATGCCACTTAAAGGTCTCCAACGACATCCTCAGCATCAGTCGTCCAACGGTTGCCACCTAAAGGTTCCTGACGACATCATCATCAACAACATCATTTGGTCGCCATATAAAAGAGCGCCACCAACATCAAGACAAACAACAAGCAGATAGTATTTCAGTCTAGTCGGACTCGATCAAAGTGGGGGCTCTCTGTAGACACCGGGAATCGCACCGATATAATCTCGACTTATCAAAAGTGCAATAAAACATTTGGGCGGATTGCCAAGATGGATCATTGGGCCAATAAGCGGGGCAAGCACAACAATAAATGGCGGCCTAGTACCTGGATTAAAATCCGCACGGGTTTTAATAAGCAGAGGCGGTCCAGATACAGGATCAGCCCAAGACGCGCCCCGGCCCAGTAATTTAAAAACCCTCGGGGGTTTTATACTGTCTGAAACGCGTCGTTTTGCCTCGTCCACGTCACCGATCTGTGCGAGATCATTCAAAACCCACGTGGGTTTTCTGTTTTGAATTCAGCGCCAAAATCTTGATCACCCTCCCTTGATATTAGCCCCATGTGTTTGACTCCTTCCCTTGACTTTTGTGATTGCATGGCATGATTATGGGGATGTGTCCCCCATGATTTTCCCTCCAAACCTCACCTCATTCACCTATAAATACCCCCTCCATTCCATTCATTCTTCATCAACAACTCTCATAAACCACCACCAGTATACTCAAATTCTCACCAATTATCATCATAATCCTACCTACACTCTCTTAAAACTCTCTCTATTACATCCATTCTGATATTACCATTACCCTTACTCTACCAAATTTTCATCAAATCACCACTCATATATTACCTTCCCATCATCCTCATACTCACTTTTCCATCCACCAAGTCAAGGCGAAGTCAAGAATCTCGACCGGCGCATTCGGACTCCTAAATCAAAGAGGTTCCCTTTCATTTTCTTGTCGTTGCTATTTTATGTTTTCTAAACAGGCGAATTCGAGAATTCTTATAATTCTTGAATTCATAACCTTACCCCCAAACTTAGAATCGGGTTTCGTAGTCTGGAGTCACTTTTTCATTCTTTTGTGGTTTGTCGACTCTTTATCACTTTTACAAATCCTTTTGACTATTCAAAATAAATGATAATTGCACAAAAATAGTTATAAATAATTTAGTACCACTATTTTTCTTAATCTAAGGCCACCCAAGAGAAAACGGGCCAGAAGATTAATAAAACCCACACGAGTTTTATTAACTTTCACCCTCTCCTCTCTGGGTCGAAGTTGCACAGGGCCCGGCCCATGGCACCATAAAACCCGCGCGGGTTTTAGGGTCTCATGGCGGTCCCTTTGCTACTTCTTGGGCCCAGATGGAATAATGGGCCGGTACTAAATTTATTAGTAAACTATTTTAGTGTAATTTCGGATATTTTAGTAATACAAAAGAATTTATAAAATATATAAAATTTCACCACCCCGAAAATGAATTTCGAAAATAAAAATATCCTTATTTAAGGATTAAGCAACCTTAGTCGTTTCCCGATCAATTAAGTAGCGCATCCGAAATAATTTCCCCGAACAGGAATTTTTCGGGTCCTACAGACCCCAGCTGAGACCGAAGAAATACAAAGACAGGTTGATGAGCTACTGGAAAAGAGTATGATAAGGGAGAGTTTGAGCCCTTGTGCAGTGCCATCCTTATTGGTGCCTAAGAAGGATGGCAGTCAAAGAATGTGTATTGACTGTAGAGCTATTAACAAGATCACTCTTAAGTACAGGTACTCAATTCCAAGGCTTGAAGACATGCTAGATGAACTGCATGGTTAAGTTGTATTATCCAAGATTGATTTGAGGAGTGGCTACTACCAAATTTGAGTCTGTGAAGGGGATGAATGGAAAACAGCCTTCAAGACAAAAGGAGGGTTATTTGAGTGGTTAGTCATTCCTTTTGGCCTGACAAATGCACCATCCACATTTATGAGGTTGATGAACCAGGTTCTAAAGCCATTGATTGGTAAGTGTGTTGTTGTCTATTTTGATGACATACTTATTTACAATCAATCCAAGATGGAGCATGTTGACCACCTAAAGAGTGTGATGGAGATATTGAGCAGGGAGCAGTTATATGGGAATCTGAACAAGTGCCAGTTCTTTGCAAGCTAAGTCACTTTTCTTGGCTACATTGTGACAGCAGCAGGAATTCAGGTGGAAGAGGAAAAAGTCAAGGCAATCAGGGAATGGCCTATTCCCAGTTCAATTCAGCAAACTAGAAGTTTTCATGGTTTGGCTTCATTTTAGAAGAGATTTGTGAGGAATTTTAGTACCATCCTAGCACCTATGACAAAGCTAGTGAAGGGAAAGAGTTTCTCTTGCACTGCAGCTGCAGAAAGAGCATTTGAAGAGATCAAGAGGCAACTTACATCAGCACCAGTCATGGCTTTACCAAACTTTTCTAAGGTTTTTGAAGTAGAGTGTGATGCTTCATGTGTTGGCATAGGAGCAGTTCTGACCCAGGAAGGCAAACATGTTGCCTATTTTAGTGAAAAGTTGAATGATGCCAAGAGAAAGTACAACACCCATGATAAAGAGTTCTATGCCATCATTAGAGCTCTTCAGCACTAAAGACACTACCTCATTGGAGCAGAGTTCATTTTGCATAGTGATCATGAGGCTTTAAAGTTCATCTAAGGGCAGCATAAGCTTAATACCAGGCATGTTGGTTGGGTAGAGTTCATGCAGCAGTTTCACTTCATGATCCACCATAAGTCAGAGAAGCCGAACAAGGGAGCTAATGCTTTGTCAAGGAGATATTTGTCGTTGCAGGTCTTAGATGCAAGAGTACTTGGCTTTGAGCAATTGAAAGCCTTGTACAAGGAAGATGAGGATTTTGGTGAGATATTTCAGAAGTGTCAAGGACACCCTCAGAGTTTGTATCATATACATCAAGGGTTCCTTTTCAAAGGAGTGAGACTGTGTATACCAAGGAGTAGTTTCAGGGAGCTACTACTTTCAGAAGTCCATGGAGGATGCTTAGCAGGCCACTTTGGCATTGAGAAAACTATTCTCATGCTGAAAGAGCACTACTGTTGGCCTAAAATAAGGAAAGGTATTGAGCATTGGGAGAAAAGGTGTGCAATTTGTCAAGTAGCAAAGAGCCAAAGCCTACCTCAAGGGCTATACACCCCACTTCCAGTCCCTACAAGCCCATGGGAAGATGTAAGCTTAGATTTTATTGTTGGTCTACCAAGATCACAGAAGCGAAAAGACTTAGTAATGGTGGTGGTAGACAGATTAAGCAAAATGGCCCATTTTATTCCATGCCACACCACAAATGATGCAGTAAAAGTGGCAGAGATATACTTTCAAGATGTAGTGAGACTTCATGGGATCCCTAAGAGTATGGAGTCTGACAGGGATGCCAAATTTTTGAGTCATTTCTGGGTGACTCTATGGAAGAAGCTAGGAACAAGGCTCAAATACAGCACAACATGCCACCCACATACTGATGGACAGACAGAGGTGAGCAACAGGACACTTGGAACTCTATTGAGATTACTGATAAACACAAATAAAACAGGATGGGACACTCTTTTTCCCCATGCTGAGTTTGCATTCAATAGAGCCCCTTCAAAGGCAACTGGCCTTTCCCCATTTAGGGTGGTATATGGGAGAAATCCTATCACTCCTTTGGATTTAACTCCACTAACAAATTCTGTAAAGTTCAGTTATGAAGCAGGTATATATGTAGAGAAGATCAAGAAGCTTCATCAGCGGGTTTGAGAGAAAATCATCAAGTATTCTGAGCAAGCAACTACTTCAACAAACAAGCATAGGAGAAAAATGGTTTTCCAACCTGGAGATCTTGTGTGGATACATCTAAGGAAGGACAGGTTCCCAGCAAAAACGAAAGGAAAGCTAGTTGTAACGTGATTTGTAAGACCTCTGTATTGTCGTTCTCTCTCAGGGAGCTGGCGTCCTTGGTCATAGAAACTAGGTCAAAGGTCGGGATGAGATTGCTAAGGTAAGAATATCAGTTTTAAAGGATCACAACATAAGAAACAAAGCTAAGGTCGGTCAAGGAATGGAAAATTGGGCTTCGGAGGTTTTCGGGATGCAAACAGGAATAAGGAGATAGGTTTCGCAACAAGAGAGCAACAAGGTAGGAAATCAAGTGGTAACTCCATTAGAAAATACCCACCGGGCTTCCTCTTTCAAGGATAGTCCGGATTAACTTCCCCAAAGTCCATCGACAGACCCGGGGGAGTTAACGGAACATAATTTCCTAGTTAGTTTCTATTCGCTTTCGCGAACTAGAATACTAACTATCCTAATTCCTACCTTCCAACAAGCGTTGGATGTATTCGGGATGCTTTTGTACCCAAATACATCCCACTTGAGGGAAGGATAGGATTAGGAAATTGATTTCCTAACTAGTTACTCACTAAAATTGCTAACCCATGCCTAATTACCCATTCACACCCTTAATTACCCCCTAACCCATAGGGTTTCTAACCACTAATCATGATACTAACTAAGCTAACAACATCCAAACCAAACCTAAACATGATTTCTAACATCAAACAACCATAAACAAGCAAGAACAATGAAAAAGCAAGTAAAGAAATCAAGAACAATCAAAGTAATTAGCAAAGTAATTAATAAAAGAGTTAAGGGAAGAGAATACTTATCAAAATGCTGTAAATGAACAAAGGAAAGTAATAAAAAGATGATCCAACAATCTTTCAATTGATTGAATACCCAAATCTTCAATAACCACAAACCCTAGAATAAAACTCTCTCTAATCTCCCTCTAATCTCTCTCTAAAACCCTTAATTACAAAGCTCCCAATTGTCTAAGTCTATCCCTAGATGCCTAACCAATCGAACTCCCTCAAAAACGCAGAAAAAGAGATATTTATACAAGGGGTAAAAAAATCCCAAAACGCAGCGCTTAAGGCCTGACAAAACAGCGCAGCAACAAGGGGCTCGCGGGCGCGACCAGCCCTGTCGCGGGCGCGACCAGCGAAGACAGCCAGGTAATTTCTCCCTTCGCAGTGCCGTGGCTACGGTCACCAACATCGTGGGTACGGTGCAGCTAGGCTCCAAAAGCGCTCTGGGCTACGCCTTGGCTTTCCTTCCCTTTGTTCTTCCTTCTTTCCGAAACATGTAACGCCTGATTCGAGAGTCGTAGCAGGTGTTACTTCAGTAATTAACACCAAAGGTGAGGAAAGTGGTCCCGGGTGGACTCCGCCTCGGCTTCCGGTCCGACTCGGCTCGGGAAATCACCAAAAATGCTATAAAAAGGCCCGTTTTGCTACGTTTTGAGTGAAATCTCCAAAATCTACAAAATAACCAAAAACGCATTAAAAACTATGAAATTAAACCACGAAACGAGTTAAAAGCCTAAGGATTTAGGCGGTATTTAGACACAAAATTGGGTCTAAACACCCCCCCCCCCCACACTTAAACTTTTGCTCGTCCCGAGCAAAACAAAACAAAACAAATAAGAAAACTAAACACCAACTCCTCTGTCGTGGGAGGAAACGAGTGCATTTAGCGTATGCACCAAGCCCTTTGAACCCCCCGGCAGCCCGAGTGGACGAGATGGACTCGTGAGGGTTTGTAGCGGCTGTGCCCACAAAAGCCAAAGAAAAAGGAGAGAGGGAAAGTGAAAACAAAATCGAAGAAAACAAAAAGAAAGAAAAACAAAGGCTTCGATTCAAAGGATCTCGCAACCTAAACTAAGAAAACGTTATTAAGCTCCAAAAGCAACCGTTAGGAGCATCTCACAAACACCAATCTCAGATAAAGGTCAATCTTGAAGGTTTTTAACTCCCTACACTTTATGCCAAGAAAAACCCCATGCCTGTCGCAAGTGGGCTCTAACCGGAACCAAAAGACTCTAAAGACTTGTGTCCGAACTCAAAAACAACGAAACAACCAAGAGAAGCGTTGTCCTTCCTCGCATTTGGTCGTCCTTGGCTTGGTGAGGGCCGTAGGTGATGCAAGGGGAGGCCCCACACTTTATTAACGCTCAAACTTTTCTTTTTGGGGTTGGGTAATCCCAATAAAATTGATTTTTCTTTTTCTCTTTTTTTTTTCTTTTTGTAGGTCGGTATTAGCCTTATTTTCGGGAATTGGACGGCCCAAATATGGGGTTTACCCTCCCAACACAGTCTTTTCCATAAACACCTCCGCCGAGAATTCAATATGGGAGGAGCTTAAGGGGTAATAGCGTCGTACCGCTAATACCGGGCCCGTGTAGGTTGGCTAAGTGTATTGTGGTTGATGTCATTCAGCGACACGCTCCACTTAATCCGGTTATTGTAGCTTTTCTTTCTTTTTCTTTCTTTTTGACTTTGCATTTGCTAAAAAGGGAAACAAAACAAGCTCGGACACAAACCCCTAGAATCTCCCGACTTCAACCAGAACGTGAAAGGAATAGGGGGTTTCACTAGGCACTTGATGAAGGTCATCTAAAGAAGGTAAGTCATAACTCGTACCCGAGACAGGATCGAAAACGCTCAGACCAGTTTCTTTTAAAGAAGTTTAAGAACGGCTTCTCAATTTCACAATAAGACCCAAGAAATAAAGCAAAAACGAAGCGAAAACGAAAACGAAAGAAAACTTTTAAGGTTTTCACTCCCTTTTTTCTCCTTTTTCACACAAATTTTTTTTTTCCAGATTTTAGGCAAAAACTAGAAAACAAAAACAAAAACGCTAGGTGATCTACCCTTGAAACAGAATATCTCTCCCTCCCCCCCCCCCCACATAAAACGTCACAATGTCCTCATTGTGGGAAGGTGTCACATGAAAAGGGTAGAGAACCTACAAAAACAAACAAACAAGAACAACTAGCACATAAAAGTGGTGGCGACCCGAGCCCACACGGCTCCAACAGCAATATAATCCCAACACAAACACTCAAAAGGGCTCGCCACCCAAAAGAAAAATCAAGCATGCAACAAGGATCAATATATACACATTCAAAGAGTGCGGAAAGAGGTTACCTCGTGGTCTTCAAATAAATAGCGAACCAATCCGCGCTCCAGGAAAACATCACACTCGGGTTAGGAATAAACAAGAAAAACATAATAAGTGTGGGTGTTCGCATGCACAAAATCAAAAAAGGAAAAAAACTAAAAAACAAAAAATACAAGACACTAGCTAAAGAACAAAGGAGAAGACAAACTATTCACAATATTTACATTGACACTAGCTAGCCTCAACCCCGAATCTCACTAGTTTGAGGCGGGAATTGAGGGTGAATCAACTCTCATAACCGGCCTAACCAATGATGAAGCAATGAAAACAAAACAACTCAAACCATGGGGACAACGAACTCAAAAAAACCAACTAACCGAGACACCTCCCAACTTTCCCATAAAGCACCCCCCCACACTTTTCTAACACTAACAGTGTAAATAAAATCAATGAAGAGAGTAAAGTGGGAGTGGGGACACTTACAAATCAATGCTCGGATCCTCCTAGGGGAGGATATGGATAATATGGAAAGTAGGTGGGGTAGTGGCGGTTTATATACTCTGGTGGTGTCGGGGGATGGTTTGCAATGGAGTAGCGATAATACCCCCAGTCACGCCAATATTGGTTTTGTTGCTGAAGGTACTCCTCATGCCTTTGAAGATGTGCATGCACATTGTTGAGCGTAGACTGCTGGGCACGTAGCAACTCTTGTTGGGTCTCCAACAGATTATGCTGACCTTGGAGTAGCGTTCGTTGTTCTCGAAGGTCAACCCTCATTTGATCAAATTGAGAGTTGAGATGCTCTTAAGCTTCCCATGGATGATTTCTACTTCCACTAGCTTCGCCATGGCTGGGATCCTCCTCTTCTTCTTCCTCATTTACTTCTTCTTCCCCTTCTTCCTCTTCATTGTCCTCCTCTTCACCACTAGACACATCTGGACCACCCACATTGCGATCACTAGGAACCTCACCACAAGACCAGTTGCGTTCCTTAGTGATATCCAACCATTGTTCAGCATAGTCTGGGTCCAAGAGAATCTTTGTTTTGTTGTCATGCCCATGGCAATAAATCGTGGCAGTTGGGTGATTGGCGAGGATATTCATTTTCTGCAACCGGACTTTGTCAATAGGATCCGGATGATAGCGTGGAGTCCACTTCTTCAAATATTTCCCGAAACCCTCTTGAACTAGGAAGTGGCAGATGATGTGCCCCATCCTGATAGTAGTAGGTTGGGGTTCCATGCTAATCTCCCGAAGGCAATGTAGAATGCAAGATCTGGTATTTACCTTTTTACCCCTCACTGCATTGTAGATACCTTGGGGCGTCCGTCATCTCTCCCAAACACTGAATTAGTCACGATTCTATGGAAGATTCGAACAACTAGATTGCAAAAATCACGCCCCTTAGAGTTGCGGGAGCAATGATAGCGTGGTTGTCCATTTCTCGTGCCATGATTCATCCTCCTCCAACAAGTCAAGTCCTTCATTGCCTGCTGCTCATCAAAATTCGCACATCGCTCATAAAATCTCCCATCCTCGGGCAACCCCAACCTTCGGCAAAAACGCTTCAAGGTGCACTTCTTATCTTTGTTGGCGACCCGGTATTCAAATGCGCATCTTTCTTGCCATCATTGTAAACCTTCAAGGAGCTTAAAAACTCGAGGATGGGCTGGTCCACAATCGATTCATCGATCATGATGAATACCTCCCAACCAAGAACACGAATGAGATAATTGAAGCTTGGCTTGCAATAGATGGCTTCGATCGTTGCCGCATCATAAATATCCGGTGCACATATTTTCCAGGCTTGGAGCGCTTCGTACCATTGTCTATGTTCTTCATCTCGGAAAGTCACATCCGCATCAGGTTCACACCGAATTAGTGTGGCCGGTTGCGCTTTGTAACGCTCCTTTGCAGATAAGGATGGTCCTGGTTGTGATGAAGAAACTTCCTCGACTCGTGAACGCTTGCTTCTTCCACTCATGATGAACCAAAAGCAAGGCTCGGCAAGAACTTTTAGCAATAATAGTGCCTAATGTCAAAAGTAAACAAAACAATCGACACAAGCAACAAACGAATGAGTTTGAAAAGCTTATGCACGAAATTCACAAGAGATTACCTCAGATCGGAGCACTTGAACATGGATCCAGCAAGGAGGATTGATTTCGCTTGTCAAAATGAACCAAAATACATAGCCAACACACAAGAAGCATAAAAACAGCACGCTATTATCATTCACTGTGTAGGTGTGTGCAAAAAAAATCGACCAGAACTCTTAATGTAACAAGTGTATGTGTGCTTTGACAGGTGAAATGCAACAACCAAACACTCAAAACACTAATACAAGGTCACAACATTCGAACTCAGCGCATAGCATGGCAAATTCATGTGTAAAAATTGACAAAATCAATTTCTAGCTCAACAAGGATGACAAACGAACCAAATGCAAGAGAAAGAGGAAAGGATTTTGCACAATTGATACAAGCAATACCTCCTTTAACTGTGAAGAACAGATGCTTGACAATGTCGCACACTTGAACAAATCTGGGCAGAATTGTGAGACCTCAGCAGCAGATTCGCAACACCAGAGAAGAATTAGGGTTTGGAGATCGAAAATGGAGAGAAAGAGAGTCGAAATTGATTGAATGAGAGGGATTGAAGAGTGTGAGTGACAGTTTTTCGCAGGTCTAAGGCTGTTAGAGAGGGAGAGAGTCGAGTGAATGAGAAAACAATGAGAAAAGTGAGAAGGAAATCGGGATAAAGGCCGAAATTAATTCGCTGACAAGATTGTGTCGCGGGCGCGACCAAAGATCAGCCGCGCGCGACTTTGGCGATCTTTGGCGCCGCCAGATGACCGTAGGCGCGGTCTTCCTGAACCATAGCTGCTGGTGAGCGACGGTGGCGGGCGCTACAGACAAGCTCGCGGGTGCGATGCCTGGGCCGAGGTCGCCATCGTCACTGGCGTGCGTGCACGCAGCGTGGTGCTACCTCTTAGTAGCGCCACACTCTTCTACTGTTGTACGCATAGCACGGTAGCGGGTGTTACGGACGGGGTAGCGCTTGGTACCTCTTCTGGGCATTCATACAACATCAAAATTATTCTAACTCCTAAAAACTTCTCCCTTCTACACTCAATTTTTCTACTCTTCCCCACATTCAATCCAAAATTTCCTAACTCTCAAACTCTCTCAACATCATATTCTTTTTCAAAAACCAAAATCACTCACACTACTTCCTCACTCCAAGCTTCAATTTTCATATTTTCAACTTCATCTTTTTCTATTTTCCACCTTATTTTTTTTCTCTCTTTTTTTTCAAACTTTTTCTTTTGAACTTAGAGCTAATACCTCAAGAACACAAAAGAAAGAAATAAAGAAAAATAACAAGACAAGAAAAATAGAAAAACCTAAAGAAAACTAAAAGGAAAGAATAAAAAGAAGACAAAGAAATAAAATTAGAAAAATGCAAAAAAAAACTAAAAACTTGAAATAAGAAGCTCAAAACTTATGGGGTGCCTCCCATAAAGCGCTAGTTTTAGGTCCCTATCTCGACCTAAATACCCGTTTTATCCTAGAGAAACGTGGTGCACATGAGAGGTACATATTGAATTTCTTCCACCATGATCGCTTCTTCTTCCTTCCTTTCCAACTCCTACCATCTTTGGGCAACCTCAAATCAAGTCGTCCTTCCGGTCGTTTGGTTAACATTGAGCGGGGAGGAGGCAATGATATCTTTGATTTCTTCCAATGTCCCTTCCTCCTCCTTTTCCAACACCTCCTCATCACCTCCGTAAATAGAACAAAGGTCTCCTCCGATGGTTTGATTTGGTGATGGGGATGAAGAAGTAACTCAGGTTCTTCTTCAAGTGGTTCTCCAAGTTTTAGACACATGGGAACAATCTTCTCAATCTCTATGTCCTCAATATAAACTTCATCTAATGAGATCTCCCTCCTTAATGGACCAATCTTGAGAGAATCATCATGAGATGTATCTTCAATAACCTCGGGTTCGAAACATAAGGCCTTGGAATGATCGTTTTCATGCCCATTGTCGGGTTCTACTTAAAGAATATAAACTTCCTCTTTATGCTCATGAACAACTGTGGTTATTGAATTGACTTCAACACAAAGTTGCATGAGAGAAGGTTTCTCAATCGGAACATCATACCTTAGATCTATATGCTCTACATCCTTCAAGTGTTGTATCAACCATTCGGGGAGTGGAATTTGCATTTGGTGGGAGTCAAATTGCTCTTCGGAGCATTTACGGATATTTCCTCCCAAAATCTCTTCTCTTGGTTGTTCTTCCTTCTTTTCCTCATCCAACACCCTCTCTTCCTCAACCTTAGTTTCCTCAACCACAACTCCCTCCTCTATGTTCATCTCCATCTCATTCTCTACTTTTTCCTCCAAAATACTATCCTCTACCCAAGAATACTCATCAACCTCTTCCCCACTCCCTAGATTGACAAAATTTACTTGTACCATTGGAGTCGGTGAAGGTTGAGTGGCTTGAGAAATTTGGGGTGGTACAATGTCATGTTGAGTTGAATGGGAGGATTCTTCTTGGACAAATGAGTTGTGGTCATAAGGTTGAGAAATGGGGTTGAATGTAGGATTGATAAACGTGGTATAGTCATAAGCATGCTCTCCAAAAGAATGGGAGAAAAGTGGGTTGAAATATGATGGATAGATAGCGTTCACACGCTGTACTTGATTAAACTCCCCACATTGATGCTCGGGATGTGGACCCAAACACAACTTACGAGTACACATATTAAGAACAGAAGTAGATGTAAGGGTTTGCACACCTTGGACCACTCTCAAATGCTTAGAGGTCTCCTCATTTTCCTTCTCTTTTTGCAATTCGTAAACAGAAGCCAAAAGGAGTGTAATAATAGGATCATGCTCTAAAGATAAATCTCCTCTACTAGATTTGCAACCTCCAAAATCAGGAGCATATTGAACGAGCTCATGAAGGAATTTGTCGGCCTCCTCCGCAGTTTTCTTCAAAAACATCCCTCCGGATGCAATATCGATCGATTCTTTGAAAGAATCAAAGAGTCCACAATAAAAGTGTTGAAGTAGCATCCAGTTGGGTAGGTTGTGGTGCGGGCACTGATGTTGGAGACCTTTGAATCTTCCCCATGCTTCAAAAAGAGTCTCTCCGGGTTCTTGCTTGAAGCTCATAATAACTTGCCGGAGTTTACATGTTTTATCAGCTGGGAAGAATCTTTGAAGAAAATCTCTCTTGAGAGCCTCCCATGAAGAATAAAATCCAGGTGGGCATATATCAAGCCACATCTCAGCTTTCCCTTTCAAAGTTAGAGGAAAGAACTGCAACTTTAGATACTCCGAAGATATCCCAAGTATATGCATGAAACTAATGCGCTTCTCGAATCTCTCCATATGAGTAATAGGACTCTCGAAAATATCTCCATGGAACGGGTTGCTTTCAAAAGCTTCAAGAAGACACGGCTTGAACTCAAATACCGCGTCGGGTGGTAATGGTGGTAAGATGATAGGGTTGCCTCCCGTACCCGATGATGAAACGGCGTATGATAGAAGGGTACGGTGTGAATCAGCTTGGACTTCACCCATTAGGACTTGAAGCCTCCTACGATGCTCGATAGAACATTAGGGCGTACCTACATGCACCAAGAAGAACCAATAGAAGCATCAAATTCATTGGGATTAGCACAAACTAATTTCTAGCGTGAAAGCAATCTCAAATAACCAAAAACTAATAAACTAAAACTAGGGGCGCTGGCTCCCCGGCAACGACGCCATTTTGTGTAACGTGGTTTGTAAGACCTCGGTATTGTCGTTCTCTCTCAAGGAGCTGGCGGCCTTGGTCATAGAAACTAGGTCAAAGGTCGGGATGAGATTACTAAGGTAAGGATATCAGTTTCAAAGGATCACAACGCAAGAAACAAAGCTAAGGTCGGTCAAGGAATGGGAAAATGGGTTTCGGAGGTTTTCGGGATGCAAACAGGAACAAGGAGATAGGTTTCACAACAAGAAAGCAACAAGGTAGGAAATCAAGTTGTAACTCCGTTAGAAAATACCCACCGGGCTTCCTCTTTCAAGGATAGTCCGGATTAACTTCCCCAAAGTCCATCGACAGACCCGGGGGAGTTAACGGAACAGAATTTCCTAGTTAGTTTCTATTCGCTTTCGCGAACTAGAATACTAAGTATCCTAATTCCTCCCTTCCAACAAGCGTTGGATGTATTCGAGATGCTTTCGCACCCAAATACATCCCACTTGAGGGAAGGATAGGATTAGGAAATTGATTTCCTAACTAGTTACTCACTAAAATTGCTAACCCATGCCTAATTACCCATTCACACCCTTAATTACCCCCTAACCCATAGGGTTTCTAACCACTAATCATGATACTAACTAAACTAACAACATCCAAACCAAACCTAAACATGATTTCTAACATCAAACAACCATAAACAAGCAAGAACAATGAAAAAGCAAGTAAAGAAATCAAGAACAATCAAAGTAATTAGCAAAGTAATTAATAAAAGAGTTAAGGGAAGAGAATACTTATCAAAATGCTGTAAATGAAGAAAGGAAAGTAATAAAAAGATGATCCAACAATCTTTCAATTGATTGAATACCCAAATCTTCAATAACCACAAACCCTAGAATAAAACTCTCTCTAATCTCCCTCTAATCTCTCTCTAAAACCCTTAATTACAAAGCTCCCAATTGTCTAAGTCTATCCCTAGATGCCTAACCAATCGAACTCCCTCAAAAACGCAGCAAAAGAGATATTTATACAAGGGGTAAAAAAATCCCAAAACGCAGCGCTTAAGGCCTGACAAAACAAGAAGAATAAGGGGTCGCGGCGCGACTAACCTCATGCGCGCGACCAAATAAGACAACAGCGATTTCTCCCTTCGCAATGTCGTGGCTACGGTCACCAACATCGTGGGTACGGTGCAGCTAGGCTCTAAAAGCGCTCTGGGCGTAGCGGGTGTTACGCCATTCGTGGCGGGGGCTACGCCTTGGCTTTCCTTCCCTTTGTTCTTCCTTTTCCGAAACATGTAACGCCCGATCCGAGAGTCGTAGCACGTGTTACTTCACTAATTGACACCAAAGGTGAGGAAAGTGGTCCCGGGTCGACTCCGCCTCGGCTTCTGTTCCGGCGGCTCGGGAAATCACCAAAAATGCTATAGAAAGGCCCGTTTTGCTACGTTTTGAGTGAAATCTCCAAAATCTACAAAATAACCAAAAACGCATTAAAAACTATGAAATTAAACCACGAAACGAGTTAAAAGCCTAAGGATTTAGGCGGTATTTAGACACAAAATTGGGTCTAAACACCCCCCCCCCCCCCCACACTTAAACTTTTGCTCATCCCGAGCAAAACAAAACAAAACAAATAAGAAAACTAAACACCAACTCCTCTGTCGTGGGAGGAAACAAGTGCATTTAGCGTATGCACCAAGCCCTTTGAATAAAACTCTCTCTAATCTCCCTCTAATCTCTCTCTAAAACACTTAATTACAAAGCTCCCAATTGTCTAAGTCTATCCCTAGATGCCTAACAGATCGAACTCCCTCAAAAACGCAGCAAAAGAGCTATTTATACAAGGGGTAAAAAAATCCCAAAACGCAGCGCTTAAGGCCCGACAAAACAGCAGAGCAACAGGGGGGGTCGCGGGCGCGACCAGCGAAGACAGCCAGGCGATTTCTCTCTTCGCAGCGCCATGGCTACGGTCACCAACACCGTGGGTACGGTGCAGCTCGGCTCCAAAAGCGCTCTGGGCGTAGCACCCGTGGCGGGGGCTACGCCTTGGCTTTCCTTTCCTTTGTTCTTCCTTCTTTCCGAAACATGTAACGCCCGATCCGAGAGTCGTAGCAGGTGTTACTTCACTAATTGACACCAAAGGTGAGGAAAGTGGTCCCGGGTCGACTCTGCCTCGGCTTCCGGTCCGACTCGGCTCGGGAAATCACCAAAAATTCTATAAAAAGGCCCGTTTTGCTACGTTTTGAGTGAAATCTCCAAAATCTACAAAATAACCAAAAACGCATTAAAAACTATGAAATTAAACCACGAAACGAGTTAAAAGCCTAAGGATTTAGGCGGTATTTAGACACAAAACTGGGTCTAAACACTAGTCCTAAGAGCAGATGGCCCATCTGAAGTCTTGGAGAGAATAGGAGATAATGCATACAGGTTGGATCTTTCTAATGACTATGGAGGGAGTGCCACCTTCAACATTGTAGATTTAAGGACCTATTTTCCAGAGCATGAAGACCTTCCAAGTTTGAGGACAAACCTTCCTCAACCTGGGGAGGATGATGGAGACCATCCAAAGATCACCAAAGATCACCAAAGCAGCCAAGGTGTCTGCATCAGAACCGAGGATGATTCAAAGAACAACAAAGAAAGACGAGCACCTTCTACATCATCTTCATCACCAAAGGAAGCTTCACCAGCACTTTCAACAACAGCAATACCAGCTGCCAGCTTGGCTATGTCAAACTCAGCAGCTCCAGGAGCAATTCCAGTAGAAACAACAGGCTTCCAACATCAGCAGCAGACCAAGGAGACCGTAGCAGCCACCAGCCCATCAATAACATCCATCTAGGCTTGTTATACCCTAGTAAGGCAAGTCTTGGCCAGCACAGCCACTCATTCCACCAGCATTGGCCATTCAAGTCAATTCCAGTTCCCAGCAGTATCAGTCCAAGCAGTTATCTTTCTCAATTCTGTATCTTTGAATTGAGTGAGATTCAACAAAGGTTCCCTAGGAGATTTTTGTTCCTTAACATGCATTTTCAAAGATCAAGCCAAGTTCCAGCATGTTCGAGCATGGTGTCATTAAGTGTCAAGCTTCACAACAAGCAACCCCAAAATGGTTGTTTGTTATCAGTTTTTCCAGAACCCTAGTTCTGGGGCTAAGTTATTTTGTTTAGCTACAATGAGGGTTATTTAGGTGTTTCCCTACCTTCCTTAAGTTTTTGAGATTATATCCAACTTAGGAAAGGCCCGGGAAATTACTGAGGTAACTTAGTTTTACCCTCCCAGCTAGGAAAGGTTCTGATTGGCTGAAATTGCCAACCTTTGGGGTTTTGGTCCAATCAGAAGCCAGCGTTATTTTCCTTTTATTTTTTATGTATCTGGATTGTATTAGTTAGTATAAGATGTAATATGATGTATTTGTTTAAGTTCAACAGCTAGATTTAGAAGGGAGATTAGCAGGTTACTTTAATTAAGTGCCTCTAATCAAACTATTTGAGGAATAGCTATATATAGGGATGTATTCAGCAGCTTGCAAACTAATAAGTGATATTATCAATAGCATTATGAGTGCCTTAGTTGAGCCTTTCGTTTGTGAGTGTAAGTAAACTCTCATTTGGTTGAATCTACTTCAGTATCTAGGATTGGCATTCCTAGTGGTGTGTGTAGAGCTCGACTGCTTCTGTGGTGGTGTGCCTGTATCCACTTAGGTAATTAAGTCCTTGCCCTTGTGTTTATTTTGTGGTGTGTCTGTATCAGAGTGAATGCAAGCCTATCCTTTTATTTCCTTGTTGGGTTGTCATCTATTCCAGCTAATTGTTTCCAATTAGCTTTGTTATAAGTTAGCAACATTGTGTGTGTGATCCTGTGTGGTATATTGTGATGTCAATACTCTAATCTTGTGACCTTTCATACATCACTAGCTTTCATCGACTGATAAAAAAATCTCGAGTTACGGTCCCCTTTCGTCAACCAATATTTCCTCGCAAACCATCTAGAGCATTTCCGTCGCGTGATGGGAATGAAGATTAGCTTGAATGGAACTTCAAATCAACAATCGACCAAAAGCTTGAACACCCAAAGGAAAGGATATGACCTTGTGGAAAGGTAATCCACAACCCAAGGCCTAACACCCCACCAAGATTATCATAAAGGATAAACCACCAAATAATCTATAAAGGAATGACTTGAAAACACCATCAAATTACTTGGATAAAGTAAACAAGATTTTTGAGGAACTTGGGAAAACCCTACAATGCATAAGCATAACAATAATATTCTGAATAAGCTGCCGAAAACACGCTGGGAGGGGGGTGTTTAGACCCAATTTTATGTCTAAATAACGCCTTAATTCTTAGACTTTTGACTCATTTCGGGTTTATTTTCATGGCTTTTTAGTATGTTTTTGGTTATTTTATAGGTTTTAGCATTTTACACAAAAATGAGGTAAAACGGGCCATTTTAAAGCATTTTTGGTGATTTCTCGAGCCGAGTCGGACCGAAAGCCGAGGCAGAGTTGACCCGGGACCACTTTCCCCACCTTTGGTGTCAATTAGTGAGGTAACACCCGCTACGACCCTCGAAACGGGCGTTACATGCCTTGGAAAGAAGGAAGAAACGAAGGGAAGAAAAGAGTAGGGTAGCCCCCGCCACCCTTGGGGTGGCATCCGCTACCATCGCTGGGACCCCACCTACGGTATCTCGAAGGAAAAAAATCGCCAGGCAGATTTCGGTGGACAGCAGAGACCGCACCTACGGTCTCCTACACCATACCTACGGTCTCTCTATGTTCTGCGATGTTTTCGGCTATGCGTTGCGTTTTGCCAACCAATTTTCACTTGTATATATATCCGTTGTTGACGATTTCTTGGGGGGACAATCTTAGAGAGTGTTAGACATTATTTCCAGCATTGTAATTAGGAGTTTTAGAGAGAGATTAGTGAGAGATTAATCTAAGGGTTTTGTTGATGTTGTTATCATAGTTGTGATGTGTAGTGGCTAGAACCCTAATGGGTTAGGGGGTAATTAAGGGTGTGAATGGGTAATTAGGCATGGGTTAGCAATTTTAGTGAGTAATTAGTTGAGAAATCACTTTTCCCATTCCATTCCTTCCCTCAAGTGGGATGTGTTTGGGTCCGAAAGTCCCCGAACACATCCAACACTTGAGTTGGAAGGTTGGAATTGGGATAGTTAGCACTCTACTCACGAAAGTGAATAGAGAGAGTAACTAGGGAATTCCGTTTCTTCAACCCCCCCCCCCCCCCCGGGGTCCGAGCTGGACTTTGGGGAAGTTAATCCGGACTATCCTCGAAAGAGGAAGCCCGGTGGGTATTTTCTAACGGAATTGCCACTTGGTTTCCTTCCTTGTTGCTCTCTTGTTGCGAAACATATCTCCTTGTTCCCGTTTGCATCCCGAAAAGCCCCCGAAACCCATTGTTTCACCTTGACTGACCTTAGATTTGTTTCTTGCGTTGTGACCCCTTTCAACCAATATCCTTACCTATTGATCTTAACTCGACCTTAGATCGAGATTCTATGACCAAGGCCCCTCGCTCCCTGAGAAGAACGATAAAAACCGAGGTCTACAAGACCACGTTACAGGGGGGTATTTATACAAAATGGAGTTTTAAAATTAAAACACAGCGTTTTGAACACAAAAACACACGTAGAAAATGACCCGTCGCGGGCACTACGCCTAGGTCGCGGGCGTTACTGGGCGGCTGACGCAGCAGCTGGTGATCCAAATAGGAGACGGTCGCGGGCGCGACATACCAACTGTGTTGGGTAATTGATGCGGCTGCAGCAACAGAGCAAAGAAGGGTCGCGGGCGCCACATGGGTGTCGCCGGTGCGACGTGCAGCTGGAGTTGAGCGCTGGCAATGGTCCGCTAGACGCTCGCAGTGGTTGGCTTTGGCGTGAAATATGGAGCTGTCTGGAACGGTCGCTGGCAGCGCCTGTCCAGGCGCTGGCAGAGCCTCTCGATGATGCCCAGCCATAGCTCGCCCGTAGTTGTGTCTCGCAGGCGTTACGTCCACCGTAGCGGACGTTACCTCGCTTGTTCAGGTATTGGCGGGCGCTACGGCCTGCTGCCAAGGCTACCTTGGTCCGCTTCTTCCCCCCTTGTGTTTCCTTGACTCGGGACCATACCCGGACCCTGATACCACGTAGTTCCTCGTCTTGGGAATGCCCAACACTGTCCTAAGGCCCTGGGGCCGTTGACAAATCCCGAGCCTGTTCATTTGACCAAAATGGATGCCTCCTCGAAACCACGAGAACTTGTTACTCATCACCCCGCCTGTTGTGAAGGTGTATCGATTCTTGAGAACGAGCGGGTGAGCGGTTTTAGCACGGGAATGTCGGGTCGGGGTTTCACCCATCATATCATTAATCACAAGCCCGACCATGGAAGCTCGAACCCGAACCCGGTACGGTCCATACTCCCCCTCTTGAAAAAGAGTTTCCCTCAACTCTTGGGAGTCAAAATGAAGGCATGCTCCATGGCTCGGCCACCCGTTACATGAACCCTCCAACAAACCGATCATGATCACGCGAAGAACTCCACCCTGCTTAAAGAAATAAGAATTCTTGAAGAGGTTTGGAGGTGAAGGACAAAGGACGGAAGTAGGAAAATTTTTTGGAGTTAGGGAATGCTCAACCTCACTAAGCTTGCTACTCGGTAAAGATAAATCTATGGATCGCTTGCCCTCACCAAGAGCACACTCATCCTGTGTTTCGTTCGTTAGGAGGCTCCTCAACTCACTTTCCACCTAGGTTTTGTTTTTGTGGGTTAATGGTGGTTTCAAAGGCATAGGAAGGACACGGTGTAGGAAACACCAAATGAGGGGCATAAGAGCATCAACATAGCTCCAGAATAGAGGGGAAGTAGCGAGGGTGGGATGGACAATGAATAGAATCCTCGAACAACCAATGACGACCAAATAACATGTATCACCTATTCAAGATTTGGATATCACAACGAACAACTTGCAAACAATATTCATTGATGGACGACACACACGACGAGCTCATAAACATGGGTTGGACTAGAATCAAGGTATCTTCAAACCCATACTTGCCACTTGACATCAAATGAACACCGGGATTCCTAGCATGCCACTAAAAATATAGAGACTTTTCAATTGTGGACATCACATACTCATCATACAACTTATCACGCCAACAAACAACATGAAACAACCAATGTCTCCCAAAGATCATGCACGTCTCACCCAAAGACCTTATGTCGCAACACCCAACATCCACATAAGACTCATTAAACTTCACAGGTGAGTTTGAAGTTACCTCATTCTTCTCATATGGGAAGGTCAAGAGTAGTCAAGCCATAAGAGATAATGGAGTCAACTCTTTTGTTGCTAGGTTCAACAATTGATGGAGGTGAGATGAATGAAGGTGCTTCTTCTTGGGGCTCTTCAACAAGGATGAGAGGAAGGGCAAGGTCGATGTTCTCATCCTCCTCTTGGCAAGAAGTTTCAACAATATCATCAAGGGGCTCACATGGATCAAGGGAAGCTCCCTCATTGGGCATGAGATCGACCTTTGCTTGCTTAATTCTTCCTTGCCCATCAAGTAATGAAATGGCCTCACGGTTAACCTCTCGTTTGTAAGTGTTAGGCAAGAATTGTCAATCCATCAATCGCTTTAGTCTTGTCCATGAAATGATTTTTGATCGACCCTCCATAGCCCTTTGCATTTTGACGCTCTCAAACCAAAGAGATGCAACCTTAGTGAGTTTCGATCTTGCAATTTTGAAGGCCTGTTCTTCGCTATACTCCTTAGCTTCAAAAAATCTCTCCAAGATTTGGACCCATTCACGATAATCATCTGGGCCGGTGTAGACATTGAATTCCGGAATTTTGTTCTTGATATCATGGAACTCATCGTGAGGGGGCCTATCAACCACTTCCCGGTGTCGACGTCGTCGAAGAGATTCCCTATCGTCGTCACTCGACTTAAAGTTGGGAGGAGGACGGATAGGACTTTGTGCGGGCCTCCGACGTTCATTTCAGGGTGGACCTTGGAAGTTCAAAGCAATGTCGTTCACTTGAACCACAAGGTTCTCAAGAGTCCCCTTGATGGTGGAGAATTGGTTCTCGTAGGCGGAGACTCGGTCCTCGTTAGCACGAATTCGAGGACTATGGCGACGACTTGATTTCTCTCGATCGGGGCTAACTTCTTGGTCCATATCGAGAGAAGGGTAAGGGACGGATTGTGTTTGGATTGTTTTTTAGGAGTTTGGGGGTTTTCTTATAGTTGGCTAGTGCTTGGTTAAGGGTTCTTTATGTTTTTCTCACATTGACATTTCATCGAACACCTTCCATGCATCATTTTCCAACTTCACCTCAAAGCTCCAATATGCATCAAAACCAACAAATACAAACACAATACAATGTATTCCAACACTCTTGGATAGCAAAGGGAATGGGGAACACCAATATTTGCATACAATCCACAATAGAGAACTATACTAGCAAGAACAATGAACAAAACTCAAGCTAGAACAAACAGTAGCTCCGATACCAAATGGAGTGTTCCCGTCGCGTGATGGGAATGGAGATTAGCTTGAGTGGAACTTCAAATCAACAATCGACCAAAAGCTTGAACACCCAAAGGAAAGGATATGACCTTGTCATAAGGTAATCCACAACCCAAGGCCTAACACCCCACCAAGATTATCATAAATGATAAACCACCAAATAATCTATAAAGGAATGACTTGAAAACACCACCAAATTACTTGGATAAAGTTTTTGAGGAAGTTAGGAAAACCCTACAATGCATAAGCATGACAACAACATTCTGAATAAGCTGCCGAAAACACGCTGGGAGGGGGTATTTATACAAAATGGGGTTTTAAAATTAAAACACAACGTTTTGAACACAAAAACATGCGCAGAAAATGACTCGTCGCTGATACTACGCCTAGGTCCCGAGCGTTACTGGGCGTCTGACGTAGCAGCTAGCGATCCGAATAGGAAACTGTCGCGGGCGCGACAGATTGGGTCACGGGCGCGACATACCAACTGGGCTGGTCAATTGATACGGCTACAGCAACAGAGCAAGGAAGGGTCGCGGGCTCCACTGTAGGACCCGGAAAATTTCCGTTCGGGGAAATTATTTCGGATGCGCTACTTAAATGATCGGGATCCGACTAAGGTTGCTTAATCCTTAAATAAGGATATTTTTATTTTCGAAATTCATTTTCGGGATGATGAAGCTTTATTTATTTACAAACCCGTTTTTTATTATTTAACTTACCCGAAATTGCATAAATAATTTAGTAATAATTTAATCCCGACCCAAAATGTTAGATTCAAGCTCGGGAATTGAAGGAAAAGTGGGCCGCCAGAACCCGTTAAAACCCTCCGTGTTTACATTCTGGTCGACTTTTCTCCTCTACTGAAAGAGATGGATTGAAATCGATAAAACCCACCTGGGTTTTATTGATTTCTAGTCCATTTCTCTCAGGCCTAGTCTTGAATTGGTAGTGGATATGAATAAAATCATTTTTTATATTATGTTTATGCAAAAATCGAACATTTTAAATAATTAAATGAATTTATAAAATTTTAAAGAGTCGCCAGCAGATTTAAGGAAATCGACAAACCATAAAATAAGAAAAATTGACTCCGTTCTACGAACCCGATTTTTAGATTCGGGGGTAAGGTTACGACTTCGAGAATCATAAGAATTTTCAAATCCGCCTGTTAGAAAACAGACTCTACTAAAATCGACATTGAAAAGAAAGAGAGCGGGGTGAAGTTTGGTTAATTTCGCGAAGTTATTATTCAAATCATGCAAGATTAAAGTAATGATATGTATTTTTTACAAAGTATGTACAAGTAAAGGAATTAAAGAATGGATTACATGATGAAATACGATAATATAAATTTTGAAATCAGACCTTGCTTTAAGGTGGTGGATGTGATGGATTCGATCCCTTGATTTGGCCTTGACTTGGAGCTTGAATGAAATAATGTAAAATGGCTAAGAAGGGTAGTATATGGGTGATAATATGGATATGATAAGGTGATTATGAGAGGATTAGAAATGAATGTGGATGATGAAATTTTGAGAGAATTTGAGTATAGTATGGGGGTTTTTTGCATTTTGGACCCCGAATTTTAGGGGTATTTACATTCTGAACCCTTACTTTTCAACTTTAACATTTTGGACCCTAAAGTTTGTAGGCTGAATAAAAAAGGACCTTAAAGTTTGTGGACTGAAGAAAAAGGCCCTTGTCTCATTTTTTATTTTCCTCCCATGTTTGAATTTATCTCCCGATTGACGTCAAACTTTAGGTCTATGGTTAAAACTAATATCGAAGCTATAATACACCTCTCTTATTCGTGTCGAGGCTACTTAGACCCCTGAGTACATGGTTTTAAGTAACTCCAACATGAATAAAAGAGGTTTATTATAACTTTAATATCAGTTTTAACCTTAGTCTTGAAGTTTGATGCCAATCGGGAGAGAAATTCAAACATGGAAAGAAAAAGAAAAACGGGAAACGAGCTTTTTTTTCACCTCACAAACTTTAGGGTCTTTTTTTTCAGCCCACAAACTTTAGGGTCCAAAAAGTTAAAGTTGAAAACTAAGGGTTCAGAATGTAAATACCCCTAAAATTCGGGGTCCAAAGTGCAAAAAACCCTATAGTATGGAGGTAATTGATGAGAATAGTTGATGAGGTGAAGGTGAAATGCAGGGGGTATTTATAAGTGAGGGAGTGAGAGGTTTGGAGGGAAAATAAGGGGAACATACCCCTAAGATCATGCCATCTAGGATCAAAACTCAAGCGGGTTATAAGGGGTCAAGGCAAAGTCAATGAACGTGGAGCTATGATCATGGGATTGCATGGGAGGAAGAATTTTGGCGCCAGAACGAATTAAAACCCAGGCGGGTTTTATTTACTCTTCCCACGGATCGCTAACGTGGCTGCTCGAAACGTCGCGTCTTGCTGATCTCAAAACCCAGGCGGGTTTTAATGTTTTTCCTGGACCGGGTTGCTTGCTGGGCTAGATTTCTGGACCTGGAAAATGTTAAAACCCGCCTGGGTTTTAAAACTGGCCAAGTGCAACTTCAAACGGTCATAACTCTTTCATTTGGACTCCGATTGAAGCAATTCAAAAGGCGTTGGAAAGTTTATGATGTGTACTTTACTTTCATCAAAAGAAAGAGGGGCAACAAGATTTGTGAAAAAAATGGGATTCGAAATGGTGGGCATATGTATGTTGAAAAGGGTGGAAAATGGATTTTTGTGGTGGGTTGGCCCGGTAGCTTTTTATTTAGGAAGGTCCATTGGATTTTCTTTCATGCTAGCCTCTTTTCTT
Organism: Portulaca oleracea; assembly: GCA_029582165.1. Taxonomy (NCBI): domain Eukaryota; kingdom Viridiplantae; phylum Streptophyta; class Magnoliopsida; order Caryophyllales; family Portulacaceae; genus Portulaca; species Portulaca oleracea. The sequence goes on from CM055892.1 coordinate 11,320,008, forward strand.
GTTATGCTTGATTTGTATACTTGTCCCGGTACAAAATCCGATGTCTACAGCCACATGGGTGTCGCGGGCGCGACGAGCAGCTGGAGTTGAGCGCTGGCGGTCGTCTGCTAGACGCTGGCAGTGGCTGGCTTTGGCGCGAAATATGGAGCTATCTGGAACGTACACTGGTAGCGCCTGTCGATGATGCCCAGCCATAACTCGCCCATAGCTGTGTGTTGCGGGCGTTACCTCCACCGTAGTGGACGTTACCTCGCTTGTTCAGGTGGTGGCGGGCGAAACCTCTTCTGTAGCAGGCGCTACGGCCTGCTGCCAAGGCTACCTTGTTCCGCTTCTTCCCACCTTGTGTTTCCTTGACTCGGGACCACACCCGGACCCCGATGCCACGTAGTTCCTCATCACGGGATGGCCTAACATTGTCCCAAGGCCCCCGGGGCCGTTGACAAATCTCGAGCCTGTTCCTTCGACCACAACGGATGGCTCCTCGAAACCACGACAAGTTGTTACTCATTACCTCGCCTTTTGTGAACGTGTATCGATTTTTGAGAACGAGCGGGTGAGCGGTTTTAGCACGGGAATGTCGGGTCGAGGTTTCACCTATCATGTCATTAATCACAAGCCCGACCATGGAAGCTTGTACCCGAACCCGGTATGGTCCACCGTCCCCAATGCTTTTGATTAAATAAGTGCATTCGTTCTCTTTGCTTCAATAATCGAAAATGCCAATTATTCAAACGAGCATTGTTCGGATTGAGAATCAGACGACTTATCAACTTCCTTGATTTTTTTTCTCATTACGTTTCAATTTAGAAGTAAAACTCTTAAAAGTAATTTTACGTCAGACTTTAAGCTCTCTTTTAATCCTGACCAGCTTATGCACAACTCTAAACATAGGTGAACCTCTTACATAACATCGCCAATTTGAGCGGACAATTGAGAGTACTTGTCATAAGAAGACCAGACATCCTGGAACCTAAACGTCGCTTGTTTCTTTTCTCCCAGCCAAGGATTAGTATTTAAAAGTACATACGCATGGTCCGAACAAGTAAACGGTCCATTAGAAACACGATACTAAGGATACAAGTCTTCCTAACTAGATGTAATAAGCACCCTATCTAGCTTTTCATATATTAAGTATGCCTTACAGTGCTTTTTCCAAGTATAGGGCCGACCAACAACGACCCGCATCAGTACAACCTGAGTTTGTGAGGAAACTATTTAAACGAAAAAACTTCCGGGATTAAACGGTGATGCACCTATCTTTTCTGAAGCACTCAATAACTCATTAAAGTCCCTAAGGAGACATGACGGTCCAGAAACATTCTGGGAATGATTAGTAAGCTTTTCCAGAAAACATCCTTGTCTCTTTCTTGTGAAGGGCCATAGCAGGCCGTAAGGAAAAACTCAGATTGGTAAATTTTGTCAGTGACAAAATAGTAAAAGAATCTATCATCCTTTAGACAGACTTGGAACTGTGCCACATTGGGGTTCCATGCGCACCATAAACCCCCCGCGTCATTGACCGGATTAATAAGCTCGTGACAAGAAAACCCTAATTTCCTAAGAATACTTTGGGAGTTAGACTTAGAAACCATTGTTTCGAGGATAAATAGAACATATGGATTAATAGTACGTTGAATAAACTTCAATTCATCCAAGAGGCATGATTTCTTTGCCCCTTGAACATTACAAGATACAACTTTCATTCTAGAAATAGTAACCATAAAAGACCTCCGCGGTCAACAAAAAGACCTCCGCGGTCAATAACAAAAAGAAATTCAGACCAAGGAAGAATAAAATCACCCTTAGGCAAACAAGCCTTCTGCCTATCGAAACATCTTAGAAAAAGTCTACCTATTACCAAACCAAAATTCAACAAACTAATCCAATCTTCAAGAGTCATAATCCAAAGATCTCCTAGCCATCCTGTATTTCCCTGGTAGATCTCCTGATAGACATTACCCAAGGGATCTGCAAACAAACAAACAACTTCTAAAACTCCAACTAAAGTAAGAAAAGAAACAAAAACAAAGCAACAAGGATGCAACATTAAAAAGGAGAGAGTAAAACTCAAACTTAAAAATGACAAAAGAAAGTCTCACGACCAGATCAAGTTAGTATCTAATAAGATTCCAAACAATCCATAGCTAATCATAGACATTCAAGAGGCAACAAAACCAAGGGTCTTCATCTTACACATTAGGCCAGTATCCAATCTATGCTCAAGGTGAAACATACTTCACACTTGACACATAGTGTGCCTGCTTGCCAATGGAAGGCAATGTTCAAGCCACAAGAATCAAACAAAGTCACTCAACCAACAAAGAGACAAAACCCAACATAACAACCCATCACAACAAACCACAAAAGTGGCCAGTAGACCCATAACAATAACCAGGCCCACTTTCCAGGATTATAGCTCAACAGGCCCACCAAGGCACTCATCCAGTGAAACATTACCATCAACATCCCACCATTTTACACACATGTCAACTCTCCGGTTATCCACCTGTGTAACAACAATAATAGTTGAAATAACAGGAGTTTTTGAATATGAAAAATGGCAGCCAAAATCATATAATTAATTTGATAACAAAATCCACTAAAGTCCAAATTAGAACACACCCTAAGCACGTGAAAAGAAGAACAACAACCCAGCAATATCCTAAGCCGCCAAAATATTCACCACTTAGTCCAAATGTAAAACAATCCTGACCAAACACCATTCAGCCACCAACAAAATATGAAAATCCATTCCAAAAAAGTAATAATAAATAAGGAAACATCAAAATTTAATAAATAAGGCAGTTTATTATTAATAGAATCAAATCGAGACAAACAAGTTTCCAAATGATTTGCGTACATAACAAGGATCATTATTAACTAATTTTTAGGATGGGAGGAGAACTCCTCACCATCATCAAATTTCCGCTTTTTTGATGAATCTAATGATATTCCCAGGCCAATTTCCTCCAAGTCCATAAAGATGTCCTCATCCTCCTCAATATAATCATCCTTGTAGTCTTCAAGGACATCAAGAACTTGTGTGGTATTTGCATTCCCCCCTTCAAAGAGGGGGGAGTAGAGGGGGTAAATTATTGACCTTATTAATGCCAGAGTCATCCTGGCCCATACCGTCACCAACCGAATCCAAAACACAAGAGGAAGATGGTCCCATAGAACCATTCTTAGGGGGGAGGGGGGCAACAGCAAGAGACACAACAAAAGAATCAATAGCAGAGTTTTGTTCCTCCACCACAATTGTTTTTCCTTTGCCCTTTCCATCCACATGGGGTAAATCTTTTTTTTTTTTAATTTGACCTCTCAGTTCTACCTTCATCGATCCGGATCCATGGTTGTTTGGGCCGAAAAGGTTTGGAAACTTGGCCACGTTTTTTGAGGGCGACCGAGATCCATTCCTCTTGTTGCGCGACTTACAATGAGCAAGATGAGGTTAGCCCCGTTTACTTAAACTTCTCAACCGTTAATTCTAATCTAGGCGCTGCCGGTGCATTGGGACAAAGTTCTAGCAAATGATCCCTAGACCCACACAAAGCACATATTTCGAACAACCCTTCATAAGTAATGGGAATTGGGAAAATTCTCCTTGGAGACGGGATTGTCAAGGAACCTGGAAGGGTTCTTGTTATATCAATATTGATAAGAACTCGCACAAAGCGTCCCTTTTTCCCAAGGAAGGTGTTCAGGTCAACACGAATAACTTGGCCCACCGAATGAAGACTATACTTTAGTACTGACTCCGCCTAAAATTCCTAAGGAAGTCGATACAGGCGAACCCATTGGTCGATAGTGGAAAATACGGCAGAATAAGGGTCAAAAAATGGTTGCCAAGGCCTACAAACAAGATTGAGGCCCCGGACAAACCATGGACGATTAAACGATACATATTCCTTATCCACCGTGTTAGCAAACTTGATTAGCAACCAACCCAGCCCAAGATCAATAAAATCAACAGCACCATGCACATGCTTCCAATCTGACTTAGTTTTTGAAATAATTACCGGTAAGGGCACAGATTCCCCTCCACAAGTTCGCAATTAAGCAAAGTTGGGATAATTCCTCCATGTCAGAATCTTCCACCAAGTCAGGCATAATCGGGTCATCTGGGTTAGAGGGCTCATCTTGGTTTGTCACACGAGAGGGGTGACAGGCATTAGGAAAAACCCTTTGCCGATTCATGACATCGGATGAACCACTTGGAGTCCCGTGAGGGTGAACGACAGAATGTGGCTGCGATGTAGGATCATTATTTGGACCCACACTTTCCACTACGTACTGAAGTGAGTCAAAAAAGAGGGATTGGGGGGCCTAGCTGTTCTGCGTGGATGTGTAGGTGGACTCTCACCCAAATCAGTCGGGTTGGAGTCTGGGCTGGAGGATGAGAACCATTGTTATGAGGGAGATGAGTATCATTATGGGAAGTGGAAATGCCAGAAGGCATGAGCAAAGAGAGCAAAAATAGAGTGAAGAACATCAAAGAATAACGGGAATGATAAAATTGGCACTGACTGCAGAAGAGCAACACACAATTTATAGAAAACCAACACACACAACATAATTCATAGCAATTAATCGCAAAGAATACAAATAACACAATTAAGATGGGTATTATGAACGCCGCACCTTGTAAAGCCCATTTTGAGTCAATCAAGCGACAGATGCCGGCAAAATAATGAATGGCATCAGCAATAAAGCCATAATTACTAGCAAACATCTGAAGGATCGTGCCATAAATGACTTCCAGAACTGCAGTCAATGCCTCTAACCATGGAGATCCATTCAAGATGCAGATGGACAGTCGGCTGGATCTCCACCAACCATTCGACCAAAATGTCATTAACATAGCACAATAAAGGCCAGCCAACTATGCAACCCTCCGCCGGTAATAGAAACCCCACATTAATGCTTTCCGCGGGCCTAAACAACAAGAAAACCAATTGAAAGATTGTATTAAAGGGGAGGGGGAGAAAGAGAGGAGAGAGGAGAATGGTTGGATTCAATTTGCAATTCAAATCTATAAATAAGATGCAAATCAACCATGGTCTGGAATTAAATGATAAAAAGAAACGGATGAGAATTCCTCAATGCAAGGAAGATGGAAGAGAGGAAATGATGGACAGTAATGACAGGAGTCTCACTCTATCAGATATATATATATATATATATATATATATATATATATATGTATGTATGTATGTATGTATGTATGTATGTCTGTATGTGTGTCTGTGTGTGTATTCACCCATTTGGTTGTAATATTTATAGGAAGAAATAGTTGCAAGAATTCTGAAGTCTGCTTGTATTTTTGTTATGAAAAGTATTCGCTTCATTCCTTAATATCTATTACTTTAACTAACTTTTTATTTTTCATAATAACTATCACTTTACAATTCCAATACAATATTAATGATAGTTTTCTAAATTTACCTTTTACTTGTATGATTATCAATAAAAATATGTAACCAAAATAAAAATTTGTTTATTACTTTTATCATTTTCAATACAATAATCATTTTCAAAACTTTTCCAAAATTCAAATGTGACAATTATTGAAGGATGGAGGGAGTATGCATTCTTGTTAATATCAAAATACTCATTATCTCCACGTGGATTTCACGTTTTTCTGCAAAAAGTCTTCATCATTATCAATGATGTGAATTGTCTTTACATTATTGTTCACATTTTAGAGTACTAGTGGATGGTGTCCGTGCAAGGCACGGGCTCAACCATTGAAATTGTTAGTCAATTGTACATATATTAAGGATGAAGTAAAAATTCTTGACAGTATTGTGAAGAAGGAATGTAATAAAGATAGCACTTATTCTAATGGATAAGGTAAAGAAGCTTCCTAACTCCTTAATTGAAAAGACAACATTGTCTTATTCTGGTGGACACTCTCATAACTAAGGCCTTCACCGTGTGTTGTTTTGTTCCGATGGACACTTTCATAACCAAAGTCTTCATTGTTTCAAACAAGAGCATGTGGCCTTCCATTGCTATGTCTTCTGTTCGAACAGTCCAATATGAAAACAGTTGGTTTTAGTGTGTATTTAACGTCTTCACTTTACCAGAGTCTCCTGGAACATATAGAAACCAAGCAGTAATACCAAACAAGTCAAAATCAGATGCAATTTGACCAAACCCAACAAAATCCACAAATCGCAGAAAATTTACAGCATTACCGAATATCAAAAACCACCCAAAAAACACAAAAGCATATGCAATTCGAACAAACCCAAAAAAATCCCCCAAAGGGGAAGACATTTACTTTATTGCCTAGGTAGTAAAATGAAGCAACCAACACAAAATCAAAAAACTTTTATTGACATAATAATAATAATATTGTATACACCACAAATACACAACTTTGACAATTGATAATAATCAAATTAGAGATACAGAAAGAGAAATTAAACCCCGTGAATGTGAAGAAGGAGATAAAGTTGATAAGCATTTGCACGTACCAAATCAATGCAGACCAGACAATCTAGAGAGAGAAAGATAGAGCAAAGAGAGAAGACAATCTAGAGAGCAAAGAGTGTATGGGTGCAAGAGCCCAGACCAGGAGATGAAAAGATAAAAGAGAAAGAGAAGTGTGGAATACAGGAATAATACTATGAGTCATCAAGAAAAATAGTGAAGGTGCAACACGTGTCAAGGGAGTTCATTCAAGTAATATGTAATAACATTGACAGGTGGATAATAAATAGAGTGGAAAAGCATAGAGGCAAAGCAAGCTGCAAAACAAGACCAAACAACACACATGTTATTCTTTTTTACTTTAGAGTACTAGTGACTTGTGCCCGTGCTTCGCACAGGCGGCCTTATGATAAATTGCATAAAAGGCCTATAACAAATTTGTATAAAAGGGTGGAAATCCACATTGTATATGCATGACAATACATTTATATTTAAAAGTGTATGAGAATATGTTTATGACATATATGGGCAAATTGCATTAGGGTGATCCTTGTGGCCTTGTTCTTTTATCAAGCTGCAAGAAGAAATCAAACATAAGTGTCAACTTGTTGCAGTGCTAACTCAAACAAATTGATGAAAAATTGATGAATTTAGCCTCGCTCTACAATGTATCATGCCATGAACATCCAAGATTCTAATAGTTGAATCTATACAGATGATCAAGGCAGGTGTTTGGTTCATGATCATCATGATCGTCATCATACTTTTAGAATTAGAAGGGAATGCTAATGTGGAGGCAGGAACACCCAAGGTCACTGTAGGGAATATCTCATCAGTCGATGATGCTCTCAACTTCAAGATTTATTATGGACAGACCTTCAAAGTCATAAAAAATTCCATTGATGGCATGAGTTATCTTCTTGTCCAGGTTCCCTTTCTCTTTTTTCACTTTATTTTCTCATATTTCCATAAAAGGTATGAAACTTGATACTATTACACTATTTGTTTTTTAAATGCATTGCTTTTACACATTTATTTTTAATTTGATGCATCTGGATCTACCATCCAACAGCTGGGCTACTGATCAAACCCATCCTTTTAATGTTATCAAAATATTATTTGGGCTGCTACTAAGTTTGAGTTGCACACAATGTACATGGTTTAACTAAGCTGCTAAAAAGTATATATGACAGTTTATGTAAGAAATAGGTGGGAGAATTTATTGAGGTTTATGATTGCTAGTAGAAGCTGAGTGGGAGAATTTATTGGGGTGATAGAGATGTTGGATTGTTGAACTTTAAGGTAAGTTATAATTGGAGTTTAGGCAAATCATTAATCAAATTATACTTAGCTGTTATTTTATAGTGGTTAGTTGTGTTTATAAAATGTCAACTATCATGCTAATGTTTGATATGGGATTTTATAAGATAGAACATAATATAGTGTAGCACAATAAAAAATTTAACCAATTTTCAACTGGATTATGTTTTACCCTCATACAGTGCTATACCCAAAATTGATATATTAAATTACAAATTCAAACAAAAATGTCAACTGACTGATTTATCATCCCAAGGTTACACAGAAAAGTATGGAGCATAAATTGGTTCTAATATTTTGGTACTAATTCCTTCTTAAGTAAAATTTCATGTGAGTCATAAATGTAAAAGATTAAGATAAAAGAACTGGGTCCTTTTGAATCAAAATCAAGAGTAGCCCACACTCAAAAAACATTGGTGGGAAAGACCAAAAACAATGATATAGGAAGGTTTCTATAATCTTGTTGCACTGCACTATAGTGACTTCCATAATAAGAACTAAAACATCAATTCAGCTGGTCATCAATATTATAGCATTTTTTTAAACTTGGTAAAACTAACCTAACTTGAATAATTGGAAATCGAACTTGAACAAATTGGACTCAATACTTCAACAATCAGATCAATAAAAGAGTCAGTACTCTTTCTGAAATTTCATCGAACACATAGTGTGCATCATCCGGATCAGCAAATCAGACAAGCATATTGTAGCTATTAAGACAATTTTGCATGATTCCTCTACTGATTGAAGATTTCACCATTAAACTTAAAACATAACATAAATATTGATTTTGCTACTTGTTGCTTTACTGCATTCAACCCCTTTTCTCCAAAATCAAACATATCAAAAGCATGTTTGTAGAAACAATTCAGTAGAAGAATTTCCCTATCGCAATGTTCGCTTTCGATTTTACTGCTTATTGCTCAACTAAAGTTAACCACTTTCTGAAAAATCAAAAGCATCATACTAACCTAATTACACAGATAATGTTTTCATTATTGAAATTAAATTAGGTTTTTACCTGAAATGTTACTCTGATTTCGGAGTTGGAACTTGCTTGGACTGACGCTAAGGTAATGGTTGTGTCGTTGACGTCAACTGCAATAGTAGTTGTAGTAGCAGCGGATGATGGCATCAAATCTGGAATGCAAGAACAAGTTTTGGGAAGATAACCAAATATAAAATTAGAAATTAGGGTTTAAAAAAAAGGTTAATGACTGATGGACATGGAGATGAAGATGAGGAGAAATGATGGAGCCCTACCTCTTGAAATTCGTCATCAACAAACGATAGAAATGAGGGTTTTGAAGAAATTGAGAATTGATGAGAGAAAATGAATACACAAAGAACCAAGAAGCGGCAATTTTTACTGATAGTATGGCAAGAGTTGAGATATTTGTAAAAGCGTAAAGCAAGCACGTGGCAGAGGAAAGAGTGAATAGGCGGTTGGGCCAGCCCATTTACCTACAACACAAAACCTCGCAGGCAAGCAGCCTGCAAAACAACAACAAAATTTGGGAGGCAACTCTCCCTTTTATAATAGAAGTATATGACATGAAGTGGATCATACAAAACAAGCCTTTGTCAAGATATCTCATTATAGTTTTCTTTTCAAAGTACACGATACAAGGTAGATTTCAAATTGAATTGACAATGCATTATAGTTAACCTAATTTGTTATCTACTCTTCATTCGTTTTCACCAAACATTCTCTATCTTAATCCTGATATTCGTCTCTATTTGTTTTTGTTGCAAAGCTTGTGTCTTTGGAGTTGAGTCTCTTTCCTTTATTTCCATATCTCATGTCTTGAAATTTGCAAGCCTTTGAAGTGTTTCTATTCTCATGTTTTTGATGTAACATCAAACTAAGTTGTTTGAATATTTCATTATTTTAAGAACTAAGACGGTGAGATCTTTGATAATTTTGTTGGTGATTTTAGGAATTGTTATCCATGTTAGACAGTAGCTGAATTTTTCAACATTACAAAACAAAGTTAGTTGTTACCAAAAAAAATCACACTAAAAAAAGTAGCCATTGTATTGTAATTTGTATTAAAACTTATAAAATTAAAATTAATACAAAAAATATACAAAGAATATTCCAAAATTAAATGGAGCAATAATTCAACTAATAATACATCATGTAGTTACAATACAAAAAATTTTCAAAACCAAAACCTTTTTTCTTAAAAAAAAAAACTAAAATGGAGGAGTATCATCCCACACTCTCCGATTACCCTTTTATCATCGAAAAACTCAAGCTTGCATTTCGGAACAAGTGTTCCTCTTACCTCGACCCACCATTAGAGCATGTTAGGAAGGGAGTCATCGCTACCCTAAGCCCATACTACTTTTCCATGTGGCTCTCCAATTCACACCTGCTAACCAATAGTCCAATCATCGTCGTCTTGTCACCATAATCTGCCATTTTCTCACTGTACATATAGGTGAATGAGTTGTAACAAAGCCATATTGAGATTGTTACTACGCGATCTATAGTGTTTCAGTAATCATTATTACCACTACCAAAACGTTATAAAGTTTGTTGAAATTGAATTCAATAGATTGTAGCTTTATTCATTATAGTTATGAGGAACACGTACATGTACTAGCTGAAACGCTCTTCTAGTTGCTCCTGTTTTAGAGTGAAAGCACCGAGCACAAACACATGGGTTCGTTTAACTGCATTTAAACTCATTGAAAGCTCATTCAAATAAATGGTTGTACAGGTGTTCTATGGCTTGTAATTTTAAAACCCCCGCATCATCTACAATGCCTCACGATGAACATCCAAACAAAACCATACATTATTATTGCGTCAAAACCGGCCATTCAACCAAGATTTTGTAATTATTTCCTAGATGAGTTCACAAACTTGAGTCAAGAGAAGAAGAAAACACCTGCCCGTCAAACCTGATTCATTCTCACTTCTGCAATCCTAATAGAGTCCAAAATCCATGAATTGTTTTCCCTCTTCTAATCAATTAACTCAAAGTAGAAAACTTATATAACATGACATGTCGGTAAACTTCCCCAGGACTAACCATGACAGAAGGGAAATTAGGATGATTGACGGCATCTGGGAAGGCTTGAGTCTCCAAGCACAAAGCAGCATGAGGTCCATACACATACCCTCCTTTCCCCTTTTCATGAGCTAGCATATTGGCTGTATAAAACTGGACTCCCGGCTTATTAGTCCACAACTCCATCACTCTCCCAGACTTATTGTCCCGAACAATAGCAACAGGGCTCAAAGAGGCTCGTGTCTTAGACTTATTCACATGATCAAGGGCGTAGTTTATGTCATAGCCTTTTGGGAGCTCATTGATCCTACTTCCAACAGCGTAAGGCTTGAGGAAGTCATACGGGGTTCCCTTCACTGGGGCCAACTTACCAGTGGGAATCAGGTATTCATCAACCGGAGTGATACGAGACCCAAATATTTGGACTTGATGATCTAGGATGGTGCCGCTGTTGTGGCCTCCTAGGTTCCAGTAAGTGTGTTGGGCCAGATTCACCGGGGTGGGTTTGTTTAGGGGTTTCCCACTCATTTCTACTATCAGACTGTTATTAAGGCCTATTTTGTAGGTTACTTTCACCATCAAATCTCCAGGGAACCCTGCAAAAAGGAACGATTCAGAACATAGTTGTCAGAGGTGCCAATCTCTAACATATAATTATAAATCCATTCTTAGTCCCACAGAAATTAAACAGAGCTATGAAGAAAATTAATGGTACCAAACCTTCTTCTCCATCCTTGCTGTAATAGCTGAAGGTAATGAAAGGAAGTTGCCCTTCATTATGGTACTTGGTGACCTTCCATATACGGGTACTAAATCCTTTTGGGCCGCCTGTTTAGATGCAAAAGTTAGAGTTGAATCAACTGGCCTAAGCCTTTTCCTGGATTTCACAAACAATTACCAACTGTGAGGTCCAATTGAATGAAGAAAATTAAGAGTAATTTACCATGAAGCATGTTTTTGCCCTCATTTGGCACCAGCTTGTAGTTTACTCCATCATAGGTATATCGTGCACCACTGATCCTATTAGCCACTCGTCCAACAATGGCTCCAAAGTATGTTGTGTCATTCTGTAACAACACCACAAATAATTATTAATATTTTGGGTTACCAACCGAGACAATGTCAATGCTTTGGCAATATAACAAATTTGTATAATGATGAACTCACACAATTATTAGTGAGAATGTGTACAAATTGAGTTATACGAAACTAATGCGTCCGATGTTTCCGAGTTATAGCCTCAATGGCTCAATATCAGCATTTAGTGACATAACCTCACCGGAAACCTTCTCTGAACATTAGGCTTCAGAAAATTCTGTGTTGATCTCTTAACATTCACTTTTAGAGAGCATTTGTAGAATCTCACGAAAAATTTTTCTTGATTTCCTAAATAAGTTTTTCCCAATTCCCCCTTGTACAATGTTTTACCAAGTTATTGTGAAATAATGAGATTTACATAAAATTTTATAACCACCTCTTAAACTTACTTAAATATGATAAAATTTGGTCAACTAAAGAAAGTTGACGAAATTTCCCAGGCAAATTTTTCGGCCAAACAATCTATTAAGGAACTATAATAGACAAATTGGCTTTTTAGAAAGAGCAAATTCATTTTTTATAGACGCCTTTAAATAATAACGTAGTTTTCTTTTGTACCCTGCCGAGTTGTAATGTTTATCATGTGTTTAATACACAAGTTATTCATTTTAAAAGGGTAGGTAAGTGTCGTTGACATAAAACTAGTACAACTATAAGAAGTTATCAGTATTCGCAAACAAAAGAATACTATATAAAACACATATTTTTCATGTACCTCTATTTTATAAAAGTCAACATTTATATCGAGAAATACTCATAGTTTTAAACATTGTTGACAATTAAAACTCATACAATATTTTATATATTTAATTCTCACACTGTATTGTATTCTAACGTGACATTCACCATCAAGAATTCAGTTATAATTATAGTGATACTATAGTATTGTTGTCTCTCCATAAATAATTATAGTGATACTAACGACATCTGATGTCTTTGGTTAGAAGGAAAATAACTCTGGTTGGAAGGAAAATAGCTCTATTTATCAAATTTTCCCTTGTTTGATTTTAGGCAAATTACTTTTAAAAAAAATGCCAATATATGTTATACGAGTCATATAGATTATTAATGAAATAATTTGAAACTTAAAATTCATACTTAACCATTATTCAATCGATGTTGTCATATTATAAAGTTATGATCCCAACTAATGTAATCGAACTTTATTATTAAGGGTGTGTTTAGTGCAAAGGAAAACTGTTTCCTAGGAAAATAGTTTCCTTGGAAAATGATTTTCTTAGAAAATGGACTTTCATTTGATATTTTCCTGTGTTTGGTACACAAGAAAATGATTTTCCTATAAAAGAATTTTCACATGTTTGATAATAAGGAGACAGAGATTAAAATGCGTGTATGAGAGAGAGTGGTGGAGAAAGAGTGAGAGAGAGTGGTGGAGAGAGAGTGAGAGAGAGTGAGAGAGAGTGGTGGAGAGAGAGATTAAAACGGGTGTAAGATAGAGTGGTGGGGAGACAAAAATATCAAAACGGGTGTAGAAGAGAGAGTAGTGGAGAGAGAAACGAGAGAGATATATTAAAACGCGTGCATGAGAGAGAGTGGTCGAGAGAGAAAAATATTGCATGGGTGCAGGAGAGAGAGTGGTGGAAGAGAGAAAACAAGAGAGAGAGAAAGAATATATTAAAACGGGTGTATGTGATATATATATATATATATATATATATATTCAAATCGGTGTGTGAGAGAGAATGGTGGAGAGAAATAAAGAAGGGAGAGAAAACGAAAGAAAACAGAGAGAGAGAGAGAGTGAGAGAGTAGGGGAGAGAGGGAGAAAATGGTTTTCCTTAGGTTGGAGTCAAGAACTGGAGGAAAATCATTTTCCCGAAAAATGGTTTTCTCCATTTTTCAGTCACCGGGAAATTGAGAAAATAAACACACCCTAAGTTTAGTTAATTTTAGAGAATAAAATGTCATCATAAAAAGCGGTATACCTTTTTAGATGAAAATACTTGGAGTACAAAATTCATATTATAAAGTTTCAATCAAAACCTTTAATACAGCTTAAGTTTCAGTTTTAGTTAATTTTAGCAGTAAAAAATCTCTACATAAGTGGTAATATACGTTACAAAAATAAGATATTTAGAGCTTAAAATTCATACTTGAACTTTTTAAATCTATTATGTAGTATTATAAAGCTTTGACCCAAACGGTTGAAATTAAATTTTGCCTTAAGTTTCAGCTTATGTAGCAGTAGAAAATATCAACATAACTAGCGCTATAAGCTATAAATGAAAATATTTAGAGTTAAAATTTGATATTTGAACTTTTTCGCTCCATCCTTTCATATCATAAAGTTTCAATTCAAACAAATCAAATTGAATTTTGCTTGAAAGTTTCAATTAATTTTAATGACAAAAAATGTTGGTATATGTGGCGATATATATTACTCCCTCCGTCCCAAATTAATTGAGCTTTTGACTAAATTTTGACCATTAATTATTCACAAATTATAATGAATTACAATATGAAATTACCTTCATTGTAATTTTTAGTAAAGTATCGTTCTAATGATGGTAATTTCATATCGTAACTCATTGTGATTTGTGAGTAATTAACAATCAAATTTTTTTCAAAGTGTCAATTAATTTGGCACGGAGGGAGTATCAGATTAAAAATATTTTATGCTCAAAATTCACATTTGAGCTTTTTTAATCAATATTATCATATTAAAAATTTCCAAGCCATGTCATTAAATTTAATTTTGTTCGTAAACTCTAGATTTGAATCTACAATCCTACAATTTTTCAATTCAAAACTACTGATTGATCAAACTTTCATTAGAATCTTAAAACATCTTACAATGTTGCTTTTCTCTGAAGATTATGTGTTAGAATCACATTGTAATTCTATAATCCTACGATTTGATCCATGATCCTACATAAACTTACATTAACAACTTTAATATTTTGCCATAACAAAATAAATTTATATTAAAAATATTCACTGGAGTTATAATTTTATGTATTGTTTTGTTCTTACAGAATATTTTTTAAGATTTTTAATATTCTAAAATATTTTTTTACTATTTACAGAATGATTAATATTGTATGATCCTTGATCGAAGTTTAAGACTTTTGGTAACTTTTGGCAAATTTAAGCTAATATATCAAAATTAATTGTTTTATTTTTAAACTTTGGTAAGTTTTGGTAAATTGAAGTAAAAGCTGGTAAATTTTGGTAAAATGTAGGGATGACAATGGGGCGGGGAATCCCCGAACCCGTCGGTGCCCCGCCCCGCTCTAGGGAAAATTCCCCGCCCCCATTGGGGATGGGGACGGGGACGGGGATGATTTTCCAAAATCCGCTCGGGGATGGGGCGGGGATGGGGACAAAATTTTCCCCATCCCCGTCCCCATTTTTCCCGCCGGGGTGAATTCCCCGTCCCCATTTTTCCCGCCGGGGTGAATTCCCCGTCCCCAACCCCGAATCCCCATCCTCGAAAATGTTAAAATTACCAAATAACCTTTATTAAAATTTAATATACATATTAATGGGAAGGACAAAGTAGTAATTTTCCAATTTATTCTCACTTGTTGATGTATTATTGTTTGATTTTGATGTATTATTACTTGAGTAAGTTAAAATACGTTGTATTTTGAACATGTTAAAAACCGGGTTCGATTAAAAACGGATCTGATTAAAATTTAGTTAAATTTAGGATAGTTTTAAAAAATCCCCGTTGGGGATGGGGAATCCCCGGGGATGGGGATGGGGCAAGAATCATTCCCCGAAGCGGGGATGGGGACGGGGATGGGGATGAGTTTTGGGAACGGGGATGGGGACGGGGGTATACTCCCCGATCCGCCCCGTTGCCATCCCTAGCAAAATGGAGATACCCATGAATTTGACAATAGCCCTAATAATTTTGACTATCCTATCAATTCTAACGTAACTAGAACCATGGTTGGTAATAAGCCTTAATTTTCTTAGTTTTTATAAGCTTTCGGTAATTTAATAATAGACCTACTGATGATTATTTAAATTGAATTTTTTATTTGTTATTTTATTAAACTTTAAGTTTAAATTTATACCTATCGAGGCACTCCCCAAACTATAATATACAAAAGTCTGGTAACTTATATTGCAAGAACAAAACAAATGCAATTTATTAGATGCACCCGGAGCACGTGCTTCGGATGGTATGATTGTTCACCCAAATATATTAGATTATTCACCATGAATATTAGATTGTTCACTCCGAATGTTCACTTATAAATATCTGGAGCACGTGTGCTCCGGATGCATGCAATATATAAGACTGCAACTTGGAAGTTACAACCACTCTAAATTATTGAATGCCCAAAAGAATGGCCAAGAGCACTAAAAAATGTTTCAAAATATTATAACTTTCTGTCTGTATATGATTATTCGTTTACAGTGTAAGCCCCGTTCTTTTATATGGTTGGTGGGTTTGCAACTTCACACTGCACCACAATCTTCAAATTTTCACTGTAATTCACTATAATCTACCATTTTTCTTTTTATTAAAACTGAAAATTTTTCAAATAAAAAATCAAAACTTTCACTTTATTTTCACCTACCATTATTTTCAAATTAAAATATACCAATACACCTTCCATTATTTCCACCACAACTTTTCAATATCCCACCACACTTTTCAAATTTCCATTACACTGCCCAACCGCAACCGCACCGTAAAAAAAGAACGGGCCTAAAATTTCAAATTTCAAATAAAAACTACAATTTGAAATTTTAAAAATTTAAAAACTAAAAATTTAAAATTTAAAATTTAAATTTAAATTTAAAAGTTAAATATTTTAAACTAAAAAATTTAAAATTTAAAATTTAAAATTTAAAATTTAAAATAATTTTTTTTAATTTTAAAATTTTACAATTTAAAATTATTAAAAATATTAATATTATAAAAATTATAAATTAAAAAAAATATTTAATGAATACCAAATTTCACTAAAAATTAAAGGAGATAAAGTAAAAAATTGAAAAATGAATTTCACTAAATTTCTTTTTTTTCTAACTTTTTGAAATATAATTCACATATATTTACATTATATAAAAACACAACATTTTTCAAAATATTATGTCTAAACATAGATCAATCTACCAAAAGTTAACTAAAAGTAACATTTACCACTAAACTTTACAGTAAGAATGTAAGAATAAAAGACGGGGATACCGTGAAAGAAAGGGAACATATACTTTACTTAACCAAGATCAATACAAAGTTAGGAGGCATATCCTCCTGTCAAGCTCCAAAGTTCAGAGTACGTTGGAGGACATTCTAATTCTTGTTCCATTATTTACTTTAGCTCAGTTCTTTTATATGGCTGACAGGCTGCTGTAGCACACAGCACTAAAATTTTCCATATTCCACCACAATCTACCATAGCCCACTACAATCTACTTTTTTTAATTTAATTTATTTTTTTTTATTAAAAGTTAAACTTTTCATATTCCACCACAACCCACATACCACAACTTTCCTCAACCCACCACAATCCACCACATTTCTCCTACATCCCACCACATCGCACTGCAGTCAGTCGTATAAAAAAACGGGGTTTATACTTTGTAGACTTCACCCTTTTATATTCATATTTCATAACAATATAATAATAATAATAATTAATAATAATAATAATATAAAAACCATAGCAGTCAACATGGAGGCTGGAGCACACAGTATAATAGATTACCTCTAAAATAGTAAAATATAATATTTTTATATTGCTATTGTCTTATTGAGATGGAGGAACCGACAACTTATAAAGCCGATGAGTTCCTGGGCTCCAAACCAACACCCACAATGGGGTAGTATTTATTTATTTATTTATTTATGTATTTATTTATTTATTTATCCAGCTCATTTAGGTGCAGCTCTTTTAATTTATACGGTTGGTGCGGCGTCGCATGGTGTGATGCGGTGAAATTTGAAAAAATGTGGTGAAGTGTGGTGAGTTGCAGTGAGAGTTATGATAAGTGGGTTAGGTGAAAATAGAGAATGTGAAAAATAGAGAAGAAAAATGAATAGATACATTAATAATAATTGTGGTGTAGTATGGTAAAGCGTAGTAAAAATTAAATAATGTGGTGCGATCTAATACCACATCGTAACCTACCGCATAAAAGAACAAAGCATCGGGTTACCAAGCTCGTAAATATTTAAATCTAAACCGGAAAGATTCTTTCTTTTTCTTTTTTTGAAAAAAGTTCCAGCATAGAGTCAAAACAATTATTATTATTATTATTATTATTATTATTATTATTATTATTATTATTATTATTATAAATATATATTTCTGGGTACAAAGGGTGAGAATCGAAATATGTGGATTCTAATGGGGCATTTTGAAAAATTTATAATTTATTCTATTTAATTATTTTAAAAAATCATGTAATATTAATATGTGCATTAATGTGTGTATCTTTGTATTGATAACTATCCTTTCTTTTCCTTTTTTTCCACATGCATTATTCTTTTTTCTTTATTTTTTTAAATAAGAAAACTATTCTTTTTATTTTTTATTATTACTTTTTTCTTTATTCTTTTGAATATAAATTCGATAATATTTTCAAGAATATGTATGGTTTACTAGTTAAACAAATTTTTGATAAAGAAACTGCTATTAGAATTCTTCAAAATCCTGAGCCGGTAAAAGGAAATTTGGACTCTTTATGCTGGGGAGGACACCATACTGGGAGATACATTGTAAAATCAGGATATTGGTTCTTCCTCTAAAAGAATAAGCAGATACATGGCCTTTGCAAAAGTGCCGAACCAGTACGCAAGAAATTTTGGCATCAATATCTTCCACTAGTGGAATGTTTTTCTTTGAAAATTATGGACATGAGGTGGCGAGTATTAATCATTTATTTCGAGAATGTCATATTGCTCAACACATATGGAAGGCTAATCCGTTGGGTTTAAATGTGACATGAGAGTTTAATATTGTGAAATAATGGACTTGAGCCCGATTCAACCTCAAAAAGCTAGCTTAGGAGGTTAAGGCACCCAAGCCATTATAAACACCATAATATGGGTGTCAAAGGCCGATGTGGGACAATTCAACACGCCCCCCTCACCACGAGGCGCAGACAACAACTACGGGCGCGGCCCCAACATCAATGACCCTGGCTCTGATACCATGTGAAATAATGGACTTGAGCCCAATTCAACCCCAAAAGCTAGCTTAGGAGGTTGAGGCACCCAAGCCATTATAAACACCACAATATAGGCGTCAAAGGCCGATGTGGGACAACTCAACAAATATAATGTGGAAGAATTGGATCACAAATTGGATAAGATACTTGGTACATAAAGAGGAATATGGGGAACAAGATTAGTGTATCTTGCTGCGGTTTTATTGGGCATTAGGAAGGTTAGAAACCATGCCATGAAGTTCTACTCCATTGATATTAACCACAAAGATATCGAACAAGCTTTGGGTTTGGCTTTAAAGGAAGATGTTAATTGCAAGAGCAGGAAGAGAAAATAGGAACAAAAAGCTAACGAAGAAGTTGTAACTACTGTTATAGATACTAACCAACTGTTATTACAACCCAGCAGCATGAGGTAGTAGTTGACGGAGTTTGGACCAATAAGACAAACAGTGCAGCAACAATTTGGGTACATAAGTATCATCAAGTGTCATTGTATGATGTCTAAATTAGATAGGTGTAGAATAGAAAAAGCGTCAAGAGATAATGTTAAACAAGCTCATGATCTTGTATGTAGGAGAAATGTTAGGAATCTTATGTAATACTTATTTCATGACTATGAACTGATTCCCTTTGACAAAATAAAAAAATTAGAAACAAACATCCTCTCGGTACGTAATGATAAACACATGACATGAAATGAAATAATGGAACAATGGAAGTTTCAAAGAAACAGAAGTTTTTTTTTTTTACCATGTATTGGTTGACTGTATCATACCCAAGGACCACATCCGCCAGCTTTCCTGCAAAATCACCGCAAAAATGAAAACATAGGCTTCAAATTCAATAATTCATCCCTCAAAAAAACAGGACACCAAACAAAGGCTCCAAATTCATCACTCAACAATTGCCCAATAACAAATATCATCCTTTAGTAAAAGAATACCGTATTTTGCTTTATTATTTGTTTGCAAGATTTGGATGCGCGTATATCATGATTCATGAATGAAAATAAAATGTAAATTGGAATATTGCAAGTGCCAATCACATATTTCATATAACACAAATGATTACAGAAACTAGAATCTAAAGTCACTTGGAGTTATCCAGAAAATGATGCCTATGACTTACTTTTATTTGCAAGAAATATTCATAAAACCAAAAATCAACCAACTTAAAACCATACTGAATCATGTTGATATGAACTGGCAGAAATCACAGGCTTGGGTTGGAATTTATTCTTTCTTCTGATATAAATATATGTGGGAGGATAGTAAAACAATGGTGAATGCAATTTTTTGTATAATGTCTTCAACGATGATGTTAAATTAAAAATAACCTTGGAAGTTTTACTCCAAAATCATTAAAATTTGTTGAAATAATCAACCAATAAAAGTGAAATCTCCACTTATCAATATCTAAACAAATTCCAACAACAGGATTGAAAAGTCATCTATGGTCATTTTTTTCACATAACCAGACACATTTCTCAAAATGAGTATCCAATAATTCTACTCCAATATATAGGTAATTCATTTGAACTGGAAAGAGTTGCAATGAAAAAACTGACCATATTTGTCAGGAAAAATGACCGAGATGACTGTGGCGCCGTAGTTGGTGAGCTTGATAGAGAAATTTCCTTTGTTGAGTTCGTAGATGCCAATCTTGTCTTCTCTTCTGTGTTGTGAAAGATGATGATAACGGTTATGAATATAGCCTATTTTGGAGTCCAAGATTTCTGGGTTTGATGCGATACCAATACTGATTATGAAGGCGAGAGAAAAGAGGAAGAAGCAAATGTGGAGGGCGAATTTACCCATTTCTTTTTTGTTTTTAATTTTTTTGGCTATGATATGATATTAATGAAAATACGTGGGGGTTTCGATGTTTATAAAGTGAGTGGAAAGCTTACAACTCAAATGGATGGAATTGGTGGACTACTGACTGGGGTGGGGTTATTCACTTCAATTCCTGACGGAGACGTAGGATATATGGAAAGTGTTTCTTCATAAACCGATTTAAAACAAACCTTCTTTATTCCGAGTTTTATTTTTCTTTTGGAGAAAATTTGGATCCAATCTCAAATATACTCTCCACATTGCATATTAATTGATTTTTAGTTAATTACGTCATAGTTTTTAATGTCACTCTTTTCTTTAATTGATAGTTTCTTTTATATAATATTTTATTAAAAATTATAAAATTATACTTACATGATAGTCCCTCCGTTTCATATTAATTGTCGTCGTTAGAAATTGTGCAGTCAAATTTCAAAAATTTTGATCATAAATTTCTCAATATATATACAATGAGTTGTCATATAAAATTGTCACCATTAAGTTCGTCACGAAAAATACTACCATATAAGTATAATATTACAATTGTTAATAATATATTATGTGAGACATTATCAATCAAAGAATGTCATTGGAGACTGTAAAAGTTAAAATTTTGACAATTAATATGGAACGGAAGGAGTAATATTTTTTGTTACAAATCTAATGGTAGTAATTTTATATAACAGTTCATTACATATATTGATAAATCTATAGTTAAAATTTTTATACTTTAACTGTACAATTCTCAAATACGACAATTATCATGGAATGGATGCAGTATATTTTTTAAAAATAATAATTTACTATATTTTAGAGGTGTTAGACAATAATGTATCTAGAACTTTTTTCACTCCATCTGTTGATATTATAAAGTTCCAATCCAAACAAATAAAATTGAATTTGTTTTAAAATTTCAGTTAGTTTTAGGCCATGTTCTCTTGCAAAATAACAGGGCCTTAGTCTCTGTTCTTTTATGCGGTATTTTGCGGAATGGTGTGGTAAGGTGTGGTGAAATTGTGGTGGGTATGGTGGAATTGTGGTAGGTTATTGGAGTTGTGAGAGAGAAAAGTAATGATTTGTGGTAAAATGTGGTTGGTTGTGGCAAACTGCGATAGGCTGTGGCACCGCAGTTTGCCAACCGCAAAAAAGAACAGGGCAACTGATATATGTAGCGATGCTGATATATATCGTAAAATAAAAATATTTTATGCTAAAAATTCATATTTGAGCTTTTTTAAAATCAATTTTATCATATTATAAATTTCCAAGCCAAGCTATTGAAATTTAATTTTGTTCTTAATTTCTATATCTGAATCTACAATCCTACAATTCTGCAATTCAAATCCGTCAATTGATCTAACTTTTATTATAATTTTAAAATAGTTAGGATCTTACAATGATACTTTTCTCTTAAAATTATGTGTTAGAATCATATTGCAATTCTATAATATTCATACCAGTTGATCCATGATCCTACGTACGTAAATTCACATAAACAACTTTAAAATTTTGTTATAACAAAATAATTTGTATTAAAAATAGCACTGAGTTATAATTTTATGTATTGTTTCATTCTTATAGAATATTTATTTAAGAATTTTTATATTGTAAAATATTTTTACTATTTGCCTAATGGTTAATATTGTAAGATCCTTGATATGAGTTTATGACTTAATTCTATAACTATTCTATCAATCCTAATTACAACCTTGGTTGGTAGTAAGCCTCGATTTTCCTTAGTCTTTACAGGCTTTCAATAATTTAATAGTAGACCTACTGATGATTATTTTAATAAATTTTTGTTCATTATTTTATTAAACATTAAATTTAAATTTATAATTATTAGGGCACTCCCCAAACTATAATATCCAATAATGCCTAAAAGAATGGCCAAGGGCAGACTAAAAAATGTTTTAAATATTACATCTGTGTGTGGCAGTTGTGGCTAAAAAAATGGGAGTTGTGCATGACTTCAGTGTCCAATATTTAGAAACTTTTAAAGATTCATATGGATGGTGGATGGCTAGAAGGTTTAGGAACAAAATTATGAGAAAACTATGGCTGGCTATTATATATGTTTGCCACTTGTATGGATGCATAGAAACACAGTAGCTATGGATATGATGGCAAAGGAGTTGATATGCAGGAAGTGTTGGTAAATATTAAGTGGAGAGTAGGATTTTGGGCAAAAAGTTTGGAAGAAGGAGGTGGTATATTCTGATGAGAGTATTGCTCATAATTTTAGCAATACACCAATTTTATGTCCGTAAATGGAGGTGTAAACAACTAGGATGCATAAGGTTGATAAATGTGGTGGATGATGTGATCAGTTGGCCTAAAGTAGGGGTTTTTTGCATTTTGGACCTCGAATTTTAGGGGTATTTATATTCTGAACCCTTAGTTTTCAACTTTAACTTTTTGGACCCTAAAGTTTGTAGGCTGAAAAAAAAGGACCCTAAAGTTTGTGAGGTGAAAAAAAAGCTCGTTTCCCTTTTTTCTTTTTCTTCCATGTTTGAATTTCTCTCCCGATTGACAACAAACTTCAAGACTAAGGTTAAAACCGATATTAAAGTTATAATAAACCTCTTTTATTCATGTTGGAGTTACTTAAAACTGTGTACTCAGGGGTCTAAGTAGCCTCGACACGAATAAGAGATGTGTATTATAGCTTCAATATTAGTTTTAACCATAGACCTAAAGTTTGACGTCAATCGGGAGATAAATTCAAACATGGAAGGAAAATAAAAAATGAGACAGGGCCTTTTCTTCACCCACAAACTTTAAGGTCCTTTTTTTATTCAAATTTACAAACTTTATCCAAATGTTAAAGTTGAAAAACCAGGTCAGAAATAAATACAAAAAATTCATCCAAAATGCAAAAAACTCCTAAAGTAGCAAGTGATGAGATGTAAGAGTGGACAAGACAAGGAGGGTGCAAATGGAGTTATGAAGAGCAAAAGAAGCCCTAAACTTAATTAATCATAGAACCATAGTACAAAAATATGTTGATGAAAAACAATTAGAGTGTGCAATTTTCCATGGTTTTTGTTTGGTAGTTCCTTGTTTGTAAGCTTTTTTTGATACTTTTCTTGCGCTTTTCATATTGTGTTTGGTGTTTATATGTCCTATTTTTCAAGTAGGGTCCCAAATTATGGTTGTGTCTTTTCATATTTTGATTTTTCGATAAATAAATTTGGGCTTCCATGTGAAATGACATATCAGAGAAAGATGACATAATTTTTTGTGTTTATTGAATCACCTCAATATTGTACGTAGACATGTTGAGTAGCATGCCCGGTTGTTTTGTCGTTCTTCTCGAGGAGCAAGGGGCCTTGGTCAAAGTAACTAGGTCTAGGTCAGGTTTAAGATTGCTTAGGAACAAGGTTTTGATCGATTGATAGCAAACAGAACGAAAAGTAAACTATTTTATATTTTACACATTTCACATAATTTGCACATTTTAGTCATTGATTTATAAAATACTAATAGTAAATATATTGCTTTTAATTGATTTTGGTGAAAGTTAAAGCAACTCCACCACCATCCTCCTCTCCCACTCATGTCCATCTCCTTCTTCTTCAAGCTTTCTTCATTCAATTATTTTCTACTTTTTGTGTACCATTGAGAGTTTTAATGTTAGTAATTTTGTCTTTCCTAGACTTTCTAATCTTTATATTATTATCAAAAGTATTGTCAATAATTATGGCCAAGTTATTTTTGATTAAGCCTCCTCTAATTTAAACCCTTCGTAATTATTGAGCATATTATCATTACCCAAAATAAAAATAATTTGATCTTATTTATATTACCCTCTTATGGTTAAATTTTGCAAAATTACTTTTAATCTATTTTACTAGTTACAAAATTTTAATTTTCTTCCAATAATCTCTTTAGACTTCCTAGTTTTCTTACCAATAAAAACAACCATAATATTTCCTTTTACCCAACAAAAATCCTAAAAATCATATTACTTTTTCTCAATTATGCAATCTTTGTTCCCCTTTTTGCCACCCCCTCCTAATTTTCCTCTAACTTCCTCTTCAAGCTCTTGCTTTTTCATCAATGGCCTCCTTTATCAACCCCTTTACCTAGCAATAGCAGCCTTTCACCAACCATCAACTATCTTTATACTTCTATAAATCAAATTGTTCAATTAAACTTCCAAACACCATTTCCATAGCCACACCAATCTCTCTCTCTACAAAATACCCCAACCCATTCTTTGTTTTTCCTCCTTCTCGGCTTCCCTTTACCGTCACCACCAACGCCACCCACCACCACCAACTCGACCATCAGAAACACCACCAAGCTTTCGTCGCCATTAACCGTTAACCCGCCGGAAAACTCTAGCCGAACCACCCAAAAAGTCGCCCAAAACCCGACCCAGAACCACCCATCTCTCTCTCCTCAGTTCGGTTCAGTCTCGACCGAACCTCCGAACCCACCTCCACCTTGCGCCGCCCCGACCTCCGTCATAGCTCCAGCGTGCACCACCGAGCCTCCGGCGCCGTTGTCCCGGGCCATCGTGGCTCCCCTGTGCCCCTGTTTGTGTTTATGCATGGAGTAAAGAGGGCGGAAGAGTGAGACTAATACCCTCTTTTGAATTTTTGACCCAAGTCAAATCTACCTCTTCTTGGGCCTAATACATAATCAGCCCAATCTTCTTATGTTGGTAATTTCCTATCCTATTATTCTTTTCCCTAATTAATTTATTCATTATCACTATTAATTATCATATTTTTATTACCCAAAATTTATTTATTTACTGATTATGATTTTTATTATATTGATACATGTATTTTATAAAAGTGGGGGTAATTTCTAATTTCAATTCAATTCATCAACGATCGGGAAGGAAGGTACATGCAATGACTATTCTTTTTATCATCGCAATATATATCGTTTCATGCTCAAACTCTTTCATGCAAAGTCAAGAATTCAATAATCAATAATCAATATTTCAATATCAATTTTCTTGACTAAATTATGTGGACCCTTATCAGCACACCGATGCAGAACTGAGTTAATGTGAATGCGCATATGCATGAATTAAGACAAGATCCTATGGTTATTTCAGAAGCATCAATATTATATCATATAGATTGGCCTAAGAACCAATCGGGGGATTCCACTCAGATAATAAATGAGCAAATCATGTTTTAATTATTTCCCTCTCTACCTCTTGCAAAATGAATTTAAATGATCGAACTAAAGTGAATTTTACGTGATAGTGTTGCATTGTACTGAGGTCAAAACTCATGTTTTATGTTTTGGTTTAGATGGCAGGTACCTTGGGGATTTTCGTGATGAGAGTGAGCTACCACCAGTGTTAAAGCTAGCTGTTCAGGATTTGTTAGGATTATATTAAAGATTACTGTTTTATATACAATATTACTATTTTCTGGTGTATTATTGATCCACCTAGAAATGGCTCACCATAGTCTTTCTTTAATCATTATTATTAGTATTATTACTAGTATATTCTTTTTATTTTATCAAATAGCGCAGTCAAAAGCCTTTGCTTTCTCGATAAACGAGAAAGTGGCATGAGTAATGTCCTCGGCAATAAGCTTCCGCTAACATGAGATTAATTATATTAAAATTTGATAAGTGACACCCTAAAAGTCGGGGGGTTACAGCTTGGTATCAGAGCCAGGTCGAGTCATAGGGTTAAGAAGTATAAAACCAGTTAGTTAAAATTTATAGACTTATGTAAGAGAGTGCGGGGTTGGGTTAGAGTTTTGTTTTGCATATAGTTTTGCTAAGTTTTGAATTTCATTTGAGTTGCTCCAGTTGTGATTTATGTGCTATAATCTCTCATCATGATAAATATCTGCTACACTTAATATGTTATTAGAACTATTTTGTTGGGTATTTTAGGTATGTGAATGAATGTGTTATCTACCTATCTCCCATAAATTACTTGATAAATATTTGTGCTATATTCTTAATAGAAGACTATGTCTATCTTCTTATAAAATTTCAATTATTGATTATGTGCTAAATGGATTGGATATTGTATGATCGTAATATTATTAAGAAATTTTTTCTTCACATAGTAATGCATGGATTGAGAAGCATGAGTAAATGTTACTATATCCTCGTTTTGTTGAATAGATAAGTTTATATTCTGATTTTTTTTTTGAGTTGTTTATGTCTCGTAACATGTATACAAGTGATTTTGTTAGCATAATTATGAGATACTTTAGCAAATAATATGAAGCACGTTTATACTTGTTAAAATTTGGAAAATCGTCCTGTGCATGTTGCAAGTATTGACTTAGAGTTTACGTGGTCAAATTACATGCACCAATTTGGTCATGTGGTTAATTAATAATTTACTTTATCATATAGATTTGGGGTGGTTAAATTCATATTGCAAAAATATTAAATTGCCTACTATAGGTATGATCTAGGTGGTTTGTCTTCTAACCAATTTTGATAATTATATGGTTGCCGATGACATGTTGATCTGATACAATTATATGCTCTTGTGATTATTTTGTTTAATGTATGTGTGTTATTCGTTGCATATAACTAATCAATTTTATCTTGATGGCACATAAAATGAAATCTTATGACGTGTAATTATTTTCCTACGAACATGGTAGAATTTTCCTATATGTACATGGATTATTTTCCTATGTGTAACAATTTTATTGTTTAGTTTGTTCTCATATGTTCATTTGTTTAAAGTTCTAATTTTTCTTAATTTCATATATATGAACATGGTAGAATAATAATCCATGCAGTACATTTTCGTAAATCATGACTAGTCAGGATATTTGTGCCAACATGGTGAGATAATTGGTGGAATACATCTACCATGAAAAGACCAAATGAGTTAGTGATGTACCCTTTGTGAGGAATTTTGCTTGCATGATAATTGTCCGTTTACATATAATATGTTAAATTATTGGGTATGGAAAATATTTATGGTATATATTGCACATGTTCCAAAGAAGAAAAAAAATATATATATATAATTTTCCTTTTCTAGCAATATGTTGTCATATGATTATATATATGCTCTATGCTAGATTATATAAGTTTATTATTATGTGTGTATTTACTTAAAACAAATCATGTCAATAAGTGCTTATGTGCTAATCATATTGGAGGTTGTGAGTCCTTAATTTTATTGAAATAGAGTGATACATGGTCATTAATTAGATGAGTCAAATGTGTGGAAAATGTTATGGGTTGTTACCTTGCCATGCATATCCATGAGGCTAATATTCTGTCTAAGTCATGTTCTTGGTTCATCTGCTATACATACATATGTGCATATGTTATTAACTGTTTATAGTATGATATAATTAGTTTGGTGTTAGGTAAAAATACTAGCATTGTGAGGTCGTTAAAATAAAAATAGTCATACTACATATTGTGCTTTTTAAATTGTTACATATTTCATGTTTGAGTGGTTAATTGGTTTAACTTGATAAATTGTGTTGTTATTTCTTACCTATTAATTAAGAACAAAATAAAAATAGTCAAATGTGTGGTCTATATGCATGTTCTAGTTATTAGTTTATTAACATGCCGTGATCAATAAACATGGAGGTGCATATCGCATTCATAAACTTTATTTAGCTAATCTTCACCTGTAATACGTTTAAATATTTTTCTAGTTGATTAATTACCTTCCCTGTAATTGCGAGACAATAAATGAGTTGTTCCTCCGTGATCAATATGTTATGCATTAGTATATCTGGTTGCATGAATGACTCGATGAAGTATCTTAAGTACTCCTAGAATCATCATTTGTTTCTACCTAGGATTACTTATCTCATACGTATGGTTTTATTAGTCAATTATATTATCCAATGTGTGTATGCATGGTTGTGTTCTATTGTAGATTATACTTTACTTAGTGTATCTTGCTCATAAATTGTTTGACAATGTTTCATGTGAGCCTAATAAATCAATTAAGGTACCCGTGTTCGATTAAGGGTTTGTATGTATGCTTGATATATGAAAATTCTTGCTGCTACCCACCATAGAAATAAGGGAAATTCCATTTGGTAGGCTTCAACTTTTGCTTATTCCAAGTTGTCAACCACTTTTTAAACTATTTCAAGTAGTAGGCTTATTTTGAAAATTATTCCAAATGGTAGGCTTATTTTGAAAATTTTAAAATTATTCCGAGTTTTCAAGCACTTTAAAACTATTAATAGTTGTCAAACGCTTTAGATATTATTCCAAGTGAGTTGGTTGTGAGATTGATAGTTTTTAAAGTTCTTGAAAACTTAGAATAATTTTAAAATTTTTCAAAATAAGCCTACCATTTGGAATAACTTTCAAATAAGCCTACCACTTGGAATATTTTCAAAAGTGGTTGACAATTTGGAATAGGCAAAAGTTGAAGCCTACCAAATGGAATTTCCCTAGAAATAATAATGCTTACTATGTTGTCCTTAATAGAAGAGTTCTTAAATGGTCCATGAGTTTAATTTGTCAAAATTTTCAATCACTCCTGGCATGTTTAAAATATAAGACCAAATAAAGCTTTGTCAAGTACGTGATTTTGTTTAATTACTTGGAGGATTGTTAGATGCTTAGGCATTCGATAATTTATTCCGACCAATTTGTTAAATTATGGTAGATTATGAGGTAAAAATCCTGTGTTTACATGAGTTCCTTACTGTACAAGTTGCTTTAAGTTAACATCAAGCATGAAGAAGGTGGTTTATGGGTGTGTATATATATATATATATATATATATATATATATATATATATATATATATATATATATATATATATATATATATTGTGGTTCATGAACCATGATGCATACTTTCAATCATGTGCCTTAACGTGTTCGACATTCTAAATGATATCTCTTGATTGCTCTATTATCCACATGAGTTGCTTGCTTCATAACCATGGGAATAATGTGGAATAACTTTTTAGGTCGATTGAAATCAGTCTTTCTGAAATTACAAAAAAAAAAAAAAAAAATTGGGGTAAGACTGCTACATCCGGATATCCCCATATCTGACATGGGTAGGATTTTGGAGTATCAGTTTCATGTTGCCAGGTCATGAGAACATTAAAAATGCAAGTATGTATATGTTATTTCAGACGTAAAGTGTTAGTCAATGGTCATATCAATTATTTGCCAAAGCTATGTTCTGCCTTATTTGACTAGGTCATCTCTTTGTCACGTTACATGAATTGTTATATTGAAATTAGTTACAAAGTGTTATATAAGGTTACATGAAAGTAGGATGATTGGGTATAAGGGATAGAGATAATTATACATGCACTTTAACTTATTTATACTTGTCCCAAACTAACCTCATTGGTTTGGTAGCAAATGTTGATATAACATAATACTTATGTATTTTGTGAGGGGCAATGACATTCCTTGACTTTCATGAACATGGTATGTTTGAAAATATAATTGACATTATTTATTGGTTCATGGGTGCATCATGATAAATTAAGCTAGGTGTTATTATTTATTTATTCTTCCAAGGTGAATGTCTGATATGTATCTTTAACTGAATTACTACATGATTATGTGCTCTCTTAATTTCTATAGTAAGCCCCCAACTTGCCTAGAAATTTAATTCATATCGTGGCATTCGTGAATCGTGATTATTCAAAATAGTTGCAAGTATAATAGCATTGACGAGTAAAGTGGGCTTTCTTGACCTTAATATACAATATCTTTACCATAGAATTTACTGTTCCAAGCCCTATGCATAAGCGCATAATTTCATACAGTATGTTGAATTTCAAATCTATGGTACTTCATGCATATATGGAAGGTTAATTTATCTTTATATACTTCTTTGATACGTGTTAATTTGCAATAAGAAAGAACTCGTCATTGCCTCGATAGTCATTGCATACATCTTTGACAATATCTAAATCAGTATATTATAGACAAACATCAAGGTCTGAGCTTCGTAGTTATGGGAATTTCTTATGACTGGCCAGAATAAGGACGACCAAGACTGCAAGATCTATCCTTGATTCTCTTAAAATATATATCATATTATGTTATATTATATTATATATATATATATATATTTTTCCCAAAAGTTTCGAGGACGAAACTTCTTTTAAGGGGGTAGGATGTAACACCCCGTGTTCTTAAGCTTAGTTTACTACGCTAATCAAAATTTTAATTTCAATTATGGTCCATTATTTGTCTTAGTTTGCTAAACTTGCTTACTTTGTAATTAATTATATTAACCCTAATATGAGTAATTTCAATAGTTAATTTTTAGCTCTTATTATTTAATTTTACTCCGTCAATATGTAATTATCATTTAAAAGATGAAAATAAATTTTTACATTTGTAGTATCTATATAATTTAATGTCTGTAATGTAATGCCATGTAATTTAACTCCCTTAATGTGCGGTTATCAATGTTCTTAAACATAGGCATAACAATGGCCAACTCCTCAATCAAATTAACTCAAACCAATAAGTTGTAAATTAAAGATGTATGTCAATAGTGATTGAAATCAAAATTTATTTTGACAACACATATGTTACATAACCACACCCAATTTAATAGGAAATTACTGCAATTTATTAGGTGCACCCAGAGAATCTGCTTCAAATATTACAATTGTTCACTCTTGTTGCTATGATTATCAGTTTTATTATTACGATTGTTTATTCATAATAGTTTGGAGTACATGCTCCTTGTGCATGTAATATAGATTGGGAAAATACTTATTATTTAGAAATGAATTTTCTTTTAAAAATTAAAATTTATAATATTCAAGAAATATTATTATTTATTTATAGAATCAAGAAATATTTTATTCATAGATCAAGTGGTCATAATTGATAATTTACAAAAAATATAGTTAATAGTATAATTAAGAAACCATTTAAGCCATAAGTATGTTGTACTTTTTTTTATGGGAACATGTACTTGCTCTATTTTTTTATTTGTCATTTAACTTTTTAGATACATCTATAATCAATAATTTCTCAAATAATATATTTTAAAAAATACATTATAGAGTTGAATTTTTTTTTTCCGATGCGAAAAATCTAAATTGTATGACCCAAAAAAAATGGTTGTCCATACATAGATTTGTCGTCTGAATTTTGATATTAACCGAATTGACTAAATGTTTGAACATAATTTTTCTCTTTTTTCTATCGTCCGAATCCGATTCTAACCCGAATCTTTGTCTGGATTGTCCGACAAAACGGGGTTTGCACATGAATTTTTCGTTCGAATTTTGATATTAACTGAATTTGACCGACCCGAATTTAATCAGACCTGAATTTTTGCAACATATATACTTGCTCTATTTTTTTTACTTGTCATTTAACTTTTTTAGATACATCTATAATCAATAGTTTCTCAAATAATATTTTTTAAAAAAATATATTATAGAGTTGGAGATTTTTTTTCCCGATCCAAAAAACTGAATTGTATGACCCAAAAAAAAAACCGGGTACATACATAGATTTGTCATCCGAATTTTGATATTGACCAAATTGACAAATATTCGGACATATTTTTTTTTCTTTTTTCTATTGTCCGAATCCGACTCTGACCCGAATCTTCGTCCGAATTGTCCAACAAAAACCGGGTCTGCACATGGATTTCTTATCCGAATTTTGACATTGACTGAATTTGACCAACCCAAATTTAATCAGACCCATATTTTTGCCAGCGCTAATAAATTATTATTTTTTTAATAATATTTTTATTATGATCTTGATGACATCAATTTTATACTATGAATTATTATATAAAATAAGATATAAACAAATAAAAATTTGAACACAAAGTCTTTTGACAGTTAAATAAAAATAGAGGTATTAATATTGTATTGTATCGGTAATTAAAAAATAGCTAATTGAGTGATCAAGAAATGAATAAAGTCATGATTATATGTAATATATGTATACGACCACTGACATTCTAATTTGGAATGGTAAGAAAAATAAAATAAAAAATTTTATGAAGGAAAAAAAAGAAGCTATAAGCAATAACTGAATTTCAAAAGGGAAGAGTAGTAGTTTTTTCTCCAAAAAAACGCATATATTTATTTAAAAGTCAAGATCCTACAATTAAGGAGATGAGAGTCAAAATGATTCTCCTACTATTATAGGTAGATAAATTAATAGTTATGAAATTTTCAACTATTGTATTTGAAAATAATTTAAACTATGGTAGAATTTTCATTTGAAAATAATTATCATAGTCATTGTAAGTTGTAACTTTCTTTACACACTAACATTAATGTTCATACAAGAAAATAAAATAAAATAAAAATATTTACCGATAATTTCAATTTTAACCTATAGCGCCACTTATTTATATTATACTGAATGTATAGATAAGGATTTTAATAAGTATTTAATTTAGTAGATAAATACTTAAACATTAATTTATAACGACATGAATTTTTGAAATAATTTTTTATATTTTTCTTCAAAACAATTATTATAAAGTATGATTATTTAATAGTGATATGGATTTTAATATACTTTCACCACCAAATTATTCAAATGATACTATTGTCACACATTTTTTTTCATTATTTCTAATTATCATTCAAATTAATTTTTTTAGGAATGAAATGATAATTATTATAAATTACTCTAAAACATTATAAAAAATTATTGAAAAAGTTTCCGTGCATAGCACGGAATATCAAAGGCTAGTAGATCTTTAAATCTAGACCGAAAATATTCTTCTTCTTCTTTTTTTTTTAATTTTTATTTTAAGAAATTAGTCGAAAGATAGAGTCAAAACACAGACATCCCTACCACCGAGTGGGACGACCATGCGCCCGGGTGCAGGGTGCATGGTGCGCCCATTCAACTTTTTTTTATTTTTTTATTTTTTATGTAATATTATATTTTAAAATATTTTGTGTTGGATTTTTGTTATTTTTTAAAATATGAATGTTCATAAAGTTAAATTATAATGTTTATAAATCAATATATGAATGTTCAAAATTTACTACAATATTTATAACCTACAAGGTCAATGCTCATAAACCTTAACTATTAATTATTATGCTCATAAGTTATAACTATTATGCTCATAACCTACAATGTCAATGCTCATAAGCCTCTACACCAATGCTCATATTATACAACTATTATGCTCATAACTTATAATTATTATGCTCATAAGCCTCTACGCCAATGCTCATACTATACAACTATTTTGCTCATAACTTATAATTATTATGCTCATTACATAAAACCATAATGCTCATTAAGCAGAATTACAATATAATGCTCGTAACATATAATGACAATGCTCATTATATGAAACCATAATGCTCATCAAAGCATAACTACAATACTCATAACCTATAATGACAATGCTCATTACATGAAACTATAATGCTCATCAAAGCATAATTACAATGTTCATAACCTACAACGACAATGCTCATTACATGAAACTATAATGCTCATCAAGCTAAACTACAATGCTCATTACCTAAATGCTCATTACATAAAACCATAATGTTCATTACCTATTACTACCATGCTCATTACCTATAACTACAATGCTTATTACATAAAACCATAATGTTCATCAAGCATAATTATAATGCTCATAACATATAACGACAATGCTCATTATATAAAAAAATACAAAAAAGATATAATGAAACTTCAAAAATATTTAATAAATAAATAAATAAAAGATATAAATAAATTAAACCACAAATTTAAAATAAATTTGTATTAAAATTAAAAAAAAAAGACTGATTTAAAAAGAAAAAAAAGAGAGTTGGACTCATGGAGTATTGTGCTCCCGGGAGCACAATCTAATTTTTACCTACCACCTAATTTCAATTTTATAGTTTCAGGCTATATATAATTAGACTGATTGGATATTAGATCCATAGTCGACATCGTCATTGCATAATTTATCTAACTAAAACATAAAAAGTATATAATATAACCACGGATATCATACCGAATTTTCTATCACGTTGTAGGTGAGAATTTTCAAACACTTTTTTGTCATTTCTCTTCCATATTAATTAATACTAGATATGTGGCCCGTCCTATAGACGGGTTAGGACCCTATTTTTTTTTTTATAATAGAAAAATTGGATTCTAATAATATGAACTTTTGGTCATATAAGACTTAATAATACGAACTTTCGATTTGTTTATGAATAATATGAACTTTAACTCCCTGTTGCCCCCAATAACACACCACCAAGTTAAGATTTACTTAACTCGGTGACGGTCCTAGCTGGTGGCGGAGGGATGAGTTTAGTCAATTTTGACTTGCTACATCATTTTTGTCCACATCAGCC
This sequence comes from Portulaca oleracea, assembly GCA_029582165.1. Classification (NCBI taxonomy): domain Eukaryota; kingdom Viridiplantae; phylum Streptophyta; class Magnoliopsida; order Caryophyllales; family Portulacaceae; genus Portulaca; species Portulaca oleracea. Next base: position 11,355,165 of record CM055892.1, read on the forward strand.
ATCCCCTCTCTCTTTCTCTCTCCTCTTTCTCTCTCTCCGTTGCAGCCACACCCCCCCCCCCAACTTCTTCTTCTTTCTTGTTCTTCCATCATCCATCTCACTACTAACATTCAATCCATATCCACCACTAACATTCAATTGATTACAGATCATAACATTCAATTGATTGCAACAATACCCCCGACAATAGCAGATCCAGGCTTCGCCGGAAACACAACTGATACCAAACACCGAACATCAAGCCTTCAAGGGTTTCCTTGTCAAACATTTTAATGGCTTCAGGTCTGAAAAAACAAATTCTCTTACCCAATTGAAGATACCACACAAATAATCATCCCTTGTCAAACATTTTAATGGCTTTAGGTATGTATCTTCAAATGATTCAATTGGAAATCTGATTAACTTTTGCTTACGGGAAGCTTTAGACTTGTTTAATCAATGAAACTTCTTTTTGGTTCTTTTTGGTGTACTTTTTAGATTTCATATTGTGGGTATGTGATGAATTCAGTTCATTAATCCATTTCGGTATCTCACTGCAATGATAATTTCATTTGAACGCACGTAATTCTTGAAATTTCAGCAAATTTTTTGACGCAAACGCCCATTTCCCCACCTTCTTTTTTGGTTTGGGTTGAAAAAGGGAGAGTTAATTAGGTGATTTGTTGATCTCATTTCGTTGAATAGCATGACATTAATTGGTGTTGTCGATTGCATACTTGAGTTCAACAATGGTGGCCATCAAAATTTCAAGGAGGAAGAAGATGTGGCATCAAACAATTTTCATATTCGAGAGGTTTGTGTTCAGATTTCTGGAATTTGAGGTTTGGGATTTGCAGAGGAGAGATAAAAATTTCAACAATGGTGTTTTGGGGCGGATGGTGGTGGAAATGAAGGTGGTTGGGTGGTTTTTTGGTGGTTGCGATGGTGACGTGTTATTGGGGGCAATAGGGGGTCAAAGTTCAGATTATTCAGAACCAAATCGAAAATTCGTATTATTAAGTCTTATATGATCAAAAGTTCGTATTATTAGAATCCAATTTCCCTTTATAATATGTGATAAATTTATTTTATCTATCACATTCTTAGTTACATTATTCAACATTTTTTCACATTACTAATTGTTCTGTACTTATTTTACATAATATCTATTTAAAAATTCATATATTTAATAAATAACGTCACTGATGTGATTTACCTTACTCACAATACCTTAATAAAGATTATAAATTATATATTTAAAATTTCATGTACTTAAATAATGTGACTTAGATTCTCAATCATTATCTTATCCACCCACTTTATTTCACATTTCCCATCCGCCAACTATCTTACAGTTTTCTTATATATATTTGGTATATTAATGCACATAAAATATATTATATTAAACACATTTTAGTTTACCTTATATTTTAAAAAGTATAACAAATTACAAACAAGTACAACAATACAAGTATTTATAATTTTATATGTAAAATTATGTTCATTTTTCAAAAACAATGCACATTAATTTAGTTTGCATACTCATAAAAATCATAATGATTTAAAAATGGTTATATGTTAAGACTCTTAGCGTTTTCTATTGTCAAATAATATCCAACCCGCATTTACTCGAATCCGAAAATATACCTGACTCATATTGATCCGAACCCGGAATACACTTAACCCATATTTACTTGAGCTCGAAATACACCTAATTCGTATTTACCCGAACACCGAAATATATCGGACCCATATTTACCTTATCTAGATATATACCCGACACGTATTTAACCCACTTCCAGAACTGATTGGTTTGGACATAAAGTTCTATTTGATGTTAGACTCCTTAGTTATTGTAGCACGGTTAAAAATTATAGTTTTGTCATATATACTTGGTGTAATAATGCACATAAAATATATTTTATTAATCATATTTTAATTTACCTTGGATTTCAATAAGTATGAAAAATTACAAACAACAATACAATTATTTATGAATTTATGTGATAGTCTGTTCATTTTTCAAATACAATGCACACTAATTTAGTTTGCATACTCATAAAAATTATAATGCTTTAAAAATTGTTATATGCTAAGACTTTCAACATTTTTTATTGTCAAATAATATCCAACCCGTATTTACCCGATTTCGAAACATACATGACCCGTATTGACCCAAACCCGAAATACACTTAAACTCATATTTACTTGAACTCGAAATACACCTAATTCGTATTTATCTGAACCTGAAATAAGTCGGACCCGTATTGACCTTGTGTTGATGTACACCTGACATGTATTTAATCCGCTTGTTATAAATATATTTGAGGGTAAAAGAGTAAATTCAAGTGTGAGTACAAGCTATAAGGTAGGGATGGCAATAGGGCAGGGAATCCCCGAACGTGGGGGCCGCTGCTGGGAAAAATCCCCCATTGGGGATGGGGACAAAATTTTCCCCATCCTCGTCCCCATTTTCCTCGCCGGGGATAATTCCCCGTCCCATCCCCGAATCCCCGTTCCCGAAAATTTTAAAATTACCAAATAACCTTTATTCTTATTCAATATATATATTAATAGCAAGGATAAAGTAATAATTGATTTTGATGTATTATTGTTTGAGCAAGTTAAATACGTTGTATTTTGAACAGGTTAAAAACCGGGTCCAATTAAAATTTGGTTAGATTTTGGATAGCTTTAAAAAATCACCGTTGGATCCCCGTTGGGGATGGGGAATCCGCGGGGATGGGGATGAGACAAGAATCATTCCCCGAAGCGGGGATGGGGACGGGGATGGGGACGAGTTTTGGGAGCGGGGATGGGGATGGGGATGGGGACATGGATATACTCCCCCGTCTCCGATCCGCCCCGTTGCCATCCCTACTATAAGGTAAGCTGCTACGCAAGCAACTCTTTCCTTACGTTAACTTACCTTACCCTATTTACTTACATACTTATCTACACTTAGATAAATAAATATAAATTTGACAAAAGGAGAACATTAGAATAAATTTTTATGTGAACTCAAGTTATAAGACAAGGTGTTTATTATTATACTTTAAGTACTTTACTTAATATTATATTAGAGGGAAAAAAAGTAAATTCAATCATTTAAATTTACCAAAAATTACCAAAGTTTAAAAATAAAAAAAATAATTTTGATATATTAGAATACTTTGACAAAAGTTATCAAAAATTACCAAGAATTATCAAAATTTAACTTTTACCCAACTATTTTTTATCCATGAATTTGACATACCCTTACTATTATATTCAAGGTCAAAAAAGTAAATTCGAGTCAAACAATTTTTGTCTCCAGCCTCAATAAGCACTGTTTATATATAGAGGAGAAAAAGTTACCAAAAGTTACTAAAATTTAACTTTTACCCGACTATTTTTTTACCTATGAATTTGTCACACCCCTACTGCTCCCTCCGTTCCATATTAATTGTCGTCTTTGAAAATTACACAGTCAAATTTCAAAAATTTTGACCATAAATTCCTCAATATATACAATGAGGTGCTATATAAAATTACCACAATTAGATTTACAACGAAAAATACTATCAAAGTATACTATTGCAATTGTTAATAACATATTATGTAAAAAAATTATCAATTAAGGAGTGACATAGGAGACCGTCAAAGTCAAAATTATGACAATTAATATAGAACGGAGGGAGTATTATATTCGAGGGCAAAAAAGTAAATTCCAATCAAACAATTTTTGGTCCCCAGCCTCAACAAACCTCTTTATATATAGACGGCATAAAAGTAAATTTCAACCAAACAATTTTTGGTCCTTAACCTCAACAAGCCTCTTTATATATAGAGTAGACTAGCAAGACAGGCCTGTGCAAGGCACGGGTATTGCTTACTACTATCTACATTTCAAAATCATGTCTATTTTGATAAATTTTGATTATTGATTTTTATTAATTTATTTTAATAAAATTTTTGAATTTAGTTAGTAATAATATTTACAAAGATAAGTTTCTATTGTTGGTGGTTTCATTTTGTGAGTTATTATAATTTTTAATAAATTAGCTGTCAAAATTTGGTAAAATGGACAATTATTTTGAGATGGATGGAATATTTACGTCATATTCTTTAACTTAGAAAGATTATTCTTACCTAACCTAATTTAAAACTTATTTTATCTTACCTTATCATCCAAATAAATATGACTTAGTTTCAAATAATTTATATTTAAGTTTTTTTTATTTAATTCACAGAATTTATTTTAGAAATAAAAAATAAGTGATGTGAACTTTATTTTTATTACCTTATTTTACATAACTTAATCTACACATTTAAAGAAAAGATAAGAGGGTTTAAGGCCCGTCAAATTTACAGGTAACTTCAATTTACCTAAATTTACCATTTTTGTCTAAATTTACAAAAAATTTCCAAAGTTAAAAAATAAAAAAAAAATAATTTAGATATATTAGTATAAATTTGCCAAAAAATACCAAAATTTATCAAAAACTACCAAAGTTATCAAACTTTAACTTTTACCAAATTACTTTTTATCCATAAATTTCACCCACCCTTAATTTACTATTCTTAATTTCCAGCATTTTTAATTACTTTTGTCACTTTATTACTGTGCTGTGTACTATTACCCCCTCCCCCATTTTCTCACTCATTTGTCTTATAGTCTATTTGTATTGGGGGTTCAAGAAGGGGAGGGGAATTGTCTAATTTTTCATGTTTAGGAAAATAATTAGAGGGTGAGGGGAGAGGAAGGGAGAGGAACACTTAACTCCCCATTTCCCTCCTTTCCCCTCCATTTTCTTAACCCTCAAAATGAAGGGGAATGAGGGGGAAGGGAAGAATTTTAACACTTGCCCTCCCTTCCCCTTATTAATAAATCCAAACAAGGTTAACCTAATCACCTCCCTTCCCTTCCCCTCCCCTCCATTACCTTACCCTCCTTTCCCCTCCCTTCCCCCTCCTAAATTGAATCCAAACAAACTGTTAGTGTCTCTCTAGCTCCCATCATCCTCCATCGTCCTCCATCCTCTCCCCATCAGTTCACTTCCTTTCATATATCAAAGTTGAAGACACCAACCCACCAACGCCACTGCTCCATCTCTTTCACCTTCCTTTTTCTTGGCCACCAAACTTCGGCCTTCGCTACCACTTGCATGCCTACATCGGAAAGTCACCTGCTTGTTTTGTTGCAGTCAGACCATAGACAAGCGAGGAATGGTTCGGTTCATTGATTCACTTTGCATGTTGTTTTCCTTACTTCTCATGGTCATATGTTGTTATTTCTAAATTTCTCTTTCTCTCTCCTCTGTGGACTGTGGGTAATAGTTGGACTCTACGGGAGGAGATTGATTGTAAATTTGTTACTGTGTAATTAGATGTTCATACCAACATGTTGTTGGTATTCAATTAAACATATTGTTGGTGAGTGATTGAGTTTAGGATTTACAATTTGGATTTATGCTTTACTGAGTTTTGCTGAGTGTAATTTGATTGATAGATAATTTACTGGATTTTGTTAGATTTATGTTTTACTGGGTTTTTTTTGAATGTAATACGGTTGATAGATGTTAGTAAACAATTCAACCAATAGATAATTTCTTACCGACGATTTCTTTGTGAATTATGCTCAATTGGAGTTTTTCAATTATTGTACTGCTTTCCTTTTTTGGTTGAACAGTTACTATTGCTGCTTAATTCCAGTTGATATTTGTTGTTTATTGCCTTGGTTTTAGAACTCTAATGAAAGTTTTAACTTTGATTTTGAATGATACAAAATAAATAGTTGTTCTCTCCTTTCTCATGTAATTAGAAATGAAATTAGAAGCCAAAAAATGGCAATGATGGTTTTCTGGGCAAGGGAACTATTAACTACAATCTGTAGGAGATGAGAATAGAGATTTGGTTGCTGAATCTTGGGTTTTTGATTTAAAAGAGGGTAAAATAGTAATTAATAGTGTGAACATAAATAAGAAAGAAACATCACATGAAAAAGACAACCGAGGCACATTGCTGAAAAATATAGGAGAAGGGTAAAACTGTAACTATGGGTGTAAACTTGAGCAAGCTGCAAAACAAAATCAATCATACACACACCTAGACCAATCAGACAAGTATATACACAAGTAGCAAAACAAAATCTGTAGACGATCACTACACACAGAAAGTAAGATTTATGTATTATTAATTTCTTTACTTTTAGAGAAAATAATAGCAAGGTAACAGCGGAAACAAATAATAAAATCGAAAATTGAGATGACAGATATTATGACGAAATTTAGGAACGAAAAATAATCGATGAAATCAAACACCAGAATTACGTGGGAAACCGAAAAACTCGGAGGAAAACCCACGGACGGCGACAGCCAGAAAATAATCCACTATGAGAAAAGGAGTAAAAACTGATCACTATCACAGGGTGTGATGCGATCCACAAAAGAGATTACAATAACAATCTCTCAACTCTCAATTCACAATCTCTAAGGATACACTGGGGGAAAATATTTGTGAGACCCCTTTCTCTCTCAATATTTTCTCTCTCTCTCTCTAGCTCTTTGTGTTTTCGATGTGATTTTGGTGGAGAAGCATGTACCTTATTTATAAGAGAAACTCCCCATAATCCTAACTTGACTCTCACTCCAATTATATTTAGAATCTAATAAAATTAGGAAACCTAACATAATAAGGAAACCTAAATAATATCCTAATACAATTAGGAAACAAATAATTGTGGGATCAAGGGATTTGGAGATTTTAGGACACTTTCCTAACAAACTCCACCTTAGACTAAAATCAACGAATCATCGGTCCAGATAAACATCTTGACTGTCCCCATCAACACGCCCCTCCGCAGGGCGTGGCCCCGCAGAGCTCTCACATGCTTAGAACACCAACTATGTCCAAATAATGTTTGAACTTAGCTATAGATAGAGGCTTGGTTAACATGTCTACAGGATTATCGGAAGTATGCACCTTCTTCACCACGATCTCTCCTGCAGCAACTGTATCTCTGATGAAGTGATACCTGACCTTTATATCCTTGGTCTTCGAATGATAAGTGTCATTCTTGGTCAGACGTATAGCACTCTGACTGTCAGAATAAACCACGGTCTTGCCCTGTGGTACTCCAAGCTCCATGACCAATCCCCTCAACCAGATGGCCTCCTTCACTCCTTCCGTTGCAGCAATATATTCAGCCTCTGTAGTAGACAAGGCTGCTACAGATTGAAGTGAAGCTTTCCAAGATATTACTCCTCCACACATGACGAACACATACCCTGAAATTGAGCGTCTCCTATCCAGATCTCCACCATAATCAACATCAACATAACCTGCAACATCAGACGTTACAACACTAACTCTATCATACAGGATGCCCTTCTCCAAAGTACCCTTCACATAGCGAAGGATCCACTTCACTCCTTCCCGATGCTCCTTCCCTGGATTCTGCATATATCTACTCACCACACTAACTGCATGGGACAGGTCAGGTCTAGTGCACACCATAGCATACATCAAACTACCAACTGCACTAGCATAGGGAATATTAGACATCATCCTTACCTCCAAATCATATTTAGGACAATTCTCACCAGACAACTTGAAGTGTGCAGCTAAGGGAGTTGAAACTGCTTTACAGTTTCTCATGTTGAATCTGTCCAACACCTTCTCCAGATATTTCTTCTAAGACAAGAACAACTTCCATGCCTTTCTATCTCTTTGGATCTCCATACCCAAAATCTTCTTCGCCCCTCCGAGGTCTTTCATCTCAAACTCCTGGTGGAGTTGAGATTTCAGCTTCTTTATAAGTGACATGTCCCTGGAGGCAATCAACATGTCATCAACATACAGTAATAAATTGTAGACACGGGGATTTGCTCCGATATAATCACGGCTTGTCAAAAGGGGCCGGATACATCATTGGGCCAATGCAGCAAACAATGCAAGCAAATCAAATCAAACCGGCCCACTATAAGAAACAAAACCCGCAGGGGTTTTAGTCGAAGAGTAGGGCCCAGAACCAGGACAAGCCCAAGGCGCGCCCCAGCCCAGGCAATCCAAAACCTGCGTGAGTTTTCTATCCTCGGCGCGCTGCTTTGCCTCGCTACGCAAAGAATCCGTGTAGGATTGATAAAACCCGCGCGGGTTTTATATTTAAACATTTGTTGCCAAAACTTGATCATTATCCCATGATATTAGCCAATGTGTTTTGACCTTAAGGCTTGACTTGGTGATTGCATGGGGATAGAGGCATGATTGTTGGGATGTGGTCTCCCTCCATTACCATCCTAAACACTACCCTCATCACCTATAAATACCCCTCCATTCCCTTCATTTTCACCAATTATCATCATAATCCCACTAACTACACTCACAAACCATTCTATTATTCTCAACTAATCTCTTATCATACTCTCTTAGTATCATCCCCTTACTCTACCAAACTCATCACTCACATATTATCCTACTACCATCCTCACATTCACTTTCCCATCCACCCAAGTCAAGGCAAGATCAAGGTTTCCGGACGGCCTGCATTCGGGCTTTTTAATCAAAGAGGTTCGCTCTCATTTTCTTATCATTGTTTTATTTAATTATGTAATTTGTATTTCATTTCCATTACTTGTGCATATTTTGTAAACTAAAATCCTTGTTTTATAATGCATGTTAAGAATATAAAGTTGCAAAATTAATTAAACTTCTCCCCACTCCTTTTTCATTTTAATGTCGATTTTAGTAGAGTCTGTTTTCTAACAGACGAATTCGAGAATTCTTATAATTATCGAATTCGTAACCTTATCCCCGGACTTAGAATCGGGTTTCGCAGACCGGAGTCATTTTCATTATTTTTATGGTTTGTCGGTTCCCTTAAATCGATTGGCAACTCTTATTTCTTTTATAATCCGTTTAATTATTTTAAACATACGGATTTACACCAAAATATTTAAAAAATGATTTAGTATTTTCCGTATATTAATCCAAGGCTAAAACCGAGAGAAAATGGGTCTAAGATTGATAAAACCTTCACGGGTTTTATCAATTTCAGCCCATGTTCTTTGGCCCAAGGAAAAGCACGGTCCAGCCCATGGACAATTAAAACCCGCGCGGGTTTTAGCTATCCACGGTGGCCCGTTTGCTTTGTGTTGGGCCTGGATATGATATTCGGGTCAAAACTGAATTATTTAAAATTATTTCGGTGTAATTTCGAATATTTAAATAATAAAAAACGGACTTGTAAAATAAATAAAATTTACTACCCTGAAAATGAATTTCATAAAATAAAAATATCCTTATTTAAGGATTAAGCAACCTTAGTCGGCTCCCGATCGTTTAAGTAGCGCATCACGGAGAAAAGGGGTGCACCCTTTTCCCGGGGTCCTACAGATTGGCGACTCCACTGGGGACTTAAACTTAAAAAGAGGGTAAAACTTGAAAAAATCGAATCAATTTGAAATTGTAAAAGGGAGAAGTTGATTATTTTCATGATTTTGTAATTCTTTTTAGGCATCCTTTGCATACCGGGCCACTAATCGCGTCTTTTGACACGTTAGCACAAAGGCGACGGTTAAATTATACCTAGGTGATTCCCTCGAGAGCAGGCGGGCCACTACTTGTGGGATGCACCCTACATCGCCAAGAATTTGGTCCCTTCTCTCCCCGCGTTACACTCATAGGACTTCCTTGAAGTTCTTTGAGCAATACCTCACACTCCTTACCCTAGGGTATGGAGCACGGAGTTGAAAACGTGCGGTAGGCCATATAATCCAACCATAGAAAAATCCTTGAACATAGAGCCTTGGTTTAGGGTGTCCCTTCATGTTGTATGCTATATGCTATGTGCTACCCCTTCCCCTTTTCCTTTTGTTTTAGAGTCGACCCTAGTTTAGAGGTTTTGTTCTAGTCCATATAAAATTCATTGGGTTGAGAAAATGATTATTTAGAATAATTAACCCAAAATGCATCATGGTTAGCCCAAGTGGAAGGGCGCATTTATGCTTGAACGATGATTATTTTAATTGATAAATAAAAATCGACTCACCTTTGATGATATTATATGGCCCTTTACAAAATTCTCCTAACGAAGGTCGAAAATTAATTAAAAAGTCCAACAAAAGTTAATGGATAGCGTTTTACATTGCATAATAGTCACTAAGCTCGAGGGAATTAATTTGTCGATTTAATTAATAAATCCACCGCATTTATGGCCGGCCCGTTGTTAGGCTCAACCATATTAGATTTATTGATTAAACCTATAAATTGATGATTCGCTTATTGTTGGCTTTATTCAATCCTTTACAATATCCGTTTTTCTCGAATAAAAAAAAATATAAAATAGGCAAATAATAAAAAGGGATAAAAAGAAAGAAGGTAAAAAAAAAAAGAAAAAAAAGGGTCGTCAGTCTTGTTAAGCATTATTCTAGTCCGCATAATAGTCATTATGGTTTGAGCTGTTTAAATTGTTGGGCCAAGTTACGAATTCTCTTTAAAACGGTCGGCTTGTGGTTTAGGCCCATCCGAATTGAGAAACACTGACTTGAACCTATCGATTTATGACCCGCTCGCTATGTTTGACTTTATTCGGCCCTTTATAATGTTCTGTCCATAGGTCCATATAGAGTTAGGTCATGCACTCCCAAAAAGTGGGTGAGTCCTTTGTGTCAGCATATAAGCGTCGAGTCAATTAGGATCATATAGGTCTCTTAGGGCATGCATGCATCGGGTAGTACGTGTCAAAGTATGTCATCGAGTTTTCTAACTTTGAATTTCCATGCAGGCATCATTGGTGATCGACTCCGAGCTCGCATTCGAGATCCACGAATCGGTCGTTTTATTCCGAACCCACATTACGATCCATCTCCAACAAGTGACTGCATCATGTCTGGAGAGCAATTCTAAGAAGTCCCGATCCAAAGCATCGAAGCCAACATGACGAAGCATTTGGACGAGCTCTACACCAAAATGCAAGGACTTGTGTTCGCTAATACCCTAGAGCAGGAACAGAAGATGAGCAAAAGGCTAAGTGAACAACAACAAGTGATGGATGGTATGCTGCAGGCCATCACTAAGATCAACACCAAGTTAGGGCTGAATGTTGAAGAGGATGACGAAGAAATGCAAGGATATGAATATGAGCCTGAAATCATCAAGTCATCTTCATACTCGGGAGGAATTGGGATATCTAAGGCTAAGGTTAACACGCCTGAAGCGTCAAACCTACAAAGGACCCCGTTGTTAAGGCCCTTGAGCAGAAGTTAGAAAGCCTCACCAAAGCAATGAGCTCTGTGCCGGCCTTCGCTGACAAATACTTGGAAGTTCCATTGCCTGTTCAGCCAACTCTGAAGATAGCTGACAAAGTTGAAGTGCCAAATATTAGGTTCAAACCTTCTGAGAACCCTATTCATCATGTTGAGGAGTTCATGAGGCTAGCACCTTTAAATCGGATTGATGCCAACTTATACTCTACCGTCTTCCCATCCACCCTAGATGGAGAAGCAAAGGTATGGTATCATGCTCTGTCACCTCAAATCAAAGCCAACTGGAGTGAACTGTTCAAAACTTTTATCCACCATTATACCCGTATCCAGAAGAAGCAAGCCACCGTGGATGACCTAACCACCATGAAGCAAAGGGATGATGAGTCCTTTATGGATTACTTTGAAAGATGGCATACAAAGTTGTCCCACATCAATGAGACAATCCCTCTCCGCCTGCAGTTATCTACCTTTAAGCAAGGACTCAAGAGCAGTTTATCCAAGCATTTGGGGTACCAAGTTGTTAAAGACTTTGATTACTTGAAGGACATTTGCGTCTAGTTAGAGGTGATGCATAATGATAAGACCACTTCGCCTGGATGGAAAGGGTCCAGCTCCATTAAGAGGGCCACTAGTGCGGACCCTCCTAAGATTATGGAGACTAACTCTATCCAGCGCAAGGGGCCTTATGTACCGAAGTACGAGACCTATACTCCATTGGATGTCCCTTACTCTCAGGCTCTCGACCGTCTGGTCAAGAAGGGTATCCTGGTTTTGCCCTTACCGAAAGAAAAGCCAGAAATCAAAGGTAAAAACTGGGATGCCAACCAATTTTGCCGCTATCATCGTTACCAAGGGCATGACACTGAGAAATACTGGACTCTCAGGAATAAGATAGAAGATATGATCAGGGCAGGGACATTACCAATGCCAAAAGTTGCCAAGAAACCAAACAATCAAAGTAATCCCATGCCTGAGCATACGAATGCTATTTTCTGTGGGGATTTCAGCTTCGACCCCTCCGCTTTGATTGTAGAAATAGGTCAACTTATCCCCGAAGTATTTGGGTTCCCAGAAGGTCTTTTCATCCATGGAATATGGGATAGGGATGAAGATGATGAGCACGAGCATTCTGAGACAGAATGGATGGAGAAGGATGAACCAGATGATGTGACATTTCTTACTCGGTCTGGCCACCATAACCATAGGAACACCACCACCCCAGTGACTGTTCCTAACTCAACACCAACGATCGGCAATGACAATAAGGTATTTCCTGAAGACCCTCTATTGTCTCAACTCAAAAAGACAAGGGCGGAGGTCACCATATGGCAACTCATATACACGTCGCGTGCTCATAGACAGAAGATGCTAGATGCCCTTACAATACTCACGGTATCTCCTACGACGACTCCCGAGTCATTGGTTGCTCATGTTACTACCCAACAGGAGATGATTACTTTTGGGATTGAAGATCTGCCTCAAGGAGGAGCATCTCACAACAAAGCCTTGCACCTTACAGTACAATGCTCCAACAAAACTATCCCACTGGTCCTAGTCGACAACGGTTCAGCTGTAAATGTGTGCCCTTGGAAGACGATGCAAAAGTTAGGAGTTCAACAACAAAACTTGGCTCAGAACGGTGTACAATTAAGGGCATATGACAATTCACCTCGGAAATCAGTCGGATCTATAGTGTTGCCAATCACTACTGGCAGCGTCACTCGGAATGTGGAATTTGTGGTGCTAGACATTCCAGCTTCCTTCATTTTACTATTAGGGAGACCATGGCTTCATGAGTGTAACGCTATAACATCCTCTCTACATCAAAAAGTGAAAATACTAGTTCAAGGTCAAGTGATCACTATCTCGGGAGAGTCTATCAATACAGTTTTCACTCCTAAACAGTTAACTCTCGAAGAAGAACACAATTCAATGGATGAAGAACTCCACAACTTTGAGCTTGTAGCAATGATGAGCCAGGATGAAGCACCTTTTGACTTCGATCCCTACTCAAATCCCAAGGTACATGCTATGCTCAAAAGATAAGGATATTTCCCTAGGATGCCGCTGGGCAAGAATCCGAAGAACAAAATTCCTCCTGTGTTCAAGACCTTCAAATAGAAGGGAAGGTTCGGCTTAGGCTACAAACCAACTAAGAGGGAGGTCAGGCTCGCAAAGATGGTTATCGTTGAATAAAAGAGAATGGACAATCGTCCCACTTTATTCCAAATGAAGCCCTATCCACTTACTTTGAATGGGCAGTTTGTTAGGGAAGGTGATGACTTCCCTACTATGGATTCCCTGAGCCATTTTATCTGAAGAACAAAGGGATTTAAGTCGCTGGACTAGAAGTCTTCAATGATTGCTCCATTAATATGGCTACTGTCTTTGTTCCCGCTCGGGACAAACAGCCTCCATTAGAATGGACTCATCTTGCTGGGAGCAACATTTTTGGCATGCTGTTTGGACAAGAAGCTGTCCAAGAGAAGTCTGAAGGTGACATTGTTATTGCTGCTTTGTCCAACCCAAGCTTTGACCCAAGTTCCACGTTTACTGAAGACGGAGAAGTTAAGGCGGTCTCATGGGTCGATGTTGAGGAGAATAATTTTGCTTTATCTGTAGGAGAGTTTGTTCCTAACGACATAGAGTCAGGTCTTAAGGGTATAGAGTCAAGTGAGTCTGGCCTTGAGTCTGCTGGCGATGTACTCCTTTCTGCATTCAATAAGATGAACCTTTCTGCTTACTCTGTTTCTTCTTTCCCCTCTTCCCTGAACTACTGCGCCAATAATAATCTAGAATTTAATGAACCCTTAAAAGAATTTTCTAATGAACATGAGCATAAAATGGCAGTGTTGGAAGACACCATCACCATAAACGTGGGCACGAAAGAACAACCTCGGGAGTTGAAGTTAGGTAGTTCACTCACGGCAGAAGAGCGGGTAGCATTTACGGAGCTTCTCAAGGAGTTTGTGGACATTTTCGCATGGTCCTACGAGGACATGCCTGGGATTGACAAAGAAATTGCAGAGCACACCATACCTTTGCTTCCTAATGCAAAACCAGTTCGACAAAAAGCAAGGAGGATCAAGCCTGAATGGGCTAAGAAGATTGAGGAAGAAGTAATCAAGCAGCTTAATACTAAATTCATCAAAGCAGTTCAATATCCTGAATGGATTGCTAACATTGTTCCGATGCCCAAGAAAGATGGGAAAGTGCACATGTGCGTGGACTTCCGAGACCTCAATAAAGCCAGTCCCAAGGATCGTTTCCCTTTACCTCACATCGATGTATTAGTGGATACATCGATGTATTAGTGGATAACACTTGCGGACATGAGCTCTATCCTTTATGGATGGATATGCTGGTTACAATCAAATCAAAATGGCAGAAGAAGACATGGAGAAAACTTCATTCACTATGGGGAACATACTGTTATGTGGTTATGCCTTTCGGTCTCAAAAATGCTGGAGTGACATATCAAAGGACTGCCAACACCCTACTTCATGACATGATGCACATAGAGGTAGAGATTTATGTGGATGACATGATTGTTAAGTCCAAAATGAGGGAGGAGCATATTCCTAACCTCCGTAAGTTCTTTCTGCGACTTCGCAAATACAAGATGCGGCTTAATCCAGAAAAGTGCACCTTTGGTGTTACCTCTGGGAAGCTGCTAAGCTATGTGGTTAGCCAACGAGGCATTGAAGTTGACATTTCAAAAATAAAGGCTATCCAAGAATTGCAACCACCTAGGACAAAAAAAAAGAGATAAGAGGCTTCCTAGGACGAGTTCAATATATTAGCAGATTCATTTCAAAGCTCACCATGACTTGTGAACCTTTATTCAAGAAACTAAAGAAAGGAAGCAAAATAGAATGGGACGATCAATGTCAAGCGGCCTTTGACAAAATCAAGGAGTATTTGCAACATCCTCCAGTCCTCATACCGCCAGTACCAGATGAGCCTCTACTTCTTTACCTTACCGTGACTAGCTCTACAATGGGGGCTATGCTAGCTCAAAAGGTTAAAGGTCAGGAGAGCGCCATCTACTACTTGAGCAAGAAGTTCCTGGACTATGAAAGCCGATACGCAGACATAGAGAAAATGGCTCTCGCATTAGTATGGGCCACCAAGAAGTTAAGGCATTACATGCTTTCACATACAATATATGTCATAGCTGAGAATAATCCCATTAAATTTATTATGGAGCAACCTACCATCAACAACCGCATTGCTCGATGGGTGGTCATGCTTTCAGAGTTCAATCTTTAGTACCTACCTCAGAAATCCATCAAAGGACGGGTTGTTTCGGATTTCGTAACTGCTTCACAATCACAAGAACCTCCAAGCACTCATAATTCCCAGATGAGGATGTTATTTTCACTGATGAAATAACATAGGAAATGTATTTCGACGGAGCTTCTAACTAAATGGACTGTGGAGTAGGAGTACTACTGATCTCTTCAGAAGGGGTATATGTCCCTGTGTCTGTGAAGTTGGACTTTGAGTCTACTAACAACGCCGCCGAGTATGAAACATGCATAAAGGGCTTACAAGGTGCATTGACCTTGGGTATACGTCATATAAAAGTCTTTCGGAGATTCTAGCCTCATAATCAATCAGGCTAAAAATACATGGAAGGTCCGGAAAGAATGTCTTATGGCATACCAGCAGAAGCTCTTGGGACTTGCTAACTAATTTGAACAAATCAGTTTCTAGTACCTCTCAAGGGATCACAATGAGTTAACTGACGCCCTAGCCAAATTGTCTTCAATGATATCGATTCCATCAGGCACGCTTCAATTACCAGTAGTAGTAGAACAACAGGCTGAACCTGCATATGTTTGCAACATGGAGGCACAAGAGGAAGAGATTGAGGGATGGTTCCATGACATATACAATTTTCTTCAGAAAGGAGAATATCCAGCTGAGTTAGATGCTCGAGGACAGCAAGCGGTCAGGTCTCTAGCAGCATAATACTGCTTGATCCAGGATCGACTTTACAGGAAATCACCTACGGGCATTAATTTATTATGCATCGATGCTAAGAGTGCCAAGGAGGTTATGGCTACTGTACATGGAGGAGAGTGTGGTCCTCACATGAATGGACGTATGCTGGCAAAGAAGATTCAAAGGGCTGGTTACTATTCGTTCAGAAGTGTCACAAATGCCAAGTGTATGCCAACCTACAGCACCAACCCCCATCATATCTAACTACTTTGACATCTCCATGGCCGTTCTCAGTATGGGGTATCGACATCATTGGTAAGATACACTCAACTGGAACAGGAGGACATGAGTACATTTTGGTCGCGATCATTACTTCACTAAGTGGGTAGAGGCAGCCTCTTTTGTCAAACTCAAATCCAAGCAAGTGGCCAAATTCATTCTCCAAAACATCATATGTCGATATGGAGTACCTCATGAGATCATTAGTGACAATGGAAGCCATTTTCGGAAGGAAGTGGAAACTTTGCTCGCCACTTACAAAATTCAGCATCACCGATCTTCGCAATATCGGCCTCAAGCTAACGGAGCTGTGGAAGCGGCCAATAAGACAGTGTTAGGAATCATTAAGAAAATGGTTGTCACTTACAAAGATTGGCCGGATAAATTAGCATTTGCCCTGTGGGGATATCAGACCTCTATACGAACTGCTACGGGTGCAACACCATATTCTTTGGTATATGGGATGGAAGCAGTCCTACCGATTGAGGTAGCAATCTCTTCACTACGAATAGTGGCCGAAAGTCAATTACCTGAAGCAGAATGGGCTAGGGCAAGGTTCGAGGAGTTAATGTTAATGGACGAAAGGCGATTAAGGGCATTGCATAATGTGCAAGTGTACCAAAGCAGGATCACTCGTGCTTTTAATAAGAAGGTGAAAAGTCGTTCACTTCAAGTAGTTGATTTGGTGCTTAGGGAGATGAGGGCACCTATACAAGATCCAAGAGGAAAATTTGCACCTAATTGGAAGGGTCCTTACATGACTAAGGACATTTTACCAGGAGGAGCAGCTCGGCTTGCTACTATGGATGGAGAAGATGTAGTTCAGCCCACGAATTTGGATCAACTCAAGCGATACTATGCTTAATATAACCAAGCAACTGGAAAACCAATTTTCAGACACTAGGAGTATATTCAATAATTGCTCATGTATATAAGAAAAATAAAGTTTGCAAGAATACAATAATTGTGAACAATATTCCTTCTTTATTAATTGATAATGCAAGTACACTACTTGTAACATAAGAAAATTCAAAAGGCATAATTAAATAAAAGACTATTATGGCAAAGCAATTTTAGTTCCTTCATTTTCATTCCATCTTCTAATCTTGCTTCACTTTCTCTACTTCGTCACCGTGTCTCTCGGTCCGTTAAGAGCTTTCTCTTTGTCTTTGGGCTTATAAGCCCGCCTGCTTGGTTTTCGTGCCTCCACTCTCGGACCGAGCCTATCTTTCACCGAGTCTCTCGCGCCCAGATGGTCCTTTACCGATGTACGAGGACCCAGTCTTTCCTTTGCAGATGCTTGTCTCCTTCTCGCTTCCCCAGCGCGATGAGATTCAACAGCAGCAATCAACCATCAATGGTAGTCAGCATCGGCAATATGAGACACGTGTATCTTTGGAGGGGCTTTGAGAGTTGGCCTTCTTTCCCAGTATTTTAACCACGACTCAATCACCGAGCCTCAAAGCTTCAATTGATCAGGAGTCTCGCACAGTAGCTCGGGAATATCCTGCTTGCGACCCATCTAGCGCTTCACTCGCGCCGGAAAATAAAAGATCATGTGCGTCAAGCCGGTGAGACACACATAGGCATTGCGGAAGTAATGGGTCACATATTCGGAAATGTGCTACCATTCGATCCACCTTAAGATCTCCCGAGGCTCCTTCAAGAATGTGATCCATTCCGTTATCGAGCGAAGGTCGGTATATTTCCTCTTTCTCTTACAATAGTTCGCCATCGCCGATGAAGTCCGGGGTTCTTCAATGAGACCTAAGTGCTCCACTAACCAGATCTGTCCAACAGTAGCCAGGGTTAGATTGCACGCCAATTATCCCAAACTAACTAAAAAAAAAGAGTACAAAATCCGCGCGGGTTTTGCAGACAGTAGAGGCAAGAATCAGATGGTGGTGAAAAGAAGGAGTGAAATACCTAAAGTAGCAACGGGCTTCCTCGAAAGTCATGTTCTGGATTCGGATCATCCAAGCCCATCATGGTTTCCACTAACATTAGAGGCACGGGATTGTAGCCTCCGGACATGTCATCGACGATTTGGATTAAGTTCGCCGGTCCGGTTCTTTTGCCACCATGGTAGAAGCAAAACTCACCGAGGAGACATAATACGAGCGCTCGCACTCGTATCACAGGACCATATTCCAAGGTGTCGGGAGATTGAAAATATTCAACCATTGTTTGGAAGTGTACCTTCTCGCCGAATATTGCACTTCTGATAACTCGAGACGGAAGACATTAGAGCTCCTTGTATTGCTTGGGGATGTCCGTTGGCGTTGGAGGTGACGTTGGCCGAGCAAAATGGTTTGTCCCTAGGATTGAGGACCATTCCTCCGGAAGCGGACATAACTCCTTCCACGCAAAGCGGAAAACATGCATCTTCGGATCCCAAAAAGTCTCCGCCGCACAGAGAAAATCGTGATTAATCCTCACTTGTTGAAGACTCATCAAGCTTGTTAACTTGTATCTTCCGAGCTCTTTCTTCTCGTCCTTGGACAAGTTGCTCATCCAAGTTGCAAGTTTCTTCTCGAACGCCATGAGAATCGGGAGGATTTTCTTCGTGTTTTTAGGAGAATATGTGATAAAGACTTTGAAGTGATGATAGGAGTGATAATTATATGCATAACATGAGGTATTTATACACCTTCATGTATGATCAAAAATTGAGAAAATGCAACCAGCAACGATCATATAGCCGTTGCATTTGTATCCCTTAATTTTAGCTCATTTACAACGGCTAGAAAAAAAAGCAATATCAAAACCCGCGCGGGTTTTGATGTGTCCAAATCCACGTGCGCGCCTTTCTAAGCCTAGTCCCAGGGCCTGCAGAAGAGAAAACCTGTGGGGGTTTTCTGTCGATATGGGCTGCCTCTCCGCCATTCAGCGCACTTGTTCCTGATTGTAATTGGGCTCGAGAATTGAATTGTCCCGTTCCTGTATTTTTAATGTTTTGAATGTCGACCCTATGATGCTCGGTTCTGTAATTCTTGTTCGAGTTTACTCTGACACTTAGGTTTTTGTTTTCTTTTATTTTCTTTTCTTTTTGGGGAAGCGGGATTAAGTTGCGATTAATCCCGTCATGTAGAAAGTCGTTCGGAAATGCATTAATAAAATAAAATCGCACATTCACTGAGTCTTGCATATAAAATAAGAAATAAAATTCATAAGAATCTTGCATTAAAAAAAAAAGTACAAATCAGTCTTGCATAACAAAAGTTTAAAAAATGCATAGAGTCTTACTTGTCATCAATTTTGATCACCACAGGGAGCCTGAATCGCCGCTGTCTTCAACCGGGTCAGCACCAGCATGAGAAGTCCCAGTGTTGGAGGCACCAGCTGCGCCAAAATAGGTGTCCTAAGAATAGTAGTCGGGACCAGGAGCCGTCTCCGGTGGCCCAGACAAGGGAACTTCATAAGGATGCATGCTCGACGGGGATGATATGGAATGCTCTTGCGAACCGGCTAGCCACGAATCGTCAGGAACGTGCCACTCAACAGAAGGGGTAGGCCATACAGGACCAATTCTGCAACCGGGGGCTGGCCATCCAGAAGAAGCAGATCCTCCTAGCCAAGAGTGTTGAGGTGCAGACCACTCTTGTGTGCCCGCAGGCCATGAAGGACCCATTCCAGGGGTCGGAACTTGCCATCCAGCAGAATAAGAGTCAGAGCCAAAAGAGGAGGCGTTGTATGGTGCAGGACGTGAAGTAGCGTCATCCGCTAAGGCCTGACCGCCAGGGTACCCTACGGATGCACTGAATCATGATCCCTCACCACAATCTCCCGACCACGACGAGCAGAACGCACTGAAGCTGGAGTGCGACGAGAATGAGAAGGCCGGTTGGTAGCACTCGACTCCAAAGCATCTTCCACCCAGTAGGAATGGGGCTGAGTATCGCTACCATACCCAACACTGTGATGTGACCCCCCTTGGCCAAGTTGTTCCTCCAAGGACATCTGAGCCATGTCTTCTTCCATAGGACGGTGACCTATGCTGCCAGATCTAATATGTTGAGACCTAGTTGAATGATGACCCTCGATCATGATGCCCATCCACGACCCTCTGGCACAGCTGATAGAGGAGGACGAGAGGATCCACCAACCTCTTCCCGAGATCGGCCCCAGGAAGAATACTCCCCTGCCGAAGAGTGACGTGGGGGCTCAGTGCGAGGGACCCCTGCAGTAGAACGCCGAGGGGATCCCGAGGAACGGCCTTTGCATCGGCCTCCACATCAGCCCTTCTGGTGGTGTTGTCGCGATACCTGCCTGAGCCGGTAAATGCCCGGTCAATGTGCTTCAGCATAGTACTCGACTCCTTGGTCACTTGATGGAAGACATCCCATCTTGGCTGGAAGATGATGAGGCCAAGGCTAGACATGTATAAATGGCATAAAGGAGAAAAAGAAGCAACATGAAGACTTACCGGTTTCCGATCAAACTCTCGGAGTGCAGAGCATTGACTGCTAGTCTCTACATCCAAGAAACCGCCAATCCTTCTTCTCGCTGGTGGAGCCTCCGCCTCAGCAACCTTAGCATAGGGCCCCAGCTGCAAACTTTACGGTTAGGAATCAGCCAAAAAAAAAAACACAACTAAAAATCCAAAGGAAGAAGATACGCACCACCCGGGGTGCTAAACGGCTCAAGTAGCGCTGAAATTTCTCATCAAATTGCTCATATGGGACGTTATGCACAAAGTTGTCGGAGTCTTGGCCGCGAACCCAATCTCCCAAGGCACCTGGAGCAACGCGCCATGGCTCGAACATGTACTCCGGAGGATCCTGGGGTATAAGGCTGGGATATCTCCCCAGGATTTGCCTCGTAGCTCTCTCTCCCAAGTACCATATGAAGCCCGAGGGTCCCTCCATCAGAATGCGGAGGTGAGTATCATGCTCCACCGTTTGCAAAGGGGTGGGCAATCTGCCCAAGTTAAACTCCGCCCATGGACGCCAGTTCACGTGGTCCTGAGAAAGAAAGAGAGTCACTTCAAGAATAGAAGCAAAATAAATAAAGGCGCTAGGTATAAAGAAATACCGGGGTGAGGTTATCCAGCATGCGACGAATGCGATCGAGACTACCCGACTAGAATTTCTTCCCACGAACGGCCTCGTTAGACCAGCGTTCAATAGCTGGGACTGTCTTATTCTTATTGGAGCGAATGCCCAAAGACAGAATATACTCATACGCCCATGACTGCATGAATATAAAGTCAAAGAAGGATCGAAAGAGTAGCAAAACTACAAAGAGAAGAGTCTCGAGAACATACCTCGAGCACCTTCCACAGAGAAGGGCCGTACTGATAACGAGTATGAGACTCATGGAGGTAAACTGGATCGGTATCCTGTGAAAGCCTAACGCCATGGCGAAGCTAGAGGATGAAGTTCGCATAAGCCGCCTTGCCCCAGTTCAAGTTCCGCACATTATTTAAGTCCTGAAGATTTTGAAGCCACGTCAAAGTGGTGGCAGAAATGATGTACGTCAAGAAAATGAAGTGGCGTTGATCCCCAGGCAAGTTCTGAAAGTTGGCATCGCGGATGGCCGCCTCGAAGTGCGCGTAGGTAAGGTTAGAAAGGCCTTGTCCTTGGCCTAAACGCGCTGACACTGGACCTAGAAGATCCAAGACCATTTGCGGAATCTTGGCGTCGAAAACTACATCACGCCCGCCCCAAGGAAGACCAGTGATCATGATAAAATCTGTAGGGGTAACCGTCATCTCGCCCACAGGCAAATGAAAGGAGTTGGTGGTGTCCCAAAACCTTTCAGCTATAGCACGACCTATGACACGATATGTACGACCTTCTAGGCCACCAAACATTTCCAGAACGGCATGAGTCCTGCCGCGGTCAAGGTGTTGTCAACAAAGTTCCCAGGAATTGAGGCGGTTACCTTAAGATGATCCTTTAGGACACCGGAGGTTTTCAAGTTGTCCTCCTAAAGGCAAACAGAAGGGGCCAGTTAAAGTTGGGGGCTCATCTAAATACATTAGGTCAAGGCATATTCTTTTGGGCCCTAGCTGGACCCAGCACCGACACTGGGCTCACAGCCATGGCCCACAAGATAAATAAATTGGAGAACAAAAAAAAAATGAAAAAAAACGAAAAAAGGGGGAGCAAAACAAAAACAAAAAGAACAAAAAAAAAATTTAATACGGCCCAAATGAGCCGGCCCAGCAGGACGAAAACCTGCACGGGTTTTTGTTCTCTGATGGGCCGCACATCCAGGCCCATACTTTTTGGCGGCCTACAGGCTAGAAAACCCGCGCGGGTTTTCTCTTTGCTATGGGCTGATTTCTTTGGCCCGAGCATGCACTATTTGGTTTCTCTTAGGCCCGGGTTTGGTCCGTCTCTCAAAATGGATTATCGTTGTAAATAAATGCATATGCATCAACTTAAAGCATGCTTAAAATAATGAAAAATCGACAAGACATGAAAAACAAATTCGTTCTTGATCATTTTTTTTATTAAAACTAAGCATAAAAAGAGAAGTTTTGGAAATTACCTTGCCATGGAAGCGGTAGAACCAAGTATGGTTCCAAGCTTGAATAGTAAGCTCCGAAAGGTCGGCGTTCGCACCCGGGATAAAGTTGCGACGTGAAGACATCTCGTGGGACCATGCCGTCGCATGTGGAAGAGGAGGATTCCTATGACCTCGGGGATGCATCTTCCAAAGAACTCAAATTATCTTCAAAGAACAAATTTTCTAGAGAGAGAAAGAGAAGCTAGAGAGATAATGAAGAGTTGAAGGTGTGAGTGAATGAAGGTTGGTATTGATAGAAATGATGAGTGAATATGAACCGCTCGTTTCTAGGACCCACCTCGAGATGCCAAATGCGTTTCATTAGTCGAAAATCCAAAACCCACATTGATTCCCTTTACAAGGAGAAGAAAAAGAAAATAAAAAGAAAATAAAACCAAAACCCGCGCGGGTTTTGGACGTGCTACCGGCCCAATTCTCACGGCCCAGCGCTCTTTAATGGCCCAACAAATCTTATAAAACCCGCACGGGTTTTATACCAACAGAAGCCAAATTCAGCGGCCTAGCATCTTTCAACGGCCCAAAGACTGTGGCCCAAGGGTTCCCAAAATTCAAGTAAAAATCTAAACCCATTTGCATTTTTGCGAAAACTAATACCTACTTTTCTGATGGTTTTCAGGTTGCCACATAAAAGAGCACCATCATCTGGTCGCCACTAAAAGGGACCGTCCACCATCCGATTGCCACATAAAAGAGCACCATCATCTGGTCGCCACTAAAAGAGCACCATCATTTGGTCGCTGCTAAAAGGGACCATCCGTCATCCGATTGCCATATAAAAGAGCACCATCATCTAGTCGCCGCTAAAAGTGACCATCCGTCATCCGATTGCCGCACAAAAGAGCACCATCAGTGACAGTCGTGAAACGGTTGCCACTTAAAGGCTTCCAATGATGTCGTCAGCGACAGTCGTCCAACGGTTGCCACCTAAAGGCCTCCAACGATGTCGTCAGCAACAGTCGTCCAACGGTTGTCACCTAAAGGTTACCGACGACCTTATCCTCAGCAGTAGTCGTCCAACGGTTGCCACCTAAAGGTTTCTGACGGCCTCAACATCATCAACATCTTCGCTCGTCCAACGGTTGCCATCTAAAGGCCTCCGACGACGTCACCAACATCTTCAGTCGTCCAACGGTTGCCATCTGAAGGTTACCGACGACACCATCATAAGCAACATCACCTAGGCGCCATATAAAAGAGTACCGCCAGCATCAAGACAGACATCAAGTCTACTTTGACCTTCGTCCTATTCGGACTCGATCAAAGTGGGGGCTCTCTGTAGACACCGGGATTTGCACCGATATAATCCCGGCTTGTCAAAAGGGGCAGATACATCATTGGGCCAATGCAGCAAACAATGCAAACAAATCAAATCAAACCGGCCCACTATAAGAAACAAAACCCGCACGGGGTTTTAGTCGAAGAGGACGACCCAAAACCAGGACAGGCCCAAGGCACGCCCCAGCCCAGGCAATTCTATCCCTGAAACGCGTCGTTTTGCCTTGCCTACATCAGCAATCCGTGTGTAGGATTGATAAAACCCGCGCGGGTTTTATAGTTAAACATCCGGCGCCAAAACTTGATCATTATCCCATGATATTAGCCCATGTGTTTTGACCTTAAGGCTTGACTTGGTGATTGCATGGGGAGAGAGGCATGATTGTTGGGATGTGTCTCTCTCCATTACCATCCTAAACACTACCCTCATCACCTATAAATACTCCCCTCCATTCCCTTCATTTTCACTAATTATCATCATAATCCCACTAACTACTCTCACAAACCATTCTATTATTCTCAATAATCTCTCATCATACTCTCTTATTATCATCCCCTTACTCTACCAAACTCATCACTCACATATTATCCTACTACCATCCTCACATTCACTTTCCCATCCACCCAAGTCAAGGCAAGATCAAGGTTTTCGGACGGTGCATTCGGGCTTTTAAATCAAAGAGGTTCGATCTCATTTTCTTATCATTGTTTTATTTAATTATGTAATTCGTATTTCATTTCCATTACTTTTGCATATTTTGTAAACTAAAATCCTTGTTTTATAATGCATGTTAAGAATATAAAGTTGCGAAATTAATTAAACTTCTCCCTGCTCTCTTTCATTTTATTAGTAGAGTCTGTTTTCTAACAGGAGAATTCGAGAATTCTTATAATTCTCAAATTCGTAACCTTACCCCCGGACTTAGAATCGGGTTTCGCAGACCGGAGTCATTTTCGTTATTTTTATGGTTTGTCGGTTCCCTTAAATCGACTGGCGACTCTTATTTCTTTTATAATCCGTTTAATTATTTTAAACATACGGATTTACACCAAAATATTTAAAAAATGATTTAGTATTTTCCGTACATTAATCCAAGGCTAAAACCGAGAGAAAATGAGTCTAAAATTGATAAAACCCTCGCGGGTTTTACCAATTTCAGCCCATGTTCTCTGGCCCAAGGAAAAGCACGGTCCAGCCCATGGACAATTAAAACCCGCGCGGCTTTTAGCTATCCATGGCGGCCCGTTTGCTTTCTGTTGGGCCTGGATCTGATATTCGGGTCAAAACTGAATTATTTTAAATTATTACGGTGTAATTTCGAATATTTAAATAATAAAAAAACGGACTTGTAAAATAAATAAAATTTCACTACCCCGAAAATGAATTTCATAAAATAAAAATATCCTTATTTAAGGATTAAGCAACCTTAGTCGGCTCCCGATCGTTTAAGTAGCGCATCACGGAAAAAAGGGGTGCACCCTTTTCCCCGGGGTCCTATATAAATAAATGAAAGATTTTTCTTCAAATTGCCTGTAATATACATAGTTGTCATAGTGACTTCTTGTGTACCCTTGCCCTACCATAAAGGTATCAAACCTTTTGTACCACTGCCTGGGTGCCTGTTTAAGTCAATACAAGGACTTCCTCAATCTACACACCTGTTCCTTCTTACCAGGAACGATGAAACCCTCTGGTTGCCTCATATATATTTCCTCCTCCAACTCGCCATGGAGGAAAGCTGTCTTTACATCAAGTTGTTCCAACTCCAAATCAAATAGAGCAACGAAGGCTAGCAAGGTGCGGACCGACATATGCCTCACGACTGGCGAGAATACTTCGTTGTAGTCGATTCCTTCTTTCTGGTTGCAACCCCTTACCACTAATCTGGCCTTCCACCTTGCACTTTCTAAACTAGGGATACCTTCCTTTCTCTTGTACACCCACTTCGCAGTAAGAGCTCGTCGCCCTTTAGGCAACTCACATAGCTCTCATGTATGATTTTTCTGCAGGCTCTCCATCTCCTCTTTTATAGCTACTATCCAGTTTGAGGCACTAGGACAGGAGATGGCCTCCTGATAGGTAGAAGGTTCACCACCTTCAGGAGTCTCCTCTGCAACACTCAGCGCGTAAGTAATCATAGCGTCATCTTCTTCAGTATATCGCGTCGGTCTCCTGATCTCCCTCCTGGGACGATCTCTAGCAATGCTCGGTTGTTCCTCCACATGAGGAACATTGGTCTCAGTCTCAGGCTCTTCAACCTGAGTTGGTTCAGGAGCATCATCAGTAGTTTGCTCCTGATTGCAGGTTCCAACAGCTCCACCTTGAGCCTGCTCCACCTCGAACACCATTCTTCCTGCATCTTTCTCCTGATTCCCTGCATCATCAGAAGTACCGGTAGATTCCATTCCAGATAACATAGCAGTTTCATTAAAGGTTACATCTCTAGATTGTATAACTTTCTTCAAATCAGAACACCACATTTTATATCCCTTAGACTCAGACCCATAACCTAGAAACATGCATTTAACAGCCCTGGGAGACAGCTTCCCTTCATTCACATGGGCATATACAGGACATCAAAAAGTTCTCAAATTAGAATAATTAACAGGATTAGCTGTCCATACTTCCGTAGGAATCTGGTATTCCATAGAGGCCTGAGGTGATATGTTCAGCAGGTAGCAGGCAGTAAATATCACCTCTGCCCAGAAAGATTTGTTCTTCCAAATCCCTACATTGGAAAGCATGCAGTGAGCTTTCTCCAGGAGTGTCCTGTTGATTCTTTTAGCTACGCCGTTTTGCTAAGGCTTACCCACCAAGGTTCGATGCCTCGTAATCCCATGCTCCTCACAGAATTCAGTAAATTTAGAATCAACAAACTCCAATCCATTGTCAGTCGTGAGTTTCCTTATTTTCCTGCCTGTCTGGTTCTCGACCAAAGCTTTGAACTTCTTGAGGTATGAGAATGTCTCATTCTTGTGTTACAGGAAATAAACCCAACTCTTCCTCGAGAAGTCATCCACGAATGTCAACATGTAGCGTTTGCCACCCAGTGATGGCACTCTAGAAGGACCCCACAAATCTGAATGAATATAATCAAGGATCCCTGTTGTTGTGTGTTTAGCCCTTGAAAAGCTAACCCTCTTTTGTTTCCCATAGACACAGTGATCGCAAAACTCCAGCTTGCCGATCTTTGCGCCATCAAGATAATCCTTCTTGCTCAACATTAGCATTCTCTTCTCTCCCATGTAGCCTAATCTCATGTGCCACAGTTTTTTGCTGTCGGACTCATAAAGATTTAGGACTACCGCTGCGATCACATCGAGACCCTGCAGGATGTCAGATCGCCTTCCTGGTTCCCTTCATAAGAACCATGGAACCCCTGCACACTTTCAATACACCATCTTCTCCTTTGTACCTGCAGTCGTTATACTCAAGAATACCCAAAGAAATTAAATTTTGAGTCATGTTTGGGATATGAGAACCTCCTTGAGAGTTCTAACAATGCCATCATGAGTTCTGATTTTGATGCTGCCGATTCCTGCAACCTTGCAGGCTGTGTCGTTACCCATGACTACGACCCCGGTGTCACACTCTCATAAGACTCAAACCAGTCTCTATGAGGACACATATGATAGGTGCACCTCGTGTCAAGAACCCACTCATCTCTAGCTATCCTACTCGATGTGGTAGCCAAGGCATCATCTGTAACTACAAACCCATCACCATCTGTCTCGGACTCTACGTAGTTTGAGGTACCAGGTTTGGTGTGGTTATCCTTACTCACCTGCTTCTGGTCTCTCTGTTTTGTCCAACAATCTCTCTCTATATGCCCCATCTTACTACAGTAATTACACTTCTTATTCTTGTGAGTATTCCTAAACTTTGAATGGTGTTTAGGCCTCCCTCTTGACCCGTTTCCCTTACGTTCAGTATTCCTACCCCTTACAACAATAGCATCACTACCCTGGTCATCACCATCGGTATCAAGTTTCTCCTTAGACAGTCAAATAGCCTTTACTTCACTAAGGTTAAGGACACCATGGTTCCCATACAACATGATTTCCTTAAATTGTTTATGTAATGCAAGTAGGGATAGAATTAAATGCAAAGACTTTTCCTCATCATGGTGTTTCACATCCATTGAT
This sequence comes from Portulaca oleracea, assembly GCA_029582165.1. Lineage (NCBI taxonomy): Eukaryota > Viridiplantae > Streptophyta > Magnoliopsida > Caryophyllales > Portulacaceae > Portulaca > Portulaca oleracea. The sequence continues at coordinate 11,383,577 of CM055892.1, forward strand.
TCCAACTCAGTAATAATAAAATCAAATTCACTAAGATGTGCCTGAATAGAAGTACTTTGGGGCATCTTCAGCCTGTCGAATTTCTCCTTCATTCGGTACTTGTTTGCAAGACTCTTCGACATGTACAACTCTTCCAGTTTGGTCCAAAGCTCCCGAGGTTTCTCGATATGCGTCACCTCTCTCTGAATGTGCTCTTCCAAACACAGCTGAATCCTTGCCAAAGCCTTATCTTCAAGCTTCTTCCATACCTTTGGAATCAATGTAACGCCCCAATATTCATAATCACTGAATTATCACTGAATTCCTCATAATCCAATGATTAGCGCAGCGGAAATATAATCCGAAGGCATTACCGCCGTGCACAAATATGGACAAGGCTTAACAACCACCAAATGACAACGACACTATTTGACACTTAACCACCAAACCATATACATACCATACTTGAACTCGAGAACACAAAATTTACAACCCCAATAAAGATTACAAGTATCAAACTCTATCATAGTAAAACGCTTGAATCTCCCAAAACCAATCACAAGCTTCCCCTTTATTGCGTAACGGACTTCTTTATCGGAGCTTGCCTTATTCGCCTTAATTTTAGAGGCACCACCTAAAAACAAAACATAAAACAATTTTGCAAATGAGTCGACACTCAGTACGCATACCCCAATACAGTAAATAAACCTTAACCAATTCATTTTCTTTCGCGCATTTCAATTCATTTTAAAAAAAACAATAAAACAATAAAAATAATAAACAACAATGAACAACGATAAAAATGCTTGCCATATTATTGTCTTTAATGGTCCCATGCTTTGCGATCATCAGTCTAAGCCTCCATATGCGCATACCGGGACCGATCGGGAGATCCGGATGGGTTGACACTAGGTCAAGTATTTACTGTGGGAGTGTTCAATTGCACAAATAATAATGGGTCGGGGCTATAATTTCATGATAAAACAGGTAAACCTTATTCATTCTCTATATCAATACACTTGCTTATTAAACTCAAATAAAAGAGTTTAAGGAGGGTACAGGCAATATGCGTACCTTAAAAGTTGAACCTTCACTTAAAGCGACTTGAAAAGCTTGACTGGACTCAAACAGGTAGCAGCAACGACCTCTTGGACAACGCTTGAGATAAGAACACTAAAGCGAATTAAATTGGATTCTTGATAAGGAGGAAATCTCCTAATTAACTTAATGAGAGTTAACTTTTAATTAAAAGATTCGAGAGTTTTTGGGACTTTGCAGTAAACTTGTGGAAGACATAACATCCTCTATATACCTCCAAAATTTTCATAAGATAACTTTTCGGAAAGTTAAAAGTAAATTCTACAACTCTCCAGTTGAGCGTTAAGGCCAACAATAAGTGTAAATACATGAAAATGGTCAAAGAACAGGGCTGGTCTGTATAAATTTCAGCTTGGGAAGGAAAGTTTGAGAATTCATAACTGAAAGAATATATATCGTATGAACGTGTGCTAGCAGTTTTTGGAAAGCTTGAATCATATACTACAACTCTTATGTTGACCACAATTTCAGAAAAGGTTTGGAAGGCACTGGAAAGTGGCTCTGAAAAAGGTTTGACAGAATTAAATTATGGTTTTACATGGTTGGGAGTTTTACTTTGGCGGGTCATAACTTTTCACTCCGATATACAATGAACACATAAGACCCATTCCAGAAAGCTTGTAAAGCATACTACAACGTTCATGTTGAACACTTAGGTTAATAAAACCTTTCTGGTACCTAAAAATATTCCCGAACCTACCTTCGAAAAAATGTAATATAAGGTAGGGTACCCCAGTTAAAAACACCATCACTTGGGTTATACTCATCGGAATCCTGAAATTCCAAAACCATGTGAAAACTATGACTCGAAGTTATGTTTTAATAAAAAAATTTTGGTCAAGCAGGACCTTAATCGAACCAGGAAAAATTCAGGTTACCCTTCGCCACAAATTTGGCTCTTAAATTCCAATTCCCCAATATCCTAACCCTTAGTTTACACCACTTAAAGATTTAACCTTGGCATCATCCATAACATTATACTCTCAACAGAGGAAACCATTAATCTGAGAGTACTTAGTTGTTGATTATGACATGCATCTATTTCTCTGCTAAGAACAAGTTTCACCAATGTTCATCCCTACCTAGCTCATTCTTTATACTCTATTTGAAACGTTCAAACCCAATTATACAACGATAAAGTCACATGCATTATCGTCCAACAAAACTTCATCAGTTACTATAGCATATCAGACCCCAAAGCTATCATGCAAGTCCCAAACCATCTCAAACAAACCAAATTCAACATTTGTACAACAAGATTTACAAATTTCATCATCAATTCATAATAAAATCTCATTCACTACAACCCTATTTGAAACTTTGACACTGGATTACTATTTTAGAATGAAATTAACAATCTCAAACAATGAATTTTTGCAATTGAAACTTCAATTCAGATTTCTAAAGATTAGGGTTAGGGCTTTACCTCAAATGAAGGGTGGAAGAAGGCAGACCCAAGGAGATGACGGTGGTGAGCGTTGGTGGTGCCGGTGACTTACAGTGGTGGTTGACGGTGGTAGACTTGCTGCTGGACCGGTGCGACGACGCAGATAGGAAAGTGGAATAGAGGCAAACAACAGGGGGATAAGTGAGAGAGAGAGCGCTACTAGTGGTGCGATAAGGCGCCGGTGGCCGACCGGTGGTGTGGAGAGGCATGGCGGCTGGCGATGGTCGCCGGCGCAGGCGAGGGGCCAAGACAGAGGACCGACAGCATGAGGGAAAGTGGAGTGGATGAGCATGGTTTTCACTTTACCAAAGAGTATTTGATTAGTTGTTGGCAATTGGAAGTAGAAATAAATGAATATACTTAAAACTACTCCAAGGCCCAACTAATATTATCAACTCTTAATTAATATAAACACTGATCCCCCCCCCACCTTAACAATATTGCTTCCCTATTAATACTATCTCTCTACTAATACCCAATAATACAAGTTTAAAAACTTGGGATAAAATTTATGAAATTAAAATAATAGAGAATAAGACTTGAAATAAAACGGGAAGGTGGAATAAATTGAAATTTGAATAACTCAAGGAATGAAAAGGTATGATAATAATTATAATATTATTACTATTAGTAACACCGACGATTCGGTTGACTTGATAAAATTTAATCAGGTAAGTAACCTGAATATTTCGAGAGTAATTTGAGTAGTGGAAGTTGCCACATGAATAATTTAAATAATTAATATACTAAGTTGTTGTACGACGGTCGTTGCTATGTTCGAGTCCTGCAAAAACACAAACGGTTAACTGAATTGAAATGCGCGATTTCAGTTAATTAAACTCATTAATTATCTTAATTACGTTGAGTTAGGGTCAGATTATTACAGTCTACCCCTTAAAAGAAGTTTCGTCCTTGAAACTTGATAGAAGCCATTACTCAATGGGGATGTATGGATTGATACTATTTTGGCATGTTGCCATGATTTTACTGCTCACCATACTTAAATTAATATCCTTGAATATGTAACTGGGCCGGCTATTCATAGAACCGTAACCTCATATTTTCACATAATTATCCAATTAAGCTCTTGCCTTTGGATATCAAATCCTACATGTTACCCCAAAACTTTGAGTTTTACTCAGGTTGAATATTTGAATTGACCATTTTCGTTTCTTCGTAAAACAACAGGGAGTCACAAAGTGTACCTCCTCTAAAAATTGTCCACATTACTTTCACTCTTCTTTACAACGACACAAGCACTCTCCAAAGCACAAGCACTCTCCAAGTACTATTTATTTTTAAATCAACATACAACTTAATCTCAAATGGCCTAGAAACAAATGCCCTTGTGTTTTTCTTTAGATATTATTACCCATATTGCTCGACTCTCTACTATTAGTCATAAAAACCCCTTATAAAAAAAACTGTGTATCTTACTCCCAAGTTTCATTGAACTTACTCATAGTACATTCTTTTCCCCATACTTCATTTCCCTTTCATGGTCACTAACCCTTCCCCAAAATTGATAACAATAAAAGAAATATGCACCATAAAAATAAGTGGGTGTGGGGAATAAATAAGGTAATGGAAAGATAAGAAGATAAGATTGTTAATAAGTATAAGTATGAATATCAAGGATAATTATGAAGTCAAGATCCACAATGAGGGCTATAATATTTCATGATGAAATGTGGATATTATATAAGTTCAAAGTAAATGTCGGATGTGAATGATGATTAAAAAAAGATGATCGAGAATGATAGTGATTACCCATGAATAAGGGAGAGGCAGGCCAATTGAAGAACAACATGTGGTAAATAGGTCAATCACCGAGGAGAAAAGGAATATATGGTAATTGAAGAGAAAAACAATAGTCATGAGAAAATTAATTTGAGTTGATGATAAAATTGGTAAAGACATCGTTAGGTGAAAGATTTTGAGGAGGAGAGAAACAAAGAGCTAGGGGATTTGTATTGAAGTTGAATGGAGAGGTTACAACTCTCAGCCTACCTTAACCTAAAGGCAAAAGAAGGCTTAAATAGAAAACAAAACCCTAAACCTACTAGGCCAAGAAAACACACGGCCCAAAGAAGAAAAGAAAAAAACCAAAACAAAAAGAGTTTAGAATACATATATATCCCAATATTAGGTAACAAAAATAATAGGCTAATAAGAATGATATAAATTCATAAGAATGCATGGAATCATGTAAAGGTGAGCTATAATACAAAATGATCAAGTAGGACTTAAGTTTCTAATAAGATCATAGCATAAAGGGAAAATGGTTGATCCCAAATTAAATGAATACGATATCAATTGCTTAACTAGGATTCGCAAATATGATGATGAAGGAAAGCTCATCATGAGGGTTTATAGCATGAATATAAGGCAATTGGTTCATGTAAAGGAAATAGAGTATGCTGGTTAAGTAAAAAGGCTTGAATTCGCACAATGGCTATTTAAGGGAAATGATAAGGTATATAAAGATTCGAAATTGAATAAAGGATGGGGGCTTTTACATCCTAAAATCGTGCGAGATGTCACCCAAAGTAATTCTTCCATATATATTCAAATAACTATATTCACATGATATCATCATTCCCCCATTTCGTTTTTTTTTTCAATTATAAATTTTCACTTCAATACTTTTCTCCATAATTCTTCATTACATACGGATATCATAATATCAATAGCTCCCCAAAGAAAATAAGGATCCTTATGCCCATGATAATACTTCTAAAGTATCTCCTATATCTATAAGGTTCTGAATCCACCCTTCAAACCACTATTAAAAACCCTTAAAACTAAATTGACAATCGGATACCATAGCCCCCTTTTTTTTTTATTTTTTTATCCTGGAAAATTTCGGCAGAGTCTCCTCTGTAATATGGACTATCCCAAATTATATGTAATCATCACAACCTGTTAAAACATATTTTAACTTCAATTGGATACAATAAAGGGCCACACGCCCACTTAACCACAACAACAACCCAATAGTCTTATACACAACACAAATACTAAACTTTAAATCAATTCTATATAGAGAATAGTATAATCGCTCACTCTTGTACTAAACTAATAATTGAAATCAAATCACGTACCTAGCCCTCCAGGCCTAGGCATGAATAGAAACTCTAACCCAAAGGTGCATCGTGATCTTGTAGGCGTTCGGCAATCTTGGAAATGTCATTTACTAAAAGAGAACAAAACAAATAAAATAGGAATGTTAGTAACTTATACCGATACACTTAACTAATTGACTCACTAGTACATTTATTTAACTTTCTATCCAATCCAATTGGTAGGATTTCCGAATGATACCCAAAAGACCATATAAATAAGAAGAAACACCTTCAACTCAAATCTTGATACTGAATTTAACTAACATTATTTCGACCATAGTTCCTCTTGTTCATACCTTACTTGCTCTAACCTTAAATTTTTTTCCTTACATTCAACGCATACTCATCGCAAACTCTTAAGATATTTACAACCTCAATATTATAAAAGCAACGATCCAACCCAAAGGACGACAATTCATACTTTACCATAACTCCCCGTTTTTATACCCAAAACAACTCACACCCACTCCAGAATCTCTGCTCTGATACCGTAACTGTAATGCCTCCAGATTCATAATCACTTAATTATCACTGAACACCTCATAATCCAATGATTAGCGCAGCGGAAATATAATCCGAAGCCATTACCGCCGTGCACAAATATGGACAAGGCTTAACAACCACCAAATGACAATGACACTATTTGACACTTAACCACCAAACCAATTACATACCATACTTGAACTCGAGAACACAAAATTTACAACCCCAATAAGGATTACAAGTATCAAACTTTATCATAGTAAAACGCTTGAAACTCCAAACCCATCACAAGCTTCCCCTTTATTGCATAACAGAATTCTTTATCGGAGCTTGCCTTATTTGCCTTAATTTTAGAGGCACCACCTAAAAACAAAACATAAAATAATTTTGCAAATGACTCGAAACTCAGTATGTATACCCCTATACAGTTAATAAACCTTAAGCAATTCATTTTCTTTCGCGCATTTCAATTCATTTTTTAAAAAAACAATAAAACAATAAAAATAATAAACAACAATGAACAACGATAAACATGCTTGCCATATTATTGTCTTTAATGGTCCCCTGCTTTGCGATCATCGGTCTAAGCCTCCGTATGCGCATACCCGGACCAACCATACATACATATACTCTAGAATCATAACTTGACCCTTGATTTCGACCACAGTTCCTCTTGTTCATGGCTTACTTGCTCTAACCTTAAATTTTTTACCTTACATTCAAGGCATACTCATCTCAAACTCTTAAGATATTTACAACCTCAATATTATAAAAGCAACGATCCAACCCAAAGGACGACAATTCATACTTTACCATAACTCCCCGTTTTTATACCCTAAACAACGCACACCCACTCCAGAATCTCTGCTCTGATACCATAACTGTAATGCCTCCAGATTCATAATCAGTTAATTATCACTGAACACCTCATAATCCAATGATTAGCGCAGCGGAAATATAATCCGAAGCCATTACTGCCGTGCACAAATATTGACAAGGCTTAACAACCACCAAATGACAACGACACTATTTGACACTTAACCACCAAACCATATACATACCATACTTGAACAAGAGAACACAAAATTTACAACCCCAATAAGGATTACAAGTATCAAACTCTATCATAGTAAAACGCTTGAAACTCCAAACCCATCACAAGCTTCCCCTTTATTGCATAACAAACTTCTTTATCGGAGCTTGCCTTATTTGCCTTAATTTTATAGGCACCACCTAAAAACAAAACATAAAACAATTTTGCAAATGAGTCAAAACTCAGTACGCATACCCCTATACAGTTAATAAATCTTAAGCAATTCATTTTCTTTCGCGCATTTCAATTCATTTTTAAAAAAATAATAAAACAATAAAATAATAAACAACAATGAACAACGATAATCATGCTTGCTATATTATTGTCTTTAATGGTCCCCTGCTTTGCGATCATCGGTCTAAGCCTCCGTATGCGCATACCCGGACCGATTGGGAGATTCGGATGGGTTGACACTAGGTTAGGTATTTACTGTGGGAGTGTTCAATGGTTCAAATAATATGGGTCGGGGCCATAATTACATGATAAAACAGGTAAACCTTATTCATTCTCAATATCAATACACTTGCTTATTAAACTCAAATAAAAGAGTTTAAGGAGGGTACATGCAATATGCGTACCTTAAAAGTTGAACCTTCACTTAAAGCGACTTAAAAAACTTGACTGGATTCGAACAGGTAGCAACAACGACCTCTTGGACCACGCTTGACATAAGAACACTAAAGGGAATTAAATTGGATTCTTTATAAGGAGGAAATCTCCTAATTAACTTAATAAGAGTGAACTTTTAATTAAAAGATTCGAGAGTTTTTGGGACTTTGCAGTAAACTTGTGGAAGACATAACTTCCTCTATAGACCTCCAAAATTTTCAAAAGAGAACTTTTCGGAAAGGTAAAAATAAATTCTACAACTCTCAAGTTGAGCATTAAGGCAAAAATAAGTGTAAAGACTTGAAAATGGTCAAAGAACAGGGCTGGCCTGCATAAATTTCAACTTGGGAAGGAAAGTTTGAGAATTCATAACTGAAAGAATATATATCGTATGAATGTGTGCTAGCAGTTTATGGAAAGCTTGAATCATATACTACAACTCTTATGTTGACCACAATTTCAGAAAAGGTTTGGAAGACACTAGAAAGTAGCTCTGAATAAGGTTTGACAGAATTAAATTCTGGTTTGACATGGTTAGGAGTCTTACTTTGGCGGGTCATAACTTTTCACTCCGATATCCAATGAACACATAATACCCCACTCCGGAAAGCTTGTAAAGTGTGCCACAACTTTCATGTTGAACACGTAGGCTAATAAAACCTCTCTGGTACCTAAAAATATTCTCGAACCTACCTTCCCAAAAACATATATAAGGCAGGGTACCCAAGTTAAAAACACCATAACTTAGGTTATACTCATTGGAATCCCGAAATTCCAAAACCATGTGAAAACTATGACTCGAAGTTATGTTTTAATCAGAATCTTTTGGTCAAGGGGACCTTAATCGAACCGGGAAAAATCCAGGTTACTCTTCGCCACACATTTGGCTCTTAAATTCCAATTCCCCAATATCCTAACCTATAATTTTGCTAGGGTAGTTTACACCACTTAAAGATTTAACCTTGGCATCATCCATATCATTATACTCTCAATAGAGGAAACCATTAATCTGAAAGTACTTAGTTGTTGATTATGACATGCATCTATTTTTCTGCTAAGAACAAGTTTCACCAATATTCATCCCAACTGTAAAACCCCGAAAAATCCAAAGATGTTGACCGTGACGTCATTAGTAAATTAGGTTTGACTTCGTTATTTATTATTATTCGTTTATGTTTATTTCTGCTAACACTTGAGCTCGTAGGATCGTTGAGGGACTAACAAGGGTATATCGGTAATTTCTTGGGTTTAGTATTAGTAGTATTACTCTAATTATCATTAGTATTATTATAAATATTATTATGTTTATTAAAATTTGTTATTTGAATAATTATGTGAATATTATTTGTTATGTGTTTAGTATTAATATTATTATTATTAGTATTGTTTTACTATTATTACTATTATTATAGTTATCATTATTTTCTCCAAAAGAAAATCTGATTTCTTATTGGGTTGGATTAGGATTAAGAATAGTATAATTGGGCCTTAATTATGTGATTAGTATAAAAGCTAGTTTTCTCCCTCAAACCCTAATATTAACCCTAACCCTAGCCTCCCTTCCCTCTCCTCTCCTTTCCTCTCCCTCTCTCTCTCTCTCCATCTACCGTCCGCCTAGCCACAGCGCTAGTCGCTGCCTCAGACCACCGCCACCACTGTCGGAAATTGCCGGAGATCCACCAAAACCGCACATCGCCGCTTGCCTTCTCCTCCCTCTTTCTATTATCTATCCCTTTCTTTCTCTCTTTCTGTCGTCGTGCCGCCACCACAGCCACAAGGAGACGTCATCACCGGTCACTCCGCCACCGCCTAGTCGCCGTTCGTGCCACCACCGCATCACCGAAGGCTGTCGCCCAGCAGCCAGACGCGAGGAAGCCGAGGTCTGCCGTAGTTGTAGTGCGAACTCCATTGTCGTGAATCAAACCGTCCACCACGGCCACCATCCAAGCACCGCCGACCACCTTTGACCGACGACGACGTCAGCCCTTGCCGGAAACCGCCGCCCAGACTTTGCCCTAGCACCTTCTAACATAAACCCTAATCTTGTTTCTTGAAACTTTCTTTCTTGTTTTTCTTTATTTTTCTGTTGTAATTATTATTATTATTATTATTGTTTCATTTTATTACATCTTTTAATTTGGGTAATTAAGGGTGTAAATTATTAAGTTGTTATTTGTAATTTAATTGTTCTTGTGTTGTATTATTTACATGTAAATTGTCTAAATTATTATATGTAACTTTATGTTCCAATTTGGTGTATTAGGGTTTGTAATAGTTGTAATTAAATTATTAATGTTCGATTGTATGATGTACTTTGTTTCTTGTGAATCATGTTAGGGTTTTAGATAATACTATTATTGTATGCACGAATCAAAGGTTTTAATTATCTAGATTAATTCTTGAGTCGTTAGTTAAGTATTCGCATGTTTCTTTAATTCTCTTAGGGTTCAATCATGTTTAATTTTATGTTTAATCTTGTTAAATAAGTTAGGTTGATTGAATTACTAAAGTTCGATTCTTGTTTATTAATTCATGATTCTTGATTGAATCTTGTAAAAAAAAAAAGAAATGAGTTATGATTCTTGATTGGTAGTTTGAATGTTTATATGTTCTTTATATTTCATTCACATGTTCTTTAAGTTCTTTCTTGAATCTTGATTATATTTTATAATCATCCATGTTGTAATTTTTGGATCTTGAAATAGTATATTGTAGAATTCATTTTAGGGTAATGTTACTATTATTTCATGCATGCTTTTAGGGTTAATGAAAATATTAAAGTTGATTTCATGTGTTACAATTTGGTTTTGAGGATAGGAGGTTTGATGTTTGGACCTTAGTTGGATTAGATTAACTATCTTGAACCTTAGACACTGTTTTTAAGCCTAAATTAGGACCCCGGGATCGAATGGTGAAAGTTAGAACCGAATTACAAATTAAATGTGAACCGGGTGCGGGACAGTTTTGTTAGGGTCTAAAGAACGGATCACCATGAGAGTTATAGTCGTCCTTTGATCGAACCCTTTAAAGTGGAGGTTCCCTTAGATGTTAGCTTTCATAGGAATTTTGCGGATTGGACTTTGAAGTTGTATAGGTCGAGTTATACCCCGATTACCAGACCTATGTCAGATCTGGATAGTTTGGACTAATGACCCTTTTTAAGGACTATAGGAGGTGTTTTTGGTCTTGAGTTTAACTGAAAGTTTTAGTAGACATCCCGATGTTTCCGAAAAGTCTAAAACCAGACACATAGGATGTCGTAAAGTCAAGTTTTGATCCTTTTTATGTAGATGCTGTAATCTGTTTTATTGATGCATTTTATTAATTAAAATGTTGTTGTGTGAAAGTGATGTTTTGATCTGGTTATGTGATTACTTGGAATGTGTTAGATGATTTAGAGTGTAAATTCATGATTGATAGGAACCTATAGTGTTCCTAGGGGAGGGTTAGGTAGAAGGTAGTTAATACTAACTTCGAAGGGCGTGTTTTGATTAGAATAATTACTTTTATTTTAGGCCCGAGCTGATTCGCGTCGTTAGTGAGCTCAAGTGTGTTCGTCTTAGCTGTGAAGTGAAGTTAACCAGGTAATGTCTATGCTCTAATCCCCACCGGGATGCCCTTTAAATGTGTTTTCTAATCTGTTTTGAGGATTGCATCCCGAAAGGGGACTTTATGTTGAAAATGTGACCATTTGTTTTGGATAACTGATTGTATTTGTTTGTGCTTTGATTTTATTGAGTTGAGAAATTGGATGGTCTTTTAATAGCGGTTTTATTTTTTTGGTTTTGATAACATGGGTTGGGTTTGACTTGAGAGCTGTGAGCTGAGTTGTGCATAAGACACTAATAATTCAAAGTGAAACTTTAAGCGGGTTTATTGTTTTGATGCCTTTGGTAGGCAATTGTTTTGCGGGCGATAACCCTGAGACCAAGATTTGGTACCCTGTATGGGTTATGTGTCAGGAGATCAGGGTTTCATCCCTGATATAGGATAGATGATTTTTGATGCCTTTCGTAGGCGAATGTTAATTTAAGGGATTTGATATCCCGCCCGCATAATAAAATATGGATTGGTTGGGTTGAGGAAAACAGTTAAGTGATTAAAGATTTGTGAAATGTTTTGACTCGTTCCCTCTCCCTCAAATGAATTGAAATGAACTTAACTTGTTTTTAACATTAGGGGTAGACATTATTGAGATTTCCCCCTCATTTTTGAAATGTTTTGTTTTCAGGTGAAGATCTATATGCTGGGGATGGGAATTAGAAGTGAGGACGTCATCATTAATTATGTTGCTTTTCTTTTATGAGAAACTTGAAGTTAGTTTTGAGGTTTATTTTTCTAAGTATGAGTTGTTAGTTGTTTTACAGTTATCAGACAGTTGTAGTTTCCTTCTCGCCTTGTATTCCTTCGGGGATACGGCAGTGACGCCCAATAAGAGTTTGAGTCTTCCGCTAAATTTTGTCAGTTAACGTTAGTTGACTTTGACTATAATTGAATTTTCGAGGCGTTACAGAATGGTATCAGAGCTCTGGGTTGCGACCTAGTAGCTCCTAAGTGTCCCTTAGGTTAGTTAGACCTTAGGAAGCTAAAATCGGAGTGTGAGTGTAGGTGTGGGTTAGGTTGCATCAGTTTGACTATTTCTTCATGTTTCTATTAATGTGCTTTATTTTCAATATTTATTTTCATTATTTTTTTTTTCTCGTACCAAGATGTATTATGCATGACGCTAATATTATTTGTGGAGTATGATGTTGAGTATTTGGGAATATTAAGTTCGATTGAAACTCTCGGGTATGTCTATTAAACACTTTGGGTTTAGTTAAGGCTTCAAATTGTATTTATGGGGTCTTGGAGTATCGACTATGATGATTGGGAATGTACTTTGAATTATGGACCTGGGGAATACTTGAAAAATTCCTAGGCAAAGTTGACCTTTGTTTGAAATATTTGATTTTGGAGTTAAATGAATGTTTGTTATTAAACGCGATTCCTTCTAAGTCGAGGTCTTGGGTTAAAGGAATCTTTGCAAGGAAAGTGTTTGTACAAACCGAGTTGAGGCGTATAGTTGAAGTGAAGGTCTTGTGCTTAATCTCGTGGTTAATTTGATTTTAGGTGGTACGCTAAGTTGGAGACTTCCCATAAGATTGAATGAACATAGTTTCTTTGAAGTATTGAGAGCAAATGAAGGGCTTCAGAGTAATATTTGGATTATATTTGGTTTTGGTTAGGATCTCAAGTTTCAAGGACCACTTTTAAGGGAAAAAGAAATTGATTTTGGGATAAAGGTTGAGATGAATATTTTGTTGATGATCGTACGTTTAAATTGGACTCGTGGATATCAATTATGAGACTTCAAGCTAAGGATTAAAACTAATTTTTGTTTTCAAGGTATTGAAGTAGGTGAATGTTTTTAAGGTACTGTTGAGCTAAGTAAGATCTTTAAGGTTATTGTATTTTAGGGATCTTAAGTTGTATTACAAAGGTCTATGGATCAAGGAACATTAGGAACTGTGTGGTGAAAAGAAAAATCTCCAGCTTTGTGATGGTTGAGGGCGCTGCTATTGAGACGGAATAGTGCAATTATTATTATATTATCTACAAATTGGGAAGTTGTCTGGGTGATTAGATCTTTAAGAAAAACAAAGTGATACTTTAAAAGGGGCTTATTCACAATGGGATGGAGATATACTGGATCTGTAACTATTTGATTTTAATATTTCTCCCTTGAATGTTTAAAGTGAGTTTCTGTTGTACATCACGATTCAGGGTCTTATATGCTTACTGCCAACCATATATATGCAAACATGTGAGTCTATGTACGTAACTGTATATTCCCTATTGCGAGCCTTTTATTTATGATTGTGTACATGATGTGAGTCGATCGTCTGAGAAGTGCGCATAACCCATGATGAAAGCTGCAGGTATTTGATGTCCACAATACTGTCTAAAACCCACCTGGTTAAGTTCTGTATGAATATCGTTGGATTTGCCTGTGTGAATATTTTCTGGGATAATCTATTTACATTTGATGAATCTATGGAAATATTATTTGATTGAATCTATTGAGTACCATCCAACTGAGTTTGTTTGATTATCACATGTTTATTGGAGCAATTTCTTTCTTTGATTTGTCAATCTCTGTTGATGGTGATGTCTATTATCCAGAACTATTAGGGAAAAAATTAGACGTAATGAGTATGTAGTGCTTAAGATATTGGAGGAGCTTAGTACGTGAATCTTTGGATCATATCTGGTTACTTATATTGGTTATGGAGATATCGTTAATGGAAGATGAATGACGAGATGTACCAAGCAGGTTATTGTCTAACACAGGTCCCTATACACTTTGTGCTTGACACATGTGGTGGAAGTGATTAGTACCACAGTTAGTGGTTTCAAAATAGCAGTGGTGATTAAGAATGACTTGGATGGGTTAAGTACGTGAAAAATCTTAAGTTGCAATTGAGTATAACTTGAAATGGCAATATTTGGAGTCAAATAGATACTATAAAGGTTTATCGGGTTAAGCTCGATTCTTGTTTGAGGCATTGGTTGGTGCAACATTATTCGAGTTTCGAGACGAAACTCATTTTGAGTGGGTTGAGAGGGTAATGATGAGCCAGTGCTAGTTCTTGTTAGGTATCTCTGTAAGTTAAGTGAGAAGTCTCTTTTGGCCTAGTTAAGTATTTTGGAGCTAAAGGGTGATTTGACAAATTAATTACAGTATTGATATTGTGAAGGGTAGTCGAGCTTAGCTTTTGGTCTTTCTAATTGATGAAAACATAAGGCTTAATTACCATTTGAGGCATTATGTTAGTACCTGACGCGTGAGGACTATTTTTTTTTTTTTGGGAAGCTCTATTTCCAAAAAATTACTTAGAGGTACCCTAACTTTTGAAGAAACAATTTTTTGGTACCCTTTTCAAAACTAATTTTGGGGTACCCTAACTTTTAGGATTAGAAATTACTAGGTAATTTCCGGCGAAACTCCGATTGATTCAAATCATTTTCGTCCACGAAAACAAAGGGCATTTTCATCCACAAAAACACTTAATCAATTTCCCCCCTAAAACTCACCGTTGAATTCAAATAATTGGCCGAAAATTCACCTAATTATTTCTAATTCTAAAAGTTAGGGTACCCCAAAATTAGTTTTTAAAAGTTGGGGTACCAGAAAGACATTTCACCAAAAGTTAGGGTACCCCTAAGTAATTTGTTGCTCTATTTCTCATACGGATAATAACGTTGTCTTGAGGAAACTATGTCATATCGGTATAGATATCCGCAGATAGTCTTGTGTTGGTTGATATAATAGTGATCTTAATAATGGAAGGAAGTAGAACCTCATAGTTAAGTTAGAGGAAAATTAGACATCCTGGTTTTATTTAGTGTTATAGATGGAAACTGTTGAGAAACCACCCTTATTTTATGCTACCTTGGTTCGGAAGAAAAGGTTTGTTTATGAGGTGGAATTAGTGGGATCGTATAACATTTTGGGTGTTTGTAATTATCAGTTTGGTGTGTTCTAAAGATCTTATTTCATGATTTTAGAAGATCGACAATGGGAAGATTGGGGTAAAGTTGGATTTAGACTTGGTTATAAGTTGTTGAGTATATTGGGGACGTTCATTGTGAGAGCGACTATAAGCAATACCTCTGGGGAATGGGGTATGTGTCTTTTTCCTTGTTTCATTTTGTGTTGAAATTGCTTTCTTATTTGTTATTGACATATGTTGGATGGTATACTGCGGCGTTTGTTATGAGCATGAGGCTCTAGCTTCTCTTAAAGACCTAAATCCCGAGGAGGATGTGAAATACAACCCTGAGGAGGGCCTGGAGCCAGAAGAAGACCTTCGATGAGAATTCGGGGGCTGAAAGAAGACTTGACATACGAGGAACAGCCGTAGGAGATTCTAGATTGTTGAGAGAAGTCGCTTCTCAGAAAGACCGTCCATCTAATACCATGGTATGCGCCACAACTGAAGCAATTTAGGAAGCCACGGAAGATATGGGATCGAGACAATCAACACATATTCAACACATAAGATGCATCGAGTTTCGAGGACGAAACTCTTTTGAACAGGGTAATGATGTAAAACCCCGAAATTTTGGTGAGCGCCATCATTAGTTCAATCTAGCAGACCGTTGGTTTCGAGTTTAAGTTTCGAGGACGAAACTTCTTTTAAGGAGGTAATGATGTAAAACCTCGAAAAATCCAAAGATGTTGACCGTGATGTCGTTAATAAATTAGGTTTGACTTCATTATTTATTATTATTCGTTTATATTTATTTCTGCTAACACTTGAGCTCGTAGGATCGTTGAGGGACTAACAAGGGTATATCGGTAATTTCTTGGGTTTAGTATTATTAGTATTACTCTAATTATCATTAGTATTATTATAAATATTATTATGTTTATTAAAATTTGTTATTTGAATAATTATGTGAATATTATTTGTTATGTGTTTAGTATTAATATTATTATTATTAGTATTGTTTTATTATTATTACTATTACTATAGTTATCATTATTTTCTCCAAAAGAAAATCTGATTTCTTATTGGGTTGGATTAGGATTAAGAATAGTATAATTGGGCCTTAATTATGTGATTAGTATAAAAGCTAGTTTTCTCCCTCAAACCCTAATATTAACCCTAACCCTAGCCTCCATCTCCTCTCCTCTCCTCTCTCTCTCTCTCTCTCTCTCTCTCTCTCCATCTACCGTCCGCCTAGCCACAGCGCTAGTCGCCGCCTCAGACCACCACCATCACCGTCGGAAATCGCCGGAGATCCACCAAAACCGCACATCGCCGCTTGCCTTCTCCTCCCTCTTTCTATTATCTCTCCCTTTCTTTCTCTCTTTCTGTCGTCGTGCCGCCGCCACAGCCACCAGGAGACGTCATCACCGGTCACTCCGCCACCGCCTAGTCGTCGTCCGTGTCACCACCGCATCACCGAAGGCTGTCGCCCAGCAGCCAGACGCGAGGAAGCCGAGGTCTGCCGTAGTTGTTGTGCGAACTCCATTGTCGTGAATCAAACCGTCCACCACGGCCACCATCCAAGCACCGTCGACCACCTCTGACCGACGCCGACGTCAGCCCTTGCCGGAAACCGTCGCCCAGACTTTGTCCTAGCACCCTTCTAACGTAAACCCTAATTTTGTTTCTTGAAACTTTCTTTCTTGTTTTTCTTTATTTTTCTGTTGGAATTATTATTATTATTATTATTATTATTATTATTATTATTGTTTCTTTTTATTACATCTTGTAATTTGGGTAATTAAGGGTGTAAATTATTAAGTTGTTATTTGTAATTTAATTGTTCTTGTGTTGTATTATTTACATGTAAATTGTCTAAATTATAATATGTAACTTTATGTTCCAATTTGGTGTATTAGGGTTTGTAATAGTTGTAATTAAATTATTAATGTTCGATTGTATGATGTACTTTGTTTCTTGTGAATCATGTTTGGGTTTTAGATAATACTATTATTGTATGCACAAATCAAAGGTTTTAATTATCTAGATTAATTCTTGAGTCGTTAGTTAAGTATTCGCATGTTTCTTTAATTCTCTTAGGGTTCAATCACGTTTAATTTTATGTTTAATCTTGTTAAATAAGTTAGGTTGATTGAATTACTAAAGTTCGATTCTTGTTTATTAATTCATGATTCTTGATTGAATCTTGTAAAAAAAAAAAAGAAATTAGTTATGATTCTTGATTGGTAGTTTGAATGTTTATATGTTCTTTATATTTCATTCACATCACTACTAAAAATATGTGTATTACCTACCACTTTTTCCAACCAATTTAAAATGGTTGGAAAAACCAACCATTTTAGCAACTATTTAATATTCCAACTATTTTCCAAAGAATTTTGTGGGAAAAATTGTTGGAAATTCCAACCAATTTTGCTAAAATGGTTGGAAAATTTTTCTACCATCCTTTTTCCTACTATTTTAAGATGGTTGGAAAAATGGTTGGATTACTAACCATTTTTCCAACCAATTTCAAATAGTAGGAAAAATGATGGTAGGAAAAATTTCCAACCAATTTTAGCAAAATTGACTGGAATTTCCAACGATTTTTCCCTCTAAATTTTTCGAAAAATAGTTGGAATATCAAATGGTTGCTAAAATAGTTGGTTGTTCCAACCATTTTAAATTGGTTGGAGAAAAGTGGTTGGTAATACACATATTTTTAGTAGTGCATGTTCTTTAAGTTCTTTCTTGAATCTTGATTATATTTTATAATCATCCATGTTGTAATTTTTGGATCTTGAAATAGTATATTGTAGAATTCCTGTTAGGGTAATGTTACTATTATTTCATGCATGCTTTTAGGGTTAGTGAAAATATTAAAGTTGATTTCATGTGTTACAATTTGGTTTTGATGATAGGAGGTTTCATGTTTGGACCTTAGTTGGATTAGATTAACTATCTTGAACCTTAGACACTGTTTTTAAGCCCAAATTAGGACCCCGGGATCGAATGATGAAAGTTAGAACCGAAATTACAAATTAAATGGGAACCGGGTGCGGGACAGTTTTGTTAGGGTCTAAAGAACGGATCACCATGAGAGTTATAGTCATCCTTTGATCGAATCCTTTGACGTGGAGGTTCCCTTAGATGTTAGCTTTGATAGGAATTTTGCGGATTGGACTTTGAAGTTGTATAGGTCGAGTTATACCCCGATTACCAGACCTAGGTCAGATCTGGATAGTTTGGACTAATGACCGTTTTTGAGGACCATAAGAGGTGTCTTTGGTCTTGAGTTCAACATGAAAGGTTTAGTACACATCTCGAGGTTTCGGAAAAGTCTAAAACTAGACCCATAGGATGTCGGGAAGTTAAGTTTTGACCCTTCTTATGTGGATGCTGTAATCTGTTTTGATGATGCCTTTTATTAATAAAAATGTTGTTGTGTGAAAGTGATGTTTTGATCTAGTTATGTGATTACTTGGAATGTGTAAGATGATCTAGAGTGTAAATTCATTATTGATAGGAACCTATAGTGTTCCTAGGGGAGGGTTAGGTAGAAGGTAGTTAATACTAACTTCGAAGGGCGCGTTTTGATTAGAATGATTACTTTTATTTTAGGCTCGAGCTAATTCGCGTCGTTAGTGAGCTCAAGTGTGTTCGTCTTAGCTGTGAAGTGAATTTAACCAGGTAATGTCTATGCTCTAATCCCCACCGGGATGCCCTGTAAATATGTTTCAACGTTTTCTAATATGTTTTGAGAATTGTACCTCGAAAGGGGACTTTATATCGAAAATGTGACCATCTGTTTTGGATAACTGATTGTATTTGTTTGTGCTTTGATTTTATTGAGTTGAGAAATTGGATGGTCTTTTATTAGTGGTTTTATTTTTTTAGTTTTGATAACCTGGGTTGGGTTTGACTTGAGAGCTGTGAGCTGAGTTGTGCAGAAGACACTAATAATTCAAAGTGAAACTTTAAGCGAGTTTATTGTTTTGATGCCTTTGGTAGGCGATTGTTTTGCGGGCGATAACCCTGAGACCAGGATTTAGTATCATGTATGGGTTATGTGTCAGGAGATCAGGGTTTCATCCCTTATATAGGATAGCTGATTTTTGATGCCTTTGGTAGGTGATTGTTTTGATGCCTGTGGTAGGCGATTGTTTTGCGGGCGATAACCTTAAGACCAGGATTTGGTACCCTGTATGGGTTATGTGTCAGGAAATCAGGGTTTCATCCCTGATATAGGATATATGATTTTTTATGCCTTTGGTAGGCGAATGTTACTTTAAGGGATTTGATATCCCGCCCGCATAATAAAATATGGATTGGTTGGGTTGAGGAAAACAGTTAAGGGATTAAAGGTTTGTGAAATGTTTTGACTCGTTCCCTCTCCCTCAAATGAATTGAAATGAACTTAGCTTATTTTTAATGTTAGGGGTAGACATTATTGAGATTTCCCTCTCATTTTTGAAATGTTTTGTTTTCAGGTAAAAATCTATATGCTGGGGACGGAAATTAGAAGTGAGGACGGCATCGTTAATTATGTTGCTTTTCTTTTATGAGAAACTTGAAGTTAGTTTTGAGGTTTATTTTTCAAAGTATGAGTTGTTAGTTATTTTACCGTTATCAGAAATTTGTAGTTTCCTTCTCGCCTTGTATTCCTTCGGGGATACGGCAGTGACGCCCAACAAGAGTTTGAGTCTTCCGCTAAATTTTGTCTGTTAACGTTAGTTGACTTTGAGTTTTCTAAAATTGAATTTCCGGGGCGTTGCAACTACCTAGCTCATTCTTTATACTCTATTTGAAACGTTCAAACCCAATTATACAACCATAAAGTCACATACATTATCGTCCAGCAGCACTTCATCAATTATTATAGCATATCAGACCCCAAAATTATCATGCATGTCCCGAACCATCTCAAACAAACCCGATTCAACATTTGTACAACAAGATTTTCGAATTTCATCATCAATTCATAATTAAATCTCATTCACTACAACCCTATTTGAAACTTTGACACTGGATTAGTATTTTAGAATGAAATTAACAATCTCAAACAATGAATCTTTGCAATTGAAACTTCAATTCAGATTTTTAAAGATTAGGGTTAGGGATTTACCTCAAATGAAGGGTGGATGAAGGGAGACCCAAGGAGATGACGGTGGTGAGCGTTGGTGGCACCGGTGACTTATAGTGGTGGTCGATGGTGGTCGATTTGCTGCTGGACCGGTGCGACGACGCAGATAGGAAAGCGGAACAGAGGCAAACGACAGGGGGATAAGTGAGAGAGAGAGCGCTACTGGTGGTGTGATAAGGCGCCGGTGGCCGACCGGTGGTGTGGACAGGCATGGCGGCCGGCAATGGTCTCCGGCACAGGTGAGGGGCCAAGACAGAGGATCGACAGCATGAGGGAAAGTGGAGTGGATGAGCATGGTTTTCACTTAACCAGAGAGTATTTGATTAGTTGTTGGCAATTGGTAGTAGAAATAAATGAATATACTTGAAACTACTGCAAGGCCCAACTAATATTATCAACTCTTAATTAATATAAACACTGATTCCCCCCCACCTTAACAATATTACTTCCCTATTAATACTATCTCTCCACTAATACCCAATAATACAAGTTTAAAAACTCGGGATAAAATTTATGAAATTAAAATAATAGAGAATAAGACTTGAAATAAAACGGGAAGGTGGAATAAATTGAAATTTGAATAACTCAAGGAATGAAAAGGTATGATAATAATTATAATATTATTACTATTAGTAACACCGACAAATCGGTTGACTTGATAAAATTTAATCAGGTAAGTAACCTGAATATTTCGACAGTAATTTGAGTAGTGGAAATTGCCACATGAATAATTTAAATAATTAATAAACTAAGCTGTTGTACGACGGTCGTTGCTCTATTCGAGTCTTGCAAAAACACAAACGGTTAACTGAATTGAAATTCACAATTTTAGTTAATTAAACTCATTAATTATCTTAATTACGTTGGGTTAGGGTCAGGTTATTACAGTCTCCACCCCTTAAAAGAAGTTTCGTCTTTGAAACTTGATGGAAGTCATTAGTCAATGGGGATGTATGGATTGATACTATTTTGGAATGTTGCCATGATTTTACTGCTCACCATAATTAAATCACTATCCTTGAATAAGTAACTGGGCCGATTATTCATAGAACCGTAACCTCATATTTTCACATAACTATCCAATTAAACTCTTGTGTTTGAATATCAAATTATACATGTTACCCCAAAACTTTGAGTTTTACTCAGGTTGACTATTTGAATTGACCAATTTCGTTTCTTCGTAAAACAACAGGAGTCACAAAGAATTGACCAATTTCGTTTCTTCGTAAAACATGCATCTATTTCTCTGCTAAGAATAAGTTTCACTAATGTTCATCCCTACCTAGCTCATTCTTTATACTCTATTTGAAACGTTCAAACCCAATTATACAACCATAAAGTCACATGCATTATCGTCCAGCAACACTTCATCAGTTATCATAGCATATCACACCCCAAAATTATCATGCAAGTCCCAAACCATCTCAAACAAACCCAATTCAACATTTGTACAACAAGATTTACAATTTTCATCATCAATTAATAATAAAATCTCATCCACTTCAACCCTATTTAAAACTTTGACACTGGATTACTATTTTAGAATGAAATTAACAATCTCAAAAATGAATCTTTGCAATTGAAACTTCAATTCAGATTTTTAAAGATTAGGGTTAGGGCTTTACCTCAAATGAAGGGTGGATGAAGGGAGACCCAAGGAGATGACGGTGGTGAGCGTTGGTGGCGCTACAGTGGTGGTCGACGGTGGTCGACTTGCTGCTGGACCGGTGCGAGGACGCATATAGGAAAGCGGAACAGAGACAAACAGCAAGGGGATAAGTGAGAGAGAAAGGGCTACTGGTGGTGCGATAAGGCGCCGGTGGCCGACCGGTGGTGTGCAGAGGCATGGCGGCCGGCGATGGTCGCCGGCGCAGGCGAGGGGCTAAGACAGAGGATCGACAGCATGAGGGAAAGTGGAGTTGATGAGCATGGTTTTCACTTTACCAGAGAGTATTTGATTAGTTGTTGGCAATTGGAAGTAGAAATAAATGAATATACTTGAAACTACTACAAGCCCCAACTAATATTATCAACTCTTAATTAATATAAACACTGATTCCCCCCTCCTTAACAATATTACTTCCCTATTAATACTATCTCTCCACTAATACCCAATAATACAAGTTTAAAAACTCGGGATAAAATTTATGAAATTAAAATAATAGAGAATGAGACTTCAAATAAAACGGGAAGGTGGAATAAATTGAAATTTGTATAACTCGAGGAATGAAAAGGTATGATAATAATTATAATATTATTACTATTAGTAACACCAACAAATCGGTTAACTTGATAAAATTTAATCAGGTAAGTAACTTGAATATTTCGAGAGTAATTTGAGTAGTGGAAATTGCCACATGAATAATTTAAATAATTAATATATTAAGTTGTTGTACGACAGTCGTTGCTCTGCTCGAGTCCTGCAAAAACACAAACGGTTAACTGAATTGAAATGCGTGATTTTAGTTAATTAACTCATTAATTATCTTAATTATGTTGGGTTAGGGTCAGGTTATTACAGTCACATTCCCCTTGATATCCTTTTGGAGTTTACTGAATTCATCATCGCTCATTGTTGCCTCAATCTTCGTGTCGGGATACTCAATCACATCCCATAACCCGTGCTGAATCAGGACCGCCTTCATCTGAAGTCTCCACATAGTAAAACTCCTCGTTCCATCAAATTTTGGAATATCGCACTTCATGATTGAAGCCATCTCCACCTTGCTCTGATACCACTTGTTAGAGAAAATAGTAATAAGGTAACAACGGAAGCGAATAATAAAATCGAAAATTGAGATGACGGATATTACGACAAAATTTAAGAACGGAAAATAAGCGATGAAACAAACACCAGAATTACGTGGGAAACGGAAGAACTCGGAGGAAAACCCACGGACGGCGACAGCCAGAAAATAATCCACTATGAGAAAAGGAGGAGTGCAAACTGATCACTATCACAAGGTGTGATGCGATCCACAAAGGAGATTACAATAACAATCTCTCAACTCTCAACTCACAATCTCTCAGGATACACCGGGGGAAAATATCGGTGAGACCCCTTCCTCTCTCAATATTTTCTCTCTCGCTAGCTCTCTGTGTTTTCGATGTAGTTTTGGTGGAGAAGCATGTACCCTATTTATAAGAGAAACTCTCCATAATCCTAACTTGACTCCCGCTCCAATTAGATTTAGAATCTAATAAAATTAGGAAGCCCAACATAATAAGGAAACCTAAATAATACCCTAATACAATTAGGAAACAAATAATTGTGGGTTCAAGAGATTCGGTGATTTTAGGACACTTTCCTAACATTTACAATACAATATTCTATTAAACAAAAGTATTATTATTTGATTCAGTACAAAAAAATATTATTATAAAAATAGAATATTGTGCTTTTTTTTACAAAATTATAGTATAAAATGGAGGGATTACATAACAATTTTTAAATATTCGAGCCAAATGTATGACTGAATAGAATAAGTTGATGGAAAATCATGGAATTAAATATCAATAAGTTCAATTAAAATAATTGATATTACGTGATAATTTGGGGTGAGCAACACCGGGTATCCACCAAAAATTTAATGATCCAATCCCGGATCCATTTCGTAATGGATCTTGATTTTAGGATCCAATACCGGATCCATTTCAAACTGGATCCTAAAATCAGAATCCATTCCCGAATACATTGGGAATGATCCTGATCCGGGATTGGAAAGTCAATATCATTGTCCAAATTGTTATATTTATGATGCCAACTGCATTTGGAGATTTCAATGACATTGATACACTCAGTTACTACTTCCAACTTCAATTGGGAGGTTCGAAGGAGAAGAAGGTTTGTAACAATGAGGATTAAAGGAGTAACAACTTAAGTTGTAAGCAAATTTAGGGTTTCTCAGTATGCGCTTGGCACATGAATCCAAGACTGGAGTTTTGGTTGATTGATTAGTACTCTTCACTTAGTTTTAAGACCTAAAATAGTTTTTATATTAAATAATTATATGAATCCTGAATATCGGGTCCGATTCTAGATCCTAGATGTCAGGATCCAATCTCGAACCCATTTACAAATAGATCTCAATTTTATGATCCAGTCCCATATCCAGATAACTACGATCCGGATCCTGATTCCCTAGATTCAATCGGTTCTGGATCTTGATTCGAGTACCCGATTTTAATGCGAAGGAGTTTGATAATTTCCGGTTTGATTTCAATTTAATGTAATGTAAGAGATACTAGATAAAGAAAACAAGAGGAACTAATTCTAATTGGTTCAGTTTATTACCATTGTGAAGGGCTGGATGCTTATTATTTTAGGGTTTTTGGATGATAAATTGATAATATACCAACCTTTGGGGGTGTTGGATTGTAATATGCCAACCTTTTCTATTGGATAGCAATATCTCTAACCTTTATACCTAGGTGACATTATTATACCAACAGTAACTAAGGGAGTGGTGAACCGGTCTTTATGCTGACGTGGTTGGCGGAGGGAAAAAAAACTGTCTCAAGCCAGTAACCTCGTTAACCCCTCTCCATTTTTCTCAATAACCCACATCACAAGACATTGGTTGGCTGTCTGCCATGTCAGTACGAAGACCAGTTCACCACCCCCTTAGTCACTGTGTTAGGCCGATTTTTTTTTTTAATGTGGCTTAGTGAGAAAAACAGAGGAGTTAACGGGGTTACTGGGCAAGAGCCAATTATTTTCCTTCCGTTGTCACGTCAAAACAGAGACCAGTTAACCAGTCACCACCCCATTAGTCACTGTTGGTATAATAATATCAGCTAAGTATAAAGGTTAGGGATATTGTCGTCCAATAGTAAAGGTCGGTATATTACAATCCAATACCCCCAAAGGTTGGTATATTGTCATCCAATATCCCATTATTTTATAATCAATATTTTCCATCTAATTGTCTCGTAATAGTAGTTTATTTTATATTTAAAATAAAAAGTGAAACTCAAAGATACATGCTTTTCATATTACGGAGATTAAATATATATAATTAAACATTGAATAATCTTAAGAAATTGAAATGAAAAGGGTATGGATATCAACCATTCTTATAAAAGCTTGTAAATATTCTTTGAAAAGTCTCCCCCCCTTCCTCCCAAGGGGTGGAGAGGAATTAACCCATGTTTGGGAAAGTCTTGTTCATTATTGAACCAAACATCTTCTAATATGCAATAGAGAGTGGTCAGTGTGTCTAAGTTACACTACAACGAACCATGACAGACTTGCCAATAGCTACATTTATTTGGTAATAATCCTACATTTAGAGGTGTAGCTATAAAATCATGGCTACATCCCATGGAGATGTAGAAAATTTGCAATGTGACAAAATTTAGCTACATGTGAGCCCATATAGTTAATTTAGATACATGTGGCAAGTGTAGATATCCTAATCTTAATTCTTACATGCTAAATGTGTAGCTATTTAATATAATGCCCCTAGCTTCTCATAATGGAAATTATTTTGAATTAAAATTTGTTACATGTATCAAGTGTATCACGTGTAGCTACTGATTCAGTTTTATTTTTACGCGCACACACATATATATAAAGGAAAATACAATATGAAAACAAAATATACTAATACTGCTTGAAACAAAAGTTGCAAAATAATAGCGATATGAAGAAAGGTACATAGATGATTACATTATATATTGTTCGAAGGAAAAGAACATTGTTTGATCGAAACGAAAACAACATAGTGAATATTTGTACGATAAAAAAATTAATCCTACAAATAATTAAAAGTTAAAACATAATTCATCATTTTGCATTCTCCCTTAATTGGGCTTGGTAATTGTAGTTGCTTTGAGAGGTTCCATCTCAATTTGATCGCCTAATGGATCCGAGAAACTGAAAAAGACATAAAAGAAAGTAGACATCAAATAAAATATTTGTACATATCATGACAATTCAAAGAATAAGGAACCCAAAAGTTGAGCTAGAGGCCAATAATGAGTGGAACTACATATTATGACAATCTTTATAGACTATGTTAGAACAAAACATTGACAATTTTCACATGGTGGCATTGAATTAATTCCTAAGAAAATGAATTTCAACTAATTTAAAGTTAAGAAAAAAAATAAGAACAAATCAAAAATGGAAAACAAGTTAAGTAGAAAACTCAAAAGGAGATACTCGGTATCAAACTCAAACCATCTAACTCGTCCTACTCAGTAATTAAACTCAGTAATCAAACAAGCAAGTTAAATAAAGGAGATGCAAAATTGAGGATACATCTCATACAATTACATGAAAATTTGATTAGATAGACTATATGAGAACAAAACAACAACTATTTCAGAATAATCAAAGAAACCATAAGAAACTAAAATCAAGCATACATACCTTGAAAACCATGTAGGCTTCATCCAAGTGAATGACAAAGTCATCGGACTCATCTAGATAGTTGGTGAGCACATCAATCGGTTTCGTCCTACCTTCAATCAATTTGTTCAAGTGAAATGCCTTCAATGACGCACTATTTAATTCTTGTTTGTCAACTTACATTCAACTTAATTCCTTCAGACCAAGAAGATGTACTTGACTTGTGGTCAAATTCAAATGATGCACTATTTAACTCTTAACTTTTTCTCCTCTCTCGTCATTATTATTATGTTCTTAAAAGCTACAATTTACCTTGTCAACTGCCGGGACATTGTTTAGGTCATGTTAAGATTCGAGTCTTCATTTGATTCCGTAGAGACAACCAATTTCTCTATCGCATTTGATGACTCATTCTTAATCAACACCCGAACACATTCAATTCAGCCAACTACTCTGCTGTTGTCTAAGGGAAACCTTATCTGAAACCAATTTTAACCCTCTAATCATGCTAGTCTTCTTTCTGAGTAAGGAGTTACCAATCGTTGTAGTTTACAACCTAAGCTATTCATGTATCATTGTTAGGAAAGTGTCCTAAAATCACCCAGTTTCTTGATCCCACAATTATTTATTTCCTAATTGTATTAGGATATTATTTAGGTTTCCTTATTATGTTAGGTTTTCTAATTGTATTAGATTCTAAATCTAATTGGAGTGGGAGTCAAGTTAGGTTTATAGGGAGTTTTCCTATAAATAGAGGGTCTTGTTCGCCTTGTTTGGTGGGGCCAAGTTTGGTTCCCATTAGGGAAAATCTTGGATGGTGAGAGGTTTTATTGAGAGTTTTTGTTGACTAAGAGCATGTGTCTCTTTCGGCTGGATCTCTTTCGGTGTTTGACATCTCTATAATACTCTCTTTGTTGGATCTTGGGAGTAGATCCTTCTTTGTACTCTCTACCAATGGTGGATTCGTTTGTGCTTGTGATGCCCGTGGTTTTTTCTCGATTTGGGTTTCCACGTTAAATCCGTATCCCCTTTATTCTTGCATTTATTTTCTCGATATCTAGTCATCATCTTCATATTTTGCTTCCGCTATTATGTATTGCTCTTATAATTAAAACCCTAACAAGTGGTATCAGAGCTAGGTTGGTTCAAATTTTGTGGAGTTAGGGTTCATGTAAGAGTTTCGGTTATGAGAAGACTACATTCAGAAATTCGTTTGTTGGTATCAAGAAATTCGCTGGCAAGATTAGATATGATGGTTGTGAAGATTTTTGTTGGATCGAGTTTGTGATCGTTCAGGGGTTTGGCTACCCATCGCAGTTCTACCTTTAAGAGGTTCGTTGGCGATGAAGAAATTTTGGATCTGAAGATTTCTGTTGGATCCAGTTTGTGACCGTTCAACGGTTTGGCTACCCATCGCAGTTTTGATCTGAATATTTCAATTGGATCCAATTTGTGACTGTTCAGCCTGTTTGGCTACCCATCGTAGTTCTTCCTTTCAGAGGTTCGTTGGCGATGAAGAAATTTTGGATCTGAAGATTTCTGTTGGATCCAGTTTATGACCGTTCAGTGGTTTGGCTACCCATCGCAGTTTTCATCTGAATATTTCAATTGGATCCAGTTTGTGACTGTTCAGCGGTTTGGCTACCCATTGTAGTTCTATCTTTCACAAGTTCATTGGTGATGAAGAAATTTTGGATCTGAAGATTTATGTTGGATCCAGTTTGTGACCGTTCAGCGGTTTGGCTACCCATCGCAATTATACCTTTCAGAGGTTCGTTGGCGATGAAGAAATTTCGGATCTTTCGTTGATTTTAGTCCAAGGTGGAGATTGTTAGAAAAGTTTCCTAAAATCACCTAGTCTCTTGATCCCACAATTATTTATTTCCTAATTGTATTAGGATATTATTTATGTTTCCTTATTATGTTAGGTTTTCTAATTGTATTAGATTCTAAATCTAATTGGAGTGGGAGTCAAGTTAGGATTATAGGTAGTTTTTTCTATAAATAGAGGGTCTTGTTCGCCTTGTTTGGTGTGGCCAAGTTTGGTGCCCATTGGGCCAAATCTTGAATGGTGAGAGAGGTTTTATTGAGAGTTTTTGTTGACTAAGAGCATGTGTCTCTTTCGGGTGGATCTCTTTCGGTGTTTAAGATCTCTGTAATACTCTCGTTATTGGATCTCGGGAAGAGATCGTTCGCTGTACTCTCTACCAATAGTGCATTTGTTTGTGCTTGTGCTGCCCTTGGTTTTTTTTTTTCCGATTTGGGTTTCCACGTTAAATCCTTGTTTCCTTTATTCTTGCTTTTATTTCCTCGATATCTTATCATCATCTACATATTTCGCTTCCGTTATTATGTATTACTTTTATAATTAAAATCGTAACAATCATGAGTACTAATTAAGTACAAATGTTGAAAAATACTTCAACTTTTTTGTCTTGTAGGAATCTCCAAAATCACACACGGTATTTACTTCAACTGATCTACTAGACCTAATATTCATCATATAGGCTGCAATTCATGGGGAAAGAGAAAGGATCAATTTCTCGAAATCATTGGCCTCAACACTATCCCTCTACAGTATCAACGTCTCCTCCTGCATCTGCATCTTTTCCAACGCCCTCTCCTCCCTCCTCTTCTTCACCTTCTCGATCTCTACCATTCTCCCCCGAAGTATCACCAAATAAGAACAATATCAGCAATATCAACAATCCAAATAATATCAACTTGCAAACCGGAATTACTCATAGGAATTCGAAGCTAAGGGTGGCTCTGTAGAGGAATCCGAAGCTGAGGGTACGAGAACCCGTCTATGCAAGTTGGTGTGCGAGAAGGTGGATAGAAGATTGACATAAAGTGGCTCTGTCGTCCGTCGACAATGCTTCCAAGGGAAGGTCGATAGAAGATTGACGAAGGGTCGACAGTTGCTGGGATGGTGTTGTGCGAGAATGTGGACGGAAGAAGGCAAGGGTTTAGGGTTTCAACAGTCTGGGGAATTTATAATTAGCCAAAAGAAAAAAACTGTAGAACCTCCCCTGCTACAGACAGAAGGACATTGTGTACCATCATCTGAAGGATGTTCACCATCCTGCATCTCAAGGTCATTCAATAGAGAGATCGTGTTTTGAAGTGAATGACAAAAAGAAGCAAGAACAGGGAAGTATTCCGGAAATATGTTTATCTGAATCTCTTGCTCCTTTTTCTAACCAGACTAAGATTGATTGGAACTGTGTGAATTGCAGGAAACAATCAATCAAGAGAAAAGAAAGGAAATATGAAGACAAACTTCGAAAATCTTGCGCAAAAAAAGACGATTGGAGTAATTATGGAAGGAAACTGGAAATCGCAGAGAAGGAAGGAATCAGACCAAGATCAAATCACAACGACTTCATCTTTCAAATAAACTCTATAAATTGCAGATCCGAATTCGAGAAGAACCAACGATTCGAAGGAAGAAATTGAGTGTTCAAAACAAGAAGAGAAATATGTGTTTTGATTTAGTTTTCCTTCGAGTCAGAAAACAGTGTTTGAGTGTAATCGATTCCTTAACGGAATTAGGTATTGATTCATTCTTGTGTAATCGATTCCCAGACGGATTTGGGATCGTTTTGTGTTCACACCAAATTTGAGTTTGGTGCGTGTTCTTTCCAGAAAACCTTGAAGCGTCCATTGAAAGGCGCTCTGCTCTCTGTAACCCTAAGGACGTTCACCTTAGGATTATTTCAATCGCATTATATTCTATTACAATAAAGGAGGTTATTCAGTTTCTACTTATTGTCCTTTATTGTGAAATTTCTTATTGAATTGTTTTGAATCTTAATCTGAATAGATTAAGATACTAACGTCCTTTACTAGTGAATCTATTTGCAGAAAGTTTCATAACCCTATTCATCCCCCTCACCCACCCTCTAGGGTTCTTTCAATTGGTATCAGAGCTTGGTCCACTAAAAATTCAGAGACTAATCGCTCTGTGGCAAAGATCATGGGAGATCACAACATAGGAGAATTAAGTCAAGGACGTTCATGGAACATATCACCCTTACTAACAGGTGATAACTACAGAGTTTGGAAACGCCAAATGGAGATCTTCTTGAGAAATCAAGATCAGGACATTTGGGACATAGTCAAAGAAGGAAATTATCCTACTCCTCAAAAGACTGCCGAAGATGGGACGAAAAGTGACAAACCAAGATCTGAGTATACACTTCAGAAAAAAGAAAAAGCGAAGAAAAATACTCATGCACATTATCTTTTAATTTGCAGTCTTAACTCTAACGAATTTGAAAGGGTGTCTAATCTTGATACAGCTAAACACATATGGGACTACTTGGTCACGACCTATGAAGGAACAAATCAAGTGAAAAAGACCAAGATCAACATACTTGTTCAAAAGTATGAAGGCTTCAAGATGGAAGAAAATGAATCTATTGAGTCAATGTTCAAAAGATTCAGTGCGATTATCAATCACCTCAAGTCTCTTGGAAAAACTTACACCAATGAGGAACAAGTAAACAAGGTCCTTCAGTGTCTCCCCAGACACAAGTGGGGACCAAAGGTGACTGCCATAGAAGAAGCCCAAAATCTAGAGACTTTAAAGCTTGAAGAACTGATAGGCAAGCTCCATGCACATGAGATACGACTATCCGAAGGAAGTCAGACAAAGGAGATTGCACTCAAAAGCTCTAAAGAACCAGAAGAAGAAATAGAGGATGATGATGAAGAAACCATGGCCATGCTAGTTAGACAATTCAAACGCTTATATAGAAGAAATCCCAGATTCCGAGGCTACTTAAAAGAATCATCTTCCAAAAGGTCATCACCCTAAGGTAAGACACCGATTAAATATGAAAATGAAAATAGATGTTTTGCTTGTGGCTCTACAGATCACATGGTGAGGGAATGTCCTCATGTAAAGAAAGCCAAGGAGTAGAGTGAATCAAGAGGAAAGAGATTCAATAGAAAAGCTATGGTTGCCACGTGGATTGATAGCGATTACAGCGAAAGTGATTCTGAGGAAATTACAAATCTATGTCTCATGGCAAAGGACCTTGATGAAGCAGAAACAAGTAAAGATGATGAGGTATTTACTGGCCTCTTCCTTAAATGCAATGAAAAACTCAAAAACAAAGACTACTTACTCTACTTGATTACATTGCAACCCTTACCGACAAAATTCGCTATCTCACTAGAATGGCTGAAACAAATTCCAAAACCATAGTAACTCAATATGAGATAATCTAAAACCTTACCTCAGATAACATCAGTTTAAGAGATAAAGTGTTTTAAAATCGAAAAGAGCTGAACTTCATTCTCAACCATGAAATAAACTAGGTTCAATCCATCCTTCATTCTAACAATAAAACCTCTCCAAGTGAACCAGTTTCACAAAGAAGTGGTAAAGTGTCTACAGTTAAACCTAGCCCACCAAGAATGAAGCCAAAACCTTGCCCCCTCGTAAACCCATCAGTGCACCTAAAGTCAAACCAAGAGTCACAACCAAATGGGTGCCAAAGAAACAAGAAAAACTACCTACCACTCACAAACCAGAAACTTCACCAGGAAAGTCAAGTCCAAAGAAAGGTATAATGTCGTTCAGTGCAGGTATGTCTCAGGGCTCACAACGACCTCGGGTAGTTGGACAGCGGATGCTCGAGACATATGACTGGAGATCCAACTAAATTCTGAGAACTCAAGGACAACAAGAGTGGAAAAGTAACATTTGGAGACAAAAGCCAAGGGAGGATCCTTGGAGTCGATAAGGTTGGTAAGGACTTAGTCAACTGTATAAATGATGTATACTTTGTAGAAGGTTTAGAATATAATCTTTTAAGCATTTCTTAATTCCGTGGTAGAGGATACAAAGTTTGGTTTAGCAAAAATTCTTGTGTTGTAGAGAATGAGTCTCATGAAATAATCCTTAGAGGTCATTGAATAAATAATGTGTACGTGATTGCCCTTAGTGATCCTATGACTAATGACCTTACATGTCTTAGAGTTGCATCTGATGAAACCTGGTTATGTCATCGTAGACTAGGACATGTCAGCATGAAAACCCTTCGGAAACTGAAACACCTAGGTTTAGTTAGAGGACTACCATCACAAAATTTCATTCGTGACAAGCTGTGTGAAGCTTGCACAAGAGGTAAACAGACCAGAACCTCCTTTAAACCTCTAACTCAAGTAGTCATCTCTAGATGTTTAGAACTGCTGCATATGGACCTTTGCGGACCAACACTCTACAAGAGTCTAGGAGGACGTTCATACATTCTAGTCATTGTTGATGATTTTTCAAGATTTACCTAGGTTTTGTTTTTGAAAGATAAGACAGAAGCTTATCCTGAGTTTGAGAAGCTATACAGACAACTCAAGGTCTTTACAGGACTCAGTCTAATATCCATAAGGACAGATCATGGAAAGGAATTTGACAATCACGATCAATTTGGAAAATTCTGTGATCAAGAAGGTGTTACGCATAATTTCTCTGCTCCACGGACACCTCAACAAAACGGTGTACTTGAAAGGAAGAAGCGAACACTCGAGAACATGGCCAGAACAATCATCTATGAGAATTTTCTACCCCTCTTTCTTGTGGGTGAATTATAAATGCTTCCAATTATATTCTCAACAGATGTACCATAAGGTCCTTCATGAAGAAAACACCATATGAGTTGTTCAAAGGCAAGACCCCTAATGTAGCTCACCTCAAGGCAATTGGATGCAAATGCTTTATCCATAACAATGGCAAGAAGTGAAGAAGGAATTCTAGTAGGATATTCCTTATCTAGTAAGGCCTATAGAGTTTATATCAAAGCATCCAAAAAGGTGGAAGAATCCATTCATGTTGTCTTTGATGAAACTTCCACCACTACTACAGAAAGGTCCTCCATCAAATTCTAAATTCATCAAGATGATGATGATGAGGACATACCCCGCATATTTCAGCAAGGTCCTCAACTTCAAAATGAAGAAACTCCTCCAGAAGATCCAACACAACCAGACTCAGAACCGGAGGAAACAAACAATGAAGAACAAGGACCTCCATCATTAGAAAATCCTCAAAATGCTCAGACAATACAAATAATCACTGAGGATTCCTCAAGGACCTTCAGATTCAAACCTGCACATCCAGCTGACAACCTTCTATCAGGTTTGGCCACAGGTATTAGAACTCGATCCTCTCTTAGAAACTTTTGTGTTTTTCATGCATTTGTTTCACAAATTGAACCCAGAGAACCGGAAGATGCTCTAAAGGACAACAACTGGATCCTTGCCATGAAAGAAAAGCTAAACCAGTTCGAGCGTAATACCGTCTGGAAGCTTGTCCCAAGACCAAAGCACCATCCAGTCATTGGTGTAAAATGGGTCTACCGCAACAAACTTGATGAACATGGCACTGTCACAAGAAACAAGGCAAAACTAGTCGCAAAAGGGTACAACCAAGAAGAAGGCATTGACTACGAACAAACCTTTGCCCCTGTTGCAAGACTAGAGGCCATTCGGATACTTCCTGCCTATGCCTCATCCATCCACATGAAGCTGTACCAAATGGATGTCAAGAGTGCCTTTTTGAATGGACATCTAAAGGAAGAAGTCTATGTTGAACAGCCTCCAGGATTCGAACAACAAGATCCAGAAACTCATGTTTACAAGCTTCAGAAGGCCCTTTATGGGCTCAAACAAGCTTCAAGAGCTTGGTATGAGAGATAAAGCTCCTTCCTCCTGAGAAATGGATTCACAAGAGGTCTCACAGACAAAATACTGTTCATTAAAATCACAGGTCAGGGTTCCACCATAATTCAAGTTTATGTAGATGACATTATTTTTGGTGCTACTAATGAAAATCTAGTGAAGGACTTCTCTGATCTAATGAGCAAGGAGTTTGAGATGAGTCTGGTAGGAGAACTCGGCTTCTTTCTTGGCTTACAAATCAAACAAAATGAAGATGGCATCTTTATCAATCAGAGTAAGTATGTCAAAGAGCTCCTAAAGAAATATGGTCTTGAAAATGCCAAGCACTACAGTACCCCAATGTCCTCTACTCTAAAACTTGATCATGATTATGATAGGATCTCTACTTTACTTAACAGCTAGTCGTCCTGATGTCATGTTCAGTATATGCTTGTGTGCTAGATTTCAAAGTGCTCCTAAAGAATCTGACTTGATTGCGTTCAAAAGGATTTTGAGATATCTTGCAGGTACTAAGGACATTGGACTATGGTACCCCAGCAACAACCCCCTTCATCTCATTGAGTATACAGACGCAGATTTTGCTGGTTCTAAAACTGACCGAAAAAAAA
Source organism: Portulaca oleracea (assembly GCA_029582165.1). Lineage (NCBI taxonomy): Eukaryota > Viridiplantae > Streptophyta > Magnoliopsida > Caryophyllales > Portulacaceae > Portulaca > Portulaca oleracea. Next base: position 11,418,681 of record CM055892.1, read on the forward strand.
CTCTGGAGGATGCCAAATGCTAGGATTATCATTGATATCCTGACAATCAAAGAAGCAAAATGTCGTTTCCCTTTCAACAGCAGAAGCTGAGTACATTGCAGCTGGCGCATGCTGTGCACAACTCTTGTGGATCAAACAACAACTAAAGGATATTGGGATAGATTCCTCAAATATTCCAATCAAGTGCGATAATCAAAGTGCTATTTAAATCACTAAGAATCCAGTACAACATTCGTATCAAGCACATTGAAGTATCACATCATTTTATAAGAGATCATGTAGACAAAGGTCATATCACTCTAGACTTTGTCCCTACTCATCAACAACTGGCAGATAATTTCACTAAGGCCCTTCCCACAGAACAATTCATCACTTATAGAAGGGAGCTTGGCATGTTACAACTTGATGACCAGTTGAGGGGGAGCTACCATTCTCCTATCCAGGGGGAGCTACGGACCTCTATCCTAGGTACGCACTGCTAACTGTTCGCTCATAAAGGTCCTTGACATAATTGTCCTGGAACCACATTGAGCCTCTAACAAAAAAAAAAAAAAAAAAAAACCTTGGCACACGGTTATACTGCTAGTTCTTCCATAACTATCTAGTATGATTGTCCGTTTTTTTTAACTGATTCTTTCCTGCTTTCAAAATATCCCTCCCTCTTGTCAAATCACCTTAAATTCACACCCTTTTCTATTTTCAAATTTTTTTCCATAAATCCCGTCCATCATCATTAACTTATCCCCAACCGTCACTCCTCTCTCTTCTCTTCCCCATAACACCTTCCTCCTTTTCCCATATATCCTTCCTTAATTAACCCTCTCTTCTCCTAACTCTGATTCATCATTTTCTTTTATCGATATCTGTCCTTCCCTTTTCACTCATAATTTCCTCTCTCTTCCCAAAATCCGACTCTCACTCTCTTCCCTCCTACGCCTTAATTAAACCGACCCCACCATCCCCACTTTTCAACCCTCCATCTCCATCATCCATCTCTATCACCTTTCTTCTTCATCCCCTGCAACTCTCCCACCATGAAGAAACGGCCCAGCAAACAAAAACCCTGCCCCATCACCACCTACCGGAGTGGCTAAAAGACTACGGTCTCGCAAATCCACTTCTAGCCCTCTTCAATCTTCCCATTCTCACTCCTCTTCATCTGAAGCTACCGCTCTGGCCCTCTCCGCTGAGCAGAAGATGGAAAATCTCTCTAACCGGTCGATTCTCTGCTGCGAGAACATCGACCTCGATTCTCAGCTTCCAATCTTCCCATCATTCGCACCTTTCAAAGAGTTAGGTTGCGCTTCATTCTTCACTGGCGAACCGGTAATCTATCCATCTCTTGTTCTCCAATTCTATGCAAATCTTTCTTATAGTTTAACTCGTGCAACTATTCAATCCACTGTGGCTGGAATCAAAATCTTCATTCCCCCAACCAAATTGAGCACATCTTAGGCACTACCCCTGATCCTACTAAACCACCTTTGTCCCTACCATCTGATCCTAAACAAGAACTTCGACGTCAATTTCCTAGACCCATGGAACAAAAAAACACACAATACATAGGCCTCAAATCAGAAGCTTGTTTTCTGTACTATACCATTGTCCGTACCATCCTCCCAAGAGGTACAAACAAAGAAACTATTAACGAAGCTTGTGCCACTCTCCTTCTGGATGTCCTCAATAACCATCACCTCGAACTCGGGGAAATGGTCATTCACCATATCATCCGTGCTGCTAGTTCATCCTCTGGGCCCCTACCTTATGGTAAACTGCTCACAAAGATCTTTCAAGCCTGTTGGGTTCTTCTCGAAGGTTGTGAACAAATCTCGTTAAATTTGCCCATCATTGGTCCTTCTCTTCCCCCAACTCTTGGATACCAGCAACAATCCAATGGCTCCTGGCTCCACTCCGACGAAATCAAAGCTGTTGAAGCCTCCAGCTCCACTGCAGCAGCCAAGGATGTTCAGTCCACCATGCAACCACAGATATCCATCCTCCAAGAGGAAGTACGGTCTCTTCAAGAGGAGTAAAGGCCCTTCGTGCAGTGAAGACTGACCTGCTCGATGTAACGGCAGCCTGAAGGAGATTATCCTCACTCATCAGCCATCTATTCCAGCAATCACTGCTCCTGTTCCAACCCCCGACCCTGTCGAATCTGTTCCTTCTGATCCTGCTTCTTACACTCTTTTTCTGTTATGATTTTTGAACTTTTTTTATGCTAAACATTCCTCCTGTTTCCTTTTCGGTGAAAGCCAAAAAGGGGGAGAAGAGGCCATGCAGTTTAGGGCCTATGCAACTTATGTCATTACAGCTTCGTTTCTTGTTGATGTAGACAACAACTGCTTGCACTAGGTCTATAATGATTAACTTCTCTTATTTCATTGTTTGTGCAAGAATGTCCTTATATGATGCATATATACTGCCTACATATATTTTGTCTTTCACTCAAAAAGGGGGAGATTGTAGAACATCCACGGCTACAAACAGAACGACATTGTGTACCATCATCTGAAGGACGTTCACCATCCTACATCTCAAGGTCGTTCAGCAGAGAGATCGTGTTTTGAAGTAAGACAAAAAGAAGCAAGAACATGGAAGTATTCCGGAAATAAGTTTATCTAAATCTCTTGCCCCTTTTTCAAACCAGACTAAGATTGATTGGAACTGTGTGAATTGCAGGGAAAAATCAATCAAGAGAAAGGAAAGGAAATATGAAGATAAACTCCGGAAATCTTGCGCAAAGAGAAGACGATTGGAGTAATTATGGAAGTAAACTGGAAATCGCAAAGAAGGAAGGAATCAGACCAATATCAAATCACAACGGCTTTGTCTTTCAAATAAACTCTATAAATTGAAGATTTGAATTCGAGAAGAACCAACGATTCCAAGGAAGAAATCGGGTGTTCAAAACAAGAAGAGAAATCTGTGTTTTGATTTAGTTTTCCTTCGAGGGAGAAAACAATGTTTGAGTGTAATCGATTCCTCAACGGAATTAGGTATTGATTCATTCTTGTGTAATGGATTCCCAGACGAATTTGGATCGATTTATGTTCACACCAAATTTGAGTTTGGTGCGTGTTCTTTCCAGAAAACCTTGAAGCGTCTATTGAAAGGCGCTATGCTCCCTGTAACCCTAAGGACTTTCATCTTAGGATTGTTTCAATCGCATTATATTCTTCTACAATAAAGGAGGTTATTCAGTTTCTACTTATTGTCCTTTATTGTGAAATTTCTTATTGAACTGTTTTGAATCTTAATCTGAACAGATTAAGATAATAACGTCCTTTACTAGTGAATCTATGTGCAGAAAGTTTCATAACCCTATTCACACCCCCCTAGGGTTCTTTCAAAAACTCTTATCAATAATTCCCTCCATCCATATTACTTATCATGTTATGAAATCTTGTAGTCAAATTTAAAAAATTTGACCATTTATTTCTCAATATATACAATGAGTTGCTATATAAAGTTACCACCATTATATTTGTAATGAAAAATAATATCATAAAAATAAAATATTGCAACTATTAATAACATATTATGTAAGAAATTATCAATTAAAAAATGACATTGGAGACCGTGTAAGTCAAAATTATGACGGTTAATATGGAGCTGAGGGAATATTTACTTTAAGCAGGGATTAATATTTGGTATTATTTAGTCATAAGAATCTGTCCAACTCAAATTTTCAAACTTTCCAAGTCTAAATAAAATTGGGTATAATCACCATTCTTTTGAGTGCATTTTGAATTTGGTCAATTTGTTTGGATCCTAAACTATGTTGGTTATAGGTATAGGTTTAGGGACATAAATTTGGGGGTTGTCATAAATTCACACAATGTCCAACACGAACCCCAAAATATAGGATTAGACGATGTTTAACACGAATTTAGACATTCAAACAGGTTGAACAGTTAGAGTGAGTTCAAATGGTTTGCAAAGTGTTTGGATTCAAATTTTGGAACTCGAATAAACCCAAGTCTGACTTTTTGCCCCTAACTAATCATAACTCAATTTGATATGTTTGTTCAATCAGCTAATAGTAACCAAACACAATATGGTATTATTGCGAGATCATTTTTTGACATACTTCAACATGACCTAACAGTAACATATCTTGATATGTAGCTAAACTTAATTGACTTTAAACAACACCTAAACTCAACTATTACATGATACAAGTCAACTTGTACAAAACTAGCAAACTCAACCAATTACAAACATCTTCTCAATATGTAATAAAGACTGGTCAGTGTGTCTAAGTTAGCAAAGGAGAAGCTAAGATGGCGTGTGAGAAATGCCATATATATATATATCATGATTAGTGATAAAAGATGGTTATAGTGTGAGAAGTTAAGTTAAGAGATCACGCTAATAGAGAGTGGCTGAAGAAGATTATTAGTGAATGGAGTTGGTAATAAATTTGGTTTTAACTGTAATGATGGAGCAAGAAATTAAACAAAATTTTGATCAAGAAACTGCTATAAGAATTCTTTAAAATCCCGAGCCAGTAGAAAGAATTTTCGACTCTTTCTGCTGGTGAGGACACCCTACTAGGAGATACACCGTCAAATCAGGACATTGGTTATTCCTCTAAAAGAATATGCAAATACGGGACCTTCATAAAAGTGTCGAACCAATACGAATGAAACTTTGGCATCAATATCTTCCACCAAAATGGAAAGTTATTATTTGGAAGTTATGGAAAAATGTTATTCTGACGGGTTAAAAGAAGAATGGTTGGAGATTATTCATGCTGGCATGGTGTAGACACCGGAATTTGTACCGGTATAATTCCGACTTATCGAAAATAAGCAAGTCAGACGGCTCAAGTAATAAACAGGTCATTGGGCCAAAAGAGTAACAAACCAAGTGCAAGAGAAATAAAGTAGGTTGCGTTTAATTGTTAAAACCCAGTGGGGTTTTAACTTTTAATGAACAGACCCACACAGAAACTGGTCCAGACGCGCGCCCCGGTCCAAAGGGCTCAAAACCCGTCTGGGTTTTAAGCGGAGCTGAGCACGACGTCGTTCTCGCCACGTCATTGATCCGTGTGCCAATAATTCATATTACCCGCCTGGGTTTTAAGCATTTTAGCGCCAAAATCTGCATGCATGCGTGATCCCTTGATTTTTGCCCACGTGTTTGACCCTTTCCATTGACTTCATATAACCCGCTTGGGTATAGCTGATGGAAGGCATGATTTGTGGGGTATGCTCCCCACGGCTTCCCTCCAAAACCTTCACCGATTCACCTATAAATACCCTCCTCCATTCCACCTTCATTTCATCAATAATCACTCTCTACTACCTTTACTCTACTAAACTCTTATCAACAACTCTCATAAAAATCACCATCATTATACTCACATTCTATTACTCTTAATTCCATCATATTATACCTTCATTCTCTCAAAATCTTATCATCCACGTCCACCTCTAATCCTCTCATAATCACATTCATCACCTCCATACAACCATCCATATACTACTCTTTTCTACATCACCCACATCATCTCATCCGGGCTTCAAGTCAAGGGGCAACTCAAGGGATCAAAGTCATCATTGCTACATCTTAGGCAAGGTTCGATTTCTTTATTTACTTTATTGTATTTAATCATGTAATCCTTTATTTAATTCCGTGCTTGCACATTTTGTAAAATAAAAACCGCATTGTTTTTATATTGCATGATTCGAATAATAATTCCGCGAAATTAATCAAACTTTTCCCCGCTCTCTTCCTTTTCAATTTATTTATTTAGAGGTACCCTAACTTTTGAAGAAACAATTTTTTAGGATTATAAATTACTAGGTGAATTTCCGCCGAAACTCCGATTGATTCAAATCATTTTCGTCCACGAAAACAAAGGGCATTTTCATCCACAAAAACACTTAATCAATTTCCCGCCTAAAACTCACCCTTGAATTCAAATAATTGGCCGACAATTCACCTAGTTATTTCTAATTCTAAAAGTTAGGGTACCCCAAAATTAGTTTTTAAAAGTTGGGGTACCAGAAAAACATTTCACCAAAAGTTAGGGTACCCCTAAGTAATTTTTTGGTTGATTTTAGTAGAGTCTGTTTTATAACAGGCGGATTCGAGAGTTCTTATAACTCTCGAATTCGTAACCTTACCCCTGAATCTAGAAATCGGGTTTGTAGACCGGAGTCTTTCTTTTCTTATTTTACGGTTTATCGATTTCCTTAAATTGGTTGGCGACTCCTTTTACATTTTATAAATCCGTTTAACTATTTAAAATATTCGATTTCTTATACAAAATTAATTTAAGAAAATAATTTAATTCATGTCCAATATTTATCCAAGGAGCGTTCCAAGAGAAACGGGCCAGAAAATGATAAAACCTAGGCGGGTTATATCATTTTCAACCCGCTTTTCGAGGAGATCGATGTGCTAACTCGAATCGCTAAAATCTAGGCGGTTTTAGCTAATTCCAGTTGCCCACTGGTTCTCTCTTGGGCCTGGATTTATTATTTGGGCCGGGATTAAATTATTGCTAAATTAATTTGTGTAATTACGGATAATTTAAATAATAAAAACGGGATTGTAAATAAATAAAGTTTCATCACCCCGAAAATGAATTATAAAAATTAAAAATATCCTTATTTAAGGATTAAGAAACCTTATTCGGCTCCCGATTATTTAAGCAGCGCATCACGCGGAGAAAAGTTCCACCCTTTTTCCCGGGTGTACCTACAGATTGACGACTCCACTGGGGACTTAAACTTTAAAAAGAGGGTAAAACTTGAAAAAAATCAAATTGATTTGAAAGTGTAAAAGGGAGAAATTAATTTATTTCGCGATTTTATTATTCTTTTAGGCATCCCTTGCATACCGGGCTACTAATCGCGTCTTTTGACATGTTAGCACAAAGGCGACGGTTTAAGTTACCTAGGATTTCCCTTGAGAGCGGGAGGCCACTACTATGGAGATGAACTCTACATCTTTAAGCATTTGGTCGCTCCTCTCTCGATGTCACACTCCGAGAGCTTCCTTGAAGTTCTTTTGAAATACCCTAACTGCTTACCTTATGGTATGAAGAACCGGGGCGAAAGCATGCGGTAGGCTATATACCCAGCCATAAAAGTCCATGAATTTAGAGCCTTGGTTTAGGATACCCTTTCATGTGTATGCTATGTGCTATGTGTATCTCTCCCCTTTTCTTTTCTTTTTGTAAAGAGTCGACCCTAGTTTTGAGGTTTTGTTCTAGTCCATATAAAATTCATTGGGTTGAGGAAATGATTGTTTATTAATTAATGTAATTAACTCAAAAGCATTATGGTTAGCCCAAGGGGAATGATCCATTTATGTTTGAAAGTTGATCATCTTAATCAATAAAGAAAATTGACTCACCTTTGATGATATTATATGGCCCTTTACGAAATTCTCTTAACAAAGGTAAAAAAAAAAAAAAAATTAAAATTCCAACAAAGTTAATGGATAGCGTCTTAGACTGTATAATAGTCACTAGGCTTGAGTAAATTAATTTATCGATTTAATTAATAAATTCGTCATATTAGGCCCAACCATATTAGATTTATCAATTAAGCCCACAAATTAATTATGATCGCTTATTGTTGGCTTTATCCAGTCCTTTACAATATCCATTCTCCTTGAGTAAGACTAAAAAGAAAAAAAAGAAAAGAGCATAAAAAGGAAAAAAGGGGTTAAAAAAAAGTGGGTCTTGTTGAACATTATTCTAGTCCGCATAATAGCCAATATGGTTTGAGCTGTCTAAGTCGTTGGGCCAAGTTACGGATTCTCCTTAAAACGGTCAGCCTGTGGATTGGGCTCATCCGAATCGAGAAACACTGACTAAAGCCTGTCAACTTATGATCCGTTAGCTATATCGACTTTATTCGGCCCTTTATGGTGTTCTAGTCCATATAGAGTTAGGCCATGCACTCCCAAAAGTGGGTGAGTCCTCTGTGTCAGCATATATGTATCGAGTCGATTAGGATCATATAGGTCATTTAGGTCATGCATGCATCGGGTAGAACGTGTCGGAGTATGTCATCGAGTGTCTTAATGTTGAATTTCCATGTAGGTATTATTGGTGATCGACTCCGAGCCCGCATTCGAGATCCACGAACTAGTCGTTTGATTCCGAACACTCTCTACGATCCATGTGCAACCAGTGACTGCATCATGTCTGGAGAACAGTTCCAAGAGGTCCCAATTCAAAGTACTGAGGCCAATATCAGGAAGCATCTAGATGATCTCTACACCCAAATACAAGGTCTGGTATTCGCTAACACTTTAGATCAGGATCAGAAGATAGGCAAAAGACTGAATGAACAGCAACAGGTGATGGACGGTATGCTGCAAGCCATCACTAAGATCAACACCAAACTAGGATTGAATGTTGAGGAAGACGATGAAGAAATGCATGGATATGAGTGCGAACCTGAGATCATCAAGACATCCACAGATTTTGGAGGAATTGGGATATCCAAAACAAAGGTCAATACCCTGAGGCATCTAAACTCACAAAGGACCCTCCTGTTAAGGCCCTTGAACAGAAATTGGAAAGCCTTACTAAAGCAATGAGCGCTGTGCCGGCCTTTGCTGACAAGTACCTGGAAGTGCCATTGCCTGTCCAGCCAATTTTGATGATAGTGGATAAAGTTGAGGTACCAAATATCAGGTTCAAACCTTCTGAGAACCCAGTTCACCACATCGAAGAGTTCATGAGGCTAGCACCATTAAACTAGATAGATGTCCGTTTATACTCTACTGTTTTCCCATCCACCCTAGATGGCGAAGCAAAGGTGTGGTACCACGCTTTACCATCTCAAACGAAGACCGACTGGAATGAATTGTTCAAAGCCTTCATCAATCATTACAATCGTATCCAGAAAAAGCAAGCTATGGTGGATGACTTAACCACCATGAAGCAACGAGATGACGAATCCTTCCTGGATTACTTTGAGCGATGGCATACCAAACCGTCTCACATTAATGAGACAATTCCTCTTCGTCTACAGTTGTCTACTTTCAAGCAGGGACTAAAAGGCAGCTTGTCCAAGCACTTGGGGTACCACGTCATTAAAGACTTTGACTACTTGAAGGATATTTGTGTTCAACTGGAGGCAATGCATAATGATAAGACCGCTTCGCCTGGATGGAAGGGGTCTAGTACCAATAGGAGGGCCACTAGTGCGCCTAGCTACCCTCCTAAGATTATGGAAACTAACTCTATCCAGCGGAAGTGGCCTATCATACCAAAATATGAGACTTACACACCACTGGACGACTCTTATTCTTAAGCTCTTGATCGGTTGGTCAAGAAAAGTTTTTTGATCCTACCTTTGCCAAAAGAAGAGCCAACGATTAAAGGGAAAGGTTGGGATGCTAACCAATTTTGTTGTTATCATCGGCCGGGGACATGATACTGAGAAATGCTGGACTCTCAAGAACAAGATAGAAGACATGTTAACTTACGGGACACTACCCATGCCAAAAGCTGCCCAGGAGCCTAAAAATCAAACCAACCCGATGCCCGAGCATACAAATGCTATCTTTCATGGAGTTGGTAGCTTTGATCCTTCCACTTTGATTGTTGAGATGGGTCAACCCGTCCACGAGGTGTTTGGCTTTCAAGAAGACATATCCATTCATGGTATTTGGGACAGTGATGACAACGACCAACATGAATACTCCAAAATGGAATGGATTGAGACGAATGAACCGACATCAGATGATGTGGCATTTCTCACTCGATCAGGCCGCCATAACAATAGGAACACCACCACTCCAGTGGTTGTTTCTAGTCCTACACCAACGGTTTCCATTGATAATCACGTCGCTCCTGAAGATCCTCTCCTTACACAACTCAAGAAGACTAGAGTCGGGTTACTATTCCGTACCGCATGCACTGCACGCCGCATGACAGACGTAAGATGATGGATGCTCTTACTGCATTAACAGTATCTCTCAGGACAACTCCTGAATCTCTAGTTGCTCATGTGAATACCCAACAGGAGGCCATTACCTTTGGAGTTGAAGATCTGCCTCAAGGAGGGGCGTCCCACAACAAAGCACTCTACTTACAGTGCAATGTTCCAACAAGACTATCCCACTACTTTTAGTCGACAATGGTTTAGCTGTGAATGTATGCCCTTGGAGGACGGCACGGAAATTGGGAGTCCAACAACAACATTTGGCTCAAAATGGTATACAGCTCAGGGCTTACGACAATTCTCCTCGAAATTCGGTTGGGTCTATAATATTGCCCATCACTACAAGCAATATTATTCGGAATATCGAGTTCGTGGTGCTAGACATTCCAGCCTCTTTCAATCTACTGTTAGGGTGGCCATGGCTTCATGAATGCAATGTTATAGCATCTACCTTACACCAGAAGGTAAAGATGTTGGTCCAAGGTCAAGTTATCACCATCTCGGGAGAATCCATCAATGTTGTCTTCACTCTTAAACAAGTGACCCTTGAAGTAGAACACAATTCCATGGATGAAGAACTTCTCAACTTTAAACTTGTTGCGACTTTGAGCCAGGATGAAGCTTCCTTTGACTTTGATCCCTACTCAAATCCCAAAGTGCATGCTATACTTAGGAAACAGGGACACTTTCCTGGAATGCCGCTAGGAAAGATCCCAAAAAATAAGATTCATCCTGTGTTCAAGACATTTAACCAGAAGGGAAGGTTTGGCTTAGGGTACAAGCCAACTGAGAAGGAAGTTAGATTCGCCAAGATAGCCATAGCTGAGCAGAAGAGGATGGATAATCCTCCTACCTTATTCCAAATAAAGCCGTATCCACTCACTCTGAATGGACAATTTGTTAAGGAAGGCGATGATTTCCCTTACTATGGGTTCCCTGAACCATATTACCTGAAGAATAAGGGAGTTCAAGTTGCTGGGTTAGAAGTTTTCAATGACTGTACCATTAATATGGCTACTGTTTTTATCCCCGCTCGGGACAAACAACCACCATTGGAATGGACTCATCTAGCTGGGAGTAACATATTTGGTATGCTTCTCGGACAAGAAGCAGTTAAGGAAGGGTCTGAAGCTGACGCTGTCATTGCTGCATTATCCAACCCAAGCTTTGACCCAAGTCTCATGATCACTGAAGAAGAAGAAGTCAAGGCGGTCTCGTAGGTCGATGCTGAGCAGAATAGCTTTGTTTTATCTGTAGGAGAGTCTGTCCCTATGGACAACAAGTCTGGTCCTAAGGGTTTAGAGTTAAGTGAGTTTGGTCTTAAGTCTACTAGTGATGTATTCATTTCTTCATTCAATAAAATGAACCTTTCTGCTTACTCTGATTCTTCTTCCCCCTCTTCCCTGAATTGCTGCGCTAGTAATAAACAGGAATGTAATGAACCCTTAAAAGAATTTTCTAATGAACATGAGCATAAAATGGCGGTGTTGGATGACACCATCGCCATAAATGTGGGCACGGAAGAACAACCGCGGGAGCTGAAGTTAGGGAGTTCACTCACGGCAGAAGAACAGGTAGCATTTACGGAACTTCTCAAGGAGTTTGTAGACGTATTTGCATGGTCTTATGAAGACATGCCGGGGATTAACAGGGAAACTGCGGAGCACACCATACCTTTGCTCCTTGATGCAAAGCCAGTTCGACAAAAAGCTAGGAGGATCAGACTTTAATGGGCTAAGAAAATTGAAGAAAAGGTGATCAAGCAGCTTAGCGCTAAGTTCATCAAAGCAGTCCAATACCCAGAATGGATTGCTAACATTGTCCCAGTACCCAAGAAAGACGGGAAAGTGCGCATGTGTGTGGATTTCCGAGACCTTAACAAAGCCAGCCCCAAGGATAGTTTCCCTCTACCTCACATCGATGTATTAGTGGATAACACTTGTGGACATGAGCTTTTATCTTTCATGGACGGATATGCTGGCTACAATCAAATCAAAATGGTAGAATAAGACATGGAGAAGACTTCCTTTACCACACCATGGGGAACGTACTGTTATGTTGTCATGCCTTTCGGCCTTAAAAATGCCGATGCAACATATCAAATGACTGCCAACACTCTGCTTCATGACATGATGCACATAGAAGTAGAAGTTTATGTGGATGACATGATTGTTAAGTCCAAAACAAGGGAGGAGCACATTCCTAATCTTCGCAAGTTCTTCCTGCGACTTCGCAAATACAAGATGCGGCTCAATCCAGCAAAGTGCACCTTCGGTGTTACTTCTGGGAAGTTGCTAGGCTATGTGGTCAACCAACGGGGCATTAAAGTTCATCCTTCAAAGATCAAGGCTATCCAACAGTTACAACCACCTAGGACAGAAAAAGAGATAAGAGGCTTCCTAGGACGAGTTCAATGCATCACTAGGTTCATCTCAAAGCTCACTATGACTTGTGAACCTTTGTTCAAAAAACTAAAGGAAGGAAGCAAAGTGGAATTGGACGATCAATGTCAAGCTGCTTTTGATAAAATCAAGGAATATTTGCAACATCCTCCAGTCCTCATGCCACCAGTACCAGATGAGCCTCTACTCCTTTACCTTACAGTGACTAGCTCAGCAATGGGGGCTATGCTAGCTCAATAGGTAAAAGGTCAGGAGACCGCCATCTACTACTTGAGCAAGAAGTTCCTAGACTAAGAAAGTCGATACGCAGACATAGAGAAAATAACACTCGCATTAGTTTGGGCCACCAAGAAGTTAAGGCATTACATGCTTTCACATACTGTATATGTCATAGCTTTGAATAATCCCATCAAATTCATCATGGAACAACCAACCATCAACAACCGTATCGCTCGATGGGTAGTCATGCTTTCTGAGTTCAATCTTCAATACTTGCCCCATAAATCTATTAAAGGGCGAGATGTCTCAAACTTTCTGGCTGCTTCACCATCACAGGAACCTCCAAGCACTCACTTGGAATTCCCAGATAAAGACGTGTTCTTAACTGATGAAATTACTTGGGAAATGTATTTTGATGGAGCTTCTAACCAAATAGATTATGAGTAGAGTCTGTTGATATCTCCGTAAGGGCACGTCTCAGATTCAGAAATTGGATTTTGATGCCACTAACAATGCTGCGGAGTATGAAGCATGCATCAAGGGCCTATAAGCTGCTTTAGCTTTGGGCATACACCACATAAAGGTCTTTGGAGACTCTAGCCTCATTATCAACCAGGCTAAGAGTGCGTGGAAGGTTCGAAGTGAGTGTCTCTTTTCTTATCAGCAGAAGCTTTTGGGACTCGCCGACCAGTTTGAGCAAATTAGCTTCCAATATCTTTCTAGGGATCACAACGAATTGGCGGATGCCCTAGCTAAGTTATCTTCAATGAAAGCAATTCCATCAGGCACGCTCCAGCTACCAACAATAGTAGAGCGGCAGTCTAAACCAGCATATGTATGTGCCATGGAAACACAAGAAAAGGAGACTGAAGAATGGTTTCTTGACATATACAATTTTCTTCGGAAAGGAGAATATACCGCTGAGTTAGATGCTAGAGGACAACGAGCAATCAGGTCTCTAGCAGCACAATACTATTTAATCCAAGATCGTTTGTACAAGAAGTCGCCTACATGCATCAATTTGTTATGTATCGATGCCAAAAGTGCATAGGAAGTTATGGCTACTGTGCATGGAGGAGAGTGTAGGCCTCACATGAATGGGTGCATGCTAGCGAAGAATATTCAAAGGGCTGGTTACTATTGGTCAACTATGGAGGCAGACTACTTGAATTTCGTTCGAAGATGCCACAAATATCAAGAGTATGTCAATCTGCAGCATCAACCTCCTTCGTATCTGACTACATTGACCTCTCCGTGGTCATTCTCGGTATGGGGTATTGACATCATTGGCAAAATACACCCAACCGGAACAGGAGGACATGAATACATCTTGGTCGCTATTGATTACTTCACTAAGTGGGTAGAGGCAGCGTCTTTTGTCAAACTCACATCCAAGCAAGTGGCCAAATTCATCCTCCAGAACATTATATGTCGATATGGAGTGCCTCATGAGATTATCAGTGATAACGGGAGTCATTTTCGAAAAGAAGTGGAAGTTTTGCTCACCACTTACAGAATTCAGCATCACCGGTCTTCACCTTCTCGACCTCAGGCTAACGGAGCTGTAGAAGCAGCCAACAAAACATTGGCAGGAATCATCAAGAAGATGGTCGTTACTTACAAAGATTGGCCTGATAAGTTAGCATTCGCCTTATGGGGATACCGAACTTCAATACGAACTGCCACAGGAGCAACACCATATTCATTAGTGTATGTGATGGAAGGAGTCCTGCCGATTGAATTAGCAATCCCTTGATTACGAATAGTGGCAGAAAGCCAATTGCCAGAAGCGGAATGGGCTAGGTCAAGGTTCGAGGAGCTAATGTTGATGGATGAAAGGCGATTAAGGGCGTTGCATAATGTTCAGGTGTACCAAAGTAGGATCACTCGCGCTTTCAATAAGAAGGTGAAAAGTCGTTCACTTCAAGAAGGTGATTTGGTGCTTAAGGAAATGAGGGTGCCAATACAAGACCCAAGGGGAAAGTTTGCACCTAATAGGAAAGGTCCTTATGTGATTAAGGAAATTTTACCAGGAGGAGCAGCTCGGCTTGCTACTATGGATGGAGAAGATTTGATTCAGCCGACAAATTTTGATCAACTCAAGCGATATTATGCTTAATATAGCCAAGCAACTGGAAAATAAATTTTCAGACACTTGGTGAATATTCAATTTATGCTCATGTATATAAGAAAGATAAAGTTTACGATAGCACAATAATTGTAAACAATTTTCTTCTTTTATTAATAATTGATAATGCAAGTACACTGCTTGTAAAAAAAAAATTCAAAAGGCATAATTAAATAAAAGTTTATTCTGGCAAAGCAATTCAGTTCCTTCGCTTCCATCCATCCTATAATCTTGTTTCACCTTATCTACTTCGCCAGTGGTCTCATGGTCAATCTCCATGTCCCTAGGTTCATTTGGGTCCGTCTCTTTGTCTTTAGGTTTATAGGCTCGCCTATGTGATTTCCGTGTCTCCACCCTCGGGCCAAGCCGATCTTTCGCCGTCACCTTCGCACCAAGATGATCCTTTATCGTTGAACGGGGACCTAGTCTCTCTTTCATGGACGTTTGACTTCTTCTCGCCTCTCCAGCACAGCGAGACTCGACGGCCGCAATTAGCCAATCGTGATATACAGCGTCAGCAATCTCTGATACATGTGCCTTTGGTGGAGCCTTAAGGGTCGGCCTTCTTGCCCAATACTTCAGCCAAGACTCTATCACCGAGTCACGATGCTTCAATTGCTCAAGGGCTACGCACAACCGCTCGGGGATGGTTTGTTTGCGACCTATCTGTCGCCGCACTCGCTCCGGAAAGTAGAAGGTCATGTCTGTCAAGCCGGCATTACACACATAGGCGTTGCGATAATCGCTTGTCACATATTTTGGAACGTGCGACCACTCGATCCACCATGTGATATCACGAGGTTCCTTCAGAAATGCGACCCATTCCGTTACTGATTGATGTTCACTATATTTGCGCCTCCTTTGACAATAATTCGTAAGTGCTTAAGAATTATGAGGTTCCTCGACAAGGCCCAAATACTCCATCAACCATATCTGCCCATAAAGTTAGCACGGGTTATGATTGCATACCAATTATTCCCCCAACTAACAAAAAAAAAATTAAAAAAAATCCAAAACCCACCTAGGTTTTGCAGGCAATAGGTAGATTTGAAAAAATGAGGAGAAGAGAGGAAGGAGAAAATGTACCTAAAGAAGTAGGGGGCTCCCACGAAGCTCATATTCTGGATCCGGATTGTCCAAGCCCATCATAGTTTCCGCCAGCATCAACAGCATTGGGTTAAAGCCTCGAGCCATGTCTTCAACAATCTGGATTAGGCCTGCCGGCCCGGTTCTTCGCCCACCATGGTAGAAGCAGAATTCCCCGAGCAGACATAATACGAGGGCTCGCACTCGTATTACAGGACCATATTCCAATGTGTGAGGACATTGAAAGTATTCGACAATGGTTTGGAAATGCACCTTATCACCGAATAGTGCGCTTCCTATGACTCGGTTCGGAAGGCATAGCAGCTCCTTGTATTGTTTGAAGTTGTTGGTAGAAGTTGGGGGTGATGTCGGCCGTGCGAAATGATTCGTCCCGAGAATAGACGACCACTCTTCAGGAAGTGGACATAGCTCCTTCAAGGAAAAGCGGAAAACATGCATCTTCGGATTCCAAAAAGCCTTTGCCGTTTGGAGGAAGCATGGTTGACTCTCGCTTGCCGGAGGCTCAAGAATCTTGTCAAGCTATATCTCCCGAGCTCTTTTTCTCTTCTTTGGATAAAGTGCTCATCCAAGTAGCGAGTTTCTTCTCGAAAGCAATGAGAATAGGATGATTTCTTCAGATTTTAGAGACTTTTAGATGGAGGATGCAAGAGAAGATGATGAGTGGTTACCATATGCATAAGGGCAAGGTATTTATACACCTTCATCAATGATCAAAATGGAACAAATCGGCCAGCAAGCAATCACATAGTCGTTGCCATCACAACCCATGATTCAAGCCTTTTTCCAACAGCTAGAAAAAAAAGGAAAAAAGGGTTAAAACCTAGGCGGGTTTTAACCTCGCCAGGTCATCTGCGCGCACACCAGCCAGCCCTGGCCCAGCTCCCTCTACTGCTTAAAACCCGCCTAGGTTTTAAGCGGTCTAGGCCCATTTTCCTGTTTCCGCGACCCATTGTATCAGGTTTTGTTTTTCTATCGATTGGCCCATTCGTGTATTCTTTGATGTTCCGGTTTCTGTTATCGATCCAATGATGTTACTTCTGAAATTTTGCTCGAGTTGTCTCCGACACTTAAGTTTTTATTTTCTTTTTCTTTTAGGGGAAGCGGGATTAATTGGGATTAATCCCGTCTTGTAGAGAATCATTCAAATGCATTAATAAAAGCGTCAAAGTTGTGCATTCACCGAGTCTTGCATAAAATAAAATATTACAAAGAGTCTTGCATAAAGAAAAAAAAAGAGTCTGCATTGCATAAGTTTGATCACCATAGGGATCCTGAATCACCGCTGTCCTCCACCAAGTTGCCCCCTGCATTTAAAGCTCCCGCAGGAAGTATCGGCAGTGCCAAAGTAGGTGTCCCAGGAGTAATAATCAGATCCAGGAGCAGTCTGCACGGGAGGTGATGGCCCAGTCAAGGGCATTTCTAAAGGATGTACGCTCGACGGTGAAGACACAGAATGCCCCTGCGAAGCAACCAGCCAGGAATGATCAGGAACTTGCCACTCAGCGGAAGGAGTAGGCCATAAAGGACCAGTTCCATAACCGGGGGCTGGCCAACCAGAAGAAGCAAATCCTCCCAACCAAGAGTGTTGAGGCACAGACCACTCTTGAGCACCCATGGGCCATGACGGACCCATTTCAGGAGCAGGGATAGGCCATCCTGTAGAACCGGAATTAAAAGACGAAGCATCATAGGGTGCAGGACGTGAAGTAGCGTCATCCGCTAGGGCTTGACTGCCAAGATACCCTACGGATGCACCTTAATCACGGTCCCTCACCACTATCTCCCTACCGCAACGAGCGGAACGCACTGAAGCTGGGGTATAACGAGAATGAGGAGGCCGGTATGTGGCGCTTGATTCGGAAGGATCCTTCACCCAGTAGGAATGAGGTTGAGTATTACCCCCATATCCAGCACTGTGATACAACCCTCCATGACCAAGCGGCTCCTCCAAGGACATCTGAAACATGTCCTCTTTCATACTCGGAGGGCGACGACCTCTACTACCGGAGTGTTGACCCTCGATCAGAATGCCTTTGCCCAGACCCTCTGGTACAGCTGCTAGAGGAGGACGAGAAGAACCACCAATTTTTTCCCGAGATCGAGCTCGAGAAGAATATTCCCCAACCGAAGATCGGCGTGAGGGCTCCGTGCGAGGAGCACCTGCTGTAGAACGTCGAGGTGGTTCTCTAGGAACAGACTCTGCATTGGCCTCCATATCGGCCCTTCCGGCAGCACCACCTTGATATCTCCCCGAACCGGTGAACCCCCAATCAATGAACTTCCTCATGGTGCTCCACTCCTTAGTCAGTTGCCGGAGAAAATCCCATCTCGGCTAAAAAAAAAAAAGACAAGGGTCATTTATAAGTGGTATCTGTGATAAAAGGAAGCAACATAAAACAAAGACTTACCGGTTTGCGTTCAAATGCTTGAAGCGCAGAGCACTCACTGTTGTTCTCCACATCCAAGAAGCCACTGATCTTTTGCCTCTCTTGTGGAATCTCCACTTCAGCAGCCTTAGCATAGGGCCCCAGCTGTAGACTTTCTGGTTAGAAGATAGCCAAAACATGGTAAGGACGAAGAAGGAAGATACATACCACTCGAGGAGCCAAACGGCTGAGATAGTGCTGGAACTCTTCATCGAATTGCTCCTGTAGAAAGTTATGCACGAATGGCTCGAACATGTGTGCCGGAGGGTCCAGGGGAATGAGACCAGGATAGCCTCCCAGAATCTGCCTCGTGGCTCTCTCCCCTAAATACCACACATAACCATAAGGCGCCACAACCAGGAGGCGAAGACGGGTGTCGTGCTCCACCAGCTCCAAAGGTTGTGGTAACCCTCTGACGTCGAAATCGGACCAAGGACGTCAATTCACGTGCTCCTGCAAAAATAAAAGGAGCTTTTAAGGTTGACATGCAATGGGAGATGAAAGAAAGATGTTGGATATGAAGGAATGTCGGTGTCAAATTATCCAAGATACCATGAATGAGGTCAAGACTCCCTGACTTGTATTTCTTGTCATGACTTGTATTTCAAAAGAAGGTTCGAGCACATACCTCGAGCACCTTCCACAAGGAAGGACCATACTGGTAACGAGTCTGGGCCGCATGAAGGTAGACTGGGTCTGGATCCTGTGAAAGTCGGATGCCACGATGAAGCCAATGCATGAAGTTTGCATAGGACGCTTTGCCCCAGTTTAGATTGCGAATATTGTCAAAGTTAAGAAGGTTCCGAAACCATGTCAGGGAAATATTGTCCCCATGGTTGGCAAAGAGTGCGGCGGAAATAATGTACGCCAAGAAGATGAAGCGACGTTGCTCTAAGGGCAAGTTTTGAAAACCTGCATCGTGTATAGTCATCTCGAAGTGCTTGTAGGCAAGGTTGGGAAGGCCATGCCGTTGCCCCAAGCGAGCAGATACTGGAGCCAACAAGTCCAGCACTACTAGAGGGATATCTGCGGCAAAAACCAAGTCCTACCCACCCCAAGGAAGACCGGTAATCTTGACGAAGTCCTTGGGAGTGACCGTCATCTCACCCACGGGCAAATGAAACGAGTTAGTTAAATCCCACAACCGCTCGGCCATCGCCCGACCTTGGGTACGGAATGTCCTTTTTCTCTAAGCCTCCAAGCATTTCCAGAAGGGCATGAAGCCCGTGGCGGTCAAAGTGTCACGAACGAAGTTGCTCGGAATTGACTTAGCAGTTTTAACAGGCGCTTTTAGGACACCAGGAGTTTTCAAATTGTCCTCCTAAAGGCAGAAGTCCGACGCGTCATTTAAAATGGGGGCTCAGAGCACAATTTCATGGACCCAAGCTGGACCTAGCACAAACACTAGGCTCACAGCCTCGGCCCATGAAGTAAATGAACAAGCCCATGGTCACGGCCCATGAGGCGGCCTAACAGCGAGTCAAAACCCACCTGGGTTTTGACTTCACCAAGCCCAGCTGACTAGCCCAGAGCATGCGACGGCCCAGCAAGCTGGACATAAAACCCGCCTAGGTTTTATTGCGCCTAGTGGGCCATTACTCGGTCAAGTTTTTGGTCCTTTTGTTTTCTAAGGCGAGTTTTCTTCGGTCAAAATGCAAAAATAAATGGATCATCCAACATCCTAACATGTATACTTAAACTAGCTAAAAATCGAAAAGATATGAAAAATTGAAATTCATGCTTGCTCATTTTTACGCTAAACTAAGTACAAGAAGAAAAGTCCAAGAATTACCTTGCCATGAGAACAGTAAAACCAAGCATGGTTCCAAGATTCAACAATGAGATCAGAGGGAATCGCTTCCATGCCGAGAACAAAGTTACGCCGTGAAGACCACTCATGAGGCCAGGCCGCCGCATGAGGAACAGGTGGACTCCTATGACTCCGGGGTTGCATCTTCAAAACTCGAAATTACCTCAAAGAGCAAGACTTCTTTTCTAGAGAGAGAATGAGTGAGCTAGAGAGATGAAGGAGATGAAGATGTGAAGGAAATGAAGGAAATCCTTTGAATTTATAGCAAGACTTCAAATCTCATTGGCCGAAAATCCAAAGGTTATCCTTTTGTCACCCAAAAGAGAGGCATGGTGACAAAACCCGCCTAGGTTTTGTTTGGCCCAAAAGGAGCGGCCCAGAAGATGCGGTCCAGGCGCAGACACAGCCCAAGGAAGGTCACCAAAACCCGCTTGGGTTTTGTGATGCCTACGACCCGAATTTGCAGCCCAACTTATCACAAGCTTGAGCCCACAGTTTGAGCTCTACGGCCCACAGGTAAAAATCGAACCTCTTTTGTTTTTTCCAATAAAACTGATATTTGTTTTTTTATGATTTTTCAGGTCGCCAGCAAGGGGACCACCATCATCCAGCTACTGCACAAAAGGTCGCAGTCATCATCATCATCTAGGGCCATCGGCAGAGTTTCGATGCAGTCCCGGTCCAGGGCCATCGGCAGAGTTTCGATGCAGTCCCAATCCTGAGCCACCGACAGCGCGCCCGGTGAAGTCTCAATCCCCGAGCCATCAGCATCGTGCCCGATGAAGTCTTGACCCCTAAGGCCATCACCAGCGCGTCTGATGAAGTCCTTCGGCATCAAAAATGCCAACAATCATCAACACCGACACCGGGAAAGACTGGAACCGACACCGGGAAAGACTGGAACCGACACCGGGAAAGAATGGAATCGACATCGGGAATTACTGGGATCGACACTGGGAAAAACTAGAAAACTCCATCAACCATCGGCAGCGTGTCCGATAACAAGTAAGGCGTCATTCTCGCCCGAGATCAACATCGACTCATCAATAGTCAGGTAGAGCATTAATCTTGCTCGAGATCACCCCAAAAGAGGCGTAGGCCGCCCGCAACTGCGATGCAGGACTCAGCTTCCAAGCATCATGATGTATCCTCATCAAGCATCGGTATAATACTTAGGGGTTCAAGAACCATGGAGGATGTTTTGAAGCCAGATGGGTATGAGGACGTCGCCTAGATCAGTCGGGAAGGTCATTCACCTTATAGCTATCTCGTTCTGGACACACATTGAGGACATTTATCTGGAGCTGGTTGTTCTTTTCAACTTGGTTTGTGTTTCTCCTTTTGGACGTCAAGGAAGTTTATTACTAAGCTTTTCTAAATGCCAAGGGTTGATCCATTTAGAGGTCGTTAGCCTTCTATGCAATCTGAATATAAGCATGAGGACCTTCATCTTGAATCTTCTGGGAATTTAGACGCCCAAGGCCATTCGCTACTGAAGGAAGAAACACAGCAGCCTTGTTGGACAATTGGCATCCACGAATTTGGAATCCAAATGAAGAATAATGCTCCAATGAGAAAGCGCCATGTGTCATGTTTCTAGTGCCTTCCAATTGATCTAGAAGCTTCTTATTTTAGTTACATATTAGTTTATTCTAATGTAATTAGTTTAAATAAGTAAGATTAGGACGTTTCTTTTTTCTCAAGAAACTCTTAATTAGAGTTCAGTTGTGTTTTAAATACCCCTCTGTAATGTCCTTCGGGGAACAATGAATTGATGAAATAGATGAGCCTTGAGCTTGCTTTGTTTGTGAGTATCTAACAACTCTCAAATTCTACCTCAGTATCTTGATTTGGCAATCAAGTGGTGAATAGGTAGGACTTGATTTGATCCTTAGAAGGTGTGTCTGTAACTAAGGATTGGATTAATATTGCCCTTGTGATAATCGATCCTGTGTGTATGTATTGATTGATAATCACTTGTTTCTATCCTTTATTTTCTGTATTTTCCATCTCCTTGTTGATCCCAATCCATTTGAACCCTTGAGAAAACGCATCTGTTGAGTTTGTCAAGGTCTGAAGGACCTTCGGTGTGTGCCCAGATCAGTGCACTCTGATTTGGTTCGGTCTGGGATACATCAAAGTGGTATCAGAGCTAGACTACCCTCCTGGTGGTTCGCTTCCAGCTAAAGGAGTTGAAGATGGAGGTTCTTTTCTATCCATTTGAAGATGTCAACCACTTGGAAGATGAGAGTGGCGTTCGTTTTGATCTACCTCCCATCTATGATGTGTATGATGATGAAAAGGAGCTTGTGGAGTTTAGCATTGATTATTGTTCCACAGAATTTGAAGTTGAGGTAACTAATACAATTGGAATTTCTTTAGCTACAAATTCAGTATATGCTTCCCCTTTGTTCCCTCACCACTTATACATGTCTTACCCCATCCCATTTCAAGAAATTCAAGTGGAGAAGGTTTATTATCTCAGTTTTTATCAACTTCCAAAATACCAACCCTTTACCTTCAAAAACTCCACAAAATTCATCATGTCCCTAATCATTTTTAAGTGCCCAGAAATAAAACCAACCAACTTACCCCCTCAACGTAGCCATCAAAATTCTAAGCAAGTGAAGGTGTTTGATCCTGGAGGAATGAAGCATGATATATTCTGTCTAGCAATTATCAAAACGTTTTAGGTGCTAAAAAGAATCATAAACGTCCTTACCGAAGCTGGAACGCAACTACTTTGATCCAGCAAGTTTTCTCTTTAATTTCTGAAGAAGATAAAAAGGGTTTTGATGAGCCTCTATTGTATTTTTTTTTTAAAAAAAATCCCAAAGTTTGAGGACAAACTTTTTCTCGGAAGGGGAGTATGATGTATCCTCATCAAGCATCGGTATAATACTTAGGGGTTCAAGAACCATGAAGGATGTTTTGAAGCCAGATGGGTATGAGGACGTCGCCTAGATCAGTCGGGAAGGTCATTCACCTTATAGCTATCTCGTTCTGGACACGCATTGAGGACGTTTATCTGGAGTTGGTTGTTCTTTTCAACTTGGTTTGTGTTTCTCCTTTTGGACGTCAAGGAAGTTTATTACTAAGCTTTTCTAAATGCCAAGGGTTGATCCATTTAGAGGTCGTTAGCCTTCTATGCAATCTGAATATACGCATGAGGACCTTCATCTTGAATCTTCTAGGAATTTAGACGCCCAAGGCCATTCACTACTGAAGGAAGAAACACAGCAGCCTTGTTAGACAATTGGCATCCACGAATTTGGAATCCAAATGAAGAATGATGCTCCAATGAGAAAGCGCCATGTGTGATGTTTCTAGTGCCTTCCAATTGATCTAGAAGCTTCTTATTTTAGTTACATATTAGTTTATTCTGATGTAATTAGTTTAAATAAGATTAGGACGTTTCTTTTTGCTCAAGAAACTCTTAATTAGAGTTCAGTTGGGTTTTAAATACCCCTCTGTAATGTCCTTCGGGGAACAGTGAATTGATGAAATAGATGAGCCTTGAGCTTGCTTTGTTTGTGAGTATCTAACAACTCTCAAATTCTACCTCAGTATCTTGATTTGGCAATCAAGTGGTGAATAGGTAGAACTTGATTTGATCCTTAGAAGGTGTGTCTGTAACTAAGGATTGGATTAAGATTTCCCTTGTGATAATCAATCATTGTGTGTCTGTATTGATTGATAATCACATGTTTCTATCCTTTATTTTTTGTATTTTCCATCTCCTTGTTGATCCCAATCCATTTGAACCCTTGAGAAAACGCATCTGTTGAGTTTGTCAAGGTCTGAAGGACCTTCGGTGTGTGCCCAGATCAGTGCACTCTGATTTGGTTCGGTCTGGGATACATCACATCACCCAAGGCTTTGCAATCCAAAGTCATATCCTCATACTACTTTGACCTTCGTCCTATTCGGACTCGATCAAAGTGGGGGCTCTTTGTAGACACCGGAATTTGTACCGGTATAATCCCAACTTATCGAAAATAAGCAAGTCAGACGGGTCAAGTAATAAACGGGTCATTGGGCCCAAAAGAGCAACAAACCAAGTGCAAGAGAAATAAAGCAGGTTGCGTTTAATTATTAAAACCTAGTAGGGTTTTAACTATTAATGAACAGGCCCACACAGAAACAGGTCCAGTCGCGCGCCCCAGTCCAGAGAGCTCAAAACCCGCCTGGGTTTTATGCGGAGCTCAGCAAGACATCGTTCTCGCCACGTCATTGATCCGTGCGCCAATAATTCATATAACCCTCCTGGGTTTTAAGCATTTTAGCGCCAAAATCTGCATGCATGCGTGATCCCTTGATTTTTGCCCATGTGTTTCACCCTCGCCATTGACTTTATATAACCCGTCTGGGTTATAGCTGATGGAAGGCATGATTTGTGGGGTATGCTCCCCACTGCTTCCCTCCAAAACCTTCACCCATTCACCTGTAAATACCCCCTCCATTCTACCTTCATTTCATCAACAATCACTCTCTACCACCCTTACTCTACTAAACTCTTATCAACAACTCTCACAAAAATCACCATCATTATACTCACATTCTATTACTCGTATTTCTATCATATTATACCTTCATTCTCTCAAAATCTTATCATCCACATCCACCTCTAATCCTCTCATAGTCATATTCATCACCTCCATACAACCATCCATATACTATTCTTTTCTACATCACCCACATCATCTCATCCGGGCTTCAAGTCAAGGGGCAACTCAAGAGATCAAAGTCATCATTGCTACATCTTAGGCTAGGTTCGATTTCTTTATTTACATTGTTGTATTTAATCATGTAATCCTTTATTTAATTCCGTGCTTGCACATTTTGTAAAATAAAAACCGCATTGTTTTTATATTGCATTATTCGAATAATAATTCCGCGAAATTAATCAAACTTCTCCCCGCTCTCTTTCTTTTCAATATTGATTTTAGTAGAGTCTGTTTTTAACAGGCGGATTCGAGAGTTCTTATAACTCTCGAATTCGTAACCTTATCCCCGAATCTAGAAATCGGGTTTATAGACCGGAGTCTTTCTTTTCTTATTTTACGTGTTGTCGATTTCCTTAAATCGGCTGGCGACTCTTTTTACATTTTATAAATCCGTTTAACTATTTAAAATATTCAATTTCTTATACAAAATTAATTTAAGAAAATAATTTAATTCATGTCCAATATTTATCCAAGGAGCGTCCCGAGAGAAATAGGCCAGAAAATGATAAAACATAGGCGGGTTTTATCATTTTCAACCTAGTTTCTCTTTGGGCCGAGGATATCAGTGGCCCAACCTAGAATCTGCTAAAACCTAGGTAGGTTTTAGCTAATTCCAGTGGCCCACTAGTTCTCTCTTGGGCCTGGATTTATTAATTGGGTCGGGATTAAATTATTGCTAAATTAATTTGTGTAATTACGGATAATTTAAATAATAAAAACGGATTTGTAAATAAATAAAGTTTCATCACCCCGAAAATGAATTTCGAAAATTAAAAATATCCTTATTTAAGGATTAACAAACCTTAGTCGGCTCCCGATCATTTCAGTAGCGGATCACCCGGAGAAATGTTCAACCCTTTTTCCCGGGTGTACCTACACATGGACATGAGGCGGAGAGTATTAATCATTTATTTCGAGAATGTCATATTTCTTAACACATGTGGAAGGCAAGTCCATTGGATTTTGTAGACACCAGATCTGTACTGGAAAGAGTGCACACCTATAAATCGGGAGCAACGCACATACCCCATCACGAGACTAGGCCCAAAGCAAGGTAAGAGCCCAAAAGAGGAGTTAAATGGGGTAAAAATAAAGCAAAGCTACCTGACCTTGCTCCATTTATAAGGGCTGGACCCAGACATGACCAAGCCCAAAAGAGAAGCCCAAAACAAGCTCAGGAAGCAAGGCCGCCTGGCCTTTCTTGATTTCTAATGGTGGAGCCCAAAAGCAACAAGGCCCAAAAAGAAGGAAACATGTTATAAAATGAGGAAGGTTGTCTGGCCTTACTCAACTTTTAGCCACCTCACCGCTCCGCCACGTCATCGATCCGTCTAAGGGAAAAGCAAGTAAATCCTGGCGGTTTTTGCACCTTGCCACATCACTTATTCGCAACCCTTATTTGGCCAACCCGATTCCTTATTGCACGCACTCGCCTAAATCTTCCCATATAGATATCAAGGCTAAACGGCCATTGTAAAAAAATAAAGGTCGAATTGGTGGATCATGTTGGCCTCATTTCTATATTCCATACTCACCTCTCCTCTACAAATACCAAGGTATTCGGCTGAAGCAAGGACATCCAAGAACTCCTGAGAGAGTCCTCTCACACTATCCCTCCTGTACTCCTAGAGCAAGCCCCGATAGTATCGCCATTTGAGCTACAAAAGAATCTTGACGTATGGACGTCGGTGTTCTCTTATTCCGCTTCTCTTATTTGCGTACTTTGTGTCAAATGAGGTTAGATCGTTTGTGCTTTTTCTCGTCATTTTGTAATAATGTAATCCATCCTCGATGTTAAATTTCTACATAAACGTTTTTAAAAATCATTACATTTTCATGACATTTATGTATTCTTGTGAAACTCGTTAAACTTCTCGTCGCTCTTGTGATTTTACGATCGATTTTAGTAGAGCCTATTTTCAAACATGTGAGTCCGAGAGTTTTTCTAACTCTTAGATTCGTAACCTTACCCCCGGGCTCGAAACTTGGGTTCGCATGCCGGAGTTTTCTTCGTTTTTAGGTTCATTGATTTCCTTAAAATCAACTGGCAACTCCTTTTCTTATCATAACTTACATAATTCATTTTTTGGATCTTCTCTTCCATTTGATTAATCAAAGAAATACTTGTCCGGGGATAGGAATCAAGGTGCCATAAGACCAAAAATGCTTCAAAAAGTATGCAAGGCTAGACGACCATAGCTAATTTCTAGCCCATTTTCAGGACAGTGGACCTAAAAGGCCACTAGCATGACTCTAGCATGGTCTCAGGCCTACTACTGACCTTTGTCACACTTGTGGCCTTGATAGACATCATGGGGTAGGTATAATTTGCCTTTTCAAATCGACGTAATTGTCCCCAAATGAATTTACAAGCTTAAGATACTTAAAGAATCGAAAAGCTTTCTTCTCAAAGCAAAAAGCATCCTTATTTAAAGATTAGGCAACCTTAGTCGGCTCCCAATCACTTATGTAGCACCGCATGAAAACTCGTGTCAATTTTTTTGGGTCCTATAGATTGGTGAGTCCACTACGGACTTACACTTAAATAGAGGGTAAAACTTTAAAAAATCAATTTGTTGTGACATTGTAAAAAAGGAGAAAGTTTATTTGTTTCGCTATTTTATTATTTTTTTAGGCATCTTGCATACCAAGCTATTCCCGGGGCTTTTGACAAAGGAGCACAAAAGCGATTAAGATTAACCTAGGAATTGTCCCGAGAGCGGGTGACCGCTACTTGTGTGATGCACTCTACATCGCCCAGCATTGGGTCTCTCCTCTCACACATGTTATACTCCGAGGCTTCTTTGAAGTCCAAAGACCAACACCTCACACACTTTACCTATAAATTCCATATAGGTGAAGTCCACTGAGGCGGGAACATGTGGTACCTCATCTTATACCAAACCTAGTAATCCATGAACTTAGAGCCTTGGTTAAGCTAATCCTTCATTTGTATGGTACTTGTAAGTGTATATTTTATAGTCTTTATCAGGTATTTAACAGGTATATTTTAGTTAATCTTGTAATATAATCTTGTCATTTTATACCGACTTCTATGATTTCTTCATTTGGTTTAGAGATTGGTGAGTTTCACAGATTCAATGGAAAAATCTAATAAAAACCAAGAAAAATGAAGATAGAAAAGAATTGAAGGAAGAAGCAACCTACAATGGACACTGTCCTAACCCAATTACACGCCAAACCTAGTCGTTGGTCGCGTCCCCCTTGGCACTAGCCGCACCACAGACAGAGAGACCATCATCATGGAAACAAGGAGGCGTAGTTAGCGCCCAAAAGGCGCCCCCACGCCGAACTAACTTCGCCCAACGTCAAGATTGAATCTTGACACGGAGGGGAGAGGCGCAACCAGCGCCTCCTCCCTGATGCGTCTCATATAATAGGGGCGCCGCAACAATTTTTGAGAGAAGAGAATTCAATCCACCATTTTAGCCTAAATTTCGATTAGTTTTCAGTACTAACCATGAAGGGGAGAAGAGGAGGATCGACTTGGGTGACACAAGAAATTAGAATCGACTCTTCAGATTGTGGTTAGTTATCTATTCCCATTATGTCTTTCAGTTTAGATTTCGTTATTGTTATGTTCACTTTTATCAATTATGAGTAGCTAGTTTAATTGTTTAGGGGATACACTCGATATTGACTAATTGAACTGTGGTATTTAATTTCAGTATGAAGTAGTAACTTAGTTTTTTTAATCTATGTGTTTTGTATGTCATAGTAATTTATTGATAACCTTTTACTTGGTTTAGATTCTTAATATCGGGTCGAAAGATTGTTATTTTGAATTGGATTTTAAATATGTATAGAACGCAATTAGAAATAATATGTTCATGCTTAAGGTCATTTTATAATATGTTCTTATATTTGGTTGAAGAAATAAATAGTTTGAGCATAGGTGCTTAGTTTAATCATCACAACTCACCTCGGATCGAAAGATTGTTATGATAGGCTTTAGTGTGATTATGGACCCTAAACACTATTAATACTACCCATTATTGAAATTAACACCTAATCAATTAGTTAACTAGAGTGGACCCCCTAAGCGTCTTTAATCATTTGTTAAAACCCATAAAAGTTGTTTGCTTATTTAGTTTTAGTATAGTAATTTGTAAAAGACAAACTCAACCTTTGGACAACCTAACATCCTTTGTAGTAAGATAGTTTAGTGCATAGTCTGAGAAAGTTCTCGAGAGAATGACTTTGTTATACTATACAGTACCCCGTGCATTTGCGGCATATATTAAGGTGTTGGCGCCGTTTTTGGGGACTTGTTTCCCTAGCTGCCATTAAACAAAGACACTATGGTTGACTAGGTTTTTATCGCTTTTCTAAAAACTTAAAAATAAAATAAAATAAGAATACAAAAATTCAAACATCTAAAAATATGTCAATTCTAGATTTTCCTCAATTTGAACATGAATTATGTTGGAGATATTTTGAGCGTTTATGTGTTGTTCCTGTTCTATGTTTCTATTAGGGAAATTCGAATTTCTTAACATCGTTGCTGAAGGTGTGAATATAGAGACCGGTAATCTTTTAGAACATTTAGGTTTTTATGATTAATCTATTGATGAAGCTTGGGATTTACTTCAAGGGTTTGCACATGATACATATGACTTTGAAAATTCTAATTGTGCATTTGAGTATTTTTTTTCCCCCAATCCTTGTGCATCTCATGCTATTTCATGTGTTCAACCTTACAATTTGATTTCTTGCACATTACGTTATTCTTGTGATCATGATAATTCTACTTGCCCTACTAATGCTAGACTCGAATCTTTAATGAAGGCAATGTTAGAAAAACAAATTGAGGCAATAGACTTGATATGAGGGTATGACTTATTGCATGACACCGACCATAGTTCTAATTCTTTCTATTCGAATGACGAAATATGTGATGATAGTGAGTCTACCACCCTTTAGTGGTTAGTGTAGATGAAATAATTGACCA
Organism: Portulaca oleracea; assembly: GCA_029582165.1. Taxonomy (NCBI): domain Eukaryota; kingdom Viridiplantae; phylum Streptophyta; class Magnoliopsida; order Caryophyllales; family Portulacaceae; genus Portulaca; species Portulaca oleracea. Next base: position 11,448,395 of record CM055892.1, read on the forward strand.
GGAATCTTTCCCGATTGTTGATATATCTTATCCTAGTTTACTTGAAGACACTACTGATGGTGTCTCTATTTTTCATGATACTCCCTTACCTTTTTCTCAATCGATGGGGTTTGAGGTGAGCGATTCATATGGGTTAGATGCTGGGTATGAAGATGGTTTTCATCATGAGTCAGTTGATGGTATTGATGTGAAACCAAGAGAGGGAGTTGAGAGGGAATTAAAATTTTCAAGCTAGGACCTTGATGACATTGTACTCTTTGATTTTAATGACTTATCTCATGCTTCTATTCCTTTTCACCATCTTTAGTTTCACCTAAAAGCCTTGAAGAACCCATTCCTTATGAAAAGACCTTCGATGTTCATATTAATGTAAGATATGAGGTCAACTCTTGTATTTTAAGTGATATAACCAACAACGTTATTGATAAGCTATCCTTAGGTACCCTAAGAGGTTATGACCCCTCCCTTGATCCATATTATATTTACCTAGAGGACTCTCCTAGAAGTATCTTGTGGACCACTTATTTCGATTCTTTTGATTTTTCTAAGACTTTTATCTGTTAAAAAGGGCATTATTAACATTTTCTACTATAAGTTTCCTATTGCTCTCTTATTTGCTAGCTTGCAGACCACATAATGAAGAGTTTGACAAGCTACCAAAGGCCTTTTACGACATCTGAAGCGGAGACCCCGATCCTAAATTTTTGACAGAGTTTATTTTAGTTTTTAGAATTCTAATTTTTGTTTAATAATTTTATTTTCTTTTTCAAATTTGATGTGTATATTTGTTAGTTTGATTTTAGAAAAAAGCAATAGGAGAAAAAGAAGAGGAGGAATGAAAGAAAGGGGGGAATATGGTTTAGTAGTTGGAAAAAGGGAACGAAAGAAAGTAAAAAGAAACAAATTAAAAGACGAAACCAACGCCTGGAATAAAGCGCAACTCGCACAAGTAAGGAGGCGCAGAACGCAGGCCGCGCCTCCCCAGTTCCCTTTTTAATTCCCAGTTTCCTCTCTTTCTCGGCAAAAATTGAAATCCCTAAAATTCCTCAGCAGCGACCTTCTTTCTCCCAGCTCACCCAGCCGCACCCTTCACCTTCTCCTTCAACCTTTTTTTCTTCTTCAATTCGATCTCCTTATCCTTCTTCTTATTTTAATCTTCTTTCGCCCCAAATTCCACCATATTAACAACTTTTCACTTTGACTTCCACCAAACTTTGCTTCTCCCTCTAAAATTCAAGATCTACAACCTGTTGGAAAGAGCTAAGAGGCATAAAAGTATAAGTTATAAGCATAGCATTGACTGGGAGGTGAAAAGCAAGCTTAATAAGGAAAAAGGACCCAACACGGATAGTGTCAGGCATGACACGAGTCGCGTTAATGTCCAGAGGGCACAGAAATTGTGCACTGGGTTAACACGGACCGTGTTAATACAACACGGACGTGTTGGGGTCAACACACAACACGGACGTGTTGGGGTCAACACGGACCGTGTTGGACCCAGTCGGGATTGAATTTGAAATCCCATTATTTAAGCCTCAGGATTAATGTGATTTGATCATTACTAAGGGTGATTATTAACTGATAAATCAGTCAATACATCACCATTATGATTCAAAGACATATCCCAAGATTCTAGCTTCTTGATTATGGAAGTTTGAATGCCTTGTTTGACTCCAAGAAACTTTATAAAAGGAGGAAGAATTCTTTCTTCATCTACACCACCTCAATCCTCTTCATCAAGTTTCTAGAGAGCTTCAACACACTCTTTAAGGTGTTGACTGCAACAACATTCTTTGAGAGTCCATGAGAAATCTTGTACTTTGCTTATAAGAGGTTAGGTTTTACCCTTGAGTCTATTCACGGTCTTGTGAATAAGTCTTAAGGGGAGACGGGTTTACCCTCGACTCCTAGCTACCCAAGTGATGCCTCATCTTGTGTGTGTGACCGTGTTTCCCCAATATTTCCAACAATCTTAAGACTTATTATCACCATGGATGATCGAGTTGAGGATCATACCAGACAATTTGAGGGATGGAAAGTTAAGATCAAGATGCTATGGGATCGAAAGATAAGTTTATGTTGCTTTTTATGAGTTTTGTTCATTCAAGTTTATTAATTTTAATTATCAAGATTATTTTTAATCAATCATAATTTATTTTATTGGTGTACTTAGAATCTTGATTGTTATTGTTGGCAATGGTTATTGAAGTTTATACTCAAGATGTTAGTATGATGAGATTACCTTTATCGAGATAAGTTATACGCCTTGTTAAGTTATCTTGATTTGAATTGGGTTAATTCAAATAGAATGATTAATTAGAAACATGTTGAGATCTATGATTTATTTATAGGCTTTGTTAAGTCACCATTTACAAGTTTCTAAGAAAGTGGTGTGTTATGGTGTTTTATGAGTACATGTTTCTTTGCCATTATTCTTAATGCCAAAATGTTAAGTGTGATTTTATTATTGTCAAGTAAATCACAAAATGCCATGTTAGGTGAGTTTATGATTTTTATGGCATGGGTTTTTCCTTGGTTAAGTATATATATATGTGGTGTACATATGTAAGTTGTCTTTTTTGAATATAAAGCATGATAATTATTTGGTTAAGTTTATCATGTTTTTTTTTAGTATAAGGCATTATCAATTTCTTTATAATTGATGAAATGACAAGCACGAATGTTTAATTTTTAAGTAGTCACTTATGTACATGTGCAAATATGTATGTCAATCTATTTGATTCACATGTTTAAGTTTATGTACATGACTAGTGTTATTCTCCACTAGAGATACAAGCTTGCTTGAGTTGAGACAATGTTTATACATAAAAGTTCTTGTTTAATCAGTATATGCGATTTTGAGATATATACTTGTGTTATCTTGTTTTATTTCATGTCTTGTTAAGCATACATAATATGAATAAAATGCATGTGTTCATGAAATGTATGACTTTGACATGAAAATTTATAAGTTTTGAGAATATATATGGATTCGTGGTAATTTGTTGCAAGATAAATTCATGTGATTAATTCCTAATTAGTTGTTTAGCATTAGATTAGTTTTAATTTTTTTCTTAATTATTCATGCTAGTTTCTTGTTGTAGTTTATTTCCAATGCATTCTTTAGGTTTAAAGATCGAATCTTTAGCGCTAATTAACATGATAGGCTAAGTTCTCTTAGGGTTAGAGGGTGATTAGGACCCCTAATGGAGGATTAGGTTATGGAATAATGGGATTAGGGTGATTAGTGAGATGATTAGTGTTCCACCCAAGAATTTCATGTGACAGATGAAGAATGCCGGGGGCCGTGAGGCTATGGATCTTTTCATCCTTCACTCATGAAGTTCTAGGGTGGTTCAATCAATTCCAGCTCTTTGTTCAGGCGAGGGGCGACTAGATGAGATTACTTTGGATTGGTTCCCATACTACCATGGTTTTTCATACACGAGAGTGATGACAACCTCGAAAAGTATAACATCGATTCAGCACCGTGGCGCTGGCGATCGATGCTAGCTCGTTCATAGGAAGCGAACACCGACTTGACGCCCTAGCGGGGGAAGTCAGTGCAAGCTTGGTATGCACACAATCCCTACACTTGATTGTCAAACGAAATCTCCTCTAAGATCGCAGTTTCGTGCTTAGCCTTTCGTTAGGTAAGCCCGGTATTACCCCCTAGCCCTTGTTTCCCATTAATTGAGTAGAAATCTTGGCATAATTATTCTAAAAGATCGACCTTTAAAACCTCTCGAGACTTGAAAGACTGATATGGATCACTAGGGCCCCAATTCGTTAGTCATATACGATCGTTGTCTTACTTCGTTAAGGAAACGTCAAACAATTTCTAAGTTGGGTTTTGATTTGTTTTTCTATTCTGGTGTGTACTGCTTGATATGGGTTTCTTTTCAGCTCTTAGAAATTTAGAATTCTATTATTTGGGAGATTTTGATTTCTTAATGCGAAGTTGGTAAAAGGTGTAATTTTGAAGTTGTAGATTTCAAGTCTAGGTTGAAGAATGCATTGTAGTTGTCATATCATAGATGCTTGTTATGTGATATGCTCATCACTGTACATATTTTGTATTACTTAATCAAATCTTCTTCTTTATATATCTTCTATTTAATTAGTGTGTTTTAAATATGATTCGGGATCTTCCTGGTGTGAAATTTCACATTTGTTAAATTGGTGAATATTGATATGACTTCAAATAGATTAGACATCTCAAATATTGTAAGAAACCTTAGTGCTTTGGGCAAAAAAAATATTTGTTGTCTTTGAGAGAAATAAGTATAGTCTACTAGATTAATTTGAAGTTCAAATAGTTTTTGGCAACAAAAAAATTGGTTTCCCAAATTCACTAAGGCTACAAAACCCTTTTGTTGCTTACAAAGGTACCTTGTGAAGCAAAACTCACAAATTTGCTGCTCTGACCTTGGGCTTCACAGATATTGCAACAAGCTTGTGACAAAAATATTTTGTTGCCCAAAGTTGAAGGGCAACAAAAAATGGTCTAGGGCAACAAATTTTTTCTTGTTGTGAAAAGACGAACACAACCCCATGTCCCTCGCATTTCATAAGGTTTGACGTACTGGATATATTCATATGGAAGTGTTATTGATTATTCTTGGCATGAATTTAAGGGGACCACCTTCTCTAAGTACTGACAAGTTCATTGAGTTGTTTTTTTATTATTACAGACGGTTGCTATATTATGACAGACTTCCCGATATACTTTTTCATAAAAGTCAAAAGGGGGAGAAGGAGTATAGTTATTAATGAACTTTGTCTATCATAAAAAAAGGGGGAGACTGTTGGGAGTAGGGTCAGGGACATTACCTCTGCACTCGCCAAGGACCTTGGGAGGAGCTATGACAAGGGTATCAGACGGAGCTTTAGAAAGGACCTTAGACGGAGTTTTGATATGAAAGACAAAATTAGGAAAGCAAGAAAGGGAAGTATATTATATTTTATTATATCCAAAACTTGCCTCCATTATTGAACACTAACTTTGGATATGAATCATAAATCATATAGGAAACAATTGTCAAAGAAATTCGAAGATTGAAGGAATCAAAGATCTTCTTGCACCAAACCTAAAAGGAAATTAGAAGACCATATATGGAAAGAATCTTGAAGTTTCTCAGCAAGGAAGTAGACATTAAGTAGATTGTTACAGTTCTCAAAAGGAAGGAAATCAACACTAGAGACTATAAGGTCATCCTTGACTACAAACTAAAAGAGTATTCGATTCCAAGTGAAGAAATCGAGAGAAAAGTTGTAGGAAATCAGAGAGTGATTTTTGAGTGTGTAACCAATTGATATTAGTGAATGTGTAAAGGACCTCTGGTAGATTGTAGCCGAGCACTTCAGCGAGTGACGTGTTAGTGCAAGAGAAATTAAGTAGTGTTGGAGTTTCTGTGAGTGATAATTACCAATGTGGTGGGTGGAATACTTCCTCTAAAATCGCTACTGGGACAACTTAATTGGGACACTAGCTCCATTGTAGTTGTCTTGAGGACATCAACTCAAGCACATTGAAACTATTTGTAAGCACTTTAGTGTAACGTTTTCTGGTTTGCATTAAAATATTTAAGTATTTTTGTTAGACTGTGTTTAAAGCCTTAACGCTAAGTTAAGGTTTGTCATTAACATCCTCATTCGACTGTGCAGAATTTCTATAACTATTCACCCCCCTTTCTATGGTTCTTTCACCACCAATAGTACAGGACCGAATTAGTAGGAGTATGACTTAGTAAAAAGATTATTTTTCGCCTAATTGTTTGAGCTAAAAGCCAGAGCAAGCTAAAAAAAATGTTTACGACCACATTTTTTTGCCAATGAGCAATATTACTAAACTTAGCTATATAATTATGTAAAAATTAAAGTTTAATTGATTTTTAGCTAAATTGATCATTGCAACTTATTGACAAAACAAAGTGACAATCAACCTTTTTTCCACTTGCTCAACCTTCGAGCTCAAACAATTAGGTAACACATCCTCTTTTTGACGAGTTAAACGTCTACCAACACGGCGACATACTATTGTTGGAAAATAGGTTCATAGTTGGTACTACTAGATTCCAACAAAATTGTTGGTATTATAATCGACCAATACCTCCAAAGATCCTATTATTATTGTCCAATAATCCTTAAATATACAATTAGGATAGAGTAGTCTTCTTAAATAAATATTTTGAAATAAAAAAAAGTAGTAATGAGTTTATATTGTTAAAGAACTATTCTTTTGTGCGGTTCGTAAGATGAGGAAATGGTTAGGTGTGATCATGAAATAGTGGAAAGTGCAACAAGGTATATAATGGTATGGTAAAATTTGTGAAAAGTGTGGTTGATGTGATAGACGAGGAAAGAGAATGTGAAAAGTAGAGGAGAAAAGTGAGGAGACAGAAAGAGAGGAGATATATTGCTAATAATTGTTGTAAAGTGTGGAAGAAGATTGAGTAGCATGATGAGTTGTGGTACCGCACCACACTGCACCGTGCAAAAGAACAAGGCCTAAATGGAATGAACTTCCAAAAAGTAGAAATGATGAATGATATGGAAAGATAGATCATGACTTGCATTCCAAAAACTTGTATTACTATTGCACGTACTCTAAGCCCTCTTTTTTCTGCGGTGGGTAATGGTAATAGTATGACATGGAAAAAATTTGGATGATTTAATATGATGTGGTACGATGCGGTAAGTTGTGATAAAATTTATGATATGAACAGTTGTTATGGTAGGTGATGTAAGAAAAAACTGTAGTGAGAAAAGTGAAGGAAGAAAAAAATTGTTGGAGTATTTCAAGAGTTAAGAGGCATATAAGTATAAGGTATAAGCAAGGTATCGACCGGGAGGTCGAATAAGAGCTTAACAAAGAAAATGGACTCAACACAGATCGTGTTCAGTATGACACGACCCGCGTTGACGTCCAAAGAGTTTAATAAGTGTGCTCAGGATCAACACGGACTGTTTGTGTCTTATTTATACACCTTGTTAAGTCACCATTTACAAGTTTTCAAGAAAATGGTGTGTTGAGGTGTTTGTGAGTACATGTTTTGCTTTGCCATTGTTCCTATTGCAAAACCTTTTAAGTGTCATTTTATTATTGTAAAGTAAATCACAAAGTGCCATGTTAAGTGAGTTATGAGTTTTATGGCATGTTTTCCTGTGATTAAGTACATATACAGGGACGGAGCTACCCCTGGGCAAATAGGGGCAATTGCCCCCCCTGGCCTGCATAATTTTAATACTTAGTGTACATATTTATTGCACATGATGGTGGTAGAGTAAGTGGTGGAGCTCTAAAGCAATAACTATGGGGTTAAGGGTTCAAATCTTGGAATTTTGCATCCATTTTCCATTGTTTTTGACCTAGAGCAACATATTAATATACATTATAATTTATGACATTTTACATTTTAGTTGGACTTCACCTTTTTTTCCTTACTCATTTTTAAATGTTTTGACAAATATAGATATTACTGTAGTAAATAATTATAGTGATTAAAAATAGTAATGATAAACCAATAAATATCAATTTATGAACCTGTAATATATTGATTTAAGTGTATTGACAGTAATTTAAAATTTGTTTATTTAAAGTGACGGAATTGAAATAAAAAAAAGATTAATTTATTTAATATGTCATGCTTGCATGATTAAAGTAGTACAGTAATGAATTATATGTGAATAAACTACACAATTTATATTTTATTACTGTATCATTTTTTTTCTTCCATTTCGTCTAAATATATTTTATAATTCTTTTTTGAAATAGAATAAAAGTATTGTAATGATCGCCCCCCCTCAACATCTTTTTTTGGCTTCGTCCCTGTATATATATATATGTGGTATACTCATATATGAGATGTCTTGTTGAATATAAAGCATGATAATTGTTCAATTAAGTTTATCATGATTATTTATATTTTTGAGTACATGGGTTTATCATGTTGTTAATGTATGAAATGATAAGCATGAATGTTTTTTAAAGTATGTAGTTATATATGTAGATGTGCAAGTATGTATGTCAATCCATATGATTCACATGTTTAAGTTTATTTATATGACTAGTTATTCTCCACTAGAGATAAAAGCATGCTTGAATTAAGACAATATTTATTCATGAAAGTTCTTAGTATATATGATTTTGAGATATATACTTGGGTTGTCTTGTTTGGTTCATGTCTTGTTAAGCATACATAATGTGAATAAAGGTGCAAGTGTTCATGAAATGTATGAGTTTGACATGGAAATCAATAAGTTGTGAGAATATGGATTCGTGGTAATTTGTCTCAAGATGAATTCATGTGATTAATTCTTATTTACTTGATTATGCAAAGAAGGTTTATATGTTTGCTCATATGTTTCAAGTCTTTGCATTTAAGTTCAAGCTGATTGTCTAATGTGATGTTTATGATGCTTAAAGTTTTGACAATCATGTATTTATAAGTGTTTGACAAGGATTCATGATTATATGAATGTTTATATTTTTCTATTTGCACTTATGCAAGTTTGCCTTGTTAAAATGTTTTGATTGATCTAAGTTTCAAGTATGCTAGTATGCGTGTTACCAATCAATCATGTTACATAGATTTATATGTTTGAGGCATGACAAGTTCAAGAGTATCATATGATGTTAATTAAGTACTTGTACTGACTTTGTTAAAAGGATACGATCAAGTATAAATTCATATGATTGCATTGCGTGAATAAGTTGACAACGACATGTTTTCCTATTATTAATATATGAATAAGGTATTTTTGTTCGTATGATTACAAGTAGAAATGTATATTTCTTGTTTGTCATGGTAGTAATTAAAGTTCTCACGCAAAATATTGTTTCGATAAGTTTAGCATAGCCTATTAAGAAATAATGACGGTTTATGTGATTATTATAAGCATATGGGCTATGGGTATGTCATAAGTAACATAGACACAAATTTATTTATAAGTGCAAGCTTCTCATGCTCAATGATCTTGTTATTATCAAGATGATTTTGTTGTTAAGTGTTTACTTTGTCATATATAATGTTTCTTCATGAGATAAGTAATTATTTATGAGAAGGTTCATACTTTGTATAGTTTTTATGTCATAATATGTGGCTTACATATTGATGCATATGGTTAATTAAGGTTTGTTAAGTATGTAATTATGTAAGATGTAAGGATAATCATAACTCAATGTATTCATGTGTTTAAGTTGAATACATGTACTTGACTTCACCGCCATTTTTTGATACTATAAGTATTCATCATGTATGAATGTAAGTAGTATGTATCTACTATAAGATAAGTTGCATAATGTATGCATGTTGGACTATGTGCATGATCATTTATTTTGGACACATGATGTTTACCTAAGTTCATGTGTTATAAAATTTGATGATCATTGCTTCATTTGTTAATAATCTATTAATTAAAAGTTTACATGTTTGATATGTAGGATTCAATCAAGTTTGCTACAAAGGGAAATGCATATGGCTCTCACATACATTTGTTTGATCCATCCTTAAGCGGTTTATGGATTAATATTATGAGTAAGGCTGGCATACGGGACGAATTGTTATGAGTTCCACGGTCTAATATAAAAGAAGTGGATCTAATCATTCATAAGAAAACATGACCTTAATTAGAATGACGTTTGATCATATAACTATAAGATAATCATTCAAGATCGATTGAGGTTCTTTCTCGCCTAGCCAATTTTCTCGCCTAGCCAATGTTAAAATATGTAATAAGTTTCATTACATATGGTATTCAAGTTTATGATATTCAAGCTTTGTAGCAAATGGTTGAAAGTGTAATGTTTTAAGTTACACATAAGATGGAATCTAATTTCCATGAAACTTAAGTGTTTTCTCAAGTTTAAGTTGGAAGAGATTTCTTCTATGGAAAATCAAATACCATTTTGATTTATAAAAAGGCTATAACTATGAAATTCAAAGTTATTTGGATATAGTTATTCAAAGAACATGAAAATCAAATGTTAATTTGATTTAGAAGGTTCTACGGAGATAATTTTTAACTATGAAATCCAAAGTTATTTGGATATAGTTATGTGAAGAACATGGAAAATCAAATGTTAATTTAATTTGTAAGGTTGTTATAAGGTATAAGTACTGGCTATGTAATCCAAGGTACTTGGATGAAGACATAGTGATAAGGAAAAGAATGCGGAAAATCAAAAGAAATCTTGATCTTGTAAGCATTTCTTTCAAGGTAACTATATAAGTAGTCCAAACTCTTGGACAAGGTTGTAGTAATCTCTTTATAAGCAGTACGAGGATTATCCATGTTATTTGGATAATGTTATAATCAAGGTATGAGTTCATGAGACTTTGGCATTACAAAGGAATGAATAGTTCAAAAGTTTGTCGCCTACTAAAGCATTCGGTTTCTAAGTTCAAATATGAACTCAATATTTAAAAGTTTACCAAAGCTTATAATGCGATGGTTTAGTCGTACTATAATAAGTGGTAAAGTATTTCTTACCTAAACCTATAGTGTGATGGTGTAATAACAACTATGATGAATGAAAGAAATGTTAAGTTTAAGAGATGATCATGAAAACTAAGGTCGTGGAAAGATATGTATTTATCTAATGATCTTAGTTAAAGAGGCGCTCCAAAAGTATCATGATCAAATTCTTGCAAGGTCACAAGAGTATCTAATGATCGTTGATAAGGAGATGGGAGTAAAGCCCACTTATAAATTGTCAACAACGGAGCTCCAACTCACAGTTGACATATGTGGCCAAGTCTTGAGTTCAATGGTCGATGACGTTGTAGGACAATTGGAGCATCAATTCTATAATTCATCCCAAGGTCAAGTGATGCTCAAGAACCATAATGTTCAAGAGATTTGAGTGTATGAGTCATTAACAAACTTTGAATCGATGAGATGGTGAGCTATATTATGGGGCGTAAAAGTCTGCTTATGCGAGGACGTGAAGTGGGCCGCTTCGGATAGCCTAGAGCTGGGCTTGATGGTTCTCGAGGAGGGTATGGGACATTATGGCCGGTTTGAAATAGAGTCTTTATTTTTAAGCATGGTTTTGGGTTGTGTGTGTGTGTTATGTATCCAATTAGTCAAATAAGGATGTAAAGTTCAAAGCTTGTCTACTTATGCATCCAGACTAATTGAAATTTACATACACTAAGTGAAGGTTCAAGTCGGGAGACACTTTCACGACGCATAACAACTCCTCCATTTTTCGGGTGTTGAATCTTTCTAGAAGTCGCCATGTATGGCGGGGCTAAATTTACCCAAGTGAGGGATCCCGGGCTATTTCAAGTGGTACTCTCGAAATGGCGGGGGATTGTTAGAGTATTTCAAGAGTTAAGAGGCATATAAGTATAAGGTATAAGCAAGGTATTGACTGGGAGGTCGAATAAGAGCTTAACAAAGAAAATGGACTCAACACGGATCGTGTTCAGTATGGCACGACCCGTGTTGACGTCCAGAGAGTTTAATAAGTGTGTGCTCAGGATCAACATGGACCGTGGTGATCCAACACGGGTCGTGTTGATCCAACAGGGGTCGTGTTGAGCACTGCTGGGATTGATTTTGAAATCTCTTGATTTATGCCTCATGCTCAATTGATATTATGTATGTTTATGAATAATATTGACTGAAAAATCAGTCATGATTTCTCATCAATATTATTCACCCCAATCCCTTGGATTATACCTAATACAATTGGTAAGTTTGACTCCCTTTTGGCTCCAAAAGTTCTCTATATAAGGTGGATGAATTGTACATTCATCCACACCCTCGATCTTCATCTTTTCTTTCTAGAGAGCATTCAACACACACTCTTAAGGGGTTAACTGCAGCAACTCTTTAAGTTCTTTGAGAAATCTTGTAACTTTGCTAACAAGAAGTTAGGTTTTACCATTCAGTCTTTTCACGGTCTAGTAAAAAAGTCTTAAGGGGAACCGGTTTATCTGTGGACTCCTAGCCACCCAAGTGATCCCCATCTTCCATGTGACCGTGTTTCTCCATCTCATTATTCTTCCCAATAAAAATATGATTGTTATGATAAAGTGTGATATGATATGCTAATATATGATAGTTTGTGATTACTATTATAAATTGTGATAGGTGCCGTATAATAATAAAAAAAAAAAAAAAGAAGCCCTAATTCGATGTCTCTCGGCTTTCTTTGACCACGTTACCACGGAGAAGCTACTTTATGCCAGATTTCCAATATCTTTTTTGTTTTTTTATTGCATTTTATTACAAAAATTGGCTGTAACTACAGAAATTCATTTCCATTTTCCATCCAGCAACCCAAACAAAATTGAGCTTTCTCGTTTGTTACAGAAAATTTAAAGATGGAAAATAAAATATGATTGAAAAAACATCCTCTAGAGAATCTTTTTAAACTTCATGCCCCCCCATACCCACATGACCAGAGCTGGATCCCACCTGCTTTCTTACTCTCAGATCTGCTTTTTCCCTCTATTTTTTTCAATGATTATGGCATTTTATTTATTTTCTCCCTTCTATTTTTCAATATTGTACATATAATATAGTGTCAATTAAATAAAGAGCTTATGATTACTAGTTGTTGACAAAGATTATTTTTAAGTAATTAACGATCAAGATTTTGTCAAAGTGACAATTAATTTGGGACGGAGGGAGTAATGTTCAAAACATTAAACATGATCATAAGTCAAAATTGACAAATTTTTTTATACTTGAAGAATAATTTAATCAATAGTAGAAATATAAAATCGTACGTGAAGTAGTTCAAATCATGCTACCAAGATTAACTCAAATTAATTAAAAACATTTTTTTTTACTGTACACCAATGATTAATTAAAAGCAACAATTAATTAAAAACAAAGGGCAATAGAAAAGAAGCAAGGAAAAATTAAAAAACAAAAGAAGAGTGAAAACAGGTGTAAGTAGTAATTAATTATGCTAATTAATCACCCATGATAAATTAATTAAGATGTTGCTGCTCAGGCCAAGCCCAGAATGCAGTTGTCTGAGTTTGATCAACGCCAGCATTGCCATTGCCACCTCCGCCAGTGAACATGTTGCAGAAGGAATCCTCTTGGATCGATGGGGGGTCGAGTTTAGGGCATTGGATTAGGTCTAATTCAGGCTTATTATTATCATTATTATTATTATTATGATTAGACGAGGGGTTTTGGTTAATTAGGAGCTGGGTTATGCTGATGTTATTGAAGGAAGTTTGAGGTGTGCTAATTCTTGAGGTCCCCAAGTTGATGTCAGAGCTGATGTCACTCCCATTGTTGCTCCAATAGCTCTTTGTGTCTGCATTGTTGAGATTGATGCTGTTGTTGCCTCCTCCATATTCTGCTCCTGCTTCTCTGTTTCTTAGCGCTATTAGCTGCATCCCCCCATTTATATTATAACTTGTCAATTTAATTTTCTAAAATGGATTAGTATTTTAAAAATGAATGTGATATGAGAAAACTAAATTGGGTTTTGCCCATCTGTTTATTCATCTCTACAGTTGACAAAATTAAACATTTACTAGCAAATCAAATGAGTCAAGATATCTATTACTAGCACGTTTTATGTGATACATAGCGTAGAGAACTATGATCACGTATATTCAATCCGTTTTAAAACCAATATTGAAAAATCTTGAGAAAGTTGTTTCTTTCCTTTCTTATTTTAAGTTAACATAACAATATCAGTATATGACCCTGCTATTGGATAAAAGGTGGATTGGTGTGCCCTAGTACTTGAATATGACCTAAAACATTAAAGAAAAATTTGTAACTACGACATTTCCTATAAATATTAAAGATCATGAAAGAATAAGATGTGATTCTCTTGGGCACGGATATAGGTGAGTAAATGAAATATTGGAAGCTTGTTCAATGCAACGTGCATAATAAGAAATATGACCAGTTGTGTTGATGAAAGTTTATGATTAAGAAATAATTAAAGTGAATGTGTGATTTAAGTGAAAAGAAAGTGCTCTAGCTTGAATTATATGTTGGCTTACTATCAGTATTAAATTTATGATGAAAATATTTTTATTTATATAATATTATAAGTCTTGATATAATAAAATCTAAAATATTAATAGTTAAAGTGTAACATCATAAGTCATGAAAAAAAAAAAACAGGGACAAATTAGACAACTTATTTGGAATGGAGTACGTATGTGCAACCAGTTACCCAAGCAAACGACATAAATTCCTCTTTGTAAAGGAGCATGTTAATTAATTTCCCCTAACTTCCTGCGCAAGGATTATAATCCGTAAATTTAACTCAACACAAATATATGTTTGTAAGAGTTATAATCCTAAGTGTTTATGTGATAGCCCACACACTTACGTACTAAGCCAGTCAACGTCCACCATAATCACCTCATGCATGTCAGGTTTCCATATGTAAGCCGAAGATTCTTATAATTGTTAAAAAGATAACTATTGGAAATAAGTGCAGAATTTTTTTAATGCAGGTACAACTTTTCTACGTACAGAATATTAATCTGCAAGTGTTTAGCTAGTCTATACAGTTGATCGACATTGTCAAATTCTAACTTAAAAATTGATTTTGTTTGATAATAAATATTATAGGACTCTGTAGGAGTTAGACCTTTCATAAACGTTAGTTTATAAGAAGGTTGCTCATATTTGAATTTCTAGACTGCATTTGAATGGTAAGTTCATTGAGTGTTGTTTTTGTATCAAGCATGACAAAATGGCATAGTGATTTGCAAATTAATTAAAATGTTTTTTATTTCATTTTCGATCTATTATGGGCGTCAAGATCTGGTAAGATGTCCATTTGGGGAGTTGAGATTAAGTGGACGCAAGTAATGGGTATAGCGAGGCAATCATGATAAAAAAGCTCAACTTGTCATGGCAAAATTTTAGAGCACTATCTCCAATGAGCATGAAATGACTACTATGGGATCATAATTTACAAATCTATGTTAAATATGGAATAATTAAATGATGATATATAATGAATTGTGTTACCTCAGCATGAAGTTTCTTGTTGAGGGAAAGAAGAGAGTCATTATCAGACTTAAGGGCATCAAACTGCCTTTTCAAGACGCCATAATCCTTCTCCAGTTGCTTGGTCTTCCAGCGAGCACGGCGGTTCTGGAACCAGATGGCTACCTGCCTGGGCTGAAGTCCGAGTGCCTTAGCCAGCTGCATTTTCCTCTCAGGCTCCAGCTTGTTTCCCTGTTCAAAGTTCTTCTCAAGCATCTTCACTTGCTCCATGTTGAGCCTCTTCTTCTTCTCTCCTCCTCCACCGACCACCACCTGAGAGCCGTCGTCTGAGAGGTCATCCCCCTCCCCACCTCCATCCTGCTCCTGCTTCTCCTGATCCTCCTGCTCCTCCTGTTGGAAAGATGGAAATGACATGGATCTGTTCATCATTGTCAGCGTTGCCGCCATTCCTTGATGACCCCCACCTGCCAATTATATCAAAACAAACAAAGTAAATCATTATGTACGTTGACATCATATGGTTACTCAGTGTGGTGGTGGATCTGTAGAAAAGTCACCACCTGTGTAGTCCGGAGGAGGACAGGAAGACAGGATGTTAAGGGAGATGGAGGGGTCCTGATGAGGGTCATGATCAGGATCATCATATTCATGATGATTACGATTATGATGATGAGCATGGATATGGGGCTGGAACATCATGTATTCTTGAGGGAGAAATGCCATCTCTCTCATTTGTTCAGATCCCAATCAACAAGAAGAATTGGAGAGAGAGAGAGAGAGAGAGAAAGATAATCTGTAATGTATAGGGATGTGGAGAGGGGAAGCTATAGCCAGAGGAGTTGATATATGATGGGGTCTGACTTTTGCATGTGATTAGAATTTGTGAAAGCTTAAGGATGTACTGGATGGTGGTATCTGTACATATGGATCTCTAGGTATGTGTATTCTGTATTTGTATGTGCAATGTGCAGGCAGCAGTGTGCACAGCCAGGTACAGTCGGGAGAGAGGAATAAAATATATCAACAAATTTAAGTGGAGAGAGTTAGAGGGGGCGGTAGTGGATATGAAATTGCTTTGCTATGAATATGAATATTAATATGAATGTGATCTGACGACTTTTATGTTGTTAAGCAGCCTGTAAAAGAATAGATGAAGCAGGGAGGGAGAGCTGTGATGGGTGGCTACTTGTTGCTACGTACCTATACGATAATATTGAGCATTACAGGCATTTGTTTCCATTATAATTATTGGGGATAATGAATGAATGTATCTATCTACATATCACGACAGATCTAGGAAATATCTACCCACATTTAGGGCAACTTGCATTCTGCCACCTCCTTCATCTCTCTCTTTTTGTTTTCACTCTTAGCAGGATTTATTTTTCAGACTTATAAATCTGTGAAACAAGCAGTGACATCACATAAAATTCGTTTACCTACCTCATTTTGTAAGATCTGCTAAATTAACCCGAGTGATAAATTTTCAGTAAAAACTATAGGAGCTTTCATAACCAACGCTTTCATATATATCTGATGGCTTTCCACAATGTAATTGGATAACAAAAATTACAAGTCTCGGGGCAAAACACATATTAAGTGTATTACTTTAATATTTGTTGGGTCAACGTCCTTTACCTGAGTAATTGCACGAAAAACCTTATACGGAGTTTTAATGAAAGACAAAACAAGTCGTCAAAAAGGGAAGTTATTTTATTTAGCAAAATCAGTGATAATTAACTTCAAATCTCTTTATAAATAAACTGATATTATTGATATATCTTGCAGGATCAATATCTTTAATGGAAGGCAACTCCAAGGAAGGAAAAGATTGCAAGATCAAGAAAAGGGATATTTCCTTATATTATATATTCTAATTATCTATTCTGATTATGTGTATATAATATATATATTCTGATTATATATTATATATGGGCATGATTCTTGTACATACAAAAGGAAAGCAAGATTGCAAAAGATATCTCAGAAGATGGAAAGCAAATCAAAAGGCAAAAGAAGAAAAGAAGAATCAAAGAAGAAAAGAAAGGAAGGTCTTCATCTCCAATGGTTCTACCAAGCTACCATTATAAATATGCAGTCAGAAGATGAAGACAAATAGGCGATTCCACGGAAGTAATCGCGGAGGAATTTCTGAATGTGTAGCCAATGGTTCGGTGGTGAAGGTAGCCAGTAAAGGACCTCTGGTGAAAGGATAGCCAAGAACCTTGGTGAGCATTCGTTGTGTCCACATGTGGTGGTGAGATGATGTGTAGCAAAACCTTGACGGACTAAGGCTGTGTGAGTGTGTGATTCAATGTAATCCATCATTTTCCAAATCGCCGCTAGGGTTTTTACTACGACAATCCTTAATTGTAGTTGTCTTAAGGATCTTCGGTGTTGGACTCTTGGTCAATGAATCTATCAGTAACTTTCTTCGGACTGTTACTTCTTGTTTTGTTTTGGTAAGTGTAACTTGTTCTTTGATTGACATAAATATAATGAGGTATTTTAGTTACACTGTGATTTGATCCTTGGTTTGAAACCAAAGAAATTTGCTCTAACGTCCTTACCTAGTGTGTAGATCTTAATTGTGAAATTTACCCCCCAAGGGCCTCAACAACATTGAAACTATGTTATTAATTGTATATTAAAATGAAATGAAATGATAGGATTGACTTTCATAACTATAGTATCACATATAAATTGTAGAAAGTAATATTTTCATCCATTATTTTTTAAATTTTAAACAACGCTCAAAATAAGCTTAACGGGAGGGATTGGTTCGATTAGGGTATCATTTGCATTCGTTGATGCGGCCTATGCATCCGAAGTTTCATATCATTGATAATTAATACTTACTATTAAAAAAATAGTTTCAAAAATCATAAAAAAAAAACCAATTTGATAATAAGTAAGATACATAAAAACTGTTTTGAACCAAGACTCGTATCATCACCTAACTCCTAATTGGGGGTGCATGTAGTAAACCTTTTACTAAAACACACGACCTAAATGCAAATATTGTGAAATAGCAGCAGTTGAACAACTTATAAGGGATCTAGATGTTCGCGAAATTTGTTAACCAAAATGAGATGAGTGTTGGTTCAAAATATTTTTTTACGTGCATTGACCTAATATATTATTATATATTAAGTTAAATAAAATATATAATTGAATTTTATAATTATTATATTATATATAAATTGTATAAAATTATATTTTTATCCATTAATTATTTTTTATATTTTGAAAAAATGTATGAAATAAGCTTAATGGACGGGGTTGATTAGAAAAGGGTATAATTTGTTCTCATTGACGTACATAACAAACACAACCAAAACTTCTTATAATTGATAATTAATACTTACTATTAAAAAATTAGTGTATAAAATCATTAATTACTTATTTTGGGAAGGTAAAACACTTAAGAAGTATCTTGGATAAGACTCATATGCACATCATAATTTAAATTGTAGTAATATATTTTGAGTTTTCATATACATACAAAGTATAAAATCATAAGAATTATATTTGTATTTTAGGCTGTACTTGCATAATCGTTACTATTACAAATTGCAAAATTAAAAATATCTTAACACATGCATTGCACCTAAATCACTCAAAAAATCAAATGTAAGTATATTTAAACCATTATAAAGGTAAGTTTCATTACTTTAAGGGTTATTATGATTTATAAATTATCTAAAAATAATTATTTATTTATATTTTTTCATAAATATAAAAATATGCACAAAATATGTATTTTCTACTATGATTGATAAAATTAGGCTATCGCTTAAATTTTTTCACCTAATTAATAAGTATTATACTCTTATAGTTCATAAATATATATAATTACTTGAGAAAATGTTATTAAAAGTTATAAAAATGTTGTTTATGCACAATTCAAGATGATTATTAATAATCTTGAGTTAAGATGCGTATCATTGTCCTTCAAAACTATAATATATATGTCATTTTTAAAAAAAAAATCTCAAAAACAATATCATGGTGAAATATGCCATTCTCTAGCTAGCCAGTGCTTTAGTATGATTATAACTTTGTTAAGTCGTCTTTAAATTCATGTATTTTGGTATGATGTGTGTTTTTTTCTAATAATATTTCCAAAAAATTGAAACACTTATGATCCACATCAAAGATGTGGGGCCCACTTTTATGTATTGAATTTTTGACAATTATAGAAAAATTAATCCAAATTGGAAGTAATATATATATATATATATATGTATATATATATATATATATATGTATACATATATATATATATATATATATATATATATATATATATATATATATGGAAATGTGAAAAAAATATGTTATGTGAGATACTCTTATTTAAAAATAACTACTTTATAGAAACTTACCTTAAACACCATCATTGTACAAATGAATTTCATAAAATAGAGATATAATATTTATTATGCTGATATAAATATTTTTAGCACCTAACATAAATTTTAGCATTGTAAATGCTCTTATATATATTATCATAATAAACATTAATTCTCACCTTTATGAAATTTATTTGAACAATGATGGTGTTTAAACTAAGTTTTTTCAAACTTGTTATTCATAAATTAAATAAAAGTGTCTCACATACTATATTATTCTCAACATTCCTTATATTACTTTGAGTATATATTAGTTTTCTATAATTTCCCAAAACTTAATAAATATAAGTGGGCCCCACATGTAATATGCGTATTCTAAGTGTTTAACCCTTATTAGCTACAACACATCATATCAAAGTACATGGATTTTACAAAGTTATTATCTCTAAATCATCTCATAAATCCTCCATTGTAAATACTCTAAAAAGTTGAAGCACCTAAGTACCTAACATTAGTTTTAGTATTGTAAATGCTCTAATGGTAGAATATATATATATATATATATATATATATATATATATATATATATATATATTATGCTTCTAAGTTTCGTTAAATTTATTCTGCTAATTAATTCGTCCAATAATATCATTTTTTTTACAGTAATGCAAATTCCACTCCTCTTCCATTGCTTCTTAATTACTTTAAATTAGTTTGTTCCTTCATTTTCGATAACATTTGTAAGTTGACATGATCCAAGATGATTCCCTTTTAATAACAACTAATGATGAGAATATTTCCCAAATATGAAGGGGGTGGTTTGATGAATAACTGTAGGATAGTTCCATGGCCCGGGTAGACTGACATATAGAATAGTAAAAGTGGCATAAAAGAAGCACTAAATTAATTAATAAGAAGAAAGATGATTTACATCCCCAATCAAAGTCAGAGCATGTTTTGCTGAGCTAATCAGATGTGCCCCATAAATAATATGTAAGGGCAATTCAAGGGCAGTTTCGTGGCACATGAAGTATTAATGTGTGGGGGTACGTTTTTGAATAAATTACAATCAATTATTTGGAGACTCACCCCTTAAAGTCATAGCCTCCCATGTTTAGTCCCAACCATTCTACACAATATACATACACACATACATATTGCATCATGTGTTGGTGAGAGAGTGCTATTCTTAATGCTGCAACTATAAACAATGTGAACCTAACATGTGATAGCTATACAACCCTCCATTTTTTTTTATATATGTATCATTAAGCCCCCTCCTCATAAGCTAAGTATGAACATAGGCCTATATTTTAAATGGTATTAGTTTGTTGGGTTGATAAAAATTTTAATGAGCGCTCTAGGATTAGTATGTATTAATTTGGAAAATCAATGAACCCTTTGCTCAATTGATACCCACTGCACTGTGGTATCCCACAGGTACCCTGAGATCTATTCCTGGGAGCAGTAACAGGCGTACATGCCTGGTTTCCCTCGTTCCCCTTAGGCTGATGGATTCACTAGGCTTTCCCTGAGATAATGGGTCAAATGAGTGGCCCGACTTACCAATATAAAAAAAAAATGTATCAATTTGAATAAAAATATTAAATTTCATTTTAATTCTCCATGTGGTCTATTTATACCCATAAACTTTTGGTTGATATTGAGTGTCATGCATTAAAAGAAAAAATAGCAAGAAACTTAAAATGAATGTTTTACCTATAGCCACAAACATTACATAATTGGTGTAGGTAACTTTCATATATTCAGCATTCTAAAGTTGGCATATTGTCGAAGTTCACTAATATAATTAAACCTGACAAAAATAAATAATAAATAAGACTATATAACTAAGTACTAGCATAATCGTTTACGTCACAGTGGTAATATCTAAATAACAAACACTATACTGCACACATAGCAATTAAATAACGAGAAAATCGTGTTTTGGTTTTTAACATAATATAATATTAATAAATAATGTAAGAGCGTATAAACATACATGCTGACATATACAGACATATTATTCACATTGATTGTAATCCCTATGTTTGGTCTTTCAAAAGATAAATATCCAATAAAGCCCTAGCTAGCCACATAGCTATTTTGATCCCCTACTAGTAGTCTATAAATCATGCCTAGGCAACATAAAAACCAGCTTTTGTTCCAATTTTGAATATCATGGTATAGTGGTCCATTTCATGTTATAGATACAATACGGACAAGTTTGGGACTCAGCCATGTGACATGCCCATAATTTGATGATTCTTGCCTATTTTTATCTACCATAATTAGTTACAGCTATATAATAACTTTAAGAACTAGCTATATTTCTACCGTATATAGATTGGGCTGAAGTGATAGAGATGACAGTAGTGATAATTCGAAAACAAAGAAGCAATGAAAGAATGAAAATTAATCAAACCCATAATTACGCTGAAAACTCAAGACGAAAAAAATCAATGGACAATGATGATCAAGACAAATCCACTGTAAGAAAAGAGAATGCACAAGTATATGACCACAATTATGTCTGTCATTTAATTCTCAATAGAGCCATTATCGATCAGCCTAATCACTCTCTCTCTCTCTCTCTCTCTCTCTCTCTCTCTCTCTCTCTCTCTCTCTCTCTCTCTCTCTCTCTCTCTCTCTCTCTCTCTCCAATTAGTTTCAATACAGTGGTATAAGATCCTTTGTTAGACCTGACTCAGATACCCTTGTGCGGCTTTAATACCACTTGTTAGGATCGAGGTAAAATAAAAGGCCTAGTATTTGTAGCGGAAGAGAAAATTATCAGGATGTATAAATTGAGAAGAAATATATAACAAGATCAATAATTAAAATAGAGAGTATAGTGACACACGATTTACGTGAAAACGCAAATCGGGAAAAAACCACGGACGGCAACGAAGCAATGCTCCACTAGTATAAGGGGAGAGATTATAAGAGAGATCCTAAACGATTATATAACACAACGAGATCGACGGTGAGATCTCAAAGGGTTAATAGCACAACGGGAATATACTGAAGGAAAAAATAATAACTCTCTAAAAAAGGACTCTCACAACCTAGGGATGGATAGAAGTGAACAATGCTCTGTGTGTGTATGAATAGGTGAATAAAACCCTCTATTTATAGGAAAAACTCCCTATAAACCTAACTTGACTCTCACTCCAATTACATTTAGAATCTAATACAATTAGGAAACCTAACATAATAAGAAAGCTTAATTAAATAGTATCCTAATACAATTAGGAAACAAATAATTGTGGAATCAAGAGACTGGGTGATGTCAGGACACTTTCCTAACATCCCTCAATATATAACTCATTTTCTCTCTGTAGAAAGCAGTATATAAGAGCCAAGAAGCCATAGCGATTTGAAATAACCCTAGAGGGGGAGAGGGTGAATGGTGTTGTTGAATTTTTCATTCCAATGTTTTGCCGATCTCACAAAGATACGTCAGTGAAACAACAAATCAACTAGATCAATTAAGCTGAAAATCAAATATATCAATTAACTTTTATTCAATGATAATATAATTCTTAATTGATTGAATTGGTGGAGACTCAGTCAGGCAGATTGGCCATGATCTACAACACGTTAGGGAGATTCACCAATCTCGTTGACACAACTTCACCACTTGGTTCAAGGTCAGATTACAATCAGTTCTCAACCAAGGCTTCTATAAAACCCCATCTACAGGTGCAAGGCCCTCCAACGTGTCAACCACTTCTTCCTCCTACAAGAATCGCTACAATGGCCTCACATTACATTCCTCCAAGGACCTCCGAAAGGTTTTGTTGTGAAAGCGACAAAATTGCTACACTTCTAACAGAAGTATCTCAAAGTTTTATACTATCCAAATTTCAAATATTTGCTTGATACACTAATCCCTGCTCCAAATATTCTTATAGGATGTTCCTCAAGAGAATTCTGGAAACCTCACAAATCCGAAAGCAATCGAAGCATCAAAGAAGGAAAGAATCTAGATGATTTCAATAAAGCAAAGAAGGATACCAAATCAAGTCATATAGCCTTTATGTACCAACAAGGAAGGAAATCAACAAAGAGGCTATAAATCAACCTGTGAACTCAAGTTAGAGATTCATTCTATTCCAAGAGCAAGAAATCGAAGAGCTGTAAGGAATTTTTGAGTGAAAATTTCTGAGTTGTAACCAAAGTGATTTTAGTGAGATTGTATTTAACCAGAGGATTGTTCAGGGGAGATTAGAAATCATTTGTTAGCTAAAGAACAAACGTCTGTTCTTCTGTGAGTTGTGAACTTCACCAATTTGACCGGTGAAGGTTGAGTGCTTCTGAGATCACCTCCTTCTGAACGGTGATCTCCTCATTATAAGCTTCATCAAGGTCCTCATACACTTGAGTTGCTGAGATTTATTGGTTTGCGTTAGTTTTGCAATGTCCTTATTTTTGTTAATTCAATAAAAGAAAGCATTTCCCTTATATTGTGTTGCTGAATCTTGACGAAAGTCAAGATTAGAAACTAATGTCCTCACCATCAACTGTGAAGAATCCTAAAATCCATATTCACCCCTCCCTGTAGGGTTCTTTCAAGTGGTATCATACCCTAGTCCATTAGAATTTAGAGACTAACCACTTTGTAGAAAAAAATCACGACAGGAATCAACACTAGTGAAATTGGTCAAGGATGTTCATGGACCAGACTACCCCTACTCTCAAGGGAAAACTATGAAAACTGAAGAGGCATATGGAAAAATTTTCCTCAAGGATCAAGATGAGGATTTATGGAATGTCAGTACAGATGAAGACTATCTGACACTAACCAAAAAGACTACTGAAAGGACTACGTACTGTCCTAAAAGATAAATCTGAGTGCACTAATGGGGAAAAAGATTTATTGAAAAATGAATACTCGAGCCTTAGATCTATTATTCTACAGTCTTAAATCTAACAAATTTGAAAGAGTTTCCACTTATGAATATGCTAAACAGGTCTGGGACTACCTAATCACAACCTATGAAGGAACCAGTCAAGTTAAAAACACCAATGCGGATATCCTTGTGTAGAAATATGAAGCCTTCAAAATGGAAGAAAACGAGTCAATTGAGAATATGTTCAAGAGATTTAGCAGCATCATCACCCACCTCAAATCCTTGGGAAAAACCTACCCAAATGAGGAGTAGGTCAAAAAGGTGCTCAGATGTTTACCAAAATGGAAATGGGGACCAAAGGTGATAGCCATTGAAGAAGCTCAAAATCTCAATACACTACAACTTGAGGAACTAGTTGGAAAGCTAATGGCTCATGAAATACAACTGCTCAAGAACACATAGCAAAAGGGCATCGCCTTAAAGGTAATCAAAGAGTCCGATAATGAGTCAGAAGATGAAAAAGAAGAAACTATTGCAATGCTTGCTAGAGGCTTCAAAAAGCTCTACAAAAGGAATCTCACGTTCAGAGGATATGTGAAAGACTAATCAAATAGGAAGCTAGTCTAGAAATGTAAGGTCTCCATTAGAGATGTCCCTGACTCCTTTAATTGTGTTTGGCTGTGGAAGTGCAGATCACTTGGTGAAAGATTGTCCTCACACAAGACAAAACAAAGATAAAAAAAAACAGCAAGCCGAGAAAACAAAATCGTAAAGCAATGCTTACAGCCTAAAGTGACAGTGACACTAGTGAGAGTGGAAGTGAACCGGAAGGAATAGGAAACGTCTGTCTGATAACAAGCACAAATGAAATGAAGGAGATTCCTCAAATAATGAAGAGGTAGCCATCAATGAACTCCTTCTGCTTGGCCAAGACTCACATGGCTCACAAATTAGCCATCAATGTTTCACATGTTTACATACTCTCAAACACTAGTTGTAAAAGTAAAGCACCTTACTAAATTTTCCAACCACCTTAGTAGAACGGTAGAGATCAACTTCAATGCTAGAAATGATCAACTAGTGGCTGAAAACATCAAACTAAAAGTTGAAGTGGGAGAAATTGGTATAAGGACCTTAACAGACTGATAAATGAACTGGTCACCAAAACCCATTCTTGCAGAAACAAAGGTCTTTTGTTGTCCACACCACTCGCTTAACTTAGTAAAAGTGCCACCTACTCGAGCTAACTCATCTCCTCCAAAGAGTCTTGGTTGTGCTCAAGAGTCGTGCTCGCGACGTGCTGTGTCACGGCCATGACCCCGCGATAAGGAGAATTCTAGCTAGCTACTTCGAGAATCATCATGGGTAACGCTCGTGACCCTCTAGAAGGCACCACATTGTCCAGGCTTCCGAACGTGATCATGCCC
This sequence comes from Portulaca oleracea, assembly GCA_029582165.1. Classification (NCBI taxonomy): domain Eukaryota; kingdom Viridiplantae; phylum Streptophyta; class Magnoliopsida; order Caryophyllales; family Portulacaceae; genus Portulaca; species Portulaca oleracea. The sequence continues at coordinate 11,473,991 of CM055892.1, forward strand.
GTGACACGTTAGTGGCACCAGGACTCATTTGGGAAATTTCGGATGTCATGCCCGTGACATAATTGGGAAATCGGGTTTCAGCCGATTTTCACTCTTTTTGTTTCTCCCCCTTTTGTGTATTTCCCTTTTAGCCCTCCCCTTATGTTTTGTAAAGCCTTTCGTAATTAAGGGGCTCTTTTGTTATTATATAATTCAAGTCTCTCTTCCAACTCAATGACCATATATATTTGGCATTGGGAGAGAAGAGAGACTCATACATTGATAAATGAAATTGCAAAGCTTTAACTTTCTTCTCTCTCTCTCAAATCTTGTTTGCTTTATCCATTTGCTTAATGGTGTTGCAAGTCTTCTTTTATGGACTTTGTGGTGGTCTAGCCTTTAGCAAGTTCTTGGTGGGTCGCAATTCTTAGGTGGTGGATTTCCTTTATCCTAAGTCCATATCAGGTTCAAGGTGGTTTTCTTGGTTTGAAATCATCATCCTCCATCTTCTCCAACTCAAGCATCTCCAAATCCTACCATAATATCTTTCAGAAAGGGTAAACTTCACCTCACCCTACTCTACCTTACTCCACTTCACTCTCTCCCCAAGTAAGGGTAAGGAGGAGTAAGATCCTTACTCATCCTCACTAACCCCTCCTTACCCCACCTTCTAAGCAGACCCTAAAATCAACAATCTCTACTCCCCAAAGTACACCTCAACATAGATTAAAAACGTAATTCAAACTATCATGTACAGATCATATTGAGAAGTACCGACGAATCATGTACGAATTGAATCATATATTGAGAAGTCCCAAGCAAACAACTGACTCGAGCATAGATATCAATTATTAATCATAAGGGGAATGTGAAAAATATGACTAGTGTCAATAAATACGTACTAATTACAACTAAAAAGTATAACTTTTAAATTGATTGAAGACAATTCATGACTGTTTTCTTAAAAAAATTCTTAGAACATACTGATCATTCAACTGACCAAGTATAGATAATTGCTCATAAGAATAGGGGAGGTATGTAAAATATGGAAAATGATTTATTTATGGAGGAAAGATTCGATTGGTGAATTTAAAATGGGTACATATAATAGTAGAGGTTGCGCTTATAACTAGACTATCATATGGCTACTAGGATAGGGTGCCGATTCGGGGAAAAGGGTAAAGATGGGGATGATTGCCACCCATCTTTATGAATGAAGGATTAAAAGCATTGGTTGCTTTCAATTTTTCAGGTGTCAAGTGTGTCTAAGGCAAATGTGAGAGGGACATCCACCTCCTCACCGTCCCTGGATATATCCTTGTCTAGGACTCATTAACCAAAATATCAGGATTTTAGCTTTTTTCTTTTTCTTTTGAAATTGATCAAACTAGTAATAAAATTATCATTTGTGAAATTGTAAAAATTGAAGTTAATTGTTGATATATTTAATAATATTCACTAGGTATTATGTGAGGCCGTCTCAGTACCATAAATTCATCGTGAAATGCATATTATTTTGTGACTTTTCATGATTATAGATGTTACTAACGATTTTGTTAGGCTTACTCATAATGAAATCGTTTCTTCATAAATTATTAGTTGCATTCATGTTTAAAAGTTATTAGAATATCGACCATTATTCATAGTAAAATATTAAAAAATCATCTTATAGAAAATTCATCTCACAATAAAGTTACTTGAGAAAATCTCATATTAGAATTTGCATTTAATATAGATATGGTTCTTTTTTTTTGCTATAATTCTAATTTTAGTACATTGTTGTATTGGTCATTTGCTTTTTCTAAGATTTTATCCTAATAATTATTGAAAAAAAAAATACAATATTTACATGAGATTGTCTACATTGTTCTTTTCATAGTGTAGAGTTGGAGGATGGAAAATGTAAGAAAGTATATAGAATAGAGTTGAAGGAGTAGAATACCGTTTGGTAAAATAAGTCACATCAACTAAATCATTTAAATATATGAATTATTAAATATTTGTATATAGTTTATAATTTTTTGTAAGATATTATGAGTAAAACGAGTTACATCATTTATTAAATATAAGCATTATATCATGCAAAATTGGTAAGAAGATATGAATAGTGTAGAAAAGGTAAATAAAATAAATAAGAATAGAATAAATAGAATAAATTTATTCTACATCACAAATAGGACCTAATATTATGAGGCAATTGATAATGCATGATGTGACAAATGTACCGGTGGTGGAAATGATTTGAGCAAAGTCTAAGCTTGATAGGTTGGGTTCCATCATGAGTCATGATCCATTTTTGAATTCAACTAAACTACGAATTGTGAACTCAATGAACTCAAACATTGTGTTGAAAGCTTGGTGTGTCTCATTAGCTCATTACCTATCCAAACTTAAATAGGAAAATTTGTATATATCTACCTTCAGGTGTGACATTAAAAAATTGAGTAAATTAAGATTTTACCCATTGAAGTTTAATGAAAGTGGAAATTTACCCTTAAGATTTAGGAAATTGGGCTTATCCTATTTGAAGTTTGGATCTTTTATTATTTTACTCCTTTTGTGGCGAATGACAATTTTATCCCTGTAGGATAGTATGAAAAGTAGGGGTGGGCAAAAAATTCGTAATCCGCGATCCGATCCAAGAACTCGATTATTCGATCCGAAAAAATGGATAATTAGCGGATAATTTTTGAAGTTGGGAGATCGGTTAACCGAACTGAATTTTTTCCCCGGATCATGGATCGGATACAGATCGAAGGCTGAAAAATTCGGACAATCTATCGGTTATCCGAAAATCATTAATTTTCAACTTTTAAACTTCAAATGTTATTTTTTGTGGTAAATTAGTAGTCATTAGCGTAGAAAACTAGAAATGTAACACAATACATAAAGTTTACCATTTTGAACCCATTAAGGTAAGAAGCATAATGATTATTATTGTACGAGTGCTTTATAATCCGTGATTATACAGTTATCCGATCCGAATGCGGTTAACCGAGACTTTCCGATCGGATACAGATCGCAAATTTTATTATCCGACAATTCGGTTAACCAAAACTTTCGGATCGGATACGATCATGATTTTAACTACCCGAAGATACGATTAACCCATCCGAATTTATGATCGCATCGGTTAACCGATCCATGCCCACCCCTAATGAAAAGTCTAAAATAACCATAATTAAAAAATGAAAAGACAACTTTACCCCTCCAAAAAATTAATCAGTTAATTTCACCGTGTGTTGCCGCCTCCTTCATGTTCAAGTTATGTTTCCCCTGCTGTAGAAATTTTATGTTAAGGGCAATTTTGTCCATTAATATTAATTTTATCAATGAACTAATTAGGTTTTTACCCCTTGAAGTTTTGAAATAGTAGGATTTTACCCTCAAGGTTTTGAAAATTAGGTTTACCCTACCTCAAGTTTAAACTCATAATTATTGTACCCATTTTCCGGTGGAAGACAAAACTACCCCTATAGAAGGGTGTAAAAAGTCTGAGATGACCCTAAGTAAAAGTAACAAAAGACATATTTACCCCTCCCAAAAAGAATAACAAAGTGTCGCCACTCCTTTCATCGTCGTTAAGGTTGTCCTGCTCGAAACACTGGATGAATCAAAGAATGAAAACTCAGATATTGAACAAAGATTAGGAAGAGTGGGATGGGTTTAATTTGTCACCTGTGCAAATGGATTTTTAAATGGAGGACATTTCGTCAGTTCGCATTAGTCTAAACACTAACTTCATCTGAAAAGGATGCATTTAATATTTAATACAAAGGTAAGGTGGGAATTTATTGCTTAGTTTAAAGTTGAGGTAGGATAAACCTAATTTCCGAAACTTGGGGGGTAAAATCCTACTTTCTCAAAACTTAAAGGGGTAAAAACCTAATTAGTTCTTTTATTAATAATTTGATCTGAAAAGGTTGTATTTAGTATTTAATACAAAGGTTAGGTGGGTTAATTATTAGTTGATTCAAACTTAAGGTAGGATAAAACTAATTTTTAAAACCTTGGGGCTAAAATCCTACTTTCACAAAACCTCAACGGGTAAAAACCTAATTAGTTCTTACAAAATTCAACCCTAAATTTTTATATTATAATTTAAATTTACGTGTTTTGGAACTTTCACTGTTTATTTCAATTTTCCAATTTTCCGGCAAATTTGATTGGAGTGAGTATTTTGACTGATTTGCCCTTATTTGATGTAATTTTATTATGTGAATTAGGATAATTTGATACTTTGTGAGTTTATGTGAATTAGGGTAGTTTTTACTACATTTTTATTGGTTGAATATTTGTTTGAAAATATGAAAAAAAATAATTTTTTAAAAAAAGAAAAATTATAAGAAAAAAATACCAACAAAATATCTAAATCTGGAATTTACCCTACTTTGTCGAGTTCATGACTTTATTTTTTTTTTGAGGGGAAAAGGCCAGGAAATTATATTGCAACTTTATCCAAAGATACAGTCTGGGCAATTTGTCTGGGACACACCCCCAGCCAAATCTGCTCTTCCCCAACTGGAAGAATTTTGGCCATATTATGAGCGGCCAAATTACCCTCCCGTTTCACATGACTCCACCTACAACCAATCAAAGAGCTACTAAAACACAATAAATCATCCAAAATAACATCACACTCACTAAGAAAGAGTCTAGGGCTCCTCATCCGCTGGATTAAAGAGAGGGAATCAGACTCAAAAATTACTGACTGAAAAGCAAATCTCCGCGCTAAATGCACCACAAAGAGGTCCGCTTCAATTTCCACAATTAGAGGACTCCATTATGCTATGATCTTTCTTACTGCAGCCACAACAACCTCTCCGTTGTAATCTCTCCCTACTACTCCCAGGCTTACAATGCCTTGAATAGAAAGCGAGGCATCAAAGTTCAGTTTCAACCAATTTATGGGGGGGGGGGGACCAAACGGTTGCACCTACCTCCTGCACTACTCTTCTCTACTTCTTCATCTCCTCATGTGCTTTGAGATAGTCTGCCAATAATTTCTGAGTCGTCTGCAGGAGATTGTGGGGATGAGTATGATGTCTGTCAAAAACGTATTTATTCCTTGCTCCCCACAGCTTCCAAGCAACTACTAACCGCAAGTTGAAAGCTTAAGAGTCACACTTTTCATGCCAAGTTGTTATCAAGTCTTGTGGGGTCATCTGATCAGAGGCCGAACAAATCGTCTCATCCCCCAGTTGCACTCAAACCTCCTTCGCATCCCTGCATTCCACAACAGCATGCCAAACATCCTCTCGTTTGGTGACACCTTTCACAGATTGCTTCCTCCAATAAATGTCTTCTTTTTAGTGTTCCTTTCGTCAGGATGATATCCGAAAGCCACTGCCACCAAAAACATTTCGCCTTTGGAATGCACCATGAGTCCCAAAGTTGTGGCCAATACTTCTCAAATTCATTCCACTCAATGCTTGCGCCAAGGAGATATGCCGACTTTACTGTGAACAACCCTCGATCATCAAAACACCACGCTTGCACATCTGGGTTCCTCCTTTTGCTGATGGTCATTGCCAAGATTAGAGCCTTATCTCTCTCATTGAAGATGTTGTTAATAAGGTCCACCTTCCAAGTCGCAACATAATGATCGATGAAATCACTGACCAGTTGTAATCCATCACGTGCAGATTGCATCGTGGTTACTCTCTTGCCTTGCTCATCAAAGAGCCAATCATCATTCCAAATATTGATTGATCTCCCATCGCCTACTCTCCAGTAGAGACCTTCTTTGAGCAACGCTTTAGAAGCCCAGATGCCTCTCCACGAGTAGCTCGGGTTATGGCCTAATGCAGCATCCAAGAAAGACTTGCCCGCAAAATATTTAGCATGGAATACTTGGTAGAAGAGCGAATCTTTATTATGTAAGAGTCTCCATCCTTGCTTAGTTAGGAGTGCGTCATTAAAAACTTCAAGACGACGAAAACCCAAGCCACCGAGACATTTAGGCCGACACAAAGAGCTCCATGATTTCCAGTGCATACTTTGTTTGCCCTCCGACGACCCCCAAAGGAATTTAGCACACATCATATGTATCTCTTCGACCAATGTATTTGGAAATTTGAAAATACTCATGATATAAGTCGGAATGGATTGTATCAGTGCTTTAATGAGAGTCTCCTTACCAGCTCTTGATAACAGTCTTTCCTTCCACCCACTCAATTTCTTCCACACACAATCTCGGATACAACCAAAGATTGCTTTCTTGCTGCGACCAATAAAGGTAGGTGCACCAAGATATTTATCATGTTTGTCCCTCATCCTCATCCCCAGTAACATCGCCAACTCCTCTCTTTTCTCACCACCGACCCCTCTACTAAAAGAAACTTCAGACTTATCCATATTCACCTTCTGGCCCGTAGCTCTTTCATATTGTTTCATAATTTTAACAATTTCAGAGCATTCTTGAGAAGTTGCTCTTGTAAAAAGGATACTATCATCGGCAAAGAAAAGATGGGAAATAGCCGGCCCATTTCGACTCGCTTTGGCACCATGGATGCGACCTGTCGCTGCAACCTCCCTTAATAGACCCGAGAAAGCTTCAGGAAGCAAAATGAATAAGTATGAGGAGATAGGATCACCTTGACGAAGCCCCTTGGAGGGGGTAACCTGAACAGAAGGACTGCCATTCACCAGCACTTGGTAAGAAACTGAGGACACACAATTGAGGACTATTCGAATCCACTGAGAATTGAATCCCATTTTATGAAGAACAACATCAAGGGAGGCCCACTCCACCCTATCATATGCCTTCTCATATCCAGTTTCACCGCCATCATTCTTTTCCTCCCCATCGATCTTCTTTTCATAGTGTGGAAGAGCTCTTCAGCAACTAGAACATTATGTGTGATGAGACGGCCGGGCACAAAACCACTTTGATTTGGAGAAATAATATGGGGCAGCAAGGTCTTCAATCTATTAGCCATAGTTTTGGATGCTATCTTATATATGACATTACATAGACTAATAGGCCTATACTGAGTCATATCATCTGGGTTTTTCACTTTCTGAATCAGAGTAATAAAAGTCTTGTTAGCATCCCATGGGATAACAACTCCTGATAGAATAGATTGGATGAAAGACACAACATCGTCCTCAATAATGTGCCAATAAGATTGAAAAAACATTGCCTGCATACCGTCTGGGCCGGGAGCTTTGTGTGGAAGCATTTGGAACAAGGCCGCTTTAATCTCCTCTCTCGTGCAGGGTTGAGTAAGGGTTGCATTCATGTCATCTGCTACCATTTTTTGAACACCACTAAGGGCTTCTTCATCCTCACTAGGCTCGCAGGACGCAAAGATATTGTTAAAATAGTTAGCTCTCTCAATCATGATTTGCTCAGAGCTTGTTGTATACGACCCATCTCCTTTCTTCAGTTGAGTAATTGCATTTTCCTCCTTCGATGGCTAGCCTTGTGGTGAAAACAGGAAGTATTCCTATCACCATCTTTGATCTCCAGCGCCCTACTTCTCAAAAACCATTTTTGCTCCCTTTTGTTCAATAGATCTTCTAAACGAGATGTGAATTGGCCCACTTCCTCAATTTGCTCCACTGTAGAAGGCTCGGAATGGGCCTGGCCCAGTAACTTCTCCACATCAGAGATATCCCTGTCCATTTTCCCATACTTCTCATTTCCCCACTGAGTCAACAGTGCCATGCAATCTTGAATTTTTTGCAACACTCCTTGTCCTTTACACCAGGCTTGTCTTACTAGAGCTTCACACTCCTCATCTTCAATCCAAAACTTTTCAAGCTTTGGGCTCCTTATCGTCGTTGGGAGGTCACCGAAGGATTAGAATCTAACAGAATAGGAGAGTGGTCAGATTTAATGCGGATAAGATGAAGAACCTTTGTATTCGGAAAATCAATGCACCATGCATCATTTGCTGTGAAACGATCAAGCCGCTCCCTTATACTTCCTCTTTGCCACGTAAACCAGGGCCCTTTAAACCCTAAGTCATGCATATTGCACTCATCAAGAGCACTTCTAAAATTATTCATGTACCTCTGCTCCCTAACAACCCCACCCTCCTTCTCATCCGGCATCAATATCTCATTGAAATCACCCCTATCACTGTTGGAATATTGGGATCATTCGCCAACTTCCTCAGTAGATCCCACGTTTTCCATTTCTCTTGAGCCTCCGGCCACCCATAGAGCCCGATGAAACGCATGCTACGCCTTCCCTCGGTCACGATATCCCCACAGATGTGATTACTCGAGTAAGATACCAGATTAAAGCTCACATCCTCTTTCCAGCATACAACTAAACCACCACTCCTCCCCCTACTACTTACTCCAAAACTATGAGTTAAGCCGATCTTCCTACCAATCAATTCCACTCTCCTAGCATCTAACATAGTTTCGGAGAGAAAAACTATGTCCAGGCTGAATTTATGGCTCCAGAAACGGAGCGCGTGTACTGCTCGAGGGTTGCCACACCCTCGACAGTTCCAACATAGGAGTTTCATTGGGCTAGGCGGGGTTGACATCGCCAACCTCCACCTCTGGGATAATTGTTGCACCATTTTCATCCATCACTCGGACCTTCCTCTCTCCAAGAATAGCTCCTCTTACATCTTCACTTTTTCTGTTGTTACCCTTTTCCAATATGAGGTCTGCAACATTAGTACTCCGCGCTCCATAAACCTTCACAAGTATTTCCAAACCTTCCCACAGCATCTTAGATTTCTCCATGCAGTTTGCATTATTACCTCCTCTCAGCTCCAACAATCTCTTCCTATCCTCCCCCCATTCATCATCTCTACCGCCCTTTCTCTTGCGTTTAATCGGTGAACCTTTCAGCCCCGCCCCGTAGGGCATATCTTCTTCTTCCATCCCCGAACGATATTTCTTACAACCTTTATAGACATGCCCAATAATCCTACATAAATAGCAGTAATCCGGAATCTTGACATACCTTAAAGGGATCCACTTCGGCACTTCATCAATCTTCACTCTTAACCCCGCCTGACCGGCTTGTTAATGTCTATCTCCACTTTAACTTTGAGGTACTTCGAGTGTGCAAGAATATCTTCCTCATCCACTTCAAGAAAAACTCCTATTATGTTCCCGACGAACTCCGCAAACGCATGAGTTTTCTTTTTGAAAGGCAAATCAACAATTTTTGATCCAGAAACATGCCGTATCAAACTTCACTTCTGAGGGTTGCTCATTCCCATCATGTTTCTTGAGGAGCAACATATGACTATCAAACGTCCACGGACCCTCATTTAGAACTGCATCTCTGTCAGCTTCTGTAAAGAATTGGAAAGAGAACAAATTCCTTCCTAGTTCTTTAGTTACAACCCCTTCTTGTGGCCTCCATGTATTCCGCATCGTCGACATAAAAGCTTCTTGATTAAATCTTGCTTGGGTATGCAGTTTTCCAATCAAACAAAGAGCCGCTTGTTGTTCCACCTTTGCATAGACTCTTCCAAATTTGCAGCCATACTAACCCTACCTTCTTTCGCACGTCACAAAGAAGTCGAAAAGTAGGAAAAGACACACCACACAAACGTCCCGGATGGACGAAGAAAACCAACCAACCCTGCACAATCGGAGGGAAAAAACTCCACACACCTACTGCGATCTAGGGTAGTGAAGAAAACTAGGGCTTCTTTTAGTAATTAATTAATGAATTCATAACTTTATTTACTACAACATCTTTATTTTTTTTGTATATTTTCTAAAAGTCTAGAGAAATATGATTTTACTCAAATATCCAGGAAAAAAAAATAGTATATTTGTTTTTGAAAATCTATAAAATATAAAAAGATAACAATCACTGCACCATAGTATACGTTCTCAAAAAAGTTTAATTAAAAATAGTGGACATTCTCTAAACTCATACCTTCTCATCTTATTCTATTTCTCTTCATGTCTCTCTTTTCCTTTGCGTGAAGAAGAAGACCAAAAAATAATAAAAGGGGATATATAATTGTAATAATGGATGAAATATGTAGCGAAGACACTTAATATTTTGAACTTTTTTTTTAAAAAAATATTATTATTGCTACTATCTATATATTTTGTGTTTTGGAAAATAAAATTCATGTCCAACTTCCATAAGAGAAAATTTACGAGTTCAAACCCCAATTACAAATTACCTATTGCAAAAAGCTAAGGTACAATAGTCATTTTATACAATAGTTTAAAGGCTTCACCAGAAAATGAACAAAATTAAATAGGTAACAAAGGTAAGGGGAGGTAAATTATAACGTAAAAAAATGTCAGGGTTGAATTTTTTAATATCATAAGCCTGAAGGGAGATGTGTGCAAAATTTAACCTTAATATGTTCATAATTATATCAGGACCCTCCCACTATGCATATGATACCCTCACCATCGGATGAAACCGAATTGAAAAATTTGTTTACTCTTCGTCGCTCCCTTTTGTAAATTTTTTCCAACTTTGCCCTCTCTCTCTCTCTCTCTCTCTCTCTCTCTCTCTCTCTCTCTCTCTCTCTCTCATACCACCACCGATGACCGCCACCACCACCGTAGACCACCAGCCACCGTTGACCGTCGCTTACTACCAAAGCGCCAACTTCATTTTTTATGAACTTCAATTATTTGTTTTGTAGTTGCATTTATGTGTTTATGAACGTGAATATGAATATGATTTTTTTGATTTTAATACCTTGAATTTAAAGTAGGTGTAGTTGTTTCTGGAATGCTTAAACCACAAAAATAAAAAAAAATGAAAAAGGTTCAGCCGCTCCCAGGTCGCGGTGGAACCATGGTGCATCCGTACCTGGTACACGGCCCGACCATGATCCAGCCGCAATCTGAGTGCAGGGGAACCATGGTGATCCCACCCAACGCGCGGCCAAACCATGGTCTAACAGCATTTTAGGTGCGGCTGGAGCATATGGTTCAACCGCGATCCTGGTGCAGCTTGAGGCCTCCGATGATTTTTTTTTCAAAAATTCAAAAAACCACTACACCTTACATTTTTGTTTCAAGCTAATCTGAAATTAAATTATTGTAGTTGGTTCTTTTGAGAAGAAAGAATTTTTGAGTTTTGAGAGCGGATAAGTAAATTGAGAAAGAAAGTTGAGAGAACAAATTAGAGAGAGAATGAGAGAGATGATGAGCAATGGAGAAATCTTCAAAATGAGAGGTGATGTAAGTAAAATGAGGAGCGACGTACAGTAATACCCAATGAAAAATATTAGAGAGGGAAAATTGACATCCATCTACACCACATAATAATGCTTGAATAGCAATTTCATTTGGATGATCGAAAGGTGACTCGCTAACATAGTAGTAGATTTTTTGATTTCATAAAACTGCCTCCACCTTACTTACAACCTTCCCTAGCTAGCTGCCCAATTAAAGTCCTTAGACTAGGTTTACATAGACTCAACTATATATAAATGACAACTTCAAGCACAAGCTTCCCTTTTCTTTTTACCAACCGAGTCACACTTTCATTTCAATAATAATGTTCGGATAGGTTCATGGAAGAAAAAGGAGAGAAGAGAGGAGAAGCGTGTAGGAGAAAGGGTGATTGACAAACACACCACCCAGGGATCTAAAGGTCCCACGAAGTCACGCAACTGTCCTTTAGTTGTGATCAAAGAAACCATGACATACGTGGAGGATAGGGCTAGTTGTAGCTTTATGGAATCTCCGGCAGACACCCCTTCCTTGGAAGGCGTCGTCAAAAAAGTCAAGTTAAGGCTCAAGTTCTCTAAATGGCAAGATGGTCAAATCTTGTCCTTGAACATTGAAGTCTATGAAGGACTGCTCAATGGAAATCATTTCGATGTCTTTGACCCCCTTAGTCCGACTTATATGAAAGTCAAAGTCAAAGCAAAACTGGAAATGTCACCATCAAAAAGTATTGTCAAGCCTACTGCAGCTGAGCATCTAGACATTGTGGAGGACTGTGCCATGGACGAAAGTAGGATTGTCATAACAACTCCTGAAGCTTCAGAGTTTGCATTTGGCTGTAATATTACTCCGAGGGCGACAAGATTCTTGATAAGCATCGCCCTTTACCAAAAATTCGCAAAAGGGGCTGGGCTCGTTTTTCAGGTAAGACTAACCTTGGGTGCAGGAAACAGGGTAGGATGATCCATAATCGCAACAAACTTGGGAAGGAATCTACCTACTCACATTTGAAGAAGGGCAAGAAGACTTTCAAGTGGACGAGGTTTAGGACGGGTTATATACATATTCACATGTAGGACTTGAGGAGTAGGAAGAGGAAGGCTAATTTGATAACAGTGGCTGAAGACCAGCTTCATGTCAACAAGAAGTTCAAGTCTGCAAGTTGTGGTTTGGAAGCTATCGCGTCCAAATTCAGGATGGGGATGGTCCAGGAAGTCGATCAACAAGCAGTTCCACAAACGCATGGCTTAGTGAAACAAGCAAAGCGGCGGCGTTATGGAGTGAGTCGTTAGATTTGTGTTCTTGTTTTTTTTTTTTATAATTTCTGTTTGTGAGTACTAATTGTGTTGTATTGTTGTATTATCTAGTCTGTGCTGTCGAATCTGGTAAAAAAAATGTCTTATACGTGTTAACCTAACGTTTTTACTTTTTTTGAACAAAAAAATTATTAATGCATATTAATTGATCAAAAATTGTTTAATCCTATGTATCTTTAATTATGAGTTGACAAATTATAATTTGTTGATCCATATATATGTTTCAAACAAGACACTTTTGGAAATATATAATTAGTGATTTTTACTTTTTTTTATATATATTGGTACAAAGTGTGAAAATTGGAATATGTGTGTTTTAAAGAGGGTGATCAGAGAAATGTATAATTAATTCTTATTACTTTTTCCAAAACAAATAGTTTGTATATGCATATTAATTGGTAGTATGAGTTACTTTATTTTTTGAGGGGAAGGTAGTATGACTTATTATCAATAATAAATAAAAAATAGTCAATTACAAAATATGATAAATATAAACAAAAAAATGAAATTGTGATATATTTGATTTAAATAACAACATGTAATATAAATAAATAATATAAAAAAAATGCAATGTTCACTACACTTATATGTATTCAACTGTTTTATCAATAAACTTTAGTTACATTAATTAAAATATTATAAATAAACATTTTATAAATAAATAAAACATTTATTTGATTTTATGTATCAACCATTTTATATATTCAACTCTTTTACAAATAAATAAAACATTTTAGATAGATATAGAGATTCTTATTATTGTATTTACATTAAAATAATTTTGTTTAATTTAGGATGGAAGCATTTTTCAAGGATGAATGTACTCTTTTTTTTTAATAAAAAAAGTTAGACCATGATGAATGTATTTTAGGTTAATTCAAATTGAAATTAACTACATTATTATATCATTAAGAAAAAGATCAACTATAGTTTGAAAATTTAGAATTGTTTATTATCTACTTCACTTTTTATTCACTTTTTTCTATGGTTAGTTTTCGTCCTTTAATTTAGTTTGAGTTTAGCAATATATATTTCGCACGTATATTTTTCTGCATTATGTAATATTATGACTGTTGAGAATCAAGACAATGTTAGATACTTTGAATTTGTTCGTTTTTACAATATTAAAGGACTCACACAATCTTACTCATAAACTTTTTTTCCATAAATGAAAAAGAATAAACAAAAAGTATTTTCATAAAATATGTAACTTAATTGAGTCCATATAACATACGTGTCTAAAAAAATTATGTGTGTATCATAACATGCTTTAATAGGTCTATTATTTTCAAAAGATAAATAAATAATGATAAAAAAAGGATAAATAAAAAAATACACAAAACACAAAGAAAAATGAGAGAAATGCTTTGGAAAATCTGAATCCGCCACTATCCACATGCCGTCGTTGTCCCATGTGCCTTCCCCCTCACAAAAGATGATCCTCCAAAGTTTTGGTGGCACATTAATATTCATCCAAAAAAATAAAAAAAAGTTTTGTCATTAACAATGTATAATAATGTACTAAATACACAGCGATAATATATGGGTCCCGAAGGTTCTATTCTAAACATGTCATGCGCCTTATTTTGTGGGCTTTAATAAAAGATGAATTAAGACTTGTATTTATGTGTTGTGTTTTTAATTAGTGTAACAACCCTCTCTGGTTAGGATCTCACATGAAGACCGGAAGATCAATTGCACGCACCTTTTGGTTATTGGCCGTGGTAGGATATCACTCGACTAAATAAATAATATTTTGCTATTTACATATATAATAGGAGAATTATATGGGAAAATCTTATTTTGAAAGGATTTTGGTTTGTGATTGTTGGGCATTGCACCAAATTGGGCTTGCAGATGGATTTCCATGATGTCTAATCCACCTTTGTAGAAAATAGCTTGATGATCCTTGATGACCCAAGAAACTGATTTCATTGATCTTGAATCATTTTTGCAATGTAGTGATTTCATTTTGACTGTGATGCACTCTAAAATTCTTGCTGTGTTATTTTAGTTAGTAGTTTGATTGTAACCTTTTTCTTTTGATGGCGATTATTTGCTGTTTTGTTTGCGGGTTGATGTATTATGAACCTTTTAACCATTTGATTATTAATAATCGAAAAAAATAGCTTGATGATGCTCATCAAATATGTTGATATGGCTTGAGCAACTAATTTCAACAATTCCTCTACCTCTAGTAGCTCTAGATGAGAACTCCCCCTTTCACTGAAACACTATAGTTGACTCCACCAAACACATCTTCGTCTATATCAACTACAAGAATAGGAGAGCAAGATACTTGGGATAGTTATCAACCAACGACCAACCTCACACCTAGCAAGTTTGATTGTATTAGGATATTATTTAGGTTTCCTTATTATGTTAGGTTTCCTAATTGTATTAGATTCTAAATCTAATTTGTGTGAGAGTCAAGTTAGGTTTATAGGGAGTTTTTCCTATAAATAGGTTCAGTTTTCTCCACTTTAATTAACGGCGACGTCGATTAACGGCTGAGTGCCAGAGAGTCAGAGAGGGAGAAAATATTGAGAGAGAAAAGGGTCTCACCAATATTTTTCCCAAGTGTATCCTGAGAGAGAAAGGTTGACAATTGTGAATGAGAGAGATTATTATTGTAAATTCCTCTGTTGTGGACCGCATCACACCCTGTGATAGTGATCAAGTTGTAGTCCTCCTTTCTGATAGTGGATTGATTTTTGGCTGTTGCCGTCCGTGCGTTTTTCTCTGAGTTCTTCGGTTTCCCACGTAAAACCTTGTGTTCTCTTATCGCTCTTATTTCGTTCCTGAATTTTGTCATAATTTACGTCATCTCGATTCAATTTTATTATTCGTTTCCGCTGTTACCATGCTATTATTTTCTCTAACAAGTGGTATCAGAGCAAGGTGGAGATAGCTTCAATCATGAAGTGCGAGATTCCAAAATTCGAGGAAACAAGGAGACTGCAGTTGAAGGCGGTCCTAATTCAGTACGGGGTAAGGGATGTTGAGTATCCCTATACGAAGACTGATGTAACGATGAACAATTAGAACTTCAAAAGGGTTAAAGAAAGAGAACCATGGCAGTCTGAGTTCAAGGTGGAGCAGGTTGAGTCTCAAGGTGGAGCCACTGGAACTTGCAGTCAGGAGCAAGCCGCTGATGCTACTCAAACAGTTCAGGTTGATGAGCCTGATGTTCTTCAGGTGGAGGAAGAACTGAGTATGGCAAGAGATCGTCCCAGGAGGGAGATCAGGAGACCGGCACGGTATACTGAAGAATGGGTGCACAAGAAGGGCCATGTGGAGAGTGACTATTGGAGAAAGTTGAAAGACCAGGAGCATGGTAGTAAGGATAACCGCACCGAAACTGGTACGACAAACTATGTTGAGGTTAACGGTTGCAAGTACAAAACAGATGATGGTGTCCCAAAAGCGCGCAGGGGTTCCATGGTTCGGAAGAAGAGAGCTAGGAAGGGCAGCCTGTACACCCTACAGGGGTCTATAGTGACGAGAACTGCAGAGGCGGTTTCAAACCTTGATGAGTTCGACAACAAAGGTGGTCTTAAACAGGCATCAAGGCTGCAGTATATGATGTTTACCGTTTGAGAGCCCAGCGGGGCTACGCGTTGTGGAGGGGCGTGTTGATGGCGACAGTCAAGATGTTTATTTGGACCGATAATTCGTTGATTTTAGTCCAAGGTGGAGTTTGTTAGGAAAGTGTCCTAAAATCACCAAATCTCTTGATCTCACAATTATTTGTTTCCTAATTGTATTAGGATATTATTTAGGTTTCCTTATAATGTTGGGTTTCCTAATAGTATTAGATTCTAAATCTGATTGGTGTGGGAGTCAAGTTAGGTTTATAAGGAGTTTTTCCTCTTAATAGGTTCAGTTTTCTCCACTTTAATTAACGACGACGTCGATTAACGCTTGAGTGCCATAGTGTCAAAGAGGGAGAAAATATTGAGAGAGAAAAAGGTCTACCCAATATTTTTCCCAAGTGTATCCTGAGAGAGAAAGGTTGACGGTTGTGAGTGAGAAAGATTATTATTGTAAATTCCTCTATTGTGGATCGCATCACACCCTGCTATAGTGATCATGTTGTACTCCTCCTTTCTTATAGTGGATTGATTTTTGGCTGTCGCCGTTCCTGGCTTTTTCTCCGAGTTCTTCGGTTTCCCACGTAAAATCTTGTGTTTTCTTATCGCTCTTATTTCGTTCCTGAATTTTTTCGTAATTTCCGTCATCTCGATTCAATTTTATTATTCGCTTTCGCTGTTACCTTGCTACTATTTTCTCTAACAAGTGGTATCAGAGAAAGGTGGAGATGGCTTCAATCATGAAGTGCGAGATTCCAAAATTTGAGGAAACAAGGAGACTGCTGTTGAAGGCGGTCCTGATTCAGCATTGGATAAGGGATGTTGAGTATCCCTACACGACGACTGATGTAACGATGAGCGATGAGAACTTCAAAAGGGTTAAAGAAAGAGAACCAGGGCAGTCTGAGTTCGAGGTGGACCATTTGAGGCTCAAGGTGGAGCCACTGGAACCTGCAGTCAGGAGCAAGCCGCTGATGCAGCTCAAACAGTTCAGGTTGATGACCCTGATGTTCCTCAGGTGGAGGAAGAACCGAGTATGGCAAGAGATCGTCCCAAGTGGGAGATCAGGAGACTGACATGGTATATTGAAGAATGGGTACACAAAAAGGGCCATCTGGAGAGTGACTGTTGGAGAAAGTTGAAAGACCAGGAACAGGGTAGTAAAGATAACTGCACCAAAATTGGTACCGCAAACTGTGTTGAGGTTAACGATTGTAGGTACAAAATAGAAGATGGTGTCCCAAAAGCGCGCAGGGGTTCCATGGTTCGGATGAAGAGATCCAGGAAGGGTAGCCTATACACCCTACAGGGGTCTATAGTGACGAGAACTGCAGAGGCGGTCTCAAACCTTGATGAGTTCGACAGCGCAGGTGGTCTTAAACAGGCATCCAGGCAGCAGTATATGATGTTTACCGTTTGAGAGCTCTGTGGGGCTACGCCTTGTGGAGGGGCGTGTTGATGGCGACAGTCAAGATGTTTATCTGGACCAATGATTCGTTGATTTTAGTCCAAGGCGGAGTGTGTTAGGAAAGTGTCCTAAAATCACCGAATCTCTTGATCTCACAATTATTTGTTTCCTAATTGTATTAGGATATTATTTAGGTTTCCTTATTATGTTGGGTTTTCTAACTGTATTAGATTCTAGATCTAATTTGTGTGATTGTCAAATTAGGTTTATAGGGAGTTTTTCCTATAGATAGGTTCAGTTTTCTCTACTTTAATTTATGGCGACGTTAATCACGGCTGAGTGACAGAGAGTCAGAAAGGGAGAAAATATTGAGAGAGAAAAAGGTCTCACCAATATTTTCCTAAGTGTATCCCGAGAGAGAAAGATTGAGAGTTGGTGAGAGAGATTGTTATTGTAATCTCCTCTATTATGGATCGCATCACACCCTGTGATAATGATCAGTTGTACTCTTCCTTTCTCATAGTGGATTGATTTTCTGGCTGTCGTCGTCTGTGGGTTCTTCTACGAGTTTTTCGGTTTCCCACGTAAACCTTGTGTCCTTTTATCGCTTATTTTCGGTTCCTGAATTTTGTCGTAATTTCCGTCATCTCAATTTATTATTTTTTCTTTCGCTGTTACCTTGCTATTTACTCTAACACCTCTGCTCAATGACACCTCAGCCTACTCATAATTCACCTTTTGTCTTAATGCTCATTTAGAATATCAACTACAATTGAGCATTCTTATCTTTATGCCTGTGTGAAAAGCAAATACTTTCCCTGCAAAGAAAGGTGTGAGACAAATTGGGCTCCCCTGCTGGCTATCATCCCCTTTATTCGGTTTGGTTCAATTGCCTTTGTTAATAGGGTTAATGGTGGGTAGACTTGGTGACCTTTGCAAAAGCATTCAAGCTCTCGATTTTGACTACTTGCACTCTCGTACCCTCTACCGATCATGGTCTGGGAAGTGAGAGAGAGAGGGAGTATAAGGGTGGGGGCTCGAAGAGAGAGAGAGAGTAGATAGGTGTTTTTTCGGATGTCTCCACGGATAAACTATGGTTCACCTTTGTACATTTCTATGGATATCTTCAAATGTGACCCATGGTTTGCTTTGTAGATATCCTATGTGTGAAACAAAGAGATACGACATAGCGCAATTAAAACCAAAAAAAAAAAAAACAAAAAAGTTTTGACTGTCCAATTGACACGCCACGTGAGCACTGTTGGGTCCCATTTTCTCTCATAAATTGGGACTTCATGGTGCTCAATATCCTCCATGGTCAATTTGCATTTTGGGTCATCCTTCATGGTTAATAACCCTTGTTAATAAGCTTAAAAGGGCCTTGTAGACACTAGATTTTATCCCGATTTTGTATATTGTAGTTTTTTATTATAGACTAGGATGTGAGTGGGGTCGAGCACATAGCATGGATCCTCAATCTCCACAAAACATCCCATTCCCTACCATTTCTAAGCCTCTCGCAAAAATCCTCTCATTTCCCAACATTTCCACCACAAAAACCTTCATTTTCCAGCTTTTGCACATTTATGTGCTCACCCTTTTGAATCCCATTTTTCTACAAGTCTCACTGGCCTTATTTCTTTTTATGAGGTTAAAGTACACAACATATTATTTCCAACGCCTTTTGAATCGCATCAATCGGAATCCGAATGAAAGAGTTATGGTTGTTTGAAGTTGAACTCATTTCAGCCTAACGCCAAATGACCAAAGTCCCATTTCAGACCCTATCACGTCACTGATGAGCATAGTATGCGATTCGTATGAGAGAAAATGCAAGCAAGGCTAAATGGCCATACCCACCTTACACGTCATCAATATGCACCTTCACTTAGTCAACATCTGTTAATCTCATGATCCATGCATTCACGTAATCACGCCATGCACGGATCAAGGCCAAAAGACCTATGAGGGGGGAAATGGAGGAGCGAAAGGTGGGATGTGTTTTTTGGTTTCCATCTTGATCCATTCCTCACCTCAACTATAAATACCCCCCTTCATTCCACTATTCAAACCAAGCAAGTTAATCCAAGAACTTCTCCTTGTCTTTCACCATTCTCTCAAACACAAAGAAGTTTCATTATCGCTACATCATTACTAAGAAGTTTCCGACGTTTTTATGTTAGATTTCTCCTTTCCCACCTAAGCTTTTGCATGTTATGTGTTTAAGCAAGGTTAGAATGTTTGTTTATCATCTTGTAATCATGTAATTCTTTTTTGTGTTGCGCTGGTACATTATTTTGTAAAAATATTTACATTTGCATGACATGAATATTTACATTATTTTGTAGGTTAGAGTTTTTATCTTTTTCAGGTTTGATGATTTCTATAAACTCAACTAGTCACACCTTTTATCATAACTTGCATAACTCAAGTTAGGACTCATCTCTTCTATTTGATTCACTAAACCTACATTCATATTAGGATTATAAATTTAAGGGCTAAAGGACTAGAAAAGGGGCAAAAACTAGGCTAGGCCAAACGACCGTAATCCTATTTCTAGCCTCTTTTCTGGGCAATGAGCAAAGAGGATCACTACCCTAACCCAAGAATGGTCGTTTGGCCTACTGGATCAGTCCAGTGACCGATCTCACTCAAATATAGTTTCTTGTGTAAACATCTCGGGGCAAATATGAGATTAGTGTTTCAAACTGCAATGACTGTCCAATGTGAATTTATAAGCTTAGGATACTTAAGAATCGAAAAGTTTCCACTAAATGTACCCAAAGGAATGGCAAGGCTTAAAAGAGGATGTAAAAAGGGCTAAGAAATGAGTATGGTTGTCTGGCCTTGCTCCCCTTTTGGTACGCCACGTCACCAATCCTCCAAGTCAACAATTCGTGGGAGAAAACACAACATAGGCCAAACGACCAAACTCATTTTCCACATCAACAATCCGTGCCATTCATCAGTCAAAGAAAATCCATGATGCATACCTTTATGTGACCCTCCCATGGAAGGATTAAGGGTACACGACTATGTCAAAAAATAGAGGCTGAAATGGTGGGATGTGTTTATTCCTTTCCATCTTCCATTCTCACCTCTCCCCTATAAATACTAGAGTATTCTTTTCAAAGAGGACAAGCAAGAGTACCTCAAAAAGAATACTCTCACACCTCCCACTACCCTTCCAATCAAAGCGCCTTGCTACTATCGTCGTTTTCTGCATCAAAAGAATTCCGACGTGTTGACATCAGTCTTTATACATCTTGTTTCACCCCATTTGCAATGCTTTGTATCAAATAAGGTTAGATTATTCATACATTTTTAATCATCTTTTGATCATGTGATTCCTTTTGATGTTAAACTTATATATTACTTTAGTAGAAATCTTTACATTTGCATGACTTGAATACAATCTCGCGAAAACTCCTTTACAATTCTCCCCACTCTTTTCATTTCAAGATCGATAGTAATAGTGTCTATTTTCTAATAAGCGAATCAGAGAGTTTTCTAACTCTTGGATTCATAACCTTACCCCCGTCTCAGAATTTGAGTTTGCAAGTGTTAGGTTCATTGATTTCCTTAAAATCAATTGGCAACTCCTTTTATCATAGCTTGCATAATTCATTTTTAGGACTCGTCCCTCTATTTGATTATCTAAAGCAATATTCATCTCAAGAATGCAACCAAAGAGCCAAGGGACCAGAAAATAGGCTAGAAATCAAACAAGGCTACGTGAAACGCGCATAACTTATCTCTAGCCTGTCTTCTGGGCAGTGGGCTTAAAAGGTCACTAACCTGACCCCAGTATGGTCGTTTGGCGTACAAAGTTAGTTCAGTGACCCATCACATCCTCTCATGGCCTTTTATAGAGATCTCGAGGCAAATATAGTTTTGGGATTCAAACCGAAGTTGCTATCTTGAAGTGAATTTACAAGCTTAGGATACTTAAGAGTCGAAAAGTGTTCTTCTCAATGCAGAAGCATCCTCATTTAAGGATTAAGCAACCTTAGTCTGCTCCCAATTACTTCCAAGTAGCATCGCACGAAAAGTCAGGTCGATTTTTCGGGGTCTACATGTGGTCATTGCACTGTTCAAGTCCTGCAAAATACATAAATAGTTAGCTGAACTGAAATACACGATTTAGTTAATTAAACCGATTAATTTACTTGATTACGTTGGGTTA
This sequence comes from Portulaca oleracea, assembly GCA_029582165.1. NCBI lineage: Eukaryota > Viridiplantae > Streptophyta > Magnoliopsida > Caryophyllales > Portulacaceae > Portulaca > Portulaca oleracea. Next base: position 11,495,609 of record CM055892.1, read on the forward strand.
AGGTAGGGTTATTATAAGGTGTATGATCAATTGAGTCCAAATTATGAGCGAGAATTAGGGGTTAGGGTTGAAAAAGAATAAGGTGGGTGATTTTAGGGGGGGGGGGAGGTATGGTTGTTCACTTACTGATAGAAGCGAAAGAAGAAATAAAGGAATATTATAGATATACTAGTGTAGCTTCTTATCAATTGTCGAAGTAGTATTTTTAACATTTTATTATAACAAATTTAGTGCTACTTTTAACAAAATAAAAAAAAACTCTAGGGTGATATTTTTGGCATTTACGGATAATTAAATGGTAATTTAATTGTTTTAAGTCGGGTTTTTCATGGATTCTGCGCTTACATTTCTTATATTGTTTCTGTTTCTTCAAATATAAAACTTTAGTAGCTAATGTTAATCTTAAGTTAAAGTCTCTAAATCTTACAATATTAGGAGTAGATGCAATTGGTAGAAGTGTGGGGATGGTAAATTTTTGTAATAAGGCAGTCAATGGCAGCTGCCCTATGTGTCAAGACATGTTATGTTAGTTTCCTCCAATAAACTATGGATGTGTTTAGGTATGTTTGCTTTGTTTATGGACACCCTGAGAATGAACAACGATAATAAATTTGAGATTAGATTCAAAGAGTCTATGAAACACACCCTAGACCAAAAGTTTTGTGGGAGACTTTAATTAACTTAAGTTCACTAAGCAAAAGTTTGGGGAAGCCAATATAATCCAAGCTTTTCAAGCCTTTACAAATTGGATATGGAATCTGGAAGTAACTCCTTTACATTCAACTAGTGGGATGTTCGCTTGGTAAATAATAGGTCGAACGAAGATTTCATTATATATGGAACTAAATGATTGAGGATATGCCAATTATAGTTCGGTGGAGTTGTTTCTTACGACTTTTTTTGCGTAACACCCCTTTTTTTTTTTGTTACCATGGAATAATCACTCTCCATACTGATAATACCCAATCCCAAAAGAGAAAGCGGTTCTACAGACATGATTGTTGGGTGTTGGATGTAGCAGAAGTGTAGACCTTAATAGGGGAAACTTGGAAGGAAGAACAGGAAGTAGGAACAACCATGTTCCAAGTAGTCAAGAAGTTATCACAAGTAAGAAAGGTGCGTAAACATTGGTGCTTGCATTGAAAAATGAGAGGAAGCAAAAGTTGGATACCCCAATGGAGGAACATAAAAAAAATTCAAGACACGATAATGGAGGTTGGGTTGGAGGGTTAGAGCTTAGAAGCTTACTGTAAAGAAAACGCGAATTGCTTGAAGGCACACTAAGTTACTAAAGCATACTAGAAACGTACACAACTACGTTAGTTAGCTGAGGAAGAGAAGGTAACAAAGTTCTTCTTCCAACAATGTATCCCAAATTAGGATGTTACTCCTTGACTCAGGAAAATGGACATCATCATAAGAGAAGACAACAACAAAAATCGTCACCTATTTCCATTAGCATTGCAATTCATGCCCACTATAGTATGGTATAGTAGAAAGTTAATCCCAAGGGTGCTTCACCACTACAAAAAAATCAATTTAAGACGCCGACAATGACATCAAAGTATCCCTTCAGGTCGGGAGAATTTATACAGCTATAAAGTAGCTAGCCAGACCCCCTCAAGGAACCAGGCCCACACAATATCTCGATAGCTTTCTGTTAGATATATTGGGGAATAATGGGAGAGGAGATTTCTTCAGTAGTATTACAGGTACAGTACGAGGGACAATTGCTAAATGAAATAAATACCTTATATATTATGTTGATCCCTAAAGGTTCAAACCCTCAAAAGATCACGAACTACAAACCCATTAGCCTCTACAAAATCATCACCCAATGTCTGGTGAAGAGGATGACTTATCACTGATAGTTGGCTAACGGCTCATGAGCTACTAAGCCATATAAAAGGAAAGAAGCAAGGGAGAAACTTTGTATCAATTGAGGTAGACAGGAAGAAAGAGTATGATAAAGTCCAGTTGGATTTCCAGGAGGCGGTTCTCACAAAGCTACAATTCTAGAGTGATGGATCAGATTGATTAACCACTATGTTACACAATTTGGTATGTTGTACTTATCAATGGTAATCCCACTCTTGTGTTTTCCTAGGCCTCAGATAAGGAGATCCACTGTCTTAATATCTATTTAATTTGTGTTTGGATGTGCTTGTGGTGAATTTGAAGGTGGAATAAATAGGAAAAAAATATAAAGGAGCAAAAATAGCAAGGGGAACACTAGAGGTAACACGCTCTTTTTCTTTCTTTCTTTCTTTTTTTTTTTTTTTGCAGACGATTCGCTGTTGTTTACTGAGATCTTAGTGGCTCATTGCTTGAATTTGAAGAATTGCATTGATACCTTCTACAAAGCCTCCGGTCTGGTCATTAATTTCAACATATTGCAAATCATAGTGTCGCCCTCCCACACCTGGAAGATGTTAAAGGAATGTAAGTCTTCTTTGGTTTTGAAGTGGCAGATTCTTTTCAGAAATACCTTTGTATACCTCCCATCATATGCAAATGGTAAACAACGTTGTTGGCCTTCATGTAAGATACGATCGCAAAACAGCTGCACCCATAGAAAGCTTCCCTTCTTTCTGCAAGTGGCTGACTTATGCTAATAAATGCAGCCCTTTCTGTGCAAAACTATCACGTTCTTGCAATTTTCAAGATTTCGGTAACTCTAGCCGAAAGGTAAATCGTCAGATTATGATTTTTTTTTCTAGTGGAGCAACAAAGGACATAATGCAAAATACTATTTGGAAAAGGATTGACTATATATATCAAAGGAGACGAGGACTCGACAATAGGAAAATTGAGTGGTTTAGTGATGTTCTTCTCCCTAAACAAGTTTGGAGATTGTATAATAATCCCAATTTGCTACTGAGTTAAATTAATAAAGCTCAGTCTAAATGACAATCACTGTTGGAATATTATTCGATCTCATTTCGAGCCTAATTGATACCGTTAATAAAGGGTTTTTTGCTTGTTTTAGACCCCTAATTATGAGTAAGTCATGATGATTTTGTGTTTTGTAGGTTAAATCAAAGAATAAAGGGAAAAGAAGGCCAAATTTCTTTAAAACCCACCTCCCTGATAGGTTGCTGGTGCTACATCAAGCGTGACACCCGCGACCAAAGCAGCAGCAAGGAGATTAGAATCCTGCCAAAACGTAGTGCCCGCTACAATTGGCGTCGCACCCGCTACAAACTAGGCAGAACGCCTTTGCTCCCGTGATAGGCACCGTAGCGCCCGCAATGACGATCTGAATTCAACACAAGTCTCCAAAAAAAGCCGCTACCAACATCGTCGCTCCCGCAACCAACTAGACAGGAGGACGTCGGACCCGCAACAGATGAGTGTAGCGCCCACGAGGACGGTGAAAAATTCGACGAAAGTTAACCACCCAATAGGTTCGCGCCGGCGACGGTTGAGAGTCGCACCCGCGACGGCCCAAAAACTGCAGAAATAAAAAAAACGGCGGTTGCTTAGTGTAGACACAGATTTTGTACCGATAGATTCCATTCAAACAAATCGGACCCGAAACAGGCCACCAGGTTCCGTCTGGCCTTGCACCACCAAGAAGCGACCCCAATACCCAGAAGAACTCAAAAGCCATTGGGCCTTCCTCAATCAAAAGCTACCGGGCCAACCCACTATAAAGAACCTTCATTTTCCGCCATTTCCACATACATGTGCCCATCATTTCGGATCCCATTTTTTTCACAAGTCTCATTGGCCTTTTTACTTTTGGTGAGAGTAAAGTACACATTCTAAGCTTTCCAACGCCTTTTGAATCGCCTAAATCGGAGTCCAGATGAAGAAATTATGGCCGTTTGAAGTTGGCTTAGGAAAAAAGGAAGGCCAAGCGGCCTTGCTTAGTTCCCAGGCCCAGAAACAGGCCCGAAAAGCGCGTCTGGCCCAGCAGAAAAAGGAAGGCCCGGTGGCCTTCCTATTTTCCTAAAAATTAGGAAGGACCAGCGACCTTCCTCGATTTCTATGGATCGGGAATGGATTGTCACGCTGGCAATCCGTGTGCTAATCAAATCGATAGCCCGACGACCTTCTTTTTAATTTCGGATTTTTCTGCCATCTCCTTCCCTCCATCACAATTTTGATCCCATGATCACCTCCTTTGACCATTGACTTGTGATTTTTAAGATGGCCAAGAGGCCTTGCTATTTGTCTAAGGGGCATGATCTTTGGAATCATGTCCCCTCCTTCCATCTACATACATCCACCGTCCACCTATAAAAACCCCCTCTCATCCACACTCATTCCATCAACAATTCTCACCAACAATCATCATCCTTACTCCTGAACTCTCTATACTATTCTATTCTATCATCTTTCATTCTCCATATTCTTCCTATCAACTCTCATCAACTACTACCATGAATTCTTCCCATCAAACACCCTCATAAAAATACTCTCCATCACTCTCTCTTTTCTTTATAATTATCATCCTATAACCTTACTCTCTTCATTTCTGTACTCTCATTATCATCATATTATCGGAATTTCCTTCTATCCTCCATAATTATCACCCATATCATCACCACACCAACCTCCAACCATTTAATCCTTCATTCCGTCATCCATCCACTACGAAGAAGGGATCATTTTGAAAGCTTAAGGTAAGAGTCGTGTATATTTTCGTTATTGCATTTTCAACCATGTAATTTATTCTTAGATCATTCTGCTTGTACATTATTTTGTAAAATAAAACTCATTTTATTTTTGCATGATAGGAATATAATATCGTGATATTTATCTAACTTCTCCCCGCTCTTTTTCTTTTCAAGTTCGATTTTAGTATAGTTTGTTTTTTAAACAGGCGGATTCGAAAATTATTTAATTCTCAAATTCGTAACTTTACCCGCGGACTTAGAATTCAGGTTCGTACACCGGAGTCATTTTTTTATTATTTTCGGTTTGTCGGTTTCCTTAAATCGGCTGGCGACTCTTTACTTTTTTTTTAATCTCTTTTTATTATCGAACATGCACGTTTATTACGTCGAGAGAATTTATAAAAAATAATTTACATATGTCCATATTCCGATCCGGAGCCTAACCAAGAGTAAATACCATAGAAAAAATCATAGGCCATGCGACCTTTGATTTTTCTGGATATTTTCTGTTGGGCCTTACCGATCCATAAGATTCATTTTTGGCCCGGATTCGAGTCAAAAAATAATTTGTAAATTAATTCGACGTAATTTGAAGCATGTGAATAATCAAAACTGATTATTAAATAAATAAAATTCTCTTCTCGAAAATGAATTTCACAAAATAAAAATATATTTATTTAATGATTAAACAACCTTAGTCGGCTCCCGATCACCAAGTAGCGCATTCGGAAAGGATTTTTCCAGGGTCCTACACTTAGGGTTTGGGGGGATATTAGATTGCTTTCCTTTTATTTCTTTATAAACACTAGGACCCTAGAGAGAAAAATCATCTTTATCTTTACATTAGTTTTTCATTAGCTTTTAATTAGCTTTCATTATATTTGATCATGAGTCTTTATAGTTAAGTTTAATTTCAAGTTCTTTAGTTTCTTCGACTGTAATTCAGGCTTTCAAGTTGCAATTCAATTCAAGATTTCCATTATTCTTTCTTGCTTTCTGTCTTGCTATGTTGATTTCATTAGTATTAATTCACACAAATTCCATTTTTTAGTGAAGCGGAGGATTAAGGTTCCTCGAATTCTCCCTTTAGGTGAGGATTCGAGCAGTCTTAGTAATTCAGATCACACTTTTTCTTGTTTGTTTGGGAGAAGATTCATGATCCAAGATTCAAGATTCAAGATTAGAGGACCGTATAATGCATTCCAGGTTAATGTTTTCAGTCTTAAAGTCAGTAATTAATTCAGTTCCTCTAGTACTTGTGATTAAATGCTTTCTTGAATATTAGTTTTCCTTCTTAGTTTTGATTTTTAGTTTATGTTAGAATATGTTAAGTTTTGTTTTTTGATTCTTGTCGATACGCCGCAAGTGCACGGGTGTACGTGTAGCAAGTATCAAGGTCGATCTCACAGGGACTTTGCTAATTACACACCAAACTAACCTCCGCTAATTCGGTCGGGTTTTGTTTTGAATCAATCTAAAACTATTTCTATTCACTAGCAAATAGCAAACCTAACAAATACTCACACAATTTACTTGGATTAATCAATATGAAAAACGCGTTCAGGGGATAAAACCTAAGTCACTTTATGAATAAAACAAGTGGATTGAACATTTATGTCACTAATTTGGTATATTTTAGGGTCGATAATCACATAAATTCTTCCGTAGCGAGCTTTTGGCAATGAAACGGATTGCTTAGTAAAATTGATCTCTTGGACTCTTTATTGTGTCAATTTTATCTAAGTTAAAGATCAAATTATCTAATGACACCTAATTACAAAGTCTTCTATCTCTAGTTCACTTCATAACCAGTTTAATCCGAAGAGTTTCGATTATCGAATTTCTCCATTCGGTACTTCATTCACCAATCTAAATCCATGTTAATGGTGATCAAGCAAAAGCAATGACATACAAAATCAAAGGATAAATAAAATGCATTCAAACTAAATTAACATACTTGTTCAATCCAACAACACTCAATCCATAAGAAAAACCAACAAGGTTTATCCCCCAAACTAAAGAAAACTACTCACTACTTATGTCCAACTAAAAAAACATAACAAAATCTACTCTAAAGAGCACGAAATCTAAGAGAAAGAGAAGTAAACCGAGATAGAAATCGTTCCTCGCTTGAATGCTAGTCGGTGGAGACTTTTGCTTCTCCACTTTAATGGATTTCTTGAGAATCGATCTTCAAACTCCAATAAACTCTCAATCTTCAATTATGGATGAATGTGGATAGATTTGTGGATGATGGTAGAGATGGAGGTGGATGGTATGGAAGGAATTGTTGGTGGTGGATGAAGATGGATGAAGATGGATATTTATCAAAAACAGCCGAATCTTGCAATTATATAGCCATTAAGAGAAGTTGGAACGGCAAAATTGTCATAAACAGGGCCAACATGGACCATGTTGAACCCAACACGGGTCGTGTTGATGGTTTATGAGAAATTAAACTCTCTGGAAGCCAACACGGACGGTGTTAAAATAACCACGGGTCGTGTTGGTTCTGGAATTTTCTGGGTCGTCTTGTTTCCACCATATCTCCTTCGTCTGACGTCCGATTGATTTTTCGAAAATCTCTAGGAGTCTACTTTGCATTGGCATAAGCCTCAAAGGCATAGCATATTTGTAGAAAGAATGGTGACCAAAAGAGTGGACATATATCAATTTCCGCACACTTTCTGCTATCTTACTCATAACTCCTTCATCTCAACTAGCAATTGACCCTATAATATATTGTCGGTAAGCTCTTTCAATGATGAATTAAGTAGTGGATGTGAAATTTGGAGTTCATATCACTAATCTGCACAAATTGAACAAAACACAAAGAACTCAATTATGATAGCGAAATAAGATGATAAAAGATCAATTAAGCACATTAATCCTCGAATTTCACTATCAAAATGCTCCCAATATTTATTCACTATATGCCCTCATCACTTGTCTTCTTTAGTGATTCTTGATTAGTTAGTTTAATTAATTTAGTTATTTACTGCTTTTCGTCATTGAAACCCTACCAAACCAATTCCCTATTAACCCAACACACCATCCCTGCAGATACGACAACCCTACTCTAAAACCACAAATACCGCAACCGAACAATGGCGGCGTTGCCAGGGATGGTGTTATTTGGTAGAATAGGTTATTGGTTTGTGTGTGAATAGTTTATTGCTTTCCTAAATTAGCTTTAAAAATAAAACGAAACAAAAAAAATTAAAAAATTGAGAAACCACGAAAAAAACTTAGGATACAACAACATGAGGTTTAGGTTCATAGTCTTGTTAGTAATAGATTGGTTAGGAAAGAGGAACCCTCAGTAGAACCACCCAAGATGGCCAAAGAAGCACCTAGAGTAACTCTGAATGACCAACTATACCTGTCTTATCACCCACCGCCTTCATGTTTTGTGTTACCCAACCTGCCTGCTGGAGTGACCTTTGACCCTAGGCAGCATGATAAGTGTTATTTGTGACTAAGATTCTGGGGTGTTTTGATAGTAGATTAGTGATGTTTTGAGTCGATTATGTATATACATACCCCCTAATTCTCTATTACGTACGATGTTGGTGTCTTTTTATGAGAGCTTGTAGATTTGGGAGCTAAACACCACTTTTAGGAGCATTTCAGGCAGGAGCAAAGACACCACGGGTCTCCACTTGTCAAGACCAGACCGTGGCTCGAATTTTACATGGAACGAAGCTCGGAACACCCAGCCAGCAGCTACCACGGTCAGACCGTGGTGATGGCCACGGGTCGTGGTGTCTTGTGTTGTACGTAGCAACATGCAAAGCCAGGCAGAACGACTAGCACGCACTACGGTCAGGTCATGGCAAGCTCCACGGACCGTGGTGGGCTGCCACAGACTGTGGTGGCTTGGCTACGGACCGCGGTGGTCCGGCAAGTCACGTATGTTGGCCGTTTTCGCGAGATAAAGAAAGGGGATCGTCGATTATTCATCTGTCATTTCATTTTTCCTTTGTGTTCCTGGAGCTTTCAAGAGAGAAAGAAGAACCCTAATCCACCCTTCTACTCCTCAATCCTCCATTAAGAACCATGATTCAAGAAGAAATCATCAACCCTCGCGAGGAAGACGCCACCTCGAGATCGAAATACTCGACGGTTGTATTCTTCGTGATTATCTTTCTTTTCGATTTCTTTCTCTGTTTTGTGAATCAATCATGATGCTTGGAACTTGTGTAATGTTTTCTTTATATGAGTGAGTAATTTCCTTGAATTCTAGGGTTTTGCAACCCGAAACAATGTAGTTTGGTTGAATGTTTATAGTCTGTACATGAATTCTTAAGGCCAGGAATGCTTGTAATTTAAGATTAACCTGAGAAGTACTAAAATGTGAATTAGGATAATCTGACTACCAACTTTTCTACCTAGTTTTGTGAAATTTGAGAAAAGAATAGCAGACTAGGGAAACTTTTGATACCAGAATATTTGAGACCTTCAACTTCAATTAACTTGAAAAGCATATGAAAGTTGTAATTTAGGTTAATTGGGGTAATTCTATTAGCATCGAAAGAGCAGTAGAGTTCTTATGGTCATCGTTCTTGATTCATTCTTGAATGTATGATTGTGTGATATAGGTTTTAGTAATCGAACTCGTTGCTAGGTTAGCATTTCCCTGGATGTCTTTCTCTCTTGATTGAATCCCTTATTGTTTTTCCTTGCTTTATTAGTTCTATTAGATTTTAAAAGACCTTTCTAAATTCAAAACTCAGTTAGCTTAGCAATCACATGGAGACTAGTTTACTGAGCTGCTAGTTGAGTCTATGTGGGATCGACCTTGACGTGCTACTCCGTACACCATGCGCTTGTGGCCCTGTCAAGTTTTTGACGCTGTTGCTGGGGACTTTGTCCCTAACAGTCATTAAACGAACCCTCTTTAGGTTGACTAAGCTGTTTTTCTTCTTCTTGTTGGGCTTATATTACCGGTTCCATGGGCCCAATGACACATTTTGGCCCAAATGACTTGTCGAGTTGAGTCGGGATTACTTCGGTGTAAATCCCGGTGTCTACAGAGAGCCTCCACTTTGATCGAGTCCGATTAGGACGAAGGTCAAAATAGCCTGAGGATATGACTTTGGGTTACAAAGCCTGGGGTGATTCCTGAAAGCTGAGTCCTGCATCGCGGTTGTGGGCGGCAGGCGCCCCTCTAGGGATGATCTTAAGCAAGAATGATGCTCTACTTGACAGTTGATGAGTCGTGCGCTGATCTCAGGCGAGAATGACGCCCTACTTAAAGTGGTCTCAGGCGTCTAATGACAAACTTACTTGAAGATGTGGGCTGAAAATTGGAAGCTTCGTATTGTGTCGCAGTTTGATGTTGATGAAATTGTCGGAGGCCTTTAGGTGGCAACCATTGGACGACTGAAGATGTTGTTGATGGTGTCATCGTTGCTCTTTTATGTGGCAACCGGATGATAGCAACCTTTTATGCAGCAGCTGGATGATGGTGGTCCCTTTTAGCGGTGAACGGAGGACAACAACCTTTTATGCGGAAACTGGATTATGGTGGTCCCTTTTAGCGGCGACCGGAGGACAGCAACCTTTTATGCGGCGACTGGATGGATGGTGATCCCTTTTAGTGGTGACCGGAGGACAACAACCTTTTATGCGGCAGCTGGATGATGGTGGTCCCTTTTAGCTGCGACCGGAGGACAGCAACCTTTTATGCGGTGGCTGGATGATGGTGATCCCTTTTTGTGGTGACCGGACGACAGCAACCTTTTATGCGGCGGCTAGATGACGGTGGTCCATTTTAGCGGCGACCGGAGGACAGGAACCTTTTATGCGACGGTCGAATGATGGTGGTCCCTTTTAGTGGCGACCGGACGACAGCAACCTTTTATGCGGCGGCTGGATGACGATGGTCCTTTTTAGCGGCGACCGGACGACAACAACCTTTTATGCGGCGGCTGGATGACGCTGGTCCTTTTTAGCGACAACCTGAAAATCACAAGAAAATGAAGTGTTAGTTTTTTTTCTGAAATGTAAGAGGGATTATTGGTTCAGATTTTTACCTGAGCCTCGGAAACCCTTGGGCCACGAGGTTTGGGCTGACAACTTTGGATTGTGTGGGCTGACACTTGGAAGCTTCGTCCTATGTTACGGTTGATGCTGATGTTCTAGTCTTTCCCAAAGTCGTTCCAGTTTTTCTCGGTGTCATTTGTTTGGCATGTTAAAGCCCAGGGACTCCACTGATTGCAATGTCGGCGGCCGTGGGCTAGTGTCTTCACCGGTCACGATGTCAATGGTTCTGATGTTGGGGACTTACGCCAATCTCCGCCAGCGACCCTGTTTTTGGTCTTTTTAATGATGATGACATTTTTTATGCCAACGAGACTTCACTGGACGTGATGCCGGTGGTTCTTATTCCTGAGATTACGTTGAACTCGATGTCGACGACTCTTATTGCTGAGACTATGTCGAGCTCTGCCGGCGGCTCTGGATTTTTTCGATTTGATGATGGCAATTTGATGCCGAGGAACTTCACAGAAACTCTGCCGATGGCCCTTATTTTCCATAAATTTTGCTTCAAGCGCATAGGTGCCAAAATTTCACTGTGGGAATGGATTCTTGAATTCGTATTAGTCAAGTGAAGATTATGTCCTTCCTGTCGGATATGCACCATTCGTGTCTGGCTGATGATGCATGACTTGACTTGTCCAGCAAGAGTTGGATTTAGAGATTGCTCTAATCTTCCTCTCAGTGACTGGAAACCATGTCGACCGGTCTGACTGAGATCGCATATGGGCTTAAACAGCCCCCTGTGTTGCGTTCTGGAGCAACGATGTGGCACTTCCTTGCTTCTTTCAGATATACGGGTATGCATGCAACTAGTCTACTAAACTCTTGCACAAACAATGCAATTTTGTTTTATTTTTGACAGAAGCATTCATGCACTCATGCAGTTATACACAACTATCATCTTTATGTACGACAAACTGACTCGATACACGACAAATTGACTCGATACATAACAGACTGACTCAATGCATGACAAACATACTCAATGCACAACAGACTGATTCAACAGACTGACTTGATGCATGAAAAATTGACTCAATGTACGACCACTGACTCTATGAGGCCCTAACACAACTTATAGATGCAATGCAAACCTATTATGCCTAAACAAGATACACACATGATGCTTTTATGCATCTATACATGCAATGCATGCAGACAACCGCCCCCCCGACTTTATATTTAGACAAAGCTTTTCTTGGACAATGATTTTCTAAGACAATGCTTTCCTAAGACAATGTTTTCCTAAAACCATGACTCCTTAAGACAATGCTTTCTAAGGATCAAGGCCACTCGTGGGGAATTTCAGGAAAATTTAGGATGGGTAATGTTTTGATCCACGGGACAGGGAATAAAGATGGAGGCAACAGGCCTGAAGTATGTGTTTCATGAATGAGCTTGATTGCTTGCAAATGTATGCTGATATATGACAAGCCCCCGGTTTGGCATAGACTCTTGATGACACTGTCCTGCTTTGGAGAGCACCTTGGAGATTTACAAGCCCCCTGTTTCGATGTGGATTGACAAAATGATGCATGGGGACCATAGAATTGGAGGAGGCATAGTCCTTAGTAGTGAGTCTTAAACTCTCCTTTTGCCTAACTTGCCCAAAGGGTTTTCAAGTTAGCCCCTCTTTATTATATATTTTTTTCTTTTTTATTTCTCTTTCTCTTCTTTTTTTTTTGAGACCACTATTAGGACGTCTATGAGAATGAAGATGCAGGACCTTGTAGGATAGGGAGTAGGTGTCCCTCTTAGAAGCTTTCTCCGATAAATGTCTTGACTGATGTCACAAAGGTAGCGCGAGCCCCCAGTTTAGAGTAGTTTATTTCTGAGTCTGTTCATGATCATGTGGTTGCCAGATAGCCGCTGATTTGATGTGGACGGCTTTCGCTCTTGCTGAGAATTAAGCCACGCTTAGGTGTGCTAAGAGTGGGAATTAAGAGTAGAGCCTCATACTTACATTAATGACTGAGCTGAAAAGTCCTCAAAGGGTGACATGGGATGAAGAGGCTAGAAAAGGTTGGTTGGAAGACGCTTAAGGAAAAAGACGATTGATAATGGCTTACTAATGAATGGGATGTGGAGACATTTAAGAATGATCGTGTCTTGAAGGGGAGAAGAGATGGTCAAATGGGATAGATATCATCTATTGAGAAAGGGTTGAAAGGGATGGTAGATGGGAGTTTATTGATGAATGAGATAGGGAGACACTCAAGAATGATCGTATCTTGAAGAGATGGTCAAATGGGATAAACATCATCTCTTGGGAAAAGGTTGGAACATGGTTATGGAATGATGTCCAAGTTTGACGGAAGGAAGATGAAGGGTTGATGATGATGAAATCCAGAGTTTCCTCTCCTTTTGCCTAGCCCGCCCGAGTTAATTTTCTGACTAGCTTTTTATTCTCTCTTTTCTTTTTTTCTCTAAAAGACCAGTTTAGTCAATGACAGATGTTCTCTAAAGTGAACAGTGTTGGCCGGTCCTCGAAGAAGTTTTCCTATGTATCCGAGGTGGAATCAGGCCAGTCGTACTTCTTTAAGCGCAACTTTGATGGGTAATGCCTCGAGGAAGTCTTAACGGTTCAAAAAGATGGTCATGAAGGTTTGAGGGTTCATATGCAGGTTATGGATGGTTATGAAGGTTTGAGGGTTCGTATGTAGGTTATGGATAGTTATGAAGGTTTGAGGGGTTATTGAAGGCTGAAAGGTATGATGAGGTGTATGGATGATGAGGTGAAGGTTTAGGATAGTTATGAAGGTTTGAGGGGTTATTTTTCTGTATTGCATGACCCTTATTTCCGCCTTCTAATTTCTTATTCTCCCCTCTTTTTTTTTCATTTCCTGCTCTCTCCTTTTTTCTTTTTTTTTTCTTTCCTCCCTTTCTTTTTTTTTTCCTATCTCTCTCAACTTCTCTCTCGCTCTTTTTTTTTTTGAACTCTTTTTTTTCAGTTGACTCCTATTCTCCTTTGGTCATGACATACCCCTTGGATTTGGTTAATGCATGGGGAAAAAGCTTGAGGCTTGATGGAAAGGTTAGAAATGTAAGTGGTAGGTGGTCAATCAAAGTTGGATGAAAAGATGAGGATAATGTGGGTGATGAAATAAAGGTGAGGCGAAAGCCCCCTGTCCTCGGCACGTATGGTTAAGCTGCGAGATTTCCAATGAGGAGTGTTCACTTTTCGAGAGACTATTGGACTTGGTCTTTCCTAATGGCATTCTCTCCTTTTCCTCAGCCTGTTGGATGGAAAAATACAGGCTGACTTCTCTCAATCAATTTTTATTCTCTCCTTTTGCCCAATTTGCCTCAACGAGGTTTTCAAACCTGCCACTCTATAGTTTTCACTCTTTTTTTTAATTCATTTTTTTTTTGAAATTCTCTTTTTGTCTCTCTAACTCTGGATTCAAGAAAACTGAAGGATGGGAACGAGGTATATGACAAAGATGTAAGGATAAGAGAAGGTGAATTTGTCAGACTTAGTTTGTACAGATGATGGATAGATGAGAGAACTTTTCAACTCAAGCCAATAACACAAGCACGAAATTCTGTTTGATCAAATAGCAACAAGAGCAACTAGATTCAAGAAATGAATTAAGAACTGACTCTTAACTCTAACAGACTCCGGAAATGAAATGCTTGACAACTAGGACTGTAGCTACTTCTAAAGCTCCTTTGATGATGTGCCCTCCTCGTCCTCGTATGGGGAATTCATTTATATCTGGTCCTTTGTGCTACTTTCGGTAGGGGCAGTTTCCTTGACTAGATCATGTGCTCCAAAGTCTAACAATTCTCCTCGGGATCTATGGTAGTTGCAGAATTTCTCGTCATCCCAATATTCCCTTTATGGTTAGCTCAGGCCTTAACCTTGATACTGGACAAATGAAGAAACACCCATCCCAATGCATGCATGAACTAAATGACCTATATGGACTTGAAAAACGCCTATATGCTGACTCGGGAGAGACTCACCCAGGACACGGGTTTGAAAGTGCTAACTGATCTACATGAGACTTCCTAGGATGCAAAACTTCTATATGCCGACTCAAGGAAAAGACTTACCCGCGACATGGGTCTACATGACCTTAAATTCTATATAAGACCTCCTAAAGTTCAAATGCCTATATGCTGACCCGGAAATCCTAACTTTCGACATGGGTTTACATTAGACTTCCTAAAAAAAGACACTCACATGATATGCCAACTTGAGAAGAGACTCACCCATGAATGGGTTTACACTATACTTCCTAAAAAAACACTCACATGATATGCCAAGACGAGAAAAGACTCACCCATGAGCTATGAACCTATTTGAGACTTCTATAATACAAGACACTTATATGCAGACACAAAGACTCATCCTAGTCCTTATATGATATTATCTAAAGAAAAGGATCCTCACATGTAGACACTAACACAAAGATTCATCATAGACCTTATATGATACTATCTAAAGAAACGGACACTCATATCCTGACTCTAAAACAAAGACTCGCCCATGACTTGGGTTTACACTGGGCTTTCTAAAAAACAAAAGACTAACACACATTAACCCAGGAAAAGACTCACTTATGACATAGACCAAAGACTCACCCATGACCCGGGTTTAGACTTTCAAAAACAAAACACACATATTGACTTAAGAAAAGACTCACATATGACACGACCTTGTATGAGACTTTCTAAAGACTGAAAGATATTTACATGTAGACTCTGAAACTAAGGCTCATCCAGGACCATTGTAAGACAATTATATACTAACTCAGGAAACAACAGGTTTGCGGGTCATAACCTCTATATGATCCTTAAGACAAACAACAACACTTTTTTACAACAACAGCATTATAAAGGGCCGGATAAAGTCAAATATAGCGAGTCGATATAAGTTTGAAAGCGCAAGTGAGTGTTTCTCAATTCAGATGTGCTTAAACCACAAGCCGACCGTTTTAAGGAGAATCCGTCACTTGAACTAACAAACTTGGGTTAACTCAAGCTATGCTAGCTATTATACGGACTAGAATAATGCTTAACACACTGACACTCTTTTTTTTATTGTGACCCAACACATTTATCTATTTAACTCAAGGAAAGTGGATATTGTAAAGGACCGGATAAAGCCGTCAAAAGACGAGTTAAAACAGACTTATAAACTCAATTATTAATTCCATCATGGATGGGCTTAACAACGGGCCGACCATGGATTTGTTAGACTTAGTAGTCAAGTTTATAAATTTATTTTCTCTAACCTTCAGACTATTACGCGGGTTAGAACAACACACACTGACTTTGTTTGATTTTTAATCAATTTTCTTTGGACCATGAGCAACAGACTATTGAGAACGGCCGAATAAAAATCATCAAAAGTGAGTTAAAATGAATCGATAAACAATGATAATTAACCTTTAAAATAGATGGGTCTCACCACCGGGCCGACCCTAAAATTTAAGGTTAATTAATCGAGTTTATAAATTTATTTCTTCTCGAACTCAATGATCATTATGCGGACTAAAACTATATCTCAAAATCAGGCCCGACTCTAATGAACACCCAACATACAGAAACATATTTACACATAATATACATCAAGCTTTATTTATTTACTCTAGGTAAATGGATATTGTAAAGGACTGAATAAAGCTAACAATAAGCGAGTTATAATCAATTTATAAGCTTAATTGGTAAATCCCATATGGTTGGGCCTATCAACGGGCCGGCCATAAATATGATGGATTTATTAATTAAATCGATAAATTAATTTACTCAAGCTTAGTGACTATTATGTAATCTAAGACGCAATCCATTAACTTTGTTGGACTTTTAATTAAAATTTTCGGACCTTTGTTAAGAGAATTTCGTAAAGGGCCATATAATATCATCAAAGATGAGTCAATTTTTATTAATTAATTAAAATAGCTAACCCTTGAACATAAATGGGCTCTTCCATTAGGCTAACCATAATGCCTTTGGGTTAATTATACTAATCAATAAATAATCATTTTCTCAACCCAATGAATTTTATATGGACTAGAACAAAACCTCTAAACTAGAGTCGACTCTTTACAAAAAGGAAAGGGGAAGGGAAACACATATACACATAGCATACAACATGAGGGGTACCCTAAACCAAGGCTCTATATTCATGGATTACTATGGTTGGTTTAACATGGCCTACCGCACGTTCTCGCCTCGGTTCACCTTACCCTTAAAAATTTGTGGGTAAGGAGTGTGAGGTGTTGCTCATCATACTTCAAGGAAGCCCTTTGAGTATAACATGGGGAGAGGAGAGACCAAATGTTTGGCGATGTAGGGTGCATCACACAAGTAGTGGTCGCCCGCTCTCGGGGGAAGAGTCCTAGTTATTACTTAAACCGTCGCCTTTGTGCTAACGTGTTAAAAGACCCGATTAATGGCTCGGTATGCAAAGGATACCTAAAAAGAATAATAAAATTGTGAAATAAATAAACTTCTCCCTTTTACAATTTCAAATCAATTCGATTTGTTCATGTTTTACCCTCTTTTTAAGTTTAAGTCCCTAGTGGAGTCGCCAATCTGTAGGTACCCAAAAGATTCCCGTTCGGGGAAATTGTTTTCGGATGTGCTACTTAATGATCGGGAGCCGACTAAGGTTGCTTAATCCTTACATAAAGATATTTTTAATTTCGAAATTCGTTTTCGGGGTGATAAAACTTTATTTATTTAAAAGTCCTTTTTATATTATTAAAATACCCAAAATTACACCAAAATATTTTATCAACGATTTAATACCGGCCCATTACCAGATCCAGGCCCAAGAGGAAGCAAATGGGGCGCCAGAAGACACTAAAACCCACGGGGGTTTTAGTATGCTCTGGACTCGGCCTTGAGCTTCCTTGGCCCAGAGAAGATGGGTGAAAGCTAATAAAACCTGCGGGGGTTTTATTCGTTCTATGGCCCATTTTCTCTCGGATGGCCTTGGATTGGTAAAGAAAAGTGGTATTAAATAATTTATAATTATTTTTGGTGCAAAGTCGTATATTTTAAATAGCCAAAAGAAATTGTAAAAAAGGTAAAGAGTCGCCAGCCGATTTAAGGAAACCGACAAACCGTAAAAATAATAAAAAGTGACTCCGGTCTACGAACTCGAATTCTAAGTCCGGTGGTAAGGTTACGAATTCGAGAGTTATAAGAACTCTCGAATCCGCCTGTTTGGAAACAGACTCTACTAAAACTGATATTGAAATGAAAGAGAACGCAGAGAAGTTTAATTAATTCCACGAAATTATATTCCGAACATGCAAATGTAGAAAGAAATGTTTTACAAAATGATGTACATGTAAAGCGATAAACGAAAATAATTACATGATTGAAATAAAAGATGCTCAAGCCTCACTTAAAGTGTTGGTATGGAGATGGATGGACCGAACTTCTCTTGGCGAATCCTTGAAAAGACAGTTGAATGGAATGGAGATTTGGGTGTGGTAGGATAGGACTTGGATATGAGAATTTGTGGATGAAATGGATGAATAATAATAGTGGATGAATGATTAGAGAAGGGAAATTGGACGGTAATATTCCGATTTTTAGGGGTGTTGAATAACAATATACCGACCTTCACTTTTGGACAGTAATATCACTAACCTTTATAGTTTGGTGACATTAATGTACTTTCAAGGATTTTCTGGGCAGCGAATCGGTTGACGGTCTGACGTAGCAGGCGGTGCAAAAAAAATCGGTGCCATTTTTAGGTATTTTTAGGGGTGTTGAGTGTTTGTATTCGGTATTTTTAGGATTAGGGGGTTAGTTTTGTTGTTAATTTTTAGGGTGTAAATCCTTGAAGGTACATTAATGTCACCAAACTGTAAAGGTCAGTGATATTACTGTCCAAAAGTGAAGGTCGGTATATTGCTATTCAACATCCCTAAAGGTCGGTATATTACCGTCCAATTTCCCATTAGAGAAAAGGGTTTAAGAGAGCATGGACATAGGTAAGAGAGGATTTTGAGAGAGTTTTGGTAGTATGGTGATAATCCATCGTTAAATGAGAGTGAAATGGAGGGGGTATTTATAGGTGTGGGAGGTGAAGGATTTAGAGGGAAATGGAGGGGACACATCCCCATGATCATGCCCCTCTATCCCATGCAATCATAAAACCCTCGTGGGTTTTAGCAGGTCAAGGAAGGTCAAATACGTTGGCTAAAATCATGGAGTTTGCATGCATAGGTTGATTTTCGCGCCAGCTTCAGAAATAAAACCCTTAAACCATCTCACACAGATTGCTGACATGGCAAGACAAAACGACGCGTTCAATCTCGGGTATAAAACCTTCGCGGGTTTGGTGATCACTTGGGCCGGAGGCGCGTCTTGGGCATGCTATGGTTTTGGGTTGCTTCTGATTATTAAAACCCCCGCGGGTTTTATCATATTGATGCAGGCTGTTTTAGCTTGTTGGGCTTATATTACCGGTTACATGGGCCCAATGACCCATTTTGGCCCAAATGGCTGATCAAGTTGAGTCGGGATTACATCGGTGCAAATCCCGGTGTCTACACTTACCAATGATATCGATACCTCATACTGAAAATGGCCATGGAGATGT
The DNA here is from genome assembly GCA_029582165.1 of Portulaca oleracea. Classification (NCBI taxonomy): domain Eukaryota; kingdom Viridiplantae; phylum Streptophyta; class Magnoliopsida; order Caryophyllales; family Portulacaceae; genus Portulaca; species Portulaca oleracea. The sequence continues at coordinate 11,514,851 of CM055892.1, forward strand.
CAAAGTAGTCAAATACGAGGAAGGTTGATGCTGCAAGTTGGCGTACTCCTGGCATTTGTGACACCTTCGAACGAACTCCAAGCAATCCGCTTCAATGGTGTACCAATAATAACCAGCCCTCTGAATCTTCTTCACTAGCATGCGCCCATTCATGTGAGGCCTACATTCTCCTCTGTGCACTGTGGCCATGACCTCCTTTCCACTTTTAGCATCGATGCACAATAAATTAATGCATGTAGGCGATTTCTGGTACAAGCGATCTTGGAACAAGCAGTATTGTGCTGCTAAAAATCTGACTGCCCGTTGTCCTCGAGCATCTATCCCAGCTGGATATTCTCCTTTTCGAAGAAAATTATATATGTCGTGAAACCATTCCTCAGTTTCCTCTTCTTGTGTCTCCATATTGTAGATATATGCTGGTTCAGACTACCGCTCTCTTATTACAGGTAGCTGGAGCGTGCCTGATGGGATCGATATCATCGAAGATAACTTGGCTAAAGCATCGACTAATTCATTGTGATCCCTAGAAAAGTATTGGAAGCTAATGTGCTCAAATTGGTCAGCGAGTCCTAAGAGCTTCTGCTGGAATGCCATAAGACATTCATTTCGAACTTTCTACGTATTTTTAGCCTGGTTAATAATCAGGATAGAATCTCCAAAGACCTTTATATGGCGTACACCTAAGGTCAAAGCAGCTTGTAAACCCTTGATGCATGCTTCATATTCGGCAGCGTTGTTAGTAGCATCAAAATCCAGCTTTACAGATAGGGACGTGTGCCCCTTCTGGAGAGATTAATAGGACTCCTACTCCACAATCCATTTGGTTAGAAGCTCTGTCGAAAGACATTTTTCATGTAATCTAATCGGTAAAGAATACATCTTCGTCCGGAAATTCCAAGTGAGTACTTAGAGGATCCTGTGATGGTGAAGCAGCTAGGAAATCTGAAACAACACACTCTTTGATGGATTTATGGGGTAAGTATTGAAGATTAAATTATGAAAGCATGACCACCCATCGAGCAATGCGGTTGTTGATAACAGGTTGCTCCATGATGAATTTGATGGGATTATTCTCAACTTTGACATATATCGTATGTGAAAGCATGTAATGCCTTAGCTTTTTGGTGGCCCATACTAATGAAGAGCAATTTTCTCTATATTAGCGTATCGACTAGGGGTGGAAGAAAAATCCGGAACCGGCACACCGAACCGGAAACCGGATAAAAAACTAGAAACGGGCAACACCGAACCGACTTAAAATTCCAGTGCACCGCACCGAAAAAACCGGATGCTAAACGGGGCGGTTCCGGTTTGGGATATTCAAACCGACGGGGAACCGGCATTGAACCGTTAATATAAATAAATGTATATAAATATAAATTTTGGTTATAAAAAAATTCTATCCAGAAATTAACATAGAAATAGTGTAAATTAACTTGTTAAAAAAAAATAGTGTAAATTCTACACAAAAATTAATACCGAACCGTTAATATATATATATATATATATATATATATATATATATATAATTTTTTTTTGGATTAAATAGAGATTTTTTTATGTTAACATAAATTAATGCGGTACCGGTTCATCGGTAAAACCACACCGTTAAATTGGGTGCACCGGTTTTTAAAAACCGGGTGATTCGGTTCCGATTTAAGGTTTTAGCGCACCGTTTCTTCCGGTGCACCGCTTCGAGACACCGAAACCGCACCGCACCGCCCCGTTTCCACCCCTAGTATCGACTTTCGTAGTCAAGAAACTTCTTGCTCAAGTAGTAGATGACGCTTTCTTGACCTTTTACCTTTTGATTCAGCATAGCCCCCATTGCGGAGCTGGTCACTATAAGGTAAAGCAGTAGAGGCTCATCTGGTACTGGCGGCATGAGTACTGGCGGATGTTGCAAATACTCCTTGATTTATCAAAAGCAGCTTGACATTGGTCATCCCATTCTATTTTACTTCCCTTTTTCAACTTCTTGAACAAAGGTTCACAGGTCATGGTGAACTTTGAGATGAATCTACTGATATACTGAAATCGCCCTAGGAAGCCCCTTATTTGCTTTTCTATCTTGGGCAGTTGAAACTCTTGGATGACCTTTATCTTTGAAGGGTCAACTTCAATGCCTCGTTGGCTAACCACATAGCCTAGCAACTTCCTAGAGGTAACACCAAAGGTGCACTTTGCTGGATTAAGCCGCATTTTATAATTACGAAGTCGTAGAAAGAACTTGCGAACGTTAGGAATATGCTCCTCCCTAGTCTTGGACTTAACAATCATGTCATCCACATAAGCTTCTATTTCGTATGCATCATGTCATGAAGTAGAGTGTTGACAGTTCTTTAATATGTTGCTCCGGCATTTTTAAGACCGAAAGGCATGACCACATAATAGTATGTTCCCCATGGTGTGGTGAATGAGGTTTTCTCCATACCTTCTTCCATTTTTATTTGATTATACCCAACATATCCATCCATGAAAGATAAAAGCTCATGTCCGCAAGTGTTATCCACCAACACATCGATGTGAGGTAACGGGAAACTATCCTTGGGACTGGCTTTATTGAGGTCTCGGAAGTCCACACACATGCATACTTTCCCATCTTTCTTGGGCACTAGGACGATGTTAGCAATCCATTTAGGATATTGAACTACCTTGATAAACTTAGCATTAAGCTGCTTGATCACTTCCTCTTCGATCTTCTTAGCCCATTCTGGTTTAATCCTCCGAGCCTTTTATCGAACCGGCTTGGCATTAGTGAGCAAAGGTATGGTGTGCTCCACAATTTCTGTCAATACCCGGCATGTCCTCGTAGGACCATGCAAATACATCCACAAACTCCTTGAAAAGCTCTGTAAATGCTACCCGTTCTTCTGCTGTGAGCGAACTACCTAACTTCAACTCTCGAGGTTGTTCTTCTGTGCCCACATTTATGGTGATGGTGTCTTCCAACACCGCCATTTTATGCTCATGTTCATTAGAAAATTCTTTTAAGGGTTCATTAAATTCAAGATTATTATTGGCGCAGCAGTTCAGGGAAGAAGGGAAAGAAGAATCAGAGTAAGCAGAAATGTTCATCTTATTGAATGCAGAAAGGAACACATCGGCAGCAGACTCAAGACTAGACTCGTCAGACTCTAGAACCTTAAGACCTGACTGTATGCCCTTAGGAGCAGACTCTCCTACAGATAAAACAAAGCTATTCTCCTGAGCATCAATCCATGAGACTGCCTTAGCTCCTCCATCTTCAGTAATCATAGAGCTTGGGTCAAAGCTTGGGTTGGATAATGCAGCAATAACGGCGTCAACCTCAGACTTCTCTTGAACAGCTTCTTGTCCAAACAGCATACCGAAAATGTTGCTCCCAGCGAGGTGAGTCCATTCTAATGGTAGCTGCTTGTCCCAAGCAGGAACAAAGACAATAGCCATATTAATGGAGCGGTCATTGGAGACTTCTAGCCCGACAACTTGGACTCCTTTATTCTTCAAATAGAATGGTTTATGTAACCCATAGTAAGGGAAGACATCACCTTCCCTAACAAACTACCCATTCAAAGTGAGTGGATAGGGCTTCATTTGGAACAAGGTAGGAGGATTGTCCATCCTCTTCTGCTCAGCTATGGCCATTTTTGCGAGCCTGACTTCCTTCTCAGTTGGCCTGTACCCTAAGCCAAACCTTTCCCTCTGCTTAAATGTCTTGAAAACAGGAGGAATTTTTCTTTTCGGGTTCTTTCCCAGTGACATTCCAGAGAAATGACCTTGTCTCTTGAGTATAGCATGCACTTTGGGATTTGAATAAGGATCAAAACCAAAAGGAACTTCACCCTTGCTCAACATCGCCATGATTTGAAACTTCTGGAGTTCTTCATCCATTAAACTGTGCTCCACTTCGAGGGTTGTTTGCTTGGGAGTAAAGACATCATTGATAGATTCTCCTGAGATTGTGATCACTTGGCCTTGAACCAACATTTTCACCTTCTGATGCAAGGTGGATGTTATAGCATTGCTTCATGAAGCCATGGCCTCCCTAGTAGTAGATTGAAGGAGGCTGGAATGTCTAGCACTACGAACTCCACATTCCGAGTGATATTCCCAGTAGTGATGGGCAATACTATGGATCCGATTGATCTTCGAGGTGAATTGTCATAGGCTCTGAGTTGCACGCCATTTTGAGCCAAATGTTGTTGTTGAACTCCCAACTTTTGTGTCGTCCTCTAAGGGCACACGTTTACAGTTGAACCATTATCGACCAACACCAGCGGGATAGTTTTGTTGGAGCATTGTACTGTAAGGTACAGGGCTTTGTTATGGGATGCTCCTCCTCGAGGTAGATCTTCAATTCCAAAGGTAATTACCTCCTGGTGACCGGTCACATGAGCAACCAAAGACTTAGGAGTCATTGTAGGGCGTACTGTTAGTGCAGTAATAGCATCTAACATATTTTGTCTGTGCGCTTATGATGCGCATATCAGCTGCCAGATAGTGACTTCAGCTCTAGTCCTTTTGAGTTGTACGAGAAGCGGATCTTCAGGAGGGACCTGTGTCATTGCTAACCATTGGCATAGGGTTAGGGACAGCCACTGGGGTGATGGTGTTCCTATTATTATGGCTGCCGGACCGGGTGAGAAATGCCACATCGTCCGATGTTGGTTCATCCACCTCCATCCACTCTCTCTCAGAGTGCTCATGCTCGTCATCATCATCACTGTCCCAAATAACATGGATGATCAGACCTTCATGAAACCCAAATATTTCTGGGATAGGTTGACCAAACTCAACAATTCAAGAGGAAGGTCAAAATTTAAATCACCGTAAAAGATGGCATTTGTATGCTCAGGCATTGGGTTATTCTGGTTGTTGTGCTTCTTGGCAGCTTTTGGCATTAGAAGTGTCCCTGCCCTTATCATATCTTCTATCTTGTTCTTGAGAGTCCAACATTTCTCAGTATCATGCCCTCGGCAACGATGGTAGCAGCAAAATTGGTTAGCGTCCCAATTCCTGCCATTGATTTCTGGTTCTTCTTTTGGTAAGGGCAAAACCAAGATGCCCTTCTTGACTAGTCGATCGAGAGCCTGAGAATAAGGAACGTCCAGCAGCGTGTAGGTCTCATTTTTCGGTACATAAGCCCCTTGCACTGGATAGAATTATCCTCAACATCTTAGAAGAGTGGCTAGCCGCACTAGTAGCCCTCCTATTGGAGCTAGATCCTTTCCACCCAGGCGAAGTGGTCTTGTCATTATGTATTGCCTCCAGTTGAACACAGATGTCCTTCAAGTACTCAATGTCTTTAATGACGTGGTATCCCAAGTGCTTAGACAAGCTGTTCTTTAACCCTTGCTTGAAAGTAGATAACTGCAAGCGGAGTGGGATGGTCTCATTGATGTGAGACAATTTAGTATGCCACCTTTCAAAGTAATCCAAGAAGAATTCGTCGTCCCGCTGCTTTATGGTGGTTAGGTCGTCCACCGTAGCTTGCTTTTTCTGGATACGACTGTAATGGTTAATGAAAGGTTTGAATAACGAATTGGCCTTGACTTGAGGTGATAAAGCATGATACCACACTTTGGCTTCGCCATCTAGGGTGGATGGGAAGACTGTGGAGTATAAGCCGACACCAATTTGGTTTAAAGTGCCAATCTCATGAACTCTTCAACATGGTGAACGGAATTCTCAGAGGGTTTGAACTTGATGTTTTGCACTTCAATCTTATCAGAGACCTTTAGAATGAGCTGAACAGGCAAAGGTACCTCCATGTATATGTCGGCGAAGGCCGGCACAATGCTCATTGCTTTGGTGAGGCTTTTTAGCTTCTGTTCAAGGACCTTAACAGTAGGGTCCCTTGTAGACTTTGGTATTTCTGGAATATTAACCTTCGTTTTGGATGTCTCTACTCCTCCAGAACTTGATCATGTCTTAATGAGCACAGGTTCCAAGTCATACCCAGGAATCTCTTCGTCATCCTCTTTAGTATTCAGCCCCAACTTGGTATTGATCTTAGTGATAGCCTGCAGCACACCATCCATCACTTGCTGCTATTCATTCAACCTTTTTCCCTTCTTTTGCTCCTGTTCTAGAGTGTTGGCGAATACCAGACCTTGCATTTTGGTGTAAAGCTCATCCAAATGTTTCGTGACGTTATCCTCGGCACTCTGTACCGGAACCTCTTGGAATTGTTCTCCAGACATGATGCAGACACTAGTTGCAGATTGATCGTAGTGAGGGTTTGGAATCAAACGGCCGATACGCGGATCTCGGATGCGGGTTCGGAGTCGATCATCAATGATGCCTGCATGGAAATTTAAAGTTAGACACTCGATGACATACTTCGACACATACTACCCGATGCATGCATGCTCTAAGGTACCTATATGACCCTGACATACTCGACACATATATGTTGACACAAGGGACTCGCCCAATTTTTGGGAGTGCATGTCCTAACTATATATGGACTTAACAACAGAACATTATAAAGGGCCGAATAAAGTCAGTCATAGCTAATGGATCATAAGTTGAGAGGCATAAGTCAGTGTTTCTCAATTATGATGGGCCCAATCCATAGGCCAGCCATTTTAAGGAGAATTCGTAACTTGGTCCAGTAACTTTAGACAGCTCTAGCTATGTCGGCTATTATGCGGACTAGAATAATGTTCAACAAGACCAACAACCTTTTTTTTATCTTCTTTTTTTTTTTGTTTATTGCCTTTTTCTTTACTCAAGGAAAATGGATATTGTAAAGGACTTAATAAAGTCAACAATAAGCGAGTTATAATTAATTTATGGGTTTAATTGACAAATCCAATATGGTTGGGCCTAACAACGGGTCGGCTATAAATGTGATGAATTTATTAATTAAATCGATAAATTAATTTACTCAAGCTTAGTGACTATTATGCAGTTTAAAACGTTATCCATTAACTTTGTTGGACTTTTATAATATCTTTTTTTGGACCTTTGTTAAGAGAACATCGTAAAGGACCATATAATATCATCAAAGGTGAGTCAAATTTTATTCATTAATTAAAATAATCAACTTTCAAACAAAAATGAGCCCTTCCACTTGGGCTAACTATAATGCCTTTGAGTTAATTATACTAATTAATAAATAATCATTTTCTCAACTCAATGACTTTTATATGGACTAGAGCGAAGTCTCTAAACTAGGATCAAATCTTTACAAAAAGGAAAAGAGGAAGGAGAACACTTAGCACATAGCATACAACATGAAGGGTTACCCTAAACCAAGGCTCTATATTCATGGATTACTATGGTTGGGTTAACATGACCTACAACACATTCTCATCTCGGTTCACCTTACCCCTAAAATTATGGGTAAAGAGTGTGAGGTGTCTCTCATCGGAGTTCAAGGAAGCCCTTTAAGTTTAACATGGGGAGAGGAGAGACCAAATACTTGGCGATGTAGGGTGCATCACACAAATAGTGTCCGCCCGCTCTCGGGGGAAGAGTCCTAGTTATTACTTAATCCCTCGCTGATAACTGCGTTTCCTAACTATATTTTTGGGGGTTTTCAATAGTGAATTAGGGATAGTTTTGAGTGTAAATTTTGATTTTTATTCCAATTTCCCTAGTACACTTGGTGTTGTTGTTTTTAATGTGAATTTGTAGGTTTTGAACCCAAAACACCAATTTTTTCTCATCATTTGGCGAAATCGAGTACACCACGGGTCTCTACATGTCAAACCCGAACCGTGGTACAAATTTGGAATGGAAAGAAGAAAGAAATGGCCAGACAGTGGGTACCACGGGCAGCCCGTGGTACATTTCACGGTCCAGCAACAGCATCGTTTTATTTGGGCCATTCGTTCATTCATCCTTCACTGGGCCCAATCAGAAGAAAGAGAAATGGGGGCAGATTCATTTCATTGTCTTGAAGTCACCCCATTGGGCCAGCCTTGTTCGGTCTAATGGAAGGGGAGATGTAGAAGCTGAATTTGCAGATCAATTCATTTCATTCATTCATCCAATTCAACGGCCCAATCAAAAGCAAGGAAAGTGTGAGGAAATTAATTTCATCCATACACCCATTCAATTCACCAATTCAAGCGGCCCAATGAACAAGAGAAAGAAGTGAGGGCCATGGTCTTGATTGGTTCAGCCCATTCATTCATTCGGCCCACACCAAATAGAGAATGGAGGTCGTTGTCTTCATTGGCCCAACATTTCATACGCCCAGCACATCAAAAGTGAAAGGAAAGAAAGAAGAAATTGAGTCAGCGTGTACCACGGGCTGGCCATGGTGAAGGCCACAGTCCGGAGAGTTGCTGCAGTTGGTCGTGTGTCGCAAGAAAGGGAAATGGGACGGTTGTATTTTTGGGGGGATATTCTATTATTGGTTCACCATTCATCAACTATCAGGGAGGACTCTATCATCCATCCACCCTTCACCAAAGAGAAAAAGAAAGCCCTAAATCTCCCATCTACTCCTCACATCTTCAATCAAGATCAAGATCAAGATCAATTCGAAGAGGAGCGAAGTTCGAGATTCGGGAAGAAATTACATTACTTGTGAGGAAGACTCCACCCCGGGATCGAAAGGCTCGACGGTTGTAATTCCTTGTATTTATCTCTCTTTTCGATTTCTTTCTTTGTTTTGAGAATTAATCCAGATGTTTGGAACTTGTGTCGTGCTTTTCTTGAATATGGGTGAGTAGTTTCTTTGAATTATAGGGTTTTTCAACCCGAAACAATGTAGTTTGATTTAATATTATTAGTTTGTGTATGAATTCTTGTTTTGATTCAATAGAAGGTTTTGTTTTCCATGTTTATGAGTGTTCTTTAGGCCTGGAATGCTTGTATGTTTGAGATTAACCTAAGAAGTACTGAAAGGTGAATTAGGGTAATCTGACTACCAACATGTCTACCTACGCTTACGAAAGTTGAAAAAGGAGTAGTAAACTAGGGAATCATTAGATAACCTGACCTTTTAAGACCTTCAATTCTGTTTAACCTAAAAGGCAGACGAAAGTTGTTGATTAGGTTGTTTAGAATAATTCTATTTAGTATCGAAAGGGTGATAGAATTCAGAGGTTGTCGATTCTTGATTCATTCTTGAATGTATGATTGTGTAAGCTAGGTTTTAGTAATCGAACTTGTTGTTAGGTTAGCATCTCCCTAGATGTCTTTCTCTCTTGATAGATTCTTTGATTTATTTTTCCTTTTTCCTGCTTTATTAGTTTTAATTAGTTGTTAAAACCTTTTCAAACCCAAAAAAACCTGATTAGCTTAGCAATCGTGATAGAGACTAGTTTATTGAGCTGCTAATTGAGTCCCTGTGGGATCGACCTTGACGTGCTACTACGTACACCGTGCGCTTGCGGCCCTGTCAAGTTTTTGGCGCCGTTGCCGGGGACTCTGTCCCTAGCGGTCGGTAAATGAACCTCTTAGGTTGACTATGTTGTTTTCTGTTTTCTTTCTTTTTCTTTTTTTCTTTTTTTTATCTTTTTAAAATAAACAAAAAAAAATGGCAATTCTTGATTTTCCCAAATTTGAGCAGGAATTATTTTGGCACTATTTTGAGCGATTACATGCATGTCATTTTCCATGTGATGTTGTGCCTGGGAAATCTGATATCCTTGACATTGTTGCCGAGGGGGTGAATAGTGAGACTCGTACTCTATTAGAGTATTTTGGTTTCTATGCTAAAACTGTTGATGAAGCTTGGAGTTTGCTTGAGTAGCTTAAACGTGATACACTTGATTTTGAAAATTATTATTGTGCATCATCTTTCCCCAATCCTTGTGCATCTCATGCTAGATTATATACTCAACCCCATTGTTTGCCTCATTGTCGTTTGTGTAATTCTTTTGAGCATGATTAATCTGCATGCCCTATTTTAGCCAAACTTGATTTTTTGATGAGGGCAATGCAAGAGCAACAAGATAAGGTTGAAGCCTGTCTAGAAAAAATAGATGAAATAGTTGACCCTTCTAAGTCATCTTTGCCAACTGTTGCTCCTTCTCATCCTAGCTTACCTAGAGACACTACTGATGGTGTCTTTGCTTTTCATAATGCATCCTTACCTTTTTCTCAGTCGACGGGGTTCGAGGTGAGTGATTCCCATGGGTTTGATGCTAGGTATGATGATGATATTTGTCATGAGTCAATTGATTCTATTGATGAGGAGTCTTGTGAGGGGTTTGTGGGTGGATTGGATCCTTCAAGCGAGGAATATGTTGATGTACTCCATGTTTCTACACCTTGTTCACCACCTTCCCTTGCCCCTAAGAACCTTGAGGAGCCCATTCCCTGTGAAAAGACCATTGATGTTCATGTTGATGTGAAATGTGTGGTTAACTCTTGTGATGTGACTGTGATTGAGGGGACCAACAATGTCTTTGACTTGTCCTTAGGCACTTTATAAGGGTTTCATCCCTATCTTGATCCATATTGTGAATGCCTAGAGGACTCAGCTAGAAAAATCATATGGACAACTTATTTTGATTCTTTTGATTTTTCTAGTACTTTTGATCAATTTGAGAGAGTGCAGCTAACATTCTTTGCCATGAGTATTTTGTTGCTCTCTTATCTGCAGGCTTGTGAACCGCATGCTACGGAGTTTGACAAGCTTCTAAGGGCGTTAACTGCATCTGAGGTAAGTTTTGTCTAGCTAAAGACGTTAAACTAGCACTTCTTGGGAGGCAACCCAAGCGTTTAATTGCTTTATTAGGTTTTATTTCGTTCCTTTAATTTTCTTCATTTTTTTTAGTGTGTGACGCATTATATCGTTTCCTTCTTGTGCATGCTACCCTTTTTCGAAATGCGTTGTGGATAATGCTTCGTCCAAGCATGGGGGGATTTGGGTTGACTATCTTGAAATCATGTGCTTGAGTGAGACTGACGCCTATAGTTGCATATTTCTCAGTTTCTTTTTGTGTTTGTTAGGCTTTGAATTCGCATGTAGGTTGCATATAGGAGTAGTTTTCTTGCTTTTTGTAAAAAGTTTAAAAATAAAAAAATTTGGATAGTCTTTCACCTTTATGAGGTGTGTTTGGATTATCATTGCAAGTGTGTACTCATGTGATTTCTGGCTTGATGAGGATGATAGGAGAGACTTGGTTGCTTGTTTGATCTAGATTGCCTGTCTTGTTTGTGATTCATCTAGTCTTGATCGATTCTTGTGCATGACAATGAAATTCCTGTGTTTGGTACATCAAAGGAGCTAGTTGCAGTGATTGTGGTAGGTTAACCCGTGAGACTTCTTGAGCCTAAAAGACTATTATTTTTATAGTCTCATTTTGTTTTGAGTGTGACCTTACCATGTTTGCAACTCTAGAACTTGACTTGACTCTCTTTGAAACTGCATTTGACTTGTGCATTGTGTTAATATGATTGAGGCCCATCTTGTAGTCATAAAGCCAAAAAGCCACCTGGCATCTTGACTTCTTTTTGCTAGCCCTTTACTAACCATTTTTCCTGTCTTGATGTTACTCTAGAAGTATGCACCCTTGGCCTGTTCTAAATTTCTCATCCTTTAGCCAAGTTAGTGGAGCTACAATTCAGTTGGGGGCAGTTTTGCAGTCTAATTGTTGGTGACTTTGTTGGTTAGTTTGCTTGATGAGGGAGGCATTCCTCATAACCATTATTTATCCCCTGTTTTCATTTGAGGTTGAAATTGGGTTGAAAGGAAATGAGTCCATCTTTATGTATCTATGCTTTTTTCCAATAAAAAAATTAAAAAAAACAGAGAGAAGGAAAAATAAAAATAAAAAAAAGAAGTTTTGAGGAATAAGGTGATTAGCATGGTAATTTTTCTTGCTTATATCGACTCTTTCCCCTTACCTTTCTTTGATGGGGAATATATTTGAGCTTAAATGAGGTGTGAAGTAGGAGGTGTTGTGTTTTAAGTCATTGGGAATGTTGCTCTTTAGGACCTTGGCTCTTAGCTCCAAATTTCCTAAATGATTTCCCTCCTTACCCTACACCTAAGCCCCGTTACAACCTTTGAAAAGTCCTCATGATTTACATTTGTGCATGATGTCTATAGCGGTAGAGAATCGAGAGTCTTGTCAAGCTTATGGTAGTTTGCTTACATTGGTTGAAGGTTTTGAGTGAACCGCCATATCTATTAAAAACACACGAGGGAAGTGATTTGCATATCCTAAAGTGAGGTCCTACCGATCCCAACTAGTTCGCCAAACATGTGAATGAATTTTGATTGCATTTGAGTTGTGATCCCTACTACACTTGGTGTTGTTTTTAATGAGAATTTGTAGGTTTTAAAGCCAAAACACAAATTTTCTCTCATCATTTGGCGAAATCGAGTACACCACGGGTTTCTACATGTCAAACCAGAACCGTGGTGCAAATTTGGAATGGAAAGAACCAAGAAATGGCCAGACAGTGGGTACCACGGGCAGCCCGTCGTACATTTCACGGTCCAGCAACAGCAGCGTTTTATTTGGGCCATTCATTCGTTCATCATTCACTGGGCCCAATCAGAAGAAAGAGAAATGGGGGCAAATTCATTTCATTGACTTGAAGTCACCCCATTAGGCCAGCCTTGTTCGGTCCAATGAAAGGGGAGATGTAGAAGTTGAATTTGCAGATCAATTCATTTCATTCATTCATCCCATTCAACGGCCCAATCAAAAGCAAGGAAAGTGTGAGGAAATTAATTTCATCCATACACCCATTCAATTCACCAATTCAAGCGGCCCAATGAACAAGAGGGAGAAGTGAGGACCATGGTCTTGATTGATTCAGCCCATTCATTCATTCGGCCCACACCAAATAGAGAATGGAGGTCGTTGTCTTCATTGGCCCGACATTTCATACGCCCAGCACATCAAAAGTGAAAGGAAAGAAAGAAGAAATTGAGTCAGTGCGTACCACGGGCTGGCCGTGGTGAAGGCCACGACCGAGCGTTAACTGGTCGCTGGTGTCGCAAGAAAGGGAAATGGGACGGTTGTATTTTTGGGGGGATATTCTATTATTGGTTTACCATTCATCAACTATCAGGGAGGGCTCTATCATCCATCCACCCTTCACCCAAGAGAGAAAGAAAGCCCTAAATCTCCCATCTACTCCTCACATCTTCAATCAAGATCAAGATCAAGATCAATTCGAAGAGGAGCGAAGTTCGAGATTCGGGAAGAAATTACATTACTTGTGAGTAAGACTCCACCCCGAGATCGAAAGGCTCGACGGTTGTAATTCCTTGTATTTATCTCTCTTTTCGATTTCTTTCTTTGTTTTGAGAATTAATCCTGATGTTTGGAACTTGTGTCGTGCTTTTCTTGAATATGGGTGAGTAGTTTCTTTGAATTCTAGGGTTTTGCAACCCGAAACAATGTAGTTTGATTTAATATTATTAGTTTGTGTATGAATTCTTGTTTTGATTCAATAGAAGGTTTTGTTTTCTATGTTTATGAGTGTTCTTTAGGCCTGGAATGCTTGTATGTTTGAGATTAACCTAAGAAGTACTGAAAGGTGAATTAGTGTAATCTGACTACCAACCTGTCTACCTACGCTTACGAAAGTTGAAAAAGGAGTAGTAAACTAGGGAATCATTAGATAACCTGACCTTGTAAGACCTTCAATTCTGTTTAACCTAAAAGGCAGATGAAAGTTGTTGATTAGGTTGTTTAGAATAATTCTATTTAGCATCGAAAGGGCGATAGAATTCAGAGGTTGTCGATTCTTGATTCATTCTTGAATGTATGATTGTGTAAGCTAGGTTTTAGTAATTGAACTCGTTGTTAGGTTAGCATCTCCCTAGAAGTCTTTCTCTCTTGATAGATTCTTTGATTTATTTTTCCTTTTTCCTGCTTTATTAGTTTTAATTAGTTGTTAAAACCTTTTCAAACCTAAAAAAAACCTGATTAGCTTAGCAATCGTGATAGAGACTAGTTTATTGAGCTGCTAATTGAGTCTCTGTGGGATCGACCTTGATGTGCTACTACGTACATCATGCGCTTGCGGCCCTGTCACTCGCCTATGTGCTAACGTGTCAAAAGACCCGATTAGTGGCCCGGTATGCAAGGAATGCCTAAAAAGAATAATAAAATTGCGAAATAAATCAACTTCTCCCTTTTACAATTTTAAATGAATTCGATTTGTTCAAGTTTTACCCTCTTTTTAAGTTTAAGTCCCCAGTGGAGTCGCCAATCTGTAGGTACCTGGAAAATTTCCGTTCGGAGAAATCGTTTTCGGATGCGCTACTTAAACGGTCGGGAGCCGACAAAGGTTGCTTAATCCTTAAATAAGGATATTTTTATTTTGAAAATTCGTTTTTGGGGTGGTGAAACTTTATTTATTTACAAATCCGTTTTTTATTATTTTAATTATTCAAAATTTTACAAAACATTTTAATAATGATTTAATCTCGGCTTAAACACCAGATTCATGCCATAGAAGGAACAAGCGGGCCACCAGAATTGGGGTTTTGTTGACTCCTGGACTGGGCCCCTTGCTTCCTCAACCCAGAGAGATATGGATTGATATTGATAAAACCCGCAGGGGTTTTATCAATTTCTAGTCCATTTCTTTCGAGTCTAGCCTTGAATTAGTGATAGAGATGAATTAAATCATTTTTAAAATTATTTTTATGCAAAACCGAATATTTTAAATAATTAAACGGGTTTATAAAATGGTAGCCGATTTAAGGAAATCGACAAACCATAAAATGATAAAAAGTGACTCCGGTCTACGAATCCAAATTCTAAGTCCGAGGGTAAGGTTACGAATTCGAGAATTAAAATAATCCTCGAATTCGCCTGTTTAACAAAACAGACTCTACTAAAATCGAAACTTGAAATGAAAGAAAGGGGGGAGAAGTTTAATTAATTTCATGAAATTATATTCTCAACATGCAATATAAGATGCGGTTTTCCTTTTACAAAACAAGTACAAGTAAAGGAATTAAAGTATGAATTACATGATTAATACAACAACAATAATAACGAAAGCGAACCTCGTTTGATGTTGGATGCCCGAATGCAAAAATCAAAACTCCTTGATTTAGCCTTGGTTTGGAACTTGGAGGGAAAGATGAGTATGGGGATAGTTGAAAGAATAATATAAAAGTGGTGATGTGGTAATAATGAGAGTGATTAGGAGAGTATTAGAGATGAAGTTTTGAAAGAGTTTAGGTATAATGGTGATGATGGTTGATGGAATGAAGGTGAAATGGAGGGGGTATTTATAGGTGAAGGGGTGAGTGTTTATGGGGGAAAATGAGGGGACACATCCCCATGATCATGTCATGCAAGATCAAAACCCAGGCGGTTTTTATGGAGTCAATGAGGGTCCATGCATGTAGGCTATTATCAAGGGATTTGCATGGATGATTTTGGTGCCAGCTTTGAGAAATAAAACCCCCGCGGGTTTTAAATCCCATCACATGGATCGCTGACGTGGCTGCCTCAAAACGACGCGTCCTGCAGAGTTTAAACCCCCGTGGGTTTTGTTATTCCTTTGGGCCAAAGGCACGTCTTAGGCCCACTTCTCTTTTGGACTGCTTTCTGAAACTTAAAACCCATGCGGGTTTTATGGAATGTCGATGGGCTGCTTTGATATGTTGAGCCAATGATGCTGATCCTATGGGCCCAATGACCCATTTTGGTATTTGGCCCAAATGACTTGCTGAATTTAGTGAGTCGGGATTACATCAATGCAAATCCCGGTGTCTACAGTGTGTGCATTGTCAGTTTGACGCACATGAGATACTACTTCCCGGAGCGGGTGCGAAGGCAAATGGGTCGCAAGCAAAACATTCTCGACCTGCTGTGTGAAGCCGCCAAGCATTTGAAGCTTCGTGGTTCAATGATAGAGTCATGGCTAAAATATTGGGAGAGAAGACCAACTCTTAATACTCCATCGAAGGCACACATATCACAATATGCTGACGCAGGCTACCATGGATGGCTGATTGCGGTCATTGGGTCTCGCCGTGCTGGAGAGGCGAGACAAGGACAGACATCCGTGAAAGAGAGGTTAGGTCCTCATACATTAATAAAGGACCGGCTAGGTGTAAAAGTCACGATGAAAGACCGGCTTGGTCCGAGAGTGGAGACACGGAAATGAAGCACGCGACCCTACATACCCAAGGACAAAGGGGAAGGCCCAAGCAAACCTAGAGACATAGAGACCAGCCATGAGACCACTGGCGAAGCGAACAAAGTGAAACAAGATTAGAAGATGGACGAGAAGAATGAAGGAACTGAAGCTGCTTTGCCAAAATAATCTTTTATTTAATTTTATCTTTTGAATTTTCTTATTTACAAGCTGTGTACTTGCATTATTAATAAAAGAATGAATACTATTCACAATTATTGTGTTCTTGCAAATTTAATTTCTTCTTCTTTTCATGAGCATTCATTGAATATAAACCAAGTGTCTAAAAATTTGTTTTTCAGTTGCTTGGTTATATTAAGCATAATATCGCTTGAGCTGATCCAAATTCGTGGGCTGAATCACATCTTCCCCATCCATAGTAGTTAGTCGAGCTGCACCTCCCGGTAAAATGTCCTTAATTAGATAAGGACCCTTCCAATTTGGTGCAAATTTTCCTCTAGGGTCTTGTATGGGTGCCCTCATTTCCTTAAGCGCTAAATCACCTACTTGAAGTGCACGATCTTTCACTTTCTTATTGAAAGCGCGGGTGATCCTACTTTGATACACTTGCACATTATGTAACGCCCTCAATCGCCTTTCATCCATCAACATCAACTCCTCGAACCTTGCCCCAGCCCATTCTACTTCTGGCAATTGACTCTCTGCTACTATTCGTAACGAAGGGATTGCCAATTCAATTGGCAAGACTGCTTCCATCCCACACACTAATGAATATGGTGTTGCACCTGTAGCAGTTCGTATAGGGGTTCGGTATCCCCATAAGGAAAATGCCAGTTTTTCGGGCCAATCTTTGCAAGTAACAACCATTTTCTTGATGATTCCTGCCAGTGTTTTATTGGTCGCTTATACAACTCCATTGGCTTGAGGCCGATATGGTGAAGATCGGTGATGCTGAATATGGTAAGTTGCGAACAAAATATCCACTTCTTTCCGAAAATGGCTTCCATTATCGCTCATGATCTCATGAGGCACTCCATATCGGCATATGATGTTTTGAAGGATAAATTTGGCCACTTTTTTGGATGTGAGTTTGGCATAAGAGGCTGCCTCTACCTACTTAGCAAAGTAATCAATGGCGAGTAGGATGTACTCATGTCCTCCCGTTCCTGTTGGGTGTATCTTGCCAATGAGGTCAATTCCCCATACTGAGAATGGCCATGGAAATGTCAAAGTAGTCAAATATGAGGGAGGTTGATGTTGCAGGTTGGCATATTCCTGACATTTGTTGCATCTTCGAACGAAATCCAAGCAATCTGCCTCCATAGTTGACCAATAATAACCAGCCCTCTGAATCTTCTTCACTAGCATGCGCCCATTCATGTGAGGTCCACACTCTCCTCCATACATAGTAGTCATAATTTCCTTTGCATTTTTAGCATCGATACACAACAAATTGATGCCTGTAGGCGATTTCTTGTACAAGCGTTCTTGGATTAAGCAACATTCTGCTGCTAAATACCTGATTGCTCGTTGTCCTCGAGCATCTAGCCCAGCTGGATATTCTCCTTTTCGGAGAAAATTATATATATCGTGAAACCATTCCTTAGCTTCCTCTACTTGTGTCTCCAGAGCACAAACATATATGCTGGTTCAGACTGCCGTTCTACTATGACTGGTAGCTAGAACGTGCTTGAGGGGATTGATATCATTGAGGATAGCTTGGCTAGAGCATCGGCCAGTTCATTGTGATCCCTAGATAGGTATTGGAAGCTAATCTTCTCAAATTGATCAGCAAGTCCCAAGAGTTTCTGTTGGTATGCTATAAGGCATTCATTCCGAACTTTCCATGTATTCTTAGCCTGATTGATGATGAGGCTAGAATCTCCAAAGACCTTTATATGGCGTATACCTAAGGTCAAAGCAGCATGTAAACCCTTGATGTATGCTTCGTATTCAGCAGCATTGTTAGTGGCGTCAAAATTCAACTTTACTAATACATGGATGTGTGCCCCTTCTAGAGAGATCAGTAGGACTCCTACTCCACAACTCATTTGATTAGAAGCTCCGTCGAAATACATTTCCCATGTAACTTCATCGGTAAGAAAAACGTCTTCATCTGGGAATTCCAAGTGAGTGTTTGGAGGTTCCTACGATGGTGAAGCAGCCAGGAAATCTGAAACAACCTGCCCTTTGATGGATTTCTAGGGTAAGTACTAGAGATTGAACTTTGAGAGCATGACCACCCATCAAGCAATGCGGTTGTTGATAGTAGGTTGCTCCATGATGGGATTATTCTCACCTATGACATATACAGTATGTGAAAACATGTAATGTCTTAGCTTCTTGGTGGCCCATACCAATGCAAGAGCCATCTTTTCTATATCAGCGTATTGACTTTCATAGTCTAGAAATTTCTTGCTCAACTAGTAGATGGCGCTCTCCTGCCCTTTTACCTTTTGAGCCAACATAGCCCCCATTGCGGAACTAGTCACTATAAGGTAAAGGAGCAGAGGCTCATCTGGTACTGGAGGCATGAAGACCGGAGGATGCTGCAAATACTCCTTGATTTTATCAAAAGCAACTTGACATTGATCATCCCATTCTATTTTAATTCCTTTCTTCAACTTCTTGAACAAAGGTTCGCAAGTCATGGTAAGTTTTGAGATGAACCAACTGATGTACTGGACTCGCCCTAAAAAGCCCCTCATCTCCTTTTCTGTCCTGGGCGGTTGCAAATCTTGGATGGTTTTTATCTTTGAAGGATCAACTTCAATGCCTCGTTGGCTAACCACATAGCCTAGTAGCTTCCCAGAGGTCACACCAAAGGTGCACTTTGTTGGGTTAAGCCGCATTTTGTACTTCCGAAGTCGCAGGAAAAACTTGCGGAGATTGGGTATATGCTCTTCTCTCATTTTCGATTTGACAATCATGTCATCCACATAGACCTCCACTTCCCTATGCGTCATGTCGTGAAGTAGAGTGTTGGCAGTCCTTTGATATGTTGCTCCGACATTTTTAAGACCAAAAGGCATGACCACATAACAGTACGTTCCCCATGGTGTGGTGAAGGAGGTTTGCTCCATATCTTCTTCTGCCATCTTAATTTGATTGTAACCAGCATATCCATCCATGAAGGACAAGAGCTCATGTCCGCAAGTGTTTTCCACCAACAATCAATGTGAGGCTTTATTGCCAGCAGACTCAAGACCAGACTCGTGAGAGTCTAGACCCTTAGGACCTGACTCTATGCCCTTAGGAACAGACTCTCCTACAGATAAAACATGGTTATTCTCCTCAACGTCAATCCATGATACTGCCTTAGCTCCTTCATCTTCAGTGATCAT
The DNA here is from genome assembly GCA_029582165.1 of Portulaca oleracea. Lineage (NCBI taxonomy): Eukaryota > Viridiplantae > Streptophyta > Magnoliopsida > Caryophyllales > Portulacaceae > Portulaca > Portulaca oleracea. The sequence continues at coordinate 11,534,230 of CM055892.1, forward strand.
AAAGCTTACGTCAAAGCTTGGATTGGATAGTGTAGCAATAACGACGTCAGTTTCAGCCTTCTCTTGAACAACTTCTTGTCCAAACAGCATGCCAAAAATGTTGCTCCCAGTGAGGTGAGTCCATTCTAATGGTGGCTACTTGTCCCGAGCGGGAACAAAGATAGTAGTCATATTAATGGAGCAGTCATTGAAGACTTCTAACCCAGCAACTTGAACTCCTTTGTTCTTTAGGTAGAATGGTTCAGGGAACCCATAGTAGGGGAAGTCATCGCCTTCCCTAACAAACTGTCCATTTGTAACGTGGTTTGTATCAACCCAGATTTGCCGTTCTCTCTTAGGGAGTTGGGGCTTCTAAACCTAATAGTCTATTCCGAATTCTCACCTACTAGGTTTAAGGTTCATCATCAAGAGAGGTTGGTTTTCAAGCAAACACAAAGAAAACAAATCAAGATCAAACAAAGGAAGAAAAGGGTTTTGGGAGCTTTAGGCATCCAAAGGATTCATGGTTATGTGAGTTTTGTGGTTAAGAGGCAAAAAATTTAGGATAAATCATATCAGAATCTTGTTAGAAAAAAGGCCACGGGACTTCTTCTTTTGAAGGTAATCCAGATTAACTTCCCCGAAATCCACCATGGATCCCGGGGGTTAATCGAACAAGACTCCTAGTTAGCCTCTATCACACTTTCGTGAGAGAGTGACTAACTATCCCTTCCCTAGCCTTCCATTGACAAGTGATTAGTACATTAGAGAGCTTCCGATCCCTAATGCAACCCACTTGAACGAAGGACTAAGGTGGGATTTAGATTTTTCCCACTAATTACCCCCTAATTCACTAACCCCTATAACTAATCATCCAATGGTGCCTTAATCACTTCCTTAGCCACAAAGAACCCTAGCCACTAACCATATTAAAGAACAAACTAAAACCAACAAAAACCCTAAAACCTAAAGGCATCTTAAAAACCCTAAACAAAACCCTAACGGAACCTAATACCTAAACCTGACCCTAAGATCCACAAACTGACCTAAGCAAACCCTACAAACCCTAAGAAAAAACCCAAAACAGAACCCTAATAAACCCTAACACAACCCAAAACAAAACCTAACCAAAACAAAACAAACACTAACAAACCCTAACAAACGTCTAAAGCACACCTACTGACCCCAACCCTAATAAAACCCTAGACACTAACAAACCTAAACACTAACAAACCTAAACAAAGCCCTAAGGAAATCTAATACTGACCCAACCAGACTCAAAAGTAACCTAAAAATCCAAAACACAAACCCACTACCATCGACCAAAACAAGGAAAGGAAAGGAAAACAAAGAAAGAGTGAAGGAGACTAAGAGGGATATAAAAGAGAGAAAAAGAGAAGAACAACACCAAATCAAAACAAATCAAGCACCAACAATCACAAACGAAATAGAGAAGAGAAGAAAGAAGAAGGAGGATACCTGATGTTGTTCTTGAACGAAACAGGTGAGAAAGGAAAACAGAGAAAGAGTGAGAAAATTCAACAGATCATACCGAATCAAAACAAACACAAACACCAAATCGCATACAACCAGATTCAAACCCAGAAATTCCACTAGAAATTTGATCAATTACATTCCAAAATCAATGTCTCAAACCTTCAAGAACTAAAACCCTAAAATCGATTGACAAAGGCCACGAAAACAGAGGTTCAAATACATGAATAAGAGCATGAATAATACTAAACCTAACCTAATCCTAAGGATGGAGGCCGAAACCAACCATGATTCAAAAGTTGCTCCCTTCATCCCTTTTGTACACGAACCGACCCCTCAACCTTCGAATATGAGCCATTGATCTTCTTCAACCTTGGACGGTGCAGATGAAATTTTATTGTTAGAGAGTGGTATGCGTCGATGGTGCTTGCTCTATTGCACTTCCACTTCCCTCAGTCCGAATCTGTTAAGAGAAATAAAGATGAGTGAATGACAAATACGCGAGATAATGGAGTAAATAAGAGAAGAAGGAAGAGATGAAAGAGAAGAGATGAGAAGAGAGAAGGAGATGAAGAGAGATTGAGATAGAGAGGAGTTCGTTGGTTATGGTGAGGTGTATTTGTCGGGTGCTGCGCAAATAGAGAAGCAGAGATGATATTTCCAGTAGTGATAGGCAATATTATGGATCCAACTGACCTTCACGAGGAATTGTCGTAAGCCCTAAGTTGTACGCCATTTTGAGCCAAATATTGTTGTTGAACTCCTAATTTTTGTGTCGTCCTCCAAGGGCACACATTTACAACTGAATCATTATTGACAATACCAGCGGGATAGTCTTGTTGGAGCATTGCACTGTAAGCTACAGGGCTTTGTTGTGGGATGCTCCTCCTTGAGGTAGATCCTCAATTCCGAAAGTAATTACCTCTTGGTGTGTAGTCACATGAGCAACTACGAACTCAGGAGTCATTGTAGGAGGTATTGTTAGTTCAGTAAGGCGATCCAACATCTTTTATCTATGGGTTTGTGATGTGCATATGAGCTGCCAAATGGTGACCTCGGCTTTAGTCCTCTTAAGTTGGGCGAAGAGAGGATCTTCTGAAGGAACCAGATTGTCATTGTCTGCTACTAGTGTAGGGTTAGGGACAGCCACTGGAGTGGTGGCGTTCCTGTTGTTGTGGCGACCAGACCGAGTAAGAAATGCCACACCGTCCGATGTTAGATCATCCACTTCGATCCATTCTTTCTCAGAATGCTCCTGCTCGTCATCGTCGTCACTATCCCAAATGCTATGTATGAATAGACTTTCATGGATTCCAAATACTTCCGGGATAGGTTGACCCACTTCCACAATCAAAGAGGAAGGGTCAAAGCATGAATCTCCACAAAAGATAGCATTTTCATGCTCAGGCACAGGGTTGTTTTGGTTGTTGGGCTTCTTGGCAACCTTTGGCATCGGGAGTGTCACTACCCTTATCATATCTTTTTATCTTGTTCTTAAGGGTCCAGCACTTTTTATCATGCCCTCGGCAACGATGGTAGCGGCAAAACTGGTTGGCATCCCAATTCCTACCTTTAACTTCTGGCTCTTCTTTTGGTAAAGGCAATACCAAAATACCTTTCTTGACCAACCGATCGAGGGCCTAGGAATAAGGAACGTCCAGCGGTGTGTAAGTCTCATACTTCGGCACATAAGGCCCCTTGCGCTGGATAGAATTAGTCTCAACAATCTTAGGAGGTTGGCTAGCCGCACTAGTAGCCCTCCTGTTGGAGCTAGATCACTTCCACCTAGGCAAAGTGATCTTGTCATTATGCATTGGCTCCAATTGAACACAAATGTCCTTCAAGTAGTCAAAAATCTTTAATGACATGGTATCCCAAGTGCTAAGACAAGTTGCTCTTTAGCCCTTGCTTGAAAGTAGATAGCTGCAAGCGGAGAGGAATGGTCTCATTAATGTAAGACAACTTGGTATGCCACCTTTCAATGTAATCTAAGAAAGATCCGTCGTCTCGCTGCTTCATTGTGGTTAAGTCGTCCACCGTAGCTTGCTTCTTTTGGATACGACTGTAATGGTCAATAAAAGCTTTGAATAACTCATTCCAGTCGACCTTGACTTGGGGTGATAAAGCATGATACCACACTTTGGCTTCGCCATTTAGGGTGGATAGGAAGATTGTGGAGTATAAACCGACATCAATTCGGTTTAGGGGTGCCAATCTCATGAACTCTTCAATATGGTGAGTGGGATTCTCAGAGGGTTTGAACTTGATATTTGGCACTTCAATCTTATCAACGACCTTAAGAACAGGCTGAACAAGTAAGGGTACCTCCATGTACCTGTCGGTGAAGGCCGGCACGGTGCTCATTGCTTTGGTGAGGCTTTCCAGCTTCTATTCAAGGGCCTTGACAGTAGGGTCCCTTGTAGGCTTTGATACTTCTGGAGTATTAACCTTTGTTTTAGATGTCTCTATCCCTCCAGAATCTGATGATGTCTTGATGAACTCAGGTTCATAGTCATATCCATAAGCATCTTCATCATCCTCTTCCGTGTTCAGCCCTAATTTGGTATTGATCTTGGTGATGGCCTGCAGCATACCATCCATCACTTGTTGTTGTTCACTCAGTCTTTTCCCAATCTTCTGCTCTTGTTCTAAAGTGTTGGCGAAGACCAGACCTTGCATTTTGATGTAGAGATCCTCTAGATGTTTCGTGATGTTATCTTCAGCGCTTTGAATCGGGACTTCTTGGAATTGTTCTCCAGACATGATGCAGTCACGAGTTGCAGATGGATCGTAGTGAGGGTTTAGAATCAAACAACCGGTGCGTGGATCTCTAATGCGGGCTCGAAGTCGATCACCAATGATGCCTGCATGGAAACTCAAAGTTAGAACACTTGATGACATACTCCGACACATACTACCTAATGCATGCATGCTCTAAGGGACCTATATGATCTTAACAAACTCGACACCTATATGCTGACACAAGGGACTCACCCACTTTTTGGGAGTGCATGACCTAACTCTATATGAACCTAACAAGAGAACATTATAAAGGGCCGAACAAAATCAGACATAGCGAGCGGATCATAGTTGAAAAGGCGTAAGTCAGTGTTTCTCAATTCGGATGGGCCCAATCCACATGCCGACCGTTTAAGGAGAATCTTTACTCTGCCCAATAACTTAAGATAGTTGTAGCTATATTGGCTATTATGCGGGTTAGAATAATGTTCGACAAGACTGAAGACCCATTTTTTGTTATTGATTTTTTTTTTTTTACTCAAGGGAAATGAATTTTGTAAAGGGCTGAATAAAGTCAACAATAAGCGAGTTATAATTAATTTATGGGCGTAATTGACAAACCCAATATGGTTGGGCCTAACAACGGGCCAGCCATAAATGTGATGGATTTATTAATTAAATCGATAAATTAACTTACTCAAGCTTAGTGACTATTATGCAATCTAAGACGCTATCCATTAACTTTATTGGACTTTTAATTAATTTTTGGACCTTTGTTAAGAGAATTTCGTAAAGGGCCATATAATATCATTAAAGGTGAATCAACCCAGCGGGTCTTAATTTCCCTCACACGGAACGCTGACGTGTCTGGCAAAAAGGTGCGTCTCTCCTTCAGATAAAACCCACGGGTTTTATCTTCCCTAGGCCGGATAAAACCCTAGCGGGTTTTATTTGTTTCCTGGGCCGGATTTTCTTCATGGGCCTGCTTGTGATCTATTAAAACTCGAGCGGGTTTTATGTTATAACGTTGGCTGTTTTGATATGCTGGGCCCGCATTGCTGATTCCATGGGCCCAATGACCCATTTTGGTGTTCGACCCAAATGACTTACTGGGTTTTGACGGGTCGGAATTTTGGCGGTGCAAACCCCGGTGTCTACAGACAATAATACACTGTACTTTGGTGGGTGTTGAACAATAATGCACTCAGAACAATTTTGGCAATGATTGATTTGGTGACGATCCTACGTAACACGTAGAGGAGATGAATTGATCCAAAAATATTTAAATTTATCACATGTCAGTTAATCCACACATAAGTAAAGAGAATCAACTTTGAAAACAGTACAAAAACTTAAAATCACATTTGTTTAAACGTGCTTCTACCAAGAGATTGTTGTTGTATTTGTATAAAATCACCTTTATTTGTGTAAATTAGCTGACATGTTATAAATTTAGATATTATTTAGCCTATTCATCTTCTCGGTCTGCCACGTAAAATCGCCACCAAGTCAGCTATCGTTGAAATTGTTTCGGGTGCATTATTGTCCAACACCTCTCAAAGTTCAGTGTATCATTGTCCAAGGTCAAAGTTCAGTGCATTATTGTCCAATGCCCCAAAAGTTTAGTATATTAGCGTCCAAGAATCCATTTTAATTTAAATTATATTTTATTTTCTATTTCTTGCCTGATTTTATTTACAATTCAAGAAATTAAAATATATAAACGAATCCTACGAAGTCTCAAACATTAGTATCTATATAACTAGTACTTAAATCCGTGCGTTGCACAGGACATATCTAAGACTATATTGTTCAAAACATTACTTAGACTTTATCTAAAATAATAGGGGAAAAATTAATTAATCTAATTAACTATGAATAGTAATAAAAAAATGAATTGAACAATTCTTTTTTTTTTTTTTAAGTAACGGTCAATAGACCCTTTAATTGAAACGCCAGCTAGAGCCAATGGACTCAGCTAGTAAGAACCAAGCAACACAGCCAACAAAATGAGAAGGACCATCCATGGGGTCTGAAAACAGTACAACAAACAGAAAGAAACCAACAATTTCACCACCTACACCAAACCCAGAGAGTAGAACATTACTGAAAACTAAAATAAAATTAATGAACATTCATGGCTAAATGTTCAGTTGAGAATGAGTGCCTTCCTTCCAATCCAAAGACCATAATCAGATTATCCTGTAGCCAATTTGCAGAACCGAAATTTTGCTCTTCTTTTGATGATTGACCTGAACAGACGATGCACAAATGAACACACAACAGCTACCGAAATCTCAGCCAACAATCACTTCCATTAATGTCATCAAACCCTCCAGGGTCTTTACTCTACCCTTCCTAATTCTGTCAAAATGATAAAATAACCCAAACACCATCTCAAAATTGAACCCAAGCATTTTTGTCATTGCACCTAATTTGTTACAGACGAAGCACCAACAAACATAATCAGAGCACTATCCCCAAGCTTGTTCACCATGCCAAATGTCAAGCAATGATGCCTTAGAACCACAAAATGCATGACCTCAGTATGAAACCTTTCCTTTTGCTTGTAAATGAACTGAATTAAGGCCAAACTCTTCCCCCAAGTCAGACATGAGCATCATTACCATAGTACCACTGGACATTTTCAGATGCAGAAGAAGTTATAGATGACAGATGCTTTCTTCGAAGCCCTAAACCAAGCTTAGCAGAAACTCAATTAGGCGATTCTTACAGTAAAAAATTATCATTTTCGACAGAAGGTGATCTTGATGTAGTAGTAGCTTTCTTCCTCCTCTCACTTTCTTTGATCTTTTTTCTCTTCCGGGCTGAAAGCTTGTCTCCAAAATACTTCTTAGGGTTGATATTCTTTTTGGCCTTCATGAAACCACTTTCTTTGCCAAATCTAATTGTCTTCTCAACAATCAATTCTCTAGCTTTGACAATTGAATCATTGTCAGACGATATTGAGTTGAGGTCTTCAATAGGATCATCATTGACATGATTGTCCAGATATTGATGATGTTCTTGAACCACTGTATTTTCATGGCAGTTATCTTGTTGAGAATCAATGCCAATTGTAACTTCTACTGATTTTTCAAGACCATGCGTAGCCTTGTCACCCAGAGTAGCAGAGGCAGTAATGAGCAGATGGTCATTAATAACGGGCACGTTAGTCAGGACATGCTCATTTACTGATTCCATTTCCCCTTCACTTGCTTGCCTGTTCAGTTCATTATTATGAAGTTGCACAACCTCATTCCAGGCTTGCATTCTCAAGAGCCGAATTAATTCCCCCTTTAGGGAATTGGTTTGGTCATTTAGCCTTCTCACCTCCTACATACATCCACTGCTGGAAAGTTGTTGCATTAATTCAGCCGCATTGATATTAGGAGCGCCATTACTGCCAATTGTTTGTTGGATTTTTTCAATGGCTGTCCAACTAACCAAATGCCCGTTGGAGGTCATTGGAGTTTCTGGAACCAACCCGCTGTTGTTAAGAAGATCACCATCCCCACCTATATCACCATCATGATCATCGTCACTGGAAAAATTAAGCTCGGAGAATCCGTCACCATTGTCGTGATGAATAATCGAAGGAGGAATGAAATGTGTGCTCACTTCTCGGATAAAAACTCTAAAGGAGCAATTTTGAATATCAAGAAGCACTTCACCATCAATTCTCCTAAAAACATCATATTGAATCAGGGTTCTCATCACTTTAAATTGGTTTGTAGATGAAATGCATCTCGCTAATGATAACAGCTTGCCCCAAGGCTGTAAACGCGTCTGGAAATTATCCCACATCCATCCATGGGGGGGAACACCAACGATGTCAAGCCACACTCTTCGAGAGTCTACTGTTTCATAGCAAGACCATGGTTTGATTTCTAAGAACCACTCACATAATTCCAAAGGATTTGTTATCACTTCTTCCATTTCTTGGATAGTAGCAAATGTAAGCAGAAACTTGACACCACTAAGGGCCGTAATTTTGGAGAAATGACCAAAATTGTCTTTAATCAGGGATGCAAGGGAATCCAAATCTCTGGGTTCAGATATTGTGCAGACAATGCTACGCTGTAACCAATCTGAAAATTCAGAGTTTGTGGATCCCTTGACTCGAAACCTTGCCTTCTCTACTTCTGTGTTGATAGGAGATGATGATCTTTGCTTTGGAATCCAAGCGAAATTGTGTCTTCTAGATGAAATCTGGTTACTTTTGGCCCAATCAACAATGATTTTGTTAACCCTGATTATTCTTCCATGTAGTTGATGAATGCATTTTGCTGCGTCCTGATGCTTCCAAACTTGAACAAATCCAAAGTTGACATCTCTGTTCCTTTGATTGATGATGGTAACCGATTTAGCCTTTGTTAATCTTCTGAAAATTCCACGCAACCCATATTTGTCCAGATTATTCGGTAGATTGCCGACAAATATTGAAGGACAGTGAAGGTTTTGGTGGCCTTGAGTTCTCGCTCCAGCATCCCCCTCATCGCACTCTCTGACCTCACTTTCTCTCTCCTCACTTTCTCTCTCCATCTCACATGAGGATGAAGTACACATACAAGTTGTCAAAATATTTCGTTGCCAGGAATCGAACCCGGGTCTCCTGGGTGAAAGCCTGAACAATTCTTATACTAATGTTATTTCCTCTCACTACATTTAATTTGAACCATCAAATACGCCATATTTTTATTTTTTTTTGTTCATCATGGTTGATTGGTTAATTTGTGCATGTACCTTATATATATATATACTATATTAGCTTTCCAACTATTTGTAACTTCATCAACTAACTAAAATAATTTAAAGAGACAACATATAAACATGTACTATGTTGAACAATCCAATATACATGGACATTTAATAAAACACTTACGATGCACTTGTTAAGTTAGAATGTTAATATGCCTATTGTTAGATATACCTACGAAGACTACGAAAAAGACACAACTAAACATAGTTTCGAGTTTTGACTTATATAAACTTTCAAAGTAAACAAAATAACCGGAACAATAGCTTCTGAGCATAATTCATAAGTGAATTTAGTTGAAAAAATATACCAAATTAAACCTTGATATCAATCATATAACAAAGAGACTAATTATTCACCGTCAAACGCTCAATAACAGAAAATGGTTGTTTTAACATAACTAACAATCTTAGAATCAGAATGATAAAAAACCTGTAGCTAGATTGATTTTCTTTCTTTTAAAAAAAAAGTATCTTTAACATTGTTACCAATTTCTAACCCTTTAAAAACTCAACAAATATAAAAGTAATAAGTAGATAAAGTATATTAAAATAAGACATAAAATATTTGCCTTCACTTCTATTAATCAAAATTGTTAAAATTGAAAAGTAGAAACAAAATATTTCCACTTCTTCCTCACCCTTTTTATGTGGAAGTTTTTAACATTTTGATCCATAACCATGGATTATAAAGAGGTATATTGTTCTTTTAATTCAATAAAGAAGTAAATAATTAAATGTATTAAAATATTGACTATGAAAACACACATTTAAAAAGGGTCTATTAACTCATCGATTTGAATAACATATGAAATAGTAATATTGAAGTTGAATGACATTGATGGTTAATTCCTATTTAAGTATAAATTAAACACCTTAATAATATAAATATATAAAATTCAAAATATTAAGATTTATAACATTAAAATATATTTTATTTTATCTTCTTTTATTTTACAAAGGTTATTTCAACTAATGGAAATATATGAATTATCATCATTAGCATGTTTTCTATGAAACTATTCTTATTTTATTGAGCTAAAAAACTTGATTTTGAGGAAATTCTTTGACATGCATTCTTTTCAAGTCAATTCTATGGATTCAAAATGTAGTAATATTAATGTTTGTCACAAATAATTTTATTTTATACACTTTCAAAGAGTACGTACTCTTGTAAAATGATTGCAAAATTTTCTTTTTTAAAATGTAACAGCATTATGTTTTTCTTTGTTATAACTCTTTATTATTGGATTTGTGGTGCATGTTTTAATTTAGATAAATAATTGTAAAGGGATATTAGATGTAAAAAGACAACAATTAAAATTGAGTCCTTAATATTACCAACCCATGATAAATAACCAAATATAATTAAAACACATAATAATTTATACATTGTTTCATCATTTCATTGTCTAAATCATACTTATTTCATGCCCAAACAAAGAAATGGCAACAGAGATGTAAATATAGTTAGAATTTAAATATGCTATAAAAATCAATAAACAACCATTTAATTTTTTGGATTAAAAAAAGTATGATTAAATTAAATGGTTGCAAGAAAAACTTTGTGTAAAGGAAAATGCAAAAAGTCAATGTCATATATGTTTTCAATTTCTATCAACTTTATATACATTGTATTTAAAAATACCTGTGAAATTGTAATATGAATGATATAGTGAACACATTAAGTTAACCTAAAAAATAAGGTAGATACGGAGGATAAAATGTATGAATAAAAATCAAATATTATGTGCTCCCAACATTTATATAACAATATAGAAATAAATTTTATACAAATTAAACTATGCATCCTTTTAATTAAAAAATGTCAAAAGTAATTGAAAATTTTCACAGCCAATAAAGTGTCATGGAGTTTACCTTCTCATCGTTTTATGACAAACATCTAGACATAAAAATGCATCATTATTCACATTTGAGGAACTCTATCCTCTTGAAAGTTCAAACTCTCAGTTTAATCTTCTATTTATCGCTTTCAAATAATAGTTCAAACGAAAATAAAAAAGACATTATATTTAGTGTATGTGAATTTTTTCTAACAATGCTATTTTGAAACGATTGGTAGGTATACTCCTTAATCCACCTATGGTTTTATAGTGACAAAAAGGTAAGTAATAAATTATTATAATTATTATAATTAATTTATTATTTATTTGACCAAAACTATTAGAAGCCAAAGTTTTTCAATCATTTAAGTTGCTTTAAAATTTGAAGGAAACGTAAACCTATTTTGAAGCGTTTTTCATTGGGTAATAAATCACACGTTATGTGGTAATATGAAGGGATTGATGCTTTTCAATAGCTTTTATATTGTTTAGGATGGGAATTTTGAAGAATGATATTTTTCTTTTTTTATATGGATGTAGATATTTTTTCTGGGCATTATTTTTCTAACATTATATTATACTCTTATTTGTTTTTTTTATTTCAAACAAATTATTTTAATATTTATTTTCCTATTGTTAAAAGCATATTATGTTCTTAACATCCTACTTAAAAAGTTATTTTTATTTTCTAATGTAATATTTATTATTGGTCACACACAATTCTTACACACGTTTTAATTAGGATGCAACAAACCTACAACCTTCCCTTAAAATGTAGCAAAATTATAAATTAAGTGACCAATAAATTGGACCAACATAAATTCATAATAATAATTATATCCATAAAAAAAACATAATAATAATATTAAATTATATTCCTGTACAACATTTTGAAATAAAGAATGGAAAAAGTGTCTTCATTGTGGTGTCAATTATTATCAAATTGTAATAATATAATAAAAAATAAAATTACATTAAATAAAGAAAAATGAAAAAAAGTTGAAAATTGAATTCTGTTGCATGCATTATCATCCTAAAAATACAAAAATAAATATTGAGCAATCTCTTACACCTCTTCTGTTCCAATTACGCCCTTCTGTCACACCCCCAGATTACTAACCACAAGATTAAGGTAACAAACCACTTAACCTAATGATTAGCAGCGGATAATCACCTGAGAGTATTACCGCCGCCCTTGAACATGGACAAGGCTAAGACTAACACCCAACACACAACAAAACTTCAACAACCTTAATTACACACCACAAAACAACAAAAGACCCTTTAATCATACAACCTTCCAAAATATAAAACTTTAACATACATGATATTCATAACCACCACACAAACCACCAAGAATCAGAAGAGGTACCCTTCATTTTAACACACTTCCTCAACATTTGGGCTTACAAGTCTTCCCAAAGAAACTCCAAATTCACCTGATGTTCTTTCACGTAGATTTCGGGTTTCGCCCGTCTGAGATCTTGCCCTTGCCCTTTCCTTGAACATGGACAAGGCTAAGACTAACACCCAACACACAACAAAACTTCAACAACCTTAATTACACACCACAAAACAACAAAAGACCCTTTAATCATCCAACCGTCCAAAATATAAAACTTTTAACATACATGACATTCATAACGAAACCACCAAGACTCAGAAGAGGTACCCTTCATTTTAACACACTTCCTCAACATTTGGGCTTACAAGTCTTCCCAAAGAAACTCCAAATTCACCTGATGTTCTTTCACGTAGCTTTCGGGTTCCGCCCGTCTGAGATCTTTCCCTTGCCCTTTCCTTGAGATCCTAAAGGTGACAAAACTTAAAAGTGAGTTTAACTCAGTACGTATACTACCGGACTAGGGAAAAGAAAATAGTAGGTAAAGCTTATAGTTTAAAATTTTTAAGCGCGGCTCCACAAAGTAAATAATTAAAAGTAAGACCATAAAAAGGAAGACATAAGTAAGACATACTTACAGGATAGCCAAACTTGAACCAATCACGAAATTCATGTAACAACACCTTAAATTGATCAATCTTAACAATCCACAAAGTAATAAAATCGTAAATTATATGCTAAAGGCAGTAAGTAACCTCATAGAAGGCGATACATGATCATGGTTTGCAATTGAAAGACACAACTTGGATGGGCCGAATTAAAAAGGATTCAAAACTTAACCTCGAAATCCTTTTCTTGGCCTTAAGAAGAGAGTAAGGAAAGGATTACAATCCTTGATTAAACTAACTTCATGACTAAAGTAAAAGAGTCCGTAATAGAGGAAATCAAGACATGATGAATCTTAACATATATGCCCCTACTTGCTATCATCGGCTAGGCCTCCGTATGCGCATACCCGGACCGATCGGGAGGTTCGGATGGTGGATGACTATCCTACTGGCTAGATTTCCATGGTGTGCATCTAAGGCACTAAGTATAACTCCTTGGGTGCACTAAGGCACATACATAATTTACATGAGGTGAACAAAGCACGTGAACATGGTGTGTACTATGACACTAGTTTCTTGGTGTGCTTCTAAGCACATTAAACCATGGAAGGGGCTTTAATAACTTTAAAAAGGTTTTGGGAGCTTTACCCATAAAGTTATCTTTTCCTAACAAACTTAACAAAAACTTTAAAAGAACCTTTCTTGAATGGTACTTGAATTTTTTTTAAAAGCTTCTTAGAAGATAACTCCTTGACTTTTCGTAACAAGACTTAAACTTGGTGTTTACAACATGAATTGGTATAATCATAAACTAGCATTGTATATCTCGTGCGATGCACGGGAAATTTTTCAATATATATACGTAATTATTTTTGGAGGAATTTTATAACAATTATCAATTAAAATAATAATTAGAAATTAATAAAACAATTATAGAACAATCATACTATCATTATTTTTGCATTTATATAGTAATAAAAGATACTAAAATCTATATTTATTTTTAAAATTGTCTTTATTACATATAATTAAGAATAATAGTAATTTTTATTATTTAATTTGAATAAATGCAAGCAACTCTATAATTTTTTTTAAATATTTCTCAACAACATTCAAAAGAAATATTAATTTTAAACATTGAAATAAATGATTAAAATAATAGAAACTATGTTATACTACATCAAAAAATTATTATGAGGTACCCTAAATTTTGATGAAATGTTTTTCTGGTACCCCAACTTTTCATAACTCATTTTGAGGTACCCTTAATTTTAGGATTAGTAATTATTTGGTGTTTTTCCAGTCATCAATTTTATTAAGTGACCGGAATATCCTTGTTCTTCCATTCCTGAACAAATACCCTTGAAGAAGAAGAGTAAGGGTATTTCAGTCATTTAATAAAATTAATGACCTAAAAAGTGCCAAATAATTACTAACCCAAAAATTAAGTGTACCTCAAAATGAGTTTTGAAAAGTTGGGGTACTGAAAAATAGTTTCTCCAAATATTGGGGTACCTCCGAGTAATTTTTTGTATATACATTATAAAGATAATTTTGTTGGAAACTTGTTTTCATAAATAAATATAATTTTTTATAAAAATAATTAAAATAAAAATGTTCAGAGAAATTATAAATCATTACCATTTATTGCTCAAAACTAATAATTATAAATTTTATAGTAATAATTAATTCTAATTTTTATTAAATAGGAAGTGAATAATTTATTTTAAAAAAAAAGGAAGAATATATTATCTAAATGGCTAAATAGAAGATGAAATCGAGAGCTTGTGTATAGCTCCAATTGGATTTCTAGTTTATCGATTCTAAATTCTAGAATTCGATTTTTTTTAATGAATCTTTATTGTTGTCAAAAGTAACATTAAAATTGAGTATGAATTAGTTATGTGCTAAATTTTAGCTAGAGAATGATTATTAAAAGAAGGTTATTGCTGTAAGAATACAAAAATGTTGTTACTTGTGCCTTATAAATTGTAGGAGAATTTTGTGAAGTTGAGTGATTTACATAATGAGAATAGTAGAATGTGTGTAAATGGTAGTAATTAGTTATTATCATATGATATTTGACTGAATACATGCAAGATTGTGTGTGTGATATGTGCTGCTATTTATATTTTATAGTTAGGTTTGGAATTCGGAAAGTTAAGCCTTTTAGTTTCTTTCTTGTAATTATTATTCAATCCAATTATATAATAATAATAATAATAATAATAATAATAATAATATCATTGATGATGATGATTTATAATTTAACAAATTTTAATCTATGAGTTTGTAGAGTTTGAAGCGTTTGACCGTCTAGACGACATTCATTGGGAATAACAGTGAGAATTTATGTTATTGTTTTGGAGAATATGGGTTTTAATATTATTGAACTATCAATTATGACTTGATATCTCTGTGATCTTTAGTGTTTGAAATGTAATATCAATGGGTATTTTTTTTTTAATATTAATTTTGAGTTTTATTACTATCATACAATCAATTTTGAGTTGTCTTTGAATTGTAATCGTCAATGGATAGTTATTTTTAAAAAAAAATTAAATGTAATTATGTGCTGTTGAGTAATACTTGAGAGGGGGAAGGTGAATAGGTGATTTAATGTGATTAATAATATTAAAAAATAAATATTTTTTTTATAAGCATGCCACATGTCATTTTATGCCACATGTCAATTGTAGATTACTTCTATTTTGTTTTAATATATGTAATAGATTATAAAGTCATTACTTGGTTATAAAAACGTAGAATTCCACTCTTAATACGTAAGGGAAAAAAAATCACCCATAAAGGGGGTATTGTTAGTGATGTATAATGAGACCAAAGATGATCAAATTATACAAAAGCTAAGGATCTTTAAAAACCAAGATAAGAATCTTGCTTCTCAAAGTTCTTAAGGTTCGAAAATGGGATCGAATTGAATGGAAAAGATGGAAAAGAACTATGGGAAATGGTTACCAAAATGATGATGATGGACGAATGGATGAACGAACGAATGCTTGGATGATCAACAATGGCGACTTGAAGCTTCTTGGAAGGATAAAGACACACCACCTTCAAGAGATCTTCAATTCCTTCCTATCACCACCAAGGATGCCAACCTTGGATAGAAGAAGGGAGATGGTTTCGTTCTCCCTCAAGAGAAACGAAAAGGACTAGCACAAAACTAGAGAGAAAAACATCATGTGTTTACTTGTATTTGATTTATGAATGAATGAGATTACAAGGCACCCTAAGGGGTCTATTTATACTACTAGAGTCCCCCCTTAGGCGTGTACAAAACAAGAAAAGAGCCTTTTAGGGCTTACATCATCTACTCTAATGATTACATCATAAAGAAAACAATGAAGTAAGCTAGATTACAAATGATGATAACTTGCTCTATACTTAACCAAATTTAAAGATTATTGAACCATTAGAAAGCTCTTGGAATGTAGAACATTTCACTCTAGGACACTTTCCTTGGTAGCTTCATGGTTCTTGAGTTAGAGAGCAAATCATCACTCCTTCATGGTTAAGACCATTCGAATGTAGACCAAATGTGATAGTTTCAAGCTCTTTGTCAATGTACCTAAGTATTTGACTTCCATGATGTAGTTTTGGAACCAATTCTACATCATTCCCCCCTAGTTGAAAAGAGTTTGTCCTCAAACTAGGAATTTCTCCAATATCTCCATAAAAGGGCTTGAGATCACTCACATTAAAAGTGCAACTCCCTTCATAGTCTTCTCCAAGTTGCAATTTATAAGCGTTATCACCAATCTTCTCCAAAACTTTATAAGGACCATCTACTCTTGGTGCAAGCTTACCTTTCCTTTTAGAAGGAAATCTTTCTTTCTTCAAGTGAATCCAAACAAGGTCTCCCGGCTCAAATACAACCTTCTTCCTTGATTTATTCACCCTACTTGATACACTTAGGTATACTTCTCAATTTTAGCTCGAACCTCCTCATGTAGCTTCTTAATCTCTTCCACCCTTTTGTTAGCTTCAAAGCTAAACTTTGTTGATGTAGACATGGGCATGAGATCCATAGGTTGGAGAGGGTTCCTTCCATAAACAACTTGAAAAGGTGACAACCCTGTGGCTTTACTTGGACTTCGATTGAAGGCAAATTCAGCATGACATAGAAGAGTATCCCAACCCTTCTTGTCTTTACTCACCAATATCCAAAGAAGAGCTCCCAA
The DNA here is from genome assembly GCA_029582165.1 of Portulaca oleracea. Lineage (NCBI taxonomy): Eukaryota > Viridiplantae > Streptophyta > Magnoliopsida > Caryophyllales > Portulacaceae > Portulaca > Portulaca oleracea. The sequence goes on from CM055892.1 coordinate 11,551,196, forward strand.
AGTTCGATTAGTCACTTCGGTTTGTCCATCCGTTTGTGGATGACATGCGGTGCTAAACTTCAAGGTTGTACCAAGCTTCTTCCATAAAGTAAGCCAAAAATGACTAAGGAACTTGGAATCTCGATCACTTACCATGGTCTTTGGAATGCCATGTAGCTTCACTATTTCTTCAAAATAAAGATTTGCAACCTTAGTAGCATCATAAGTAGTATGGCATGGAATAAAATGAGCCATCTTGGAAAATCTATCAACGACCACCATAATAGAATCCTTGCCTCTTTGTGTTCGTGGTAAACCAACAACGAAGTCTAAGCTCACGTCTTCCCATGGATGATGTGGAATGGGCAAAGGAGTATACAACCCTTGTGGCAAAGCATGTGCCTTGGCGATATTGCAAGTATTACATCTCTTTACCATATGCTCAACATCTTTAATCATGCTTGGCCAAAAATAATGCTCCTTCATCATAAGGTAGGTCTTTTCAATTCCAAAGTGACCCGCCTAGGATCCTCCATAGACCTCCATGATCAACAACTCTCGAATGCTACTTTTAGGAATACAAAGTTGATTCCCTTTGAAAAGAAACCCATTCTCAATATGGAAAGGTTGATGAGGGTGCTTCTTACAAAGCTCATAAACCTCCTTGAAATCCTCATCATTTTCATACAACTCTTTAATATGCTCAAAACCAAGGACTCTTGAATCTAAAACATGAGTAAGTAAGTACCTTCTTGATAAAGCATCCGCTCCTTTGTTAAGATGTCCCGCTTTATGTTTGATCACAAAGTGGAATGCTTTCATATACTCCACCCATTTAACATGCCTTGGGTTTAACTTGTGTTGCCCTTGAATGAACTTAAGAGCCTCATGATCACTATGTAAGATGAATTCTCCACTTAGAAGATAATGTCTCCAATGTTCAAGAGCTCTTATGATGGCATAGAACTCATTATCATAGGTGCTATACTTCCTCTTAGCTTCATTTAACTTCTCACTAAAGTAAGAAATGGGGCGACCTTCTTGGGTTAGGACGGCTCCAATTCCTACTCCACTTGCATCCACTTCAACTTCAAACACTTTGTCAAAACATGGTAAAACAAGAATAGGTGCATGACACAATTTCTCCTTAATCACTTCAAACGCTTCATTAGCACCTCTAGTCCATATAAACTCCTTTCCTTTCAACAATTCGGTCATAGGTGCAAGAATGGAGCTAAAGTTCTTTATAAACCTTCTATAGAAAGATGCTAATCCATGAAAGCTTCGTACCTCATGAATGGACTTTGGTGTAGGCCACTCTTGAATAGCTTTCACCTTCTCCTTGACGACTTGTATTCCTTCTTGTGAAAGAACATATCCAAGGAACACAATCTTGGATGAGAAGAAATGGCATCTCTCCAAATTGGCGTATAGCTTCTCCTTCTCCAAGATGTACATGACCGACTCTAGATGCTTCACATATTCTCTTTCACTTCTACTATATACAAGAATATCATCAAAGTAAACTACAACACATTTACCAATAAGAGGCTTCAATACATGATTCATTAAGCGCATAAAGGTAGATAGTGCATTTGTAAGACCAAATGGCATCACAAGCCACTCATATAATCCTTCCTTGGTCTTGAATGTCGTTTTCCACTCATCTCCTTCATGAATCCTTATTTGATGATATCCACTCAAATCAACTTTAGAGAACACAACACTTCCATGTAGCTCATCAAGTAGATCCTCAAGGCGTGGGATTGGGAATCTATACTTGATTGTGATTTTGTTTATGGCTCGACAATCCATACACATTCTTTGAGAGCCATCTTTCTTGGGCACAAGTAAGACCGGAACGGCACATGGACTCATGCTTTCACGCACCAAGCCTTTGGATAAAAGCTCATCTACTTGCCTTTGTACTTCTTGAGCTTCTTTTGGATTCATTCGGTAGGCCGGTTTGTTGGGGAGCATAGAACCCGGAACTAGATCAATCTTGTGCTCAATTTCTCTTCTTGGAGGTAATCCCTTGGGCATCTCTTTTGGGAACAAGTGTTTGAAACGTTCCAAAAGAGGGTGAAGACGTGCATGCTCAATAGTTGGGGACGCTTCTTCCTCCTCCAAGTTTGCTAGAATAAGATCTTTATGCTTTTGAAATTCATGATGTTTGGCCTTCATGAATGTCACAATGTTAGTCTCCTCCTTTTGTGGTTGTTGTTGGGGACGTATGATCGATGATGGTGAGAGAGGAGCCAAAGTGATCTTCTTTTTGTTGAGAATAAACGAGTAGGTGTTCATTCTCCCATCATGCGTGACACTCCTATCAAAAAGCCAAGGTCTCCCAAGCATAATATGACAAGCATCCATTGGAATTACATCACACCAAATAGAATCTTTGTAGTTTCTTCAAATAGAAAGACTTACAAGAACACGATGAACCACTCGAATTCCCTTCCCATGACTTAGCCATTGAATGGTGTAAGGGGATGGGTGCGGACTAACCTCCAACTGTAGTTTGTTCACCATGGTTGTAGAAGCGGCATTAGTGCAACTTCCTCCATCAATGATTAGAGAACACACCTTGCCTTGAATAGTACACCTTGTGTGAAAGATGTTCTCCCTTTGTTCTAGCTCGTTTGGAACACTAGCAACACTTAAGGCCCTTCTTACTACTAGCATTTCTCCTTCATCGGCCTCTTCTACCTCCTCTTCCTCAGTCACGTCATTGTCTTCTTCTTTCATGTTCATCCTCATGATACTCCGCTCTACATACAAAGCACTTTGATATTCCACCAAAGATACTACTCTTTTGTTAGGACATTCCGAGGCATAATGTCCTAAGCCTTGACAACGAAAACACCTTCTTGGGGCTAGGGGTTTTGGTTCTTGGACGTGGGGTTTGGGAATGGATGGGGGTTGATTTTGTGTGCTCTTGTGTTTGGTTGTTTTGTGGGGAATGTGGGTTTTTGTGATGGATTGTATGGGCGTGTGTTTTGTGGGGGTTTGTACGAGGTTTGGTATTTGGTCACATTTTCTTTTCCTCTTTCCTTTCTTTGCCTTTCTACCATTAAGGCCAAAGAACTCAATTCGTCCAAAGATTGGTAAGGATGTAATTCAACAATGTTACGAATCCAATCATTTAGACCATATAGAAAACGTACCAAAGTTTGAGGTTCATCCTCTTGGAGATCACAACGCCAAAGAATATGCTCAAATTCCTTTGTGTACTCCTCCACACTTTTGCATCCTTGGACTAAACGTTGTAACTTGTAGTGGTTATCTTGGAGATAACTTGGTGGTAGAAACTTCTCTTGGAGCTTCTTTCTCATCTTATCCCACGTTCTTATCTTGTCCTTGCCTTTAGCTTGCCTCTTCTTTTGCAAATTGGTCCACCAAATGGACGCATGTTTTCGCAATTTAAGAGCCACATATTTGACCTTCTTTTCATCTTGGACCTCTTTAAGATCAAATACACGTTCAACGGTTTGCATCCAATCTAAAAAGTTTTCAGGATCAAGATTACCGTCAAATTCGGGAATCTCCACTTTGAAGTCGAAACGTTCCTCCCTTGGGGGACGTCTTTGAGGCACTTCTTCATCACTTTCATTGATTTCACTATCTCCACGGTTCACCCTATGTTGTAGATGCATGTATCTCTTAAGTTGATCGTTGAGATTGGTGATTTTTCTCTTCAAAGCTTCGACATCTTCTTAGGGTTCCATTGGAGTAGGTGCGGATGTGCTAGAATCGTTCATCTTGATCAATCTTTGGTGCAAAAGATTGCAAGGTTCATGGTTTAGGGGATTTGGTTGGGTAAAGGACGAGAGAGGTTTGTGCGTGGACGGATAGTGTTTGGGCTATCGGGTTTTTTTTTTTTTTTTTTGAGGCGTTGATGGTTCTTTATGAGTTCTTAATGGGTTCTTGTTGAGTTCTTGATGAGTTCTTGGAAGAACGATGGTGGCGTGATGATGGTGGGATGGTGGGGATGGATTTTTGATGGAAAGATGGTGAAAAGATGGATCAAGATCTAAGAAAATCAATCTCCTAAGCTCTGATACCAATTTTGATGTATAATGAGACCAAAGATGATCAAATTATACAAAAGCTAAGGATCTTTAAAAACCAAGATAAGAATCTTGCTTCTCAAAGTTCTTAAGGTTCGAAAATGGGATCGAATTGAATGGAAAAGATGGAAAAGAACTATGGGAAATGGTTACCAAAATGATGATGATGGACGAATGGATGAACGAACGAATGCTTGGATGATCAACAATGGCGACTTGAAGCTTCTTGGAAGGATAAAGACACACCACCTTCAAGAGATCTTCAATTCCTTCCTATCACCACCAAGGATGCCAACCTTGGATAGAAGAAGGAGATGGTTTCGTTCTCCTCAAGAGAAACGAAAAGGACTAGCACAAAACTAGAGAGAAAAACATCATGTGTTTACTTGTATTTGATTTATGAATGAATGAGATTACAAGGCACCCTAAGGGGTCTATTTATACTACTAGAGTCCCCCCTTAGACGTGTACAAAATAAGAAAAGAGCCTTTTAGGGCTTACATCATCTACTCTAATGATTACATCATAAAGAAAACAATGAACTAAGCTAGATTACAAATGATGATAACTTGCTCTATACTTAACCAAATTTAAAGATTCTTGAACCATTAGAAAGCTCTTGGAATGTAGAACATTTCACTCTAGGACACTTTCCTTGGTAGCTTCATGGTTCTTGAGTTAGAGAGCAAATCATCACTCCTTCATGGTTAAGACCATTCGAATGTAGACCAAATGTGATAGTTTCAAGCTCTTTGTCAATGTACCTAAGTATTTGACTTCCATGATGTAGTTTTGGAACCAATTCTACATCATTCCCCCCTAGTTGAAAAGAGTTTGTCCTCAAACTAGGAATTTCTCCAATATGTCCATAAAAGGGCTTGAGATCACTCACATTAAAAGTGCAACTCCCTTCATAGTCTTCTCCAAGTTGCAATTTATAAGGTTTATCACCAATCTTCTCCAAAACTTTATAAGGACCATCTCCTCTTGGTGCAAGCTTACCTTTCCTTTTAGAAGGAAATCTTTCTTTCTTCAAGTGAATCCAAACAAGGTCTCCCGGCTCAAATACAACCATCTTCCTTGATTTATTCACCCTACTTGATACACTTAGGTATACTTCTCAATTTTAGCTCGAACCTCCTCATGTAGCTTCTTAATCTCTTCCACCCTTTTGTTAGCTTCAAAGCTAAACTTTGTTGATGTAGACATGGGCGTGAGATCCATAGGTTGGAGAGGGTTCCTTCCATAAACAACTTGAAAAGGTGACAACCCTGTGGCTTTACTTGGACTTCGATTGAAGGCAAATTCAGCATGACATAGAAGAGTATCCCAACCCTTCTTGTCTTTACTCACCAATATCCGAAGAAGAGCTCCCAAAGTTCGATTAGTCACTTCGGTTTGTCCATCCGTTTGTGGATGACATGCGGTGCTAAACTTCAAGGTTGTACCAAGCTTCTTCCATAAAGTAAGCCAAAAATGACTAAGGAACTTGGAATCTCGATCACTTACCATGGTCTTTGGAATGCCATGTAGCTTCACTATTTCTTCAAAATAAAGATTTGCAACCTTAGTAGCATCATAAGTAGTATGGCATGGAATAAAATGAGCCATCTTGGAAAATCTATCAACGACCACCATAATAGAATCCTTGCCTCTTTGTGTTCGTGGTAAACCAACAACGAAGTCTAAGCTCACGTCTTCCCAAGGATGATGTTGAATGGGCAAAGGAGTATACAACCCTTGTGGCAAAGCATGTGCCTTGGCGATATTGCAAGTATTACATCTCTTTACCATATGCTCAACATCTTTAATCATGCTTGGCCAAAAATAATGCTCCTTCATCATAAGGTAGGTCTTTTCAATTCCAAAGTGACCCGCCTAGGATCCTCCATAGACCTCCATGATCAACAACTCTCGAATGCTACTTTTAGGAATACAAAGTTGATTCCCTTTGAAAAGAAACCCATTCTCAATATGGAAAGGTTGATGAGGGTGCTTCTTACAAAGCTCATAAACCTCCTTGAAATCCTCATCATTTTCATACAACTCTTTAATATGCTCAAAACCAAGGACTCTTGAATCTAAAACATGAGTAAGTAAGTACCTTCTTGATAAAGCATCCGCTCCTTTGTTAAGATGTCCCGCTTTATGTTTGTTCACAAAGTGGAATGCTTTCATATACTCCACCCATTTAGCATGCCTTGGGTTTAACTTGTGTTGCCCTTGAATGAACTTAAGAGCCTCATGATCACTATGTAAGATGAATTCTCCACTTAGAAGATAATGTCTCCAATGTTCAAGAGCTCTTATGATGGCATAGAACTCATTATCATAGGTGCTATACTTCCTCTTAGCTTCATTTAACTTCTCACTAAAGTAAGAAATGGGGCGACCTTCTTGGGTTAGGACGGCTCCAATTCCTACTCCACTTGCATCCACTTCAACTTCAAACACTTTGTCAAAACATGGTAAAACAAGAATAGGTGCATGACACAATTTCTCCTTAATCACTTCAAACGCTTCATTAGCACCTCTAGTCCATATAAACTCCTTTCCTTTCAACAATTCGGTCATAGGTGCAAGAATGGAGCTAAAGTTCTTTATAAACCTTCTATAGAAAGATGTTAATCCATGAAAGCTTCGTACCTCATGAATGGACTTTGGTGTAGGCCACTCTTGAATAGCTTTCACCTTCTCCTTGACGACTTGTATTCCTTCTTGTGAAAGAACATATCCAAGGAACACAATCTTGGATGAGAAGAAATGGCATCTCTCCAAATTGGCGTATAGTTTCTCCTTCTCCAAGATGTACATGACCAACTCTAGATGCTTCACATGTTCTCTTTCACTTCTACTATATACAAGAATATCATCAAAGTAAACTACAACACATTTACCAATAAGAGGCTTCAATACATGATTCATTAAGCGCATAAAGGTAGATAGTGCATTTGTAAGACCAAATGGCATCACAAGCCACTCATATAATCCTTCCTTGGTCTTGAATGTCGTTTTCCACTCATCTCCTTCATGAATCCTTATTTGATGATATCCACTCCTCAAATCAACTTTAGAGAACACAACACTTCCATGTAGCTCATCAAGTAGATCCTCAAGGCGTGGGATTGGGAATCTATACTTGATTGTGATTTTGTTTATGGCTCGACAATCCATACACATTCTTTGAGAGCCATCTTTCTTGGGCACAAGTAAGACCGGAACGGCACATGGACTCATGCTTTCACGCACCAAGCCTTTGGATAAAAGCTCATATACTTGCCTTTGTACTTCTTGAGCTTCTTTTGGATTCATTCGGTAGGCCTGTTTGTTGGGGAGCATAGAACCCGGAACTAGATCAATCTTGTGCTCAATTTCTCTTCTTGGAGGTAATCCCTTGGGCATCTCTTTTGGGAACAAGTGTTTGAAACGTTCCAAAAGAGGGTGAAGACGTGCATGCTCAATAGTTGGGGACGCTTCTTCCTCCTCCAAGTTTGCTAGAATAAGATCTTTATGCTCTTGAAATTCATGATGTTCGGCCTTCATGAATGTCACAATGTTAGTCTCCTCCTTTTGTGGTTGTTGTTGGGGACGTATGATCGATGATGGTGAGAGAGGAGCCAAAGTGATCTTCTTTTTGTTGAGAATAAACGAGTAGGTGTTCATTCTCCCATCACGCGACACTCCTATCAAAAAGCCAAGGTCTCCCAAGCAAAATATGACAAGCATCCATTGGAATTACATCACACCAAATAGAATCTTTGTAGTTTCTTCCAATAGAAAGACTTACAAGAACACGATGAACCACTCGAATTCCCTTCCCATGACTTAGCCATTGAATGGTGTAAGGGGATGGGTGCGGACTAACCTCCAACTGTAGTTTGTTCACCATGGTTGTAGAAGCGGCATTATTGCAACTTCCTCCATCAATGATTAGAGAACACACCTTGCCTTGAATAGTACACCTTGTGTGAAAGATGTTCTCCCTTTGTTCTAGCTCGTTTGGAACACTAGCAACACTTAAGGCCCTTCTTACTACTAGCATTTCTCCTTCATCGGCCTCTTCTACCTCCTCTTCCTCATTCACGTCATTGTCTTCTTCTTTCTCATGTTCATCCTCATGATACTCCGGCTCTACATACAAAGCACTTTGATATTCCACCAAAGATACTACTCTTTTGTTAGGACATTCCGAGGCATAATGTCCTAAGCCTTGACAACGAAAACACCTTCTTGGGGCTAGGGGTTTTGGTTCTTGGACGTGGGGTTTGGGAATGGATGGGGGTTGATTTTGTGGTGCTCTTGTGTTTGGTTGTTTTGTGGGGAATGTGGGTTTTTGTGATGGATTGTATGGGCGTGTGTTTTGTGGGGGTTTGTACGAGGTTTGGTATTTGGTCACATTTTCTTTTCCTCTTTCCTTTCTTTGCCTTTCTACCTTTAAGGCCAAAGAACTCAATTCGTCCAAAGATTGGTAAGGATGTAATTCAACAATGTTACGAATCCAATCATTTAGACCATATAGAAAACGTACCAAAGTTTGAGGTTCATCCTCTTGGAGATCACAACGCCAAAGAATATGCTCAAATTCCTTTGTGTACTCCTCCACACTTTTGCATCCTTGGACTAAACGTTGTAACTTGTAGTGGTTATCTTGGAGATAACTTGGTGGTAGAAACTTCTCTTGGAGCTTCTTTCTCATCTTATCCCACGTTCTTATCTTGTCCTTGCCTTTAGCTTGCCTCTTCTTTTGCAAATTGGTCCACCAAATGGACGCATGTTTTCGCAATTTAAGAGCCACATATTTGACCTTCTTTTCATCTTGGACCTCTTTAAGATCAAATACACGTTCAACGGTTTGCATCCAATCTAAAAAGTTTTCAGGATCAAGATTACCGTCAAATTCGGGAATCTCCACTTTGAAGTCGAAACGTTCCTCCCTTGGGGGACGTCTTTGAGGCACTTCTTCATCACTTTCATTGATTTCACTATCTCCACGGTTCACCCTATGTTGTAGATGCATGTATCTCTTAAGTTGATCGTTGAGATTGGTGATTTTTCTCTTCAAAGCTTCGACATCTTCTTAGGGTTCCATTGGAGTAGGTGCGGATGTGCTAGAATCGTTCATCTTGATCAATCTTTGGTGCAAAAGATTGCAAGGTTCATGGTTTAGGGGATTTGGTTGGGTAAAGGACGAGAGAGGTTTGTGCGTGGACGGATAGTGTTTGGGCTATGGGGTTTTTTTTTTTTTTTTGAGGCGTTGATGGTTCTTTATGAGTTCTTAATGGGTTCTTGTTGAGTTCTTGATGAGTTCTTGGAAGAACGATGGTGACGTGATGATGGTGGGATGGTGGGGATGGATTTTTGATGGAAAGATGGTGAAAAGATGGATCAAGAACTAAGAGAATCAATCTCCTAAGCTCTGATACCAATTTTGATGTATAATGAGACCAAAGATGATCAAATTATACAAAAGCTAAGGATCTTTAAAAACCAAGATAAGAATCTTGCTTCTCAAAGTTCTTAAGGTTCGAAAATGGGATCGAATTGAATGGAAAAGATGGAAAAGAACTATGGGAAATGGTTACCAAAATGATGATGATGGACGAATGGATGAACGAACGAATGCTTGGATGATCAACAATGGCGACTTGAAGCTTCTTGGAAGGATAAAGACACACTACCTTCAAGAGATCTTCAATTCCTTCCTATCACCACCAAGGATGCCAACCTTGGATAGAAGAAGGGAGATGGTTTCGTTCTCCCTCAAGAGAAACGAAAAGGACTAGCACAAAACTAGAGAGAAAAACATCATGTGTTTACTTGTATTTTATTTATGAATGAATGAGATTACAAGGCACCCTAAGGGGTCTATTTATACTACTAGAGTCCCCCCTTAGACGTGTACAAAATAAGAAAAGAGCCTTTTAGGGCGTACATCATCTACTCTAATGATTACATCATAAAGAAAACAATGAACTAAGCTAGATTACAAATGATGATAACTTGCTCTATACTTAACCAAATTTAAAGATTCTTGAACCATTAGAAAGCTCTTGGAATGTAGAACATTTCACTCTAGGACACTTTCCTTGGTAGCTTCATGGTTCTTGAGTTAGAGAGCAAATCATCACTCCTTCATGGTTAAGACCATTCGAATGTAGACCAAATGTGATAGTTTCAAGCTCTTTGTCAATGTACCTAAGTATTTGACTTCCATGATGTAGTTTTGGAACCAATTCTACATCATTCCCCCCTAGTTGAAAAGAGTTTGTCCTCAAACTAGGAATTTCTCCAATATGTCCATAAAAGGGCTTGAGATCACTCACATTAAAAGTGCAACTCCCTTCATAGTCTTCTCCAAGTTGCAATTTATAAGGTTTATCACCAATCTTCTCCAAAACTTTATAATGACCATCTCCTCTTGGTGCAAGCTTACCTTTCCTTTTAGAAGGAAATCTTTCTTTCTTCAAGTGAATCCAAACAAGGTCTCCCGGCTCAAATACAACCTTCTTCCTTGATTTATTCACCCTACTTGATACACTTAGGTATACTTCTCAATTTTAGCTCGAACCTCCTCATGTAGCTTCTTAATCTCTTCCACCCTTTTGTTAGCTTCAAAGCTAAACTTTGTTGATGTAGACATGGGCGTGAGATCCATAGGTTGGAGAGGGTTCCTTCCATAAACAACTTGAAAAGGTGACAACCCTGTGGCTTTACTTGGACTTCGATTGAAGGCAAATTCAGCATGACATAGAAGAGTATCCCAACCCTTCTTGTCTTTACTCACCAATATCCGAAGAAGAGCTCCCAAAGTTCGATTAGTCACTTCGGTTTGTCCATCCGTTTGTGGATGACACGCGGTGCTAAACTTCAAGGTTGTACCAAGCTTCTTCCATAAAGTAAGCCAAAAATGACTAAGGAACTTGGAATCTCGATCACTTACCATGGTCTTTGGAATGCCATGTAGCTTCACTATTTCTTCAAAATAAAGATTTGCAACCTTAGTAGCATCATAAGTAGTATGGCATGGAATAAAATGAGCCATCTTGGAAAATCTATCAACGACCACCATAATAGAATCCTTGCCTCTTTGTGTTCGTGGTAAACCAACGACGAAGTCTAAGCTCACGTCTTCCCATGGATGATGTGGAATGGGCAAAGGAGTATACAACCCTTGTGGCAAAGCATGTGCCTTGGCGATATTGCAAGTATTACATCTCTTTACCATATGCTCAACATCTTTAATCATGCTTGGCCAAAAATAATGCTCCTTCATCATAAGGTAGGTCTTTTCAATTCCAAAGTGACCCGCCTAGGATCCTCCAAAGACCTCCATGATCAACAACTCTCGAATGCTACTTTTAGGAATACAAAGTTGATTCCCTTTGAAAAGAAACCCATTCTCAATATGGAAAGTTTGATGAGGGTGCTTCTTACAAAGCTCATAAACCTCCTTGAAATCCTCATCATTTTCATACAACTCTTTAATATGCTCAAAACCAAGGACTCTTGAATCTAAAACATGAGTAAGTAAGTACCTTCTTGATAAAGCATCCGCTCCTTTGTTAAGATGTCCCGCTTTATGTTTGATCACAAAGTGGAATGCTTTCATATACTCCACCCATTTAGCATACCTTGGGTTTAACTTGTGTTGCCCTTGAATGAACTTAAGAGCCTCATGATCACTATGTAAGATGAATTCTCCACTTAGAAGATAATGTCTCCAATGTTCAAGAGCTCTTATGATGGCATAGAACTCATTATCATAGGTGCTATACTTCCTCTTAGCTTCATTTAACTTCTCACTAAAGTAAGAAATGGGGCGACCTTCTTGGGTTAGGACGGCTCCAATTCCTACTCCACTTGCATCCACTTCAACTTCAAACACTTTGTCAAAACATGGTAAAACAAGAATAGGTGCATGACACAATTTCTCCTTAATCACTTCAAACGCTTCATTAGCACCTCTAGTCCATATAAACTCCTTTCCTTTCAACAATTCGGTCATAGGTGCAAGAATGGAGCTAAAGTTCTTTATAAACCTTCTATAGAAAGATGTTAATCCATGAAAGCTTCGTACCTCATGAATGGACTTTGGTGTAGGCCACTCTTGAATAGCTTTCACCTTCTCCTTGACGACTTGTATTCCTTCTTGTGAAAGAACATATCCAAGGAACACAATCTTGGATGAGAAGAAATGGCATCTCTCCAAATTGGCGTATAGCTTCTCCTTCTCCAAGATGTACATGACCGACTCTAGATGCTTCACATGTTCTCTTTCACTTCTACTATATACAAGAATATCATCAAAGTAAACTACAACACATTTACCAATAAGAGGCTTCAATACATGATTCATTAAGCGCATAAAGGTAGATAGTGCATTTGTAAGACCAAATGGCATCACAAGCCACTCATATAATCCTTCCTTGGTCTTAAATGTCGTTTTCCACTCATCTCCTTCATGAATCCTTATTTGATGATATCCACTCCTCAAATCAACTTTAGAGAACACAACACTTCCATGTAGCTCATCAAGTAGATCCTCAAGGCGTGGGATTGGGAATCTATACTTGATTGTGATTTTGTTTATGGCTCGACAATCCATACACATTCTTTGAGAGCCATCTTTCTTGGGCACAAGTAAGACCGGAACGGCACATGGACTCATGCTTTCACGCACCAAGCCTTTGGATAAAAGCTCATCTACTTGCCTTTGTACTTCTTGAGCTTCTTTTGGATTCATTCGGTAGGCCGGTTTGTTGGGGAGCATAGAACCCGGAACTAGATCAATCTTGTGCTCAATTTCTCTTCTTGGAGGTAATCCCTTGGGCATCTCTTTTGGGAACAAGTGTTTGAAACGTTCCAAAAGAGGGTGAAGACGTGCATGCTCAATAGTTGGGGACGCTTCTTCCTCCTCCAAGTTTGCTAGAATAAGATCTTTATGCTCTTGAAATTCATGATGTTCGGCCTTCATGAATGTCACAATGTTAGTCTCCTCCTTTTGTGGTTGTTGTTGGGGACGTATGATCGATGATGGTGAGAGAGGAGCCAAAGTGATCTTCTTTTTGTTGAGAATAAACGAGTAGGTGTTCATTCTCCCATCATGCGTGACACTCCTATCAAAAAGCCAAGGTCTCCCAAGCAAAATATGACAAGCATCCATTGGAATTACATCACACCAAATAGAATCTTTGTAGTTTCTTCCAATAGAAAGACTTACAAGAACACGATGAACCACTCGAATTCCCTTCCCATGACTTAGCCATTGAATGGTGTAAGGGGATGGGTGCGGACTAACCTCCAACTGTAGTTTGTTCACCATGGTTGTAGAAGCGGCATTAGTGCAACTTCCTCCATCAATGATTAGAGAACACACCTTGCCTTGAATAGTACACCTTGTGTGAAAGATGTTCTCCCTTTGTTCTAGCTCGTTTGGAACACTAGCAACACTTAAGGCCCTTCTTACTACTAGCATTTCTCCTTCATCGGCCTCTTCTACCTCCTCTTCCTCATTCACGTCATTGTCTTCTTCTTTCTCATGTTCATCCTCATGATACTCCGGCTCTACATACAAAGCACTTTGATATTCCACCAAAGATACTACTCTTTTGTTAGGACATTCCGAGGCATAATGTCCTAAGCCTTGACAACGAAAACACCTTCTTGGGGCTAGGGGTTTTGGTTCTTGGACGTGGGGTTTGGGAATGGATGGGGGTTGATTTTGTGGTGCTCTTGTGTTTGGTTGTTTTGTGGGGAATGTGGGTTTTTGTGATGGATTGTATGGGCGTGTGTTTTGTATTACGAGGTTTGGTATTTGGTCACATTTTCTTTTCCTCTTTCCTTTCTTTGCCTTTCTACCTTTACGGCCAAAGAACTCAATTCGTCCAAAGATTGGTAAGGATGTAATTCAACAATGTTACGAATCCAATCATTTAGACCATATAGAAAACGTACCAAAGTTTGAGGTTCATCCTCTTGGAGATCACAACGCCAAAGAATATGCTCAAATTCCTTTGTGTACTCCTCCACACTTTTGCATCCTTGGACTAAACGTTGTAACTTGTAGTGGTTATCTTGGAGATAACTTGGTAGAAACTTCTCTTGGAGCTTCTTTCTCATCTTATCCCACGTTCTTATCTTGTCCTTGCCTTTAGCTTGCCTCTTCTTTTGCAAATTGGTCCACCAAATGGACGCATGTTTTCGCAATTTAAGAGCCACATATTTGACCTTCTTTTCATCTTGGACCTCTTTAAGATCAAATACACGTTCAACGGTTTGCATCCAATCTAAAAAGTTTTCAGGATCAAGATTACCGTCAAATTCGGGAATCTCCACTTTGAAGTCGAAACGTTCCTCCCTTGGGGGACGTCTTTGAGGCACTTCTTCATCACTTTCATTGATTTCACTATCTCCACGGTTCACCCTATGTTGTAGATGCATGTATCTCTTAAGTTGATCGTTGAGATTGGTGATTTTTCTCTTCAAAGCTTCGACATCTTCTTAGGGTTCCATTGGAGTAGGTGCGGATGTGCTAGAATCGTTCATCTTGATCAATCTTTGGTGCAAAAGATTGCAAGGTTCATGGTTTAGGGGATTTGGTTGGGTAAAGGACGAGAGAGGTTTGTGCGTGGACGGATAGTGTTTGGGCTATGAGGTTTTTTTTTTTTTTTGAGGCGTTGATGGTTCTTTATGAGTTCTTAATGGGTTCTTGTTGAGTTCTTGATGAGTTCTTGGAAGAACGATGGTGGCGTGATGATGGTGGGATGGTGGGGATGGATTTTTGATGGAAAGATGGTGAAAAGATGGATCAAGAACTAAGAGAATCAATCTCCTAAGCTCTGATACCAATTTTGATGTATAATGAGACCAAAGATGATCAAATTATACAAAAGCTAAGGATCTTTAAAAACCAAGATAAGAATCTTGCTTCTCAAAGTTCTTAAGGTTCGAAAATGGGATCGAATTGAATGGAAAAGATGGAAAAGAACTATGGGAAATGGTTACCAAAATGATGATGATGGACGAATGGATGAACGAACGAATGCTTGGATGATCAACAATGGCGACTTGAAGCTTCTTGGAAGGATAAAGACACACCACCTTCAAGAGATCTTCAATTCCTTCCTATCACCACCAAGGATGCCAACCTTGGATAGAAGAAGGGAGATGGTTTCGTTCTCCCTCAAGAGAAACGAAAAGGACTAGCACAAAACTAGAGAGAAAAACATCATGTGTTTACTTGTATTTGATTTATGAATGAATGAGATTACAAGGCACCCTAAGGGGTCTATTTATACTACTAGAGTCCCCCCTTAGACGTGTACAAAATAAGAAAAGAGCCTTTTAGGGCTTACATCATCTACTCTAATGATTACATCATAAAGAAAACAATGAACTAAGCTAGATTACAAATGATGATAACTTGCTCTATACTTAACCAAATTTAAAGATTCTTGAACCATTAGAAAGCTCTTGGAATGTAGAACATTTCACTCTAGGACACTTTCCTTGGTAGCTTCATGGTTCTTGAGTTAGAGAGCAAATCATCACTCCTTCATGGTTAAGACCATTCGAATGTAGACCAAATGTGATAGTTTCAAGCTCTTTGTCAATGTACCTAAGTATTTGACTTCCATGATGTAGTTTTGGAACCAAATCTACATCAGTTAGTGTATAAAACTTACATATACATGTAAATTTATATTCTTGGTATAAAAGTATACATGATACCCCTTTTAGCACATGTCCAAAATATAGTTAGAATAATTAATTAAGTGCTGGAAATTCATAAAACCAAGTAGTACACGTACCTGAAACTTGAGTAAACACGACAACACGAGCAGGGATTTGAACAGCGGACGGCAACGACCACTTGGAGGGACTTAGAAAAGAGAAGAAAATTATAAGTAGACCCCTATCTAGGTAGGAGAAAGGATGGATAACTTGAATAAATCAATCGGCTTGAATTATGAATTTAATTCCCCATCTTGCAATGAAAGGACCATAACTAACTCTATAGACATCGTATCATCGCATAAGAGGACTTTTCGGAAAGCTTAAAACACGCCTTACAACTTTGTAGTTAACCCCGAAGACCAAAAACATGATTAAGAAAGCCAAAACTCTGATTTCCCTAATCTGCCCAGAAAATAGAAGTGTCGGTAAAGCTTTTTCGAAAGACCATAACTTGGGTCACACTAATCGGTTTTGGGCCCGTAAGCTATCTATGGAAAGAACTCACACCCCAACTTTACTTTTCATCCCCAATTGATTTAAGCTTGGGAAGAGGTCGGATTTTAGCCTAGAATAAGGGCAGTCACACTTGTGTTATTTTTGGAAAACTCAAGATTTTTGTCCTTCAATAAAAAGCTTATATCTTGCCCGTCCGACATCCTATTAATGCATGCTATACCATTCTGGAAAGCTTAGAGTATCTCCTAAAACTTTCATGTTCAGACCTTAGGCCATAGTAACCTCTAACTATTTGAAAAGCACCCATCTTTGTTCTGTCGTCATAAAAATTTCAAACTTGCGCAGTTTTACGATTTTGGCCATAAATTCTAAAATATACAACGAAATGATGAACCGTAAAAATCGGGTGTTAGCTACCACTTTTATCTATCTAATTAAGCCTGAATATTATCTTGAATCATTTCTCTTATTTTCTGGAAAAACCAAAAACCCACCAGATTGCATACTCTCTTAGAATTCATTGACATGCAAGCCTAAATCCTTGTGTTTGACCAAAAATCCTTCATGAAGCATAACATGGTCTCCACACACCCAAAATCCAGCCTTGAAAAGCCCAGAGAATTACTAAACACAATTAATTTAGGTCCATGCAATCTAACCACAACAATTCATTTCACAAGCTACACCAAACTTCACATGCACTACCACAAAACATTCATTCTTTGCATTTTATGTATAATCTATAGCTATGCATTTGAATCAAACAACTTTCTCATGGTTCCACATAAAATTATACTACTAAAATTACATGCATGCTCATTTTCCACAAGCAATTCACTTAATATAACTAAGACAACAAGGGATTATCAAACTCACCCCAACTTTCTTCCTTTGAGCTTGAATCCTTCACCTTTCTTTAGGTAAAACTAGAACTTCACAACCACTTCTGAAAAGTAACATAAAAACCCCACTAAAACCCATATTCTAACTTAAACTTAATTAGAAAAAGAAAGAGGAGTAAGAGAAGCAAGTTAGAGGGAGTTACACTTTGCAAGATGGTGAAGAAGGATGATGATGATGTGGTGGTGACGTGGTGGCCGGCGGCGGCTGGCGTCCGGCAGGAGGTGGTCGCCGGCGGTGGTTGGCAGACAAAGGGAGAGGGACGAGTGTTAGAGTGAGGGGAGACCAAGGGGCAAGCACAAGCAAAAATTTGCTGGGAGGTGCCATACATTCTCAAAAACTAACTCGTGGGGGACAACATTTTTTTAATGCACTCAAAGGGGACCAATTCCTCAAATAAATGGTTGTAAGGTGCCTTTCCGGCCATTTCTTACCGACAATCATTAAAAGACTAAAATGGCCTTGGGTGTGTATGTTAAAAGACGAAGAAGCCCTTATATTTGCCCGCTCAAAAAATGAAGGCTTGTCGACTACCTTTTTCAATGCATGCCAACTACCACTGAACCAAACACAATTCAGTCGAACGTTTGTTGAAATTCTTCATCAAGGGAAGGAGGTGGCTGGGACGGTGATCGGAGTTCGAGACAGTTGCTTGGATGTCGGAAAGGTGGTGCTGATCTCCAGGGCTTGCGTTGATCGTCGAAACAGAGCAGAACAATGGTGAGTGAAATTGTGTGTACTGACAGTGTAGTTAGGGTTTAAATTTGGTTTAGGGTTCGAAATTTGTTCAGGGTTTGCTGGGTATTAGTTGTTGTTCATGTAGCCGTTTATTGTTAATGGTAGTTTGTAAGGTGATTGAAGTTTGAAAGTAAATTAGTCAAAAGACCTTTGTTCAGTGTTGGGTATTTGAAGTGTCGAAAGATTTGATTTTTATAGGGATAAATTTTTGCAATTTATGGTAATCAATTGCTGTTTATTCATTTTTAGTTGCTTAACTTGTTGTGTAGGGTGATTCAATGAAGTCATTCATTGTTAGATTCCATACAAAAAGATTTTTCATCCCTGAGCATGACCTAGACAAATACAATCAGAAGGAACTGTCGACTGTTTGTTGACATTAAGCAGAGGTTCATTCAAGATATGGAGAAATTTCCTAAGTTTGTTGGGATTAATTGGTACCTACATTGGAAAGAGAACAAGAAGATACCTTTGATTACTGACACTGACTAGGACAAATTTGCGGGAGCTTGGTCAAAGCTGGAGCAAGTGAAGACATTTTCTGTTGAATTGGTTGAGTTGGCTGGTAAGGGAAAGCTGCAACAAACTGTGGAAAGCATCGAGGTTTCAGCACCTGATGAAATTGTGGTGGAAATGTCCTTGAGTCAAGCAAATGCATGGGCTGATGAATTGATACAAACCCCTGTTGATACTCAGCATAGCCAAATTGGTAGTCAGAATGTGAACAACAAGGAACCATCTTCAAGCATAGGCCAGAGGTTTGGCAGTAGGCAAACAAAGTTACCTTTGTTTGATGTGAGTAGTGCGCTCCAACAAGACATTACTGGAGGCAGCATAAGCGTGAAAGTTATGACGGACTCAACTAGAATCATCAATATACTGAAAGAAACCTTAGGCTCTTCATGAGAATGCCAAGAACTCCTTTACAGATGCAGGGCAAGGACCACCCTTTAAAAATTTTGTGTAGTTGAAAAAACGAGTGGAGTTAATATTAAGGAAGCTCGTGACCTTGCCAACAAGGCAAGGAAAATATCACTTTCTTAAGTTGTTGGTTGTTTTTTTTTTATTGGAATAGATCAAATGAGCATGAGCCTTGTAGAGTGGAATCGAATAATACCTTAAGTGCGGAAGCGAGATCGAATTGCCGAATCTTGTTCCACGAATAGCACGACACAGTTCCCGATCAACACCGAAATAATATCGATTACCAGCAACTACTAGGATAGAGTTGCTGGAATTAATCACACCCGAAACCCAAAAACTTGATGGTGGTTTTCCCAGAGAAAAGGAGAGAATTAGAATACTTGTTGTGTATTCTGTGTCTAATATCTCCCACGGAGGGATCTATTTATACTTTAGCATATGGAGTTGTATTCCAATACAACTCAGATTAGGAGTAAGATTCCTTATCAAATAATAACTCCTAATTTATCTAGAAACCAAATTCTAGGCAAATTAGGATTACTTTAATTAATGAATGATTAAGTGGCCGCTAATTACCAACAGCTCCCACTCGGCCACGTAGACCGATCTGGAAAAATCTAATCTCGTAATTCTCTTCTCGTTTCATACGGGAATCGGGTGTGCGATCGATAAGAACAAAGTAGTGTTATATCAAATCACCAGCTGACCAACATAACACTATCAAAAAGGAACGGACAACACCCTCAACCATCCATAACATCACCACATGGCATACACTGTCCCTTTTATGCCAATTGATATATCATTGATTATATTTCTATATAATCGCCCGGGCTGATATGATGAATAAGGAATGGTTTTCCTTAGCTACTCATAGCATTATGTTTCAGTGAGACTGCTTTCCTAATGTGTTCCACTGAACTGTATACATCTATAGCTCTTGGAGTGCACACTAAAGAAGCAAACATCTCACTTAGATTTCATGCCATAGTACTAAGTCAAAAGGGGATTGTATAATGTAGACAACTGAGTCATACTAGGATCACACAGTGACAAGGTAGGGAACTAATTGTCACTCCATTAGATCGACTTAAAGCACACACAGTATGAATTGTGTGTCATGGTATAACTCCCACTAAGGTAAGGTCGTCACTTTTCTTTATACCATGCGAATTACAAGTCTAGCTCTACATTAAACCAACTTGATTGACCTAAGCGACGTACGTAACAGCGCTTAGTCATTTTATATCCGGCTTGAGGCTTCAATATAAGGTTGTTTTATATTCGATTCAAGAGAATCTTATCTTAGACTTACTAAGGCGGCTATCTAATATTATCATTTATACCACGCAAATATAAAATGACCAACATTGCACACATAGTGTCAAGAAGGTTTAAGTCTCACCCTAACCACTACTCAAGTGCTTAGGGTTGGTGACCTGTGTGATTAGGTTACCAGAAGCCTAGTGACTAACACATGTGCCTATTCGAGCAACCAAAGGAAAAAAGAAACACAATATAATTCAAGTAATTAAGAAACACCGATCTTTATTACACTAAAAAGTTCAATGTGAAGAATTTGTCCAAACATAAATAAGATAGATCACACATCTAAACTCTTTGTAGACCTAGACTCATCATGTGAGTTTTGAACACATCTCTAGGAGTAGGCTTAGTCAGAGGGTCAGCAATCATCTTGTGTGTAGATAAGTATCTCACAACAACTTCCTTTTGCTTTATCGCGTCCCTCACAAAGTGGTAACGCCTCTTGATATGCTTAGCTTTCCTATGAAACTTAGGATCCTTAGCGTACTGAATCGCAGCAGTATTGTCGCACCACATCTCCACAGGATCATTAACTCTCGGAGTGAGGTTGAGATCCTGGAGAAGGCTCCTAAGCCAAATTGCCTCTTGGGTGGCAACGCAGCAAGAGACATACTCGGCTTCCATGGTCGATAAAGATATGTAGTCTTGCTTCTTACTACACCAAGATATCGCTCCTCCACCAAGAGTGAAAACATACCCTGAGGTAGACCTCGACTCATCAAGGTCACCACCACAGTCTGCGTCCGAATACCCCCTCAACTTTAGGTCTCCACCTTGATAACACAATACCAAGTCTGTGGTTCCACGAAGATAGCGCATTATTCTTTTTACGACTTGCCAGTGAGCAGGCCCTGGGGTGTTTTGGTAATGACTCACCAATCCAACTGCAAAGCAAATGTCAAGCCGCGTACACAACTTGGCATACATTAAGCTTCCTATGGCACTTGAATAAGGGACTCTGCTCATTTTCTGCTTCTCATCATCTGTCTTAGGACACTGTTCAAGACTCAAGGCAAGACCTTTTTCAACTGGAGTATCAACGGGTTTGGAATGATTCATTTGAAATCGTTCTAGAACCTTCTCGACATATGCCCTTTGGCATAAACCAAGGAGTTTCTTGGAACGATCCCTAATAATTTCCACACCTAGGACATACTTAGCTTCACCCATATCCTTCATCTCAAAGATAGAGGACAACCAATGTTTGGTTTCATTGATTATCTCACTACAAAAAAATATGCATCTTTCCACGCATATTTTCCCACGCTTATTTAAATGAGGGGAAAAGAATCGTGCATATTCCTACTATATGCAATGGCCACGCTTAGTAAGAGTGGTTAAACGGTAAGCACGCATATAAGCGTAAGCGCCATGTAAGAGTTTGGCCACACTTATTAAGTGAGGTTATAACATTCTCCCAAACAAACCTATATTTCTACATATAATATGTGTGGCAGACAACAATTTTACATTATAATTTTTTTTTTTCAAAATAGTATAATATTTGAATTAGCCTCCAGGTTTAATTAAGGAATTAATTTAGTCTTAAAAATAATTTCAAAAAAAGTAAAAGAAACATTAAGGAATATTGAATTTTGGGCGCGCTGATATTAGAAACCAAGTGATATTTGTGTACATATAGTATTATATTAATTTCAAGAATATTTAAAAAATTTTAATTTTAATTTTTTTAATATACCCATCTATTAGTTAAAGCTAAAATAGAAGATAAAAAAAGTTATGTGGTATTTGTGTATATATAGTATTAAATTAGTTATTAGAATCAAATAATATTTAATACTCAAGCGGTAAGGGTTTGGTTAATCAATCATTCTTGTGTTGTGGTCGGGGGTTCGAATCTACATTCAAAAGAAAAAAATTATAGTAGGTGGAGAGTAGCTCGTCTATGCACCCTTAATAAGCGTGGCAAAGTTTCTCCATGCACGCTTATTATGCGTGGTGAATTTCTTCTTGCCACGCTTAATAAGCCTGGCAAAATTTTCCTCACACATACCCTTTCCACGCTTATTTATCCGTGGCAAGGATTCTTGGCCTCGCTTATAAGCGTGGAAGGAGGACCCTTTTTTGGTAGTGTCTCCAAGTTGTTTCCAGTCAGTAGTACGTCATCAACATACAACGTGAGGAACAATATCCCCAGTGTTGTTCTTTTGACATACACACAATGGTCTTCAGAAACCATGGAGAAGCCAAACAAAGAAATGGCTTCATGGAATCTAAGGTACCATGATCTGGAGGACTGTTTGAGACCATATATGGATCTGTTGAGTTGAAAACTTTATTCTCATTCCCTGTCGATACAAAACTAACAGGTTGTTCCATATATATCTCTTCCTCAAGGTTACCATTGAGGAAAGCAGTCTTTACGTCCATTTGGTACAACTCTAAGTCCAAATGGGCAACCAGGGCTAGAAGTAGGCGAATAGAGGTCATTCTCACCACAGGAGAAAAGGTCTCTTCATACTCTACACCCTCAACTTGTGTAAACCCTTTCGCCACTAGTCGTGCTTTGAACTTATCAATTGACCCATCAGCCCGACATTTGACTTTGAAAACCCACTTGTTTCCAATGGCCCTACGTCGAGGATGGAGATCAACTAGTTCCCACACTTTATTCTTTGCCATTGAGTCCAACACATCTCTCATGGCATCCATCCATTCCTTACTGTTTGGTGAATCTATAACCTCCACATAAGAGGTTTGTTCTTCTATTTCTAAGGGCATGCAAAAAAAGATTTCCTCTTCGATTTGGAAAAATCGTCGGGGAACCCCTCCTCACTCGCTCCTTCGAATAACTTTAGGACTCGGTTCACTTGTGTGTTGTGAGTTAGAATCCCCCCCCCCCTTTTTCCTTTGAGGTATGGGATTCTGTACCCCAGGAGAATTATTCCTACTTTCCCGTTGGATTGTGGGTTCCTGATTAGAAGCTGGAGATCGAGGATCTTCATTTTCATTTTCAGGTAGAGTTTAAGGTCTTTCTCATTCTCTTGTTGATTCTCCTGATTGGACAAGTTTCTACCATTAGAGTTTGTAGGATCACTCCCACTATCTCCGTCATTAGGTGGTAAACTACCATCCTCGGTGTCACGGCGAGTGTACAAATCCTTCCCCTCACCGAGAGATGGTTGTTGTAACTCATACAACTCAGAGTCCTGTTTAGTTTCACCAATGCTTGGGAACTCATCCTCAAGAAATTCGACATTTCGGGACTCAAATTCCTTCATGCCGCTATTTGGATGGTCTCCGTACATGACATATCCTTTTGAATTGTCTGGATACCTAATAAACACCATTTTGGTAGCTCTTGGACCGAGTTTTCCATGTTTATGAGTTGGGTTGTATACATAGCCAGCCGAACCCCATGGTCGTAGATGGTCTAGAACGGGCTTTCTACCGTTCCATAACTTATATGGAGTAGTGGAAATACTTTTACTAGGCACTCGATTTAGGGTATAGGTTGCCGTAAGCAACGCATCCCCCCAAAAGCTAATCGGAAGATTCGCTTGGGCCATCATTTACTTGACCATGTCAAGTAATGTACGGTTCCTCCGTTCTGCAACACCATTCTGCTGCGGAGTTCGAGGAATCGTGAGTTGCCTACGTATGCCCTTTTCCTCACAAAAACTTTTGAACATATCAGAAAGATATTCACGACCACGATCAGTTCAAAGAGTCTTGACCCTTCGTTCTAACATGGTTTCAACTTCCGCTACAAAGCATTTGAACACATCCAATGCTTCATAGCAATGTGATAATAGGTACACATACCCATATCGTGAATAGTCATCTATCAAAGTGAGAAAATACAAAGCACCATGACGTGCTTTAATAGTCATAGGTCCACATATGTCAGAGTGAATAAGTTCTAAGGGACTTGATGCCCTAGAAGCCTTACCGAAAGGCTTCTTGGTCGCCTTACCAGCTAGACATGGCTCACATCTAGGCAACTTAACCTTAGTGAGTCGGTCTAAAAGACCTTCTTTAGCTAGTCTAGTCATTCTATCTTGACCAATATGTCCTAATCTAGCATGTCACTTAACAGATTCAAAGTTAGGATCAACAAATGAAACAAAAGCAGTATTATTATTGCAAATGTCTAAATCCAACACAGGAAAATCATTCCCAAAAGATGCAGTGCCAAACGAATTACCGCCAAACATAATGTCTAAACCATCAACTCTAGAAACAAACTGAAAACCTACTTTAACTAAGGAAACAAAAGAAACTAGGCAACAATGCACCCCAGGTGCGTAGAGAGTGTCTAGGAGTAGTAACTTATTTCCTCCTCGTAGCCTAAGCTGGTACGTTCCCACACCGAGAACGTCTTCCTTTATGTCATTTCCCAACGTCACACTTTGTAGGCCAACCGGGTAAGGGTGAAAATCTACAAAGCCAGCTTGGTCTTGCACTATGTGCTTGCTCGCTCCTGAGTCTATAATCCAATTAGGAAAGGAATTAGCAACGAATGCATAGATACAAACAAATATAGTAGAGACAATTTTGGAAAGAGTACCTTAGGAGGCTCGGGACAATCCCTAGCATAATGGCCCTTCTTTCCACGGTTATAGCAATTCACACGCGCCATATTCTTCTCTGTCGCCTTTCGCCTTATGCTGTTTCTTGGCATTGTTACCATTAGGCCCAGATTTCTTAAGGGATGATGACTTTTCTTCTTCCCTTTCTTGAAACCTTTGCCTTTAGGAGGCATGTTCCCTCTAGTAACAAATGCTGTAGGGGCAGGAGTACATGATTTGAGGCGTTCCTCTTCCAATTCGAGGTGTCGTGTGATTTCCGCCACAGTAGCAATGTGGTCACTGTGAAGCATCAGAGTCTTAAAAGATTTCCAATCCTAACTAGCCGGAATGACACGAATCACGTTCGTGACTTGGTTACGCTCAGGAATAACTATTCCTCCAGCCTTTAGGTCACGGACCATCGCACTTAGCGTTCACATATTCTCTATTATGCTTCGTTTCGGGTGATCAATTTCGTACTGCATATATTTAATCTACAGTAATCGAAGTTTGACCAAATTGAATCATAAGCTGATCCCATAGGTCCTTAGCCGTGGGATAAGTCTCAAATTCTCCAATAAGATCATCATGCATGAGGTTCAACAAGGTGTATCGCACTGAGCGATCCTTCTTGAACTACTCCTGGTATGTCTCCATCTCCTTCTTATATTGAGTAGAAGTAGTGTCGACATCTGCCTTGGTAACAGGATCTTTAGTGGCAGGGGGAGACACCTTGGCAGTGAGAAAGTCTAAACTATGCCCACGTTCGTTCAGATGGTACTTAACACTCTGATGCCAGATGTCATAGTTGGACCCATCCAACTTTTCAGTCACATTCAAAGAAGCAGAGTTCACAATTGGGGCCTTAGAAGTTGTCATATCTACAAGTCAGAAACAAATTGGACATTTAGGCACATTGTTTGTAAATTAAATTTCCAACAAGAAAAAACATCATTCATATCATACGATCGAAAATTTCGCTAGGCTCATAATCATCTCATATAATAATAGAACTAGAAATTTCTAGAAAATTTAATTACATATTATTCACAAAAACATATTCATATGAATGCGAAAGTTTAAACGTATCAACTTCCAAAGAGACATCACATAGACATTCAATACTTTATACAAACAAATTAAATATAAAGTATTTCTCAAAAACGAATTTTGAATACGACATTATGAAAACACATTCAATTTAAATTTAAAAAAAAAATTAGAACGTCGTATAAAATTATCACAATAAAACTAATTTAACTGTGATTACATATAAAACTTATTCATATTCGTTGCATATAAAATTTAAACACATAATTCATGCTAACATGAGAAGTCTATGTAAACCTAAATCACATAGAAAGAAAATAAAACGAATTTATTATTTCAACACATGAAAGAGCTACTACTAATTTACAATTTAAAGTTAATTAATTCATATCAGCCTAATAGTAAAATAAATTCATAGCTCAAAAAATAATCACAGAGATTAATAAATAGGGTTAGTATAAAATGAATTATACCTGCAATCATTAATTCAGAATAGACAAATTATATATGTATTAATTAACACACAGTTAGTAATGTTAGTACCAAAAAAATAAGAGTGCATAAAAAAATATATATATACGTTGTTCAACAGAAGAAGAAAACAAAAGCAGCAATTAGACGGGTGGAATAAAACGAATGAAATTAATTCTTCTTATTTCATTTCTTAGAAACCCTCTTTGGTCCCTTCTCTCTCTAGAACTCCCCCAACCCAGAAAAAAATTTCGCCTTTTCTTCTTCGGTCGGCCATGGAAACCGGCACGAAGCCTGGTTCCGCCACCGTCTACGCCGCCCCTTTTAGTTCCTTTTTCGGCTTTGGTGGCCCACGTCCACCATCGGAACCCCCAAAAACAACCCATATGATGCAAAACCGCTCCCCCAAACCCTAGGCCCTCAATCTGTCCCTCCGACAAGGATTTACGAGAAATGACCACCGCCATCACATAGATCAGCGACTGACGAATGAGAGGATTTCGGCGGTGAAGCCAACGCGCCACCTAGGCGCAGCACGTGACCCATACGCGTCACCGTGTCTCATCGATTTCGCAAATTTCCGGTTGGTTTCTCATGGATCGGGTCTGGGTCGGTCTAAAAGAGAAAGAAGGACACCCCTCAGGCATCCGTCGGTGGCGCGTGACCCACACGCGCCACCCTTCCTCGACGGTTCTGATGGGTAAGTTTTCGAAACCTACTAAAAATTTCTTAAACTTTTTTTATTTTTATCACCGAGAACAAATTCTCTATTTTTCTTTTCTTCCTTTGAAAAGATTTATGGGGAAGGGTCGGGAAAAGGATTGAGGTCAAAAACAGAGAGAGACTCTGAGATTGGTTCAAAACGCGGTCTCGGTGGGCAGGGGTGAACGCAAGAAAACAAAACTTGGGTAAAAACAGAAACGAATTCATGCTTTAGGGTTTCATTCAAACTTGTTAATAGAATTATGGAATTTAAGCCTTAAAGAATCAAGAACGAAGCTTGCAGATTCGATTAGGTATAATAACATGAACTCTTTAATGAAGAGCAGAACATGGTAAGCAATACACACAAGAACATGCTTAAACAGATTTTTAGAATAAAGCAATTCATGCTTATTAATCTGGGTTCAATTCTGAGAAGGAAAAGAAAACATAATCTTGCGTAGAATAAATAAGAACCCTAAAGCAGAACTAACGCAAAAATTAATTCTATCAGCATGTGAATATCAGAATCAATCTTGACTGCTTAAAACTAACCTAAACAGATTAGGAAAGAAAAAACGAGAACAAGTCTAGCAATTTAGGTTCTGATACCACTGTAGAGTGGAATTGAATAATACCTTAAGTGCGGAAGTGAGATCGAATTGCCGAATCTTGTTCCACGAATAGCACGTCACAGTTCCCGATCAACAC
Organism: Portulaca oleracea; assembly: GCA_029582165.1. Taxonomy (NCBI): domain Eukaryota; kingdom Viridiplantae; phylum Streptophyta; class Magnoliopsida; order Caryophyllales; family Portulacaceae; genus Portulaca; species Portulaca oleracea. The sequence continues at coordinate 11,578,791 of CM055892.1, forward strand.
CGAAATAATATCGATTACCATCAACAACTAGGATAGAGTTGCTGGAATTAATCACACCCGAAACCCAAAACCTTGATGGTGGTTTTCCCAGAGAAAAGGAGAGAATTAGAATACTTGCTGTGTATTCTGTGTCTAATATCTCCCACGGAGGGATATATTTATACTTTAGCATATAGAGTTGTATTCCAATACAACTCAGATTAGGAGTAAGATTCCTTATCAAATAATAACTCCTAATTTATTTAGAAACCAAATTCTAGGCAAATTAGGATTACTTTAATTAACGAATAATTAAGTGGCCGCTAATTACCAACAGGCCATATATGAGCATGTGAGCATCAAAGCATTTCTGGTGGACATCAAATATCCAACTTGATGTCCACCATTCATATTTGATGTCCACAAAAATAATACTTGATGTCCGCCAGAAATGCTTTGATGCTCACATGCTCATATAAGGCTCATGCTCATGTAATCTATTCCCGTTTTGATATATATATGGTCTGAGAGCAATAACGCCACATGTGTTCTATGTGACCAAGGGGAGGAGACCATAAACCATCTGTTTGCTGATTGCAAAGTCGTCCGTGTAGTCGCGGACGCCACTGCCCAATGGACTCACCAAACATCCCTGCATAGCATAGGGGACATCCAGACTTGGGTAGATAAAATCATCAATGCTGATGGGACTAAAGCCATGAAGAACCTTCTGAGGGCAATCTTCTGTGCAATTGTCTACAACATTTGGAGGCATAGGAACACCATCATCCATGGGGGAGCCCCAACAGAAGCTAATCGAATAACTCACAATGTCATGAAGGTGATCCAAATGAGAGTAGCAACTTGTGCAAAAAAGAACAAGAAATACCGCAATATTTTTGATCTTGTTTTTATGCATAAACTGTAAGTTGTGAGGCCATCTCCTCACACATCATGTACCCACATTGTTTGCTGATATATATATATATATATATATATATATATATATATATATATATATATACTTCCTCCATTCATTTTTTTATCTATCATTTACGGATTTCAATATCAATCTTTAATCAATAATTTCTAATATAAAAAGGGTTTTTGGATGATAATATACCAACTTTTGGGGGTGTTAGATTGTAATATACCAATATTTATTATTGGACAAGTCATTTACGGTTTTCAGTATCAATCTTTAATCAATAATTTCTAATATAAAAAGGGTTTTTGGATGATAATATACCAACTTTTGGGGGTGTTGGATTGTAATATACCAACATTTATTATTGGACAACAATATCCCTGACCTTTATACCTATGTGACATTATTATATCAATAGTAATTAAGGATGTGTTAAATCGGTCTCCATGCGCGCTAACATGGCTAGCGAAGGGAAAAAAACTGTCTCAAGCTAATGACATCATTAACCCCTTAGTTTTTCTCACTAACCCACATTACAAGACATTAGTTGGTTTTATTTCACGTCAGTTCGAAGACCGGTTCACTACCCCGTTAGTCACTGCATTAGGGCCGATTTTTTTTTTAACGTGAGTTGGTGAGAAAAACGGAGTGGTCAACGGGGTTATTGGGTAAGACCAAGTCATTTCCCTCCGCTTATCTTGTCACAATCGAGACCAATTAACCAGTCACCACCCTCTTAGTCACTGTTGGTATAATAATTTCACCTAAGTATAAAAGTCAAGGATATTGTTGTCCAATAGTAAAGGTCGGTATATTACAGTCAAATACCCCCAAAGGTCAGTATATTGTCATCCAATATCCCTAAAATTTTTATGAAAAATATAACAAAATATGACTAAAAGGTCATCATATTTTGATGTAATTATTTTAAGGGCTCTGTATTTTGACAAATAATTATGGGGTAACAATATCTTTACTGTAATTATTTTCGGGGGACATTCCAACCTATTTTCTAATGCACAAAGCATTAATTGCAGAATTTATTGTTGATTAGGGTTATGTAGCGTTGACCAACCTTAAACATTGAGACTTGAAATGATAGCTTAATCTATTAAAACAATCCTAAACACAAAAATCATTGTTTCTCGCATTTTTTTACCAGAAAATAGGTCGGAATGTCCCCAATAAATAACTACAGCAAAGATAATGTCACCCCACAATTATTTTTCAAAATATAGGACCCTTAAAATAATTGCATCAAAATATAGGGACCGTTTAGTCGTTTATTAAAAAATATAATATTATACTTTTTTAATAGTATTTTTTATTTTGAATCTAATGACATCAATTTCGTACTATGATTCATTATACAAATTAAGATATTAACGGTTAAAGTTAAAAACAAACAGAGGGAGTATATACTTATGTCATGCGAGTAAATTATATTTACCCTACCTGATATTTGTGGTAATAATTTTCACATCCGACATTTGTGAAATAATTTTTACTTTACCTGACATTAAGTGCTCATAAATTTAAACCTTCTAAGATATTTTATATTTGATTTTTGTTGGATTTTCCGCGAACCTTAAAAAGATAAATATGAATTGACTTTTTTACCGTTGATATTAATTCATTTTCATTTTTCATTTTCATTATAAGATACTAGTCCTAAACCCTGCGATGCATAGAGTGTAATAAAATTGTTGTTTGGAAGGGGGAAATTCATGAATAAATAATCGTCAATATAGAGTAAACAATACAAAACATTAATAAAATTGTTCAATGGAAAACATCATAATAAATCGTTCAAACAAAACATGTATTGGTGTCTAGTAAAATAGAAAATTTCCTAAAATGCTAACTAACGTTGACCATGACGAATTTCGTAATGCACCTAAACTCGCTATCTGCTCAATATTTTAAAATTCAATCCATTCAGCGAGACCCACAAACTATACTATTAATATTATATAGATTATTGTTGTTGTTGTTATTATTATTATTATTATTATTATTATTACTATTATTATTATTATTATTATTATTATTATGCCAAAACGGTTACTGATAGTTGCACCAAAATAATTTAATTCAGCATTTATCTATTTTTTGATTTGTCGTAATCCCTACAATTAATCTCCTTTCTCCATTTAGCGAGACCCACAAACTTTACTATTAATATTGTGTAGATTATTATTATTATGAAAATTACTACTAGGACTCAACCTGTGCGATGCACGGAGTGAACTCAATTAATTACTTTTGAAATTTTATAAAAGTCATGGATGTGAAACTTACTGATGAATATTGAGGAAAACATTTATAAATGTGAAACTTATTGATGGGGAAGGTAAAAGATTATGTTTATATGATTATGAAGTGCGATAAGATTGATCTTGCTTGCTCCTGATTGTAGATGAAGAGATATTTAATTTTGGGATATTTAGTATGTTGTTTGCGAAAGTAGATGCATAATAATAGGTTAATATATGGAAAATAGATATAACCTCTAACGGATGTGTTATATTTATATAGATATCTACAAAAAAACTCATGAATCTCATTGATCTAACCGCAAGAGTCCATGTTAATAATCTAATTGGTAATGGTTTTGAAGTGTTTCGGATATTAAGGTCATTAGTTATGGATGGTTTTGTTTTAGTGGTGTAATTAAATTAAAATTGAATACTGCTGTTTGAGATTTCGTAGGACTCGTTTAATGATAAATTTTTTAATTTCTTGAATTGTACATAAAATCTGGAAAGAAATAGAAAATAAAATACAATTTAAATTAAAATTGAACACTACTGTTTGAGACTTAGTAGGACTTGTTTTGAATGTAACTGTTGTCAATCAGATGTGGATTAAGGATATATTTTTTAATTTCTTTAATTATAAATAAAATCTGGAAAGAAATAGAAAATAAAATACAAGTAGATTAAAATTAAACACTACTGTTTGAGACTTAGTAGGACTCGTTTTGAATGTAACTGTTGTCAAGCAGACATGGATTAAGGATGTACTTTTTAATTTCTTTAATTGTAAATAAAATCTGGAAAGAAATTGAAAATAAAATACAATTTACTACGCTGTGATTAGTCTAGACTCCAAGAAACGCTCTCGTGTAACAAAATAGTTGTTTTAAAGGGAGAAATCATGAATAACTAATCGTCGATACATAGTAAACGGTACGAAACGTTGATGAAATTATCAAATGGAAAACATCACAATAAATTATTCAAACAAAATATGTATTATTATTATTATTATTTTGAATATTATTATTATTATTATTATTCTGCCAAAATAATTACTGATAGTTGCACCAAAATAATTTAATTCAACATTTATCTATTTTTTGATTGGTCATAATCCATACAATTAATCTTCTTTCTTGATTCAGCGGGACGCACAAACTTTATTATTAATCTATAATAATATAAAAGTAATATATTCGAAATTTGAAATACTCAACCCGGAGTGATTGTAGGGGTTATTGGCCAATCAAATTAAAGAAAAAGAATCGATTTAAAAATACAGTAAAAAAATTTCCGCTCATGAAATAATAATAAAAAATTGATTTTAAAAATAATAATAAACAAAACGTCTAATCAAATTAAGAGACTACATTATCTAATTAGAAATCTACTTTCCAACCCAATTAGGAATCTAACTCCCACCCAAATCTAATTAGGACTCTACCTCTCACCTGAATCTAGTTAGGATTTGATCTCTCACCGAAATCTAATTAGGAGTCTACCTCCCGACCTAATATATTAACATCGAAACACCTTTCATTCTCTTCCAATCTGTCAACTATTAACATTTGAAGCAATCATTGAATTTTTGACAAACCTGCAAATACAAGCAGATTAATTTTCGAAAAGTACTATCAATATATACCACATAAATATATTTTAGCATGTATTTGCATGTTACAATTTTTTCATAAAATTTTGCATGATATATTGGATTTACACGGTGAAAAATATCAGAAGATTACAATTTAGTATTCTCGATAATTTAAAAAAAAATTGAAAGTGTATAATCTCCGCAATATCTTTCTTCTGAAGATTTATCTTCATAGTTACCTTGCGAGATTGTAGTGACATAAAATATTTTCCTATTTTCCACAAAGGCGCACTATCAATATTATTGGACACTATCAATATTATTTTACTGCTATCACTATCAATATTATTGCACACATCAACCCAATTTGTTTTATTTGACTTCCATCCTTATATTATCTTCACATCTTTCAGCGAATTCAAATTTATTTAGGTGTAGGGTACGTTGAGATTTTCCAAAACCGTTAAGGAAAAGTTTAATTATATAATTCTTTTTCTGATGCATGAATTACGATGATATCTTTGCAAGACACTACACTTACAACAAGACTATGCATATCTCTCATTGTCAAATTCCATTTAGGCCCTGTTTGGCAACCAACTGGTAGCTGTTAGCTGTTAGCTTGTAGCTGTTAGCTGATAGCTGTTTGGATTAGCTATTTGACTTTTAGCTGTTTGGGTTAGCTGATTGTAGGAAAAGTGTTTGGTAAAATAGCTTTTTGTGAAAAGCTAACTCAAAAAGCTTCATCAAGTAGCTTTTTGGAAACTAGCTTATTGGGTCTAAAAAGTTAAAATAAAAAGCTACTTACCAAACACCTCAAGTAGCTTTTTAACCTTGGTCAAAAATCTAAAAGCTATTCAAAAAGCTAAAAGCTACCCAAAAAGATGGGTAGCCAAACACCCCCTTAGTCTTTAGGGTTAGGTTGATTGATTGATATTTTCCCACTAATTTGTGGGGTTTTATGTGATGCATTGTTATACACGGTGTTGGTCACCCATACAAAAGGTATGCCTGTATAAGAGTGAAACGTCGTTTTGCTCTCATATCTAAATCCTAATTCTTTTGACTTAATTTATGTTTGGATAGGTTGTAAATAATCTACCTTCTATTAATTAATGATATGTTAATGTGAACCCGAGCAAGTTCTGGTGTACGAGTGGCACTCACACTACAACAGAACAGGCATATGGGCGACCGTTAATATCGGTCGCAATAGGGCTCTATCGGTCGCAAGAAAGGGCGGGCGACCGATATCAGCGACCGATACGTATCAGTCGCTGTATATCCGTCGTTTTTCGAACCGCGCGACCGATATATATCGGTCGCCAAACTTGCGACCGATAAACGGCAGGGCGACCGATACGTATCCGTCGCTAATCGATCGGCCGATCGGCGACCGTCGATGATCGGTCGCTATCTATCGATCGTTGATTAGCGACGGATACGTGATCGCAAATTATGCGTCGCAAAATAGTGATCACATGCAATGACGGATACATATCGGTCGCAGTTTTAATATTTTTTTTTAAAAAATAAGTCTTAATTGATATCGACTAGGTACTGATCATACTGTATTTGTTGAATTATCGGTCGCGGCTATTATTATATTATCTAATTGATATATATATATATATATATTATATATATATATATATTCAGCTGCGTATTTTTCCACCTGTCAGTTTCATACATAACATAATTAAACATATATAATACTAAACATTCATGCATATGTTTCATAGATAAACTAAGTTTCATACATACATATGTTTCATACTCTAATATCCACACATATATATAATAACTAAAAGTTCATAAGTTCAAGGTTGGGGAGGGAATTGCGGGGATCCTGACAAGTTCAGATATTGAGATGGGGAAGAAGAACTACCGCCTTGTTGTTGATGTTGGAAAACTTGTGTTAGTTGGCTTTGAAGCTGGGAGAGGGCGGATGAGTGGGCAGCAAGTTGATCACGCACAATGGCATCGGTGGACGGAGTTGCGCCCGCATGCCTCGACGAAGAACTACCCTGGGCGGGGGGTGGAGTATCATAGAAGTACGAGGTCGCACTCCCAAGACCATATACAGCTTGGTCTTTGGGTTTGTACCCCCCTGCCAATTGAAGGTACAACTCCCTAGCTTCCGGGGAGTTCTCCATTATGCCACGCTCCTCACACTTTTGGAAAAAGGTTTCCTGCAAGCATGCACGGCCACACGCCGTAGTTCAAATACAATCCAAACACAACTTTAAACATGCACGGCAACACGCCGAAGTTCAAACATAATCCGTAAGACACTTTAAACATGAACGGCCACATGGCGGAGTTCAAATACAATCCAAAACAAACTTTAAACATGCACGGCCACACGCCGTAGTTCAAATACAATCCAAAACACATATACTAAACATGAACGGCCACACGCCGTAGTTCAAATACAATCCAAATACACATAAAACATGCACGGCCACACGCCGGAGTTCAAATAAGTTCCAAACACGCATAAAACATATACGGCCAAACGCCGTAGTTCAAATACAATCCAACACAACTTTGAACATGCACGGCCACACGCCGGAGTTCAAATTCAAACGAAAAGAAACTTTACACATGCACGGTCACACGCTAGAGTTCAAATTCAATCCAAAACACATATATTAAACATGCACGGCCATACGCCGGAGTTCAAACATAATCCAAAAGACACATAATACAAGTACGGCCACACGCCGTAGCTCAAATATAATCTAAAACACAAGTTAAAGTTTATGAATATGTGTAAAGGAAACTTACATCGAGTGTGGCATCATGTGGGTTACTCCACACTGGATTCCCCGCAGGATCTCGCCCACAGTGAATGTGAGTGTGGACTTCAGACAGGGTCATGAATTTCCCCTCAGCCATCTACAAGTTAAAATAGTCAATGCAAACAATTGTTTAGAGAGTTCTTAATTGTTAATGTATACATATAACTTTAATTTATTAATTATGCTAGTATAGGATTCACCTTCTTCTTCATATAACTTGTCATTAAACCGAGCCGACGTGCGTAATGCAATTGGCGGAGTTTTCATTGTTCCTATTTGCTTTAACGGCATTGGACCGCCGAATGAAATCCTCGGTTTGAGATTCCTCCTCTATTGCATCACGGTGTTCATCGCTCATGTGAGGTACAGGGTCCGTCCTCTTCTTGGTCCTGACCTTGTACCTCGTATCAGTAGCCCGATCGCACAATTTGGTGTGCCACCCACTAAACACATCTCTTGTTAGTTCTTCATCCCACACATAATGTCGCTGTATAAAGTAATTTATTGGTGATTTGTTAAACGACTATTCCGTAAAAGAAAATCATAACCCGAATTTGCATAATTACTTACAATTGCACTGCCCACAAAGTTGTTTTCTTCTTTGGACCATGTGGAAGGAGGCTTGATTTGGGTGGAACGAACTTGCCCTCAACAAACCGTGCCAAACGGGTATCGCGAACCTATGCAATCGCTATTTAAAAACAAATAAAGTTAATAAAACCAATTCTAAATAAATGTACATAGGATTTTATGTGATCATCTTACCAATCCTCCCCCCGCTCAAGTCGTGTACGGTTGGGGTATAGAGCAGGGTCGATCGGAGCTGCTCTTTGCCAAATACTATGTGGCTGTCTCCCCCTAATATAATAGTTAATATCAGGTAAAATCAAAACACAAGTTAGTTCCAAACTTTTATATTTATTTATATATATATATATATATATATATATATATATATATATATATATATATATATATAAAGGCATGCGTACGAGTAGAATGCATTGGCTTCAACCAAGTACATGAAAAATCTGAACCAAGTTGTGAATATAATAAAAGTTCAATGACTAGTAATCTTCATTGACAAGATAATAGAATTCACTACTCATACTCCTCTTCATCCTCACTACTAATAATCTCGGTACAAATAGAGTCTAACATATTATCCTCCTCTATTCCCACTCCCTCTTCCCCCATAATGGATTCATTAGCATTAACGTTCATGGCTTCCTCATCACTTAAGTCATCTCGATCTTCAATTTGGTCCTCATCAATGCCAGATAGTGTTGGAACATTTTCAGAGCTATCCTCTTGATATGCGGCATCATCAATGCCGTCAATCGTTGACCTCGGCTTTATGATGAGTGCCGCCCACCATTGGTTTCTTTCTCGCCTTACACTAGGATAACGAGTATAAAACACTTGCATTGCTTGGGATGCCAGCATGAATGGTTCATATACTCGATATCGTTTTGTGTGGTTCACATCCACGAGATTGTAATGCTCATGTTTGTTCAAACCATGGACGGAGTCAAACCAATCAACTTTGAATAAAATAACTTTGTAATTGCCAAATTTTCCTAAGTATTCCAACTGAATCACTTCTTGGAGCGTCCCGTAGAAGTCTACGCTGTGCATTCCTTTGACATATACCCCAAAGTTGGCGTTCGACTTTCCTTGCCGTTGAACTTGGAAATTGTAGTTGTTAATGTAGTAATGGTTCCACCAACGCACATTTTTGTTGGGACCGTAGGCTAACGCTCGAATGAAATCATCTGTTTCATTTGAATTGATAGCCTACACAATATAATTTTAGCAAAGTCATCAACTTTAAGTCGACAACATTATGATAGTTGAACTAGAATCTTACTAATTCAATCAAATTTGATCTATCACCTTTCGTTTAAACCATTCGGGAAATTGTTTGCCAAATTTGCTCCACAAATCCCCTATTTGTGTGCGTGGATGTGATAGGAACATGTCTTCTTCAAATTGCCTTCCAACAAATAATTTAAGGTGTTAACTAGGTAATTAGTTACATTGAGCATGTACATACACATAGCGGCGTGCAATCGTACATACCTTTCATACTTTTCTAACAACTCACTATTTGAAAGAACATATGCATGCGCCGCAACAAACTCTTGTTGGTTGAGGAACCTCTTTCGACCCTCACTAGGCGCATATCCAATGTTTGAGGAAAACACATCAGGGAGTGGTTCGTTAACATCGTTAACGTGCTTCACATCAGGGCATGCGTTTCTTTTAAGTTCCCTAGACTTTGTTTGAACTTCGAGGGCAAAATATGCATCACAGAAGTTTGCTATCTCCTCTGTTAGGTATGCATTGCAGATAGACGATTCTACTCGTGCCTTGTTCCCCACTTTTTTCTTTAAGTGGTGTAAGAATCTACAATATTTTACAAGTAACAAACATTGATGTTTCCTTAAAATACATATAATTCATCTCATAGTAACTATGAAAGATATGTAAGTTTAGTTGTACCTTTCAAAAGGATACATCCACCTATACTGCATGTGTCCTCCCATCGCTTCATAAGGAAGATGTCCGAAGGTGTTCCATGACATTGAAGAAGGCAGGGGAAATATCATTTCCAACTTGCATAGAATTTCCGTATGTTTCTCTAACCGGATCATGTCACTCACATTTACATTAGAAGCACATAAATCTCTAAAGAACTGGCTGAGTTCAGTCAATGGTTTCCAAACTTTTTGAGGAAGTAGCTCCCTGGTTGCAATTGGTAACAACCTCTCCATGAAAACATGACAATCATGGCTCTTCAAACCCTGCAACTTTGAATTTTTGGGATCGACACATCTGCTCAAATTACTCGCATAGCCATCAGGGAGTTTGAGCCCTTTCAACCACTCACACAAGGCCTTAACTTCTTCTTTACCCATTTGATAGGGAGCGTTCGGCATGGTTTCGGTGCTAGTCCCATCTTGGTGATGAGTTTCTTGAATGTTTAGCCGACGACGCTTGCAATGGGTGGTTTGGTCCCTACGCGAGTTCTTATCATCCTTCGTCTTGCCTTTAACACTCATGATTGTATTCAGCACTTGATCAAATACATTCTTCTCAACATGCATGACATCCAAGTTGTGTCGAATTTTAAGATCTTTCCAATACGGCAACTCCCAAAATATGATTCTCTTGTTCCAATTGTGAGACTCTAAATACCCATCAACACGGTTATGTTGTTCCGTGGAGCTCGGGAAATTACATACACGATCCCAAATTTGTTCCCCGTGCAATCGAGGGGGTGGAGGTGAATTTTCTTCTTTATTCCTTGAGAAAGCGCTCTTGTTTTCTCGAAATGGATGGTTCTCTGGGAGAAATTATCTATGACAATCGAACCAAGAATGTTTCCTACCATGTTGTAACCATCTAGCCTTTGTGTTCTCCATACAGTACGGACAAGACATTTTCCCAGCTGTGGTCCAACCAGAAAGCATTCCGTATGCCGGAAAATCGCTTATGGTCCACAACACGGATGTCTTCATTTTAAAATTTTGCTTCTTGGAGACATCATACGTGTCAATTCCAACCTCCCATAATTGTTTCAACTCATCGATTAATGGTTGCAAGTAGACATCAAGATTGCCCTTTGGACTTTTCGGCCCAGGAATTAACAGGGTCAGAAACAAGTATTGTTTCTTCATGCACAACCAAGGCGGCAAATTATATGGAGTTGCAATCACCAGCCAACATGAATACGTCTGACCGAAACTGCCGAAAGGGGCAAAACCATCTGTGCATAGCCCCAACCGTACGTTTCGGGGTTCGGAAGCAAATTCCTTATGGAGGGCATCGAAATGCTTCCACGCTTCATCGCGCACGGATGAACCATAGTTCCATCTTCACATGCATTCATTGAGTGCCACCTCATGTGCTCCGCAGATGTCTTAGTTGCATACAATCTTTGCAACCTCGGCCCGATCGGGAAGTAAATCAATTGCTTGTGTGCAATGCGTTTCCCACGCATCGTCGTTTTAGCATACCTATCGGCTCCGCAGTGGTCACACTTATCTAAATCAGCTTTCTCCTTCCAAAACAACACGCACCCATTGGGGCACGCGTCAATTCTCTCATGTGGAAGTTCTAAAGCACCAAGCAATTTCTTCGCTTGATAGTAGGTGTCTGTCATCTCATTGCCAGGGGGACATACGTCTTTCATTAAGGTTAACAGACTGTCAACGGCTTTATTTGGGAGATTGTACTCACATTTTATTTAATCATCCGTGAGACAACCGACAACAAAGACATGTCGCTACCTTCATAGAGAGGCTTTTTGGATGCATCGAGCATTTCAAAGAACTTCTTAGTCCCTTCCTCTGGCTCATTTTCCCTATCATCACCGCAGCTCAAAGGCATATGGCCCATGGCATCGGTGATCATTTCTTGCATACTGTTGATACCTCCAGTACTAGAAGACCCATCAACAACAGTGTTAACAGTTTGACCACTACCCTCGAGAGTGGCAAAAGTCTCCCCGTGACTTATCCAAACATAATAATTTGGACGAAATCCGTGTTTGTACAAATGTAGCTTCACTATATCCTCGTCAATGTACTTTAAGTTTTTACATTTGCTACAAGGACACCTAAGTTTCCCCAAACTACTCCATTGTTTTGCAACAGGTATAAATTCTTCATTCACCCTACGTACGAATTCCACACTAAGATATTCACCATCATGTCTTTCATACATCCATTTTCTACTACTCTCCATTATGTATTTAACTGCATACAATTTACATATCATTGTAAGGGATTAAGTCACAATTTTATATTTAAACCCTAAAAATTTAAACCCTAAAAATTTTACATTCAAAGCATACACTATTCTATATTTGAATTTCAAACCATAACCACACTAAGATCGAATTCACCCTAATTACTTACACTCAAATTCACCCTAAAAATTTACATTCAAAACACAATTCTAAATCAAATTTCAAACCCTAAACTTGACTAACTCTAAACAATGCCCTAAATTTGAATTTCAAACCATAACCACACTAAAATTACTCAAGTAATTACTCAAATTCACCCTAAAAATTTACATTCAAAACACAATTCTAAATCAAATTTCAAACCCTAAACTTGACTAACTCTAAACAATGCCCTAAATTTACATTCAAAACACAATTCTAAATTGAATTTCAAACCCTAAACTTGACTAACACTAAACACTACCCTAAATTTGAATTCCAAACCATAACCACACTAAAATTACTCAAATAAATTACTCAAATACAACAATATATATGAAATTTACAATTAAAAATCAACAATTTAACTACAAAAATAAATTAGGGACTCACATTGGTGGTTGCCGGAGATGTTGGAGTCGGTGGTTGTCGGAAAAGTGCGCACGGTGGTCGTCTGTGGTCGCAGCGTCCGCCGGCGTCGATGGTGGTGGCCGGAGTGACGGTGGTTGGGGCGGTGGTTGGGGTCGGCATGTGAGAGAGACCGAGCGAGATGGAGAGAGAGAAAATGAGAGTGCAACGTTATCGAATGAATTCTGCCAGTTGGGCGGTTAAAAATGGTCGGCGACCGATACCGTATCGGTCGCTGCTTTAGCGACCGATAGCGAGGCAGATGTATTACATGTTACCGTTGTCGAAATTAATTGGGCTCGGCGACCGATACGCAGCAACCGATATGGTATCGGTCGCAATCTCAGCGACCGATAAAGTGGTCACTGCGACCGATACCATATCGCTCGCTAATTAGCGACCGATATTGTATCGGTCGCCCGTGTCGACCTGAGCGACCAATACATATCGGTCGCCTTAGACGTTTCATGTTGTAGTGTAAAGGTGAAACATTAAGGCTACATTGCTGAAATTTAGGAAGTTCGCAATAGAAGAAAATTTGATGGACGTCAGTTGTGTGTAGTGGAGATTGTCATAGAATTAAGAGGAATATTTTTTTACTAACGTACTACCTTTAGGAATTCATTCAAGCATCATATGTGTATAGATATATTTTGCATGGATTCATACACGGTTATATAAGTAGGAGATTTGATACTGGTGTATAGAGTTCAATGAGTTTTGCCCTTTCATTTACGACATGATAATAAAGGTCGTTGCCCTTTTGGCTTATACGATATTGTTTATGAATAATTAATGTCCCATGTTTCTTTGCTTTGAAATAATAGGCAAAGAAAGATTTCTAAATTATGGTTCCAAAGATTGTTATATTCCAAATTGCAAAATGTAGGGTAAGATTGTTATATTCGACCACTCTATTTTCCGTCCGAGCAAGATTTTGGAATATTGGTTTTTATCATTCCAAATCGCTTCTTTTTTTTTTTTTACTTGGATTGGAATAAATTACTAAAAAGTACCATATGTTTTGTAGTATCTATTTTTAGGGGACCATATTATTGAAAATTATTTCTAGGTATCGTCTGTTTTGTAGTACCTATTTTTTGCCGACAAATTATATTTTTAGATATATTACAAGATCCCCAAGACTATCTAAAACTGCAAAAATATCCCTACCTTGATAAAAATTTATCAATTTATATTTTTGCATGCATTAATTTTTATTTTAAAGAATTAATAATTTTGCAAAGTATGATGGACCTATCACAATCGAAAATATAATATCTAAGGTATAAGTAGTAAATTGTGATAATTAGTACCATTAAAGTTATTATATTGAACCAAGAGTTTTTATATGAACTTATTTGCATAAAAACCTTAAAAAATCATATTATTGCAAAAAAATTCTCTGGTTAAGGCCTTTCTCTATGAATTTTGGACTAAGTTGCAAAGGAAAAATCACCTAAAAATAGTTTCCAAAGAAAATCTGTCACCCAAAATAGTTTATAAAAAATAGAAAGTACTTGAAAATTATTTCTAAAAACATTGTCCCCAAAAAATAGTTTCTATAAAATAAAAGGTACCTATAAGTCATTATTTGCTTGGATTGAGGATGTATGGTAATATATTTATTTTTTTAAAAACAAAAATAATATATTTATTTTATTTATTATACTATTTAAATAAAATCTGGAAAGAAATAGAAAATAAAATACAATTTAAATTAAGATTGAACACTACTGTTTGACACTTAGGACTCGTTTTGAATGTAATTGTTGTCAAGCAGACGTGGATTAAGGATATATTTTTTAATTTCTTTAATGGTAAATAAAATCTGAAAAGAAATAGAAAATAAATTACAATTAAATGCACTGTGATTGGTCTAGACTCATTCAAACGCTCCCGTGACTTTATTTCGTGGGGCGCACAATGATTTCTATTATAATATATAGATTTCTTCCATTATAATTGATTTTTCATCCTTGATATATTATAAGATATTTTATAATTGAGTTTTTATTTTCAGAATGGGGAGGGATTGAGTTTTTGAAGAAATAAATTAGAGAAAATGTTGGGATTTAAAAGCCATATGAATTCATTGAATTAATATTAAGGGTAAAAAGTCTAATTGAAAGTCATGTGAATTAATATCAAGGGTAAAAAAAGTCAATTAATATTTATCTTTTTAATATTTGCCCGAAAATCTAACAAAAATCAAATATAAAATATCTTATAAGTTTAAATATATAAACACTTAATATTTAAATTATTTCACAAATGTCGGGGTGTGTAAGCAAAAAAGCTGTAATTTACTCTGTCATCCTACCACCAACAAAAAAAAAAGGAAAAAAAAAAGAAAAAGAGAGAACTGCCTGCTACAACAGTGTACCATGGATGCATTGGGAAGTAGAGCATCTTGGGCCTCCACTCCAATAGAGCGTCTCGACTCTCCAGTAGAAGAAGAAGAGCACCGTGAACTTCCAACAAAGGCTCCAAAAGTTCAAAATGGATTGTGTCCCTAACCGGTGGTCGGATTTGCCGTCGGACATCCTTTCGACCATCGCCGGCATTGTTGGCCCTCTCATCGGAATCCTCCGTCTGCGCTCCGTTTGCAAATCATGGCGTTCCTCACTTGCTCTCCCAATCCCACACTTCCCTCTCACTCTCCCATCTCCCTCCGCCCTCTCTCTCTCCTCCCATCTCTCTCTCCACCGCCTCACCCTCTTTCTTCTCTCTCCTCCTGCTGACCCCTCCCTTGGCTTCCTCTTCAAGGTCCACCAACTCGCTTCAAACACCTTCACTCTCCTTAATCCTCTCTCTAACGGCAAGCATCGCAAGCCTACTTCCCCAATTAATCTCCTTGATTATCGAGTTATCTTCATTTGTGACTCCTATGTTGTTGAACATGTCAATTCTAGGGTTTCCGACTCTAACTCACTGGGGTTACACAAAATTCTGATCAAGAAGGTGGTTGTGCAAAGAGGGTTCTTTCAGGAGGGCGATTTTGTGGTTTTGTGTTTGACTGATGATGGTAAGTTGTTACTTTGGAAATTTGGGGATGAGGGTTGGACTGAAATCGGGCCCAGTAACCGTCGATTCGATGATATTATTGCCTACAAGGGGAAATTCTATGCTACTGCTGATAAAAGAGGGAGGTTGGTGTTGATTGATTCCAGGTTACAGCCCATGGATTTGGTGAAGAGCTTGATGTATGGTTGTGGGGAATGCACATATTTGCTGGAGTCTGATGGTCTCTTGTATCTGATTGATTATATTCACGGTTATAAGAAGTTGGAGATTGGAGTGTTTAAGTTCGACGACAAGTGTAGGTTTTGGGATTATGAATTGAGTTTGGATCATAATGTGTTTTTTGTGTGCTCTGATGTCAACTTTTCAGTTTCTAAAACAGATTATTTTGGGGATGTCAGAAATTGCATCTATTTCATAACCAACATTTACATTCCTGAGGGTAATGACGGTAGAGATTTCACTGCTGTGCTCGATATGAAAAAGGGTACTATTCATCCCTTGTTTGGTTCTAACAAATATTGTTCGCTTTACTGGCCACCTTCAGGCTGGTTTCTCTAATTTGAAGGCGGCTGATTACTCGGCTTGATTATGTTAAAGTAAGTAATGCTTCGTGCATCATTTTCCATTTCTATTCCATTATTAGTTATGTTGGTTGTGAATTCTTTTCATTTTTCTCCCTATATATACTGTGGTCACATGAAAAATTGCGATGTTATGCTGCGTTTAGTTTGCAGTATAACCATATGAGATACAGGTGAGTATCTGTTATGATTACGATGGTTATCCTAGTGGTACTTTGCTTCTATCTGGTATTATAGAATTGGTGAGCCATCTAACAATGCTTCTAGCTGTTTTAGGAGTGTCTAATGTCTTTGGACAATCTAAAGATATTTCTATTTTAACTCTTCCTACCAGGCAAGGGATGGGGGTGGGATGTAAGCTGTTTGACTATAAAGTAAGAAGAGTTCTGTTTCTCTTTGATAGGGTATACAATGGAAGAATAAACAATATGCAAACACCCTTCTCTCTTTGAAACAGTGGTAGAAAATTAAAGAGATGAATAAAGGACATGTTTTGCTTTGTGCCTGCAACGGGATCCTAGAGTTCTGTTTATTGGATTGTTAATCTTGTGATTAGTGATATCACATCAAAGGAGACAGAACTAAGCAACAACAATGGGTAATCCTAATAACTCTTTCTCTGAATGATCCACGAGATTTTCCAAGATTTGATGATGGGGATGTACAACTGTACAAAGATGGGTACATATGTATGAGCAGTTTTCTGAAGTAGTTAGTACTTTATGTAATTCTATGGATAATATGAAGGATAAAACAGCATTGATACATGTGAGTCACAAGCTCTTGATGTGGTGCCAATCCTTTATGACAATTAGAGAAGCCAAGGGTTGGAGTATTTGCAAACCTTGGAGCTTACGTGATGACTACTGATGTAGTCCATGGAGCAGCTGATGCTTCTATCAAGAAAACTAAGCCCATATTGGGGCAACCTTTTATGTGCTGTTGACTGTTCAGAGAGCTCACTCTAAGGAATGACACTTAATTTCTTATGACAGAACTAGCAGTGTATCTAAGCTCTAACTGTGTCAATGCTAGATCTAGAGAACCTAGAAGGGTTATCATTGCTATCAAAATTGAGGAAAAGAGAGGTAAGAATTTATGTTTCTTCTTTGAAGGAAAATATTTTGGTGTGCATAAATGCAAAGGAAAATTTTCACTCAATGCTCTTGATGGGTTTGGGAAGAAGAGGATAAAAGGGAGGAGGAAGAGGAAGGAGCTCTAGAAAGAGAGTGGTTGCAGGATGTTGAAACTTGGTGAATGGAAGTACCACAATTTTCACTCAATGCTCTTGATGGGTTTAACTCTTTTTAGACAATGATAGCAGCAGTACTGCGTTAATGGCACTCTGCCACTACTATAATATCTTGTGAAGTGGTTTATGGGCAATCACCTAGCTTCCACATTCTTTATATTCCTGGGGACAGTACGGTGGAGGCAGTGGATAGATGGCTTAAGTAAGAGAAGAATGCATTAGGTTATTTAATTTTGACTTGCAAAGAGCTCAACAATGAAAGAAGTCTCAATGTGACTGCAAAACAGATAAAACCTTGGAGGTAGGAGAATGTTTATGTGTATGAGTGTAAGACTGCAAACTTACGAGGAGATGACAGTGGTTAGGGGTAAGGAGGGTAAAAAGGTCACCCAAATATTTTGGTAGGAGGTAGATACTGTGGGTGAAGTGGCTTGTAGATTGCAACTGCTTATTGTAGCAAGAATTCACCCAGTATTTCATGTCTCATAATTCAAGAAGCATATTGGGAATGCGCCTGAGTTGGGTAAATGGATCAGCATGGGCAAATTGTTGTGGAGCCTATAGTCATCTTAGATAGAAGGTTTGTTAAGAGGGAAAGAAAGGTGAAGTTTATCTTTTAATTGTGATCTAATGGCGAAGAGGAGGATGCCACCTGGGAACTGTGAAATGATATTTAGAACTATCCTCAATTTGATCTTTCATCTTCAGAACAAGCTTTCTGTAGGAGAAGGGGATTTGAGAGAAGCAGAACACGTGAGGAACATGTGTGCTTGTACAAAGAAGGTAGGGGTTCGTTAGCAAAGAGGGGCTCATCTACTAGCATTAGTTAGGCGCTTATATAAACAGAGTACTTATTATGTGATAGAATACTACCTCCATCCCAAAATATAAGTCACTTTTATAAAAAGCTCGAAAACCAACAAAACATATAGTTGGATGGTCCCTATCTCCCATTATTTTATTAGATATGAAAGTCACAACACCACGGCAAACATATGATGGCCCCTATCTCTTCCTGATTAGACTCATGTTACTCATCGTATCATTTTTAATGCATCTTCTACATCCTGCAGGCCTGGGTTCCCAACATGATTGGTGACAAACTAATTCTGATTATCTGTAATTCTCTATCTTTGTCGTCAATTTAAGTGAGTTAAAATTGTTCTTTTGTGTGTCTTCACATCAGAAACAGCTATCTGTAGCCCTTGTTTAGCTTTATTTCATTTGATTATGCTGAATTAATTGATGTTCTTTGTGGCATTTGAGTTTATGCCCTAGGTGAACATCAGGTTTATTTGGTATCAATCTTATACATTAGGATCTTATGAATACTGGGTTTAATGGTAAAATAAGTGGTTATAGTGACTTGATGGAAGATCCTGCAGTGGGCCTTGAGGCTTGATGGGTTAGGTTACGAATCTGTGTTGGAGGCGAGAAAGAGTTGGACTTGGGAATGAAATCTAAGGTTTGTTGAAGAGAGCATTGAGTTGGAAAACATTGAGACTGTAGAAACAGGATGAGATAGTTAAGCAACCTTACTGCACGAATTGTGCCTAAATTCATTTGTGCCTGTCTGTTTTATATGCCCTACGCAATTTTCAAGACATGCTTTATGTTTCTGTCTCAGTAGCTTTTTTTTTTTTTTTAATTCGTTTAAATCCTGAATTTCTCATGTCAGCTTAGTGGGTATAACAAAGTTGGCTTAAACTTATTGCAAAATGGTTGCTTGCAGCTGCACATAGTTGGTGGCATGCGGAGAAGTATCTTGGATTCTTCCATGTTATTTGGCAGTGGTCTTCAGTACTGTTCTGTTTCGAACATCAAGCTATTCTGTGGTGTTATGTTGTGGTGTTATGTTGTGGTTGTATGATGAAACTTGTAAATAATGTGGTACCGGTATGACGTGTGGACCCTGTTTGGACCCTGTTAATAAATGAAGCTTCGGGAGTTTGATTCCCTGATTTGCTGCTTCTATGCTTCATTGTTTCTGCTGCGGTGCCAGAAATTCGCATATATGATGTAATTTATGATAGTATCAGTAGATCATCTCCGAGATGTTATCGGGTAATCCCTAGTCTACCTTGCTACTTGCCAGGTAGTTACATATTGTCTTTGAATACATAAAATGAAAATAGGAAGGTCGCTAGTAGTTATAGTTATTGAGATTGCCTTCTTAGATAAACTTGGAACTATCTAATAATTTACGATGATTGAGTTCCCCTTCTCCCCTTTTCCTTCCCTGGCATTTGGATAGGATTTTGGAGTGTCCGGTTTGATATTGTTGCTTGGGTTTGCTTGCTTCCTCGTTGATTTGGTTTTTAAACTAGAGAAACTTTATTAAAAGAAAATTCTCATATAAAGATAAAGATATATTAGTATTTCTATATCCATGTGTCGCATGAAGATTTTGCTTTTCCCAATTTTTCTAATTCTAATAGTTGTCTTAAGTGTAATAAATGTTCATTCATAATTTATACAAATGTTATTTGGTAACTTTGGAGAGCATTTTTAATATTATTTTTAAAATTTTGGATTTTAAATAAAAACAGTTATGAAAAATTATACCAAGTTAAAAGTTCAAATGTGTTGAAGGTTATAGATGACCTATTAAAGGTATTTATGTAGGTAGTCGTATCGATATATATTACATGCATCTTGAGTGTATACTGTAGGTATTTGCAAGTGAATTCCCATACTATTGACAGTGAACAGTTTGACATGTACAAGTGAACAATCACACTATTTGGAGCACAAACTTCAAGAGTACTTAATAAATTTGCAATAATTGTATTATGTTGAAACTTCCCAACCTCCAACTACATGGAGCCGTAATTAACATTCACCAACATCGATGATTGTCAATAGATGTGAAGTGGATCAAGGCCCTTACTCAACCGTCTCACCCTTTGATTCGGACCCGAGAAGAACGTTCACGACCATCCTTAGTTTGGATTAGGCAAGAGCCATTCTAATTGGGCGTTTTTCCTAACCTTGGCACGAATAAAGGAGAGACTAAGGTGATGGGGTCATTTTGGGGGTTAAGGAGTGAATTTTGTCTAGGACAGATTGAGTCACATGTGTGACTATACTAGTCATGACTGTGACCCCTTTCTGTCGTGGTCATGTGATGGAGGCCTTTGAGGCTAGGACTCCAGACAGGAGTCACGGAAATGAGCCTCATCTGAGCCTTCCCTGCCTTGCGCGATTTTTCCTCTTTTGGGCGATTTTCTTGGACGCGTTATGATTGTAACCTAGGTTGGTCATACACGTGACTCCTGGAGTTTTCTCTCGCCACGCGCGCGGCGCTCCTAAGGGCGCCCATGACCTGCCATTCTAGAAGTATATCAGGGTGGTGACTACTCAGGTCACGCCTGCGACCTAGGTGGCCCCTTCAGCAAGTCTTGAGCTCGTGCCCGTGACTTCTGCTGGAAGATGAGCCCTTGTCCAAGACAAGTCAGTCACGATTGTGACGTCCCTGATCATGCTCGTGACTTCCTCAGTTTTGCAGCATTTTGTTTTTGCAAATAAGGGTATTTTTGTCATTAGTTATTTTGTAATGCCTTTATTAATTTAGACTAGATTTTGTCCTCTTTCTATTAGGATTATTTAGGTCATTCAAGTTGTAATCAACTTTGGTTGGTTAGGCCCATTTTGCTTTCCTCTATATTCCATTTCCTCATCTCTAGTGTGCACCAAACATCAAAGAACTCTAGCCAAACACAAAGTCAACTACAAGAAAACCAAACTCCATAAAAAAAAAAAATTCCTAAACACATTTCGTCCATTACCCTTCTTCTTGATATGGTTGGTGACCTTAATCATAATCTAGAGGAATCGAGCCAACATCAAAGAGCACAAATGAGTTGTCCGCTTGAAGACGCTCGTAATCCGAGCTTGGAAAGTCAAGTCTCAACTATTGAGAATGTTCTTGGTGCCATTACGAATAAACTTGAAAGAATCAATGCCTATTTCCAGGGTCAACCTCGACTTGGGAGAAGAGAAACCCTCCCCTAGCCCTATCCGTCCTCCTCCTAACTTCGAGTTGAGTGATGATGATGGAGGTTCTATTCACATATTCTAGAGGGGAAGAGGAGAACAACTACATAGAGATGATTTGCATGATGATAAGGTTGAGCTTCCAGAGTTCAATGACTCCCTTGACCCGGATAATTACTTAGAGTGGGTGCAATTATTAGAGTGTAATTTTGAAGCTAAGGGGTACAATGATGAAAAGGCGTTTAAGTTGACCAACTTTTTAAGTTGGCCAACTTGTGGCTCACTAAAGTTGCATCGCTATAGTTTGAAAATGTTAAGGCATAAAGGGCTCGGGATGGGAAATAGAAGATTGTTTTGTGGAGAAACTTAAGAATTTGATGAACTAGCGGTTTTTGCCCAGTACTTACAAGCAAGACATTCTAAGAAGACTCTTCTCCCTTCAGCAAGGGAAGAGAGGCGTTATTGAATATATTCAGGAGCTCGAGCAATTACTTAAGAAGAGTGATCCCTGAGAACCATCGGAAAAACAATGATGAGGTTCTTGAATGGTTTGTTTCCTTCGATTGCCAAGAAGGTTGAGATACAACTATATTACTCCCTTGATGAGATATGTAATCTTGCGATTGAGATCGAACAAAGGAAGAAAGAGAAAGCTCTCACTAGGCCTTTTGGCCGTCCTTTTGCTCCCCCTTCCAAGCCGAACTCATTGACTACTCCTAGGGCACAAGAGACACCTCGGTCTACAACGCCACTTTCTAGAGTAGGCAAGGGCAAGGTAATTGCCTATCCCTCGCCTCGAGAACATTGGCTGTTTAAGAGGTGAAAGAAAGCAAAGAGGAGCTTATGACCACTTATGAAGAGTCCAGTTTATTGTCAAGGATTCTAAAGATTTCGAGGATGACATTCCCACGCTCTTAGGCTCGACAAATGAGAGTTATTTGTTCTAAGAAGGGTGTTGCACACAAATGAAGGCCCCATTGACGAGGCATAATGAGAGTTGATTTTCTAGTGCAAGATGCACCGTGGGTGGCAAAGTTTATGATTTAATTATTGATGGTGGGAAGTTGTACACATGTGGTGTCGAATTATGTGGTGGAGAAGCTAGGACTTCCTTTATTCCACATCCACGTCCTTACTCTTTGAAATGACTCAACGACAATGACGAACTTAAGGCAACCAAGCAAGCTTCAATAAATCTTTCCATTGGTTCTAAGTATCGTGATGCTATATTATGTAATGTAGTACCTATGAATGCTTGTCACATTTTATTATGGCGTCCATGGAAATTTGACAAGCATATCATTCATGATGAGTTGGAAAACACTTACAGATTTGTGGTTAAAAAAAAGAGGGTCAAACTTGTGCCATTAGCCCTACATGAGATATTACCTTCCAAAACCAAGATGGGATGTGATGAGCATAAACACTTGAGTGAGACACGGATCAAGAAGGCTCTTGGAAAGGGGAAGGAAATCATTGTCTTACTCCTGCTTGAAGCCAATAAAAGTGAGGAAGTGAACCCCCTGCACGCTTTTGTAGCTTCTTTTCCGGAACAGTATGGAGATGTTTTTCCTCGAGACCTACCTCTTGGTCTCCCACCTATTTGTAGAATTGAGCATCAAATTGATCTCAATTCTGGCACCCCTTTACCCAACAAGACGACATATAGGTGTAATCCGATGGAAATCAAAGAGTTGCAACGACAAGTAGATGAGCTTATTAAGTATGGATATGTTCGGGAAAACATGAGTCATGGTCAATTCCAGCTTACTGATGTATTTTGGCCCACGCCAAATACATCAAAGGAGGCCCATGATGGTGAAATGCTCAACCTGGGTCTCACCTTTGGGGACCATAGGTTCATAGAAGGAGATGGAGGCTCACATAGCCATCGGCTTGCTTTTGGAGACCCAAGATTCATGGAAGATGATGGAAACCTATCCATGGCAAGTCCAAGTCCACAACTAAAGGCCCAAGTACAAAGCCCAAGTTGAACCTCACAGTTTGGACCATTTCAAGATGAAGTTCACATTTCTGATCATTTTGAGATGAACTTCACATTTCTGACCATTTCAAGAAGAAGTTCACAGTTTTGGCCTTTTGATGTATTTCTTTACATTTCTAGGGTTTTATTTACATTTCCAGTTGTGTGAGGTGCCAAGTAATATATATAAACTTGGACACCAAGTTGTAGGAGTCTAGATTAATCTAGAATAGTCTAGAATGTTCTAGAATGATCTAGAAGGTGTGTGTGTGTGTGTGTGTGTGTGATAGGCGTATGGTGTGCTAGATTAGGCGCCAAGCTATGTAGTCCTAGATAAGGTTGGCTTATTTTGTAACTAATCCATCTTGGATTAGGAAAGCCAAGTCCTAAAAGGATTATTATCTCTTGTAACCAACTCCCCTTAGGATAAGGAGTCCTAATCCAAGGAGGAGATGGAGTAGATGGCGTCTAGTATTAGGAGTCCTTGGCTTGCATGCCAAGTAATAGAGTCCTAGTAGGAGAAGATGGCTTGCATGCCAATCTTGAGAGTCCTAGGAGGTTTAGGACTTTAGTAGTATAAATAACTAGGCTTGTAGCCTCTCAAAGGCAACCAACTTTGAATTATGAAAATAGTTAAACTTTTAGCTTTCTCTCGAGTGTTTGGATAAACTCTCACCCCCTTTCTTCTATTGTATCTTGGCATGGCACCCAAGTGGTTAAGAAGAGCTTGATCCTAGGTTGCGGTCTAGATCAAGTTAGCCCTAGGTTGTCTTTCTTGTGGATTCAAGTTAGAAACCTAGAACTATCCGTTCTTATATTTATGTCAATACAGTTAAGATAATTACTTCTTTTATCTTTCTATCAATATAGTTAAGATAAATCTTTCTCTTCGTTTTCTTTCTTTCTAGTTTGATTAAATCAAAATCCAAAAACAAGTCTTTTCTTTTCATAAAAACCAAAAAACCCAAAATATCTTAGTTCTCTCTTTCTCTCAATCTCACGCCACTCTCTCATGCATTCATCCTCTCTTTCCCTCTCTCAAAACGTCTCCTCCAATTTCTCTCTCAAACCCTAATCTCTCCCTCACTCTTACTCTCTCAAGCATCCTTCTCTTAAATCTCTCATCCATACTCTCTCCTCCCTCACAAAAGACCTCACGTCAATCCCAAAGTCCTCCCCTATTTTTCGTCCATCTCTCCTCTCTCAAATTCCACAAAGATCTCATCTTTCTCCATCTCAATTCTCTCCAAGACTCCATCTTTCCCTCATGAAGCACCCTACCTTTTATCCTAATTCACTTGAAGCGTCCCATGTTGAGATTGGTTGCACGTCTCCCTTGATGTGTAATTGATCAAGATACAATCTTTGATCCCATTATACATCACTTAGCTAGTTCCCAAGGAAAGATGTCACATTTCGAATGTGTGTAGATAACCGGGCGATCAACAATATTACTATCAAGTATCGGCATCCTATATCACGGCTCAATGATATGTTAGATGAGCTCCATGGATCATGCATCTTCATCAAAGTTTACCTCCGAAATGGGTATCATTAGATTCGAATGAAGGAAGGAAGGTGATGAATGGAAGACCACATTCAAAACTAAAAGTGGACTTTAAGTGTGGTTGTTATGCCATTTGGATTATCTAATGCCCCAAATACATTCATGTGGTTATGCCAGACGGGAGGTTGATGAACACAGTTTCATTAAACACAAAGCAAAACTGGGTCCGGAGAGATGAAAAATCACATAATGAAATCGCAACAACTTCAAACAGGTTTGAAATTCTTTCAAAAAGGGAGGAATAGAGTAATGAAGAAACAATCTTATCTGATGAAGAACGCCTCAATGAATCTGGCCAGGTGGAACATACGCAGGCTTAATAGCCCAGAGTAGCAAGAAGGGTCTTCTTGCAAGCAAACAGAGTGGGGCTCATAGGATTATATGAAACAAAACTCTGGCCTCACAATGCGGATATAATGACAAAGAGAATTTTTGCTAATTGGGGTACTCTTACCAATGATGAATATAGTCAGAAAATTTGCATCTTTGTAGCCTGGGATCAGAGGATATATGATGTTCAGTGTTTCATCATGACTTCGCAACTCGTTCATTCCAAAATTACCAGACGTTAGGATGCTTTTGCATTCTATGTTACCTGGATCTACGGCAGTAACCAAGCGGCTGAAAGAGAAATTCTTTGGGACAATTTGAGGAGCATTGCCTCCATAGTGGATGATGCCTGGGGAATAATGGGTGATTTTAATGCTATTAATAGTCCCAATGATAGAAAAAGAGGGGTGGAGGTGGAAGCATTCACTATTCAAGCTTTTCAGAATTGCATCAATGATTGCCAACTCCATGAGCCGAATTTCTCGGGTGGATACTACACTTTGACAAATAATCATGTCCGTTCAAGGCTGGATAGACTCTCGTCAACTTGCAGTGGTACTTGATCTCAGATTACATGCACTTCACTTACAAAACTGCTGACCTGTCAGATCATTCTGTCTTGATGATCCAATTCATGCGAAGCTCAAAGCAAAAATCTCCTTTCCGTTTCTGTAATATGTGGTCTGATGATCCTAATTTTGGCACAATTGTTGAGAAAGGTCTGCAAAATTTACCCATTGGGCATGCCATGTTCCAGCTCAGACATGCCCTTCACACTATGCAATTGGGATTTCCAAACTCTTCATCGTCATAAATATGTTGATATTTATCAGCAGGAACTAATTGCGAGAGAGAGGATTGAGCAGAGTCAATATAATCTTCAGCAAAACCAGAATGATACTTATCTTCAAGATGCAGAGAAAGAAGCTAGGAGGTGTTATTGGGAAATTTTTCATTCCGCCCTAATGCTCAAGAAACAGCAGAGCAAATTGGATTGGAGTAGTATGGGAGACAGTTGTAGCAGAATTTTCTTTGCAAAAATGAGACAAAAAAGATCGCTGACTTATGTTCATGAGATTGAGAACAATGAAGGGCAGATTGTCAAAGGCCTTGATCAGGTAAATGATTATCTCTGCCAATACTATAGGAATCTTCTTGGTCATCAGAACACCACTCGCTGCAGAGTAAATAAGGAAATCTTCAATTATGGTCTGATTCTTCAACCCAATCAGCAGGTTCAGATTAGCAGAAAGATAACGGATAAGGAGATCAAAGAAGCCCTATTCTCCATCCCAGATGATAAAACTCCTGGTCCGGATGGTTATACTAGCAAATTCTACAAACGGGCTTGGGGGCAAATAAGTGACTTGGTCTGTGCTGCTGCCCAAGAATTCTTCAGAAACGACAAATTGCTGAAAAGCTTCAACACTACCCATCTGGTTCTAATTCCTAAAGTTCCAAATCCTAGCAAGGCATCGGAATTCAGACCCATTTCATGCTGTAATACCTTTTACAAGGTACTCACAAAGATCCTTGCATCTAGAATTCGTGAGGTCCTTCCCGAGCTAATAGATCTCAGCCAGGGAGCCTGTATCCCGGGAAGGCAGCTGCTCCACAATATCTTACTTTGTCAAGAAATTGCAAGAGGGTACAATCGGTCAACCATCTCAGGGAGGTGTATGATGAAAATTGATTTGAAAAAAGCTTTTGATTCGGTCCACTGGGAGTTTATTGAATAAGCTTTGCTGGCTTACAAATTCCCGTTATGGATGGTCAGTTGCATTATGGAATGTGTCACTACAACCACTTCTACTGTTAATGCTAACAGTTGCATTTCTCATTCCTTCTGAGGTGGACGACGACTTCGACAAGGGGACCCCATGTCTCCATTGCTTTTTGTCCTCACGATGGAATATCTTTCGAGATCGATCAATTATCATATAGCATATACGAAAGATTACAAATTCCATCCCAACTGTTCTAAGCTTAAACTTTCTCATCTCATGTTCGCCGACGATCTCATCCTTTTCACTTTGGCAAACAGGAAGTCCATCCAAACTTTGATGCAAGCTTTTCATCATTTCTCGAAGGTGACAGGGCTTGAAGAAAATCGGGAAAAATCTCAAATTGTGTTTGGAGGTACTGATCTGAATGAAGAAATTATACATGAGACTGGCTTCGCTCATGGGGTCCTCCCATTCAGGTATCTTTGCATTCCCATTTCTTCGTGCAAATTATCTACATCTGATTGTAGTGTTCTTGTGGGAAAAAAATCCTCTCCAGGATTAAAACTTGGAATCCCGGCACATTTCCTATACGGGGCGAGTTACACTCATAAATTCAGTCTTGCTAGGAATACATAGATTCTGGGAAAAAAATTTAATCCTTCCTGAAAGTGTTGTGAAGGAGGTCAATGACTACTGTCCGAATTTCTTATGGGGAGGATCTCATAAATATCATATGTCGCCTGCTATGTTATGGATTAAGACTTGCAGTTGAAAGACTCAAGGGGGTCTAGGATGTCGTAACTTGAAAATTTGGAATCAAGCGTTAGTAGCGCAGCTAGCCTGGGACATTCAATACAAAAAGGAGGTGTTGTGGGTAAAATGGATCCACATCAAATACATTAAGGACCGTTCATGGTCGGATTACAAGCCTCCTTATGATACTTGTCCTTACTTCAAGCATCTATGTGATATTAAGGATCTTTTTAAATGGGGTTCTCAACCTGGGAATCGCTGGAACTGGGGCGGAGCTGGACAATACTCAGCAAGAGACGGTTACAACTGGTGTTTTCCCTTCCTTGGGCTCCCCCTGGTGGGCTGAAGCTATTTGGGGTGTGCTGTTAACCCCCCGCCATTCTTTCATTCTGTGGGTTCACTTGCAGAATAGGCTTCCTGTTAGAAGCCGAACATATGCCTGGAAGAGGAATGGTGAAATCACTTGCCCTATCTGCAATTCTAATATGGAAAAACATGAACATCTTTTCGCTGATTGCTATCTGGCACGGGAAATAATAACGGAAATTGGGAAGATCCCCATTTGCAAGGATATGGGGTGTTCTGGTCCTCATGACTGGTGGAAACTTCTCAAGGACTCTAATATTTCAAAAAAGCTCAAACTCCTTGCTTGGAGCTTCTATGGTGCTACGGTTTACCATATTTGGAGGGAGAGAAATAACTATATCCATGGCAAATCCAAGAGACACACCAACATCATAGTCCAGCATATTAAAGATGAGGCTAGAAACAGAACTGTAATGTATGCTAAAAGCAAGAAAGGATACAAGCAATGTCTTGATATAGTCCTTACGATGTAATTGTTGGATTTTGAGGCCCTCTCCTCTTGTTCAGTTGCAATATATATATATATATATATATATATATATATATATATATATATATATATATATATATATATATATATATATATTGAAAATTTTGGGTGTCAATGTATGAATAAAATGTATGAATAAAGTTGGATACATTTAGGTTAGGTGGCACATTGAGCACTTATCCGTCTAGAAAAACAAAGCTTAGGGTCTGTTTGGGAGAGGGGTAGAGGGGAGTAAGGAGGGGTTAAGGAGGGTACCTACTCCTCCTTACTCTTGCTTGGGAAGAGAGCGAGGGAGGGTAAGGGAGGGTAAGGGAGAGTAGGGTTTACTCTCCTTTACACCTCTCTACCCCTGTTTTTTAACACCCCAATTTGGGGTGTAAACAAGTGTTCTATATAATTATATCATACATAACATAGAAAATGACCATTATACCCCTAACTCTAATTGTATTATATTGAATTATATATAATATAAAAGGGTAAATATGTCATTTAACACTTTACTCTTATGAACTCTCCAAAATGTTCTCCCAAGCAGGGGTAAGTTGTTACCCTTATGAACCCTCCTATACTCTCACCCTCTTTTACTCTTATGAACTCTTACTCCCCATTTTTTACTCTCCTTCCAAGCAAAGCCTTAGATTCAGCATGTAAACTTCAAATTTGTAGGTTCCCCCATTTATGCATTGAGGTTGTCAAATAATAAGTTTCTAACATATATATTTTTCAGTAGTAAATTCATATCAATTTTTCTCTATTTAGGAGTATCTTGACACCTCATCTTCATTCATATACATCTAAAAACGTCTATTATATTATGACTTACTATTATATTATGACCTCATTCATATCAATTTTTGAATTGCAGAATTGGTTTCCATGTAAGATGGATAAATACTAGGCTCAATTTTCATGACAAGAAATAAAAGTTATTGGAGACTTAAGTTTTTTTACAAATATAGACAATTTCCATGTGACATTTACTTTACCTAAGATTTGTTGTAATAATTTATACACCCCACATTTATGAAATAATTTTTACCTTATTTCACAATACACTTTATGTGTTTTTTTATAATACTTGAAGTCTGGCGTAATAATTATTACATACCCCACCTTTGTGAAATAATTTTTACCTTATCTCACATAAACTGCAAGTGTTTTTTTACCATACCTGGGGTTTGTTGTAAGTGTTACTGCAACACTACAACATAACAAGGGTAGGACAACTTAATAGAACAATCGATATCGTATTGGTCGCATAATTTTTTCACGCGACCGATAGCCTATATAATGAAATGTTTAGCTTGGAGTAGGGGTATTCTTTATTTATCACTTTTTATTATTTTTTATAGTGAATAACTTAAATCATGAAGTGTATGAATCAATAACTAGCTATATAAAGATAGATTCACATTTTTGTGGGAATCGACGACCGCGAAAGGGTTTAGGGTTGATTTACGTGATCGGCAGTGGAGAGGGTAGATAGGGAGGAATAAGAGGTTAAGGAAAGTTTGATGGAGCATAATGATGGAGACTGAGATTTTATTATAGATTGCTTCTTATTTTGTTCCTAGGATGATATTTCATGACATTCAAATGTCGTATTGCATTCTACATCTTTAGTAGTAAAGGGGGAAATCGAAGATCTATATTTTCAGTAACACTTATTGCAATAACAAGTTAAATAAAAATTACTTACAACTATTGTGAGGTAGGATAGAAATTATTTCACAAAGGTAGTGTGTATAATAATTATTACAACAAAACTTGGGTAGGATAAAAAACACTTCGAGCTTGTGTGAGATAAGGTAAAAATTATTTCACAAATGCGATGTGTGTGAAAATTATTACAACAAACCTCAGGTAGGGTAAATGTAATTTACTCATTTCCATGTCATGATATACATACATTTTGAGACAACATTTGGATATCTATTTATTGTCCGTGCAATGTACGGTATTTACTAGTATTGATGAACTTTTGAATTCTACCATGAGACAATCTCAAGGAAATTTATTCTGAAATAAGCTTCTTAAAGGGTGATTTTTTAAATATTTTATTATGACAAAGAGTGATATTAGAATGACTTTTTAATATGAATATGTCTAATAATTTATCAAGGGTTGATTTTTACTAGAATCACCTTAAAAAATTATTTGTCACCTCTTTTTTTTCACATAAAAGTCACCATAAAATTATACATCTTACCATAAATTTATGGTGAAATTGTCTCATATAAGTCGGACGCAGTGAAATGAAAAGGAGGAATTATTCGAATTTGAATCGCAAGTTTTAACGTTGTGTTCGAGAGTAACATTTGGGTAGCGTTTAGTTTTTTGAGCAAGTCAAGACACTAATTACATAAATATTTACATTCAGTAAAGTAACATTTTGACTAGCGTTTAGCATTTCATATATTGTTTTGTGAAATGTTAATAGTGTTAAGGCTTAGAATTTGGAGTATCATTTCATATTTTTAGGTCAAAAAATATCCTTTGAAAATTTTATCTTTGAAAATTATCTATATCCTTTTATCTCAATTCACATTAATCTACTAACTCAGACACTAAATTTACCGAACACAATTCTCATTTGAACAATCATCAGCTATCAGCTATTTAAACAACTATTCGATGCCTAAACCGCTTTTCGCTAACATAAACCGCTACTTACTATCTAAAATGCTAATTTCACCGAACCTGACCTAAATTATTAATGTGTAGGGGTTTTTCCCCTGAAACAATGGGGAGAACAGAAAATGGAGAGGGAGAGATAGAGGAGTGGACGCCACCCTACCGCAACACTAGTGGAGTTGGTGACTAGGTTGTGTTCGACAGAAGTATTTGGGGTAACATTTAGCATTTTGACCAAGTTGTAATTTTAATTGTATAAATACTAGTGTTGGACAAGGTATCGTTTTTATTAACGTTTAACGTTTTAAGTAGCATTTTGTGAAACGTTAATAAACAAAGCGTTTAGCGTTTGGAGTAGACTTGGCAACGCGAAAGTTAATTGAACAAGAAAGACATCTGAAATAATC
This sequence comes from Portulaca oleracea, assembly GCA_029582165.1. NCBI lineage: Eukaryota > Viridiplantae > Streptophyta > Magnoliopsida > Caryophyllales > Portulacaceae > Portulaca > Portulaca oleracea. Next base: position 11,610,836 of record CM055892.1, read on the forward strand.
CGAATCGACCTGAACCGAGTTATGGTAAATTCAATTACACTCGGATCCGAAGATGGCCCGAAGTGAATTTTACTTGACTTGAGACATACCTAAACCAAATTTTACCCCGACCCGAAACACAACCGAATCGACTTACACCTGAGCCAAATTGGAACCAACCCAATTTACACCAAACCAAACTATACTCGATTTAGAATAATCATATGGAAAATTTGAAAATGAATATGTATGGTTGAACAGTTAAACACTTAAAGGTTATATATTTTGACTTTCACTTTCAAAAGAAAATTTTAATACTAATAAATAACAATTAAGTTAAATGCACGTGGACTTTTGTGTCAATTGTCATACCCGATAACCCGTATGTTGTCATTATTTAGTTTAACTATCAACTGATGTAGTAATTAATAATTTTTTGCATACAATGCAGTACAAACTAATGAATCATACACTATAAATTATTTAATTATGCAATTAATGTTTGCTTAAAATTTGAAAGTTAGCATTTTAGTGATATATAAATTTTAATCTACCTATAATAGCAACTTGATCTGTAACCAATCCGACCCGAAAGCAATCCGACCTTAAATTCACCCGAAAACAAGCAACCGAGTCAACTCAATCTAATGTTAACCTTATCCAACTCAACCCAACCTGGGAAAAAAATTCATTCGACACAAACCTGAAGATCCCATAAACCCAATCCAAATCAGCCAAGGTCCATCCGGGAGTCAAACCGACCCAGACCCAGTCCGAATCGAACCAGATCTGAACTGGAGCACGGCTAATCCAAATAAACCCCTTTTTGTAGCCGGAGGGAGGATGTCCAAGTGTACGACTGTCGACCCATAATTCCCGCTCTGCCTTCTTTCCGTTTCCCTTATTTCTTCCTATTATCAGGCTATCAACCGACACTGGTTAGTAATTCCCATAAATCAGTTTCATACCCCCTCAATAAAATTGGCAAAAACATTATGTTAAAATTAAAATACTATCTACCAACCAACTACTGCTCAAACTCGTCTAACTTTTTTCCTCTTTGTTTATGAATTATTATGACCCAGCAAAGCATATATAATCAGTAGAACCCCATTGTATCCAAACCTTTTTCCAGCTATACTTTCCCCATTTCCCCCTCCATCCATTCACATCTCCTTAAAACTTTTTCCTTCTCTTTCTCTCTCCTCAAAAAGTTGGGAAGAACCTTCTTCTTTTGCTCCTCATCCTCCTTCCTCAGCCGTCCTCCATTGACCCAACAAACCCCTTCTCACAACCTCCCACTTTCCTTCTCTTCCTATTTCTTAATCCCCCCCCCCCCTAAAAAAAAAAAGAGTAAACTTTATTCATCCATTGAATTAGTCCACCTTCCCCCTACTTCAATGGATTACAATCTCCCGTCCTTATTTTCTCACTTTTATTCATTTCTGTTTCTGCATTAGCCTTTTCTCCACCCCCCAGATCCCAATTTGATTTCTTTCAGTGATTGATTGACTATAATCTTAATCTCGATCTGGAAAATCTTTTCTGGGATCTGCTTCTCAGGGTTCATAATTTGGTTATAATAATTTTCGAAGCATATACCCATTTTGATCAAATTTGTAAATTTGAATTCCATTTTCTCGATCCTGGAATTTTTTTGTTTTGGGGCATTTCACATGTGCAAGGAGATCCCTAAATTTGTGCCGCAATCATTATAGTTGTAGAATGTTGGTATCTTTTGTTTCTCAATCTCAATAAACAATAGTTCCTCTGTTTTGGTGGCGGATTTAATTGATTTCATCATCCCCTTTTGATTGATTTCACTGCGATTATTTCATTGATTGGTGGATATGGGTTGCGCGAGTTCGAAGCATCATTCAAAACATTCGAGATGCCGCCATTGCAAAGCTCCATATACGCCTGCAACAAAGCGGAGTTTCTCGCTGAACATTCACCGACCCCGCATGAAGAAAAGGGAAAGCTACCATGTCGTCGCTCTTAAATCCTCGACATTAGGCTCTCTAAAGCTTGACCGGTCACCTACCCGCAACTTAGGGGAGGAAAAATGTGTTGTCCGTGATGATGATCATGAAGATGACAAGAAGAATACTGATGTGAAAATGGACAAAAACAAGGAATTTGCACTGGGGATGATCGAGGCAAAAGCGTGGTCTAGGATGATCGATCAAAAGATGACAAGGGTTGCACCTAAAACCCCAACAAGAACCCCTCCTGGTGAGCCTGAAACCATCAACGTTAAGGAATTAATGGAGGGGCTCGAGGATACAAGTCCTCTTAGGGTTGGAGTTGGAGAACGCCGCCATGTTAGGAGCTTCTCCTTTCACGTCACTACCGATTCGATTCCTACACTTGAAACCCCCAGGTCTATGCGTCAAGACAACACTCTCCCAATGGAGACTCCAATACAGAAGCAGAATGGGAATGTCATTACTGTCTCCGACTTCAATCCTGAGATTATCTCTGCCTTTAGGAAGGCCCTTGCAGAGCTTCCCCCGTCAAACCCCTTCTACGTTAAGCCTCTTGATTCTAATCATAATGGGTGGACACAACAGCAGAATGTCAAGATGAATGGCGTCACTTCCATTGAGGTCACTGAGGAAAAGAAGGTCAATGGGGATGTGGTCGAAGAAAAAAGGGTGAACGTGGTTGTTGCAAGTGCTGGCTATGCTCATGTCAATAGCTTCGTAGACAGGAGGGGAAATGAGGAGAACTTCGATTCCCTTACTAAACAAAGCCAAAATGAAAATGGCTACACAGAAAAACAAGGAGTGGAGAAGGAACACAAGGTTGAGGCAGGAAATGGGCATGTAAATAAAACAAAGGAGAAGGTGGTATTATACTTCACAAGCCTAAGAGGAGTGAGGAAAACATATGAAGATTGTTGCTATGTAAGACTAATCCTGAAAGGATTAGGAGTTAGGATTGATGAGAGGGACGTGTCTATGCATTCAGGGTTTAAGGAAGAATTGAGGGAGCTGTTAGGGTACGGTTTCAAGGGCGGGTTGCCAAAGGTATTTGTGGGAGACAAGTGCATTGGAGGGGTTGAAGAGATTAGAAGACTGCACGAAGATGGGCTACTAGACAAGACCTTTGGAGGCTGTGAGAGGTTAGAGGATGATAGTGGCAATCTTAATGGTGTCTGTGAGGCTTGTGGTGATATACGTTTCATTCCTTGTGAAACATGCTCTGGAAGCTGTAAAATCTACTATGAATACGAGGATGAAGATGAAGAATGTCAAGATGATGACTGTGGGTTTCAGAGATGCCCTGATTGCAATGAAAATGGCCTCGTTCGATGCCCCATTTGTTGCTACTAAGTTATACGGTAAATAAGGATTTACCATTTTCTTAATCATCACATTTTTTTGGGAGATTCTTGTTGTACAGAAGCGAATTCATATGTGAACAGAAAAACTTGATTTTGTGACACAGAAAGCATTAAGATGAAATGCTGACTAGAAAACTTCAGCAGGGTGCTGGAATCCCTAGTCATGTATGTGGATGCTCATAATGTTTAACCTACCTTGTAGATTGTGGGAAGGCTTTGTATACTTGAATGTTTCTAAGTAACTATATGAGAAAAAAACATTCTCAATCTGTTACATTGATTTCAACCTTTGTTACTCTTGATCGATGTTCATATGTATAGCATTTTTCTGGTACAGAATTTACGCCCCTTCTTGGGAACTGTTCGTTAAAGTCTATTCTTCAATAAGTTCGAGTGTTGTCAGCAAAATGATAAATTAAGTTATCCTATTCAAGGTATGAAAGTAGTCCAATTTCACCTCATTATTATTATTTGCAACTTGAAAGTGTTAGAGAAAAGTGAGTAGCAAGGTAACAGCGGAAGCGAATAATAGAATCGAAAACGAGATAACGGATATTACGACAAAATTTAGGAACGAAAAATAAGCGATAAAATCAAACACCAGAATTACGTGGGAAACCGAAGAACTCGGAGAAAAACCCACGGACGGGCGATAATGTAAAATAATCCGCTATGAGAAAGGAGGAGTACAACCTGATCACTATCACAGGGTGTGATACGATCCACAAAGGAGATTACAATAACAATCTCTCAACACTCAACTCACAATCTCTCAGGATACACTGGGGAAAATATTGGTGAGACCCCTTTCTCTCTCAATATTTTCTCTCTCTCTAGCTCTCTGTGTTTGCCGATGTATTTTTGGTGGAGAAACATGCACCCTATTTATAGGGAGAACTCCCTATAACCTAACTTGACTCCCACTCCAAATAGATTTAGAATCTAATACAATTAGGAAACCCAACACAATAAGGAAACCTAAATAATATCCTAATACAATTAGGAAACAAATAATTGTGAGATCAAGAGATTTGGTGATTTTAGGACACTTTCCTAACAAACTCCACCTTGGACTAAAATCAACGAATCATCGGTCCAGATAAACATCTTGACTGTCGCCATCAACACGCCCCTCCGCAGGGCTCTCACATGCTTAGAACACCAACTAAGTCCAAACAATGTTCGAACTTAGCTATAGATAGAGGCTTGGTTAACATGTCTGCAGGATTATCAGAAGTATGAACCTTCTTCACCACGATCTCTCCTGCAGCAACTGTATCTCTGATGAAGTGATACCTGACGCTTATATGCTTGGTCTTCGAATGATAAGTGTCATTCTTTGTCAGATGTATAGCACTGATCGTATGCGAATAAACCACGTCTCGCCCTGTGGTACTCCAAGCTCCATGACCAATCCCCTCAACCAGATGGCCTCCTTCACTCCTTCCGTTGCAGCAATATATTCAGCCTCTGTAGTAGACAGGGCTGCTATAGATTGAAGTGAAGCTTTCCAAGATATTGCTCCTCCACACATGACGAACACATATCCTGAAATTGAGCGTCTCCTATCCAGATCTCCACCATAATCAGCATCAACATAACCTGCAACATCGACGTTGCGGACTACCTCTATCATACAGGATGCCCTTCTCCAAAGTACCCTTCACATAGCGAAGGATCCACTTCACTCCTTCCCAATGCTCCTTCCCTGGATTCTGCATATATCTACTCACCACACTAACTGCGTGGGACAGGTCAGGTCTAGTACACACCATAGCATACATCAAACTACCAACTGCACTAGCATAGGAATATTAGACATCCTCCTTACCTCCAAATCATTTAGGGCAGTTCTCACTGTAACTTGAAGTGTGCGGCTAAAGGAGTTGAAAGCGCTACTGTTTCTCATGTTGAATCATCAACACCTTCTCCAGATATTTCTTCCGAGACAGAACAACTTCCCGCCTTTCTATCCCTTTGGATCTCCATACCCAAAATCTTCTTCGCGCTCCGAGGTCTTTCATCTCAAACTCTGGTTGAGTTGAGATTTCACTTCTTTATTAGTGACATGTCCTGGAGGCAATCAACATATCATCCACATACAATAATAAATAAATGAAAGACCTTTCTTCAAATTGCTGTAGTACACAATTATCATAGTGACTTCTTGTGTACCCTTGCCCTACCATAAAGGTATCAAACCTTTTGTACCACCGCTGGGTGCTGTTTAAGTCTATACAAGGACTTCCTTAATCTGCATACATTCTGTTTACCAGAACGATGAAACCTCCTGCCTCATATATATTTCCTCCTCCAACTCGCCATGGAGGAAAGTCTTGACATCAAGTTGCTCCAACTCCAAATCAAATAGAGCAACAAAGGCAAGCAAGGTGCGGATCGACGTATGCCTCACGACTGGCGAGAATACTTCGTTGTAGTCAATTCCTTCTTTCTGGTTGCAACCCCTTACCACTAATCTGGCCTTCCACCTTGCACTTTCTACACCAGGGATACCTTCCTTTCTCTTGTACACCCACTTCGCAGTAAAAGCTCGTCGCCCTTTAGGCAACTCACATAGCTCCCATGTATGATTTTTCTGCAGACTCTCCATCTCCTCTTGCATAGCTCCTATCCAATTTGAGGCATTCGGACAAGAGATGGCCTCCTGATAGGTAGAAGGTTCAGCACCTTCAGGAGTCTCCTCTGCAACACTCAGCGCATAAGCAATCATAGCATCATCTTTTTCAGTATATCGCACTGGTCTCTTGATCTCCCTCCTAGGACGATCTCTAGCAATGCATGGTTGTTCCTCCACCTGAGGAACATTCGTCTCAATCTCAGGCTCATCAACCTGAGTTGGTTCAGGAGCATCGATGGTTGCTCCCGATTGCAGTTCCAAAGACTCCACCGAGCTGCTCCACTCGAACACCATTCTTCCTGCATCCTTCTCACGATTTCTGCATCATCGTATACGGTAGATTCCATTCCGGATAACATAGCGGTTTCATTAAAGGTTACATCTCTAGATGAATAACTTTCATCAAATCAGACACCACATTCTATATCCCTTAGACTCGGACAGTAACCTAGAAACATGCATTTAATACGGGAGACTTCCCATCATTCACATGGACATATACAGACATCCAAAATTCTCAAATTAGAATAATTAATCGATTACTGTCCATACTTCCTGGAATCGGTATTCGATAGAGGCATGAGGTGATCTGTTCGGTGTGACGATAGATATCACCTCTGCCCAGAACGATTTGTTCTTCCAAAACCCTGCATTCGAGAGCATGCAGCGGGCTTTCTCCAAGAGTGTCCTGTTGATTCTCTCGGCTACCCCATTTTGCTGAGGCTTACCCACCAAGGTTCGATGTCTCGCAATCCCATGCTCCTCGCAGAATTCAGTAAATTCAGAATCAACAAACTCCAACCCATTGTCAGTCCTGAGTTTCTTGATTTTCCTGCCTGTCTGGTTCTCCACCAAAGCTTTGAACTTCTTGAAATATGAGAATGCCTCATTCTTGTGCCGCAGGAAATAAACCCAAGTCTTCCTCGAGAAGTCATCCACGAATGTCAACATGTAGCGCTTGCCACCCAGTGATGGCACTCTAGCAGGACCCCACAAATCTGAATGAATATAATTAAGGATCCCTGCTGTTGTATGTTTAGCCCTTGAAAAGCTAACCCTCTTCTGTTTCCCGTAGACACAGTGATCGCAAAACTCCAACTTTCCGATCTTTGCGCCTTCAAGGTATCCCTTCTTGCTCAACATTGACATTCTCTTCTCGCCCATGTGGCCTAGTCTCATGTGCCACAGTTTTGTGCTGTCGGACTCATCAAGATTTAGATCGCCGCTGAGATCACATCAGTAGACCCCTGCAGGATGTATAGATCGCCTTCCCGATTCCCTTCATAAGAACCATGGAACCCTGGCACACTTTCAAAACACCATCTTCTCCTTTGTACTGCGGTAGTTAGCTTCAAGAGTACCCAAAGAAATTAAATTTCAGTCATGTAAGGATACGAACCTCCTTGAGAGTTCTAATGATGCCATCATGAGTCTTGATTTTGATGCTACCGATTCCTGCAACCTTGCAGGCTGTGTCGTTACCCATGACTACGACCCCGGTGTCAACACTCTCATAAGACTCGAACCAGTCCTTATGAGGACACATATGATAGGTGCACCCCGTGTCAAGAACCCACTCATCTCTAGCTATCCTACTCGATGTGGTAGCCAAGGCATCATCCGTAACTACAAATCCATCACCATCTGACTCGGACTCTACGCAGTTTGAGGTACCAGGTTTGGTGTGATTATCCTTACCCTCCTGCTTCTGGTCTCTCTGTTTTGCCCAACAATCTCTCTCTATATGCCCCATCTTACTACAGTAGTTACACTTCTTATTCTTGTGAGGATTCCTAGACTTTGAACGGTGTTTAGACCTCCCTCTAGACCCGTTTCCCTTACGTTCAGTATTTCTACCACGTACATCCATCGCATCACCACCCTGGTCATCACCATCGGTATCAAGTTTCTCCTTAGACAGTAAACTAGCCTTTACTTCACTAAGGTTAAGGTTACCACGATTCCCATACAACATGATTTCCTTAAATTGTTTATGTGATGCAGGTAGGAACAGAATTAAATGAAAAACCTTATCCTCATCAGTGTGTTTTTATATCCATTGATTCCAATTCAGTAATAATAGAATCAAATTCACTAAGATGTGCCTGAATAGAAGTACCTTGGGGCATCTTCAACCTGTAGAATTTCCCCTTCATTCGGTACTTGTTTCCACGACTCTTCGACATGTACACTCTTCCGATTTGGTCCAGAGCACCGAGGTTTCTCGATATGCATCACCTCTCCGAATGTGCTCGCCAAGCACTTGAATCCTGCCAGAGTCTTATCTTCAAGCTTCTTCCACTCCTTGAGTCGATTCCCTTGATATCCTTCTAGAGTTTTGGAATTCATCATCGCTCATTGTCGCATCGGTCTTCGTGTCGGATACTCAATCACATCCCATAACCCGTCTTTGAATCGGGACCGCCTTCATCTGCAGTCTCCATAGTAAAACTCCTCGTTCCATCAAATTTTGGAATATCACACTTCATGATTGAAGCCATCTCCACCTTGCTCGATACCACTTGTTAGAGAAAAGTGAGTAGCAAGGTAACAATGAGCGAATAATAGAATCGAAAGCGAGATGACGGATATTACGACAAAATTTAGGAGCGAAAAATAAGCGATAAAATCCAACACTGCATTACGTGGGAAACCGAAGAACTCGGAGAAAACCACTGACGGCGACGACAGAAAATAATCCACTATGAGAAAGGAGGAGTACAACCTGATCACTATCACAGGGTGTGATACGATCCACAAAGGAGATTACAATAACAATCTCTCAACACTCAACTCACAATCTCTCAGGATACACTGGGGAAAATATTGGTGAGACCCCTTTCTCTCTCAATATTTTCTCTCTCTCTAGCTCTCTGTGTTTGCCGATGTGTTTTTGGTGGAGAAACATGCACCCTATTTATAGGGAGAACTCCCTATAACCTAACTTGACTCCCACTCCAAATAGATTTAGAATCTAATACAATTAGGAAACCGAACACAATAAGGAAACCTAAATAATATCCTAATATAATTAGGAAACAAATAATTGTGAGATCAAGAGATTTGGTGATTTTAGGACACTTTCCTAACAGAAAATAATCGGATGTCATGAGTAGATTCATCAGGTAAGTTCTTGAATTGGCGTAATCATTATGTGCCACCACAACACAAGTTCATCCTGTCTTGACCACGAGTTCATCCCTCTGTTTTGTTTTTTATTTAGGGTGCGTTTGGTTAGTCAATAATCTCAGGAAAATGATCAATTTTTCCGGGTTGACTTATTTTCTTCATGTTTGGGTGTGGCTTGACCTTGGAAAAAATTTCACGGTGGGCCCATCATTTTCTCCATTTTCTTAGGAAAATTTTTCTTTAGGGGAACCTAAGGGAAATTTTTCCCATGGAAAACTTCCCATGGGAAATTTTTCCCGAAAAAATTTCCCCGGAATTCCTACCAAACGCTCTCTTATTTGTCACGGGGAGATTCTTGTCAAAAACTTTTATTGTTAATTTATTAATATATATATATAAATTTAATTACTTCTCTAAATTTGTACTCCTTCCGTCCCAAATTAATTGACATTTTGACTAAATTTTAACTGTTAATTATTCACAAATTATAATGAGTTACATAATTAAATTACCTCCACCGTAATCTTTAGTAAAGTATCTTTCAAATGACGGTAATTTCATATTGTAACTTATTGTGATTTGTGAGTAATTTACAGTCAAAATTTTGTCAAAGTGTCAATTAATTTGGGACGGAGGGAGTAATGAAATATACTATTAGAAAAGTATAAGATTATATATTTTGAAAAATGTGAAAAATATTTACTCTTTTAGTTTCACATTAATTATCATCTAGTTCACTATGATAGTTTTTAATGTCACTATTTGATTAATAACTTTTTATATAATATTTATTTAATAATTATAATATTGTACTTTTAGGATAATATTTTATATTAAAAATTTAATAATAGTGATTTTATATAGCAAGACATTGTATATATTAAGAATTTTATGAAATTTTTTAAAATTTAATTGCACAATTTCTAAAAACAACAATTTATATGAAATTGGTGTACTTTGTAAGGAAAATACTATGAAAAAATAGCAAACCGATTAAGGAACTTTGATGCTTCTGCATGATCTGTAATTATGTCAGCGAGGGTACTGAGCAAATAACAGCCAGAACCCAGAAGATCAAAAAGTCATTTCCTTTTTTTTTTCTCGATTATTAGTAGCCAAAAGGTTAAAGGTTCATAACATACAGCAACCCTCAAACCCAACAGCAAGCATCTACCATCAAAAGGGTTATGGCCAAACTGTTAAAGAAGAAAAAACACTGCAAGAACTTAACATAGACTACAGCTAGACAATCACTACACTTGCAAATAAAAGTTAGATCTATGAATTTAGCTGCTTCAGTCATTAAGGAATCGCATTCCAATATCATTGCCAATAATCGTCTTCCTCGTTCAATCTCAACTTCAATGTCATCAAGACTGTCATTTTTCGACAAGTTCGCACGCCTCTTCATCCTAACCTTCTGACCATCCTTTTATCCATGGGGAACGCTACAAGTTGCATCTCTGACAAGCTGCCACTTAAATTTCATCAACATGTTCAATTTTCTCTTACTCCTGCCTTTAGTCTTTGAAGCCTCAAGGATGGAATCTTCAAGATCTGCAATTATGTCATTTCCTTTCGGCCAAAAATCATGGCAAATAAGTAGCCCTTTATGTATTCATTATTGATGAGAAAACAACTCTTTAGCCTGATACCATTTACCAATACTTTATACACTTTCTTTCTCTGTTTCCTACTAATAATAAATTAGTTTCAACATACATATAACATGGCCACCTAAAATTTATGAGTTAAATTAACTTAGGGTGTGTTTGATTGAGAGGAAAACGATTTCTGAGGAAATGGTTCAAGGAAAATGATTTTCCATACCAAATTTTCCCTTGTTTGGTAGGAGATAAATTATTTTTCGGAAATGATCATTTATGTCGATATAAGTAGCGATATATGTTACAAATGAAAATATTTGGAGCTCAAAATTCATATTTGAGCTTTTCTTAAACATTTCTATCGTGTTATAAAGTTTCGTGACAAACCGATAAAATTGAATTTTGCTTTTAAGTTTCAGTCATATTTAACCGCAAAAAAATGTCGACAAAAGTGGTGATATATGTTACAAATGAAAATAATTGGAGCTCAAAATTCATATTGAGCTTTTTTAATCATTTCTATTGTATTGTAAAGCTTCGTGACAAACTGAGAAAATTGAATTTTACTCTTAAGTTTCAGTCATATTTAACCTCAAAAAAAATGTCGATAAAAGTGGCGATATATATTACAAATGAAAATATTTGGAGCTCAAAATTTATATTTGAGGTTTTCTTAGTTCATACTATCAAATCATAAAGTTTCGATTCAAACGGTTCAGTTTGAATTTTTAAAAGTTTCAGTCAGTTTTAGGGCAAAAACTTCTGATTTGATGTATATCGAGATAAATGTTATTAAATAAAAATATTTTGAGCTAAAAATTTATATTTGAGGTTTTTTTAATCAATTCTATCGTGTTACAAAATTTCGAGAAAAACCGTTAATGTTAAATTCCGGCCTCAAATTTCAGTTAGGGTTAGTAGTAAAAATTGATCCAACAATCAATGGTGGAAAATGATTTTTCTAAGTTGATCAAAGGAAGTCAATTTCCTCCCTTTAAAGGAAAATGATTTTCTTTGGAAATGATTTTCAAAACGTTTTTTGTACCAAACACTAGAAAAGTGGGAAAACATTTTCAAAAAAAATATTTTCTCCCCTACCAAACACACTCTTAAATCTTTTGGAGACTAATCACTTTATTTTTCGGTGAAATTAGTTAATGATTGCCACTATTTCTTGTCGACGACCATATCTACGACCCTATTCTTTTATACAGCTGGCTGGCTGGCTGCGGTGTCACAACACACCGCACTTTGCCAGAACCCACCATAATATACCAATCCAGCACAATTTACCACAAACCACCATAATCAACTTTTTTACATTTACCAATACAATTTACATTTATAAAAAACAAAACACACCACAGCTTACCAATAACCCACCATAATCCACCACACCACACCGCGCCATACCGCAGCCAGCCATATAAAAGAACAGGGCATGCTTCATCTGGTTAAGCATAGGTATGATTTTTCTATTTAATTTATCGTTTGAGAAATTAGATTCTAATAATACGAACTTTTGGCCATATAAGACTTAATAATATGAACTTTCGATTTGGTTCTGAATAATATGAACTTTGACCCCTTGTTGCCTCCAGTAACACGCCACCGAGTTAAGTTGAACTTAACTCGGTGGCAGGATGACGTGGCGGCCGGAGGAATATATTTTGACTTTATTATGTACGTACCCAGTCAGCATTTGACTTATCTACATCAGCTCCCTTCCTTTCCCTTTCTCTCTCTTCCTTCCCCTTTCTCTCTCCTCCCCCTCATCTTCTTCGATCCATCCTCTTCTCTCCGTTTCTCTCTCTACAAATGGGGAAGATTGAATTGCTATTGCTGGGGAAGATTGAATTGTTGTTGTTGAAGATGGAACTGTTGTTGGTGTTGAGGAGACAGAAAAAATGGGTCTTGATTGGAGGATCCGGATAAGGGCATGTTTGCCCAGTTTCCTCCTCCAAACTGATCCATTACATCTCTCTCTCCCCCAACTGCCCACAAATCCAAATCAGAAATCCCAGAAAAAACTTAGTAGAGAGAGGAAGATGACGCACAAAGTGCTAAGCACAGGACTTCGACACACGATCAAGCGAGTCATCAATCAGCGTCTTCAGAGTCGAATTCGGAGCAAGACCCGTGTTCCTGAGCCAGTAATGCCCGACCATCCTACCTTCATCAAGGTTAGCAATGGCGCCCTTCTCAAGCTCCTCCATATCCCTAAACGCCTTCTCAAATCGGGGCTCCATTTCCGACACAAACTCCGGTGAAATCCAACCCGACTCACATCCAAATATAGCCCTAGATCCTTATATTGGTACAACCAGTCCACACACCTCGCCCACAGAGAATTAGGGTTCTTCTCCAGCGGCGCCTTCTTCAACAGCGTCGGAGCTCCGGCGGCGGGCTATTCACAGTGGCGGAGGTGGTGGAGTGGGCATCGGTGACGACGGAGATGGGGCGGAGGGTGAGGATCGGGTCTTTGGAGGGGAGGAGGAGATAGGGTTTTTTGGGTTTGAGAGATGGAGTGGTTGATGATGAGTAGATATTAGAGAGGGAAGCCATTGTTGGGTTTGCAAAACTCCCCTGACTCATCTATGGTGGATCGAAGAAGATGAGGGGGAGGAGAGAGAAAGGGAAAGGAGGAGAGAGAAAGGGAAAGGAAGGAAGCTGATGTGAACAAGTCAAATGCTGACTGGGTACATAATAAAATCAAAATATATTCCTCCGGCCGCCACGACATCCCGCCGAGTTAAGTTCAACTTAACTCATTTGGCGTGTTCTTGACAGTTCGTAACAAAATCGAAAGTTCGTATTATTAAGTCTTATATGGCCAAAAGTTTGTATTATTGGAATCCAATTTCCCTTATCGTTTTGCTTTTCTTTTTCTAGGAGGTTTAAAGAAATGAGAAAGAATTAAGGTGTAGGTTTTAGAGTTTAGACAGGAAAGGTGTGTCTTATTCTCAAATTTCTTTGGCAATGGGGACCAGGTCATGTGAAGTCGACCGTAAAATATATATAGCCAACGAACGAGTGATGGCCATTAAAAATTCAACTCATAAAAGGTCGATTTCAACGCCTAGATTATACAGCTACATGCATTTCTCTCAGTATTCATTGATTCTTTTACTACCTTCTAGATTCTCAGGAGCCAACTTTCTGCTTTTCCTATGTTCACCAAACTCGGGACTACCTGTAAAGTTAATTTCTTTCCATATTCATGCATTTTTTCAAAGTGTGGTTATCATCTTATTGCCCCTAATACTCGGGTTTTTTTTGCTTTTTGGACCCCAAATTTTGGGAGTATTTATTTTCTGGACCCTCATATTTTAAAGTTTATATTTTGGACCCTATACTTTGTGGACCCAAAAAATGTGGCCCAAAGTTATGTTTGACTCCGGTGATGACCTAATTGTTGTCTAAACTTCCCGATATGACCTTTTATCATTTTTTCCTTCTTTTGACTGTTGTTTTGAAATTGACCAGACTTTGACAGCTAAGGGTGTCTAAAATTCATGGGTAAAAAGCAGTGGGTAAAAGTTAAATTTTGGTAACTTTTTTGGCAAATTTATGCTCATATGGGGGTTGGAAATCGTGCAAGATGAGGAAGAAGAAGTTGCGGCTGGAAAATTTTCGAAAGGCAAAAAAAATTGATAATGACTTTGAAATATGAGGGTCCATATTGTTGTCGAAGACAAAGTATAGGGTCCATATTGTTACCGGAGACAAAGTATAGGGTCCAAAATATAAACTTTGAAATATGGAGGTCCAGAAAATAAATACCCCCAAAGTTCGGGGTCCAAAAAGCAAAAAACCCCTAATACCCCGCATTCTCTCACTCTCTCTCAATCTTTATGTTGTCTCTATAAGTTCTCTCACTCTCTATCTAAATTGAATTTAACCTCAAAATATATTAAAATGCATAGTGGAAGATTATCGAATGAAAATGAAGAGATTAGTTTTTTTTCCTTTTTATTAATATGTCGTAAAAAAAATTGGTCCTTAAATTTCTTCTGCCATGCTAAAATGACCTTATATTGCGTTTCAGTCACGACAGGAACGCTCCACGGGCCAACGTACAGATGTCCTATAAGGTCGTTCCGTCCATGTCCCAAACGCCATCAGGGGCGTCTGTGCCATGGATGGAATGCCCATGTAGGGCGTCTGGACCTTGGCCGGATCGCGTCCCTAGGCTTGTGGCATGCTTTTTTAGATTTTATTTTTTTTTACTTTTTTATCAGAATTATTATTATTATTATTATTATTATTATCATTATTATATATGCTTATAGTTATTATTTCTATTATCATTATTATTATTATCTTTAATGTATTATAACTGTTATTGTGATTAATATTATGTTACGTCTGTCAATATTTAAATTCTTTTTGTTAGTTTTAATATTAATATTCTTATTCTTATTATTCGCAAGGTTGTTATTGTTATTATTATTAAGCTAATTATTATTGTTAATAATATTACTTAATATTATTGACATTATTATTATTATTATTATTATTATTATTATTGTTATTATGATCATCATCATCATCATAATCATTATGCTTATAGTTATTATTATCATTATCATTATCTTTATTTTTATTGTTACTGTTATTGTGAGATTATTATGTTACGACGGTAAATTAGCAAGATTGTTATTGTTATTATTATTAAGCTAATGGGAGGTTTTAATGTTATTAATGTTCGGACTAATGAGATTTTTTTTAATTTGACCGTAGGTTCTGCTTGAGGACTTTAGCTGAGATGATGTCGACTATTCGAGTTATTTTTCTACGAATCGGTCATTCGATTTCCTTGATGTTCTCCATGAATGGGCCGACGAAATTGCAAGGGGAATTGAATTTCAATTTGTGAGAACATTACATAAGAAAAATACTACCGCCGGTCCAGTGAGAATATATCTTAGATGTTGGCGTTATGGAAGATATCAGGGGAAAGTGGATATGCTAGACTGCAATACTCAACTAGATACAAAGACGAAGTTGTGCTAATGTTCGTTCATCACTGTAGCTTGGTCTCGACCAGAACAAAGGTGGCGCGTCCAATACTCCAATACTTTTATAATTTTTATTTTGGTTGGTAGGAAATTGTTGAATATTTAAGAGGTAGAAACATGGTTGATATTATGCTACTAATGTTGTTTGCATGAACTTTGGAAGTTGCGAGGATATCACATTATACTGGAATTAATATTAAATTATTCGTTTGTGGATCTAATTATATAAAAAGTTCGATGAGGATTTATTCAGATATTTATATTCGACCCCTTCTAATTGGAGATCCTAGCTTCGCCCCTGGTGTGGACTGTGGTTATATGTAGTTAAGTTGATGGTAAAGAGGGTGGGTGTGGTAAATTGATATGAGACTAAGAATAAAAAAGTAAGGTAAGAGAGTGATCAGTGATGTGATTATTTTAATATTTTTTTGGTAATATATGGGAGTAAAAAAAAGTGAGGTAAGAGTTTTAATATTCTTTTAGTAAGGTATGATATTAAGAAAAGTTGAGGTAAGAGAATGTTGTGGTTAGCGGTTAGAATGGGGTTACTATAGATATTTGTAATCAACCACCCAAAAGAACATGATCTAATTAATTTGGCTATTAGTATAATAACTAGTAGATAGACCCGTTGTAGTGCATGGGACACAAGTAAATCATACGTATTGTTGAAAATAATGTTGATGTTATACTTAAAAGAATTAAAAAAAACAATAATGAAAAATAAAAAGAATACTTTTCTTATTTAAAAGAAAAAAGAAAAAAGGATATAGTGCATATGAAAAAAGAAAAAGAAAAAAGAATCATCAATGCAAACATACTCAAATTAATGCACATATTAATATCACATGATTTTTTTTAAAACAATTAAATAAAATCAATTATTAGTTTCCCAAAATGTCCTCATTAGAATATACATATTTCGATCCTCATTCTTTGTACCCAGAAATATATATATATATATATATATATATATATATATATATATATGTATCTATATATATATATATATATATATATATATATATATATATATATATATATATATATATATATATACACACACACACACACACATGATAATAACAAAAAGAGAGGTCCATGTATCAAATATACTAGTATCAGATTTTAAATATTTGTATATTACAGGCCCCGTTCTTTGGATCGTGTGTGTGTGTGTGTGTATATATATATATATATATGATAATAACAAAAAGAGAGGTCCATGTATCAAATATACTAGTATCAGATTTTAAATATTTGTATATTACAGGCCCCGTTCTTTGGATCGCGCGTGTGTGTATGTGTGTGTGTGTATATATATATATATATATATATATATATATATATGAGAATAGATATAATGAGAAGGGGACTTTTGTGAGAAGGAAAAAAGGGGAAATCTCAGCCCTTGATTAAAAGATCTATGGTTGGGGTAAATAATTAATTAATTAATCTTTATTTTAAATACATAATGGTAAAAGATGAATGGTTGATTTTGTTTTTTTTATTTTTTTTCCTGTTCTCACGTGTGAGGGAGTAGAAGAGGCTGGGATGGAGGTCTGATGTATTTGCACGCCAACAACGCATGGAAGTTTCCCCAAGCAAAGTTAATCATTTTGGAGAGAGAGGACGAGCGCCATTACCGACGGAGCAACGAGCAATTTCCAGATGAACTTGTGAAAGGAAATTCAGGGTGAATTGTGAGAGCATAGCGTGCGAAATTTCGGCATAGTTCGAAATTCCGGCGGCGACTGGGTAATCGGGTTCCAACGAGTTTTGTGAGCAAACAAATTCGGTTTCCGGTGTGACTGAAGCAGCACCGTCCAACGGTGATTTTACCCGGAGACGGTGACAGTGAACCCAGGCGACTTCTCCTGTAAACAAAATTTTGGGATTTGTAGGATTTCCAGTTAAGTGCAGACGAGGTCATGCGATTTCTGGCGATTGAGTGTTTCCGCGGGTGATATTCCGGTCAATTACCATAGAAAAGTGAAAACGAAGGTCGAATTTTCAGGCGGGTGAGTTTATGCGATTTATAGGGTTTGTTTAATTTCCTTTTTTTTCTGGAATTGGGGGTGTTCGGGAAGAGGTTGTTGTTCATTATTAAAGTTGGGTGTGTTTTTGTTGGTGTAGGAAGAGTTTTGTCCAATTGCTCATGGAGTCAAAGGGAGTGATTGAACCAAAGATTGAACAAACGAAGAACGAGATGTAAGTTCAGCTTAACGTGAATTGATAAACAGAACATTTGGTGTTTGTTTCGATACACTTTGTTGTTCATTTTCATTTCCCTTGATGATCATTTCATTGTATGTAGATGTCACTTTTCACAATTGGGGTGTGCATTAGTTCAGTTTAACGTGATGTTCATTTTAGTTCATTTGTATTTTGTTCATCCAACAATCATGTGATTGTCATTTTCAGTGTCTATGTATGGTCATGCTAGAATACTCGAGGTTCATCTTGGTACAACTTATTGTTCACTGATGGTCATTTCATTGTCACTTGGTGATCATCTCATAATGCTTTGATGATCATCTGCTCAACACCTTGATATTCATTTTCAACGTCACTTGATGATCATCTTATAAACTTGATGTTCATTTTCATTAACTATATGTTCATTTCAGTTAAACTTGATGTTCATTTCATTGTCGCTCGATGTTCAATCAACCCAACTTATCTTTCAATTCACTGTCAACTGTTGCTCATTTCAATGACCCTTGATGATAATTTTGTGCAGCTTGATGCTCTCACACACCACTATAAGTTTATGTTTATTGCGCCAGGTTGAGTAGGTCATTTAATGTTCATGCCAATTGAATTGTTGTCAATAAAATAACAAATCATTCCAGTGTTTTCCTAATGCTCATTTTAGTTTATCTTGATGTTCTTTTTTTTGGGTGCACGATGATGCTCATTTCATTTTGACTTCATGATGGTCATTTTAGGGCTTATTTTGGGAGTGGCCAATCATGTGTATAGTTGATGTTCATTTCGGGTATGTTCATGTTCATCTTTGAGGTATAGTTGATGTTCATATCATATATAGGTGATGTTCATTTTGGAGTTTACTTTGGGTGGTCAATTTGTGTATAATTGATGTTCATTCGAGGCGTAGTGGATGTTCATTTGAGGTGTAGATGATGTTCTTTTCAAATATGGTTGATGTTCATTTTAGGATACAACTGGACACTACGTTAGTCAAATTATATTTGATGCTCACTCGTTTGTGGTATGGATGATATATACCTCATTTGACATGGATGCTCGTTGGTGGTCATTTTGGGGTTTATTTTGGGGGTGGCCAATCATGTGTATCGTTGGTGTTCATTTCCGGGTATGTTGATGCTCTTTTTTTCAAGTATAGTTGATGCTCATATCATATATATGTGATGTTCATTATGGAGTTTATTTTGGGGTGTCAATTTGTGTATAGTTGATGTTCATTCGTGGCATAGTGGATGTTCATTTGAGGTGTAGCTGATGTTTATTTCAAAAATATGTGTTGTTCATTTTAGGTTTGGTGTAAATTTTTCTATCGATATTCTTTTTTTGTTTGTTGGTTCTCCAGTGAAAAAATATATAAATCAGACGTTGCGGTCGCAATTAGGTCTAAGATGGACACATTGACTCTGGGGTGTCACGTATCAGCCAACATGATGAACATCTTCTTTGGTCCATCATTGGAAAAGTTTGACTTGGAGATACTTCATTGGAACGGGACGAGCAACGTTACACCCGTTTGACTTGGAGATACTTCATTTTGGTCCATCATGTTGTTTTTATGTGGATATTGTAGTAAAAGTTTACTTTGGTCCCTTTTGTTTGGAAAAGTTTGGGATATTGTAGTAAACGTTAATTTTCAGTTTTCAAATGAACATCAGCCCGTGTAATGGATATCTGGTCATTGTCCGTGAGACATTTGAGCATGTAACGATCTTTGTCATATGAAGTCTACTTGAAATGAACATTAAGGGTTCCTCAAATGAGCATCAACCTGTATAGTTTATTGATGAAGTGAAATTAACATCAAGTTGTGTTCAACTGAAAAATGCACCAAGTCATTGTCCTTAAGTCACTTTGAGTATATAAAGGTGTTACTGTGTAATGGACATCAAGTTAAATTATGTAATTGTGAAAATGAATATCAATTGTTTATGAAATGAGCATGTAAGTATAGTAAAATGAGCATTTAATTGACATCAAGTATTGTGAAAATGAACATCAAGTGTTTATGAAATGAACATCTAGGTATAGTAAACGAACATCTACATATAATGTAACATTATATGTAGATATGGTAAAATGAGCATGTAGGTATAGTAAAATGAGGAAGTAATAACATATACCTCTCTTAAATTTTTGTAAAATGAGGATTTTACCCTCCATATTTGATAAATCTCAATTACCCATCCTAATCATTACTGTTTATTTAAATGTATATATTTTCCGTTTAGTCAACAACTTGGACATATTTGCCCCTATAATTTTATCTGGTTTGACGAAACTACCCTCTTTAACTAAATTGAATACACGTTTAATTTGGGACCCCTTCCTATTGTCTTCCTCCCCTGCGAGAAAGAAAACTAATGCCTAGCCACAGTATACCAAATCCACTGCGCCTAAAACATTAGCTAAATATTAGTTTGTTAAGCTACTATATACCAACAACAATTTGTACGCATATGTGCACGGTTACCTATACCAACAATGAATTGCAAGGTGGCCTTGACCGAATTTAGAGCTCCCTAAACCAGCTCAAGAGGGATCTAAATTAAATGGAAATTTGGAGCTCCACAATGGGACAACATTTCAACTGCTATTAAATCGAAAGATGAACTAGACCTGCTCCTCGAAAAATGAAGAATAGGGCAAATAGGGATCAATCAAATTGAAAAAAGGGGGAAGGGGGTGGGTTGGGCAGATAAAATAAATTAGGGTGTGGAAAAATTTTGAATAAAGGGTAAATTGGAACTTTCATTACTTTTATTGACTAAGTAAATCTGAAAAAGTAGAAAAAATTAATATGAACAATGGTTGGGTGTGATATTTATTGTATTTATTATTTGTTAGGTTGGGTAATTAATATTTCTCAAATATGGAGGGTAAAATTCTCATTTTACAAAAGTTCGGGGGAGATATATATTATTACCTCGTAAAAATGAGCATTAAGTGTTTGTGATCAACTATGTATAGTGAAATGAACATAAAGTTATTCTAATATAACCACCAAGTTGAACAACAAGTTATTCTAAATGTGTACAATTACCACCAAGTAACTGTGAAATGAACATCAAGTGTTTATGAAATGAACATCTAGGTATAGTAAAATGAACATCTACATAATCAAGCTCAGCTTTGCGATCAAGGTGTTTGTTTGTTCAATAATCAAGCTCAACTTTGCTTCCTCCCTGTCGGCAATGTTCATGCACTTATAGAAGGCTCTCCGCGCCTCGTTTGTCAATTGCTTCTTCCGGGTTACCTTCTCGCAATAAACATATAAAAAAAGAGCACCAATTTAATTTGAGGTGAACATCAAATATACATGTCTTGAACTGCCTGACACCAGAACTATATTAGACGCTCAGTAAATGACAGCGAAATGAACATTAATTGACATACAATGGTTGTTGTGTAATGAACATTAAGTATCACATGAATGAAGATCAGCTAAACTTATAATGAACATCAACCACAACTTTTTTTAAAAACAATAACCGAACTGCAATGAACATCAGCGGATATTAACAACAAGTAGTTCTTGAACATACTAAAAATGAACAATGAACATCATCTGTAATGATCATTAAGTCACACTTACAATGAATGTTGTGATGATGGATTCGAATATTATGAACATTAAGTTGTCATATTATGAACATCTCATAATCTTAAAATGAACATCAAGTACTACATGAATGAACATGAAGTATTGCATTAACCAATTTGGCATGAACATGGAGTATTGCATCAACCAATTTGGCATGAACATGAAGTATGACTTCGAAATGAACATTAACTTGTCATAGTATGAACAACTAGTACTTCTTGGATGCCTAATAAAGTTGACATGGACACATGTACTCCATGAATGAACATTAGGCATACCAGAATGAACATCAATATCAAACACACCCAAATTTCATTATTTTGTCACTATACTTACGTTGGCCTTGGATTTGGTACCAAAACAATGGCTCTTTTATCATAGCTCTGCATTGGCACAATTGTCCCGACTGCACCTGTTTCCCCTCCCCTACACATCCAATTAAACAACCAACATGAAGTCAAAATTAAATGAGCATCATGGTGCACCCAAAAAAAGCACATCAAGATAAACTAAAATGAGCATCAAGGCAACACTGGAATGATTTGTTATGTTATTAATAACAACTAAAATGAGCATCACGTGCATGTAAAATGCGCATCAGGTGATGTGAATGATGAACAGCGATGTATAATATTACACAGAAATCAGAAATCTTCATGAAAATACATAACCATATGATCCTACACACCATATTTCGTACAAAAAATCCATTTTTTTCGATTTTGACCAACAACAACAAAAATTCAACATTGGCATATACCATATGCATTATGGCTGACATGGGTTTCATGAAACTATAAATCCATTCAAACATTCATCAAAATATGCAAGAATCAGATAACCACATTATGCTAAAACCGAATAAAAATACAACCAAACCCCACATTTAGGGAAATGAACATCAATTGCATGGATGGATCAAAGACATTCATCCAAATGTTATCATGAACGAACATCCCATTCATCACAAATGAACATCAGGTACAACGACGATGAACATACACAATGTAGACATGCCAAAACATCTAAGTCATAAATGATAATTCATATAAGCATAAATGAACATCTGGTTGATTTAAATGAGCATCTAGTACATCTAAAATGATCATTCATCACGTGATCATGTGACGAACACCAACTGTTCTGTTATGACCATGATTTGTTCTGTTATGAACACCAACTAACGCACAACCAATTTATGAAAATGGACATCTACATACAATAAAACGATCATTTAATTGATATGAAATGATCATCAAGTTAAAATGCAATGAGCATTAAGGAGTACCAAAAGTAACACCAATTTGTGAATGACCATGAAGTCAAATTGAAATGAGCATCAAGGTGTATCCAAAATGAACATCAAGTTAAACTAAAATGAACATCAAGTTAAATTGAAATGAACATCAGTAACAAAAAAATTAGTGTTCTTTTGGATACACCTTGATGCTCATTTTCATGTCTATAGCTGTTCATCATCATGATCATTCATGATGATGAACAGCTATAGACATGAAAATGCGCATCAAGGTGTATCCAAAAGAACACCAACGTTTCTGTTACGACCATTATTTGTTCTGTTATGAACACCAACTAACGCACACCCCAATTGTGAAAATGGACATCTACATACAATGAAATGATCATCAAGGAAAATAAAAATGAGCATCAAGGTCTATCCAAATGAACACCAACTATTCTGTTATGACCATAATTTTAGATTCGTCCTAACCTTTACTAACCCCATGTATTAAGCATATATTACATTAATCACAACAAAAACCTACTTGCACATCCCCCCAAATATCCAACAATGAACATGAACAATATAATACATGAACAACATACCGAAATGAACATAAAACGCCCAAAAATCGATTACTGTAACCCATAATGACAATGACTTACTTCTCCTTCTTTCTTTGTTCAACCTCTTGTTCAGTCACTCCCTTTGATTCCATGAGCAATTGGACAATTCTCTTCTTACACTGACAAAACACACCTAACTATAATAATGAACATCAAACCCTTCCCGGACACCCCAAATTTTTTTTTAAAAAAAAGGAAGCAAACCCTCGAAATTGCATACACTCACCCGCCGGAAAACTTGAACTTCGTTTTACTTTTCTCTATCAATTGACCAAAAATTCACCCGCCGGAACAGTCACTCGTTGGAAATCGCACGCCCCTCCTCTGCAATTAACCGGAAATAGCCAGAAATCATTTAGGGTTTGCTTCAAAGCTTCAAGTTTTGGAAATTCAGTTATGGTAGACCTTGATGAGCATGTTGGATTTCAAAAGTTGTAGAATGATTGTGTGTTTTCAAACCTTCTACTGGATTACTTCTAAGATTTTCAAAAAGCAGATGATGATTGTTTTTGGGAAGTTACAATGCATTTACTGGAAGGTGCTGACGTGCTTCTCTCTCCTTTTTCCTTTTTGGCTAATGCATTAACTCTCTGCCTTCCCATACTCACGTGGGAACATCTTATTAAAAAAAAAAACTCTAATTATTATTCTTTCCCATTACAAATAAAGATAAAACAACTAATTTAAACCCACCATTGATCTTTAAAGCAAGGGCTGAGATCTCCCCTTCTTTTGCCAAAGTCCCCTTCTCATTATATATATATACATATATATATATATATATATATATATATATATATATATATGTGATAATAACAAAAGGAGAGGTCCATGTATCAAATATACTAGTATTAGATTTTAAATATTTGTATATTATATAGGCCCCGTTCTTTGGATCAGACGAGTTATTTTCAAATTAGAATAGTTAGGTTTTGATAAGTTATGATATTTTTTTTTGGGAATTGTGTTTTTAAAGTGGATGTTTTTAAAAAAATTATGTTAGGTTGAGATAAATTAGGATAAGTTGGGATAAGTTAGGACAAATTAGGAGAGTTAGAACCAATCTGACAAGAGAAGAGGATCACAGTCCAATAATTAATCATTGTATTAGCATTAAAAAGATGACATTTATAAATCAACCTCCAGGCGGACGTAACGTACCATCCATCCAAACGAATGACACAATTTGCGCTTAGCTGTCCCAGTTTTGGCGCCCACGTTTGTGTACAGAAGAAAAGGACATCACAAAATCAAGGTTGAAAGTTGAAACAGTATTTATATGCCCAGCAGTTTAATTGCATGTCTTCAGCTTCATCTATCCAATAAGTTATTGGGGGTTAGGAAGGTGTTAAAATTGTTATTAGGGGAATTAGTTGACTTATTAGCAATATGAGAGTGGGACTTTAAGATGTTGCCTCATTTCTTAATCTTAATGCTAAATGCAACTACTTTTCATTTATGACCCTCCAACCTCCCAAAAAGGACACTGAAACAAGGGAAATGGAATTGATTTGTACGAAATGATGACATACGGAAGACGGTTTGATTCATTAAGTCCATGCTGCATATTAGGGGTGGGAATTGGGTGGGTATGGATGGGCACAGTCCATACCCACATTTTACCCAAAGATTATAAAACCTTGCACATACCCTACCCGTGCCTCTTAATACCCACATGGATATTACCTACGTGGATAATACCCACTTGGGTATTATTTCCATGGGTATTACCCATGGATATTCATGAGTATCTAGCTATTCAACTAACTATTCATATTTTCTATTCTAACGTTTTAGATAATAAATTTATAATTGGAGCTCAAAATTCATATTTGAACTTTTTTTAATCTATCCTATCATATTATAAAGTTTCAATTTAAATCGCTAAAATTGAATTTTAATTTAAAGTTTCAGTTAGTTTTTGCGGCAAAAAGTATCTATAAATGTCGCGATAAATGTTATCGAATAAAAAGAATTAGGAGCTCAAAATTCATATTTGATCTTTTTTTAATCAGTACTGTCGTATTACAAAGTTTCATGTCAAACTGATAAAGTTAAATTTTAATTTAAAGTTTCAGTTAGTTCTTGCTGCAAAAAATGTCTATATATGTCGCGATAAATGTTATCGAATAAAAAGAATTAGAAGCTCAAAATTCATATTTGATCTTTTTTTTAATCAATACTATCGTATTACAAAGTTTCATGTCAAACTGATAAAGTTGAATTTTAATTTAAAGTTTCAGTTAGTTTTTGCGGCAAAAAATGTCTATATATGTCATGATAAATGTTATCGAATAAAAAGAATTAGGAGCTCAAAGTTCATATTTGATCTTTTTTTAATCAATACTGTCGTATTACAAAGTTTGATAAAGTTAAATTTTAATTTAAAGTTTCAGTTAGTTTTTGCGGCAAAAAATGTCTATATATGTCGCGATAAATGTTATCGAATAAAAAGAATTAGAAGCTCTAAATTCATATTTGATCTTTTTTTTTAATCAATACTATCGTATTACAAAGTTTCATGTCAAACTGATAAAGTTGAATTTTAATTTAAAGTTTCAGTTAGTTTTTGAAGCAAAAAATGTCTATATATGTCATGATAAATGTTATCGAATAAAAAGAATTAGGAGCTTAAAGTTCATATTTGATCTTTTTTTAATCAATACTGTCGTATTACAAAGTTTGATAAAGTTAAATTTTAATTTAAAGTTTCAGTTAGTTTTTGCGGCAAAAAATGTCTATATATGTCGCGATAAATGTTATCGAATAAAAAGAATTAGAAGCTCAAAAGTCATATTTGATCTTTTTTTAATCAATACTATCGTATTACAAAGTTTAATGTCAAACTGATAAAGTTGAATTTTGCCTTAAATTTCAGTATATAAACGCAATACAACTCAATATGCATTTAGTTAAGATATCAATGGATATATGGATACCCTAAATAATGGATATCCACACCAAATTATGGGTAACCCATACCCATCCTACCCATTTCCCATCTCTAATGGGTTTTACCCACCCATTATGGGTGGGTAAGGGTGGTTACCCAATATATGGGTATCAATTCCCACCCCTACTGCATATGTCACTCACGTAAGTGTCAAGAGTATAAAGCCATCATTGGATCTACAACTATCAGCTTAAATTATTGGTTGGGATGGTTCCAGATGGTCTTAAACTTTTGGTTGAGATGGTTCCACATAGTATTAGAGTCAAACTTGAGCAAGAGGTCTCAGGTTTGAATCTCAACACCCTCCATATTCATTTGCGCAAGCCGCAAGATGAAGGGGGCATTATAACATCTACGTTTTAAACCCAAAGGTCATTCGCATAAGGGGCATGTTAGAGTATAAAACTATCATTGGCCCAAAGGTGATTAGCTTGAGATGGTTTCACAATAAGGTTGGGAGCACTATTAACCACTAATTCAACCTAGTTTAATTTTTAGGTTTGTTGGAGTAAAGTTTTGAACATACTCTTTTTTTTAAATTAAAAAGAATGTACGATGTTTTGAATATATTATTGTAATCTTTTGGATATTATGCCCCATAATTTATGGGGTTAATTTTTTGAAAATTGTACGATATTTTCAACATACATAATTAATGGGGTTAATTTTTTGATTTTTTTTAATGTCTATGATGTTTTGTAGATGTTAGGGTAACTCTTTGAATATGATAGTATGAACTTTTTTAACATCTTATTTTTTTGTTAATTCTTTTGTATATGTGATATTTTGAACATACTAAGATTAACATTTTAAACATAGTATATTTATGTTTACTTTATGTTTATCGTATTTTGAACATATATAGTATATTTAGAGCACTATACTTTATGGTTATCAGACCATAATGTAACAGCTAGGAACCTAATAAATAATGAGTGACCAAAATAATTATGGAAAGAGGAAAAATGACAAAATTTCTTACTATTGTAAATTATAGGTATTGAGTAGAATCTTCACTTAAGGGGTGTGTTGGGTATGAAGACCAATTTGTTGGGACTTGGGAGTAGAGACCAAAATAGGAGAAGGAGGAAGCAAAACGAGAAGACGAGGGAGGCGCCAGCAGCGCCGGGCATCGGCAACACAAATGCTGCTAGAATTTGAGCAGCCGCTGGCCACGCCTCAGGCAGACCCGTGAATTGCTGCACGTTGCCCGCGTTTTTGGGGCCACCACCAGCGCCCACATTGGGCCTTGCCAGCGTATAGAAGGCCCAGTATTCTTGGCGGCAGTTTTCTCTTTTTTTGTTTAGGTTTTTGTAACCTAGGTCTCCTTGTACCCTACTAGTATATATAGGGGTCTTGTTCTCCTTGATATTTACCAAACAACAATTGGGAGTGTTTCATCTTATACCTGTAATCTCTGTGTTCCTGAGGGAGTTGTGTGAGGCTCAACTGTGAGTGTTGAGTTCTCAGGTTGTAACTCTAGGAAGCCTGTGAGAGATTGTGAAGGTCTGGGAATCTCTAAAACACTATTGTAATCCTCTGATAGTGTATCATTCATGGTTTTTTTCCGGTTTAGGTTTTTCCACGTTAATTCCTTGTGTCGAATCTTTATTTATTTTTCGCCTTTTATTATTGTTTGTCTGCTAACTACGCCCTGAGAATCCTAACAACTGGTATCAGAGCTTTGGTTGGAGCGTGGTTGATCTGCAGACTGAGAAGCAATGGCGGGCGCGATTGTGAAGATTCTGGAATTCGATGGGAAAGACTACGCATGGTGGAGGATGCGCGTTGAGGATGTGCTCCGCCAGCAAAGGTTGCATCTTGCGATGGGTGATAAGCCATAAAAGATGGAACAGAAGGATTGGGAAGAGCTTGATGGTCAGACATTCAGTACGGTCAGGCTGACGCTAGCTCGAAACATGGCTTTCAACGTCAAAGATCAGAAAACGACGAAAGATCTGCTCGAGGCCTTGAAAAACACATATGAGAAACCTTCGGGGGTGAACAAGGTATATGTGTTACGTCGTTTGTTTGAATTTAAGATGCATGAGTGTTCGGTTGCGGTATTTTTGGGATTTTTGTGAGGTAAGGGTTGTCGAATCCACGGGGATGGGTGTTTAGGCTTGACAAGGGAATCGCTTTGTGTTTGGGGTTTTCAATTGCGGAAAGTGGTAAATTATGTAAAGAAAAACGATTAAACTAATCTAGACATGGATTCAAGAAAGCAATAAAAACATGAAATGAAATAAAGCAATTAAAAGCAATGAAAGAGAAACTAGAATTAACAATGAAATTGGGGCAAAGAAATTATACCTTTGATTAACAAGACCTTCACTAATTCTTCAATCTTCACTTGGAATTTCCCCCGAACAAACAAGAAAATGTGGATTGGATTACCAAGGATCCCCAAATCCTCACTACGAAGTAGAATTTGTGACCCTTGATCCTCCTCCTCACTAAAAGTGGATTGGGTGTGATTAGAACTAGAAATCTTTAAATCAAGGCAACAATGGAAATTGAAAGAAGAAAGAGAGAGAGAGAGAGAGAGAGAGAGAGAGAGAGAGAGAGAGAGAGAAAGCTTTGAAAATGCTTCAATGGAAACTTGCTTGAATTAAGAAAGCTTGAAGAAAGTTTGAATACAAATGCAAGAAATCAAAGAAAGCTTGAAGAACAATTAAATGATTAAGCAAGATTAAAGAAAGTAATTAAATCTAAATCTACTCTAATCCTACTTCTAAACTACTTCCTAGATATATAAGATCATTAGAATGCTGAATTACAATGGGTATTTATAGAAGGAAGGAAGAATCCCCAAAACCTTAGAAATAAACACAGCAGAGGCGCGCGATTTAATTTCGTAGATTCCCCATGTCGCGGGCGCGACAAGCCTTGTCACGGGCGTGACCATGCACTGCTTTTTTCATCCGTCGGCTGCTCAAGTGTTTGTCGCGGACACTTCATTCTCCTAGTAGCACGTCGGGGGCGCGACGGCTGGTGTCGAGGGTACGAAAACCGTCTGCTCGGCTGTCCCCTTCTCCTGTCTTGCCCGACATCTTGACACCCCAGTGGCTTGTCGCGGGCGCGACCGTTTGTGTAGCGGGCGTGACGCCCAGCTGTCTTCCCCCCCATGGCTCGCTGTGTTGGCGCGGTAGAACGGGGTCACGAGCGCGACCCTTGTTAACTCGGGTGCGACACCCGGCTGTCCTGACTGATGTTATGGAGAAAGTCCCGGTTTGGTCTCGCCTCGGGTTGACTCAGGTTGGCTTGGGAAATCACTCGGGATTCCCTAAAAAGCCTCAATTAAGCTCAATTTCCTTCTAACTCATTATTTTCCTACAAAACATAAAATTATCATACTAATATATAAAATCGGGGTTAGAACAAGCAAAAATACCCTATAAAAGATAAGAATTCGGCTCGGAACGAGACCGAACAACACTCCCACACAAGGGTTTGCTCGCCCCAAGCAAACTAAAAACAAAGATAAAAACAGAGAAAAAGAAACTGAAAACCCTACCTCACTTTCGCAGGAATCGCGGATGCATTTAGCACATGCAACAAGCCCTTTAAACCCCCCGGTAGCCTGGGTGGACGAGGAAGGTCTCGTGAGGGTTTATAGAAGCTATACCCACAAAAGCCAAAGAAAAGGAGAGATGACAAGTGAAAAACAAAACAAGTTTGAAAAGAAAGAAAAGAAAAACTGCTTTGCTCAAGGAATCATGCAATCTCCACTAAGAAAACAATATTAATAAACAAAAAGGAACCATTATGAGCACCTCAAATCACCTAACTCAAGATATTGCCAATCTTTAAGGTTTTCGATTCCCAACATCTAAAACAAGATCCTATGTGCTCAAATGCAAGTGTTATTCTACTCGATTCCGATTGATCTAGAGCAAACCACATTCCGAGCTTATATCAAAGAAAAAGTATATTTAGGTGTCGTCCTCCCTCACTTATGTCGTCCTTAGCTTGGTGAGGGCCGCAAGAAATGCAAAGGAAGACTTCACATTCATTACGATTCATTTTAGCGTTGGCTTTTTCAAATTAGCTCAACGAGATTGGTGTTAGTTTTTTCGGGACTTGAACGGTCCATAACGAGATTTACCCTCCCAACACGGGCTACTCCATACACCTCATCGTTACGAAAACGAAGTGCTTAAGGGGTAAGAGCGCCGCGCTGCTCTTACCAACCCATCTAGGTAGACTAACTTAGCATTATAGTTTCCGATTTAATTAAGTTTCACTTTTTCAACAAGCTCGGAAGTGATCTACTAAAGTCTCTCAATTTCCAGAAGAACGTGAAAGAATCAAGGACCTTATTAAGCATTCAACGAAAAATCTACACAAGTCATGACAATACTTGAACTAAGGACGATAATGCTCATACGGGTTGCTTTCAAGGAGATAAGAAAGTTTTCGAAGCGTTGACTACACTCATCCTAAAAACAAAGCAAAAACCAAAGAAAAACGAAAACTCAAAAGGTTTTTCACTCCCTTTTTTCTCCTTTTGCACACAAACTTTTCAAATTTTAAACTAAAACTAAGAAAAGCAAAAATAAAAAACAAGGTTGTCTACCCATGAATATGGAAAATATCACCCCCACTCCAACACAAAACTTCACAATGTCCCCATTTTGAGAAGAAGGGTGTTACAAGATAAGGTAGAGAACCTAAGAAAAGCATATATACAAAACACTTATCACATAAAAAGCGATGGCGAGCCGAGCCCATACGGCTCCAACAACAAGATAATCCCAACATTCACACTCAAAGGGTTCGCCACCCAAAAGGAAAAACCAAGCATGCATAATAGATCAAGAATATATACACTCAAAGAGAGAGCGGAAGGAGGTTACCTCAAAATCTTCAATGAAAAACAGTTCGATCCATGATCCAAAAGTACCAAGCATAAGGTTATGATATATAGTTTAAATTACCTAAATGCTTAGAACTTGGCGTGCAAGATAAAAATATATACAAGCCACTACTAACTAATGAACTAAAGAAAAACCAAAATATTTACAAAATGAATGTCACTCTTTTTTTTCTTTTCTAGACTTAAAAGTCGGAATGCATACTACCCCCCCCCCCCCACTCCCACACAAAGAGGTTTCCATGTTCTCAAATGAAAATAGAAGTAAGGTAAGCAAGCACTCCCAAAAGGAAAGAAAAGGAAACACACAAAAAGAAAACAAAAGAAGAAAAGAAAACTAACTTACTAACTTTATTTACAAGAGAAGGGAATGATATTACCTGGTTGGGTACTGAGCATACCCAAATAATGAAAACTCAGAATAACCAAACTATCCATGGAGCCTCAGCTACCTCCATCTCACCTCAAGACGTCAGGCATCAAGTAAGAACCATTCAACGCCTGGAGTAACAAGTCATGCATTCTCTCATGCATCTCAGAATGGTGGTGGTAAGACCACACTCTCAAAATCACATCAACAAACATTACTCTCTTAATAATTTATCGAATGCCTTAGAAAAGTCATAGAAATGATGGAATGTAGTAATGTACAAGACTTTCCTAGGCATGGTAAAAGAAGACATGACAAATGGATCCTCCCATTGACTCGTAAATGGAAATTGAGTATGCAAATTGATAGGCCGCAAGTGCACGGGTGAAATTGTAGCATAAATCAAGGTCGTTCCCACAGGGACTTTTCCTTTCAACGCACTAAACTAGCCTCCTAGTTGATCGCTAAGTCGATCCGGTTTTTGTTTTGAATCAACTAAATCTAACGCTAATCACAATCAAAGTCTAAACAAACGAATATTCACACAAACTTTTCTGATTTAATCAAGGGAAAAAGGCGTTCAGGGGATGAAACCTAAGTCAAATAACGAATCAACGATGTGGATTGAACTCTCATTTCATTAATTTGCACAATCAAGTTTCGATAATCGCATAGAGTACTTCGCAATGAGATTTTGCCACTAGAGCGAATTGCCAAGACTAACCAAGCACTTACTTTCGTGGTTGTTTCGATTTAGTCAAGGTTAAAGATCTAACTATCTCAAGAAGCCTAGTTAAAACTTCTATGTCTAGATAATTTTAACTAGTTCAATCTAGGTTTTCGGGTAATCAAACTTCTCCTTTCGGTACTTCATTCAACAACCTATTAACATGCAATTGGTGATCAAGCAAAAGCAATAACAATTCAATTCAAAGACCAAATAGATTGAAACAAACTAAATTCATGATAATTCAATCCAACAAAGTTAATTCATCAAGCAACTTCAAAGGTTCATCCCCTAAACTAAAAGAACTACTCACAATTCATGTTTAAAACTACAAAGCAATTGAAATCTAGTCTAGAAAGCATATGGAAATCTATGAGAGAACGAGAAAATAAACCCAAGTGAAGAACAAACTTGCTAGGGATCAACAATGGAGGACTTTTGCTCCTCCACTTCAAAGTATGTTCGAGTTGCTCTTCAATCTTCAATCTTCTCTCAATCTTCAATCATGGAATGGAATATGGATGATGAATGATATGATTAGGGCATGAAATGGATGATGGTGGATGATTCTCCCTAAACTCCGCCGGAAATAAGCATAATATAGGCAAATATCAACTCAAAACCGCCGAAAATGAAAAGACAGGAGAGACACGGACCGTGCCAGGGTAGGCACGGACCGTGCTCATAGTGACACGGACCGTGCCCCCTAGGCACTACCCGTGTCTCACCGCACACAATTCTTCACGTTACGTCATAGGCACTACCCGCGCATGCAGACACCACCCGTGCCTTTGTCTTTTCGTGCCTAGGAGTACTTTGGGCCATTGTTTGGGCCTTGGGTGATCCAACATCTCACTTCTTGGTCCTTTAAGCTCATAACTTGGATCTACACTTGCTTTTTGGGCTCGGTTACATCGATTCTTCACAAATTCCCTACAAAACTCACCAAACTCCAAACCAAGTGTAATATGGGAAATTCGGGTATAAAATAACATAATCAAATCAAATATTCCCCAAATTCTCATCAAGACAACCAAGTTCTCATATATACAAGAAGCACTTATCAAAATCCCCCATGCTTAGTCCTTGCTTGTCCCGAACTAGGTAAGAATGAAACTAGGTAAGAATGAAGAGCAAACTCACTTTCTGGGAATGTGGAAACACTCCTCTCCTGTGTTTAAATATGAAAAATCATTGAAAGTTCGCTCAAATACTCAAACCAAAGCCACAACTAACCACGTACTTGCTAAGAATCTCAACTCTCAACCGCAATTTGCAAAGCAATAATGACAATCAAGAGGACTTTCAAGGGTTGTAACGGGGCTAAGGTTAAGGGTAAGGAGTGGAAAATATTTGGGAATTGTGGAGCTAAAAGCCAAAGCTTGAAATTAAGTCGCACCAATTCATACATACACTCTTACCACTTAAAATCAATCCAAATCAACCCCACAAAAAATTGGAAACTTGCCTCAAAACAAAAGAAACACAATGTCAAACACTTTATTCTCTTTTTCTTCTTTTTTCCAGAATTTCTCCGATTTTTTTTCTTTTTTTTTCTCTTTTTTTTTCTTTGAATAAAACACACACAAAAACAAACAAACTCACACTTATATACAACTCACTAGGCAAGTTCCAACTCTACCCAACAACTTCAATGTACATGACTTGGGGAATCAGATCAATATTTACAACTCAAACCAATTCCCCATCACAAACCAAACCACCAAAGTAACCTTAATCAAACCAACTTCATACTCAACTCATTTCAAGCAATAGCTTTAGGGTAGGAAATATATAATCGGCCAAGGCTCATAATATGGGTTCAAGAAAAGAGAAAGTCAAGGCAAGAAAGGGCTAACTAAGGATATTCTGATGTAAACGGGTGGTCAAGGCTTGCGGGTTCAAATCCTAATGCCTCTATCATCTTGTCAATGTACAACGCATAACAATTTCAAGGAGATGCAAAGCAAATGAAGGAGGATGCAACAATGGTGAGTCACTCATGGAAATTAGACTAATAAAAATGATTAGTCTTTTCTTTTAAGCTTATGTGGACTCACGGGTAGCGCTCAACAATCATTACCTAGTTTAAAAAGATATGCATATACACAACTCATTCTCGAAATAGAAACAAAGGCAATCGGTCTCATTTGCCTAGCACAATTCTCACAACATTTAGCTTCACAACTCGTGTCAATTCACAGTCCTTCACAAACGGGGTATACAAGATCAAATCAAGTCAAAAGAAAACTATCACGCCAAATCTTATATCAAACAGTTTTTTTTTTTTTTTACTTACGTTTTTCTTTTTTTTAAATTTTTTTTCTTTTCAAATGCTTTTTACAAGACTCAAAATGAAAATAAAAAAATAAGAAAACGAAAACAACCTACGAAAAAAGAAATTAAAAAACTACAAGTAAATCTAGAAAACAAAAGAAATAAAATCAAAACAAAAGAAAAAAACTCAAAACAAGTTAAAAATCAAAAATAAAAACGACTCAAAACACACATATCCACAAAAAGTTTACACAAATTCCCCCCATGCTTGAACCGAGCATTGTCCGCGATGCGAAACATCACCCGAGAAGCAAAGGAAGAAAACACAAATCTAGAAAAATCAAAAATAAAAAGAAGAAAAATAAGGAAAAATTTTAGAAAATCCTAAAAAAAATAAAATAAAATCGAAAAAGCTTGGGTTGCCTCCCAAGAAGCGCTTGTTTAATGTCCTAAGCTTGACCAGGCACCTCTCAACCCGGTGAATAGTCCATAACTCCATAGCCAAGGGCTTTTGGAGCTTCACATTGCACAGTACCTCCAAACATCTTCAAATTGACCCCACAGCTTGGGTCAAACTCATCACCTCCTTGAAAAATGGAGGGATCTCCATCATCAAACCAGAAAATCTCATTGAAAGCACCCTTGTTAATAGCATAAGGCACGTTCTCGATGATGTTCGGTGGGGGCAAAATTTCTTTTATTCCCACCCTTGCATCGCTAAGTTCATGGCCTTTATCAATAAATAAACCACAAGAATTTGCAACAAAATGGTCACGAGATTTCTCAAGCTTTTCACTCTCCAGTACATGCACACAGTCATCTTTCTTTTCACAAATCAAACCATCAACATTCTTATCCTTCTCACCAAACACATCAACACCAAAGCAAGGGGAAACGCCACGCGGCAAAACATCACGGAATAAATCAAACTCAAGTTTATGTTCCCCTATCCTAAACTTCATCTTCCCACATTGTACATCTATGACACACCCTACGGTAGCAAGAAAAGGTCTCCCCAAAATGATTTGGGTACGGGAATCTTCGGGCATATTAAGAATGACAAAATCAATCGGCACATAACAATCACCCACCTTAAGGGGAAAGTCCTCCAAAATACCCTTAGGGTACTTGATAGAACGATCCGCCATTTGCAATGACATGGTAGTTGGTCTCAACTCTCCTAGGTTCAACCGTTCATACAAAGAATAGTGCATTAAGCTTACACTGGAACCCACATCACACAAAGCTCGATCAACAGTTAAGCTACCTTGGCCACATGGAATACTAAAGCTTCCCGGGTCCTTAAGCTTAGGAGTAAGCTTGTTAAGAACCACAGAACTACATTCTTCAGTCAAAGCAACTTCCTCAATTTCATCAATTTTCCTCTTTTTAGAGAGGATTTCTTTCAAAAACTTTGCATACAAAGGCATTTGAGATAAAACATCCAAAAACGGCACATTCACATTCAATTGCTTTAACATATTAAAGAACTTGCCGAATTTTGCATCAAATTTAGCCTTAGCATATCTTTGAGGAAAGGGTAACGGTGGTTTGTAAACTCTAGGTGGAGATGAAGGTCGGGTTTCGGTGTTCTCTTTTGAATGCTCACTCTCAAGGTCTTTCTCTCTTTCAAAACCAACAACATTCTCACTAGGCCTCTCAACCTCTTTCTCAACCACAACTCCCCCATGCTTGGCATTTGGCACGCTAGGTCCCTCATATTGTGTCCTACTCCTCAAAACAATGGCATTACATTGTTCCTTAGGGTTAGGTTCGGGCTTTCCGGGAAGCATTCCCGGAGGGGTAGTGGAGGTACCAGCTTGAATGGCAATTTGATTCTCAAGCATTTGAGTGTGGGTGCTCATAAGGTCAACTTTAGTAGCTAAGGCCTTAATCACCTCATCTTGTCTTTGTTGATGCTCAAGTTGCCGTTGTTGGTGATGTTGTTGAGACAACATCAAAGCTTGTATCATAGCCTCTAGGTTAGGCTTTTGGGGAGCTTATGGTGGAGGTGCTTGGGGTTGTCTTTGTCCTTAGGGTTGACCCATTTGGTTATTGTTCCGGTAAGAAAAGTTCGGGTGGAACCTAAAGCCGGGATTGTAAGTATTGGAAAAAGAGTCAAAGTTTTGCCTATGAGAAGGGTTACCAACATAGTTAACCTCTTCGGTCGATTCATTGCTAACCAACCTACTGGGACAATTCAAGGTCTCATGCTCATATGATTGACACGACGCACATGGTTGGGGAGGGGGAGCATTCACATTCAACAAATCCATCTTCTTAGTCATGGCATCCAACTTAGCATTCAACATAGAAATAGCATCAACTTCATACTTACCTCCTGTCCTCTTGGAACGGGGCTTTGACCACTGGTAGCTATTGATCGCCATCTCCTCAATCAAAGTTTGGAGTTCCGCCACTGTCTTGGACATGATGTTACCTCCCGCCGCCGCCAAGATGTTGGCCCTCAAGTTGTCATCCACCCCGTTGTAGAAGGCTTGTATCGGGACCCATGGTTCTAAACCATGGTGGGGGCATTGACGTAAGAGGTCCTTGAACCTCTCCCATGCTTCATAGAGGGACTCATCCGGCTCTTGGAAAAATGTTGAGATTTGATTCCGGAGGCTCGTCAACTTGCTAGGAGGAAAGTACTGCGCCAAGAATAGGCTAGAAAGTTGGTCAAAAGTGGTGATGGCAGAGCTTGATGGAAGAGCGTCCAACCACTCCCAAGCCTTCCCTTCAAGTGAGAAGGGAAACAATCGCAGGTTGATTGCATCGGGCGTTGCACCATTTGCCTTAAAGGTCTCACATGCTTGGTTGAATAGGCGAAGGTGCCGGTTGGGATCTTCATTGGGGAGGCCATGGAATGGGTTGACCTTCACCAAATTGATGAGTAAACTCCTCAGCTCGAAATAGTCAGAGGCCACTCTTGGAGGATTAATGGCGGAGGGTTGATTTGTGACATTCGGCATCACATAGGAGCCAAGCGTGATTCTAGGCTCTCCACCGCTGCCTCCACCAGACATGGTGTTCTTTCGCTTGGAGTTCTCTTCTTGTCTTCTCCGGGCGTGCTCTAACTTTTGCTTCTTTCGCCGGGAGCGAAAGGATCTTTCGATTTCAGGATCAAGCTCAAAGAGTGGAGCTTTTTGCATGCACGTAGAGTAGCCCTCGCAAGACAAAACCAAAACACCAAGCAAAATCAAAACAGAAAATAAATGACTTAGGCAACCTTAGGGTATTCGTTCAGTGTCTAGCTAGGGACAAAGTCCACGGCAACGGCGCCAAAAACTTGATAGGCCGCAAGTCCACGGGTGAAATTGTAGCATAAATCAAGGTCGTTCCCACAGGGACTTTTCCTTTCAACGCACTGAACTAGCCTCCTAGTTGATCGCTAAGTCGATCCGGTTTTTGTTTTGAATCAACTAAATCTAACTCTAATCACAATCAAAGTCTAAACAAACGAATATTCACACAAACTTTTCTGATTTAATCAAGGGAAAAAGGCATTCAGGGGATGAAACCTAAGTCAAATAACGAATCAACGATGTGGATTGAACTCTCATTTCATTAATTTGCACAATCAAGGTACGATAATCGCATAAAGTACTTCGCAATGAGATTTTGCCACTAGAGCGAATTGCCAAGACTAACCAAGCACCTACTTTCGTGGTTATTTCGATTTAGTCAAGGTTAAAGATCTAACTATCTCAAAAACCCTAGTTAAAACTTCTGTCTAGATAATTTTAACTAGTTCAATCTAGGTTTTCGGGTAATCAAACTTCTCCTTTCGGTACTTCATTCAACAACCTATTAACATGCAATTGGTGATCAAGCAAAAGCAATAACAATTCAATTCAAAGACCAAATAGATTGAAACAAACTAAATTCATGATAATTCAATCCAACAAAGTTAATTCATTAAGCAACTTCAAAGGTTCATCCCCTAAACTAAAAGAACTACTCACAATTCATGTTTAAAACTACAAAGCAATTGAAATCTAGTCTAGAAAGCATATGGAAATCTATGAGAGAACGAGAAAATAAACCCAAGTGAAGAACAAACTTGCTAGGGATCAACAATGGAGGACTTTTGCTCCTCCACTTCAAAGTATGCTCGAGTTGCTCTTCAATCTTCAATCTTCTCTCAATCTTCAATCATGGAATGGAATATGGATGATGAATGATATGATTAGGGCATGAAATGGATGATGGTGGATGATTCTCCCTAAACTCCGTCGGAAATATGCATAATATAGGCAAATATCAACTCAAAACCGCCGAAAATGAAAAGACAGGAGAGACACAGACCGTGCCAGGGTAGGCACGGACCGTACTCATAGTGACATGGACCGTGCCCCCTAGGCACTACCCGTGTCGCTTCACTGCACACAATTCTTCACGTTCTGGTCATAGGCACTACCCGTGCCACTGCAGACACCACCCGTGCCATTGTCTTTTTCAGGCCTAGGAGTACTTTGGACCATTGTTTGGGCCTTGGGTGATCCAACATCTCACTTCTTGGTCCTTTAAGCTCATAACTTGGATCTACACTTGCTTTTTGGGCTCGGTTACATCGATTCTTCACAAATTCCCTACAAAACTCACCAAACTCCAAACCAAGTGTAATATGGGAAATTCGGGTATAAAATAACATAATCAAATCAAATATTCCCCAAATTCTCATCAAGACAACCAAGTTCTCATATATACAAGAAGCACTTATCACAAATCAACGGGAGGGAACAATAAAACACATTCCTGAACATGCTCATGCACAGACTTGGATGCAAACAATGATTCAAACTCAATATCCATGCTATTTTCATTAAACACCAATTCCAAATCACAACTTTCATCCAAATAATCATCATAATCATCAATGGGTGATATGGAAAAAATAGGGTTAGACCACATCATAACACTCCCAACATCACAAATAGGCACATCTTCATCTTCATCAATATCAGACTCATCAGAAGAACTATCAGTATCAGAAGACAAAAGTGCATCATTCAAAGCAACATCAAAAGTGAAAGTGGAAGGCTCAGGGTCATAACTCATTGTGAATGACTCATAAAGCATATCATCATGTTCGGTTGTAATTTTTGTGGTTTTTAGTAGGGTTGTCGGTCCACGAGGATGGGTGTTTAGGCTTGACAAGGAAATTGGTTTGCGTTAGGGTTTTTCAGATGCGGAAAGCAGTAAATATGTAAGAAAACAATCAAACTATCCTAGACATGAATTCATAGTAACAATCAAGAAAGCATGAAAAGATGATCGAAATCTAATCAACAATAAAGTAAATTTCTAACTATTAAAGCAATTAAAGCGAATAATAAAAACTGAAATTGAGAACAAGAAATTATACCTTCGATGACTAATCTTCACTTTAATCCTTTACTCGAATTTTCTCCCGAACAAACAAGAAATTGTGAATTTTTACTAAGAATCCTTAAAACCTCACATTGAAGTAGGATTTGTGACTCTTAATCCTCCTCCTCACTAAAAGTTTGGACTGTTTTGTGGCTAATCTAATAAAGACTTTAGGGAAAATTTCACTTAAAAACAAAACAACTAAAACCCTAAAACAAACCCTAATAGAAACTAACCCTAGCAAACCCTAATCACTAATCTGACTCTAACAGAACCTACCTAAACCCAATACTAACTTAAAAAC
This sequence comes from Portulaca oleracea, assembly GCA_029582165.1. NCBI lineage: Eukaryota > Viridiplantae > Streptophyta > Magnoliopsida > Caryophyllales > Portulacaceae > Portulaca > Portulaca oleracea. Next base: position 11,651,141 of record CM055892.1, read on the forward strand.
AAACCCTAAACCTACTGAATAACCCTAATAATCTTAATGAAGACTCAACGTTCAATTCAACCAAGCAATAATAATATGAGAAAGAAAGAACTAACCCTAACTAATCCTAACATCTGACCGAGACAAAAGGAGAAAGAAAGGAAAAGAAGAAAAGGGATTTCAAATCCCTACTGCCCATATTCGAACAGATGAACAGAGAGAAAAAGAGAAACAGAGAAAGAGAGACAGTAGAATGAGCAGAAAACCGAGCAACCAAGAACATCAAGAAATCAACCAAAAACAGACAACCTCATATTCGAACGAAATCAAACCAAGAACCTAATTCATTCAAAATCGAATACATTGAAATACCCAGAACATTTCAATTAATAACAAGCCAAACTCGAGAACAAATCCCAGAACGAAATCACGACGATTAAAGAGAAAACCCAGAATCGAATGAAAGGAAACCGAAAATAAAGATTTCTAAACAGAATTGAAAGCATTAAAACATGAAAAAAAACCTAAAATCTAACCTAATCCTAAACCTCAAACGAACCCTAGAAAATTACGATTCTCATTCCTTCCAATCTGCTCCTTAAATACTCGAATTCCCAGCTATCAACCTTCAATCTCGACCCTCGATCTTCTTCAATCTTCAACGGTGTAGATGCGTTTGGTGGTTTTGGAATGCGTCGATGGTGCTTCGTACTTCTTCAGTTATCAACTAGATCTGCACAAAAATGAGAGAAAGAGAATAAGTGATTGAGAAATAGGAGATATCGCGAGAATTAGAAAGGAGAAGAGAAAATGGAAAGAGAAGAGAGAAGGAGATGAAGAGAGATTGAGAGATGGAGTTCGAAAATGGTGATGATGGGTGTTCGGTGGTTTGTCTGCGCAAAGAGACAGAGAGGAGAGTGAGTGAGGGAGAAAGGGACGAAGAGAGAGACGGGGAAGAGGGAGAATGAAGTTATTAGGGTTTGAGGTGGGTTATGTATTCGGCTGAGAGGGAAGAAATGTGGCTGGGTAAATGGTATTAGGGTTTGGGTAAGTGGGGCGGTTAACATTCTAGCCCAACTTCCCCTTCCTTTTTCTTTCATTCGGCCCACATTGACTCCCAAGCCCAAAACTCGTCTACCCCATAACGTTATGGGGTAGATGAGTTTTAATGGGAGTCAATAATAATGAAAGAAAAGGAAGGGAAGTCAATGAATTTGGGATTTAGATTTAGTTTTTTAGGTTTTTATTTCTAATTTCTAATTTTTATTTTTTGTTTCATATTTAACAATAATAATAATAACAAAAATAATAAAACGCTATAAAATCTAATAAAATTGCAAAATGAGTACAAACATAACTAAAAATACTAAAATAATTATTAAAGACAAGCAAAACACCTCATGAAATAATATCAATTCGGCTCGGAACGAGACCGGACAACACTCCCACACAAGGGTTTGCTCGCCTCGAGCAAACTAAAAACAAAGATAAAAACAGAGAAAAAGAAACTAAAACCCTAACTCACTTTGCACGAATCGCGAATGCATTTAGCACATGCATCAAGCCCTTTAAAACCCTTGACAGCCCAAGTGGACGAGGAAGGTCTCGTGAGGGTTTCTAGAAGCTATACCCACAAAAGCCACAAGGAAAGAAAGAAAAAGAGGTGAAAAACAGAAAAACGAAACAAAACAAAAGCAAAGAAAATATTCTCGTCCCCAATCATGCACGTAGTTCCCCAACCCGCCTCAAAAATCAATTGGAAGAAGCAAGTATAAACAAATTAAGACAAGAAGGTTAGAAGACTGCCAATCTTTGAGATTTTCAACCAAAACACTTCCTGTTGGGCAAAATACCTCGTGTACAAGTGCAAGTGGGCCTTAATCGATCCTCCCTATCATAAACTAAACAATCAGAGTTGTTCTCATGCTCAAGCTCGGGCTTATCTATCCTAACTTCACTCTTGGTTTTTCTTTCTATTTTTCTTTTCTTTCTTTCACTGTTTTTTCTTCTTTCAATTCTCACTTTTCTTTCCTTTTTCTTTCTTTTTCTTCTTTTCTTTTGCACTTTCTTTTCTTTTTTTTATTCAACTCTTTTTCTTTTCAATTCCTTCGCTCTTTTCTTTCTTTATTACCTCACGGTCAATCCGTTTTGTAAATTTTAGAGCGTCAGCGTTAGCTTTTCGGGAGTTGAACGACCTATAACGGGGCTTACCCTGCCAACACAGGCTTCTCTGTACGCCTCATCATCCTGAATGATGGAGGGTTAAGGGGTATAGCGCCGCGTCGCTAATACCAGTCCCATGTAGGTCGACTAATTTTATGGTGATTAATGTCGGGTTAGACCCGCACCAACTAGTTAATTCATTAATTAAGAGAATTAAGAGCAAGAGCATTTGAACAACTAATACCGTCTAACTTAAGTAAGAAATTACAATCAAGGCATGTAAGGAATGAGGATTCCGCTTTCACATTTCATGTCAAGGTCTAATTAAGATAAATCATGGCAGAAATCCTTCCTAAGGCCCATCATTATTCATACCGGCCGCTTCTAACTGATTGAATTAGCCAATTAGACAACTATCTACACAATTGTGAATGAAAACAGCTTCAAAAATAAAAAGAAACTTTTGGGTTTTTCACAAACTTTTCTCCCCTTTTTTTTTTACACAAAAATTTTCCAATTTTAGACACAAACTACGAAAATAAAAAAAAAAAAAGACTCAAAACTAGGTCATCTACCCATGAACATGAAGAACATCACCCCACTCCAACACAAAACATCACAATGTCTCCATCGTGAGGAGGGTGTCACAAGTAAGGTAGAAAACCAAGAAAAGCATATATACAAAACACTTATCACATAAATAGCGGTGGCGACCCGAGCCCACACGGCTCCAACAACAAGATAATCCCAACAATCACACTCAAGGGGTTCGCCACCCAATTAGAAAATCAAGCATGCATCATGGATCAATGATATATTCACATAAAGAGAGGGCGGAAAGAGGTTACCTCAAAGTCTTCAATAAAAGCATAACCAGTCCACGATCCAAAGAACATCACACCATAGGTTAGAAATAAACAAGAAAAGCATACTATGTGTGATGGTTCACATGCAAGATAAAAAAGAAAACAAACTATACAAGATACTAAGGACTAAAGAACTAAGAAACTAAAATATGGATCTCACACTTTTTTTTCTTTTCTTAGACTCGAAAACCGGAATGCGAACTACCCTCCCACTCCCACACAAAGAGGTTGTCATGTTGATGGGAATCAGACCAAGCACGCTCAAGTCATCTAAGCTCGTTACTAGGTTGTGGGTGAAACCAAGAAGGGAGTTGATCGTTTGGCAGGCCAATGTCCTTCACCTCGTGAAACATCTCCAGTGTTTACTTCGATCTTCCAGACATAGCAGCCAACTTGCTCAGTATGAAGGACATTCACATAACATGTCATTTGCTCAGACTGAAGGACGTTCACACATCACGTTCTGGATGCGGGTAAAGGATATTCATCCGGAGTTGCTTATGTTTGAAATATATTGGCTAATATAATAAAACATTATTAGCTTCTTTAACAAAAATTTACTTAGAGGTACCCTAACTTTTGAAGAAACAATTTTTTGATACCCTAACTTTTCAAAACTAATTTTGGGGTACCCTTACTTTTAGGATTAGAAATTACTAGGTGAATTTTTGGTGAAACTTCGATTGATTCAAATCATTTTCGTCCACAAAAACAAACGGCATTTTCGTCCACAAATACACTTAATCAATTTCCCGCCTAAAACTCACCGGTGAATTCAAATCATTGGCCGGAAATTCACCTTATTATTTCTAATTCTAAAAGTTAGGGTACCCCAAAATTAGTTTTTAAAAGTTGGGGTACCGGAAAAACATTTCACCAAAAATTAGGGTACCTCTAAGTAATTTTTTGCTTCTTTAAACCAGATTAGGAGGTTTTCTTTTTGCTCAAGAAACCCCTAATTAGCTGGATTAGTTACAATATTCTGTTGGGTATATATAAACCCCCTTTGTAATCGGTTTCGATCATCTAATCTGAATATTACCCTAAAATTCTAGAAGCTTCTTGCTCTCAAGGTTGTGAGTTTCCCTCAACTCTCATTTCTACTACTGTAACTTGATTTGGCTAATCAAGTAGGTGATTGGTAGAGCTTAATCGAATTCTTAGAAGGTGAATCTGTAACTAAGAAGGAGATTAATGAGCCCTTGTGATAATCAATCATGGTGAGAATGTATTGATTGATTTTCATTTATTCTATCCTCTGTTTTGGTCGATTTCTATGTGCATTGTTGTTTGTCGATCCATTTTGGTTGTTGTTGTGCTGAAATTAGGACGCCAAACCACATTGATGTTCTCGGTTGTTTAGAGAATCCAATTGTTTTGGCTAGGATACATCATAATTTGGTATTCGAGCTAGATTTCTATCTTGGAGGAAGTTTTGTTCGATTTCATTTCATACTCTGTTTTTAGCAATGGCGTCTAGTCAAATTTCCCAAAATCAAGAGCAACTTATGAAAGAGAAAGAGGAATTAGAGATGCGAGTGAAGTTCTTTTCTGATCAATTGAAACATTATATATATCTACGTCGAGCAGAACTCCAGGATTTAGAGGAGGTTGAATCTGATTCGGGAAATCCATTTGGGGATGAGGACATTAGGGAACGCAACCATCGCAGAAGACGAGCACCACAGGAAGAAAGGCTTAATTTCAAGGTTGACATTCCTGAGTTTGAAGGAGACCTTGACCCTGAGGTTTTCTTAGATTGGCTACAAATAGTGGAGAGGGTCTTTGATCTTAAGGACATTCCAAACGATAAGAAGGTAAAACTCATTGCCTTGAAATTGAGAAAACATGCCTCTATTTTATGGAGTAATTCGCAGAAGAAGAGGGTTTCTATGGGAAAGGAGAAGGTGCGTTCATGGGAGAAAATGAAGAAGGAGCTTCAAGCAAAGTTCCTTCCGGCTAGTTACCTCAAGGATAATTACGTGAAGCTCCAACACTTGATTCAAGGTAACAAATCAGTTGAAGAATACACTAAGGAATTTGAGCATTTGCTTTGGAGGTGTGACCTTAAGGAAGATGAACCTCAAACCCTTGTGAGGTATCTCTCTGGTTTGGATGAAAGGATTAAAAATGTTGTGGAATCGCATCCTTATTCTACCCTTGATGAGTTGAGTTGATTGGCATACAAGGTTGAGTTGCAAAAGAGAAACAAAGGGAAGGAAGTAACCCATAAACCCCAACCTCAAACACATTCATATCCATTTCACAACCCAAACCACCCTCCACAAAAACAGCCTTATCCGTCCAAATTTCCAACCCCTAAACCCCCACAAAATACCTAGCCGTATACCCCACAAAAGCCTACCCCTACTAAACCCAAAACCTACAGTCCCCGAAGGTGTTTTAGGTGCCAAGGATTAGGACACATTGCATCTGAATGTTCTAATAAACGAGTGGTGTCACTTATGGAATACCAAACTGCCTTGTTCATTGCACCTGAACTAGATTTGGAAGAGGAGTATGAGAAGGAGTTATTGGGTGAACCAGTTTATGATGAGGTGATTGAAGAACCAGATGAAAGGGAAATGTTAGTTGTGAGGAGAGTTCTTAGTATCTCTTCTAAGCAAGAGGGACAGGAGCAAAGGGAGAACATCTTTCATTCACGATGTACTATCAATGGGAAGGTGTGTTCGTTGATTATTGATGGAGGAAGTTGCACCAATGCTACCTCACAGTCCATGGTGAACAAGCTGAGGTTGCAAACCAACCCTCATCTGGCTCCTTATACTATCCAGTGGCTTAATCAAGGCAAGGACATTCACGTGAATCAGAGATGCTTGGTGAATTTATCTATAGGTAAATCCTTTCAAGATTCACTTTGGTGTGACATATTACCTATGGATGCTTGTCATGTTTTGCTTGGTAGACCTTGGTTGTTTGATAGAGATGTGCATCATGATGGAAGAGCCAACACATATATCCTTGTGTCTGATCACAAGAAGATTACCCTTGTACCCCTCAAACCTACCCAACTTGCAAAATCCAAGGAGAATGTGGTTGCTGAACCCAATTTGATCACACTCTTGGTTGCTGAACACCATGAGTTTCATGAACAAAAGGACCTTTTTCTCCTCAACCAGAACACTAGCCTAAGCTCCACAAATAACCACCCCCTTCTTACCCCTCTTTTGGAACACTATTCCTTTGTGTTTCTTGAAGAGATGCCCTCTGGTTTGCCTCCCAGGATAATATCCAACACAAGATTGACCTCATACCTGGGTCAATACTCCCTAATAAACCAGCTTACCGCATGACCCCCATCTGATACCCTGGAGATCCAAAGGCAGGTAGATGACCTTCTTGTAAAGGGATATATTAGGATGAGTTTAAGTCCTTGTGTTGTGCCAGCCTTGTTGGTACCAAAGAAGGATGGAAGTCAAAGGATGTGCATTGATTGTCGAGCCATCAACAAAATCACAATTAAGTATAGGTATCCTATACCTAGACTTGAGGACTTATTGGATGAGCTCCATGGTGCTAAGGTCTTTTCGAAGATTGATTTGAGAAGTGGATATTATCAGATAAGGATCTTTGAAGGAGACGAATGGAAGACTGCTTTTAAGACTAAAGGAGGTTTGTATGAATGGTTGGTGATGCCATTTGGTTTAACTAACGCTCCTTCAACCTTTATGCGATTGATGAACCAGGTTCTGAAGGCCCTTATAGGCAAGTGTGTTGTTGTCTACTTTGATCACATACTTGTTTATAGTCACAATGAAGAGGATCATGTCAAGCATTTACAAGCGGTGATGGAGATTTTAGCCCAAGAGAAGCTTTATGGGAATTTGGGAAAGTGTCAATTCTTCACCGACAAGGATACATTTCTTGGTTATGTGATCACTGCTGAGGGCATTCATGTTGATGAGGAAAAGATCCAAGCCATCAAAGATTGGCCGGTTCCAACCACCATTCAGCAAGTAAGGAGTTTCTATGGCCTGGCTTCCTTCTATAGAAGGTTTGTGAGAAACTTTAGTACCATGCTAGCTCCCATGACTGAGTTACTGAAGGCTAAGGAGTTCTCTTGGACCCTTTCTGCCCATAAGGCCTTTGAGACAATTAAGGAGAAGCTAACCACTGCCCCTGTGTTAGCCTTGCCCAGTTTTTCCAAGATTTTTAAAGTGGAATGTGATGCATCTGGATTGGGCATAGGTGCTGTCCTATCTCAAGAGGGAAGGCCTATTGCTTATTTCAATGAGAAGTTGAATGATGCGAAGAAGAAGTATAGTGTGTATGATAAGGAGTTTTATGCCATCATTCGAGCATTGGAGCATTGGCGACATTACCTCATTGGTAATGAATTTATTTTGCATAGTGATCATGAAGCCTTGAAGTTCATCCAAGGTCAGCATAAACTAAACCCACGCCATGCCAAATGGGTTGAGTATATGCAAGCCTATCATTTCATCATCCATCATAAGGTTGATCATCTGAACAAAGGAGCTGATAAACTGTCAAGAAAGTTTATTCTATTACATATACTAGATTCTAGAGTACTTGGCTTTGATCAAATCAAGGCTTTGTATCCAGAAGATGAAGATTTCAAGGAGGTTTATGAAGCATGTCAGCAGCGACCCCAAGGTTTATTCCACCTTGAGCATGGGTTTCTCTTTAAGGGAGATAAATTGTGCATTCCAAATAGCAGCTTACGTGAACTTCTCATCTTGGAGGTTCATGGAGGTAGCTTGGCAGGACATTTTGGGATTGAGAAGACTACCTTGATGATGAAGGAACATTACTATTGCCCTAAAATAAAGGACGTTGAGCATCTGATCAGGAGGTGTTCAATATGCCAACTCTCTAAGAGTCACAATCTGCCTCAAGGACTTTACACACCACTGCCCATTCCTGAAGGTCCTTGGGAAGATATCAGCCTAGACTTCATTATTGGGTTGCCTAGAACGCCCAGAGGTAAAGACTCTATTATGGTAGTTGTTGATCGTTTTTCTAAGATGACCCATTTTATTCCTTGTCACACTACCTATGATGCTGTGAACGTCGATGAGTTGTAGTTCCAAGAGGTGGTTAAGTTGCATGGAATCCCTAAATCTATGGTCTCGGATATGGATGCCAAGTTCTTGAGCCATTTTTGGGTGACTTTATGGAAGAAGCTTGGTACCCAACTCAAATTCAGCACTGCATGTCACCCCCAAACAGATGGTCAAACGGAGGTTACCAATAGGACCCTTGGTACACTACTAAGGCCCTTGGTGAATAAAAATAAGAGGGGATGGGACACTTTGCTACCTCATGCTGAGTTTGCATTTAATAGAGCTCCTAGCAAGGCTACTGGTTTGTCTCCATTTCAAGTAGTATATGGGAAAAATCCAATCACTCCTATGGATTTGGCCCCTATTATTACCTCAACCAGGTTTAGCCATGACGCTAGTGTGAGAGCCAAGGAGATTCAAGCGCTACATCAGCAAGTCCGAGAGAAGATAGCCAATTTCAATGAGAAGGTTTCCAATTCAACCAACAAGAACCGAAGAAAGACGATTTTCCAACCTAGGGATCTTGTTTGGATTCACCTAAGGAAGGATCATTTTCCATCTAAGCGGAAAGGTAAATTGGTTCCAAGGGCTGATGGACCATTTGAAGTGTTGGAAAAGGTTGGAGACAATGCCTACAAGCTTGAACTTTCGGATGATTATGGAGGAAGTGCCACATTCAATGTGTCTGACTTGAGGCCTTATTATGCTAAGGGTGAAGGTCTTCCAATTTTGAGGACAAACTTTTCTCAACTTGGGGGGGATGATGGGAATAAGACCAAGCACGCTCAAGTCATCCAAGCTTGTTACTTGGTTGTGGGTGAAACCAAGAAGGGAGTTGATCGTTTGGCAGGCCAATGTGCTTCACCTCGTGAAGCCTCTCCAGTATTTACTTCGATCTTCGAGACATAGCGGCCAATTTGCTCAGTATGAAGGACATTCACATATCATGTCATTTGCTCAGACTGAAGGACGTTCACACATCACGTTCTGGATGCGGGTAAAGGACTTCATCCGGAGCTGCTTATGTTTGAAATATATTGGCTAATATAATAAAACATTATTAGCTTCTTTAAACCAGATTAGGAGGTTTTCTTTTTGCTCAAGAAACCCCTAATTAGCTGGATTAGTTACAATATTCTGTTGGGTATATATAAACCCCCTTTGTAATCGGTTTCGATCATCTAATCTGAATATTACCCTAAAATTCTAGAAGCTTCTTGCTCTCAAGGTTGTGAGTTTCCCTCAACTCTCATTTCTACTACTGTAACTTGATTTGGCTAATCAAGTAGGTGATTGGTAGAGCTTAATCGAATTCTTAGAAGGTAAATCTGTAACTAAGAAGGAGATTAAGGAGCCCTTGTGATAATCAATCATGGTGAGTCTGTATTGATTGATTTTCATTTGTTCTATCCTCTGTTTTGGTCGATTTCTATGTGCATTGTTGTTTGTCGATCCATTTTGGTTGTTGTTGTGTTGAAATTGGGACGCCAAACCACACTGATGTTCCCGGCTGTTTAGAGAATCCAATTGTTTTGGCTAGGATACATCACATGTCCTCAAAGGAAACACAAGTAGGTAAGCAAGCACCCCAAAATAAAAGAAAAAGACACACACAAAAAGAAAATAAAGAAGAAAAGAAAGAATACTTACTAAATGTACAAGAAGGGTGAGGAAGGATATTACCTAGAATGCTTCTTATCAATAAGCTCACTCCTTCTCACCTCAAGATATCGGGCACCATGTCAGAACCAGTCAACGCCCGGAGTAACAAGTCATGCATCTGTGAATGTATCTCAGAATGGTGGTGGTAAGAGCACACTCACAAAATTACATCAACAAACATTAGTGCTGTTAACTGTTTATCGAATGCCTTAGAAAAGTCATAGAAAGAACGAACTGCAGGAATGTACAAGACTTTCCTAGGCATGGTGAAGTGAGACATGACAAAAGGATCCTCCCATTGACTCGTAAATGGAGATTGAGTATACAAATCAACGGAAGAAGGCAATACAACACATTCCTGAGCATGCTCATGCAAAGACTTGGATGCAAACAACGACTCATAAAGCATATCACCATCAAAAATACCATTGTCACAAACCAAGTTCAAACACTTAGGATCAATCCCCATAGACTCAAGTTCGGGTTTTTTGGATTTTGGACCTTCAACTTTGGGGGTATTTATTATTTGATACCACACTTTTCAAAGTTTATTTTTTGGACCCTGTACTTTGGGTACCCAAAAAATCTGGCCCAAACTTAACTTTTACTCCGACAAAGGCCCAAAAGACACATAAAGTTCCCGATTTGCCCTTGTCTCTATTTTTTAGGGTTTTTGACTTTTGTTTGTTTTCAATTTCAATTTGACTCTATTTCAACAGTTCCCGTCAAAATAATAAAAAAACAATTTGACTCTATTTTCACAGCTAAGACCCACCAATATACACGTTATTTCATTTCTCACTTCTCAGTGACTGTTCGACTTTCTCCATTCCTTTCTTCTTGAAAACCCAGAAACCCTTCGAAAGTTTTCTTCAATCTCTTCTTCGTCCTTCTTATCTTTGCAATGGCTTTTGGTTAGTAGGGTTCGAAATCGTGGAGCAAAAGAGTTCGAAATCGTGGAAGAATAGGAAGATAAAGTTGGCACTGGAAAAGTTTGAGAAGGAGAAAAATTCGATCTTTTGCATGCTACAGTTGAAGGATGGGAGGTAACAGTTCTATCTTGTTTCTTTGTTCATTAATGTCGATTTTCGTCCCAAAATTCCCAATCTTTAGTGTTTTTATGTTGATTTTTGAGTAATCTTGCGGGTGGTTTAGGATGTGCTATTTCTAGGGTTTATGCATTTTCAGTCGTTCAATGTTGTGTTTTATATGTATTTTCTCCTATTTTCAAGTGAATATGTTAGAATCTTGCCTTGTCTATTGAGGATTTTCTAGTTTGTTGTCATTAGTCATGTTGCTTGTTGGGTTTGTTCGTGTTTCATGGGGTTAACTAAAACAGAGGGTACTCAAAGTGAACTTGGTTTCAATAGAAATGTCCTCTGTGTAATCCTTTTTGTTTAGGGTTTAGTTGTCTTCTGTCTGTTTCATGTTTGAAATGTTGTAAAAAGTTGTTTTGTTGAGATGATTGAACCACATTCCTCCTTTATATGTTGAAAGTATATGTTTCCTGATTAATATGCATATGGTGGAAGACTCTACTGTCAACATTGGGTGATCTTAAATGTCTATAATATAACATTTGTTTAATGTTATATACTTTATTTATTGTATTTGTTTGGTTTGTATAGATCAATACATCACATAGATTGTGGTAGTGTTCAAGTAAAAGAAGTGGTCAACAGAGTACAAGAGGGATAAAGATGAGTACGACATCTCTGATTTAACCAGGGATGCATAAAATTTTCTACATTCTGAACCTGTCAAACCCCACAAGTCAAAATTTGTTGCTATAACATCCCACACACCTGGAAAGAATCACATTACGTGGCCTGTGAGTAGTGAGGATGACCTGCTGAGTGTGTTTGTTAGGTGGAAAAATAGGAAGAAAGTTGAGTTCATGATTCATGAGAGGAAGCAACCTTCATTTGTGGACAAGATGATTGTAGAATTGAAGGGCAAATTAGGAAAGGATCATGTACCCGAAGATCAGATTATAAACTTAGGAGATGGAGGTACAATGGAGGTGAGTACCATAAGTCCTAAGTTTTGGGACAACCTAGGAGGGAGTATTGGTGGCAATTTGTCAATTGACATACCTATTGTTGACCCTGTTATTGAACTGAGTCAAGTGAATGTCAATTCAACAAACCCTGGTGACATAGGTTTGTCCCAACAACCTTCTCTAAATGAAATCACATTGTCCCAATTGAACACTCAAGAAACACAAACCAATAGCAGACCTCATGAGATATTTAATTCATATAGTGGCTCAGATGGTTGTGTGGGAGATGATGATAGACTGTGGGAACCAGAACTGGATGGGTGAGTTGAACTAAGGTCGGGGGACATGTTCATGGACAAATCCAAGTTTCTTGAGGTGCTTAGGGATTACATGGTTCAGCAGGGGATTTGTATTAGTCACACCAAGAATGAGGGGTCTCGATATACTGGGAAGTGTTCGTGGAAAGGCTATGATTTAAGGATTCATGCGTCATTGATGCAAGATGGAGTAACCTTCCAAATCAAGTACCTTAGGGGTAATTGCACTTGTAAAAGGTTGATGGACAACCCGGTTGCGAACTCTACTTGGATAGCTAGGAAGTTGTTTGATGATGTTAGGTCTGAACCAAACATGTCTGTAGCTGCAATGGCGAAGAAGTTACATGATGAGTACAATCTTGTTAAGTCCAATAACACAATTTGGAAAGCCAAAACCAAAATTATGGAGGAGATAAGGGGGAAACACGAGGAGGGTTTCAAGTTACTTGCTAAGTATCTTGAGATGATAAAAGCAAGTCACTCAGGGAGCATATGCCGCATCAACTGGGAAGATGATTAAGAAGGGAAGCATGTGTTCAAGAAGATGTTTGTATCGTTCAAAGCTTGGATAGATGGGTTTAAGGCTGGATACAGACACTTCATTGGGGTGGATGGGTGTCACTTGAAAGGTGTGTACAAGGGTATGTTGTTGGCCACCTTAGCGTTTGATGCTGAAAATCATTGCTTTCCACTTGGATATGCCATTGTGGAGAACAAAGAAAATTGGATGTATTTTCTACACTGTTTGATGGCAATTATAGGTATTCAAAACAGATTCTTACCTTTTTTTTTTATTATCTGGAAGCTCAAATAATGATGTCTTGATCAGTTTTATTTTCATTAATAATAGGTGAAGATCAGGAAGGCTAGTACACTTTCATTGCTGATAGATTTCAGGTGATGCCTTCATAAGCTAATTTATTTATTTTATCTATTCATTTTTTTTAGTAATAATTGAGTCATCATCTAACTCTTGTGGTTGTCAAACTGTAGGGTGTGATATATGCACTAGAGGATCTTTTTCCTTACTCTAGTAGAAGAATTTGTTTTGTGCACTATAAAAGAAATTTTAGGAAATACTTCCTTGCCCCAAAACTGAATTCACTTTTATCCAGGGCTGCCCATGCTTATTCTCCTGCTGAGTTTCGAAAGTTTATGACCCTTTTATGTCAACAAGACAAAGATGCATATGATTGGTCATTGCAAGAACCTATAGAGTTGTGGTGTAGGCATACATTTCCCCCTAACATTAGTATGCCAGATAACTCAACCAACTTTGTTGAACCTTTCAACAAAGTGCTTAATAATTATAGAGACATGCCTATATTCACCTTGTGTGAGAAGATTTATGATAAGTCTATGGACTGGTAGGTAGAGAGGGTAGGTTGGGGTGCTAGTTGGACAGGTAGGGTTATCCCACTAGTGAGACAAACAATGGAGAAATATCAAAAGGAATGTTGGAAGTTTACTTTGAGATTAATCGGTGGTGGGGCATGGGAAGTGCATGATAGACATATTAGGTACATTGTGAATATGGATGATAGAACTTGTGATTGTGGAGAATATCAAATCACTGGCATTCCATGTAAACATGCAGTGAAGGCTTTGACATTCATGAAGGTAGACCTTGAGGAGTATGTAAGTGATTGATATACGGTTGAAAAGTTTAGGGCTGCTTATAGTTTTCCAATGAACCAATCAAAGACAAGTTCTTTTGGCCTGCTATGCCTAATGTACCTGACTTAAGTCCACCAAAGATTGTGAGGAAAAGAGGCCCAATCAAGAAGGACAGGATTAGGGCAAGTGATGAGCCAAGGAAGGTTAGCAACAGATTTAGGAGTTCGACAGTGAAGTGCTCACTTTGCCATCGTGGAGGGCATAACAAGAGAAGATGTCCAACTGTTGACCATGGCCCACCTGAATCTATTAAAAGAAAGGGAATTAGAAGGCCATTGGGTAGGCCAAAGAAGAATGAAGATTTAGCTTCTGACTCACCTATTCATCAGGTATTGAAACTGATGTGTTTTTAATTTTTTTAATTTTACTTTGCAAACCCCACTGAGTATGTTATACACTTGTTCGGTACTTGTTTTATGTTCATTGGACAAGGATGGAAGTTCTGGTCAGCATAACCAAAAGACCCTCAGAAGAAGCCCCAGAAAACAGGGCATGTGGATATCGTTTGGTCAGTAAACAAATCAGGTATGTGTTCTTTTTTTCCATGGCATTTCTAAGCTGTATACATTCTTAGATACAGTCAGGCATACGTGCTGTCATTTCTGTTTGGTTTCATTCTTAGTTACAGTCAGACCACAGTCAAAACAACTTTTACCACGTAATCATTTACCCATCACACAACCAATCTTGCTAGCTTGGGTGAAACATGTTTGGTTCAGACCTAAATTCAATCGAATCTAACTTCTTTTTTTTTTAGCTTGGTCTTTGCTCTTTGGTTCATCCTCTGACCTTTGATTTTTTTTTCAATGAGTGTTTTGAAATTAGCTTTTTCATAAATGGTATATTTGTATTCAAGTAAAAATATTTATATGTATGAATATTTATCGATATTCATTGTTTATATTTATAATGTTTGATTTCTGAGGTTTATGTTGTTAGAACTCACTGTAATTTGTGAGTTACATTTGCTGTATTGGTTTCTAAGGTAACAAGAAGCACTAGGAGTGGCGTTGAAATGGATTCTAACCCTCCAACTGGAAGCACAGTTGAGGTATACAAAGCTAAATTCAGAGGGTTGTTTTTTTTTTCCCTTTTTCGATCTAGTTCAATGTATTCATGGGGTGTGGTGTTCAAATGTAGCTAAACAGTGGCGTTCAAATGTATTTTTTTCTTAATGGTTTCCTAGTTCCCTAGAAGAAGTCTTAGGAAGCAATCCACCTTGAGGAGTGATGTTCCAACCAGTTCAAGCCTCCCCTCTGGAAGCACGCATGAGGTATCAAAAAAAATCTAGCACCTTTAAAATAAATATATTCCTGGTGTGTTACTATATATTTTTTTTTCTTAATGGTTTCCTAAATCCCTAGAAGAAGTCTTAAGAAGGTATCCACCTTGAGGAGTGATGTTCCAACCAGTTCAAGCCTCCCCTTTGGAAGCACGTATGAGGTATCAAAAAAAATTCTAGCACCTTTAAAATAAATATATTCATGGGGTGTTTACTATATATTTATTTCTTAATGGTTTCCTAGATCCCTAGAAGAAGTCCTAGGAAGGTATCCAACTTGAGGACTGGCGATCAAATGAGTTCCAGCCTCCCCCCACGAAAAAGAGTGAGGTAATATTATCCATGTCTAAATATTAAATTAACCAAATTTATTATCCATTACTAAGTTGTATGATGTATTGATACCGAAGGTTACGAAGCTAACACCAAGAAGGGCTACTACTATCTCAAAACTGTCCAAGTCCAAGAAGAGGAGTAATGAAGCTCAATGTTCCTGAAGCACATATAAGGTAAATTGCTTGTTTCTTGTATAAAACTTGGTGATGTGGATGGTTTGATTGAATTGAGTCGAGGTTACCATTTTGACTGGACTTGACAGAAGAAACATTATATATGATTTTATGCTTATTTTGGAATCCCTTGGCATTTAGTTTAGTTGAGGATAGTTTGATTGAATTGAGTTGAGGTTGCCATCTAGTTTGGTACATTTATTGAGTTGAGGTTGCCATTTAGTTTGGCATTTTGTAATCCCTTGGCATTGAATTGAGTTGAGGATAGTTTGATTGAATTGAGTTGAGGTTGCCATTTAGTTAGGTACATTTATTGGACTGACAGAAGAAACATTATATATGGTTTTATGCATATTTTGGAATCCCTTGGCATTGTGAAAGCTCCTCAGTCATTTGTTGCCATTTAGTTTGGTTTCACATTTATTGCTCTTTTAGTCCAGCCTTCACATAAATTGGAATCCCTTGGCCGGTTCATGCATATATATGGTTTTATGCATACAATAGGTTGGAAGGTGGGTAGCTAGGGTGGTCACTGTTTTCATGGCATTTCTGAGGTGTATTTTTTTAATAATTCAGTTCATTCAATTTTTCCTTCCCTCCAAGAAAGCAAGGCTAGACAATCTAAAGGATCTTACAGCAAAAGTTAGATACAGGATTGACATGTTGGTCGACAAATGTGACAAGTTTGACAAGGGAGAGTAATACTTGTTGGTGATTGATATTTTGTTGTGTCCACCAGTTTGGGAACACTGTTTTAATTTATGTTATATTTTGCACGTGTCCATTAGTTGTGGAACACAATGGTAGATATTGACAGCATTTTGTATGTGTCCATTTGTGGTGGAACATTGTTTTTTGTATGTGTCCATAACTATGTCAACTCTATTTTAGACATCTGTCAAATGGACAGGTGATACATACGTATTTTGTTGGGGCTCTAGTAATTGTTTAGCCCTCGCCCCACTGTCTGATACAATTTTGTGTTTATGACTTTATTTGGGCAAGGTCGTTTTAGGCTATGTATTTTGGGTTTTAATGATCTACTATTAATATTATTTTTGCCTTTACATTTCCATTTTGCTTAACTTTTTACAATTCATGGAAGATGACACAAGACATGTGTTGTAGATGCCAAGTAGTCCATGATCATACCCTACAATATTGATAGAATATGAGTTATGACATAAATCTTTTCAACTTTATTGATGACATTCTTTATATATTCGAGTCAGACTTAAATAACTTGTACTAAAACTCATCAATTGATTCCTATTAAACACAAATACAAACACATATCATACCCTTGAATTTATTTTCAATTCAAACTTATATAAGTTACACTAAAACTACCGCTAAAAACCATCTGAACCAAAACAATCACATAATATCACTTGCACTTAATAGTACTAATTAAACAATCTTTTACATTAACAAAAAATAACAAACACACCCAAATAAAAACCATTTAGCCATAAAATGCTTACTTTAGAAACGCAACCAATACAACCAAAAAAAATACCAAAACACACTAACGTCATAACCTTAACTAGATCATATATTTTCATCATACTTTGCCTAACTTCATTCCTAAACGCATTCAATTCTTCAGCAAATCGACTATAGTCGACTGAATTGCGTCCTTGTTCATTTCTCAATTCTTCCCTTCCACTGCTGCGTTCTTCACTTGGTCCTCCAACCACACCCGTTTCCTGTCGACTGTGTTCACCTTCTACCCAACACAAGAATTCATCACACCTTTTACAGCACCAATAAGGCCTCAAGTAATTCAAATTTGTCTTGGATATTCGTCATTGCAAATCTGTTCCACTTTTGCATTTTCGACAATAATATATGCCCCTGGAGCCCATTGAACTCGAGCTGCATTCTATCTAAACAAAATTATAGTTTTAACATAAATATAAAAACAATTTGGAGGGGATTACTATCAAAAGCCATCAGTTTTATACTCTATACTGTTCATCGTTCTTTTTCCTATGCTTCGCATTCTATTCTACCACTAAATTTGACACTAAAATTTTCCAATAATATGGTAGCTGCAAATTTAACCGACAGAATGGCTACTACAATGATATATATTCCTCATCGACCCTCCCCAACCCCCAGAAAAAAATAAAAATAATGCAAAAGAAAAAAATTTCTATGTAAGCTAATCAATAATAGACACAAATTAATTAATTAGGTCTTTTTACCTTGTTTTCTCTTGAAAACATTGAAACAGTAAGTTGCTGATTTCTCCAACGTATGAAAACAGTATACTTATACTTGTTCAAATAGTATGATAGCCTTCAACTAGAAATTAGTACCAAATTCGAATTCAATTGCTTCCCCTTAATCTAAACTAATAAAAATCCCAAACTTATTCAAACAGATTTGTTCAAGCAGTTTTCCCTAAATACGAAATTCAAACTTATATAACTTATTCAAACTGATATAAATCCCAATAACATGCGAAATTTGTTCAAACAGATTCACCAAAACCCCAAATTTATCTAAACTAATAAAAATCAATTGTAGGTTTTATAAACCCTAAAAATATACAACTATACTTACCAGCTTCTTCAAGTAGTATTGGATGTGGTCGTTGCTCTTTATGGTCTATCAAGGTCCCCCTTAATCTGGCATGGAGATTCAAACAGGTTGCAGATTCGAAGTTGGTTGCAGATGGGTTGCAGATTTGAAGTTGCAAAGTTGGTGTAATGGAGAGTGAGAGTGGGTCAACAAAGGCAAACAAAGATTGTGAAAATAGAGTGAAAGGGAGATGGTATTGGAGATAGATCTGGGGAATCGACCAGTGAGGGAGTCGATGGAGTCTATCAGTGAGGGTGAGGAAGATTGTATATTATGAAATTAGGGGAATTTGGGTAGTAATAAATAAGTGAATGGAAAATAAAGAATTAATTAATTAAGGGCAAACTTGGAAGTTCATCATTAATTAAAGGGCAAAGTTGGAAGGAAAAAAACAGTCAAACTTAATTAAGGGCTTCTTTTGACCGCACCACTATAATAATGTCCACAATGTCACCGGAGACAAAGTACAGGGTCCAAAAAATAAACTTTGAAAAATGTGGTATCAAATAATAAATACCCCCAAAGTTGAGGGTCCAAAATCCAAAAAACCCACTCAAGTTCATCATCACAGATTTCACATTATTTTCAATGAACTCGCAAGGAAGGGAAGCTAATGCCTCACTAATGCAATGATCCTTAATGAAAGTGAATAAATCGGTTTCAAGCACACAGTCAATCACGTCGGATTCTATTTCACTCTCAACAAGATCATGTTCAATTTCATCATAAGTAACATGGCATTCACTAAATTCAACCTTTTCTTCACACACAAGCATGGACAACGGTGTGGACAATGATTCATCATCAAGCATGTTTTCAACAAGTTCTACATCATCACACACAAGATCATCATGTTCCTCATGCTTACTAGGTGGGGCTAGAGCTAAGGAATCGCTAAGTAGTACAATGCATGGTTGGTTATAGTAGTCATCATCCTCATCATATACAGAAGAATCGACATGCATTTCAGGACTCAAAGATGAATGATTTACTTCAACATTCGAATCAACCACATGTGAAGAAGATGTTTTTACCCTAATACTAGCTAGCCTCATGTAACAATGCACGCTATAGGACCCGGAAAAAGGTGAAACCTTTTTCGTGATGCACTACTTAAATTATCGGGAGCCAACTAAGGTTTCTTAATCCTTAAATAAGGATATTTTTATTTTTTGAAATTCATTTATTTATTTACAATCGAAAAAAGGTGATAAAACTTTATTTATTTACAAATTCGTTTTTTATTATTTAAATTATCCGAAAATTACACAAAATAATCTAATAATAATTCAATCCGGTCCACTTAATAAATACGGGCCCAAGAAGTGAGCGAGCCACCAGAATTCATCAAAACCCGCCTAGGTTTTGACGAGCACTGGGCCGGACCTCTCGCTTCCAGGTCCAGGGAGAAAATGGGTAGAAATTAGTAAAACCCGCCTAGGTTTTACTACTTTCTGGCCCTTTTCTCCTCGGACCTAGCCTAGCATTGTACATGAATCGAACTATTATTTTAAATTATTTTATGCAAGAAATCGAGTATTTTAAATAATTAAACGAATTTGTAAATTGTAAAAGAGTCGCCAGCCGATTTAAGGAAATCGACAAACCATAAAATAAGAAAAGAAAAGACTCCGGTTTACGAACCCGATTTCTAGATTCGGGGGAAGGTTATGAATTCGAGAGTTATAAGAACTCTCGAATCCGTCTGTTATAAAACAGACTCTACTAAAATCAACATTGAAAAGAAAGAGAGCGGAGAGAAGTTTGATTAATTTCGCGGAATTATTATTCAAAACATGCTATATAAAAACAATGCGGTTTTCATTTTACAAAATGTACAAGCATGGAATTAAAGAAAGGATTACATGATTAATTACAATTATGTAAATAAAGAAATTGAACCTGGCCTAGGATGTAGCGATGATGACTTTGATCCCTTGAGTTGCCCCCTTGACTTGAAGCCCGGACGAGATGATGTGGGTGATGTAGAAAAAGTGGTATGTGGGTGATTATGTAGTGGTGATAAAGGTGATTATGGTGGGATTAGAAATGGATATGGATGATGAAATTTTGAGAGAATGGAAGTATAGTATGGGAATAATAGAAGGGAGTATAGTAAGAGTAGTAGAGGGTGATAGATGATAGTAGTTGGTGGGAATTGTTGATAAAATGAGGGTGAAATGGAGGGGGTATTTATAGGTGAAGGGTGAAGAGTTTGGAGGGAAACCATGGGGAGCATACCCCACGAATCATGCCCTCCAAGGATCAAAACCTAGGCGGGTTTTGGGAGGTCAAGGACAAGGTCAAACACGTGGGGCAAAAATCAGGGGATCAAATTGCATGCATGCAGATTTTGGCGCCGTTTCAATCAAAACCTAGGCGGGTTTTGATATTATTAGCACACGGATCAGTGACGTGGAGCCAAACGACGACGTATGCTACTCTCCTCAAAACCTAGGCGGGTTTTGATCTTTTCTGGGCCGAGGCGCGCTCTACTGGGCCAGATTGTTGGGCTTGTGCATTAAAAGTTCAAACCCCAGTGGGTTTTAACAATAAAATGTGGCCTGTTTTATTGTTCTTGCACTCGGTTCATTGCTCTTTTGGGCCCAATGACCCGTTTATTACTTAGCCCATCTGACTTGCATGTTTTCGGTAAGTCGGGATTATACCGGTACAAATTCCGGTGTCTACAGAGAGCTCCCACTTTGATCTAGTCCGAATAGGACGAAGGTCAAAGTAGTCTGAGGATATGACCTTGGATTGCAAAGCCTGGGGTGATGCTTGGAAGCTGAGTCATGCATCGCAGTTGCGGGCGGCATGCGCCTCTTTTGGGGTGATCTCGAGCAAGAATGATGTTCTACCTGACCGTTGATGAGTCGATGTTGATCTCGGGCGAGAATGACGCCTTACTTGTTATCGGGCACGATGCCGATGTTTGATGGACCTTTCTAGTCTTTCCCAGTGTCGATGTTGATCTCGGGCGAGAATGACGCCTTACTTGTTGCCGATGGTTTACGGAGTTTTCTAGTCTTTCCCAGTATCGGTTCCGGTCTTTCCCGGTGTCGATTCTAGTCTTTCCCGGTGTCGGTTCCAGTCTTTCCCGATGTCGATTCCGGTCTTTCCCGATGTCGGTTCCAGTCTTTCCCGGTGTCGGTGTTGATGATTGTTGGCATTTTTTATGCCGAAGGACTTCAACAGACGCGCTGCTGATGGCCTTGGGGGTCGAGACTTCATCGGGCACGATGTCGATGGCTCGGGGATTGAGACTTCACCGGGCACGATGTCGGTGGCTCATGATTGGGACTACATCGAAACTCTGTCGATGGCCCTGGATGTTGATGATGACTGCGACCTTTTGTGCAGTAGTTGGATGATGGTGGTCCCTTTGCTAGCGACCTGAAAATCACAAAAAAAAACAAATATAAGTTTTATTGGAAAAAACAAAATAGGTTCGATTTTTACTTGTGGGCCGTAGAGCTTAAACTGTGGGCTCCTTGTGAGGAGTTGGGCTGCAAATTCGGGTCGTACGCGTCACAAGACTTAGGCGGGTTTTGGTGACCTTCCTTGGGCTGTGTCTGCGCCTGGACCGCATCTTCTAGGCTGCTCCTTTTCGGCCAAGCAAAACCTAGGCGGGTTTTGTGTTTTTTCTTTCTTTTTTTTCTGCATTTTGAAGAGCATTAAAGTAGGGCCCGGCCCACTTGCGGTCATAAATGAGCCACGTCACCATGCCTCTATTTTGAGTGACAAAAGGATAACCTTTGGATTTTCGGCCAATGAAATGCGTTTGGCATCTCGAGGTGGGTCCTAAAAACGAATGGTTCACATTCACCCGTCCTTGCTATAAATTCAAAGCATTTCCTTCATTTCCTTCACATCTTCATCTCCTTCATCTCTCTAGCTCACTCATTCTCTCTCTAGAAAAGAAGTCTTGTTCTTTGAGGTAACCTCGGGTTTTGAAGATGCAACCCCGGAGTCATAGAAATCCACCTCTTCCTCATACGGCGGCCTGGCCTCATGAGCGGTCTTCGCGGCGTAACTTTTTTCCCGGAATGGAAGCGGTTCCCTCCGATCTCATTGTTGAATCTTGGAACCATGCTTGGTTTTACCGTTCTCATGGCAAGGTAATTCTTGGACTTTTCTTCTTGTACTTAGTTTAGCATAAAAATGAGCAAGCATGAATTTCAATTTTTCATATCTTATCAATTTTTAGCTAGTTTAAGTATACATGTTAGGATGTTGAATGATCCATTTATTTTTGCATTTTGACCGAAAATGAATTTGCAAATCGTAAAAAGGACCAAAAGAAAGCGTTGATCAGCCGGCCCAAAAAATCTAGGCGCATTCTGGGCTTGTCTGTCCGAGTTGCGGCCCACTAGGTGAAATAAAACCTAGGCGGATTTTATTTTCAGCCTACTGGGCCGGCGCGTTTCTTGGGATGCATAAGCAGGCTTGGCGAAGTCAAAACCTAGGCGGGTTTTGACTCGCGTTTAATATTTTTTTTTTGCTGGGCCATTTCACGGGCCGTGATGATGGGCTTGGCAAAGTCAAAACCCAAGCGAGTTTTGACTCGCTGTTGGGCCGCCTCAAGGGCCGTGACCATGGGCTTGTTCATTTGCTTCATGGGTCGTGGTTGTGAGCCTAGTGTTTGTGCTAGGTCCAGCTTGGGTCCATGAAATTGTGCTCTGAGCCCCATTTTAAATGACGTGCCGAATTTCTGCCTTCAGGAGGACAATTTGAAAACTCCTGGTGTCCTAAAAGCGTCTGTTAAAACTGCGGAATCAATTCAGAGCGACTTCGTATCACCCTTCGTGATACTTTGACCGTCGCGGGCTTCATGTCCTTCTGGAAATGCTTGGAGGCTTGGAGGAAACGGACATTCCGTACCCTAGGTCGGGCGATGGCCGAGCGGTTGTGGGATTCATGGGATTCAACTAACTCATTTCATTTGCCAGTGGGTGAGATGACGGTCACTCCCAAAGACTTCGTCATGATTACCGACCTTCCTTGGGGTGGGCAGGACGTGGTTTTTGACGCGGATATCCCTCCAGTAGTGTTCGATTTGTTGGCTCCAGTATCTTCTCGCTTAGGACAACGGCATGGCCTTCCCAACCTTGCCTATAAGCACTTCGAAATGATTATTCTCGATGCTGGTTTTCAAAACTTGCCTCTAGAGCAACGCCGCTTCATTTTCTTGGCGTACGTTATTTCTGCCACCTCTTTGCTAACCATGGGGACAATATTTCTCTGACATGGTTTCGAAACCTTCTTAACTTGAACAATATTCGAAACCTAAACTGGGGCAAGGCGTCCTATGCAAACTTCATGAATTGGCTTCGTCGTGGCGTCCGGCTTTCACAGGATCCAGACCCGGTCTACCTTCATGCGGCCCAGACTCGTTACCAGTATGGTCGTTCCTTGTGGAAGGTGCTCGAGGTATGTGCTCGACCCTTTTTTTTCTCAATGCAGTGTCTCTTTTCTTCCTCATTTAACCTCATGTTTATACAGACGTGGGCATATGAGTACATCTTAGCTCTGGGCATTCGTTCGAAGAAGAATAAGATAATCTCTTGACATTTGGACCACCGAGGGTATTCATGACAAGAAATACAAGTCAGGGAGACTTGACCTCATTCGTGGCATCTTGGATAATTTGACACCGGTGTTCCTTCATATCCAGCATCTTTCTTTCATCTCCCTTTGCATGTCAACCTTAAATGCTCCTTTTTTTTTTTTTTACAGGATCACGTGAACTGGCGTCCTTGGGCCGATTTGGACGTCAGAGGGTTACCACAACCTTTGGAGCTGGTGGAGCACGACACCCGTCTGCGCCTCCTGCTTGAGGGGCCTTATGGTTATGTGTGGTATTTAGGGGAGAGATCCACGAGGCAGATTCTGGGAGGCTATCCTGGTCTCATTCCCCTGGACCCTCCGGCACACATGTTCGAGCCATGGCGGGTTGACCCGGGTGTTCTGAGAGATCTGGTTCGAGGTAAAGAATTTGACAACTTCGTGCATAACATTTCACAAGAGCAATTCGATGAAGAGTTCCAGCGCTATCTCAGCCGTTTGGCTCCTCGAGTGGTATGTATCTTCCTCCTCCTATCCTTATTATGTTTTAGCCGATATCTGACCAGAAAAATTTTAGCTGGGGCCTTATGCTAAAGCTGCTGAAGTCGAGAACCCCCAGAGGGACGAAAGATCGGTGGTTTCTTGGATGAGGAAACTAGCAGTCAGTGCTCCGCTCTTCGGGCATTTGATCGCAAACCAGTAAGTCTTTGTTTTATGTTGCTTCCTTTTATCACATATGACACTTATGAATGACCCTCGTCTTGTTATTTCCCATCCGAGATGGGATTTCCTCCGACAAGTGGCTATAGAGTGGAGCACCATGAGGAAGTTTATCAATCGGGGATTCACTGGTTCAGGGAGATATCAAGGTGGTGCTGCCAGAAGGGCCGATATGGAGGCCGATGCGGAGTCTGTTCCCAGAGAGCCGCCTCGACGCTCTACTGCAGGCGTTCCTCGCACATAGCCCCCACGTCGCTCTTCGGTTGGGGAATATTCTTCTCGAGGTCGATCTCGGGAAGAAATTAATGGATCTTCTCGTCCTCCTCCAGCGGCTGTATCAGAGAGTCGAGGCAAAGGCGTTATAATCGAGGGCCAACACCCCACTGGATCTCATCGTTGCAGGTCCGGTAGTAGAGGTCGCCGTCCTCCGGGCATGGAAGAGGACATGGCTCAGATGTCCTTGGAGGAGTCGCTTGGTCATGGAGGGTCGTATCAAAGTGCACGATATGGGGGTGATACTCAACCTCATTCCTACTGGGTGGAGGATGCTTCCGAATCAAGCGCCACATACGGGCCTCCTCATTCTCGTCATACCCCAGCTTCAATGCGCTCCGCTCGTCGCAGTCGAGAGATAGTGGTGAGGGACACTGATTTAGGTGCATCCGTAGGGTATCCTGGCAGTCAAGCCCTAGCGGATGACGCTACTTCATGTCCTGCACCCTTTGATGCTTCATCTTTTAATTCCGGTTCTGCAGGATGGCCTATCCCTGCTCCTGAAATGGGTCCGTCATATCCCATGGGTTCTCAAGAGTGGTCCGTGCCTCAGCACTCTTGGTTGGGAGGATCTGCTTCTTCTGGTTGGCCAGCCCCCGGTTATGGAACTGGTCCTGTATGGCCTACTCCATCCACTGAATGGCAGGTTCCTGATCATTCTTAGCTGGCTGCTTCGCAGGAGCATTCTGTGTCTTCTCCGTCGAGGTACATCCTTCAGAAATGCCCTTGACTGGGCCATCACCTCCCGTGCAGACTATTCCTGGATCTGATTACTACTCCTGGGACACATATTTTGGCACGACATGTACTTCCAACGCGGGAGCTTCAAATGCAGGGGGCAACGTGGCGGAGGACAGCGGCGATTCAGGGTCCCTATGGTAGTCAAACTTATGCAATGCAAGACTCTCTTTTTTTTTTTTATTATTTTAAGTTTTATTATGCAAGACTCTTTGTAATATTTTATTTTATGCAAGCTCGGTGAATGCACAACTTTGACGCTTTTTTTAATGCAATTTCGACTGATTCTCTACAAGACGGGATTAATCCTAATTAATCCTGCTTCCCCAAAAAGAAAAGAAAATAAAAACAAAACAAAAACTTAAGTGTCCGAGATAACTCGAGCAAAAATTGCAGAGCTAAACATCATTGGGTCGATAACAGAAACCGAGACATCAAAGAATGCACGAATGGACCAATTAAATCAAAACAGAAAAGCTCGATACAATGCTACACACAAATGGGCTGCGGAAACAGGAAAATGGGCCCAGACCGCTTAAAACCTAGGCGGGTTTTAAGGGGTAGAGGGAGCTGGGCCTGAACTGGCTGGCGCGCGCGCGGATAACCTGGTGAGGTTAAAACCCGCCTAGGTTTTAACCTTTTTTCCCATTTTTTTTTCTAGCCGTTGGAAAAAGGCTTGAATCGTGGGATGTGATGGCAACGACTATGTGATTGCTTGTTGGCCGATTTGTTCCATTTTGATCAATGATGGTGTATAAATACCTTGTCCTCATGCATATTATCATCACTCATCATCTTCTCTTGCATCCTCCATCTAAAAGTCTCCAAAATCTTAAGAAATCCTGCTAATTCTCATGGCTTTCGAGAAGAAACTCGCTACTTGGATGAGCACTTTATCCAAAGAAAGAAAAAACAGCTTGGGAGATATAGCTTGACAAGTGTTGAGCCTCCGGCAAGCAAGAGTCAACCATGACTTCCTCCGAGCGGCAAGGGCTTTTTGGGATCCGAAGATGCACGTTTTCCGCTTTTCCTTGAAGGAGCTATGTCCACTTCTCGAAGAGTGGTCGTCTATTCTCGGGACGAATCATTTCGCACAACTGACATCACCTCCAACTCCTACCGACAACGCCAAACAGTATAAGGAGTTGTTATGCCTTCCGAACCGAGTCATAGGAAGCGCTCTATTCGGTGACAAGGTACATTTCCAAACTGTTGTCGAATACTTTCAATCTCCTGACACATTGGAATATGGTCCTGTGATACGAGTACGAGCGCTCGTATTATGTCTTCCCGGGGAATTATGTTTCTACCATAGTGGGCGAAGAACCGGGCCGGCGGGCCTAATCCAGATTGTCGAGGACATGGCTCGAGGTTTTAACCTAGTGCCGTTGATGCTGACGGAAACTATGATGGGTTTGGATAATCCGAGTCCGGAATATGAGCTTCGTGGGAGCCCTACTCCTTCAGGTACATTTCCTCCTTCATTCCTTTTTTCTCATTTTGCAAACCCACCTACTGCATGTATAACCCAGGCGGGTTTTAGGCATTTTTTTCTTTTTTCTTTTTCATTAGTTTGGGGGATAATTGGTATGCAATCATAACCCGTGCTAACTTTATGAGCAGATATGGCTGATGGAGCATTTGGGCCTTGTCGAGGATCCTCGTAATTCTTCGGCACTTGCGAATTATTATCAAAGGAGGCGCAAGTATACTGAACGTCAATCGGTAACCGAATGGGTCGCCTTTCTGAAGGACCCTCGTGATATCACATGGTGGATCGAGTGGTGGCACGTTCCTGAATATGTGACAAGCGATTATCATAACGCCTATGTGTGTATTGCCAGCTTGACACACATGACCTTCTACTTTCCGGAACGAGTGCGGCGACAGATGGGCCGCAAACAGACCGTCCCCGAGCGGTTGTGTGAAGCCCCCGAGCAATTGAAGCTTCGTGGCTCAGTGATAGAGTCTTGGCTGAGGTACTGGGCGAGAAGACCGACCCTGAAAGCTCCGCCAAAGGCATATGTATCAGAGATTGCTGACGCTGGATATCACGGATGGTTAATTGCGGTCGTCGAGTCTCGCCGTACTGGAGAGGCGAAAAGGAGTCAAACATCTATGAAGGAGAGACTGGGTCCTCGCTCAACGATTAAGGATCATCTCGGCGCGAAGGTAACAACAAAAGATCGGCTTGGTCCGAGGGTAGAGACAAGAAAATCACATAAGCGAGCCTATAAACCTAAAGATAAAGAGACGGACCCAAATGAACCAAGAGACATGGAGATTGACCATGAGACCACTGGTGAAGTAGATAAGGTGACCCAAGATTAGAAGATGGATGGAAGTGAAGGAAATGAACTGCTTTGCTAAAATAAACTTTTATTTAATTATGCCTTTTGAATTTTCTTTTTACAAGCGGTGTACTTGCATTATCAATTATTAATAAAAGAATAAACATTGTTTACAATTATTGTGTTATTGCAAACTTTTTCTTTCTTATATACATGAGCATAAATTGAATATTCACCAAGTGTCTGAAAATTGGTTTTCCAGTTGCTTGGCTATATTAAGCATAATATCGCTTGAGTTGATCCAAATTTGTGGGCTGAATCACATCTTCTCCATCCATATATAGTAGCCAGCCGAGCTGCTCCTCCTGGTAAAATTTCCTTAATCACATAAGGACCTTTCCAATTGGGTGCAAACTTTCCCCTTGGGTCTTGTATTGGTGCCCTCATTTCCTTAAGCACCAAATCACCTTCTTGAAGTGAATGACTTTTCACCTTCTTATTGAAAGCGTGAGTGATCCTACTTTGGTACGCCTGAACCTTATGCAACACCCTTAATCGCCTTTTATCCATCAACATTAGCTCCTCGAATCTTGACCTAGCCCATTCTGCTTCTAGCAATTAGATTTCTGCCACTATTCGTAATGAAGGGATTGCTAATTCAATCGGCAGGACTACTTCCATCCCAAACTCTAATGAATGTGGTGTTGCTCATGTGGCAGTTCGTATTGATGTTCGGTATCCCCATAAGGCGAATGTTAACTTAACAGGCCAATCTTTGTAAGTAACGACCATCTTCTTGATGATTCCTACCACTATTTTGTTGGCTGCTTCTACAGCTCCGTTAGCCTGAGGTCGATAAGGTGAAGACCGGTGATGCTGAATTTTGTAACTGGTGAGCAAAACTTCCACTTCTTTTCGAAAATGACTCCCATTATCACTGATAATTTCATGAGGCACTCCATATCGGAATATAATGTTCTGGAGGATGAATTTGGCCACTTGCTTTGATGTAAGTTTGGCAAAAGATGTTGCCTCCACCCACTTAGTGAAGTAATCAATAGCGACCAAGATGTATTCATCCTCCTGTTCCGGTTGGGTGTATTTTGCCAATGATGTCCATTCCACATACCGAGAATGGCCATGGAGAGGTCAGTGTAGTCAGATATGAAGGAGGTTGATGCTGCAGATTGGCATACTCCTGACACTTGTGGCATCTTCAAATGAAATTCAAACAGTCTGCCTCCATAGTAGACCAATAGTAACCAGCCCTTTGAATCTTCTTCGTTAGCATGCGCCCATTCATGTGAGGCCCACACTCTCCTCCATGAACAGTAGCCAGAACTTCCTTTGCACTTTTGGCATCGATACATAACAAATTGATGTCTGTAGGTGACTTCTTGTACAAACGATCTTGGATTAAGCAGTATTATATTGCTAGAGACCTGATCGCTCGTTGTCCTCGAGCATCTAACTCAGCGGGATACTCTCCTTTCCGAAGAAAATTGTATATGTCAAGAAACCATTCTTCAGTCTCCTCTTCTTGTGTTTTCATGGCGCAGAGATATGCTGGTTTAGACTGCCGCTCTACTATTATTGGTAGTTGGAGTGTGCCTGATGGAATTGCTATCATTGAAGATAACTTAGCTAGGGCATCCGCCAATTCGTTGTGATCTCTAGAAAGGTATTGGAAGCTAATTTGCTCAAACTGGTCAGCGAGTCCCAAAAGCTTTTGTTGATAAGCCAAGAGACACTCAGTTCGAACCTTCCACGCACTCTTAGCCTGGTTGATGATGAGGCTAGAGTCTCCAAAGACCTTTATGTGGCGTATGCCTAAAGCTAAAGCAGCTTGTAGGCCCCTGATGCATGCTTCATACTCCACAGCATTGTTAGTGGCATCAAAATCCAATTTTACAGATATAGGGACGTGTCCTCCTTCTGAAGATATCAACACGACTCCTACTCCGTAACCCATTTGGTTAGAAGCTCCATCAAAATACATTTTCCAAGTAATTCATCAGTTAAGAACACGTCTTCATCTGGGAATTCCAAGTGAGTGCTTGGAGGTTCCTGTGATAGTGAAGCAGCCAAAAAGTCTGAAACAACTCGCCCTTTAATAGATTTCTAGGGCAAGTATTGAAGATTGAACTCAGAAAGCATGACTACCCATCGAGCGATGCAGTTTTTGATGGTTGGTTGCTCCATGATGAATTTGATGGGATTATTCGCGACTATGACATATACAGTATGTGAAAGCATGTAATGCCTTAACTTCTTGGTGGCCCAAACTAATGCGAGAGCCATTTTCTCTATGTCTGCGTATCGACTTTCATAGTCTAGGAACTTCTTGCTCAAGTAGTAGATGGCGCTCTCTTGACGTTTTACCTTTTGAGCTAGCATAGCCCCCATTGCCGATCTAGTCACTGTTAGGTAAAGGAGTAGAGGCTCATCTGGTACTGGCGGCATGAGGACTGGAGGATGTTGCAAATATTCCTTGATTTTATCAAAGGCAGCTTGACACTGATCGTCCCATTCCACTTTGCTTCCTTTCTTTAATTTCTTGAACAAAGGTTCACATGTCATGGTGAGCTTTGAGATGAACCTACTGATGTATTGGACTCGTCCTAGGAAGCCTCTTATCTCTTTTTCTGTCCTGGGTCGTTGTAATTGTTGGATAGCCTTGATCTTTGAAGGATCAACTTCAATGCCCCGTTGGCTGACCATATAGCCTAACAACTTCCCAGAGGTAACACCGAAGGTGCACTTTGCTGGATTGAGCCGCATCT
This sequence comes from Portulaca oleracea, assembly GCA_029582165.1. Classification (NCBI taxonomy): domain Eukaryota; kingdom Viridiplantae; phylum Streptophyta; class Magnoliopsida; order Caryophyllales; family Portulacaceae; genus Portulaca; species Portulaca oleracea. Next base: position 11,681,608 of record CM055892.1, read on the forward strand.
TGTATTTGCGAAGTCACATAAAGAATTTGTGAAGATTAGGAATATGCTCCTCCCTTGTTTTGGACTTAACAATCATGTCGTCCACATAAACTTCTACTTCTATGTGCATCATGTCATGAAGCAGAGTGTTGGCCGTCCTTTGGTATGTTGCACCGGCATTTTTAAGACCGAAAGGCATGACAACATAACAGTACGTTCCCCATGGTGTGGTAAAGGAAGTCTTCTCCATGTTTTCTTCTGTCATTTTTATTTGATTGTAACCAGCATATCCGTCCATAAAAGATAAAAGCTCATGTCCGCAAGTGTTATCCACTAATACATCGATGTGAGGTAGAGGGAAACTATCCTTGGGACTGGCTTTGTTAAGGTCTCGGAAGTCCACACATGCGCACTTTCCCGTCTTTCTTGGGTACTGGGACAATGTTAGCAATCCATTCAGGGTATTGGATTGTTTTGATGAACTTAGCGTTAAGCTGCTTGATCACCTCTTCTTCAATTTTCTTAGCCCATTCAGGCCTGATCCTCCTAGCCTTTTGTCGAACCGGCTTTGCATCAGGGAGCAAAGGTATGGTATGCTCCGCAATTTCCCTGTCAATTCCTGGCATGTCTTCATAGGACCATGCGAATACATCTACAAACTCCTTGAGAAGCTCTGTAAATGCTACCCATTCTTCTGCTGTGAGTGAACTACCTAACTTCAGCTCCCGAGGTTGTTCTTCCGTGCCCACATTTATGGCGATGGTGTCTTCCAACACCGCCATTTTATACTCATGTTCATTAGAAAATTCTTTTAAGGGTTCATTAAATTCCAGTTTATTATTAGCGCAGCAGTTCAGGGAAGAGGGGAAAGAAGAATCAGAGTAAGCAGAAAGGTTCATTTTATTGAATGCAGAAATGAATACATCGCCAGCAGACTCAAGACCAGACTCACTCGACTCTAGACCCTTAAGACCAGACTCTATGTCCATAGGAACAAACTCTCCTACAGATAAAACAAAGCTATTCTTCTCAGCATCGACCCACGAGACCGCCTTGACTTCTTCTTCTTCAGTGATCATGAGACTTTGGTCAAAGCTTGGGTTGGATAATGCAGCAATGACAGCGTCAGCTTCAGACTCCTCCTTAATAGCTTCTTGTCTGAACAACATGCTAAATATGTTACTCCCAGCTAGATGAGTCCATTCCAATGGTGGCTGTCTGTCCCGAGCGAGGACAATAATAGTAGCCATATTAATGGTACAGTCATTGAAAACTTCTAACCCAGCAACTTGAACTCCCTTATTCTTCAGGTAATATGGTTCAGGGAACCCATAGTAAAGGAAATCATCGCCTTCCCTAACAAATTGTCCATTCAGAGTGAGTGGATAGGGCTTCATTTGGAATAAGGTAGGAGGATTATCCATCCTCTTCTACTCAGCTATGGCTATCTTGGCGAGTCTAACTTCCTTCTCAGTTGGCTTGTACCCTAAGCCAAACCTTTCCTTCTGCTTAAATGTCTTGAACACAGGAGGAATCTTGTTTTTCGGGTTCTTTCCTAGCGGCATTCCAGGAAAGTGTCCCTGTTTCTTGAGTATAGCATGCACTTTGGGATTTGAGTAGGGATCGAAGTCAAAGGAAGCTTCTTCCTGGCTTAAAGTTGCCACAAGTTCAAAGTTGTGAAGTTCTTCATCCATGGAACTGTGTTCTACTTCAAGGGTCACTTGCTTGGGAGTGAAGAGAACATTGATGGATTCTCCCGAGATGGTGATAACTTAACCTTGGACCAACATCTTTACCTTCTGGTGTAAGGTAGATGCTATAGCATTGCATTCATGAAGCCACGGCCTCCCTAACAGTAGATTGAAAGAGGCTGGAATGTCTAGCACCACAAACTCTACGTTCCGAGTGATATTGCCTGTAGTGATGGGCAATATTATAGACCCGTCCGACTTTCGAGGAGAATTGTCGTAAGCCCTGACCTGTACACCATTTTGAGCCAAATGATGTTGTTGGACTCCCAATTTCTGTGCCGTCCTCCAAGGGCATACATTCACAGCTGAACCATTGTCGACTAAAACTAGTGGGATAGTCTTGTTGGAACATTGCACTGTAAGGTAGAGTGCTTTGTTGTGGGTCACCCCTCCCTGAGGCAGATCTTCAACTCCAAAGGTAATGGCCTCCTGTTGGGTAGTCACATGAGCCACTAGAGATTCAGGAGTTGTCGTGGGAGATACTATTAATGCAGTAAGAGCATCCATCATCTTATGTCTATGCGCTTGCGAAGTGCATATCAGCTGCCAGATAGTAACTTCAGCTCTAGTCTTCCTGAGTTATGTAAGGAGAGGATCTTCAGGAGGGACGTGATTATCAATGGCAACCATTGGTGTAGGATTAGAAACAGCCACTGGGGTGGTGGTGTTCTTGTTGTTATGGCGGCCTGATCGAGTGAGAAATGCCACATCATCTGATGTTGGTTCATCTGTCTCCATCCATTCCATCTTGGAGTATTCATGTTGGTCGTCGTCATCACTGTCCCAAATACCATGAATGGATATGTCTTCTTGAAAGCCAAACACTTTGGGGACAGATTGACCCTTCTTAACAATTAAAGTGGAAGGATCAAAGCTACCAACTCCATGAAAGATAGCATTTGTATGCTCGGGCATCGGGTTGCTTTGATTGTTAGGATTTTGGGCAACTTTAGGCATGGGTAGCATCCCGTCCCTTATCATGTCTTCTATCTTGTTCTTGAGGGTCCAGCATTTCTCAGTATCATGTCCCCGACTACGATGATAACGATAGAATGGGTTAGCGTCCCAACATTTCTCTTTAATCGCCGGCTCTTCTTTTAGCAAAGGTAGGACCAAAAAACCTTTCTTGGCCAACCGATCAAGAGCTTGAGAATAAGAGACGTCTAGTGGTGTGTAAGTCTCATATTTTGGTATGATAGGCCCCTTGCGCTGGATAGAGTTAGTTACCATAATCTTAGGAGGGTGGCTAGGCATACTAGTGGCCCTCCTGTTGGTACTAGACCCCTTCCATCCAGGCGAAGTGGTCTTATCATTATGCATTGCCTCCAGTTGGACACAGATATCCTTCAAGTGGTCAAAGTCTTTAATGACGTGGCACCCCAAGTGCTTGGACAAGCTGCCTTTTAGTCCCTGCTTGAAAGTAGACAACTGTAGACGGAGAGGAATTGTCTCATTGATGTGAGACAGTTTGGTATGCCATCGCTCAAAGTAATCCAGGAAGGATTCCTCATCTCGTTGCTTCATGGTCGTTAAGTCATCCACCGTAGCTTGCTTCCTCTGGATGCAACTGTAGTGATTGATGATGGCTTTGAATAGTTCATTCCAATCGGCCTTTGTTTGAGATGGTAAAGCGTGGTACAACACTTTGGCTTCGCCATCTAGGGTGGATGGGAAAACAGTAGAGTACGAACCGACATCAATCCAGTTTAATGGTGCTAGCCTCATGAACTCTTCGATGTGGTGAACTGGGTTCTCAGAAGGTTTGAACCTGATATTTGGTACCTCAACTTTATCCACTATCTTCAAAATTAGCTGGACAGGCAATGGTACTTCTTGGTACTTGTCAGCAAAGGCCGACACAGTGCTCATTGCTTTAGTAAGGCTTTCCAATTTTTGTTCAAGGGCCTTAACAACAGGGTCCTTTGTGAGTTTAGATGCCTCAAGGGTATTGACCTTTGCTTTGGATATCCCAATTCCTCCAGAATCTGAGGATGTTTTGATGATCTCAGGTTCGGACTCATATCCCTGCATCTCTTCATCGTCTTCCTCAACATTCAATCCCAGTTTGGTGTTGATCTTAGTGATGGCTTGCAGCATACCGTCCATCACCTGTCGCTGTTCATTCAGTCTCTTGCCCATCTTCTGCTCTTGTTCTAAGGTATTGGCGAATACCAGTCCTTGCATTTTGGTGTAAAGGTCATCCAGATGCTTCGTGATATTGGCCTTAGTACTCTGAATTGGGACTTCTTGAAACTGTTTTCCAGACATGATGCAGTCACTGGTTGCAGATGGATCGTAGAGAGGGTTCCGAATCAAACGACCGGTTCGTGGATCTCGAATGCGGGCTCGGATTCGATCACCAATGATGCCTGCATGGAAATTCAAAGTTAAGACACTCGATGACATACTCCGACACGTTCTACCTAATGCATGCATGACCTAGATGACTTATATGATCCTAACCGACTCGACACATATATGCTGACATAGAGGACTCACCCACTTTTGGGAGTGCATGGCCTAACTCTATATGGACTAGAACACTATAAAGGGCCGAATAAAGTCGATATAGCGAACGGATCATAAGTTGACAGGCTTTAGTCAGTGTTTCTCAATTCGGATGAGCCCAATCCACAGGCCGACCGTTTTAAGGAGAATCCGTAACTTGGCCCAACGACTTAGACAGCTCAAACCATATTGGCTATTACGCGGACTAGAATAATGTTCAACAAGACCCACTTTTTTTTTTAAGCCTTTTTCCTTTTTATGCTTTTTTTACTCGGGGAGAATGGATATTGTAAAGGACTGAACAAAGCCAACAATAAGCGAGCATAATTAATTTATGGGCTTAATCGACAAATCCAATATGGTTGGGCCTAATCAACGGGCCGACCATAAATGTGATGGATTTATTAATTAAATTGATAAATTAATTTACTCAAGCCTAATGACTATTATACAGTCTAAGACGTTATCCATTAACTTCGTTGGACTTTTAATTAACTTTTTTTGGACCTTTGTTAAGAGAATTTCATAAAGAGTCATATAATATCATCAAAGATGAGTCAATTTTTTATTTATTAATTAAGATAATCAACTTTCTAACATAAATGGGCCCTTCCACTTGGGTAACCATAATGCCTTTGACTTAATTATATCAATTAATAAATAATCATTTTCTCAACCCAATGAATTTTATATGGACTAGAACAAAACCTCAAAACTAAGGTCAACTCTTTACAAAAAGAAAAGAAAAGGGGAAGGGGTACATATAGCACATAGCATACACATGAAGGGGTACCCTAAACCAAGGCTCTACATTCATGGACTTTTATGGTTGGGTTATATAGCCTACCGCACGCCTTCGCCCCGGTTCTTCATACCATAAGGTAAGCAGTTGGGGTATTTCTCAAAGAACTTCAAGGAAGCTCTTGGAGTGTGACACCGGGAGATGAGCGACCAAATGCTAAGAGATGTAGAGTTCATCCCCATAGTAGTGGCCTCCCGCTCTCAAGGGAAATCTTAGGTAACTTAAACCGTCGCCTTTGTGCTACGTGTCAAAAGACCCGATTAGTGGCCAGGTATGCAAAAGGATGCCTAAAGGAATAATAAAGTCGCGAAATAAATTAACTTTTCCCTTTTACACTTTCAAATCAATTCGATTTTTTCAAGTTTTACCCTCTTTTTAAGTTTAAGTCCCCAGTGGAGTCGCTAATCTGTAGGACCCCGGGAAAAAGGTGGAACCCTTTTTCCGCATGGTGCGCTACTTAAACGATCGGGAGCCGACTAAGGTTTCTTAATCCTTAAATAAGGATATTTTTATTTTTTGAAATTCATTTTCGGGGTGATGAAACTTTATTTATTTACAAACTCGTTTTTTATTATTTAAATTATCCGAAAATTACACAAAATAATCTAATAATAATTCAATCTGGTCCACTTGATAAATACGGGCCCAAGAAGTGAGCCAGCCACCAGAATACGTCAAAACCCGCCTAGGTTTTGACGAGCACTGAGCCGGACCTCTCGCTTACAGGTCCAGGGAGAAAATGGGTAGAAATTAGTAAAACCTGCCTAGGTTTTACTAATTTCTGGCCCTTTTCTCCTCGGACCTAGCCTAGCATTGGACATGAATCAAACTATTATTTTAAATTATTTTATGCAAGAAATCGAGTATTTTAAATAATTAAACGAATTTGTAAATTGTAAAAGAGTCGCCAGCCGATTTAAGGAAATCGACAAACCATAAAATAAGAAAATAAAAGACTCTGATCTACGAACCCGATTTCTAGATTCGGGGGTAAGGTTACGAATTCGAGAGTTATAAGAACTCTTGAATCCGCTTGTTATAAAACAGACTCTACTAAAATCAACATTGAAAAGAAAGAGAGCGGGGAGAAGTTTGATTAATTTCGCGGAATTATTATTCAAAACATGCAATATAAAAACAATGCGGTTTTCATTTTACAAAATGTACAAGCATGGAATTAAAGAAAGGATTACATGATTAATTACAATAATGTAAATAAAGAAATCGAACCTTGCCTAGGATGTAGCGATGATGACTTTGATCCCTTGAGTTGCCCCTTGACTTGAAGCCCGGACGAGATGATGTGGGTGATGTAGAAAAAGTGGTATGTGGATGATTATGTAGTGGTGATAAAGGTGATTATGGAGGGATTAAAAATGGATATGGATTATGAAATTTTGAGAGAATGGAAGTATAGTATGGGAATAATAGATGGTAGTATAGTAAGAGTAGTAGAGGGTGATAGATGATAGTAGTTGGTGGGAATTGTTGATGAAATGAGGGTGAAATGGAGAGGGTATTTATAGGTGAAGGGTGAAGAGTTTGGAGGGAAACATGGGGAGCATACCCCACGAATCATGCCCTCAAAGGATCAAAACCTAGGCGGGTTTTGGGAGGTCAAGGGCAAGATCAAACACATGGGGCAAAAATCAGGGGATCAAATTGCATGCATGCAGATTTTGGCGCTATTTCAATCAAAACCTAGGCGGGTTTTGATATTATTAGCACGCGGATCAGTGACGTGGAGCCAAACGACGGCGTATGCTACTCTCCTCAAAACCTAGGTGGGTTTTGATCTTTTCTGGGTCGAGCCGCGCTCTGCTGGGCCAGATTGCTGGGCTTGTGCATTAAAAGTTAAAACCCTAGTGGGTTTTAACAATGAAATGTGGCCTGTTTTATTTTTCTTGCACTCGGTTTTTTGCTCTTTTGGGCCCAATGACCCGTTTATTACTTAGCCCGTCTGACTTGCATGTTTTCGGTAAGTCGGGATTATACCGGTACAAATTTCGGTTTCTACACACGCATGTACTCAGTCATTTTCGCACATAATTCATCTAATTTAGGTTGAAAACAAGAATCAGAGTCATGGTATGGAGAATCACAAATTGAGCACAAAGGACGAGACTCAACAATATCACACGGGGGAAGACCATAAGAATTTTCCACAGAATCCCTACCATAAGATTGATCATCAAAATACAAGGGATAATCACATGATGGTTCAGGCAAGGTCTCACAAAAATTTTCCATATACTCCCCACCATTAGATTCATCATAAAGATTTTGGGGGTACTCATCATATGGTATGGCTAAAGTCTCGGAGGGTGGTGCATAGTAAGAAGGTTGGACACTAGGAATAACATTGTTTTGCTCAAATTCATAAGAGTCCCTAGACAACCATTCGATAAATTCTCAAGTAACATCTTCACCTAAATTAGAAAACCCATAAAAATTGAAGAGATTACGAGTTTCATAATTTATACCGTCATTCACAATTCCCAACATATCCAATGTATCATAAAAGATACCATATAATTCACATTGAGCACGGTAATCATGTAATCTAGCAAATTATTTCCAAAATGATTCATGCTCAAATTAGGGGAATCGGGGACTAGCCATAACTCTCTCTTTTTTTTTATTTGTTTTTTTTTCGATATTTAAATTTTTATGCTACATTTTTCAAGCATAATCAAGAAAGCAATAAACTATACACACACAAACCAATAACCTAATCTACCAAATAACGTCATCCCTGGCAACGGCACCGTTGTTCGGTTGTAATTTTTGTGGTTTTTAGTAGGGTTTTCGTCCACGAGGATGGGTGTTTAGGCTTGACAAGGAAATTGGTTTGCATTAGGATTTTTCAGACGCGGAAAGCAGTAAATATGTAAGAAAACAATTAAACTATCCTAGACATGAATTCATAATAACAATCAAGAAAGCATCAAAAGATGATCTAAATCTAATCAACAAGAAAGTAAATTTCTAACTACTAAACCAATTAAAGCGAATAATAAAAACTGAAATTAAGAACAAGAAATTATACCTTCGACGACTAATCTTCACTTGAATCCTTTACTCGAATTTTCTCCCGAACAAACAAGAAAATTGTTAGTTGGATTACTAAGAATCCTCAAATCCTCTCTTTGAAGTAGGATTTGTGACTCTTAATCCTCCTCCTCACTAAAAGTTTGGATTGTTTTGTGGCTAATCTAATAAAGGCTTTAGGGAAAATTTCACTTAAAAACAAAACAACTAAAATCCTAAAACAAACCCTAATAGAAACTAACCCTAGCAAACCCTAATCACTAATCTGACTCTAACAGAACCCACCTAAACCCAATACTAACTTAAAAACAAACCCTAAACCTACTGAATAACCCTAATAATCCTAATGAAGACTCAACGTTCAGTTCAACCAAGCAATAATAATATGAGAAAGAAAGAATTGACCCTAACTAATCCTAACATCTGACCGAGACAAAAGGAGAAAGAAAGGAAAAGAAGAAAAGAGATTTCAAATCCCTACTGCCCTGATTCGAACAGAGGAATAGAGAGAAAAAGAGAAACAGAGAATGAGAGACAGTAGAATGAGCAGAAAACCGAGCAACCAAGAACATCAAGAAATCAACCAAAAACAGACAACCTCATATTCGAATGAAATCAAACCAAGAACCGAATTCATTCAAAACCGAATACATTGAAATACCCAGAACATTTCAATTAATAACAAGCTAAAACTGAGAAAAAAATCCCATAACGAAATCACAACCATTAAAGAGCAAACCCAGAATCGAATGAAAGGAAACCGAAAATAAAGATTTCAAAACAGAATTCAAAGCATTAAAACATGAAAAAAAAAACCTAAAATCTAACCTAATCCTAAACCTAAAACGAACCCTAGAAAATTACGATTCTCATTCCTTCCAATCTGCTCCTTAAATACTCGAATTCCCAGCTATCAACCTTCAATCTCCACCCTCGATCTTCTTCAATCTTCGACGGTGTAGATGCGTTTGGTGGTTTTGGAATGCGTCGATGGTGCTTCGTACTTCTTCAGTTATCAACTAAATCTGCACAAAAATGAGAGAAAGAGAATAAGTGATTAAGAAATAGGAGATATCGCGAGAATTAGAAAGGAGAAGAGAAAATGGAAAGAGAAGAGAGAAGGAGATGAAGAGAGATTGAGAGATTGAGAGATGGAGTTCGAAAATGGTGATGATGGGTGTTCGGTGGTTTGTCTGCGCAAAGAGACAGAGTGGAGAGTGAGTGAGGGAGAAAGGGACGAAGAGAGAGACGGGGAAGAGGGAGAATGAAGTTATTAGGGTTTGAGGTGGGTTATGTATTCGGCTGAGAGGGAAGAAATGGGGCTGGGTAAATGTGTATTAGAGTTTGGGTAAGTGGGGCGGTTATGGGGTAGACGGGTTTTGGGCTGGGGAGTCAATGTGGGCCGAATGAAAGAAAAAGGAAGGGGAAGTTGGGCTGGAATTTGGGATTTAGATTTAGGTTTTTAGGTTTTTATTTCTAATTTCTAATTTTTATATTTTTGTTTCATATTTAACAATAATAATAACAAAAATAATAAAATGTTATAAAATCTAATAAAATTGCAAAATGAGTACAAACATAACTAAAAATACTAAAATAATTATTAAAGACAAGCAAAACACCTCATGAAATAATATCTATTCGGCTCGGAACGAGACCGAACAAACCAAGTTCAAACAATCATGATCATTCCCCAAAGAATTAAACTCATCATCACAAAAATGCACATCAATGGACTCCCATGCAAGGGTGGCTAATGCCTCACTAATGCAATGATCCTCAATGAAAGTGAATAATTCAGTTTCTAGCACACATTCAATCACAAAAGATTCAATTTCATTCTCAACAAGATCATGCTCAATTACATCACAAGCATCATGGCATTCATCAAACTCAATGTTCTCTTCACATGAAAGCATGGGCAATGGTGTGGACAATGGTTCATCATCTAACATGTTTTCATCAAGTTCTACATCATCACACACAAAATCATCATGTTCCTCATGCTCACTAGGTGCAGCTAGAGCTAAGGAATCGCTAAGACGGCACCCAAAACTAGGTCTGTTATAGTAGTCATCATCCTCATCATAATCATACAAAGAAGCATCAACACGCATTTCAGGACTCAAAGATGACGAATGATCTACTTCAACATTCAAATCAACCATTTGTGAATAAAAAGCTTCTACCCAAGTTTTAAGCATGTGTTCAAATTTATCCGAGCATTCATTCATTGTCACACGTATCTTATCTTGCAAACAAGAAGCAGAACTATGGCACGACGAATCACAAAATAAGCACAAAGGATGAGACTCAACAACATCACATTGGGGAGGATCATAAGAGTTCTCTACATAATCTCTACCATAAGATTGACCATCAAAATACATAGGGTAATCACAAGACTGTTCAGTTTCAGTCCCGGAGGGTGGTGAATAAGGAGACTGGAAGCTAGAACTAACACTTTGTTGCTCAAATTCATAAGAATCCCTAGACAACCATTCAAGTAATTCCCATGCCTTTTCTTCTCCTAAATTGGAAAACCCGTAATAATCTAAGAGGTTTCGGGTCTCATAATTCACACCCTCATTAACAATTCCAAAAATATCCAATGTATCATAAAAGATACCATACAATTCACATTGAGCACGATAATCATGTAATCTAGCAAAATACCTCCAAAATATTTCATGCTCTAATTAGGGAAATTGAGGACTAGCCATAACTCTTTTTTATTTTTTTATTTTTTTCTGTTTTTTTTTTTTTTATTCGATATTCAATTTTTTTTACTACATTTTCTTGGAAGAATCTAGAAAGCAATAAACTATTTACACATAAACCAATGACCTAATCTACCAAATAACGCCATCCCTGGCATCGGCGCCATTGTTCGGTTGCGGTATTTTTGGGTTTTTTGTGAGGTAAGTGTTATCGATGTTAGGTTTTAGGTTATCTATTTCTTAAACAGATACAGATTAATTGGCGGAATATTCATAACGATTATAAAACAATTAATCACCACAAGAAATCAATTGCAGAGGCTTTAGTAATTATACCTGATCGCTAATCCGGCAGATGCAGAGGTAGATCTTTGAGATTCCAATGCAGAAATCCTCTACTGAAAGTCCACGCAGCACTCCGGGAACTCGATTGCTAGATCGACACGATCGAGACGAATCTCAATCTAACATGTTTGTATTTGGTATATGAGAATGTTTCAGGAAACAGAGAATGTTTCAGGAAACAAGAACTGCAAACTAAAAGAGAGAGGAACTCAGGAAATCACCCTGGTATCTCTCTAAGAGTCTCAGGCAGTTGGCGTGGAATAATCTCTCACAGAGACCCGTTTATATAGTGTTTAGAAAACCTAGAGAGAGGGTACAAAACCCTAAAGGGCCGACTTAACGCAACGGCGCACTTCTCAGGCCCAACACAGTCCGTGTTGAATCAACACGGTCCGTGTTGGACTCCAAAAGGTCAATTAACTCGGCCCATGGATACCACAGACCGTGGTGTCCCAACACGGACAATGTTGGGTCAACATGGTCCGTGTTGAACCCAGTTCGGTATGTGTTAGGGTGATTTCTCACAGAAATCAGTTCCCAACATTTCTAAGCATAATACAATATTACTTAGGTTACATACATTGTTCCAAGGCACAGACTTGTGTGACCCAGTAGGACCAAATAATATAGTTGTAATTAAACATATTTAATTACTAATTATAGAGGTCTCTAGCAAGACATATAATTACTATATTACTTTGGTTTAATCTCCGTGTATATCGAACATTGTTAGGACATTCTCAACAATCTCCCACTTGTCCCACAAGTGTTCGATTCCTTAAATTCCCTTGTCACTTACTGTCTCATGTTCGGATAAGGTAAGTTGAAGTCATCCTTATGTAAGACCCGAAAGTTCCTCGATCTCTGAGTTTAGACTTTGAAAAGCAGATGATCAACTATTGATTCAACTCAGCTCGGCCAAGCATTTTCAGTCCAATCTCACCGAGTGGGCAATGAGACAACTGTCCCTAATAGGGAGGACAATGCCATCTTGTTCAGACACAAATTCTCACATGATCCAATTGTAACCCAGACACTGCCTTTATAGCCTACTGTTACGAAAGGCGTTTGACGCGCTCCAAATTTACAACAGACCATGTAGTCTATGTATTGAACTCAGGATTTAGGAATTTTGAGTAGTAAGAGCTCTTATGACATTCCTAACTTAAAGAGCTCCCACTGCGGGTCAGTTCGGTAGTTGTTCTCAACAATACCCATGTGATTGATTTATGATGTCATCACATCACTATGATCACGAAACTTGATCATCACCTCAATCCTACATGCTAATTGTGTTGATATTATCACTGTTTCTACGGGATAATACAATTAGGAACAAGGTCGACTGTCGACCAAGACTAACGTTATCAAGTTCACTAATGGGGTTTCGGAAATCGGACCTCATCCAATTTCCCATTTTGAATGCGCTAACCTTTTTGGACATTTACATAATTCTAAACCACAATTAATGTAAATTTTGGAATCTTATTCTTAATGATGAATCAACAAGGTCATATTTCATGAACAATTCATGTAAATTTGACTTGTTAATATTCCGGAATGTGTTCAATACCTATTGCCCACGCATGACTATCATGTTACAAATACAACAGGGGTTTAGTACATAATACTTGCAATGAACCTCGCACATATACCATCTCACTAATGGCCTTTCATACAGGAAGATATTTCCGGAGCTCATGTTTGAATTCATAGTGAGCTTCAGTTCCTTTGCTTGAGTGATGGCTCCTATTAATAAGGCTCCATTTCTCTCACAAGGCTAGAAATATCACCTAGTTCTAAAACGAACTTCACAATCCTAACTGTTTCGGCCACAGCTTCTAAAGTCGTGCCATGTTTGTCTTATTTATAGAATTAAACGCATGTCACGTTAGAAACTTCTTCCAGCTCACTTAAATACCACTCAAACAGATCGTATAATATTCTCTGACCTTTCAGATAATCATATTTCTCTGTCATGAGTGTAGCATCAATGCAACTCTTCACAGTTAGCTTTTATCAACCACTTTAGACTTAGGACACATCCTTAGTTTTGCTTATACATATACAATGTATATGTTATGTTGGCTTTGAAAATCTCGTGGCATACATTAATCTCACGCCTTAAGCATGAGTTATATGTCTCATCCTTTTTAGATCTTCTGATTGTTTTAAGACAATCAAATTCCCTAAGGATATGCCATGATTTATGAAAATTTATCCATTCTCGAAGTGGGTTGAACTATTCAACGCCGAGTCAATTTTAATTCAAACAATCAAAAAATCTTTAATCTATCATTATAGATCTTGTCTCCAAGAAAATTCTTAGCCCCACCAATCCTTCACATTGAAAATTATTCCCAAGTCAACCTCAGTAGACGCAACATGGGAATCTTCCTCTCAGTAGGTAGTATGTCAATCACATACAATACCAGAAAACGCATTGCTCCCACTGAACTTCTTGTAAACACAATATTATCTTTGGCACTTCCCAGTATATCAAACTTTTGATATCTTGGTCAAGAAGGTCAATGATTCCAACTCCTAGAAGCTTCCTTAAGACCACAAATGGTCTCTTAAAGTTTACAAGTATTCCAACAAAAGACCATTCAGTTGTGTCAAGTACACACCTTTCTTCCAAATCTACTTTTGAAGTTAGTCTCGATGTCTATCTTAATGAACCCATATTTTGCCTTAAAACCCTCTTATGCCTGATGGCTCACACCTTCAGACAAATCAACCGAGTTCTAAACTTGGTTGCTTACATGGAGTTCATTTTAGACTTGGTTGCATGGAATCTTGATTCGCTTAAAGCTTCTTTGATGTAGGTAGAGTTATTACTTTCTGAAAATAACATCTCACGCTCATCCATAGAAGATCGGTATCTTTGTGGTTGACGGAGTTGTTTACTTGACCTTGCTTGGAGTAATATTCATGGCACCTCCTCCTCAACATTTTGAGGAACTTCTACTGCCTCAACCTTGTTCTTAATTTTCCGACCAATAGGAAAACTTGAACTAGGATCATGTAGCAGAGCTTTAGGTGATGATTATAGTGTTTTATGTCTCTCGAACTTCGGTAAGTTCAAAAACTCTCTCACTCTTTCTTTTAGAGAATAGCATATTCTTTAAGAAGAAAGCATTTTGAGACACAAACACTTTCCTCTACAACAGTTTGTAGAAGAGATACTCCTTTCTTTCAGAAAACGAATCAAGAACCTCTCTTCTCCATATCATATATGTTGTCTTCTTTAGTGCTTCAGATAATCTTTATTCAGTAATTAGAGCTATGGTTAACTGCGTGTATCCTCAAAAGGTAACCGACAATGTTGACTCAACCATCATTGATCGCACCATATCTAATAAGATGTGATTTCTCTTTTAGATACGTCATTAAGATGTCGTATTCCTAGAGAAGAGAGTTATGAAACAATTCCACATTCTCTAGAATGGTCAGTGAAATCATGGCTCAAATACTCACCTCCTCAACCTTATTGAAGGGTTTTGATTTTCTTGCCAAGTTGGTTTTGTACTTCACTTTGAAAACTCTTTGAACATTTCAAAGGATTTGGACTTGTGGCGCATTAAGTAGATATACCCATATCTACTAAAAATCGTCACTGAAAGTGATGAAAAAGTACAGCAAACCTTCTTCTAGCACTAGTGCTCATAGGCCCACATACATCAATATACTTGCATCCTAATAAGTCATTAGCTTGTTCACCAATTCCAATAAGAGGTGATTTTAGTCATTTTACCCATCAGGCATGCTTTACAAACATTGAACTTTTCAAAGTTTATGTTTTCCAAAATCCTGCACTATGAGTTTTCTAAATGCATTTATGATTAATATGACTTAAGCTTATAGTGCCAGAATTATGTTTCATTTGAGTCATTTGTTCAAACTCTTGGCTTAACCATTAGCATTCTTTCGATCGTATCTAGGTGCTCTCATTGTTTCACCAAGACTACTTCATTTTGAAAATCTTCAAACTATTTTAACATTCCAGCTTCAGATGAATCTCATAGACATGAATCACCATGTGTTATTTTATTCATCTTTGAAGATTTGAAGTAATTCATCCCTTGTACTTGTGCTCAATTGGACTACATACATCCATATGCATGAGTGTTTGTTGGCACGTTCACCCTTTCTTGTAAAAGGTACAGTCATGCTTTGCAGACATCACATGTTTCAAAGTCTTATCATTCAAAAGTCTATCATTGTGACGCTTTCGAATGCGCCCTGATTTACATGACTTAATAGATAGTTACAAGATTTACGTTTAAACATGAGTTATTCCTTTTAAACCTTTTGGTTTCGATGTGTTGTGTGTGTTTATCCGAGATCCTCTCTCTCTCTAATTGAGAGTAAGAAATCAAATTTCTACTTATAATAAGAACATAGAATCACCTATAAATTTCTGTTATAAGTCTTGAGGAAACGGATAAACAACCAACTCTTCATGAGGAGCTACAACTAATTGCATGTTCCTATTTGTAGGCTGACTCTCATCCTTCAAAGCACGTCTACTTTGATGTAGATCCTGCACATTTGCATAAATGCCAGTTTCACAGCCAACATCTTATACTCAAAGTGGGTTTAATAAGAGTAGTGTGTATCATATACACATTTGCCTAGAATTGAAATCATATCTCAAGTCTTCCTTATAGTTATTCACGCTCCCAGTGTCATACATGATTTGGTTGTTAACCGGTTAGTGTCATTGGTTGGGTATGTACAACTGTTTGTCCTTACCTTTCTTTTGACTTCTTGTCTTTGATAGATTTCTTAAATCTTATTTTCCCTTTCACTAAAAGACTATCTTTGGTCGCCAACCTTTTGGCTAAAGGAGAATCTGAAGTTTCTCGTGTTTTAAAATAGTCAAATTATTTCAGAACATCAGTGCCATCAATTGGCCTTTATCTAGCTTAACCGAGACTATCTGGTTTTTGGTTTCATTTTTATCAACTCTAACTAGTTCGATGAACTTGGTTTTGAGTTGGTAAAATTGAAATCTTTCCTTTAATCTTCAAACATTTTGAATTTAAAGTTGCATGAATACTATGACATTACTTGTATCCATTTGACTTGATTGACCTCTTAATATTGATGCCTAGCTCAATGTTATATCTAAGACATGTTTCTTTTAATTTCGCCCAAGACAATCTTGTGATAGCGATGCCAATTAAGGAATTGGTGTAATTATTTTTCTCTTTCTCAAGGAGAAAATAATATTTATTAGTGGTGGATGTTTGAGTGAAAAGACATAAATAATTCTATGAAACAAAATTGGTTCATTTTAGTTATTATTCATCAAAACAAATTAAACTAATTTCAATTTCAAATCAAAATACTTTATTAACTCTCACTTAGTGTTCTAATTTTAACCAAGACTCACAAAACTCATGGGTTCAAGTGGACTTTGGCCCAACAAAACTCGATCCCATGTTATCTTTGGTGGATCATCTTATGATCGATCATTCAAAATGACTCTTAGCAAGACATTTGTATCTAATACTTTATTTCTCTTCCTCTGCTCTTGGCCCAAAACTATTTTGATAGCCAATTTGAATTGACCTAACTCCCACCTTACTTATTAATGATGGACAATATTCACTTTGGCTTTCTTTATTTATCCATCTAAGTGGTGTTTCGATATGTTGAGCAATAATTCAATTTTGAGAGTAGGTTTTATTATCCTAAGCATGCAATTCTAGGTGAACTCTTTCGAAAAGCATAAAAGGCATAATAAAACATGCAATAACGAAGTTAAAGCATAAATAAAACCCCTAGTATGGCCACCTAGACTTAATCAAACTAATTTAACTAAGTCTTGACAATCTTCAAGAAACTCTTCTTGGATTTTGCAACTTCCTTGGATCGGCTCCCACTCGAATCAATACCTCCATTGCTGTTGGGCTCCCATTCAACTTGATGTCTCCAACTACAACAAATTTACAAAGTGGACCTCACAATTGAGGCCTTACATGAATTAAAATTAAAATAACTGAAACTTAAAATTAAAATTAATTCAATGACTGCATGCAGACTGTATTTCACCCAACCCAATACGCAGACCGGTAAAACCGACTATCTATGGCCATACTAGAAGCACATGCAAACAGGTAATATTGTTATAATTATATCAAATATAACACATGCTTTAAATAACAAATTATAAAGGCACATATAATTGCAACACAACACATATAAGGAAACAATTACTAAATAAGGTTTCCTAAAAAGTTTGCATGATTAATAAAATAAACAAAATTCCATATTTTATCTTAGTTACCTAAACAGATTTAGGATTTTATACCTATACACACAAGATACTCGATTTTCCTAAAATCAAGAAATCTAAAAGATACTATATCTTTTAAAGATATTGTAAGTTTCCTTAACTTTACAAAATAATTAGATTTTATGCCCATCAACTGATTTAGCAGTACTAGGATTTAATAATCAATTTCTAAAATTAATTAAAAACCCTAAAACACATGAATTTACCAAAACTGCTCATAACACGGTTCGTGTTGCTTCCCAGTTTTGGTTAATTTCGTGAATGAAAACTTAAATAAAATTATCATAACTTATCGAATTTAAGAATTTCATATCACAATGTTATCTAATAACCCAATATGAAATTTTCCAGAATTTTAACAATTTTCAAAAGATTGTAAAATTTTAGGGAATTAAACCTTTTAATTCTCCGTTTAAAAGGAAAATAAATAATAATAGTCCGATATGTTTAAAAATCAAATTTTATAATTTTTCCAAACAGTAGTTTCATCCAATATGCTACTGTAAAATGTTCAGATTTTTATCAAATTTCAAAAATTAGAATACAAATCAGAAAAGTAAACAAATATACTTTTCTGTTAATTTGAAAATTAAAGGAAAATTAGTTAATGATTTCAAAAATTCACGAAAATTTTATCCATAACAGAATGATTACCCATTAACCTACTGTAACATTTTCAGAAAATTTGCAAATTTTTATGAATTTACAAAATTCAGTGAAGCAACAAATTTATTTCTCTTAGATCTGAAAATCTAAATTAAAAAATATAATTTGATCGGATAAATTAACGGAAACGTTTTCCCTAAAAATATGGTTACCCAATAACCTACTGTAAAATTTTCAGAAGTTTTACAAATTTCTACAAATTTATAAAATTCAGAGAATTAAACGAATTTTATTTCTCTTCAGATCTGAAAACTCCATTAAAAATCCATTTTAATTGGGAAAAATCTACAAACATTATGGAAAGTCTAGAACACTTCCAGACACTTGCAGTAAAAATTTCAGATTTTTTCGAATTCGTTTGATTTTTTATTTTGATTTTTCGTTAAATTTACTGTAAATAAACTAAATCAGAAAATAATTCTACAAAATCCTATTTTGCAAATTTAGACTTATTTCATGTATTACCTACTGTTTAACAATATTAAACATGATTGTTTCTAAAACATTTAAAAATAAATCAAGTTCATGCTATATTTAACAATTAAACAAACATAAAATTGATCAATTAAAGGCAATAAGAAATAAATAATAACAAAGCATGAAACTTTACAATAAAATTCCAGATTTACTATCATGAACGATAAAGAATAAAACTTTCATAAAGTTTCAAAATTTAGGCATTAAAACTATTCTAGCAAATTCACAAAATAATTCAACAATTGACAAAATTATTTATGAATCCAAGTATAATACTTTAGCATGCAATTAGTGGTTCTGATACCACCGTTAGGTTTTAGGTTATCTATTTCTTAAACAGATACAGATTAATTGGCGGAATATTCATAACGATTATAAAACAATTAATCACCACAAGAAATCAATTGCAGAGGCTTTAGTAATTATACCTGATCGCTAATCCGGCTGATGCAGAGGTTGACCTTTGAGATTCCAATGCAGAAATCATCTACTGAAAGTCCACGCAGCACTCCGGGAACTCGATTGCTAGATCGACACGATTGAGACGAATCTCGATCTAAGATGTATGTATTTGGTATATAAGAATGTTTCAGGAAACAGAGAATGTTTCGGGAAACAAGAACTGCAAACTAAAAGAGAGAGGAACTTAGGAAATCACCCTGGTATCTCTCTAAGAGTCTCAAGCAGTTGGTGTGAAATAATCTCTCACAGAGACCCCTTTATATAGTGTTTAGAAAACCTAGAGAGAGGGTACAAAACTCTAAAGGGCCGACTTAACGCAACGGCGCACTTCTCAGTCCCAACACTGTCCGTGTTGGACTCCAGAAGGTCAATTAACTCGGCCCATGGATACCACGGACCGTGTTGGGTCAACACCGTCCGTGTGGAACCCAGTTCGGTCCGTGTTGGGTTGATTTCTCACATAAATAAGTTCCCAACATTTCTAAATATAATACAATATTACTTAGGTTACATACATTGTTCCAGGGCACTGATTTGTGTGACCCTGTAGGACCAAATAATATAGTTGTAATTAAACATATTTAATTACTAATTATAGAGGTCTCTAGCAAGACTTATAATTACTATATTACTTTGGTTTAATCTCCGTGTATATCGAACATTGTCGAGACATTCCCAACAGTCGAATCCACGGGGATGGGTGTTTAGGCTTGACAAGGGAATTGATTTGTGTTTGGGGTTTTCAATTGCGGAAAGAGGTAAATTATGTAAAGGAAAGCGATTAAACTAATCTAGACATGGATTCAAGAAAGCAATAAAAGCATGAAATCAAATAAAGCAATTAAAAGCAATGAAAGAAAAACTAGAATTAACAATGAAATTAACAAGACCTTCACTAATTCTTCAATCTTCACTTGGAATTTCCCCCGAACAAATAAGAAAATGTGGATTGGATTACCAGGGATCCCCAAATCCTCACTAAGAAGTAGAATTTGTGACCATTGATCCTCCTCCTCACTAAAAGTGGAATAGGTGTGATTAGAACTAGAAAGCTTTAACTCAAGGCAACAATGGCAATTGAAAGAAGAAAGAGAGAGAGAGAGAGAGAGAGAGAGAGAGCTTTAAAAATGCTTCAATGGAAACTTGCTTGAGTTAAGAAAGCTTGAAGAAAGTTTGAATACAAATGCAAGAAATCAAAGAAAGCTTGAAGAACAATTAAAGGATTAAGCAAGATTAAAGAATCAATTAAATCTAAATCTACTCTAATCCTACCCCTAAACTACTTCCTAGATATATACGATCATTAGAATGATGAATTACAATGGGTATTTATAGGTTGAAGGAAGAATCCCCAAAACCCTAAAAATAAACACAGCAGAGCGCGCGAGTTAATTCTGTAGATTCGCCATGTCGCAGGCGCGACTGGCCTTGTCACGGGCGTGACCATGCACTGCCTGTTTCATCCGTCGGCTGCTCAAGCGTTTGTCGCGGACACTACATTCTCCCAGTAGCACGTCGGGGGCACGACGGCTGGTGTCGAGGGCACGAAAACCGTCTGCTCGGCTGTCCCCTTCTCCTGTCTTGCCCGACGTCTTGACACCCCAGTAGCTTGTCGCGGGCGTGACGCCCAGTTGTCTTCCCCCCTTAGCTCGCTGTGTTGGTGCGGCAGAACGGGGTCACGACCGCGACCCTTGTTGACTCGGGTGCGACACCCGGCTGTCCTGACTGATGTGATGGAGAAAGTCCCGCTTTGGTCTTGCCTCGGGTTGACTTGGGTTGGCTGGGGAAATCACTCGGGATTCCCTAAAAAGCCTCAATTAAGCTCAATTTCCTTCTAACTCATTATTTTCCTACAAAACATAAAATTATCATAACTAATATATAAAACCGGGGTTAGAACAAGCAAAAATACCCTATAAAAGATAAGAATTCAGCTCGGAACGAGACCGAACAATGAGTCTTGTGATATGCATGATAGTATGAATGAGTTGAATATAATACTATCAAAGTTAACCTCTGTGGGATTTAGTTTCGACCTTGAGATGAATGCTAACATACTATGGGCTACCCTACCAAAGTCTTGGGAAAATTTCGTGACTTTTGTAACTTCTTCAACTAAGAAGGGTGAGAAACTGAAGTTTGGGGAAAATTAGAGACTTTGTCCTGAATGAAAGTATTCGTAGGAAAGATTCTGATGTGTCTGAGTCTTCGGGGAATGCTTTGACTGTCAGGGGTAGGAGGAATGGTGGGAGTTCGGGTCGGGGTCGATCAAAATCTAGAGGTCGAAACATGGAGCAAGTGTTGTGTTGGAACTATGGTGATAGAGGACATTTTCGTAGGGATTGTCCCAAACCCAGGAAGAGCAATCATAATGACCATGACTCTGTATATTCTGCCGAGGATATTGGTGATTCCCTAACTATTAGTGTTGACAAGTTAGAAGGGAGTTGGGTGATAGATTTGGGTGCTTCGTTTCACTCTTTGTCTAGCAGGGAGGCCTTTAGCAATTTTGTGAATGGGAGTTTGGCAGGGTTAGGCTTGCAAACGGTCACAACCTAAAGGTGCCAGGAAGAGTTGATGTACACATTAAAACTTCTAAGTGTGGAACTTGGAGGTTGAAAAATGTTCGGTATATTTCGGGTCTGACCAAGAACCTTGTATTTGTGAGTCAACTGGATGAGGAGGAGTTCACGACGAGATTTGAAGATGGTCATTGAAGGTTAACGAAAGGATCTCTGATAATTGCAAATGGCAGGAAAGAGGGGAAGCTATATTCTGCCATTGATAACTCTAACGTGCCTGCTCATGCTCGTCAAAGGCGTGTTAGCTTCTCTAACGAGAGAAGGGTACCAGAAACGAGGAGGTTTCAGGTCGAGGCTACGGGAACGGATGATCAGCCGAAGAACGCATCCAACCTGCACGGGAATTCGACAAGTTCAACATGATGTAAAGTGCCAATCCAAAATTCCCCCAAGTTGTTGACGATGATGCGTATGTCGAAGTTGCAGGGGCGTGATCAGTTCAAGTTGGAGCCTGTTGTAAAAAGAGGAGTTGATGTGAGGTCAACTGGGACCTCTGTTGATCTTTGCTGAATAAGATCGAGATGGGTGCACTAGAGGATTCGAGAAGGTGTTGAAGTGGTAGAAGACTACGTTTGCAATTGGTCTTCAAGTGGGAGATTGTTGGGTGTGAAGACCAATTTGTTGGGAGTAGAGACCAAAATAGGAGAAGGAGGAAGCAAAACTGGAAGACAAGGGAGGCACCAGCAGCGCCGGGCATCGGCAACACAAACGCTGCTAGCGTTTGAGCAGCCGTTGGCCGCGCCTCAGGCCTGCCTGTGAATTGCTACACGCTGCCTACGGTTTTGGGGCCACCACCAGCGCCCACATTGAGCCTTGCCAGCGTCTAGAAGGCTCGGTACTCTTGGCGGCGGTTTTCTCTTTTTTGTTTAGGTTTTGTAACCTAGGTCTCCTTGTACCCTACTAGTATATATAGGGGTCTTGTTCTCCTTGATATTTACCAAACAACAATTGAGAGTGTTTCATCTTACGCCACAAGAGATTGACCTGTAATCTATGTGTTCCTGAGGGAGTTGTGTGAAGCTCAACTGTGAGTGTTGAGTTCTCAGGTTGTAACTTTAGTAAGGCTTTGAGAGATTGTGGAGGTCTGGGAATCTCAGAAACACTGTTGTAATCCTCTGATAGTGCATCGTTCGAGGTTTTTTCCCGGTTTAAGTTTTTCCACGTTAATTCCTTGTGTCGAATCTTTATTTATTTTTCGCCCTTTATTATTGTTTGTATGCTAACTACGCCCTGAGAATCCTAATAGGGTGGAATGTTCATAGTAAAAAAATCTAAAAGCAAAAAACGTTTATCATCCTTCATTGTCATTAAGAAAGCCTTTTGACCTTTTTTTTATTTTTCTTACTCGTAAATTTTGGGTCATTCACTGGAACCACCAGTAAATTGTACAGGATGAGGAGGGGATGTATCAAACATTGAAATTATTTTTAACAAATATGACTTATTAATCCCATAATTTTTACTAATGAAAATTTTTAACTTCCACTAAAACTGAAACATTGGTGTAAAGAGGATGATTGTCATTTTATTACCACCTCTTTAATAAGAAAACTTCTTGACCTACAATGGAATAATGAATGATTTTCCCTTACCAAATGAACCATCCAAAGTCATTTGGTTATATGAAGTATTTATGTCAATTATGTGACTCTAAAATTCATTGCGATTAATGTTTATGTCATCTTCATTCATGACAGAGACATTAATGGGAATTTCTGGAGTAATCCATCGCTAACACAATGTACAATTCTAATTTCATTTCAAGTTAGGTATGTTATTTAAATCAAAGTTCAAGATTTTAATTCAAAAATTTTATTAGTTGGAAATGCCGCTGGCATGATCAACCATTTTTCTTCCAAATTTTGATATTTGTTTTTTTAATATAGTCAAAATATTTTTCTTATTTCTACTAGAAATCAAAAGGTTCGTTAGAATCGGTTGGCCTGAAATAAACTCGAAAAAACTATATAACACATCAATTTTTCACTCAACATATACAATTATCGGTCTGCAACACCAAAATCAGTCACTAAAGAAAATTATCGATCTACAACGTCGATTCTTCTAGGGGAAAAACCCTGAGCAGAGAGTTTGCCCTCCGATCAGCTTGAGTCTAATTCAGAAACCAAAGTATGAAGGAGGGCTAGGCGTTGGTGATATCTTAATGAAGAATGCAGTCTTGCTATTTAAATGGTGGTGGAGGTACGGCACCGAGGAAGGTGTCCTTTAGAGGAAGGTGGTTAACTCAACTCATAATGAAGATGATTGTCTTCAGCCGAATGCATACAAACTACAATGCTCTGGGTTTGGAGAGATATCAAGAAAATCATGGTAGAAGAAGGGAATGTTCAAGCGAGCTTCAAGCAAAATCTGAAAATTAAGATTAGGGATGGAAGAAATACTCGCTTTTGGGATAATATCTAGGCAGGACAAGAAACATTACGGAAGAGGTTTGCCAATCTTTTTAGACTGTCAAGTCAAAAAAGGTGTGTGGTAGCTGATATGGGATGGTTTGAAGGTCATTGTAGGATGTGGTGTCTATCTTGGGTCAGGGAACTAAATGAACAAAAAAAGGAAATGGAAATGGAGCTTAAGACAGTGCTGCAAGACTTCCATCCCGTTACTGGTGGGTGTGATAAAGTTGAATGGGCAGCAGGAGGTTAATTCTTGGTCAGGGAGACAATCAAGAGGGCTGAGATAATTGCCAGGGGTGCGGTAGCAATGGACTCCATTGTATGCAAATCTTGGTTGAAACTCGCCCTCCCTCGAGTGGGGAAAATCATGGTATGGATGACCCTGCTCAGCAAGATCAATACCAGATCCTATCTTTGTAGGAGAGGGATGCTGGCTCCGGAGCAAGACCTCTGTCCTTTTTGTGGACTGAATGGTGAAGACATCAACCATCTATTCCTTCATTGCAGTTTTGCTGAAGCCTTATGGGAGTACAACCTCAAGCCAGCTCTCTCAAGGAATGGTTTCATCAATGGTTAGATGTGAGTTTTTCATACAAAGTGAGGAAGAAGATCTAGTTAGCAACATGCTTTGCTGTTATCTGGACATTATGGAGAATAAGAAATGAGATTGTGTTTGAGAACAAAGAGAAAGACCTCAATCTAGCTGTGGAACTATGCAAGAAAAGAGTATCCCCGTGGGCCAAAGGGCTTAGGAGCAAGCTTAGGCATGGGCCACTCGTCAGGACGAGAAAAAGAGAGAGTCAAGTCAGGCACGTTGAGGTTAGACCCAAGGTTGGGAATGGCTCATCCAGACAAGCTCCGCTCGTGAAGGAGGGGTAGGCCACAGAATTCTAGCAGGCTGAAGCGGAGTAGTCCAAGAGTCAGCGTTGGCCTCGCCCAACACCTATGAAGGATCACCAACAAAAGAGGACGATTGGGTGATAAAAAAGGCACTACTTCTCTCATGTTTCTAGGGGAACGCAAAATCATCCCACCACCCTGAGACGCAACCATGCCTTAGCCTCCATGTCACTTTTGCCCTTTGAGGATCGCCCATCATCAAGTCTCCTTGGAAAGTTTGGTACCTAAAAGGGGGACATAAATATGGACTGGCTAATGTTAAGTATAGATATTAGACATATTTCAATGCACATAAGCATATATTTCATGATTTATGCACGCATGTGAGTCCATGTCTTAGATTAACCTAATGCACCTTGATGGCTTAGCAAAGAACTTTTATGTCATGACGCCCTAATGGGACTTTTTAGTGATAACCCTCGTTTAGCGCTTTATCATAATTCCGAAGGCAGGTAACATAGGCACGAAGGTAGGTAACGTAAGTCGGAAGGCAATAAAGAACCATGTAACCAAGGGAGACTTAGTAGGACGATTATAAGATCAACATGCATAATGCATATGCACATGATGGATGCTTGAATGTGTTGTGCAATGCATGTGCAACATTAACCATATATCATACTTTAATAATTGGTAATCATGTACTTAGGATCGTGAACATCTTCATCAACATATTCATGGTATCATAAGTATCATCACATTGAAGTATGGCTATCATAAAATTGGCATCATAAAACTTGTGGTCATGAACTTAGCATCATCAAGTAGCATCAACTTAACATCACAAGTTTCATAAGAAGCACGAACTTACCATCACAAGCAGCATAAAGTTGACATCATAAACTTGTAATCACAAGTATCATAGTAGCATGAACTTAACATCATAAAGTTAGCATCATAAACCTTGTAATCACAACATCATGAGTAATATGAACTTAACATCATAAAATTAGCATCATGAAGTGAAAGCTATAAACAACAAGAACTTGCATAAATAATAAAAATTCTAACCCTTGTGCCCTTTTTTTGGACATACAAAACATATCCATCTATGGGTAGAAATTTCATGTCCCCATACCTTGGATTTCCTTAGTGATTTTTGGTTTCCTAAAAATTATATCATTATTTAGCATTAGTGTCATATTCCTACGTAAAAGCCTTCATAAAAACTTATCCTTATCATTTTTAATCACTAATATACTATCAAAAAACATGCTTAAAAGTAACCTCACTTTTTACCTCTAATAAAGTCACTTTTTACTACAAATCAATACCTTAGTCCTTAAAACCTTTTGTTAGATTTTTTGAGATTATTCTTGAAGAGCACACTCAAGAACATTCAACATCCATATTATTTTTCAGAAATGTTTTTCAAGCAGTGGAAAACATGTTTTTGAGATTGATATGTTTATTTTCATTCTCCCTCTATACAAAAGCTTTTGACAAGTTTCAACTTAGGAAATTTTCATTTATGAGTCTAGTTTATCTCCATGTTTATTTTATTTTTCTCAGATACCTATTAATACAGTGAATAGTAACCTATGACCTTCTCTGACTAGAGACGAATCTGGAATAGGTCTTTTTTTGCTCCATAACTCACAACTCTTAAGGTATTTAACAAAATTGATTTTTGTGTGAGTTTCTAGACATTTTATACATTTTTCATGTAGAAAGTTATTCTAAAATAGGCCTTTATCTTGGTGTACCCCTCTCAATTTAAAATACTCCAAAACTTTGTTATTTTAGCAAGAAAAACTCTAGCTTGTTTCTGACTTCTATGTTTGCCGCTGTTTATGAGACTCTTCATAAATATTTTTCTCAAGTTTTTAACACCATTTAAACTCTTAAAATAAGAGTAGCGAAATAAAAATCTGATTCAAAAAAAAAAACGGGTGTCATTTCAGGTTGTTTTTAGCCATTTTCCGATTTTTAAAGTGATATCTCTTCTTACTACTTCATTCTAAATATAAAAAGCCAACGTTTTGTAGTCAGAAGATGCCTTGAGAGTAACTTTGAGTAATTGGAAAGGATTCCTTGAACGCTTGATGACAAAAGTTCCTTTCTTCTTCTTTTTTCTTTTGTTCTTTTGTGTTTTAGAGAATGTATTGAGAGGAGAATGTTCTTGTTGATTTGAAACAAGTAAGAAAACAAATATACGAGAGAGGGAGGTAGGGCCGATTGGAGAGAGGTATCATACGAGTCCTCACTTGATTCACTATCTTCGCCAATTAAATACAGCCTCAGGGACCTCGTGGTAGAGTAGCACCGCTACCTCCACGAGCTCGGGGGTCCTTATCATTTCTCCTTGGCACACGGATGCGCAAGACACCAATTGTTCCAATAAGATCCCTTATTTGGCGCTGGAGCATATCTTGCCTATTGGTAATCCTTTCCAAGGTTTAGTCGAGGTTTGGATTAGAATGAGGAGTAGGTTGGGTAGGGGTTTCTGGTTCGCCCATTTGATTAGACGAAGAGACAATTTCGTGAAGTTAGGGGATTTATCTAGGAATTGAAGAGAAAATATGTTTGAATGAGGTTTTGGGTTCTTTGTAACTAGGGATTTTTGTGGAGTTTTTTTGAGGCCAATTTTGTGGAGGAAAGACGAGGTGATACCAGCAATAGGGAATGCACCAACAATCAAGTAGTGATCACCGAAGGCAAATAACAAGCATCAAGGGAGCACCTTGCACACAAATAGCCAATACACCAAAGTTATCCCAAAAATCAACCAAGCATCAATCACTCATGGAGTAATCAAGCACCCACACAATAAAAGGAGATACCCAAATCACAAATAACCACTCCTATATTATCTAAATCAACTCTAATCAATGATATTCACACAAAGGCACCTCAAACAATATTAGGCATACAAGGAGATCACTTAAACACCAAATTTACATCATTGCTCAACCAAAAGCATGCCAAAATGTTCAAAATCCCAAAAGAGAGCAAAACTTCTAAGTAAACAACTTCAAACAAATCAATCTAACATTCAACAAATACTTGGGCCCAAGAGATAAAGTTGATATCCCTACACTCCTAGCTCATCAAAATACCAAGTTCACGCCACGAGTATCAATTTTTCACACCAAATCAACACAAACACATCCCAAATCAACAAGAATCTATATCAACAAAACCCAAAAAAAACTTGATAAAAAAATTCAAAACTCAATCAAACACCAATCTAAGTTCTATGGGCACCCCTAAGCTCTAATACCAATTTGATGCATGCTTATCTGGGGGGGTTTATTGAATGAAAAAATTCATGAAAGTTGACCCAAGGATAAACAAAGCACCATTCAATTTTAAATTATGTAAAATAAATCAACGACAAGAGTCATGATATTCAAAATGACACAAGGGTGTCGTTTGATTATGCGACCGTGTCGTGCCTTCTAGGCGGACGACACGGGCATGTAATCATGACTTGGATGACAGGGCACTCGAATGTTGCAGGGGTCACAAGTATGTCATTCGACAAACAGAACCGTGACCACCCCACGGTTGGTATGACACGATTGTGTCGTCGAGTGACACGCTCGTCACCTTTGTGATGCTTGTTTGGTTTTAGAATGACATGAAAGTGTCATTCAAAATCATGGGTGTGTCGTTTAACGACATAGGCGTGTCGTTTTGCTGTCTTGTTTTCTTCTGCTCTATTGCCCAATCTTCTTACTCATCCGATGCTCCATGTGAAAGACTAATATACTCGTGGTGGTCCAATGGATCGTAATTTCCTCAGGTCAGTCGATCTTTCGGGGTCGTGAAATGACTGCAATACCCTTGTTCGTCCCAAAAATGATAGAAAGACATACTCCCCACCTCTTATTTGTGTTGAAATTCTAGAGTCCTCTGGAAGGACACGGGAGGATCCTAAGTACCGCCTGAAACAACGTGGGCGGAAATGTGTCACTTTACTTGACATGCCTATGAATGCCTCTGGCTTTATCATTTGACCCAGTCATCACCCCGTTTGGTCTCAATCTTGCTCGGGATTGCTCTTTGAGGTCGAATTTGAGTCTTCAGGCCTTTAAAGGCATCAAAAATGCGTTCAACTTTGTTCTTTTGGCTTCATTTCTATTATTTCAACTACCAAACCTACAAAACAATCAAACTCATATTAAGTTCCAAACATTTATGGGTAAAACCAAGTAAAACACTCAATCTACGGGTATCTATTATGCTCAATTCCAGACCAAACATTCGTACCCACAAAGGCTCCATCCTGCTCAAGGAACAAATCTATATCTATATTGCGCCTGAAGGGATAAGGATGGGGATGGGGCAAGGTTTTAAATCCTTGCGTAGGGAAGGCCCGGCGATGGGGACAAAATTTCGTCGTCCCCGCCCTCGTTTCCCAACTCAAGAAAGTTTCTTGTCATACATCCCCACCATTCTATCCTTGATTTCTATTAAAATACATAAACACCCTTCTTACGTTAAATTTATATACATAATTTAGGGGAGTGTAATATTGGTTAGTCAAAAACTCTAGTCGTATATAAATAACTTATTTTCCCTAATCGTAATTTCTCACACTCACTCCCTAATTAGCTTAGTATGAGTCTTACACACATCCCCGCCTGGTTTGGGTACCCGATGGGGATAGGGATGGGGGAAATTTTTCCCCCTACAGTGGGTAATGAGCGGGGTCAGGAATATACCCCGTACCTGACCCACCCCACTGTTATCCCTATTTCCAATATAGCGGTACCACTTACTTGGATTAGAGATAGACTTTCATTTAAAGCGATTGAATGCTTCGATAGCTTCCTCTTTGGTTAATATCAGATCAAGACTCTAATGTTGTCCGTTGGCCTTTTCTTCTTTTGTTCTCAACCCAACCTTAGCCAAATCCCCCTATATTGTTTACTTCGCTGCTCGAAACTCCCATGTGTACTAGCCAATTTTTTCCAGTACGCTCTTCCTCTCTTATCTTCTGCAAAAGGCTTGATAATCTCATTGATGTCACCTTCGTGTCTTTATTTCCATAAACCCCTTTTGTCCATTCCAAGATCCATCAGTTGGGTAGGTGGGAGGTTAAGATCGACAAGGACTTGTGGTTGAATAATGTTTGATTAGGAATCTAAATTGAGATGTAGTGTTTGAGGTTTGGCCATCCTCTACATATATATAAGAGGGTTAGGTGGATGGTTGTTAGGTCCAAACTTAGTGGGAATGAATGAGATGTCGGTTATCCCCATAGCACATTAGCATAGTCAAGAACAAATAAATCCAAAGACTAGTCAAGGATAAAGGGTAATTACCTAGTTCTTTTCCCAAAGCTAATTTCTCCCCCACGTTCATTAATCAAACCTAAGGTCTACCTCGTGACTATCGCAAGAGTCTTCTTGGTGTCGTACCCCCTCTAGTAGGCCTCAAATCTGTGCACTATCTAGTTCAATGATCATCCCCTTGCCCACCAGATTTTATGGGTAATGGGGTTCTCATGTGAAAGTGTCTCCTAGAAGATGAGTCCACCTCAACTTATGGGTCATCGACATTAGTTGTCTTTCTCAACCATCGATATATTGTGGGCCTTATGTTCACATCCCTAGCTTGATTCTCATGCCTGTCGATACCCTTTTTCCTAGAGGATTTGTAGCATTTGATTCCACTATGGGCTCACCTCCAAATTCATCACCAGCCCAACTAGCAAAGCTACCTATAGCTTCAGAACTTCTTCCTGGCAAGGTTGTTAGAATCGATGAGCGTAATTAGGATCGAAATCGTAGAATCGGATCAAGGATCGTAAGATTGTAAATACAATAGAAAAATATCAAAAAATTCTATAATAGCTAAAATCTCAATAAATGTTCACTAATAATGAAGCAATACATTAAATTGTATATTTAGTGGATAACATTAATACAAAATTATATTGATACGACAAAATTTTAAAGACAATAATGTGCGCAAACATTATTAAACTCATGTAGGATCGAAGATCGAATCGTAGGATCGTAGAATCGTATTGCGATTCTAAAACAGAATATTTATGTTAAACCAGGATCGTAAAATCCAAAATACTTTAAGATCCTAACAAGAGTTGGATCGATGGAAGGTTTTTGGACAGTGGCGGATCCAGGATTCATATTCAGTGGAGTAACCAACAATTAACTAAAAAAAATTGAAATTTAGCAGTACTAAAAAGCTTGACTGCAACTAAAATAGTGAACTTAACATTAATTATAAAACTGGTATTAAACATAAATAAGTACCTAATAGTCTGATCCACTTTCTTGATTCAACAGAGAATCTGTCATTCGGGGGCTCGAATGAGACTCTGATTCCCTGGCTACCTTCTTAAAAACTCTCTCCATTGTAAGATGTAATTATAAAGTTAATTAATTAGATACACATATCACAAGCCTAAAACACAAGAGCACTAACAAAGAAAGTTGAGAATGTCACAAAACCAACACAATTGAAAGCTAACAAGTCTATTAGCTATCAAGTAAGTATTCAAAAGCCTAAAAATAGTAAACTATGCATCCAATTAACAAATTTTATTTCACAATTGTTCACAATTATTTCACAATTACTCACATAAACCAATTATTCATAAATTTAATTATATTGACCCATTTAACAAATAGCAAATCAATGTAAAAAAACAAACCCTAATTTACCCCCATGTAAATTGAGTTGAGAGAAAATTGAGATTTGACGATGAATTGACAACGAATTGATAATATTCAGAACTTAAAGAATAAATTTACTATAATAAATCACAAGAAAATGTTGAATTGAGAGAAGAGACAAAGAAATTGGGAATGAGAAACTCACTCTCTCACTAATTGGGGGCTAGGCTTGGGCGGAGTGGGCGAATGGCAGGTGTGCGGCTGTGAGTGGAGGTGCAGGCCGAGGGTGGAGGTCGAGCAGCAGCTGTGTGCGGCGACGATTTGGTGGTGTCGGTGACGGTGACCGGTGTTTGAGACTGGGAGGGTGGGTGAGAGAGAAATAGGGTTAGGAGAGGAAAATTTTGGGGAACAAATTATGATATTTGCTTCTACTAACCTTCGAACTCACACACCCTTTGACAAAGTATGCTTTTCGCACGCTACATTACCACTGGGCTATCTTTCATTTTCTGAAGCTTTATTGGATGCAATCTATATAAGTATTATGCTTAATTTTTTCTTTTTCAAATACTATTTTTTTTTTCAAAATTTCAGAGGAGTGAGTTGACTCTACTCCCTATATATCAGATCTGCCCCTGCTTTTGGATCATAAACGCGTAGAATCGTTGATTTGGATCAGAATTTTAATAACTATGCTTCCTGGCCAGCATGTTCCTAGCAGGGAGGAACCTCTATTTTAATCATTGACTCTTCATTCGTCACCCTTTGTGTAAAACGGAAAGATAAGTGGGAAAGCCACCAGCTTGTTGGAATACAAGGGCTCCTCCCCAAATTTGATGGTGTAACCTTAATTCTGCAACCATGTGAACTGCAATCCCACAATGCTTGCAAAAATAGAACATATTTTTGTAACGAACTCTTACCTAGATGGGGCTTTCCCGATCATCAACAAGGAAAGGCTCCTGGGAGAAATGGCTTGGCCAGATAAGTCCATCCTAACCTTCATTCTCATCCGGATCATGTCAGTCTCGTATGGGATTCCGTACTCTTGTAATTCCTCCAATACTTGTGCAAGCGACTGGAGTGCACCTCGACATTTGTGTTTGAATGGTAAGCCCTCCACATTGACCCATCGAGCAGTGCCACAGAAATTCATACTCTCCTTTGTGTCTTTTCACCACAATACTGCCCTCAAGGGCATCATTTTATGCTTTCATGAGATCGTGTAATTCCAGGTTTGAAACCTGGAAAGGGAAATGATAGCCACTATCTCCCACTTTTTTTTACCCGGAAATGGCCAAGTCGATGCACTTTGATTATTTGCAGTTGGATTTAGGGTCGTGACTAATTAACTGGCAACCAATACAGGCCGCTTTGGTTAGGTGACAATTTCTCTCACAAACTTCAACTCACTGGGATTAAAAGAAAAAGGAGAGGCAAAATGGGACCAAATGGAGTACTGATCATGTAGGACCAGGATCTTTGTTAGGCATAAACAAAAGAAAAAAAAATTACAGTTATTGAGTTTACATTACTAGGTAGACAAAGGTTTACCAAAGAATTTGCCTAAGTGGAGGTTAGGTGGCTCCCATTCCTATTACTTCTCATCTCATCAGCAGACTAATATTATCCAAGGGTAATAGTGATCACTTCCTTACTGTTCTCCTCCCCACTTTCCTCTCAACAGAGTTTGTTAGGCCAACCATGTGCATCACATTAACATTGCTATGAATGGAGTACTTACTTTTAACCCAGTCATCATGGCATAGCCCACCTTAGGTTGAGACCTCATGAGGCCAACAGGACCCTATTTTTTGGAATGTGCAAGTTCCAACCATTCACCTAAACCGAACTCACTGATAGTCCGATATTAAGCTACAGCCTTTTGTTTTCAACAATGCTACAAGAGGGTTTTGTTTTTTTTTTGTTTTTTTTTTTGGTTTTCTTTATTTGGAGTTGTGGGGGGATTAGTGGAGAAGTTAAATTCATGCTTTGTTTCAGTAATCAGATTTTCTGAAAGCTGGAATGAACTCAAGTTTGCATCCCGACTCCTAGCTTAATTTAGCATCTGAATATATATCTCAAAACTTGGATAATAACACGGAAGTTCACACCCAAAATAACAGGGGAAAAAGGTAAAGAAAACCCAAAGAAGTGGTAGCTAGGCGGCGACAACCCCATGTCCAACCTTCCTACCAAGCTTCAAACCTTGGTGGATGCAAAATTTCCCATTAGGTGGAAATTGAGAAGTTGATGATCATGCTTGTCATATACAATTTGGTACCTCCCTTCCCCAACCTATAAACCTCATTCGTGCTTACCTATAAGATATGTGTCCAATGAGCAGGTCAAATTTACTTAAATCCAGCAAAAAAAAAAAAAAAAAAAATAGAAGAGAGAAAAATCAAAGGAAGCTATTCGCCAACAGTCAAAAGGGGTCACCAGCAATTGAGTAAAACATCTAGATTAGGGCCCTCACAGACCGAGATGATAACTCACATTGAACCTTGGCTATGGCATATCATTCATTAGCTTAAAGAGAGGCAGGCAGGGGAATTGTCAAACTGGAATCACACTGCTAAAATGATCTGTATTGTGACTCTTCTATAACAGAGCAAGTATAAATATTCATATTTTTACACCATTAATCCAATGCGCAGAAGCGCAAAGGGATTACATACATTAAACACTCGAGAAACAGATATTAACTGGGTGTAGGCCCACCACAGTTTTGTATATTAATCACTACTAAAATCTGTTGGTAAAGCTTGGTTGAGCCAGTACAAATATGCAAGGATATACATCTTTACATAAAATCCAGAAAAGAAAACAAATCCTGGAGTAATTGTTACCTTTGACCACCTTGGTTACCCAAATCAGCTGCTGCTTTGGCTGCCTTGTTCAGAACATCAGAAACCCAAAGAGCTCCCTTAGAGAAATAACTGCTGTTTACCACTGCAGTAGCAGCTGCAGCCGCAGTTCTGCCAGTGAACATAGCAGCTGACTTTGTTGTCTCTGAAACATGGAACTTCTCATCTACAGTCTTGACAGCTTGCACACCAGCATAAATCTTGTCAGTGAGCCCAATTTTACTGCTCAACTCAACCACTTTGGCAGCGGCAGTGGCTGATACCCCATGCGACTCATCGAAGGCCTTGGCCTTGGTTAATGCATCTTTGCCTAAGTCATAGCCTTTGGCTATCATGGTCTTCACCACTTCCTGTGCCACCGTTACAGCCTCTCCAGGGGAGGAAACAAAAGCGTGTGTTCCCTAACCAAATTTGTTCAAATTTTATCATGTGTATCAGTCCTAATGATCTGTATTCTCAGTCAAGAAATTACAAATACACTAGCCCTTGAGAAATATTAAAAGCCTAAAATGTCAACCAGGAATCATAGCCGTCAATAAAATCAGAAATACCAAACACGTCATTCAGATTCAGTTTAGGGTAAATTGGAATCATGTTAGTATTTTCCAATGCAATGCAATCAACTATAGTTATCTAATCCAGTTTGGATGCGTCAAAATTGGTAGAGCTTAGATCTGCATTCTTCTTCAACAGAGGCAGATCTGGTAAAGCGAAAGTTTACCTTCCCAATAAAAGTTGTGATGAATACTCAATTCTACGTTACGTGGACTCAGCTTGCAGTGTCCATTATGGATATGTTTCCACTTGTAAGCCATACTTCTAAAAGAACATTATTTACACCAACCAAACAGGTACGAATTTAGTAAAAGTCAGAATGTGAAACCTGATTGAAAATAAGTCCTTATAAATTCTGTGTTAGCTATGGCCGATCACTTATCAATAAAATATGTAATGTTATTCTAATATGAGGTGACAAACATCCATGCCCAGCACTGATTGGTAAATGGCAAGTGCCAGAGATAGTACTTGACCCAAAATGAAAGTCTGAGTGGCACAAATTGGGTAAATGGAATTGCAAGCTTAGTCCATCAGTGGACCTAGCAAACAGGTGAACTGATTCGGGTTTGGGTCGGATTAAGATCAGTTCATAATGGCATCTTTCAGTTCGGGTTTGGGTTAGGGTTTAGGATGACTTCGAGTGCGTCTTACTCGGGTTGGTTTAGGTGAGGTTCTTTCAGATCGGGTTCTATTTTGTTTTGGGATCATTTAGTGTGGATCTCAATCGAGTCACTTTTCGTGTAACGGTTCAAATTGGTTTCGGGCTGGGTTTTCTTCGGGATTGGGTCATCCATCCGGATGTCGGTTCAGATCCGGGTTCCATATTTTCAGTTCGGGTCTCGGGTCAGTTTTCCCAGGTCTATGGACCATCATTCAGTATCAAGTGATCAACAGGTATAACAGCCTTTTAAAATATCAACAAGGCATGCAGCAGCAGTACTCAAGATATCTTTCAATGTGACTGAAGTACGAGACATACCAAAACAAGACATAATGCAAAAAAGATAAGACAGATGGTCACACAATGCAGTATTCTACTATGTTACTCCGACTCTTCATTTTCCCTGTCGGACCCTTGATACCCGGACAAGGGTACGACACTCGACACTTCAAATTAAAATGAAAATGTATAAAATTTCTTTAAAATTGCCGAGTCCGACACCCGTATCCGTCTCCGATATGGACACGCGTACTCGAGTCTGAGTAACATAGGTATTATGTAAGAGACAACTAGCACAAAAAGGTATATGTAAAAACTGAAAAGGCATCTTAAGACAATACACACCACGTTGCCAGACCCATTTTCATTACTCCAAGCGGCCCTGCTGAAGGGATCATATTCATCCGCATAAGATCCCCAAGGAGTGATGCATACAGACTGATCTACAATTGTGGCTCCCTGAAACCAGGAATCTGAAAGTTATTTACCAGAGAACTCTACAAGCAAATTTCATCAAAGAAAGGGTGTAAGGGAAGAAATATGGCAAGCAGCATGTGTAGGCATAAATTACAAATATGAGGAAAGACTGGTTTAGATTTGTTAACATAACATCAAAAACTTCTGACAAATCAAGGTTTACTAGAAAACACAGCAAGCAAAGGACAATGCTTTTTAACTTGTATTGGTTACTGTAAATCCCAAAAGTCACCAGAAACTTCTCTATTAAGGTCCACTCACTTGCAACTTCCATAAAGGATAAGAAGATCCATAAGCTACTAATCCAAATTCTGATCACATGCCTCAAGCAACCTGAGAAAAGACTATAACATGTGTTTGGTCTCGAATCGAGCTTATTTTATGCCCCTAAATTCAGATGTTTCGCTTGTTTGATCTCTAGTTTTAGGTTAGTTACTATTTTTTAAGTGTTTTGTAGGTTTTGTGCTAGAAATAAAGGAAAAGAGGTAAAAAAAAAAAGACAGGTTTGGAGGCATTTTGGAGCCTCGGAACTGAAGCCGGAACTTCAAGATCAAACCTGAACGAGAAAAGTCAAGGCAAACAGAAGCCACAGGTGTAACACAGTGTGTCACAACCATGACAAATGAGGTAAAGAAGCATTATTTGGTGACACGGCTGTAACAATTGCATGTCACGCCCTTGATATTTTGTTCTCAAGCTCGTGACATTTAATTTAGCCATTGAAAAACCCCTCTTTCAACACCATCCCTGTTGTACAAGCCTTACCCAAGAGCAATGCTCCCTAACAAAATGGTGTCCTTGTCAGAGATGACATTATTTAGTTAATTTGGTTGTTTGGTTTGTGCGAATATTGTTTGTTGCCTTCTTAGCTGTTAACAGAAAAAAAAGACAACAAATATTGGAAAATTGAAAAATCAAAATAAAAATTTGCTAAATGACTGTGAGTTGGAAGGTCGCGTTATAGTAGATTGACTATAGTACCTTCACTTGATAATTGTCAAAACCTCATTGTCATTGACGATATGAGGGACAAACTACCTCCTCCACCTCCTCCTAAGGTCACTCTAAATGACCAATTGTACCCTTCATATGACCCCCCTACCGTATGTTTTGTGTTATTGGCCTTACCCAAAGGAGTGACGTTTGACCCAAAGCATCAACATGCCCAAGCCATACCTGTAAATAAGGGCTTTGCTAGCCTTTACGAGACAAACTACATTGATATTTAATATGGAATACATGAATTCTTACTGATTATCAACAAGGATGCTAATCTTTTCTGCATAGGGATATTGGATTCTTCTTTAGAATCAAACACAGGGATGTTGAATTCGAATCTTTCATCTTTAGGGAGCATTTGGTTACAATTACTTCTCGAGAAAGTTGACCTCCCGGGAAAGTTGGTCAACTTTCCCTAGTTGACCAAACTTTCCCATGTTTGGTTGTAAAATGAGGGGAGGAAAGTTTTGAAGTGGGTCCCTCTATTTTCCCAAGGTGGATGGGAAAAACTTTTCCATAGGGGCGGGGCGAGGGGGGGGGGGGAGGTTTTTTCCCCATAGGAAAGGGAAAGTTTTTATAACTTTACTTCCTAAAATGCCCCCGAAAACTATTTTTAAATCAATATATAAGGGTAGGTTGGACATTTCAAATAAAATTTCCTACAAATACTCTCATGTTTTCAAATGTAAACCAAACCCTGTGAATTATTCTTTCCCAAAGAAAGGTTTCCTAGGAAAAACTTTCCCGGAGAAAGGTTTCCCAGGAAACATTTTCCCGAGAAAGAACCAAATGCACCATTAGATGTTTACCATTCTCTATCACTTCTCCTAGAACTTGAAACACATCATGAGCAGTCCTAGAAACTAAGCAATTTAACGCATCTCTCATGCTTAAGACAACCTTGTCATTGCACTAACATAATCATGACTAGTAATTACAAGTAAATAGCTAAAATAGCCCCTAAACCTAACATGTTATAGTTAGTGAGAAGGAGGTACTTACACTCAGCAGAACAGCAGTTTCCAAAGCATAACCATCTCTGAATGTCACATAAGCTGTACAACCATATTCACCGGACCTAGAACATGGTAACAATCAAACATCATAAACAAATTGATGGAGATTCACCTTGCCTTGGTCTCACATTTGGAGACCCAAGGTTCATGGAGGATAATGGAGATCAACCCAGCCCATATATTTGTGTTTTCTTTATTAGTAGCTATGTTTGTTATATTAGTATTTGTATTTTCCTTATTAGTAGCTAAAGTTTGTTATAAGGCATAATTTTCCTTATTAGTAGCTAAAGTTTGTTATAAGGCATAATGCCAAGTATTATTTAGTTAGATTAGGCGTCCAGCAGAGGAGTTTAGAAGAGTCTAGAAGGGGAGAATCCTAGTCTTGGACGCTAGTTTTGTAACTAATCCCATCAGGATTAGGAAAGCCAAAGGGAATCCTAGAAGGATTCATCCTTAGGCTGCTTAGGCGCCAAGTTTAGTAATCCTAGAAGGATTAGGTCTTAGTCTAGTATAAATAAGGAGGTTTGTAACGTCTAAAGGCACACGGCTTTTGATTATGAATATAAACAAGCTTTTGCTTATCCTGAGAGTTTTCTATAACCCTCTTTCCTTTTCTACTATTGTATCTTGAATTGGCTATTCAAGTGGTGAGGTAGAACTTGTTTCCTATACTTAGAAGGTGTTTCTGTAACTAAGTAGAAGAGCAAGGAGCCCTAGGGATTCAACTTGTGGTGTTTCTGTATCAAGTTCGATTCTCCTTGAACTATCCAAATTATCCATCTTTGTTGAGCTATCCTATAGCAACCCTAGGTTTTTTGAAACCTTACCCTAACCCTAGATTGGTTGCACGTCTCCCTTGATGTGTAATTGATTCCCAGACCTAGCTTTGCATCAGTTATACATCACAAATGAACCCACCAGTGAGTAGCCGGGTGCCAATGTTTCACTTCTCATAAGGAGATAATCATTATAGATGACGTAACACCACCAAACCACTATCCAGTGCAACATTTGGTTGAAAGTTTCTTCCAAAATTTTGTCTAAGAATTTATAAATTTTTGAAAAGAATACATGTTCCATAGAATCTAAGGTGAGTTGAGTTAGGCATACATGGATAATGACAAGTTGGATCCTTGTGGCGCTCCTGAACTACAAAATAAGGCATGCTGGGTGTTGGCCAAGGAATGCCCATATGATGCTCAAGTTAGCACAATGCTCAAGGAAGATTTTCAAGTAATTGATGAGAGAGTCAATGTTTCAACTTTCAAGGTAGAGATAGGGAAGTGAGACTCTTTTCACTGGAGAGGAAAGAGGGAGGTGTATAGGGAGGTGTGATTGAATGTCTTTCTCATGTGTTGTCAAATCATGAATAATTCTCCTTTCTCTATCGTAGTAGATCAGATCGCAAAAATGTGAACCTTGTATTAAAGACTTATAGTACTTTCATGAAGAGCGTTGTTCGTTAATATTCTTGTTCAAATTGCCTCTTTCTGCATGAACTTCTCTTCATGTGCCAAACCCATTAGTCTCCGTCTATAAACTTCATCCACATTTCCCCCTTAAGATAAATATCTAGCAGAGCCTTATAACCCACTAATCTTGCAGTCTTGAAGTTGCTAAGGGATTTCACTTATAGCAAAAGAGGAAAGTTCTTTGCTCTTTTGATACTTCTTGCTTGTTTCCTTGATATTTTTACCGCGAACTACTCTTGAATTGCTCAATAATTTTACACTTGGATTAGCATCTTCAAAGCCCCATGTTCGGCAGCAACCTTTTTGAGAGGGAGACTTTGAGCTCGAATGACCCATTTTATGTCTGTAGAGGGTTCTACGATACCTTTACCTAATTCGCAAACCTCCCAATTTGGGCTTCATCGATGGATATTCGACTGGGGACGCCTTATTGCGTGTTATGATTGGGCATTGCTCTTTTCTACAAGGTTCACTTATTGAAGTCAGGGCCCCGCTCATTATCATGCGGTTAGAGGTGCCTCCAACTTTCATAGCCCCTTTTCCTCATAGTCTTCCTGAAGATCACTGTAAGCTATGTTATTTATACAAGTCTATTTTTTGACGAGGTGGCATAAAAAAGTGGGGATCCTTTTGTCGTCTCCCTCATGTTTTATATGGGTGTAATCGAGGACAAGATGAGTTTTGGTTTCCTTATTGCTAAATGATCCTTCAAAGATTAGCAAAGTATTAACTATGGTCTAGGATCCAATAACCTTGGATATGGAAATACCTAACCATAGAACTCATCCAACAACACAATATTTAAGGAATTTTAGGAGATTGATTGCAAAATCAATAAAGCACAAAAACTTATGATCAACGCTGATCTAGACTCTCAAAGAGGTTGCATAAAGGAGAATTCCACCAATATCTCCTTTGAATAGCCAAGAAGATCCCACCAAAGTTGAGATAAAGGAAATACCACCCAACCTCTAAAGACACCCATAGCTACCAGTGTCGGCGAACAGTATGGGTCAAGGATCGAATACGGGATCGAAACCGTAAATTTTTACAAATCTGGATCGATGGGGGTAGGTTTAATAGGAATGGTAATTGGGATCGTAAGTCGCCACTAAATACTTTTTGGATCAACAAAAAAACCGTCCTCTAATTATAAGTTGGTATTTTATTAAAGTACTGTTTTTTAGATTACATATTAATCTTAAATTAATTTTAAAATAGTAGTATTTTATTGCTAACTAATAATAGTCAACGTTTTTAACCCGGCAAGAGTGGTGCTGGTTGGCTGGGCCCAGTGGGCTCTTTTACTTATGTTTATAAACAGCCTTTCGGCTACAGCAATCAAAACATTGGTATTTTATAGAGAACATAAACCCTAACCCTAAATTTCCCGGCAGCCACAGTGACACACCCCTAAACATCTTTCAACTGCAGCCTTTCACTCTATCGACGGCGACCCGAATCTGGCGACTGATGGCCGGAGATAATCCCAGTGGTGGAGTCGCAATTTCTTGTCTTTCAAAGCCCTCAAGTTCTAACTTAAGTACTCATCAATTGGTTATTCTATTTTTAGATCTAGGGTTTTCGACTTTTCGTTTATTATCTTCAAAATCAACTATCGGCAGTCGAAAACTGGCGACTAGTGGCTGGAGAAAACCGACTGACAAATTCGCAACTTCCATCGACCATCAGCCTTCAACTTCCACCGTGAATACCCTCCAGTGTTAACGAGAACGAGAATTGGATCGACCAAATCTAACATTCTGGGTCGCGATCCCCACTATTCTAGGGTGCTATCGATCTCCGATTGGGATCGACGTTCCTGGAACGGGGATAAGAGGGTAGGTTACCGATTTGGGTAACTATGGAGAGATGCAATGGCACCACCGTTACAATGGATAAAGCAAGATCAAAGATTTGGGAAGGGTTTTCAAACACCCATAAGTTTTCATTTCATTAATGTTAATTGTTTATAAGCTACTCACAAAAATAACATAAGGTTTTATTTATAGGGGAGGCAAAAATACACGTTAAAACCTTAAAACCTGACCCTGTCACGGTCATGACCTACGTTTCTTACGCGAGGGGTTGCTTTCCAGTCGGGGGTCACAGGCATGAACATTAATCAACTAATGAACATAATACTTAAATTGAAGGTTAAACACTCGATTTGGGTGGCTAGCTTGCTTTAGAAAATGTACCAAGTCAAACGCAAATTTTTCTAGTATGACCATCCCTCAAAAAACTTCATGCCAACTCTATTGGCAAATAACAACCCCGACAAACCATCCGAAACTCATTCAAACAAAAATTGTTGAACAAGTACCCCAACTTTCCTCTGCCAACTTGCACATCGCCAGTATCAAAGGCTCTAGGTCGTGCTCAAACTCCCTCAAAAGCAACGAAGGATCCTTCTTTGGCATAATCTCACACTATACCCTTAAGATCTATGGGTTGTGCTCGAAATTCTCCAACCAATATTGGGCAATTAGTCGTTGTGCTTGCACATTATCCAGTTTATCTAGGATAGGTCATGCTCTTACACATTATGCAATCCCCAAATGAGTACATAGGTCGTGCTTTTACACACTACTTAGCCTTAAGCATTAGGTGACTCGTGCTCCACCATAAACTTAAGGTACATCGGATGGACTCGAGCTCTTCGACAATATCGGGGATTTCAAGTACTTCGACCGTTATACGATGATGGCTCCCCTGTTTCTCAAGCAAAGTCTCAAATCCAAACTTGCGTAAATCAGGCCACAATTTCAAGTAATCTGTAGGCAAAGGCTTAGGCTTCGACAGCTCACCCATGGCACCAAAAGATGCAACGCAAGATATGTCACACGC
This sequence comes from Portulaca oleracea, assembly GCA_029582165.1. Taxonomy (NCBI): domain Eukaryota; kingdom Viridiplantae; phylum Streptophyta; class Magnoliopsida; order Caryophyllales; family Portulacaceae; genus Portulaca; species Portulaca oleracea. The sequence continues at coordinate 11,724,344 of CM055892.1, forward strand.
CAGGCGAGAACACACCACTGCACCCTCACCTTGCAGGCGAGCTACCTTCACATAATGATCATCTAACCAAAACTCTAAGTTAGATCACTTACCTTGATAGTTCACATAATGTCAGTATGCAAAGCCTTAGCTACAATAGGATGAATTAATCGATGGCGATGAGCATCATCAATAACCCAGTGTAAAAGACCTCTCAAACCAAGAACGAATTCCCAGCCTCCTCTACCTACATTTGTCAAACTGAAGACAAATTGAGGCATAGTTAGCATGGATGGCCGAGGAGGATCTTATCCTTTTCTTTTCAACAAACCTAAAGGGATACTCACCAAGGGTAAAGAAAAATGTGGTAGAATCCTACTCCCCTTAGGGCTATTATAATGGACTCCATATTTCATTTGTTCCCTTCGTAAAGCAAACAAGCTGAATGTGTGTGCAAAGTCCATATACCTCCATATCATCGAAATGAATGGGGCAAAATACAATAAAAAGAAAACAAAGGAAAAGTCAAGCTTGTTTTATTTGGGATGGTATGCATGACTTTCTGAAAGGCATGGTTGTAAGGCAACCATTATGCTAAAGAGAAATTATGACTCCCTAATTGGCATTAATCCATCTTTTCACGGGGACCCACCTGCAATGAGCAACTAAAGAAGTGAGATAGTCCGTATTTTTGATAGTGAGAAAACCAAAACTCAGCACGTCCCCCATCACACCCATGTGGAACATGAGGGAGACGATCAAAGGATACCACTCTTCAACGTCACCTCATCAAAAATAGACTTCTTGTATGAAGGCAGAGCCTATAGGGATCTTCAGGAACTACAAGATGAAGGGGCTATGAAAAATTGGAGGTTCCTCCAACCACTTGGGATCTTCAAGAACTACAAGATGAAGGGGCTATGAAAAGTTGGAGGTTCCTCCAACCACTTGATACTTAACAGAACCCTTACACCAGTAAGCTAACATAGTAAAAGAAACCAACACCCGCTCCTGACATGCAATAAGGCCTTCCGATACAAATATATGTCTATAAACCTCCAATCTTGCGAATTAGACAATGATAAGGACAAAGAAGGGGTCGTTTGAGCTCAAAGTACCCTCTCAAAAAGGTTACAGTCTGGAGCTTAAAAGTAGACAATTGAAGGGTAAACTCATTCAGCAATTTAGGAGTACTTCGCTGCAAAAATATCAAGGAAACGACAAGCAAGAAGTACCAAAAGAGCAAAGAATGTTCTCCTCCTTTATAAAGGAAATCCCTCAACAACTTCAAGACTGCAAGATTAGTGGGCTATAAGGCTCCACACGCTCATCCGATCACTAAAGCGAAAAGGTTGATGATGTTTATAGGCGGAGACTAATGGGTTTGGCGCTTGAAGAAAAGTCCACGCTAAAGAAGAGCCAAATTGAACAAGAGTATCAAGGAACCAGCTCTCTTCATGAAAGTACTACAAGTCACTATTACAGGTTCGCATTTTCGCAATCGATCTACTACAACAACAACGAAAAGATAATTGCACAGGGGTGGGGTGAAAGCAACCTCCTATGATCAACCTTCAGTTAAACCTCTTGCCCTTTGGAGAACAACCCCTAGGAAGGAACGGCCCATGAATCATAGTTGAAACCCTTAAGGGTTGCTCTCATTGCAAAGAACAATTAAATCACGCTTCGTGCTAACCCATTCTTTCAGAACAATCCACGAATGTTGATTAATCGCGCAGGTGTGCCGCCATAAACTACCCCACAATGGCACAACTAAGGGCATCCATGGGCACCACGTGATAGAAAGATTATGGCACAAACCCGTTGTCTTCATTCGCCTAGGCTTAAGCTTCTACCCTAGTTTCATTGAAACGAGGGTACAATCATTGGATGTCTGATGGTAATAACCCAGGGGAACTCACATAGAAAAGCCATGAGGTCTAAAGTGAAATCCCTGCTCCTATCACGTTGCCCGCCTGAAGATGCATCAACACATCGAAATGATCATCCAACCAATACTTAAATTGTCACCGAACACCACCCTCAACCTCTTTGGTTAAGATGTTTGCTACCGCCTCATGGAAGAGCCAAAGTCTAGTGCGTCTTTGAGGTTCAAATCCAGAACACTTCCTCATCCATCTCAGGACAACCCAAATCATCAACCATTGCCTCTACCGTGGGAAGATCAAATAGGGACACAGGTTCCAATAATTGAATGGAATAGGCATGGAGGAACCATGAGGATCGATCGCATCTCAGTGAAATTGAAATGAGAATGAACTTCCCTTCCGCTTTGTTTATATATAGAAACTTTCTTCACTTTTTCACATCCTATCTATCCCCCTCGTGAAACGTACCGAAAGAATGTGAGGGGCTTAATGATGTGGTAAAAATGTTATTTCTGTCACATCAGATTGCAAGTCAGATTACTTGCTAACTCACAAGATGGATTGGACAAATACAAATTGGGTCAGATCCCCAAAACAAGTCCAATTTGGGTAACAAGCTAAGGAAACTAGGTGATAAGGAAGAGTCCAATCTTTTTTCCCGAATACTAGAGTTAGCTAGTCCTATCCCCTAACCACTCCCATTTATTTATCATATATATACCCTACACTATTCATGATTTGACAACATATGGAAAAGGCATTCAATCACTACTCCCAATACACCACCCTCTTTCCTCTCTTGGGAAAACAATCTCACTTCCCTATCGATACCTCGAAACTCTCATTCTCTCATTGATTACTTAATAATCCTCCTCAAGCACTGTGCCAACTTGAGTGTCGGAAGAGCGTTCCCGGGGATAAACCTATGGGGCGTGCCTTGTTTCGCAGGTCGGGAGCACCACAAAGATCCATCTTGTCATCATCTACATAAGTCTGATCTTTCCAACTCACCGCGACCTAGTTTCTCCGAAAACAATACCCATGAAATTAATATTCACACTCCCCAGTTCCCAAGAAACTCAAACACCTGAAACCATCATACAAATGCTTGGATTTGGTGCTAAACATGGCCAACCATAAAATTCAAGTGAAGTAAGAGTTTCAATACAATTACTAAAGATCCAGAATTAACGTACTTTAATAATATTGAGAAAAGATAATCACCAACCAGAAATTATATGGCAAAAAGCAACATGTCACAAAGATTAGATCACAACCATCCTAGAGAACACAATGGTAGATTTCATCAGCTAAAATTTTAAATGACAAACAATAATAAAAGGTACCTGACGATTTCGAGATGCACAATTACACCACAATGTGAGAAGAAATCGCGCACATCTTTCTCAGTAGCCCTTGGGGATAACGTAGTAACCTCTGCTGTATAACCACCAGGGTACATCTTCTATCTTCAGTGAAATAAAAGATGGAATTGAACTTTGATTCCAAGGCTGCAGAGGTAATTCCAGAATCAATCCAGAAAAAGCCGATCATGCTCAAAAAGACTAATAGGCTACTAAAATGTGACCTAGAAAGAATAGTCAACTTGGGATAGGAAAGAAAAATAGAGCTCTACAATATTTGCCATAAATGAAATCAATGAACAGTTTATTCCACAGTTCATAACTTTATTATTTTTTGAACCCTTCTATATTTCTTAACTTCGATGAACATAAAGGAGTGACTGATTGCTTCCACGTCAAAGAGGAGATTAGCAAGCAGAGAAAACTTTTTGCAGATTCTCATAAAAGTAAAACTATGAGTCATACTCATACACTCATACATTTAATGTGCGATACATTAAATAACTCCTAACTTGATTGAACGAAATCAAACATAGCAACCATTTATTTGTTCAAGATTGCAAGATTAGATACCCAATAACATCAATATAATACATAACTTAAGAATGGAAATAAGCAAATAAATTAGCAGAAAGATATAATCATTAGTGTAAGGCACAAATACTTTAAACTTGGCCACCATTTAGCAAGAATTGCAGGCCCCATACATTTTTTCTCATTATTTTGTGCAACTAGATGCAGGCATAAAGTATTAAAAAATTACTCGGAGGTACCCTAACTTTTGGTGAAATGTTTTTCAGGTACCCCAACTTTTCAAAACTCATTTTGGGGTACCCTTAGTTTTTGGGTTAGTAATTATTAGGTGTTTTTCCGGCCATCAATTTAGTTAAGTGACCGAAATACCCTTGTTCTTCCATTTTTGAAGAAATACCGTTGAAGAAGAAAAATAAGGGTATTTTGGTCACTTAATAAAATTAATGGCCGGAAAAGCACCAGATAATTACTAACCTAAAAATTAAGGGTACCTCAAAATGAGTTTTGAAAAGTTGGGGTACCGAAAAATAGTTTCCCAAATATTGGGGTACCTCCGAATAATTTTTTGAAGTAGTATTCCATATACCACTTTTTCACTTAACATAGTTGAAAATCTTCTACTAAACCTACCAACAATAACCATGTAAATCACATCAGACACTTGTTGGCATGAAAAATAGCTTTAACAAGATCTAGATACTACTCTTGATACATCAGCAGATTATTGATGGATATCACAGGCTACTGAAACATCCATGAATCACACCCATTACCATCTTTAGCCCAACCAATTTTTGATATCATAATAGGTGAATTCCATAAATCCCAGTGTTAGCATAGAAAATCTACATTTCAGAGTTGTTCTCCAATTAGCTAAACATTCAAGGATGAGAGCAGATCAGAATAGCACAAAGCATTAATGAAATTCCAGGAATAATGCCAGTATTGCAATTTAACAACCAAGGATTGTTGAAGACCCTGGTTTCTTTACCTAAACCTCTCCATGAGCACTCTAATCTAAAAATTAGCGCCTAAACACCAAAAATCATCCTTCACAAGTAGATAGAGGTCATAAGGTCGGCGTTGTAGCGAGCTGAGCCCCAATCTGTGATAACCACATCCGACTGAACCTTACCATTTTCAAAAACCACATAAGCCACCAGATTCAGCAATTAATAAAGGCACAGACCAACACTAACAACAAATTCACACAACATAACTTCAAAATTCCGGAGATCTAATAAACAAGGGAGAAGGTACATCTATGGAATACGCAAAAGTGCTTTGGGGGAAAGAGGAGGATTCTGTGCGTACCTGAATCTGTTTGTAAAAGGGTATCGGGATCCAACGAGGTATAGGGGTGGCACACTGGCTGGAGGTCAACCGTAAAAGATGCTTCTAGTGGAATTAGGCTACTAGTCAGTAGTCACGTACTCAGCAGACATGTGTTAGTTAAAGATTAATCTCGTATTTTAAGTGAAATTTGTTTGCCCAAGTTCTAATGTGAAACAATATTCGAACGACAACGACTATTAGGTTTTGTAAAGACAACGACTATTAAGTTTTGTAGTGGCGGATTTGTAGCATTGATAGGTGTGTTTATGAACACCATTGGCTGAAGAAAAATTTGTGATTTTTAAATATTACTAGTCTGGCAAAGCGTGTTTCGCACGCGCTAATCTGACAATTATAATGTAACGCCCTGACCTTTTTCCGGTTGTGGTCATTACCGATAACTGCTTCAAGAATCTCTGACTAACCTTACAAATCACCATAAATCTTTATAGCGTATTTCGTCGTCACTCACACATTGTCTGGGAAAACTTCTTACGAGATCACCCGTACTGAGACTACTCCCAACCAAGCACGCTTAACTGAGGAGTTCCCAATGGATAAACTACCTTAAAAGAAAGCGCACCTTGGTGGTATAAGTAATCATTTAATTTAATTTTAATTTTAATTAAAATACAAATTAAATTTTAATTTGATTCAATGGTCATTATTTGTTTAAAAAAATACAATAGACATCAAAACTAATTAAATATAATTAATATAATTAGATGGTATAAAATAAATATTTTCCTAAAATATTCCATATAAATACAAGTATAAATAAATTATATTGTTATTTAATGACTAATAGTTTAATATACACATTGAAACTATGGTGTAAACAGGGAAAAACATGTTATATGGATTAGTTTTAGATATTGTAGAAGCATGGATAAAGGGTCCTTGCAATCAAATCATATAACATACAAACTATCTTTTGTATATTTAAAAGATTGTAATATAAGTTAAACTTATAGTGATATATATTTATCTTTGTATACTATAATCTCAGTCACAAAAGTTAAATTTGCAATAAAATCATAAATATTTAGCTAACCACGTTCTTTTTGATTGGACAGGGTTTAAATCTTTAAAGGATTCACACACACACACACACACACACATATATATACATATATATATATATATATATAATTATAATTACTAAATATTTAGGTATCACAGTATAATTAGGACATTATGTTAAAACCAAAAGAGGGGTTGAATTGAAATAGGGTTATTGGATGATAATATACAGAACTTTTGGGGTATTGGACAATAATACACTGAACTTTGACATAGGACAATAATGCACTAAACTTTGAGGGATGTTGGACAATAACGCACCCGAAACGATTTTGATATTGGTTGACTTGGTAGTGATATTACGGGACATGTCGAGAAGATAAATTGGCCAAATAATATCTAATTAATGACATGTCTGCTAATCTACACAAGTAAAGGTGATTTTATAGAATTACAACAACAATCTCTTAGAGAAAACACGTTTAAGCAAATGTGATTTTATTTTTTTTTACTCTTTTCAAAGTTGATTTCCTTTGCTTACGTGTCGATTAGCTAACATATCATAAATTTAAATATTTTTGAGCAAATTCATCTCCTCCACCTATTAAGTAGGATTGCCACCGAGTCAGACACTGTCGGAATCATTATGGGTGCATTATTGTTCAACGCCCCCCAAAGTATAGTGTATTATTGTCCAAGGTTAAAGTTTAGTGTATTATTGTCTAACACCCCAATAATTCAGTATATTAGCATCCAATAACCCATTGAAATAAGGCAATATTCAAATATGGATTGCTAATAATAGTGCTACTAACAACAATAATAACAACAAGAAGAAAATAATAACAACAATAAAAATGATTTAGGGTGACATGACAAATTTATAAATAGGTAGGTAATAATAATAATAATAATAATAATAATAATAATAATAATAATGATGATGATGATGACGACTAAGGTTGCAACGAAAAATTTACAAATGGGTAGAGGATAATAATAATAATAATAATAATAATAATAATAATAATAATAATAATAATAATAATAATAATAAGAAGAAGAAGAAGAAGAAGAAGAAGAATAGTAATAATAGTAATAATAATAATAATAATTAATAATTAATAATAATAATAATAATAATAAGTTAGGGTGAAATACAAATTTTAAAAATAAGTAGGGGTATTTTGGGAAATCAATATTTGTGACAGACACTTCATTACCCTCTTTTATAGTGATGGTAGATTTGAAAGAAATTTTCTTAATTGGAGCCAGTGGACACCGTAAAAAAACTCAAAAAATATAATAAGGGTGTCCAATTTAACAGCAACCCAAAAACCCTAAAATAATACTCTCTTTGTCCTAAATGACTTGTCCAAGTTGACTAATTAGGTCAAAAAATTTTAATTTTAATCATTAATTTATCAAATTGTATATTGAGTTTTTATACAAGACTACCACTATTAGATTTACAATGAAAAACATTTTTACCTAAATATAATATTATTAATCTTGCTAGGGTATAATGTAAAAAATTAATGGTAAAAAATGTTGCATCGAAGTTCGTGAAAAAGTAAAGTGAATTAATTGGGACGGAGGGAATACCAAACTATTTTTTTATAAACAAAAAGTGTAAGCCAATGAATTGAATAATTGGATATCAGTATAAGTTTAAGATGTAAATATCTAGTTAATGTGAAATTTCAATTTATTTGGATGACATATTTATATATGATATGTGAAATTTTGTTAAACGGGTGAATATGTTTAATATTTAATATTTAATATTTAATATTTATTTCTATTTTTATTGTTATTTATTTATATTTTATTATTTTATTTTTCAAAAGCACTTATATAATAATAAATATAATGGACACCCCTAAATTGAATGTCTGGATCCGCCAATGAGGTTTTGAAATATTCAACTTTGTCAATTGTTAACATAAAATTAGTACCCCCTACCAACTAAGCAAACATTAATTGATATGATAAGTTATGATAAGTTACTACGTACTCATAATAACTAAAAACTTAATTAATGTCAAAAAAGCAATAATATGAGTGTAAATATGATAAAAACTCACATTTCATATAAAATAATTGGTCAACAAGAGAAATGACACACATATATAGACTTTTTTTTTTCTCCATTTGTATTCATAGTTATAAAGAATAATCATGTTAATTAATATATATCTTACAGATTATAATTTTGCTATTATATGTATAAATATTAATGTTCTTAACAATAGTTGGGAGACATTGAATTTTATTTTCTATGACATTTTTATCCATTTAAAATATGTAATTTTTCCACTACCAAAAAAGTCATTTTCTCAAAACATCATTCTAACTATTATATATGAATATAAATTATTTTCAGCCTATGTAATCTGTAGGTTTTTTGCATTTTGGACCCCGAACTTTAGGGGTATTTATTTTCTGAACCCTATGGTTTCAACTTTAAACTTTTGGACCCTAAAGTTTGTAGGTTGAAAAAAAGGATCCTAAAGTCTGTGGGCTGAAAAAAAGGTCTCTGTCTCTTTCTTTGTTTTTTCCCCATGTTTGAATTCATCTCCCGATTGACGTCAAACTTCAGGCTTATGGTTACAACTAATATAATACACCTCTCTTATTCATGTCGGGACTACTTAGACCCATGAGTACAAGGGTTTAAGTAACTCCAACATGAATAAGAGAGGTTTATTATAACTTTAATATCAGTTTTATTCTTAGTCTTAAAGTTTGACGTCAATCGGGAGAGAAATTTAAACATAGAAAGAAAAAGAAAAAAGGGAAATAAGCTTTTTTTTTTCAGCCCACAAACTTGAGGGTCCTTTTTTTTCAACTTACAAATTTTAGGGTCCAAAAAATTAAAGTTGAAACCAAAGGATTCAGAAAATAAATACTACCTCCGTCCCATTTTATTTGTCCATTTACGTAATTTGAGAAGACCAATGCATATTGGGAATTGAGGTGAAAAATTTATAATCTACCCAAAATACCCCTACTTTAATTGAAGATAATAGTTATTGGAATTGTAAAAAGTGAAAAATGAATTTATTAATTAGAGGTAGAAAAGTAATTACAGTTGTTGGAATTGTAAATTGGACCAATATTTTAGGACAAAGAAGTTAGGTAGAAGGACAAATATTTTGGGACGGAGGTAGTACCCCTAAAGTTCGGGGTCCAAAATACAAAAAACCCTAATATGTAAAGTCAAGTAGTCTCTTTGTATTCCCTATTAATCACCTTAACAAATAATAGTGTAATGTGTCTTCAATTCTATTATGTAACTTATAGACTTTGTAATATTCATTAAAGAAGGATCCATATATAGAACTTTTAATATATCTTTCTTGCCTATATATATATATATATATATATATATATATATATATATATATATATATATATATATATATATATAAAAGGTGATTTGCATGCACATATCATTCTAGAGGATATTAGTTACCAAGGAAAATGATGGTTTTATTTTTTTCAATTTTTAATTGGTGGAACAACTCTTTTAGACACTGACAAATTCAGGATTCAGAGTCAGCGGTGTTAGACAATTTTCTTAAAAAAAATTGAACACAAATAAACGCTAAAATAAACGTCAAAATATAACCAATCCATGATAGCCTATTATATATACGTCAAAGTAAGTGCTAAAAATGATACTAAATAACTAATACATACCTACATTTCTGATCATATCTTCTGAAAACGATCCATGATGGCCTCATTGGATACTTTTCCAAACATATCATCTTCAAAATAAGTTATAATAGTATCATTTAAAAACTCGTCACACATACACATACACTTAAGTGATACTACAAGTAATTAAGTGAATTAGCAAACCCTAATTTAATCCCATAAATCTAATTCATAAATTACAACCAAGTATAAGAATAAATTCAATAAAGAGGAAAGAGTAACTTGAGAAAAAAATAATAGAGTGACTTACATAAATTGCAATTCGATAATGGAGTTAGGGTTATAGAGATTGAAGGGACTGCTTGGTGGGCGTGAGTGAAAAAAAATTGTCTGCGTTAAAAACTGACAGTCTACTAACTATTTATATATGCCACCTATTGTAATTTCTTTTAAGAAAACGAAATAGTTAAAAAGTGCCAACATTATAGATTGAACCCACAATCAACTTGACAAGGCAATTCCTAACTTTTGCACACAACAAGCACCAACACATTACACAACCTTTTGTGGTTTTGTGTGGTATCAAATGGTATATAATCTAAATATTTTTCTATTTTTTTCTAAACAGACTTTTTAAAAAAACTTTTGGTGGTGTCAATTGACACCACTCATATATATGTGGATTCACCCCTGCTTTTAAACGTACAACAACTTGAGTCATTTGCAATTTGAAGTTCATAAAGGTATGTTCTATCACAAAATAATTTGATTTTGATGGTTTAATATAAATGGTTTAATTTTATATTCCTAATTCTTATTCATTTTATGATTGAATATTGGACCATCTATTAATTTAAGATTCATATTCTGTAGAAAAATATAAAATGACTTGTATATTCTCCAAATTTTAAGTAGAGTATTTATCAATGAAGTAATCACTATATCATTTTCTATGAAGAAGGGTAATTACTAATTAGTCATACTTATTCATCTAGGTACATCTCAAATTGTTGATAATGTCAATTCATTCTTCATAGAATGATTACTCCCTCCGCCCCAAATTAATTGTCATTTTGACAAAATTTTGACCGTTAATTACTCACAAATTACAATGAATTACAATATAAAATTGATATCATTAGAAAGATACTTTACTAAAAATTACAATGGAGGTAATTTCAAATTATAACTCATTATAATTTGTGAGTAATTTACAGTCAAAATTTTGTCAAAGTGACAATTAATTTGGGACGGAGGGAGTAACTTTTTTGTAATAAGTAGTTAACTTTGATATGTGTGTTTTATTTTCATATATTTGTTGTTGATATTTTTTTCTTGGATTAATGTAGTCATAGAATATATGGTCTGATCAATCAAAAGCATATTTATATGTTTTGTCAATATATTTGTATTCATATTCTTTTAATTAATCTATATGTAGACGCTAAATTTTGTCACTAATTTAGCGTCGGAATATGTAAATTTATTGTAATTATTGTTCGTTTTAGTTCTAGAAATATTGTAATTTTAAGCACATAAAGAAACATGGATGCAAAAAGTCTAGCCAAAAAACTCAGTCCAAAAATCCACAAATCCAGTCCGAAAATAATAAAACTGGTTCAAATCCACTAGCATGCCACGCGGCATGCCTTGTCGGAGTACCCATATCCACCTTCCCTCAAAAAACAAGCCTAAAACTCAAAAATAATAATAATCGGGGCTACGAGTAAGCCACGTAGTTTACCCCGCACAATAAAAACCCACAAAACGGGCTTACAATCCATAAAAGTTTGGATGGATCCGAGGGCATGCCACGCGGCCTGCCCGCGGTGGATGCAAACCTGGATTTCTCTACCTGGGTTAAATTTTGATCTAAAATGAGAAGTTGGGTGCTACTAAGTCACGCGACATGCACAAAGTCCCATTCCCTTATTTTAACCTAACTTTTTCACTCTCAATTCACTATAAATACACACCCATCTCCACTCATTTTCTTCACCCCGAGTTGACCTAGGAGTATTGACACTACGTCAACTCATTTCTTTTCTCCCCCCACACTCTCTACCTTTGCATCCACGACCTTTTGAAGTGCTTGAATATTAAGGTTAGAATGTCAATTTTATTATTTCATTTTGTTTAATTCATGCATAATTTGTAAATGATTTATGTGTATATGAATATCATTATGTTCATATTTCATTTCTCTTCGCTTTTCTTACGCTCAAATTTCATCTCATTTTGTATGGTCTAAATGATAAAATTTTGAAATGAAATAATAATAATTCTCTCTTCCTTTCTTTCTTTTATTTTTTATAAAACCGATAAAGTCGAGTCCGTTCTTCGAACAAGCGACTTCGAAATTTTTTTCGCATTCGTAACCTTACCCCCGAATCTGAATCTCATGGTTCGCGGTTTTGGAGTTTTAATTTGTATTTTTAGAGTTTATTAATTTTCTCTTAAAAATTAATTGGCGACTCCCTTTTGTTAATCTGATTTGTCTGTCCCACGGTTTTTGTTTCGGCTTTTGAAACCTAAATTAGAGTGAAACTCATGAAGAAGCGGATGAGAAAATCGCATCATGCACTGGCATGCCACGGGCCCTGCCAGTGTCATGGGTGTTGCTTAGGGCAGTCTCTGGACTGGCCAGAGGTACTGGACAGGCAGCAGACCACGCGGTCTACTTACCAGCCAGTGGCTCGGGTCAGTCGCGAGACTACTCTTGTTTGCTTCAACTCTTCTCCTTGATTTTCCTCAATTTTTGGTCTCGGGTTGAAATTTTAATCATGAATATTCAAACAGTTAACAAAGTAAAAAAAAAAATATACACAATAAAAGAATGACATTAAACCCCTTAAAGAATAAGCAACCTCTTTCGACTCGTCACACCGTGGGACACTTGCAAAATTTTCCTTCGGGAATTTTCCCGGGTCCTACACTATATAATAAAAAACAATGGGTCCCACACTCTTGTTCTTTCCCTCCTCCAATCCTTAAATCTCATGAAATAAAAATTATCAACCATCGATTTCTTTTGATTTTAAATCTCATCCGTTAATCTAAAACATATTTTATTTAATATACGTATCTCAACCTTTAATTTTTCTAAAATTAACTACCAAGCAGTTATAGAAAATCTAAGATATCAACCTTTAAGTTTTTTTTTTAAAAAAAAACTAATTATCAATAACTTCCTCTCACTTTTGTCAGTAACTGCTCCTTCGTTTATTCTGTCCATCCTTCCTCTTTCTTCTCTTAAATTATGTTTGTTTTAACTGCTACCCCATTATCCTATCAACTCAATCTCTACCATACCTACTTCCCTATATCCTTTCAAATTCTACTACACTGTCAATTAAATCACATAAACTTTGTACGCATAGACTCAACTACTCATTCTTTTCTTTCATCTAAGTGTTGACATTAAGTATTTTGCACATATCTTCATCAACATTACCTTGAAGAAAGAGGCTCTTGAATTTTGGATGATGTACGCCCCCACCCTTCCCCACACGACATCTTCAAGGTCATTTTCTCTCTTTCTTCTTTTTCATTCTTCTTCCAATCACTCTGACATTCTCTCTAATATACTCCCTCCATCCCAAATTAATTGACACTTTGACTAAATTTTGATTGTTAATTACTCTCAAATTACAATGAGTTACTATATGAAATTATCGCTATTAGAAAGATACTTTACTAAAAATTACAATGGAGGTAGTTTCATATTGTAACTCATTGTAATTTATGAATAATTAACGGTCAAACTTTAGTTAAAATGTCAATTAATTTGGGACGGAGGGAGTATTAATCTCAATCTATGTTATTCCATTTCTAATGGGAAAAATTTGTCATATTTTTGCATAAGTTCGTCTAATCGCCATTTCAGTTATACAATTTTTTTATCATGGTTCGATCGAGTATATTTTTTATGATAGAGTTGAGTTAAAGAGAGAGAAAACAAGCAAACTATGATGAGACATTGAGACCTATATCTAGGAAATACCAAGAAGAATCCATAGAATATCTTTTGTTTTTAATTTATTCTTTTCTTTATCTACAAAATGAGAAATTATGAATTTTTTTGGGGGGTTTATTGGGTTGAGTTTATTTTTAACTGGAAGTCAATTTCTTCCTCATCTTCTTGCTGTTGTAGGTGCATGGCTTTGTCAGGTTTGAAGTAGAAAATTATTTTCTTGGAGGATGAGACTGTAAGGGCGACAACGTAGATTATAGAGACGGTGGAGAGAGATTAATGCTGGATTGAATTGTTATTAATGGCTGAAACCTTTTTCTTTTAATTGGATAGGCTTAATTGGCCTTTGTAAACTTTTGTCCACTGAGCTCTAACTATTTGTAAGTCACTAAATAAATATTCTTTGAATGTGGAAATGTGTATCCCGTTAAATTAATCTGCTCTTTTGATAGTAGTAGTTGTTGGGGTTCACCTATGAGTAAAATATCCCACATCGAAAAAAGTAAAGAGAAAGGACATGATATATGAGTCAAGTGGGCTTTCTCTTAACACCAATTGGTTTTAAGATGGAACCTCAATTAACTTGTGTACCATGGTCCTTGGTTGAAGTGGACCCCTGTCTTGAATCTCCCCAACAAGTGGTATAGAGTCGATGGTTCGTTCGACTGGGCGCAAGGTGCAAGAAGGTGGTTCCCTAAAAAAATCACCATGCACAGGAGCAGGGACCATAGCGTGCGCGCAGCTAAGTCTCCTAAAGGCGTAGAGTGATGGCATGAGACTAAGGTGGAGTAGGGTATGACTCTGTGGAGTAAGGTGCGGTTGTGACTCTTGAGGTAGACTGGTGACATGAGACTCAAGTGGAGTAGGACGCGACTTTGTAGAGTAAACTGCGGCTGGCTTGAAACCTTGGCAAAAAGAGGTTTACAATCGAGGGGGAGAGACTCATGTGTGAAGGGGAAGATTGTTGGGATTCACGTATGAGTAAAATGTCCCACATCAAAAAAAAACAAAGAAAAAGGACATGGTATATGAGTCAAGTGGGCAACTCCTCTTAACACCAATTAGTTTTAAGATGGAACCTCAATTAACTTGTGTACCATGAGCCTTGGTTGAAGTGAGCTCCCACCTTGGATCTCCCCAATAGTAGTTGCTCAAAAATTTAAAGAGTTCATTATTTATCGATCCTTAATTGCTTATTTTTGTGACTATAAGGTGTTTGACGCTTGGCTTTTTGGATGACTTTTTGAAGAAAATGGTTTTTTGGGGAGCATTCGGCTGTTTGACTATTCAAAAAGCCAATTTAAAGTGTTTGGTGGGTTGGCGGATTGAAGTGGCTTTTTACCCCCGAAAAGCCATTTTGTAAAAAGCTACAAAGAGTAGCATTTTGTAAATAGCTTTTGGCTTTTTGGAATATAAATTACCATGTCGACAATGCACTTCATAAAAGTTACAAAAACTGTCATCCAAATTATTTAAGGTTGTTTCTTTTAATTTTTCTTCCATCAAAACTACCATCCAAATTTCTAGTTGTTTACAGTGTAGATTACTATGTTGGTATCCAAGATGTACAAATAAAAATTAAAAAATATCTTTGCAATTAATAAAAATTTTAAAAGAAATTTGGGATAAACATTTATAAAATATAACATTAATTGTAAAAGTAAATTGAGATAAAAAAAATTTAGTCTTACTCAAGAAAATTTAGTAATCAATGAATAATTTAGTTATTAGCCTCTTACTACAAATACCAATTTTTCGTGATTATTTGTTGAACAACAAATATGACGGGAAAAAAATAAAAACTATCAATAAAAAAATCCTAGAAATATGGTGGAAAAAACCTTAAAATGAATTAAAAATCATAATGTTAAAAAAGTACTGAGAATAAAGCTAAGGGTATAATTGGAAATTAAACAAAAAAGTCATACTAAACAGCTAACTCTACCAAACATTTTTTAGACAAATAGCTAACACAAACAATCAACACAAACAACTAACAAAACAACCAAAAGTCAAACAGCTAACAAATCAGCTAACAGCAAAAAAAAAAAAAGGCAACAGCTAATTGCCAAACACCCCCTAAAGTCGGATATTTATCTTTATTACTACCTCTGTTCCATATTATTTGTCCTCTTAGGAAATTGTGCAGTCAAACTTAAAAAATTTTGAGTAGAAATTTCTCAACATATACAACAATTTGTTAAACAAAATTAATACCATTAGGTTCATAACCAAAAATACTATACTAAAAGTATAATATTGAAATTGTTAATAAAATATTATATAAAAAATTATCAATCAAAGAGTAACTTTGAAAACCGTGATAGTCAACAAAAGGACAAATAATATAGAACAGAGATAGTATCTAATTTCATTCATATACCAATTACTTTTTTTTCATTTATGACATCTCATATATTCATATACTGACATAAACCAATTTGTGTGATGAAAATTATGGGTAGTAATCATATGATCTTATTCTTTTGTCAAATTAGGTTCAGGTTAGGTTAGGTTAGTTTAGTTAGTTTTTTATTTTAATTTTTTAATTTTTTTTATAAGTAGCGGCAATATAAACCCTTTTATTTAAGAAAAAAGGAAGTGCAAAAGAGCACTAGAGAGAGCATACAACCCTTCAACAACACCAAATACCAACAAGAAGTCAATATGTGAACAAAATTGGCACCACAAACAACTCTCAATAACAGCTATGAACAAAATTGTTGGTTTTATGACACATGTAATTATTTTGATGATAACAAACCATAAAATAAGTTTTATATATGAGGTTAGAAATTGAAGTGAGTTAATTATTTTGTAACTCATATATAATACTTATGATGATCCAATATATTAATTTGAGAATATTTGATTGGACAAAATTATGATATGATAATTTTGATTAATATTGAAACTAATAATAAGTATGGATATTGATTTGATTGATTTGATCATGATTATATCATATCATTCAAGTATTTTTAGATGATGGTTAAGATCAATAATAATACACACGTGTAGTAAATGGTCATTGCCTTGATTCTCTACATGCTAAGATATATGCATCTATATATACATCTTGTAGTATCTCGGCTTATTTGGTGAGGTATATACAAGGCAACTAAGAGATTATGCATGCCAAGAATCAAGAAGATCATTTGTCCATCCTTATGAGGATTATGTTGTGATTGATCAAGATTTGTCCAAGTTTGGTCATCGTCTCTTGCACTATAAATACAAGGAGATTGGACATTAAAGAGGACAAGAGAAGAACACAAGACACACAAGCATATTTCTCACTAGAGCATTATTCTTTCTACTATTCTTGAGTGTGAGATAAAAGAAGATTGTATTGAGTTGTTATTCATTCATTTGAGTTGGTGAGATAATTATTGTTAGGGAGAGGATTTAGGAGTTGAGAGGTCGACTCCGCCAACTTTATTGAGAGGCGATATCAAGTGGTGAGATCTTGAGAGTAGAGAAGGCTCTAAGATCGGTTGTAGAAATCCATCCTAATAATAATTCGAGGTTAAACCCTAGAGTTGGAGAACTCTAGGCGGTGACGTACTCCGAAATTGAGTTCGGAGGAACATCGTAAACAACTACCGGGTTTTGTCTATCTTTTAATTTCCGCAATTTATCTTCCGTATTTTATTTAACTAGCCTAATTAAACTTTCAAAAATTGCCCATCCAGAGTAGAAACGAGCAGAGCAATGCAAAACATAACAGTTGCACATTGATGATGATCACAGAAAATGAGCCTTCAAACCAGATGACAAGAGCAAACTTTTCCATACAATTCAGAAGCTCCAAAATTTCATTGCTCACCAATGATCAAATAATGTAGAATATCCAAGCCATTACCTCTATCAAATAGCAACAAAGAAGGACATAAGATTTCAATTGCTCCTTGCTAGCCTGCTGAACCAACACAATTATCCCAACTATTGCTTAAATTCAGACCAATTGAAACACTCGGTTAGAAAACATCACCAGGACTCCATCCAAACCTTGATATCAAATTGAACTGATTTAACCCTACCAGACAGTGCAATCACTGACATTGTTGAACTTACTGTCATTGAACTGAGACTACATGCATTGGGCATACCATCATGCAAATCAATAACATCAAACGCCAAACCAAAACCCAGCTTCAAGACTTACCTTAAAACCAACCAATTGGTACCACTCCCTTTCATTCTTACATTGACAGAGGCAACCGGTATTATCATTGCCACTTTCAGATCTGATTGATCATCCAGACATCACCCCAAAGTTGATTTGATCATTATCACTAATAATGCACCTCAATTGGACTTTTTATTCACCGAAAGTTGATGGAAATTCTGCTTACTAGACTTTGATTTAGGGAATGACCAACTATTTAACACTGCTTTGCACCAATACCCATTTATATTTGGTGCCAGGTCTCAATCAGACAGAGATCCACCCTCAGAAACAAGTGGAGACGTTGTTACAGTCTTCTTCCTCCTACTGTTCTCCTTGATTTTTTTTTCTTCTTTCTCACAGACAACTTGTGCTCCAAATGCTTTTTTGGATTGATGTTCTCTTTTGCCCTCATGAAACCAGTAGCTTTTCCAAAATTTAGCACTTGCTCAGCAATATAAGCTCTTGCATTGATTACGGAGTCACATCCCGAGGATAGTGAGTCAAGATCAACCGGATTTTTTTCCCAAACTACAACGAGAAGGAGGAGAAGGTTGGTTGGCCTCTTCTTCATTCAAATGAATATCAACATTACTAACAATTTCAACTAATTTTTCAATTGAAAATGCAGCATCATTCCCCAACGCAGCCACAACATTCACCAGCTGTTGGTCATTGATTACAGGCACAATTGCTAGGGAGAGATTGTTGATATTCTCTGTATCTACTAACAACTCATGATTGTTTCTTTCTTCATTATGAAGAGCAACCACCTCATTCCAAGCATTCACACCCAGAGCATTGATGAGCTCTTTTTTCAGAGCATTAGTTTGATCATTGAGTCTCCTCACCTCCTCAATCCACCCATTGCTGGATAACAGCTTCATTAAAGCAATGGAATCATCCCGATGACTACCTTCAATGCAAGATGGTTGTTGATTCTTCTCCCTGGAAATTTGAATATGAGATGGACTGCTATGACCCAATGGCGATTTTGGAATAACACCATTGCTATCTTGAAATCCATCATCAGCATCTTGACTATTATCTTCATCCTCACTGGAGTACTTGAAATTCTTGTTACTTTCTTACTCAATAACCATAGTTGGAGGAATAAGATGTGAATTGACTTCTCTAACAAAGACTCTGAACGCACACTTTTGAACATCAAGTAATAATTCACCATCAATGCGCTTAAAAACATCCGTTTGAATCAATGCTCGCATGACTTCAAATTGGTTGGTTGAAGATATACTTCTTGCTAATGATAATAGTTTTCCCCACGGTTGAGCACACTTTTGAAAATTATCCCAAACCCAACCATGGGGAGGGACGCCAATTATGTCAATCCAGACACGCCTCGAGTCAGCAGTTTCATACACAGACCACCGCTTGATTTGTGAGAACCAGTTGAGTAACTCCATCAGATTTTCCATAGCCTCATTCATCTCCTGAAGAGACGAAAATGTGAGAAGATATTTTACTCCACTGAGTGCAGTAATTTTTGAGACAGGACCAAAATGGTCTTTGATTAGATATGTTAATGAATCAAGGTACCTTGGAGCATTTGAAGTGCAGACAAGGCTTCTTGAAAGCCAATTTACAAAATCTTCATTGATCTCTCCATTAACTCTAAATTTTACACCTTCAGAAGAGATCTCCCTCGGCTGTTTTGGAAGCCACACCAGCCTGCAACTCTTCCTTGTTGTCTTCTCCTTGGCTCACTCCACAATAATTCTATTTCCTCTGACGAGTGAAAGATGAAGCTTGTTGATGCATAGTAGAGCCTCATGTCACCTCCAAAACTGAACAAAACCAAATTTTGACCTTTGTAGACAACAGAATTTGAACCGGCATAATCTCGACTCACCAAAATCAGTAAATCGTTTGGGCCAAATGATAAATGGGTCATTGAGCCCGAGAAAGTCAACAGCTTGAGCCCAAGAAGTCAAACAGGCCGCCTACATTCGTCAAAACCCCCCTGGGTTTTAATTTTCAGAGGACAAGCCCACACAAAAGCAGGCCCAAAAGCGCGCCCCGGCCCAGAAGTCTCAAAACCCGCCTAGGTTTTGTGAAGAATAGCAGCGCAACACCGTTTTGTTCCACGTCACCGATCCGCGTGATGATCAATTTAAAACCCGCTTAGGTTTTGATTGATCTGGCGCCAAAATCTGCATGCATGCAATTCAATCCCCTGATCTTTGCCCACGTGATTGACCCTGGTTTGACCACTCAAAACCCGCCTAGGTTTTGATCCTTGAAGGACATGATTCGTGGGGTGTGTTCCCCTTGGTTTCCCTCCATATCTCTCACGCCCTCACCTATAAATACCCCCTCCATTTCATCAACTAGTCTCATCAACTATTCTCATCAACTACCATCATCTATCACCCTCACTCTACCCAAATTTCAACTAACTATTCTCACCATCTTTCACCACTATACTCCAATTCTCTCAAAGTTCCATTACCCATACCCTCTCTAATTCTCCCATAAATATTCTTGTCACATCATTATCCTTATACCATCCTTCTAAACCATTTACATACTACCATCCAAGCCACAAGTCAAGGCCAAGTAAAGGGGTCAATTTCCATCTCATCCATCACCTTTAAATAAGGTTCGTTTATCATTGTTATTATCATCATGTAATTCGTACTTTAATTCCTCTACTTGTACATATTTTGTAAAAAGTAAACATCATGTTTTAATCTTGCATGATCGGAATAATAACTTCGCGAAATTAACCAAACTTCTCCCCGCTCTCTTTCTTTTCAATATCGATTTTAGTAGAGTCTGTTTTCTAACAGGCGGATTCGAGAGTTCTTACAACTCTCGAATTCGTAACCTTACTCCCGAATCTAGAAATCGGGTTCGTAGACCGGAGTCTTTCATTTCTTATTTTATGGTTTGTCGATTTCCTTAAATCGGCTGGCGACTCTTTAAAATTTTATAAATTTGTTAAGTTATTTAAAATATTCTTTTTGCATAAAAATAATTTAATTCATTTCCTTCGCTAATTCGAGGTTGGGCCTGAAGGAAATGGGCCAGAAATCAATAAAACCCAGGCGAATTTTATTAATTTCAACCCATCTCACGCTGGCCCGAGGAAGCAAGCGGCCCACCCCAAGAGACATCAAAACCCAGGCAGGTTTTGATAGTCTCTGGTGGCCCATTTGCACCTTATTGGGCCTGAACTTAGTGATTGGGCCCGAATTAAATTATTATTAAACTATTTTGTGCAATTTCGGATAATTTAAATAATAAAAACGGATTTGTAAATAAATAAAGTTTCATTATCTCGAAAACAATTTTCGAAAATAAAAATATCCTTATTTAAGGATTAAGCAACCTTAGTTGGCTCCCGATCAATTAAGTAGCGCATCCGAAAACAATTTCCCCGAACGAGAATTTTCCGGGTCCTACAGATTGACGACTCCACTAGGGACTTAAACTTAAAAAGAGGGTAAAACTTGAAAAAATCGAATTGATTTGAAATTGTAAAAAGGTGGAATTAATTTATTTTGCAATTTTATTATTCTTTTGTTAGGCATCCTTTGCATACCGGGCAACTAATCGGGTCTTTTGACACGTTAGCACAAATGCGACGGTTTAGGTAATAACTAGGATTTTCCCTCGAGAGCGGGCGGCCCACTACTTGTGTGTTGCACCCTACATCGCCAAGCATTTGGTCTCTCCTCTCCCCATGTTACACTCAAAGGGCTTCCTTGAAGTTCTTTGAGCAACACCTCACACATCTTACCTAAGGGTATGGTGCACCGGGGCGAGAACGTGCGGTAGGCCATGTAACCCAACCATAGAAATCCATGAATATAAAGCCTTGGTCTAGGATATCCTTCATGTTGTATGCTATGTGCTATGTGTACCCCTTCCCCTTTTCTTTTTGTAAAGAGTCGACCCTAGTTTGGAGGTTTTGTTCTAGTCCATATAAAATTCATTGGGTTGAGAAAATGATTACTTATTAATTGATATAATTAACTCAAAGGCATTATGGTTAGCCCAAGTGGAAAGACCCATTTATGTTTGAAAGTTGATTATTTTAATCAATAAATAAAAATTGACTCGTCTTTGATGATATTATGTGGCCCTTTATGAAATTCTCTTAACGAAGGTCCAAAAAGTTAATTAAAAAGTCCAACAAAGTTAATGGATAGCGTCTTAGACTACATAATAGTCACTAGGCTTGAGTAATTTAATTTATCGATTTAATTAATAAATCCTTCATATTTATGGCCGGCCCGTTGTTAGGCTCAACCATATTGGATTTGTCAATTAAGCCCATGAATTAATTATGACTTGCTTATTGTTGGCTTTATCCAGTTCTTTAAATATCCATTTTCCTTGAGTAATAAAAAAAATAAAAATAAAACAAAAAACAAAAAAGAAAAATGGGTCATCAGTCTTGTCGAGCATTATTCTAGTCCGCATAATAGCCAATATGGTCTGAGCTGTCTGATTTGTTGGGCCAAGTTACGGATTCTCCTTAAAACGGTCTTGTGGATTGGGCCCATCTGAATTGAGAAACACTGACTGAAGCCTGTCAACTCATGATCCGCTCGCTATGTTTGACTTTATTCGGCCCTTTATAATGTTCTGTCGTTTAGTCCATATAGAGTTAGGCCATGCAGAGTGGATGAGTCTTTGTTTCAGAGTCTACATGTAAATGTCCTTCAGTCTTTAGAAAGTCTCATACAAGGTCGTGTCATAGGTGAGTCTTTTCTTAAATATGTGTGTTTTGGGTGAGTCTTTTCCTGGGTTAATGTGTGTTTGTCTCTTTTAGGAAGTCTAGTGTAAACCCAGATCATGGGCGAGTCTTTGTTTTAGAGTCAGGATATGAGTGTCTTCTTCTTTAGAAAGTGTCATATAAGGTCTAGGATGAATCTTTGTGTTAGTGTATGCATGTAACTGTCTTGCATTCTTTAGAAAGCATCATACAAGGTCTAGAATGAATCTTTGTGTTAGTGTCTGCATGTAACTGTCTTGCATTCTTTAGAAAGCATCATACAAGTCTAGAATGAATCTTTGTGTTAGTGTCTGTACGTAAGTGTCTTGCATTCATTAGAAAGCATAATATAAGGTCTACGATAAGTCTTTGTGTTAGAGTTTGCATGTAAGTGTCTTGCATTCTTTAGAGAGTCTCATATAGGTTCATAGGTCATGAAAACCTATGTCGTGGGTGAGTCTGTGTCTAGAGTCATCATGTAAATATCTGTCTTTTTTAGGAAGTCTAATGTAGACCCATATCACAAGTTAGGATTCCCGGGTCAGCATATAGGCATTTGCACTTTAGGAGGTCTCATATAGAACATGTAGACCCATGTCGTGGGTAAATCTTTTCCTTAAGTCAGCATGTAGAGGTCTTGCATCTATGAAGTCTCATGTAGGTCAGTTAGCACTTTCAAACTCATGTCCTGGGTGAGTCTCTCCCGCGTCAAGCATATATGCGTTTTTCATTTTATGAAGTTCATGTAGGTCATTCAGGTCATGCATGCATTGGGATGATTGTTTCTTCATTTGTCTAGTGTCAACGTCATGGCCTGAGCTAACCATAAAGGGAATATTTGGGATGACAGAAAATTCTGCAACTACCACAGATCCCGAGGGAACAACATGGAGAATTATTAGACTTTGGAGCACGTGATCCATTCAAGGAAACTGCCCCCACCAAAAGCAGCACAGAGGACCAGACATAACATGGATTCTCCATACGAGGACAAGGAGGGCACATCATTAAAGGAGATTTAGAAGTAGCTACAGTCCTGGTTGTCAAGCATTTCATGCTTAGAGTCTGTTAGAATAAGTTCTTCATTCATTTCTTTGCTCTTGTTGCTATGTGATCAAACAGAATTTCGTGTTTGTGTTTTTTACTTGAGTTGAGAAGTTCTCTTCATCTATCCATCATCCGTACAAACCAAGTCTAACAAATTCATATTCTCTTATCCTTCCATCTTTGTCATATACCTCGTTTTCATCCTTGAGTTTTCTTGAATCTAGGGTTAGAGAGATGAAGAGAGAAATTAAAAAAAAAAAGAGTGAAAAACTATAGAGTGGCTGGTTTGAAAACCTCATTGAGGCAAACCGGGCAAAAGGAGAGAATAAAAATTGATTGAGAGAAGTCAGCCTGTACTTTCCATCCAACAGGCTGAGCAAATGGAGAGAATGTCATCTGGAAAGACCAAGTCCAATAGTCTCTCGAAAAGTGAACACTCCTCATTGGAAATGTCGCAGCTTAACCAAATGTGCCGAGGACAGGGGGCTTGAACCCAACCTTCATTTCACCACCCATATTACCCTCATCTTTTCATCCAATCCCGACTTACCACCTACCACTCACATCTTTGACCTCTCCATCAAACCTCAACCCTTTTCAAACTCTTAAAAGGTGTGCTATGACTAAAGGAGAATAGGAGTCAACCCATGAAGAAGGAATTTGAAGAAAAAGAAAAGAAAAAAAAGAGACCTTAGCCTTGGCCAACCTAGTCATTCTCCTCATGACCAATCCATATCTACCCCAAAGCCAAAGGTGTGTTGTGACTAATGTCATCAGAAAGGCGAACAAGAGTCAATCCCATGGAGAAGAAAGTCGAAAAAAAAGCAAAAAAAGAAAAGTAAAAAAAAAAGTGAAAAAAAAGTGAAAGCAAAAAAAAAAAAAAAAAAGGAGCCAGAAAAATGGAGTTAAAAAAAAAAAGGAAGTTGAGAAGGAAATGAAACGAGAAAAAGGAAGAAAGAAAGAAAAAAGGGGTTAGAGGAGAATAAGAAGTGAGAACACGAAATAAGAGTCATGAACACCTCAGAAAATCTTGTCCTAAACCTTCACCTCATTATCCATACACCTCAGCCTTCTATAACCTCCACAAACCTTTCATATGAACCCTCAAACCTTCATAACCGTTAAGCCTTCCTCGAGGCACTATCCATCAAAGTTGCGCTTAAAGAACTACGACTGGCCTGATTCCATCTTGGATACGTAGGAAAACCTCTTTGAGGCTCGACCGCTACAAGGAGCATCCTTTGTCCTCAAAATGATTGTCTTTGAGAGAGAAAAAAACAAGAGAGGCTAGCCTGAAAACCCGTCATGGCAGGTTAGGCAAAAGGAGAGTAAACCCTGGATTTCATCATCATCAACCCTCCATCTTCCTTCCGTCAGACTTGGACATCATTCCATAACCATGTTCCAACCTTTTCCCAAGAGATGCTGTCTTACCCCATTTGACCATCTCTTCACCCTTTCAAGACACGATCATTCTTGAGTGTCTCCCTATCTCATTCATCAATAAACTCTCATCTAACATCCCTTTCAACCTTTTCTCAAGAGATGATGTCTTACCCTATTTGACCATCTCTTCACCCTTTCAAGACACGATCATTCTTGAGTGTCTCCCTATCTCATTCATCAATAAACTCTCATCTACCCTTTCTCAAGAGATGATGTCTTATCCCATTTGACCATCTCTTCTCCCTTTCAAGACACGATCATTCTTAAGTGTCTCCACATCCCATCTCTTTCCCCAAACACTTCCTAACCAACCCTTTCATCCCATCTCACCCTCCGAGGACTTTTAAGCTCAATCATTAATGTAAGTATGAGAATCTGTGTGGCTTACATCTCAGCAAGAGCGAAAGCCGTTCACATCGGATCAGCGGCTAACTAGCAACCACATGATCATGAACAGACTCAGAAACAAGCTAGTCTAAACTGGGGGCTCGCGCTACGTTTGTGACATCGTTCAAGACATAGCTTCAAAGAGGGACACTTACTCCCTATCCTACAAGGTCCTGCATCTTCAATCTCATAGACGTCCTAATAGTGGTCTCATCAAGAAAGAAAAAAAGAGAGAAAAAAAGAAAAAAAAGAAGAAGAAAAAAAAACAAAAAGAAAAAAAGAAAGAAAAAAAAGAAAAGAGGGGCTAACTTGAAAACCCTTTGGGCAAGTTAGGCGAAAGGAGAGTTTGAGACTCACTACTAAGGACTATGTCTCCTCTTATTCTATGGTCCCCAAGCATCATCTCGTCAATCCACATCGAAACTGGGGGCTTGTAAATCTCTAAGGTGCTCTCCAAAGCAGGACAGTGTCATCAAGAGTCTACGCCAAATCGGGGGCTTGTCATACATCAGCATACATTTGCAAGCAATCAAGGCCATCTACATGATCATTCAAGAAGCACATTCTTCAGGCCTGTTGCCTCCATCATCGTTCCCTGTTTCGTGGATCGAAACATTACTCATCCTAAATTTTCCTGAAATTCCCCATGAGAGGCCTCATCTTAGGGAGTCATGGTTTTGGGAAAGCATTGTCTTAGAAAGCCTTTGTCGGGAGGGGGTTGTCTGCTGCATTGCATGTATAGATGCACAAAAGCATCATGTGTGTATCCGGTCTAGGAATAATAGGTTCGCATTGCATCTATAAGTCGTGTCAGGGCCTCATAGAGTCAGTGGTTGTGCATTGAGTCAGTCTGTTATGCATTGAGTCAGTTTGTCATTCATCAAGTCAGTCTGTCAGGCATTGAGTCAGTCTGTTATGTATCGAGTCAGTTTGTCATATATCAATTTGTTGTACATAAAGTCGATAGTCGTACATAAATGCATGAGTGCATGAATTCTTCTGTCAAAAACAAAACAAAATTGCATTGTTTGCACAAGAGTTTAGTAGACTAGTTGCATGCATACCCGCATATCTGTAAATAAAAAAAAGAGAAGAAGCAAGGAAGTGCTACATCGTTGCTACAGAACGCAAAACTAGGGGCTGTTCAAGCCCAATCAGATTGGACGACATGGTTTCGAGTCACTGAGAGCAAGATTAGAGCAATCTCTAATCACACTCCAGACGACTTTTATCCATCATCCGAAGCTCATCCTCATGACGATCTTCCAGTCTGCCAGGGACGCCATTAACATAATCGTCCGCATCGGGAAAATCCGAACTGCCTCAGGAAAAGCCGTTGGGCATCATCAACATCGGGAAAATCCGATCCGCCTCGTGAAAATCCGTTGGACATCACCAACATCGGGAAAATCCGATCTGCCTCGGGAAAATCCGTTGGGCACCACCATCAACATCGAGAAAATCCAAACTGCCTCAAGAAAAGTCGCCGGGCATCATCAACATCGGGAAAATCCGATCTGCCTCGGGAAAATCCGTTGGACATCACCAACATCGGGAAAATCCGATCTGCATCGGGAAAATTTGTTGGGCACCACCATCAACATCGGGAAAATCCGAACTGCCTCGGGAAAAGCCGTTGGGCATCGTCAACATCGGGAAAATCCGATCCGCCTCGGAAAAATCCGTTGGACATCACTAACATCGGGGAAATCCGATCTGCCTCGGGAAAATCCGTTGGGCACCACCATCAACATCGGGAAAATCCGATCCGCCTTGGGAATCCGTTGGGCACCACCATCAACATCGGGAAAATCCCAACCATCAACATCGGGAAAATACGATCCGCCTCGGGAATCCGTTGGGCACCACCATCAACATCGGAAAAATCCGATCCGCCTCGGGAAAATCCATTGGGAATCACCATCAACATCGAGAAAATCTGAATCGCCTCGGGAAAATCCGTTGGGCACCATCAACTACTTCGGGAAAATCCGATCTGCCTCGAGAAAACCTGCTGGGCATCGTCATCAATTTGCCAGACAGGTAATTCTCTATATCTCCAACCATTGTTTAAAATAATATGACATTCTGCTTTGGTTTCTGTGCAGGGGACCATCATCAACACCGGGAAAGACTGGAACCGACACTGGGAAAGACTGGAGCCGACACCGGGAAAGACTGGAACCGACACTGGGAAAGACTAGAAAACTCCATGAACCATCGACATCATGTCCGACAACAAGTAAGGCGTCATTCTCGCCTGAGATCAACAACGACTCATTAACAGTCAGGTAGAGCATCATTCTTGCTCGAGATCATCTCAAAGGAGGCGCATGCCATCCGCAACCGCGATGTAGGACTCAGCTTCCAAGCATCAACCCAGGCTTTGCAATCCAAAGTTGTATCCTCAGGCTACTTAGACCTTCGTCCTATTCGGACTCGATCAAAGTGGGGACTCTCTATAGACACCGGAATTTGTACCAGTATAATCTCGACTCACCAAAATCAGCAAATTATTTGGGCCAAATGATAAATGGGTCATTGAGACCGAGAAAGTCAACATCTTGAGCCCAAGAAGTCAAACAGGCCGCCTACATTCGTCAAAACCCCCCTGGGGTTTTAATTTTCGGAGGACAAGCCCACACAGAAGTAGGCCCAAAAGCGCGCCCCGGCCCAGAAGTCTCAAAACCCGCCTAGGTTTTGTGAAAAATAGCAGCGTAACGCCGTTTTGTTCCACGTCACCGATCCGAATGATGATCAATTTAAAACCCTCTTAGGTTTTGATTGATTTGGCGCCAAAATCTGCATGCATGCTATTCAATCCCTTGATCTTTGCCCACGTGATTGACCCTGGTTTGACCACTCAAAACCCGCCTAGGTTTTGATCCTTGAAGGGCATGATTCGTGGGGTGTGTTCCCCTTGGTTTCCCTCCATATCTCTCACTCCGTCACCTATAAATACCCCCTCCATTTCATCAACTAGTCTCATCAACTATCATCATCTATCACCCTCACTCTACCCAAATTTCCACTAACTATTCTCACCATCTTTCACCACTATACTCCAATTCTTTCAAAGTTCCATTACCCATACCCTCTCTAATTCTCCCATAACCATTCTTGTCACATCATTATCCTTATACCGTCCTTCTAAACCATTTACATACTACCATCCAAGCCACAAGTCAAGGTCAAGTAAAGGGGTCAATTTCCATCTCATCCATCACCTTTAAATAAGGTTCGTTTATCATTGTTATTATCATCATGTAATTCGTACTTTAAACTTGTACATATTTTGTAAAAAGTAAACATCATGTTTTAATCTTGCATGATTGGAATAATAACTTCGCGAAATTAACCAAACTTCTCCCCGCTCTCTTTCTTTTCAATGTCGATTTTAGTAGAGTCTGTTTTCTAACAGGCGGATTCGAGAGTTCTTACAACTCTTGAATTCATAACCTTACCCCTGAATCTAGAAATCGGGTTCGTAGACCGGAGTCTTTCATTTCTTATTTTATGGTTTGTCGATTTCCTTAAATCGGCTGGCGACTCTTTAAAATTTTATAAATTCGTTTAGTTATTTAAAATATTCGTTTTGCATAAAAATAATTTAAAGAATAATTTAATTCATTTCCTTCGCTAATTCGAGGTTGGGCCCGAAGGAAATGGGCCAGAAATCAATAAAACCCAGGCGGATTTTGTTAATTTCAACCCATCTCACGTTGGCCCGAGGAAGCAAGCGGCCCACCCCAAGAGACATCAAAACCCAGGCAGGTTTTGATAGTCTCTGGTGGCCCATTTGCTCCTTATTGGGCCTGAACTTAGTGATTGTATCCGAATTAAATTATTATTAAACTATTTTGTGCAATTTCGGATAATTTAAATAATAAAAACGGATTTGTAAATAAATAAAGTTTCATTCTCCCGAAAACGATTTTCGAAAATAAAAATATCCTTATTTAAGGATTAAGCAACCTTAGTCGGCTCCCGATCAATTAAGTAGCGCATACGAAAACAATTTCCCCGAACGAGAATTTTCCGGGTCCTACAACCTTGCATTTCGCCGATTGATTACGGTAGATGACTTGACGTCTGCATATCTGTTGAAGATACCCCCGAGGCCGAATTTGTCCAGCACCTTAGGCAGGTTGTCAATGAAGACCTTTGAAGAACTGCCTCCCGAACTGCCATCCCTTCTTCTTCTTGGTGAATTGTCTCCCGAAAAGTCGTTTCTTCTTCTACTCCCCGCTCCTTCCTCTTCACTTTCTCTCTCCATCTCAAGACCGATTGGAGATTTTGTTGTTGTGTTATTCCTACTTATGTTCGAGAATAAGTTAGGATATAATAGGATAAGGAAATAATATTTTTTGACATATTTTTTTATTTATTTTTCCATATTATTTATATTTGTATTTGTCTCCCTAACTTGACAGTCGTTCGGAAGAACGGAAAAAAACTAATTAATTATATATGTGAGTGTGTGCATATTTGTATATAAAGATTGAAAGTCTTGATTGTGATATCCTAAATATAGAGTCATATTGAGATAAAAAAAAAAATTAGTTTCCACTTAAGTTGAAGTTCATAACATCAATTAGTTTATATTTTTAATATAATAATCTATGTACATTACATTCAATATATATGTAACCTCTATTTTGTAGATAAAAAAACTTTTATTTTTTCCCTTTTAATCTTCATATATTGGTATAAATGTGGACTTCTTTTAGTGCACATTTAAATGGTAAAATAGTGACTAATAATTATCGTACTTTTTTATTGGCCAACGTTAATTAGTATTATTTGAAAACTTATTAGCCAATTGCTTTCCATTTCAACTAACAATTGATTTTTAATTTGTCCATTAAAAGGGGTTTACGAAATTGAATTTTATTAATAATCATTTTTATTGCTTTTTACGAAATTGAATTTTATTATTTTGTCCATTAACAGGGGTTTACGAAATTGCTTTTTAATGCTCACTCTCCTTCCCTCACTCCTCTTTCAATCCTCTTTCACTCACTCCTCATCTCAAAATTTAGTAGCAGGTTGACTTGAAGAAGGAGATATTGTGGAAAGTGGGATAATGCAAAGTATAGAAACGATAGATTCACTCAATGATAAGACTTAAACTCGTGGATTTGCTCACCTTTTTTTTAATGCAGGACTTGCAGGACTTGCTTCTCACACTAAGTAAAACTTAGCATTTTCACTAAATAATGGTTTCAGTCTAGATAAGAGAGAAAAATGTTACTCATCTTTGTGTATCTGTCCTTTAATGGCTAGAAACATCACTATTTAATTATATCATCTAAAAGAGAAAACTCTAGAACTTGCCCTCATTCTCTTCAAAATCACACTTGACACATGCATGTTGACTATATAATAAAGACATTCATTTTGCCGATAACCTATATGAGCCGAACAACCACCTGATGTTTATATCCGCCTTTTACCCCTTTTGAGCCTTTATTGTACTTCATGGTTAGCCCTGCTCACTACACCTTTCGCCTTTACATCATTTCCCATCCCTAAGTTACAGTCTAGTTGAGCATATGGTTTCATGGGAAGCTTGTTGGGTGTTGTATGGTTGGTGCATGGTTAGTGGCTCTTTGCATACTAAAAGGAATGGTGAATGAAGTTGCTGTAAATTGTCCATTATTACCCCATTTAGTTTTATTTTATTTTATTTTATATTATTTTTCCAAATGCCAAAAGTAAAAGAAAAAAAAGAAAATACGGAAAAAGGAAAAAAATGAAAAAGAAAGAAAGAAAGAAAAAAGGGTCCAAGTAGAGTCTTCAATAAAGTACGTGTTTGGGGCAAGAGTGGTGCTTTGTTTTGAAATTTCTCCCCTAGCTCCTTCATTATTACGAGTTTTGGTGTGGTTTGGTGTGATGTCTTGCTTAATCATTTCATTCGAGGTGTGTTATTATATGGGAGTGTTTTGTTCACTAGCCTTGGCTTCTTAGGTTCTAATTCCTAAATATTTTCCCTCATTTCCCCTTAGCCTAAGCCTCATTACAATCCTAATAAAAGCTCTCTTAATTGGAAAACTTGCATGTTTGCCCTTAGCGATGGAGAATTTAGAAATTAGGCAAGCCTATGGTAGTATGCATGTTTTGGGAAAGTTTTTGAGCAAACCTTCATTATTCTCCAACACAGGAAGGGAACCACATACCCTAAACTAAGGTTCTACTGATCCCAACTAGTTCGTCGACCATTTGAATGAGCTTGAATTTCATGTAGGGATTGGATAGGGCCAATGTTTTACTTCTTGATTGTGTGATCTCTGAAATGGGTTGTAACTTTGTTTTGATTTGAATCTTCGCTATTGCAAGGCACCTTTTGCTACTTTTGCTCTCAAACGTCTTGCCTTTTGTTCAAATTGTTTTGGGGGGGGGGGGGGAGGGCTCCTCTTGAAGTACCCTTCCTCTCCTAGGTAATTGATGATTAGTCTTGTATGATGAGGACATGCAAGGTTCACGAATTGGGAGGGGGGTGGGGTAGGGTTGATAAACCTTAGTTTCATCGCCTTAAATCTCGATTTTCTAACGTTGTTTCAAGGGTGTTTCACATACTTACCATCAAATCATCTTGGTTTAGCTCATCTTTGCTTATGGTAGCTAAAAGTGTTTAACATTGTTAATTGTAGATGAATTTTAGGTGATTTGTGACATTTTTATGATCATTGAATGAAAGATGTGGAAGCCATGAAGAAACCAGGACGAGAATGAGGTGTAAAGGATCCCAAAGGAGGTGTGTGCAAGAAACCTTACGAGCTAGCACAACCTAGGAGAAGATTTTATGGTTTCCCAGTAGTGGATACCCACCCGTATGCCGCAACACGACCTTGCATCAGTGACAGGGCTACAAGTGCATGCGTATGGTCATAGCATGTCAAGGTCGATCCCATAGGGACTCTATAACGCAGTGAACTAGCCCTCTACTTGATTGCTATATTATTCGGTTTTTTGAGTTTGTTAGCTTCAAATTAAGTAGTGTTATCTAAGAACAATTAAATTAATATAAAGGTTTAATCAATGGTAAAGAATACCTAGGGATTTTCTTTCCTAGCAACGAGTTTGATTATTAAAACCTAGTTTGTGCAATCATTCTTTCATTCGAATCAAGAATCGATAATTATATGAATTCTACCGCTCTTTCGATGCTAAGTAGAATTGTTCTAATTAACCTAACAAACAACTTTCGTACGCTTATCAAATTAATAAAAGTCAAATATTTCAAATTATCAAAGTGATTCCTTAATTCATAGTCTTTTCTCAAATTTCATAAACTAGGAAGAAAAGTTGGTAGTCAGATTCATCTAGTTCACTTTTCTATGCTTCTTAGGATAATCTCAACTTACAAGTATTTAAGGCCTTAAAAATACTCATAGACATGAGTAAACACGACTTTCTATTGCTTCAAACGGAGAATTCAAGCACAAACTATGAATTCTAACCAAACATCATTGTTTCAGTTCGCAAATCCTTAGATAGTTAAAATCTACTCATTCATAGTTATTAAAAACATTATGAAAGTTAGAAACATGATAATCAAACCTCAAAACAAATAAAAGATGAAAAGGGTTGAGCAGTCTTCAAAGAGAATTCTGCTTGAGTCTTTTGATCCCTGGTGGAAATTCCTTCACGAACACGTCAATTTTATCCTTTGATCATCAATACTTGTTTCTCTTGATTTGGTATGGATGAGGGATTGAAGGAGTATCGATGAGTAAAAGGTGAGGAAGAAAAAGAAGTGTTGTTGACAACTTAATTTCGCATAAAATGCCTTAATCCCCCCTTAAAACTGCCAAAAATCCACGAAACCATAAATAATATAGAAAAATAGGACACCATGGACCAAAGTAATGACCATGGGTTGCCTGGAGTGGGCTTTCGACTATTTTTGGCTCCAAAATTCTTGAAATTTCTACCATGGAATGTTGGTGTTTGGGTCTTAAGACCTATAAATTTGCATAAAAAACAGCACCAAGTGTAATAAGGAAATGAGAATATAAATCATCATCTTAAATCAAAATAATTCCTAATCCACTATCAAAATTCTCTAAAATTTAGGTGAAATATGCACTTATCAAACCTCTCTATGTTAACTCCTTGCTTGTCCCCAAGCAAGTACTAGACTTAAAACAAAAGCAAAAAGACTAAAAACAAAAGGACTAAAAAAGAAAAAAAAAACGACTCAAGATGAATAGGAAAAAAAATTTATTTACACACCTTCTCGAGTAAGCATTAACAGAGTTCTTTAACAACCAAGTCTAACCAGCAATAACTCAAAAATTATGAAAACAATTTAGCACAAGTAAGAGGGAAGCTTGCAAAACGATTTTACAACAATTACACTATCAAGATAAAATCAATTAACCCGTTATTACCAATAGTAGCAAATTAGCACATGTGTGAGCATGAAACTAGGAAGATTGAGAACACACCTCACTTTAGAGAATGTGGAAACACTCCTATCATGTGTTTGGATATATATGCAATGACAGTTCTCTCAATACACTAATCTAAGAAGCAATCTACCATATTTTTGCCAATAATCTCAATTCTCCACAACTAGTATGTGTAGGCAGCGACCCTCGAGGGGCAGGGTTAAGCTGTCTACATCACTATTGGGCGAATCGAAAGAATTTGCTCAATCTTACAATCTTCTTATAGGGACAATTTAGTCATTCTTAAGTTTTATTCAACCTTCAAATCATACTATCAAACTGGTACAAATAATTAAGAATAATAAATAACCCATGATAGAAATAATGAATTAACCGTGATAATCATGTTGGGAATTGTAGACTCCAGAACAAATCCTTGTTTAGGAAATTATTTTCGTTGTACTACTTTAAATTGGAAGTCGAATAAGGCTGTTTAAAATTTAATCAAAATCTAATTAATGATTAAAATAAGAATTTTGGCAAATCTTAAAAATTAGTCATGTCCCAATTTATAAGCAGAACTTAATAATTATCCACAAAATTAAAATTCCAAGAATTATCAACAAAGCGGACTGAACCAATGATCCGGCCATTGGTCTGGACAGCTAACCTGCGGGTTAGCATGTCTAAGCTAGTAACTGGGCTTGGTCGACAGTCCGACAAATGAATAGGCCCTGATCAACTAATCCGCAAGTTAGCTAACCTGGTAGAAATAATTCTGCCAAATTCATAAATTTAACTTTTGTAAATGAACTATAAATTTCCAGAAAATATTTCCAGACAAAATAGAAAGTAAAAATTGTCAGTTAATTTTATAGATAAATTAATAAATCAAAAATAAACTCCGACCTACGAATGGGAAATCGGATCCGGGGGTAAGGTTACGAGTTAAAAATTAAAGAACTTCTAATCTGCTCGTGTATAAAATAGTCTCTAATAAAATCAGGTTTATGTATGGTATATGTTTGGTTATTAGAAGGGGAGGGAATGGGAGGGGAATTATTTCTATCTTGTTTGGATTATAAGTGGAGGAGAATAAAATGTAAGAGGGATTAATTGTTGTGTTTGGATAGAAAAGGGAGGGAAGGAGGGGGAGGGAAGAAAAATGAAGTATTTATTAATAATTTTTTTTTAAAAGCATAATGAGTTCCCCTCCCCTTTGTTAACCCTCATATCGAGAGTTAATGAAAAGAACGTTAATGGAGGGGAATGGAGGTAAATAGCCCCCCTCCCCTCCCCTCCTCTCCTATTTATTTTCCAAACAAGGGTAGATGAAATTATTTAATATCATTCCCCTCTTTCCCCCTCTCTTCCCCTCCCATAACCCCAATCTAAACAAAGTGTTAGAGAAGAGCAGAAGAAGAAGAATTTAAGGTTTCATTTATGTAAACTATTATGCTTGCAACAAAAAAGATGTACAAATTATACAAAGTGATAGTGCATGAAAGACTACATGATGAATATAAATTAATACAAGATAAGTAATGCAAACAAACCTTAAATCAGCATGAAAGCAATTAGCACACAAAAAAGGGAGAAAGAAAAGATAAATTAACTTCGCAGTGTCAAAATGTTGGAAATTCTCTCGGGGGGGCTTTTTGTGGTGAATGAGGGTTGTATTTATAGTGGAAATGAGAACAATTTTGAGAATGAAATAAAATATTTGAGGATTTTATTTGGTGAGAAAAAAGGAAAAAGAAATAATAATATTATCGATTGAACAATTGCAATCATATTCGGAAATATAATATTTCCATTGGGTGGAAGTATGGAAAAAGGAAAAAAGGGGAAGATGGCTGCATGGCTTACATGGCTAACCGGCGCGTTCAATAACACAGACCTGCGTGCCCCTTTTCAGATCCTGGTTTCGGGCACGCAGGTCCTGTTGGAAATATTTCAAGATGATGTATAATGAGACCAAGGATGATCAAATTATACAAAAGTCAAGGATCTTTTACGTGGTTCTTTAAGTTTGAATGAAAGAATGTATGAATGGATGGTTAATATGAATGAAATGGACGAACGAATGGATGATATGAACGTGAAAATGGTTGGAATGTAAGTTTCTTGAATGATTGAATGATATTCAAATGAATCTTGAGATTGAAACAAAACAAGATCAATGAAACACAAATAGAAACTCACGAATGGATGATGAACGAATGAAGAACTTGGTTGAAACTTTGATAATGGGGAGAAGGATCTTGGAGGATATAGTCACACCACCTTCAAGAACTCTTCAATTCTACCTATAAGGATGCCAACCCAAGGCTAGAAGTAGAAGAATCTCCCTCAAGAGAATCGAAACTAGCACAAAACTAGAGAGATAATAACTTCATGTTGAATTTGATTTGTATTTGTATTATTGAATAGTGTGTGATTACAAGGCACCCAAGGGGTCTATTTATACTAAATGAGAGGCCCCCTTGGCGTGTACAATCAAGAAAATGGGTGTATCTAGCTTACATCATTCTAAACAAGTATGACATCATAAAGATACAAATGTACATAAGCTAGATTAAAACTATGATAACTTGCTCGTTTCTTGTCCAAATTCCAAGATTCAAAAGCTATTGTGAAGCTCCTTTGATGTAGATCATTTGGTGATAGGATGACTTTCACAACATCTTCATGGATCTTGAGTTATTGAGCAAATTACCGAACCACCCTTGATGAAGCTAGTTGGACGAGTGATAAGCATGAGTGATTGAAGCTCCTTTTGTATGAAATCAAGCATTTGGCTCCCATGATGTATATTTGGGACCAAATCTACATCATTACCCCTTAGTTGAAAAGAGTTTGTCCTCAAACTAGGAAGTTCTTCTCTATCTCCATAATAGGGCTTGAGATCACTCACATTGAAAGTACAACTCCCTTCATAGTCTTCACCAAGTTGTAACTTATAAGCATTGTCACCAATCCTTTCCAAAACTTCATAAGGACCATCTCCTCTTGGTGCAAGCTTACCTTTCCTCTTAGAAGGAAATCTTTCTTTCTTCAAGTGAATCCAAACAAGATCTCCCGGTTCAAATACAACCTTCTTCCTTGTTTTATTCACTCTACTAGCTACATCTTGTGTTAGCTTCAAAGCTAAACTTTGTTGAAGTAGAAATAGGTGTAAGATCCATAGGTTGGAGAGGGTTCCTTCCATAAACCAGTTGAAAAGGTGACAACCCCGTGGCTTTACTTGGGCTTCTATTGAAAGTAAATTCAGCATGACATAAAAGAGTATCCCACCCTTTATTATCTTTGCTCACCAAGATTCGAAGTAGAGCTCCCAAAGTACGATTGGTTACTTCGGTTTGTCCATCCGTTTGGGGATGAAAAGCGGTGCTAAACTTCAATTTTGTACCAAGCTTCTTCCACAATGTTAGCCAAAAATGACTAAGGAACTTTGAATCTCTATCAGTTACCATGGTCTTGGGGATACCATGTAACTTCACTACTTCTTCAAAATATAGATTTGCAACTTTAGTAGCATCATAGGTGGTATGGCATGGAATGAAATGTGCCATCTTTGAAAACCTATCAACGACCACCATAATAGAATCCTTGCCTCTTTGAGTTCTTGGTAGACCAACAACGAAGTCTAAACTCACATCTTCTCATGGACTATGTGGAATGGGCGAAGGAGTATATAAGCCTTGTGGTAAAGCATGTGCCTTTGAAATATTGCAAGTATTACACCTCTTTACCATATGCTCGTCATCTTTGATCATGCTAGGCCAAAAATAATGCTCCTTCATCATAAGATATGTCTTCTCAATACCAAAATGACCCGCCAAAGATCCTCCATGGACCTCCATGATCAATAATTCTCGAATGCTACTCTTGAGAATACAAAGTTGATTTCCCTTAAAAAGAACTCCATGCTCAATATGAAAGAGTTGGTGGGGGTGCTTCTTACATAGCTCATAAACCTCCTTGAAATCCTCATCATTTTCATACAACTCTTTAATATGCTCAAAACCAAGGACTCTTGAATCAAGAATATGAGTGAGTAAGTATCTTCTTGATAAAGCATCCGCTCCTTTGTTAAGATGACCCGCTTTATGTTTGATCACAAAATGGAACGCTTGCATGTACTCAACCCATTTAGCGTGTCTTGGATTCAACTTGTGTTGCCCTTGAATGAACTTAAGAGCTTGATGATCACTATGTAGAATGAACTCACCACTTAGAAGATAATGTCGCCAATGTTCAAGAGCTCTTATAATTGCATAAAACTCTTTATCATATGTACTATACTTCCTTTTGGCTTCATTTAATTTCTCACTAAAGAAAGCAAGAGGTCGGCCCTCTTGAGATAACACGGCTCCAATTCCAACTCCACTTGCATCAACTTCAACTTCAAACACTTTATCAAAACAAGGTAATGCAAGAATAGGTGCATGACATAATTTCTCCTTAATCAACTCGAAAGCTTTATTAGCACCTTTACTCCATGAAAACTCCTTCTTTTTAAACAACTCGGTCATAGGTGCAAGAATGGAGCTAAAATTCCTTATAAATCTTCTATAAAACGAAGCTAAACCATGAAAACTTCGTACCTCATGAATAGATGTTGGTGTAGGCCAATCTTGAATAGCTTTCACCTTCTCCTTATCAACTTGAATGCCATCTTTTGAAAGAACATATCCAAGGAACACGATCTTGGATGAGAAAAAGTGGCACTTTTCCATGTTGGCATAGAGTTGCTCCTTTTCCAAGATGTACATAACCAACTCTAGATGCTTTACATGCTCATGCTCACTTCTACTATACACAAGAATATCATCAAAGTAAACTACAACACATTTTCCAATAAGAGGCTTCAATACATGATTCATTAAACGCATGAAAGTAGATGGTGCATTTGTAAGACCAAATGGCATCACAAGCCACTCATATATCCCTTCTTTCGTTTTGAATGCCGTTTTCCACTCATCTCCTTCATGAATCGTTATTTGATGATATCCACTTCTCAAATCAACTTTGGAGAACACAACACTCCCATGTAACTCATCAAGTAGATCCTCAAGACGTGGAATTGGGAAACTATACTTGATTGTGATCTTGTTTATAGCTCGACAATCCATACACATTCTTTGAGATCCATCTTTCTTTGGAACAAGTAAAACGGGAACGGTACATGGACTCAAACTTTCACGTACTAAGCCTTTGGATAAAAGATCATCCACTTGCCTTTGAACTTCTTGAGCATCTTTTGGATTCATACGATAGGCCGGCTTGTTGGGGAGCATAGAACCCGGAACAAGATCAATTTTGTGCTCAATATCCCTTCTTGGAGGCAACCCATTCGGCATCTCTTTTGGGAACAAATGTTTGAAACGTTCCAAAAGAGGTTTGAGACGTGCATGCTCATGTGTTGGGGACGCTTCCTCTTCCTCCAAGTTAGCTAGAATAAGATCTTTATGCTCTTGAAACTCATGATATTCGACCTTCATGAATGTCACAATGTTAGTCTCCTCCTTTTGTTGTTGTTGAGGACGTATGATCGATGATGGTGAGAGAGGAGCCAATATGATCTTCTGTTTGTTGAGAACAAACGTGTAGTTGTTCATTCTTCCATCATGCGTGACATGCCTATCAAAAAGCCAAGGTCTCCTAAGAAAAATATGGCAAGCATCCATTGGAATTACATCACACTAAATAGAATCTTTGTAGTTTTTACCAATGGAAAGACTTACAAGCACACAGTGAACTACACGAATTCCCTTCCCATGACTTAGCCATTGAATTGTGTAGGGGGATGGGTGTGGACTAACCTCCAATTGTAGCTTATTCACCATGGTTGTTGAAGCAGCATTAGTGCAACTTCCTCCATCAATGATTAAAGAACACACCTTGCCTTGAATGGTACACCTTGTATGAAAGATGTTTTCCCTTTGTTCTTGCTCAACACTTAAGGCCTTTCTTACTACTAGCATTTCACCTTCATCCGCCTCCTCTACTTCTTCCTCATTCACGTCAATGGTGCCATTTTCCTCTTCTTCATTCTCACTTTCATGAGACTCCGGTTCAACATACAAAGCACTTTGATATTCCACCAAAGATACAACTCTTTTATTAGGACACTCCGAGGCATAATGTCCTAAGCCTTGACAACGAAAACACCTTCTTGGGGCTAAGGGTTTTGGGTCTTGGACGTGGGGTTTGGGATGGATGGGGGTTGATTTTGTGGTGCTTTTGTGTTTGGTTGTTTTGTGGGGAATGTGGGTTTTTGTTGTGGAATGTAGGATCATGTGTTTTGTGGGGGTTTGTAGGATGTTTGGTACTTTATGGTCTCTTTTCCTCTTTCTTTTCTTTTCCTTCCTACTTTCAAGGCCAAAGAACTCAACTCATCCAAAGATTGGTAAGAATGTAACTCAACAATATTGCGAATCCAATCATTAAGACCATATAAGAAATGTACCAAAGTTTGTGGTTCATCTTCTTGGAGATCACAACGCCAAAGGAGATGTTCAAATTCCTTTGTGTACTCCTCAACACTTTTGCTTCCTTGAACCAAATGTTGCAACTTGTAATAGTTATCTTGGAGATAACTTGGTGGTAGGAACTTTTCTTGCAACTTTTTCTTCATCTTAATCCACGTTTTGATCTTGTCCTTCGCTTTAGTTTGCCTCTTCTTTTGCAAATTGGTCCACCAATTGGACGCATGTTTTCGCAACTTAAGGGCCACATACTTCACTTTCTTCTCATCATGAACTTCTTTAAGATCAAAAACACATTCAACAGTTTGCTTCCAATCTAAGAAGTTTTCGGGATCAAGATTACCATCAAATTCGGGGATTTCCACTTTGAAGTCAAAATGTTCCTCCTTCCTTGGACGTACACTTCGTTCACTTTGAGCATCTCCTCATCTTCTTGAGGTTCTCTAACAAAAGAATCATCACGCATCTCTCTATGTTGAAGATGCATATACTTCTTCAATTGATCGGTGAGGTAAACGATCTTTTGTTTCATGAATTCTACATCTTCTTGGGAAGTCGTGGATGTATCCGTTGGATTACTTCCACTAGCCATCAATCTTGTTTCAAAAAAAGATCAAAAAGAAACTCACGGTTTGGGTTAGGGGGTAGGGACGAGAGTTTGGATGTGTTTAGGCTAGATTGTGTTTGGTTTAGGGGGTTCTTTGTGGAGTTTATATGGGGGACGAGAATGGAGATGATGGGGAATGGTTTGTGATGAAAAAGATTATATCAAGAACCACAAGATTCAATATCCTTGGCTCTGATACCAATTTTGATGTATA
Organism: Portulaca oleracea; assembly: GCA_029582165.1. Classification (NCBI taxonomy): domain Eukaryota; kingdom Viridiplantae; phylum Streptophyta; class Magnoliopsida; order Caryophyllales; family Portulacaceae; genus Portulaca; species Portulaca oleracea. The sequence goes on from CM055892.1 coordinate 11,765,613, forward strand.
ATGAGACCAAGGATGATCAAATTATACAAAAGTCAAGGATCTTTTACGTGGTTCTTTAAGTTTGAATGAAAGAATGTATGAATGGATGGTTAATATGAATGAAATGGACGAACTAATGGATGATATGAACGTGAAAATGGTTGGAATGTAAGTTTCTTGAATGATTGAATGATATTCAAATGAATCTTGAGATTGAAACAAAACAAGATCAATGAAACACAAATAGAAACTCACGAATGGATGATGAACGAATGAAGAACTTGGTTGAAACTTTGATAATGGGGAGAAGGATCTTGGAGGATATAGTCACACCACCTTCAAGAACTCTTCAATTCTACCTATAAGGATGCCAACCCAAGGCTAGAAGTAGAAGAATCTCCCTCAAGAGAATCGAAACTAGCACAAAATTAGAGAGAAAACAACTTCATGTTGAATTTGATTTGTATTTGTATTATTGAATAGTGTGTGATTACAAGGCACCCAAGGGGTCTATTTATACTAAATGAGAGGCCCCTTGGCGTGTATAATCAAGAAAATGGGGTGTATCTAGCTTACATCATTCTAAACAAGTATGACATCATAAAGATACAAATGTACATAAGCTACATTAAAACTATGATAACTTGCTCGTTTCTTGTCCAAATTCCAAGATTCAAAAGCCATTGTGAAGCTCCTTTGATGAAGATCATTTGGTGCTAGGATGACTTTCACAACATCTTCATGGATCTTGAGTTATTGAGCAAATTACTGAACCACCCTTGATGAAGCTAGTTGGACGAGTGATAAACATGAGTGATTGAAGCTCCTTTTGTATGAAATCAAGCATTTGGCTCCCATGATGTATATTTGGGACCAAATCTATATCACAAGAGTATAAGTTAATTATATAGCCTAAGGAATTATATGTAACAAGTATAAGGATCATATATAAGTGAAACATCAAGAATATGATCAACACGGGTGAATCTGAGATCAACACGAGTCGTGTTGGTCTCTAGAGAGTAAAGGAAATTGTTCTGGGCTCAACACGGGGTCGTGTTGAGACAACACGGACCGTGTTGATCCAACACGGACCGTGTTGGAACCCATAATTTGTTTTAATGACTAACGACTATATAATCTTATGTATTAAGTGTATGATACCAATATTAAGTCTGATATTATAAGTATGCCAACAACTATATTAGTTGACCAAGTCAAGGTCATAATCCATCATTAAGGACCTTAATTATGCCTTTGACTAAGGGGTGTAATTAGGGTTGGATTAGGTGTGGAAGTCTCCTATAAATAGGAGACATTCCCAAGCCATTTGAGATGAACACAAATATCTATTCTATTTTATAATCACATCCTCTCAAATATAGACTGCAGCTATACTTGAGAGAATCAAGTGAGAAACCTATGTCTTGAGTGCAACAAGAGCTAAGGTTTATCCCTTTGAACATTTACGGTACAGTAAATAGTTCTTAAGGAAAATGAGTACGAGGCCATGACTCTTAGCGTTATCCAAACAAGTCAAGTTAACCATTTGATTATTAAGTTCAATCTCCATCTTGTCACATATACCGCTAGAAGATCAAGATACCAAGAGAAGATGATGAAGATTCAAGCTGTTGTCAAACATCATTTTCCAACAATCTTAAGAACTATTTTACGAGACAAGATTGGAGGAGTCTAAGAGTACATGGGACTTCCAAGATTCAAGAGGGATTATAAAGATAAGTTTATATTTTACAAGTTTATTAGTATCAAATTTTCATATAAGTTTATTAAGTTTTATTGAGCAAGTTTGATGATTAAAAGTTTATTAATCATTTGTTTATCTATATGTATTTTGTATAGATGAGACATTGATACATAAGAGTGGCAATATGCAAGTACAAGATCTTGATGTTCATGATGGGAATTGTTGCTTGATTATGCAATGAAGTTTACATGGATTAAGGGCAAGGTAACAACAAGTCATTTACAAGGAGATCAAAGGTAATTAAGTTGTTTATTTGGGGGTTATATGCATGTGCATTGACCATGTTTAAGTTGCCTCTTAATATTACCAAGTTAATACCAATGAATATGTTTTATTACCTTTGACATGTTTAATTGGGTTATAAGAATTGCCATTAAGGATAAGTGTATTGAAATTCCATGATATGGTAGTTGTTGAAGGATGGTGCAAGAAAAAATCAAAATAAATACTTATTTGTTTATTTATTTATATATTATTAAGTGCACCATTGAACACCTACATAAGTTACAAAGTTTATTTAGCTATATGTTTTAAGCTGGCTAGGATATTAAGTTATATGGAAGTTTCATACTAGTAATAAGGATGATGTTATTGTCATTAAAATATTCCTTGGTTGGATGTTTTAAGTTACAAGTTTTTAAGGTGTTTAATGTGGAAATTCATTGTAGCAAGATTATATTTTGCTTCTTATAAGCTGAATTTTTCCATGTTTATTCACATGTTCAAAGTATCATTAAGTTTATTCCGCCTATTGTTTTGATATTAATATGAAGGATGGGTACATGCAAGTTGATTAGACCTTTTATAAATATCATGATTGGAAATTTGTTCCATGTTTATAAGTGATAGGTATGACTGCTTTCATGATTAAAGTTTAACCTATTGTTGTTCAAGTATTGTTTAATAGCATGATCTTTAAGTTAATTTTATGTTTAAGTTTGAAGCATGAAAAATAGAATATGAGTATTGGCATAAGTATTATGTTTCTAATTTATAAGTTATAAATTGCCATGAAATTCTATTTGGTTATTTCAAATTTATGATTCTATTCTTGATTATTGTAATGAGTTTATGCAATTGAAAGTCAAATATGAATTTGATGGGCTTTGCATATAAGTGTAATTTTTATGAGAATGCATATAAGTGGCTTGTTTATTGATTCAAGAAATCCACTATAAGTAATGTGTGCATTAAGGTTCAAATTTCTAATTATTATCATGAATATATTTTTATTATGCTTATAAGTATTGTAATAAGACAAGCATAATAAGTTATTATTGTTATTATTTTACAAGTACATATATATGTGATTATATATGTTGTTAAGTTACTTGGCAACATTAAGTGGTTATTAAGATGAAATAGCAAGTTTGTGTGTACAATAAGCCATATAAGAAATTATATATGAGCAATCATATGTAATTTATTTTGTACAAGTTTATAAATGGCTAATATAATTTCCTAGACATTGGAAATATAAGAGTACACATGCAAGTTAATAAGAAAGACAAAGGATTAATCATGTTTATATGATAATGGTATGTATAAATTTAAGGTACATACACACAAGTTGTCTAGGCTATTTTAAAATATTATTAAGTATACATAATATGGATTCAAGTATGTGAATTCATAATATGTAAGAAAGCTTTCTATGCTTATAAGATGTTGCATAAGTAAGGACTCATGATTATTTATAACAAGTTGAACCTATAAGATTATTTGGCTAATTTTCTTAGCTAATTATGCAAAGGAAATTTCATATGTTTTGTTAAGTCTTTGTACTAAGTTTAAGTCAAGTATGAAATTTATTTTAAGTATTGACTTTCATGCATGTTTACAAGTATCTTGCCATGTGATTCATGTTTATGAATGTTTATAGTGTTTTATGATTTATTCAAGCATGCCAAGAGGACTTAAGGTTTGGTTTGTTCGATTAAAATAAGTATAGACTCTATGTTGTTTATGACATGACAAGTTTAAGAATAATCACTTGGTCCCATAAGTGTTTAAGACAATTTTGCTTGATCTTTTCTAAGTGTAAAATTGATTCATGTGATTATATGAGTATGTAGTGTTGGAAATATTTCAAGAGTATAAGACAATTATAGAGCCTAAAGAATAAAGTATATCAAGTATAAGGATCATATATAAGTGAAACAATAAGAATATGATCAACATGGGTGAAACAGGAAGTAACACGGGTCGTGTTGTCTTCCAGAGAGCAAGGAAAACTTTCCTGGGCTCAGCACGGGTCGTGTTGGAACAACACGGTCGTGTTGCACCCAACACGGGTCGTGTTGAAAGCCAGGATTGTTTTAAATGCTAACGGCTATATGATTTTGTGTAATTAGTATTTGATATTATAATTAAGCACGATTATAACGATATTCCAACAGCTATATGACTTGACTTGGTCAAGGTCATATTAAGATTGTGATCCTCCATTAAAGTCTCTTGATTGTCCTTTGACTAGGGCATCCTAAGTGGGTTGGTATTCTCCTATAAATAGGAGACATCCTAGGCTATTTGAGACACACCATTCTAAGCAATCATATCTTCATTCTTGTCTAGACTGCAGCAATACTTGAGTGATTCAAGAGAGAAACTATTATTCTTGAGTGTTATAAGTGCTAAGTTTTATCCCTTTGAACATTTACGGTATCGTAAATAGTTCTTAAGGAAAGTGAGTATTAAGACACAACTCTTAGCGTTATCCTAGCGAGTTTCCATTGTTTTATACCGTTCCCTTTCCTTCAACAATCTTAAGAACTATTTAGGAATGGCCTCGCTACGTGATATGTCTAGCAATTTCCAAAAGCTAGAGCGCTTTGAAGGAGTGGATTTCCGGCGTTGGCAAAGCAAGATGCATTTCTTGCTAACGATTCTCAATGTGGCATATGTGCTTAACATTGAGATTTCTCCCAAGGTAGTTCAAGAACCTTCGGCCGAGAATGTGACAACCGAGGAGTCTCCAAAAGAAGATGCATTCTCAACGGGATGAGCGACACCCTCTTCGATGTCTATCAACATGTGGAGACGGCAAAGAAGCTTTGGAGATGCTTGAAGCTAAGTACATGTCGGAAGATGCGTCAAGTAAGAACTTTCTTGTTAGTCAATTCATGAAATTTAAGATGGATGATAATAGGAAAATTATAGACCAATTCCATGAGATTTAACGTATTTTAAGTAACTTCAAGCAACACAATTTGAACATGGATGAAACCATAATCGTATCCTCTATTATTGACAAGCTACCTTCCTCTTGGAATGAAACAAAAAGGGCTCTCATGCACTGGAAAGAGGCTATGTCTCTTGAAGGTTTGGCTAACCATCTTCGGATTGAAGAGTAGTTACGCCTACAAGATGGTACCAAAGAGCAATCTAAGGTCCATATGGTGTAAGAGAATAAGGGAAACAAGAATAAGAACAAGAGCCATAACAAAACTAGCAAGGGAATTCAAAAGCCTAAGAAAGTTTGTTGGGAATGTGGCAAACCGGGGCACACAAAGAGAGAGTGTTACCAATGGAAAAAGAAGCATGGTCTTTTGAACAAAGATACATCTAAGGGTAAGAGTAAGGAGAAGGAACCCAATTCCTTCGTGGCCATGATTAAGGATCATATTAACATGGTATCCATTGGTTGTAATGATTGGTATATAGACTCGGGTGCGTCAAGGCATGTTTTGATGCATATCATACTTCAATGCATCAAGAGGAAGCTCTTAAAGACATCACAAACCTTCTACAACTCATTTCAAGTGGTTTCTCACATGACATCACGGGTATCTCCTACACTAAGAGATTTTTGAGCTCCTTATCTCAAGAGTCTTGAAGTTCTCATTCAGCCATATGATAGAGCTATTCTTTATGTACATTTTGGCTTTTGAATCTTTAGTATTGGAGTTGTATTTTAGGAGATATTGTATTTTCTTTAAAGTGATGTAATATGTGAGTGGGATGATGTAAGCCCTTAAGGGGCCTTTTCTTGGTGGGAGGTGACGCCTAAAGGGAGGGATTCTACTATAAATACCCCCCTTAGGTCCTTTGTAAACTCATCTCATTCATATTGAAAATAAACACAAATCTCTCTAAAGTTGCTATGCTTTAGTTTTCTCTCTAGTTTTGGCTAGAGTTCGAAATCCCTTTGGGTTTTCGTGTGGAATCTCCTCTTCTAATCCAAGATTGAGCATTCTTGGGTGGTGTAAAGGAGGAGTAGGAGCTCTTGAAGATTGTGGTGTGGCTGTAGCAATTGGAGAGGCTTTGTTGCTCATTCTATCAAGTTCTTTTTCACGTTTCTCGTTTGGTTCTTTTGAATTGGTACGTTTTTGGTTTTATCTTTTGAATTCTCTTGGTTGTCATACATGTCTAATTATTAGAACTCTCGTTTGAGCCTTTCATAATTCGTCCCTTTCATCCCCTTTTCCATTCGTTCCATTCGTTTTTGAGGTTTCAACAAATCACAAGTTCTATCTTGTGAACGATCGTTTTCTTTCATTTCGTGTATGATGGATTATTTTTGATTCATTATGCATCAAAAGTGGTATCAGAGCTTAGTTTGTTGATACCCCTCGTGTTCTTGCATGTTTTTACACCTTGTTTTCGTCCCATTTGTCTCGCCATCCTAGAGTTCTTCCAAGAACTCATAAAGAACCCATCAAGAATTCATCAAGAATTCATAAAGAACCCCAAGCTCCACAAAGAACCCTAAAACCAAACACAAACCTACCCAAATCCGTCCTTACCTACGTGAGTTCTAATAATTTGACATCAAGATTGAATCAAATGGAAGAGTCTCAATCTAGTTCACCTAAGAATGTCGACGCTATGAGGATGCAAATTGAGATGTTGCAAAAACAATTAAAGACCTATATGGATTTGAATCGTGCTTTACAAAAGGAGTCTTTAAATGTTGATCAAGACGCTTCATATGGCACGCCTAGTCCATTCCCAAGAAGAGGTGAACGCTTTGATTTTAAAGTTGAAATACCTGAATTTGATGGTAGTTTAGATCCAGAGGTATTTCTTGATTGGATTCAAACGGTTGAACGTGTGTTTGATTTGAAAGAAGTTAATGATGAGCTAAAAGTGAAGTATGTAGCCTTGAAGTTGAGAAAGCATGCTAGTATTTGGTGGACTAACCTTCAAAAGAAACGCCAAGCAAAAGGGAAAGACTAGATTCGTTCTTGGGAAAAGTTGAAGTCCAAATTGCAAGGCAAATTGCAAGACAACTATGTCAAACTTCAAAAGCTAGTTCAAGGGTCCAAATCGGTGGAAGAGTATACTAAAGATTTTGAACATCTCCTTTGGTGTTGCGATTTAAAGGAGAATGAGCCACAAGTTTTGGTACGTTTTCTAATTGGTTTAAATGATTGGGTACGTAATGTTGTTGAGTTACATTCTTATCAATCGTTGGATGAATTAAGTACTTTGGCCTTGAAAGTAGAAAGGCAAAGGAAAGAAAGAGGAAAAGATACCATGAGAACGTACCCTACACAAGCCAAACCTTATACCACACGTCCACCTACCCAAACACAATACAAAACTCCACAAAATCAGCCCCCATCCTCCCAAAAACCCTACGGCAAAACCTCACAAAATCAGCCACAAACCCCCCCTCTAAACCCCACGTCCAAGAATCAAGGACATTACCTCCAAGAAGATGTTTTAGGTGCCAAGGGTTGGGTCATATTGCATCCGAATGTCCTAACAAACGTGTAGTCCCTCTTGTTGAATATCAAAGTGCTTTATATGTTGAACCAAATTGCCATGAAAGTGAATATGAAGAAGAGCAACTTGAGGAAGATGACGTTTGTGAAGAGGAAAATGTAGAAGAAGCGGATGATGGAGAATTACTTGTGTTGAGAAGGGCATTAAGCGTGGCTTCTACACCAAACGAATTGGAGCAACGTGAAACTATCTTCCATACTAGATGTACGGTTCAAGGGAAGGTATGTTCACTCATTATTGATGGTGGTAGTTGTACTAATGCGGCTTCTACTATAATGGTTGAAAAATTGAAGTTGGAAGTAAGTTCTCATCCCTCTCCTTACAACATACAATGGTTGAGTCATAGGAAGGGTATAAAGATTGATAAACGTGTGCTTATATCTTTATCCATTGGGAAGAGTTATAAAGATCAAATATGGTGTGATGTAGTACTATGGATGCTTGTCATATTTTGCTTGGGAGACCTTGGCTTTTTGATAGGTACGTCACACATGATGGGAGAATGAACACTTATTCCTTCACCATCAACAAGAAGAAGATCACATTGGCCCCATTGCCACCTTCTTCTATTATTCGGCCACCCCAACAAAAGGAGCAAGAAAAGGAGTCCAATATTGTTTCTTTGCTAAAAGCGGATCAACATGAGTTTCATGAGCAAAAGGAGTTGATTTTGGCGAATTTGCAAGAGGAACAAGCTTCCCCAACTATTGAACACCCACGGCTTGCCCCCTTGATGAAGAGATTTGGTCATTTGTTTCCAAGAGACATGTCCCACGGCTTGCCACCAAGAAGGGACATCGAGCATAAGATTGATCTAATTCCGGGAGCTACATTACCCAACAAGCAAGCATACCGAATGAACCCCAAAGAGTCTCAAGAAGTTCAAAAGCAAGTTGATGAGCTACTCCAAAAGGGTTTAATTCGTCCAAGTATGAGCCCATGCGCCGTTCCGGTGTTACTAGTTCCAAAGAAAGATGGTACTCAACGTATGTGCATGGATTGTAGGTCCATCAACAAAATCACCATCAAATATCGTTTTCCCATTCCACGTTTGGAGGTTCTTGATGAACTTTATGGAAGTGTTGTGTTTTCAAAGAATTTCTCTACTATTATGGCTCCTATGACCGAATTGTTGAAGCAAAAGGAGTATTCTTGGAGTAAAAGCGCTCAATTGGCGTTTGAGAGCATCAAAGAAAAGTTGTGTAACGCACCTCTTCTAGTCTTGCCATGTTTTGACAAAGTATTTGAAGTAGAAGTGGATGCTAGTGGAGTTGGCATTGGTGCCGTCCTTACACAAGAGGGAAGGCCAATTGCTTATTTTAGTGAGAAGTTGAACGAGGCAAAGAGGAAGTATAGTACATATGATAAAGAGTTCTATGCCATTATAAGAGCTCTTGAGCATTGGAGGCATTATTTGCTAAGTGGAGAGTTCATTCTTCATAGTGATCATGAAGCTCTCAAATTCATCCAAGGCCAACATAAGCTTAACCCACGCCATGCCAAATGGGTTGAATTTATGCAAGCCTTTCAATTCGTGATCAAACACAAAGTCGGGCACTTGAATAAGGGTGCCGATGCTCTTTCAAGAAGGTACTTACTTACATATATTCTTGATTCTAATGTTGCTGGATTTGAGCATATCAAAGATTTGTATCAAGATGATCAAGATTTCAAAGAAGTGTATGTTTTGGCGAAGAAACATCCCCATGAAATGTTTCATATTGAAGATGGTTTCCTATTCAAAGGGAATCAATTATGCATACCAAAGACTTCCTTGCGTGAATTGTTGATTCAAGAGGTCCATGGAGGTGCTTTGGCGGGTCATTTTGGTATAGAGAAGACTTATTTGATGTTGAGAGATTATTACTTTTGGCCTAGTATGGTGAAAGATGTTGAGCATATTGTGAAGAGATGTGGTACGTGCAACCTTGCCAAGTCACATGTGTTACCACAAGGCTTATATACACCTCTACCTATCCCATATCATCCTTGGGAAGATGTGAGTTTAGACTTCGTTGTGGGTCTACCTCGAACTCAAAGAGGTAAAGATTCTATTATGGTGGTTGTAGATCGATTTTCAAAGATGGCACATTTTGTAACTTGCAACACTACATATGATGCTACGAGAGTTGCTACTTTATACATTGATGAGATTGTTAAGTTGCATGGTATACCCAAGACTAAGGTGAGTGATAGAGACTCTAAGTTTCTAAGTCACTTTTGGGTTACTCTTTGGAAGAAGATGGGAACAAAACTCAAATTTAGCACGGCATGTCATCCCCAAACGGATGGACAAACTGAAGTTGTCAACCGTACCTTGGGAGCCTTATTACGAGCTTTGGTGAGTAAGGATAAGAAAAGTTGGGATACTTTGTTGAGCCATGCTGAATTTGCTTATAATCGGAGTCCAAATCGAGCTACAAAGTTATCTCCATTTGAAGTTATGTATGGTAAGAACCCTCTCAAGCCCATGGATTTATCTCCTATATCTACACCAACTAAATTCAGTTTTGAAGCTAATAAGAGAGTGGAGGAGATTAAGAAGTTACATGAGGAAGTTCGTGAAAAGATCATGAGGTATACTCAAAGGGTTGAAGAGAAGGTCAATCAAAAGAGGAAGAAGGTTATTTTCAAACCTGGAGACATGGTATGGATTCACCTCAAGAAAGAAAGGTTTCCAAATAGAAGAAAAGGGAAATTGAAACCAAGAAGTGATGGTCCTTTTGAGGTTATTGAGAAGGTCGGAGATAATGCTTACAAGTTGAAGTTAGATGATGGTTATGAGGGAAGTTGTACTTTCAATGTAAGTGATCTCAAACCTTATTATCAAGAAGGAGAAGAGATTCCAAGTTTGAGGGCAAACTTTTCTCAAGAAGGGGTGAATGATGCATATCATACTTCAATGCATCAAGAGGAAGCTCTTAAAGACATCACAAACCTTCTACAACTCATTTCAAGTGGTTTCTCACATGACATCACGGGTATCTCCTACACTAAGAGATTTTGAGCTCCTTATCTCAAGAGTCTTGAAGTTCTCATTCAGCCATATGATAGAGCTATTCTTTATGTACATTTTGGCTTTTGAATCTTTAGTATTGGAGTTGTATTTTAGGAGATATTGTATTTTCTTTAAAGTGATGTAATATGTGAGTGGGATGATGTAAGCCCTTAAGGGGCCTTTTCTTGGTGGGAGGTGACGCCTAAAGGGAGGGATTCTACTATAAATACCCCCCTTAGGTCCTTTGTAAACTCATCTCATTCATATTGAAAATAAACACAAATCTCTCTAAAGTTGCTATGCTTTAGTTTTCTCTCTAGTTTTGGCTAGAGTTCGAAATCCCTTTGGGTTTTCGTGTGGAATCTCCTCTTCTAATCCAAGATTGAGCATTCTTGGGTGGTGTAAAGGAGGAGTAGGAGCTCTTGAAGATTGTGGTGTGGCTGTAGCAATTGGAGAGGCTTCGTTGCTCATTCTATCAAGTTCTTTTTCACGTTTCTCGTTTGGTTCTTTTGAATTGGTACGTTTTTGGTTTTATCTTTTGAATTCTCTTGGTTGTCATACATGTCTAATCATTAGAACTCTCGTTTGAGCCTTTCATAATTCGTCCCTTTCATCCCCTTTTCCATTCGTTCCATTCGTTTTTGAGGTTTCAACAAATCACAAGTTCTATCTTGTGAACGATCGTTTTCTTTCATTTCGTGTATGATGGATTGTTTTTGATTCATTATGCATCATGTTTGCATTGACAAGAGTTTATTCAAGTCTCTCAAACCGGCGGATGATGGTGTGAAACTCTACATGGGCAATAACCATCCGGTCAAAGTTGAAGGCATTAGGCAAGTGGAACTTGTTTTCACTTCCGGTAAATCTTTGCTTTTAAATGATTTGTATTTAGCTCCGGAAGTATGTAAGAATCTTGTATCCGGTTATCTCCTTAGCAATTTGGTTTTATGCAAGTTTATGATGGAGATAATTATGTACTTTCCAAGGGTGGGACTTTTGTAGGGAAGGGATATGCTTATGGGGAGATGTTTAAGTTGAATGCGAAAAGTAATAAAGATGGCATGATTTCCGCTTATATGCATGTGTCTACTTTGAATAAGTCTTTTCTATGGCATGCTAGATTAGGACATGTTAACTTTACAAAGTTGAAAGAAATGTCTAATCTTGATTTGATTCCTAAGTTGAATGATAACATAGAAACGTGTAAGACATGCATGCTAAATAAAATCACCAAAAGTTCATTCTCAAGTGTAAAAAGAACTTCTAAATTGCTTGATTTAATTCATAGTGATTTAGGATATTTTCATAGTACACCTTCAATTGGTGGTAAGAAGTATTATGTGACATTCATTGATGATTATTCTAGATATTGTCAAGTTTATCTTTTGAGTTCTAAAGATGAAACACTTGAAAAGTTTAGAGTTTACAAAACTAGAAGTGAACTTCAATGTGAGACCTTGATTAAAACTTTAAGATCCGATAGGGGAGGGGAATATTATGATCCAAAGTTTTTCCAAGAAACGGGCATTGTTCATGAAACAACCGCCCCGTATACACCACAACAAAATGGGGTTGCGGAAAGGAAAAATAGAACTTTAAAAGAAATGGTGAATTCTATGTTGTCAAACTCCGGTTTAAGTAATGGATTTTGGGGTGAAGCCATGTGAACGGCTTGTTATATTTTGAATAGAGTTCCATTCAAAGGGAATTCTAGTACCCCATATGAGTTATGGAACAAAAGAAAGCCAAGTCTTAAGTATTTTAAGATTTGGGGTTGTAGGGCTATTGTAAGAGTCCCGGAACCTAAGAAAAGAAAATTAGGTGAAAGAGGAATTGAGTGCATCTTTATAGGCTATGCTCAAGATAGCAAAGCTTATAGGTTTTGGGTGGTTGAGCCAAATGAGTACATTTCGGTGAATACCGTAATGGAATCAATAGATGCAATTTTTGATGAGACTAGGTTCTCTTCAATTCCTAGACCGAAAGAAATAACTCAAGATATTGTTCCTCTAATTGAGCCTCAAGATGAAAATCATGAGGGTATATCCATACAAGATGTTCTTCCAACTCATGAGGTTATTCATGATGAAGAAGATGAAAGTATTGAGTTAAGAAGGAGTAAAAGATCAAGGAAACCAAAAGACTTTGGTTCGGACTTCTATGTTTATTTAGTAGAAGGTTCAAGGGACTCAATTGAAAGTGAGACCCTATGTATGTACAACATAGATAAGGATCCTAAAACTTTTAAAGAAGCTATGCAATCTCATGATGCTTCTATGTGGAAAGAAGCGGTACAAGATGAGATTGATTCAATACTGGAAAACAATGTTTGGATATTGGTTGACCTTCCTCCGGGAAGTAAACCAATTACCTCTAAGTGGATCTTTAAAAGGAAAAGGAAAGTAGATGGTACCGTTGAGAGATATAAAGCTCGATTGGTTGTAAGGGGCTTTACTCAAAAGTATGGTATTGACTACTTTGATACATATGCACCGGTGGCTAGGATAGCTTCAATACGTGTATTGTTAGCTTTAGCTACTATCCATAAGCTAGTTATCCATCAAATGGATGTCAAAACGGCATTCTTAAATGTAGAACTAGAAGAGGAAGTGTATATGGAACAACCCGAAGGGTTTGTTGTTGAAGGTCAAGAAAAGAAAGTTTGTAAACTCATAAGGTCCTTATATGGACTTAAGCAAGCACCTAAGCAATGGCATCAAAAATTTGATGAAGTAGTGCTTTCAAGTGGTTATAAGATCAGTGAATCGGATAAGTGCATATACTCTAAGTTTGAGAATGGAAAAGGGGTGCTTATATGCCTATACGTTGATGACATGATGATCTTTGGGACCGACATGGAACAAGTTAATAGGACCAAAGAATTTCTATCCTCGAAGTTCTCTATGAAGGACATAGGTGAAGCGGATGTAATTCTTGGTATTAAGATCATTAGAAATAATGATAAGATAAGTTTATCTCAAGAGCATTACATTGAGAAAATATTGAACAAGTTTGGAGGTGATAAGGTATATCCGGCAATGACACCTTATGATCCGAGTAAGAAACTAGAGAAAAATTTGGGTTCTCCGGTTAATCAACTTGAGTATGCTAAGTTGATTGGAAGTCTCATGTATGCTATGACAAGTACAAGGCCAGATATTGCTTATGCAATTGGCATGTTAAGTAGGTTTACAAGTAATCCGAGTAATATGCATTGGTTTGCAATTCAGAGAGTATTAAGATATTTAGCTGGTACTAAAAGTTAACAACTCACATATAAAGGAGATCCTTCGGTATTAGAAGGATACTCGGACGCGAGTTGGATTAATAAAGGAGTTTTCTCCTCTACCAGTGGATGGGTGTTCCTTTTAGGAGGTGGAACAGTTTCTTGGGGATCTAAGAAACAAGCTAACATAGCGGACTCCACTATGTCTTCGGAATTAGTAGCTTTGTATGCTGCTTGTAAGGAAGCGGAATGGTTAAGGAACTTATTGTTGGAAATACCAGTTTGGTATAAGCCAATGGCTCCAATCACAATTCATTGTGATAGTAAAACTACTCTTGATGTTGTATATAGTCATGTCTATAATGGCAAGTCAAGGCATATTGGTTTAAGACATGTTTACATACATCAACTTATAAGAGATGGAGTAGTGACTTCAAGATATATCAAGTCTAAGGAAAATTTAGCCGATCCTTTAACCAAAGGGTTGTCTAGAGATTTGATAAAAAGTACTTCAAAGGGGATGGGTTTAAGTGTAGCTCAAATATCTACTAATCACAACAAAGACTCAACTTTATGAATTGGAATACCACCAATTTCTAAAGTTCAAATGAGTACGGAGTTGTTTACGATAGTAAGAAGCATCGTTTTTATCCCAAGGTCAAGAGATGCTTAGAAATATGTAATGATAAGAGGATGGGTATTAGTACTTTTAATAGACTTTGTGCAAAGCCTAATTACAAGGGTGGTATAGTTACAAAGTCTACCTATATAAGTGTAATGTGTGACCGCATAAAGGATCTATGAGCTATAGTTCTGAAACACTTATGAAGGATAAGACACAAGGCCGGATAATAGTGTCAAGGTATTTACACTCAAGAATTTAAAATATATGTGTGTTATGAGTATAGTTGATCAATATAAATCCAAAGTTCAAAGCTATGTCTACTTTGTGATTTGGATTCAATTTTGGCTCATATACACTAATTGAAAAGTTCAAAGAGTAATCTACTTTTCATTAGGCATATGTTTTGTGAGTTTCTCTAGTGATTACAAGTTAAGGTATATCTCAAATAGTGGGGAAAAAGCTCCTTAAGTAAAGTTATTTCAAGGGTTTTACATACTCTTGAAATAGCGGGGGATTGTTGGAAATATTTCAAGAGTATAAGACAATTATATAGCCTAAAGAATAAAGTATATCAAGTATAAGGATCATATATAAGTGAAACAATAAGAATATGATCAACACGGGTGAAATAGGGTCTTCCAGAGAGCAAGGAAAACTTTCCTGGGCTCAACACGGGTCGTGTTGCACCCAACACGGACCGTGTTGATCCAACACGGGTCGTGTTAAAAGCCAGGATTGTTTTAAATGCTAACGGCTATATGATTTTGTGTAATTAGTATTTGATATTATAATTAAGCAAGATTATAATGATATTCCAACAGCTATATGACTTGACTTGGTCAAGGTCATATTAAGATTGTGATCCTCCATTAAAGTCTCTTGATTGTCCTTTGACTAGGGCATCCTAAGTGGGTTGGTATTCTGCTATAAATAGGAGACATCCTAGGCTATTTGAGACACACCATTCTAAGCAATCACATCTTCATTCTTGTCTAGACTGCAGCTATACTTGAGTGACTCAAGAGAGAAACTATTATTCTTGAGTGTTATAAGTGCTAAGTTTTATCCCTTTGAACATTTACGGTATCGTAAATAGTTCTTAAGGAAAGTGAGTATTAAGCCACAACTCTTAGCGTTATCCTAGCGAGTTTCCATTGTTTTATATACCGTTACTCCCTTTCGTTCAACATGTAGAATCATAAATTGTTAATTTCCTTTATTCATGGAAATATAAGTAGACAAGAACATGCTTTATTCTTGATATGGAAATATGAGTGGAGTTTTATTCACTTAATATTATGTTTATAAGTTTGATCATGCTAGTAAACTTAAGTATAAACCAATTTTACTACATGCTAATTTAAGTAGTTGTAAGTCATGTACTTGCAACTATAGGCAATTCAAGTTATTCATAAGTGACATGGACACAAGTTTATCTACATGTTTGATAGTTGTAAGCTTCTTATGTTATTTAATCATATTTTAATATGATAAGAGTTTATTAAGATTTTATGCAAGTTCACTATAAGATAAATTTCTTTATGAAATAAGTGAATAGATTGCATAAGATATATGAGAAGATTTCATACTTTTTGTATGGTTTATGTGTCAATATGTATATGTTTACATATGTGTATTCAATGAGTAATGGCATATAAAGCATCAAACATGTTTAGATAAGAATGAGATTGATCGTGATTACTCATGTGTTTTTTAGTGTATTAATAAATATAAGTTGAATACATGTTTGTCCTTGTTAATTTTTTAAGTTTATAAGAGCATGTAGTAAGACATAAGGAAGTATGTTTATACAAAAGGAATTATGCATACTTGTGATAGGCTATAATTCATGATCATGGAAATAGTTATTTTGATGTTTTACAAGTTCTTAAAGTTTAATTTATGAGGTTTCCGGATAATCATGATTGAGAATGGTCTATGTTGTTTGCATAAGTTGAGTATTGCATATATCAAGTTTATTTGCTACATAAGAATTGTATAGTTTTTGTACATTTAATCATACTAAATTCATGATGATATATATATATGTATATATTTATATCAATGGATTTGGAAATGATAAAGTTTAAGCATTATGTTTAAGTCTTCATAGCTATATGCTTTGAAGGGTAGACTTAAATATAAAAGGAGAACATACAACCATGGTGATGTGATGGTTTAATCATATACTTGGTAGTATACTCTACAAGATAATCATTCATGATTATGAACCATTGTTTATTCAATGAGTTAAAGTTATAAGTTCAAGTATGTATGAAAGGATTGAGATGTAATGGTTTAATTACATATAAGTTGGAAATTCGATTTCCATATAAATCAAAGGTTAAGTGGTTTGTCAAGTGTGAGGTTATTTTGTTCACAAGTTCGTATCTATGGTTTTTTGGATGATAAACATATAAGAGGATTCATATCAAGTTTACACACAGTATAGTATGATTATATCCGAAAAATAATATGATGGTTTGTTCATGTTATGATGAAGATATTTTTATTGAGGCCATGGTAAAGATATAATTATATATCTAGTGGACCTTGTTGTTAGAGATGGGTTAAGTAGCCTAAATATCTACTACTTCACAACAATGACTCAACTTTATGAATTGAAATACAACCAATTTCTAAAGTTCAAATGAGTACGGAGTTTTCTAAAGTAGTAGGAAGCATCGATTTTATACATCTCATGTTAAGTGATGCTTAATATCTGTAATGACAAGAGATTAAGTGGTGACACTCTTAATAGACTTTGTGGAAAGCCTAATTACAAGGGCGGTATATTAAAAAGTTTACCTATGTAAGTATAATGTGTGGCCGCATAAAGGAACTATGGGCTAAAGTTCCGAAATACTTACTAAGGATAAGGACACAAGGCCGGATAATAGTGTCAAAGTTTTAGCACTTAAGATTTAAAAACAAACGTATGCGTATTACGAGTATAGTTGATCAATATAAATCTAAAGTTCAAAGACATGTCTACTTTGTGATTTGGATTCAATTTTGGCTTGTATATACTAAGTGAAATGTTCAAAGAGCAATCTACTTTTCATTATGCATATGTTTGTGGGTTTCTCGTGTGATTACAAGTTAAGGTATATCTCAAATGGTGGGGGTGTTAGCTCCTTAAAGTAAAGTTATTTCAAGGATTTTACATACTCTTGAAATAGCAGGGGATTGTTGGAAACATTTCAAGAGTATAAGTTAATTATATAGCCTAAGGAATTATATGTAACAAGTATAAGGATCATATATAAGTGAAACATCAAGAATATGATCAACACGGGTGAATCTGAGATCAACACGAGTCGTGTTGGTCTCCAGAGAGTAAAGGAAATTGTTCTGGGCTCAACACGGGTCGTGTTGAGACAACATGGGTCGTGTTGCACCCAACACGGACCATGTTGGAACCCAGAATCTGTTTTAATGACTAATGGCTATATAATCTTATATATTAAGTGTATGATATCAATATTAAGTCCGATATTATAAGTATGCCAACAACTATATTAGTTGACCAAGTCAAGGTCATAATCCATCATTAAGGACCTTAATTATGCCTTTGACTAAGGGGTGTAATTAGGGTTGGATTAGGTGTGGAAGTCTCTTATAAATAGGAGACATTCCCAAGCCATTTGAGATGAACACAAGTATCTATTCTATTCTATAATCACATCCTCTCAAATATAGACTGCAGCTATACTTGAGAGAATCAAGTGAGAAACCTATGTCTTGAGTGCAACAAGAGCTAAGTTTTATCCCTTTGAACATTTACGGCACAGTAAATAGTTCTTAAGGAAAATGAGTACGAGGCCATGACTCTTAGCGTTATCCAAACAAGTCAAGTTAACCATTTGGTTATTAAGTTCAATCTCCATCTTGTCACATGTACCACTAGAAGATCAAGATACCAAGAGAAGATGATGAAGATTCAAGCCGTTGTCAAACATCATTTTCCAACAGGTCCTGCAGTCAGCTAACCCGTAGTTAGGGTGGCTGGGCTTGACGCACCTAAAGCCTTTGGGCTTGGGCTTACCTCTCTCGCTCTTTTTTTTTTTATTTGTTCATTTGCCTTAGGCTTTTTGAGGGTATAGCTTTTGGGTTTGAGGCTTCATGCAATCGAGATAAATTGGTATCCTAGAAATGCAAAATAATTATTATACCAAACCCGGGACAAAATCCTGCGTCTACAAATATCCCCAACTTTGATCGAGTTTTGAGCAAAACGGTGATCAAAGTAGTCTTGATTTGTGGATATAATTTCGAATATCTTCTTCAGCCAAGGCGACGCTTGGAAGCGGTCTTGTGCCTAACTGTACTTTCTGAATTTATGCATTATATTCGCTCGATGGCGAGGTGTACTGGTCTTCGACCGCGTCGTCATATTGTGATCGCCTAACAACCTGCGAGCATGCCATTGCATTATCAATTGTAAACGGTCGATAGCTGGTAGAGTGGTCTTGGACCGTGTTGTCATATTGTGATCACCTAACAACTTGCGAGATCTGTATCATCATATTGCAAAGGCCAATAGCTAGCAGGATGGTATTATGGATTTTCCCAAGAACGATTTTGATTTTCGGCCTTTCCTAATGTCGATGTTGATGGTCCAGTCTTTCCTGGTGTCGATGATGATTTTCTAATATTTAAGCTATTGGAAGTCAAAACATAAGAGTCCCAACTGAAAAAAAAGGAAAATGTTTGGCATAGAATATGAGTCAATTGAAGAAGTTCAAAGTTGAAAAAAAAAATGAAGGCTAAAGGTCCTATTGATGTACATTTAGAGGCTAAAGTACATCAAGGAAGTAATCAAGAAGAAATCCAAGCTTCTATTGAAGAAGAGATCAAGTCTATCAAATCAAAAAAACGGGCATATGGGATTACTTTGTTCAATATCTCAAGATCTATGGTTCTATTGAAGATGAAGTCTAAGAGTCAAATGAAGAACTTTGGAATATCTTTCTTATGGTTTTTGAATCGTATGATTTGGAGTAGAATTGAGCAAGTTATCATTGTTTCTTTATAGCTATGTACATAGGAGTCTTATGTAATAGTTGTGATGTCATCTTTGTAGTGAATGATGTAAACTTGTGATAAGTGCATTATTTGTACTTATTTTTAGGTATTTTAGAAGCATAATCATGGTAATTTTTGGCTAAAAAGGTGTTTAATCTTCCCCATTTCTCTATTTACGCTTGGTCTTTGCGTTTTTGGCATTGATTTTCAGGTTTAGGGCCAAAAAGGTGATTTTTGGAGCAAATTTGGTAAGGCCAAGGGTACCACGGGCATCAACTACTATTGATAAGACCGTGGTAAAAATTTCAGCAAGAAACGAACAGAAAACAGCGAAACAGCGCCAACCTCGGGCTACCCGTGGTGACAGCCACGGACCGTGGTTGGAGGTGTTTTCTCGCTATGGCAGTTATTTGTGCGGAAATAACCGGTGGAAAAGAAGGGGAACGCGGTTATGCATTATTCTGGGCAGAAAAGAGAGATTTTTAGAGAGGAATTCTTCACCAAAAACACCTCCATTCATCAAGAATAAATTCGAAGGCATTAAAGATTTGGAATTCGAGAAGAAGCACGGAACACTCTTGTGAAGTTCTTGAGAGAATCCTATGAATTTCTCCCTAGTGTTTGCTTTACTCTTCTCACTTTCTCTTCCTTAATTCTAGAATTGATTACCATGTTTAGAACGTATTTCTTGTTTTCAATGAATACTTGTGAGTAGCTTTCGTTCTTTCTAGGGTTTTATGAACCATCAATATGGAGTTTGATTAGAAATGTTTTAGTTTGTACTTGAATTCTCAATTGAATCAAATAGAAGGTTGCGATTTTCTTGCTTACGAATGTTCTTAAGGCCTTGGATGTTTGTAATTCAGAAATTAACCTAAGAAGTACCGAAAGGTGAATTAGGGGAATTTGACCACCAACCCTTCTACCTAGGCCTACGAAAGTTGAAAAAAGGGTAGTAGACTAGGGAATCATTAGATAACCTAACCTTGCTTAGACCTTCAATTCTGTTTAACCTGAAAAGCAGACGAAAGTTGTTGATTAGGTTAGTCAGGATAATTCTATTTAGCATCGAAAGGGCGATAGAATTTAGAGGTTATCGATTCTTGATTCGTTTGATTTACTTTCTTGTGCATGCTTTAATATGGCTTTCAGACCATGTTGTTAGGTGAGTAAAACCCTAGAAGTCTTCATCCATCGAATTACCTCGAGTTAATCCTTTCTAGTCCTCTTTAGTTCTAGTTAGTTCATTAGAAGTCATAAAAAAAAATCATCAACCCGATTGGCTTAGCAATCAAGTAGAGGGATAGTTCACTGAGTTAAAGCATGCCCAACCCCAGCCTCCGAAATTTGAGTTCGACCCCGAGATTGAACACACTTTCTGTTCTCGGAGAAAGCTAGCAAGAAGCAAGAAGAGGAGTCTGCATCACAATCGAAAATGGCCGGAGAAGTACAACCGAAGACATTGGAACAATACATGGCCCCAAATGTCACAGATCCTCCCACGGCCATTAACCCTCCCAACATCGCCAACAATGATTTTGAACTGAAGAATTCCTTGATTAATCTGGTCAAAGCTTCGCCATTTCATGGTCACCCTAGTGAGGACCCCGATCGACACCTCCGTATCTTTCGCCAGGCGTGCGATACGTTCAAGGCGAACGGGGCTTCACTGGATGTAATCAAGCTGCGGTTGTTTCCGTTTTCCTTGGAGGATCGAGTATGGGAGTGGCTAGACTCTCTTCCGCCAAACTCCATCACCACTTTCAATCAGATGGCGAGCACATTTCTTAACAAATATTTCCCGCCAAGTAAGCTGACAAGCCTCCGCAACCAAATATCAACCTTCGTCCAAGAGCCGGATGAGAACCTGTACGAGGCTTGGGAACGGTTCAAGGATCTACTTCGCCGGTGTCCATATCATGGTCTTGAGCCATGGGTGCCCATCCATGCCTTCTACAATGGAGTAGATGATCAGTTGAGGGTGATGATTCTCGCAGCAGCTGGGGGGGAACATCATGAACAAAGCGGTCGATGATCTCTATTCTTTGATCGAGCAAATGGCGTCCAACAGTCATCAATGGTCCAAGTCCCGTTCCTCGAGAACGGGAGGTAAGTATGATGTCGATGCCATTTCTGTTTTGACTGCTAAAATAGATGCTGTGACTCAGAAGATAGACCGTTTGCATGTAAATCCCAATCCTCCCCTACCGTGTGCTTCTTGTAATTCATTTGAGCATGAGACCTTGTTTTGTCCTGTTGGGTTAGCTAGTCCCAAGACCTCGGACCAGACCAATTATATTGGAAACCCAAGACAGAACTTTGACCCATACTCTAATGTTTACAACCCGGGATTTAGATATCATCCTAATTTTTCCTATCGGAATAACAATCCCACGGGACCGCACCAACAACAACAGACCCAAAGACCACCTGGTTTCCAAAGACAACAAGCCCAACCCCAACCCCAGCCTCGACAAACCCAAGAGCCTGACTGGAAGGCATTGGTGGAACGTATGGTTGTGTCTCAAAATCAGCAAGAAGAGACTATCAAGCTTTTAGTTGATAGAGTTGACCAGTTGGCCACTCACAACAAAATGCTTGAATCTCAGATTGCTAGTCAGGCTAGTACTTCCACCACTCCTCCAGGAAAGCTTCCTAGCCAACCTGTTGCGAACCCAAAGGACCAATGCAATGCCATAACCTTAAGAAGCGGGACGCAATTGGCGGGGCCTAGGGGTGTGTGTGATGAGCATGTTGTTGTTGATGTGCATGACGATGATGATGTTGCTGAGAATGTAGTTGATGTTGAGAATGTTGTGAATGATGTGAATGCTAATGTGAGTAATGATGTGCATGAAGAGGTAAATGTGCCTCCTAAAGAACCTGTGATTGATGTTGATGTGCAAGTTGAGAAAGAAGTTTCTAAGGATGCAACAAGAGTTCCCCAAAGAGTTTACACTCCACCCTTGCCTTTCCCTCAAAGATTGGCTAAGGCTAAAAGTGATAAGCAATTCGGGAAGTTCTTGGAGGTCCTCAAGAAACTTCATATTAACATTCCATTCACCGATGCCCTGTCTCAAATGCCTTCCTACGCTAAATTTTTGAAGGAAATTTTGACATACAAGAGGAAGTTGGAAGAGCATGAGACAGTGGCATTGAACGATCTTGATGTCGTGCTCTAAAATAAGCTTCCCCCGAAGCTTAAGGATCCCGGTAGCTTCACCATTCCTTGTGAAGTTGGAAAGATTTCCATAGATCGTGCATTATGTGATCTTGGTTCTAGTGTGAGTCTTATGCCCCTCTCTTTGTCCCAAAAGCTTGGTATGGGTGAACTAAAACCCACTACCATTTCCCTCCAGTTGGCCGACCGATCGGTCAAGTTTCCCATAGGAATTTTAGAGGATGTCCCCATTAAGTTGGGTAGCTTCTTTGTTCCTGTTGACTTTGTTATCCTAGAGATGGAGGAAGACACCCGTACCCCTATTATTCTTGGTAGAACTTTCATGGCTACGGCTGGGTGTTGTATTGATGTGAAAAATGGTAGGATGTCCTTTAGTATAGGAGGTGAGAAAGCTGAGTTTAATTTGTTTGAAGCTGCTAAATTCCCTGCATTTTCTGATGATTGCTTTAGAGTGGATATCATTGATTCCATTCTTAGGGAAGATAGCACTAACATTCGTTCTCACGATCCTCTTGAGCTTTGTTTGTTGTCTATGATAAAACCGGGATCACGATCCCGAGGTTGCCCATTGTGTGAAGCTCTTGCAGGTATCCCCAGAAGTTCCACTAACGCTGGAAACGGTGGAGGCACTAGAGGTTGAAAGCAAAAGCAAGCAAGCTTCGAGCGAGAAGGAAGCACCACAGGTAGAACTGAAACCTCTCCCTTCTTCCCTAAGGTATGAATTTCTTGGCCCCGATTCCTCTTATCCTGTGATTGTGAATGCAAACTTGAATGATGCTGAGATTGATTCATTGTTGAGAGTCCTTAGGTCGCATCGTAAGGCCATTGGCTATACCATAGATGACCTTAAAGGAATTAGTCCCTCATTTTGCATGCATAGGATTTTGATGGAAGATGATTATAAACCCACCATTCAAAGTCAAAGAAGGTTAAACCCTAACATGAAAGAGGTGGCGAAAAAAGAGGTCTTGAAATTACTTGATGCTGGGATTATCTACCCTATTTCTGATAGTGAGTGGGTGAGTCCGGTGCATGTTGTGCCTAAGAAAGGGGGGATGATTATGGTGAAAAATGAGAACAATGAGTTGATTCCTACCAGGACTGTTACGGGGTGGAGGATGTGTATTGATTACCGCAAGTTGAATGATGCCACCCATAAAGACTATTTCCCTCTCCCCTTCATTGACCAAATGCTTGAAAGACTGGCGAATAATTCATTCTTTTGTTATCTAGATGGGTATTCCAGGTTTTTCCAAATCCCTATCCACCCTAGTGATTAGGAAAAGACCACCTTTACATGTCCTTACGGTACATTTGCCTATAGGAGAATGCCATTTGGGTTGTGTAATGCACCCGCTACTTTTCAACGATGCATGATGGCTATTCTCTGATTTTATTAAGGACATTATGGAGGTGTTTATGGATGATTTTTCAGTCTATGGCAATTCTTTTGATCATTGTTTGAGAAATCTTGCTAAAAGGTTGTCTCGATGTGAAGAAGTGAATTTGGTTTTGAATTGGGAGAAGTGCCATTTCATGGTACAAGAGGATGTAGTCCTTGGTCATGTTGTGTCAAGCAAAGGCATTGAGGTTGACAAAGCAAAGGTTGAGGTGGTTGAAAGATTACCACCTCCAACTTCTGTTAAGGGTGTTAGGAGTTTTCTTGGACACGTTGGTTTCTACCGACGGTTCATAAAAGATTTTTCAAAAATTGCTAGACCTCTCACCCGATTGCTTGTCAAAGATGTGCCTTTTGAATTTGATGATGTTTGCTTGAGTGCTTTCAACAGGTTGAAAGAAGCTTTGATCACTGCGTCTATTATGCAAGCCCTGGATTGGAGTTTACTGTTTGAAGTGATGTGTGATGCGAGTGATTACGCATTGGGGGTTGTTTTAGGGCAAAGAAGAGATGGCAAGCCTTTCGCCATCTATTATGCGAGCCCAACTCTGGATGAGGCTCAAGTCAACTACGCCACCACGGAGAAGGAGTTCTTGGCGGTCGTTTTCGCCTTGGAGAAGTTTCGACCATACTTGATCAACTCCAAGGTGATTGTGTTTACCGATCATGCCGCCATTCGACACCTCATGAAGAAGTCGGACTCTAAACCTCGGCTCATTCGCTGGGTGTTATTACTCCAAGAGTTCGATTTAGAAATTTGGGACAAGCCCGGATTGAAAAACGTGGTGGCCGATCATCTCCCTCGATTGGAGGATTTTCCGAAGGAGAAGCTCCCTATTGATGATTCTTTTCCTGAAGAGAAGCTCATGGCCGTGTGTACCCCATTCATTCCATGGTATGTCGACTACGTCAATTATCTTGTGTATGAAGTGTTGCCACCGGACTTATCATATCAACAAAAGAAGAGGTTCCTATTCGAGGTGAAGAGCTTTGTTTGGAAGAACCACTTCTTTTCAAGCTATGTGCCGATGGGGTTTACCGGAGATGCATTCCGGAGGAAGAAGTTCAAGGAGTGCTACATCATTGCCATTCCACGACCTATGGTGGACATTTCGGCCCCGATAAAACCGCTTCCAAGGTCTTGCAAGCCGGCTTCTATTGGCCGACCCTCACCAAGGAGTATGTGCTAGCATGTGATCGTTGTCAACGGATGGGTAACATTTCCAAGAGGCATGAGATGCCCCAAAGCGGAATTCTTGAGGTTGAGCTCTTCGACGTGTGGGGGATAGATTTTATGGGTCCTTTCCCTCCATCTCACAAGAACCTCTACATCCTTGTTGCTGTGGATTACGTATCCAAATGGGTCGAGGCGATTGCATCTCCGACCAATGACTCAAGGGTCGTCATCAAATTCCTCAAGAAGAACATTTTCGCTCGATTTGGCACTCCTAGAGCCTTATTGAGCGATAATGGCACCCATTTTCATAACCGGCCACTAGAAACTCTCGTGAAGAAGTACGGGGTGTTCCACAGGGTGGCAACACCTTACCATCCTCAAATAAGCGGGTAAGTAGAGCTTTCGAATAGGGAGTTGAAGAGCATTCTCGAGAAGACGGTTGACCGATCTCGAAAGGATTGGTCATTGAAGCTTGACGACGCCTTGTGGGCGTACCGCATGGCGTTCAAAACTCCCCTTGGCACCACTCCATTCCGGTTGATGTATGGGAAGCCGTGTCATTTGCCCGTGGAGTTGGAACATCGAGCATTTTGGGTTGTCCGAACTCTGAATTTTGATGCAAAGGCAACCGGTGAGAAGCGAATGCTTCAATTGCAAGAATTGGAGGAATTGAGGTTGCAAGCTTATGAGAGTTCGAGGATCTACAAGGAAAGGACCAAGAAGTGGCATGACAAGTTCATCTTGCCAAAGAGTTTTAAGGAAGGCGACATGGTCCTTTTGTTCAACTCGAGATTGAGATTGTTTCCGGGAAAGATGAAATCCCGGTGGTCCGGACCATTCCAAGTTATGAAAGCATATCCTCATGGAGCTGTGGAAGTTTAGAGTGAGTCTACCGGCACATTCAAGGTCAACGGGCAGTGACTTAAACCATACATCACAGGCCAAATTGAGGAGGAAGGGCCAGGTGAGTGAGGGGATTGGGGTTCGTCATGGTCGGACTCAGGATCATACGCGATAAGATCTAGGGGAACCGGGCCAACTTCTCCTTCCTACCGGGAGGGGATGGAGACCCGGTTCCCCTAGATCTTATCGCGTATGATCCTGAGTCCGACCATGACGAACCCCAATCCCCTCACTCACCTGGCCCTTCCTCCTCCCACGCTTTCAACATGGATAACGTTTCGACTACACTTCGCGAGATCTGCGACTAGCAAACCTCCCTTAGGGAGTATGTTCGATCGGAGCACATTGAGCTTCGGGGCATGATTGCGTCGCAAAACCAACATTTGACTAGCATGAGCGAGTGTTTATCCGTGATGCGTGGTTGGTTTGAGAGCCATGGAGCTCAGATCCCTTACCCTTACCCTCCTCCCCCTCCTGATGCGTGATGTTTGTTCGTTGGCTTTTCCTTCCCCCCTATGATTGTTTGCTTCTGTTTAGCATTGAGGACAATGTTGTGTCCTAGCATGGAGGGGTTGGTTAGTTTTGTGTGATTTGGTTGTCTTGTTGATTTGGTTGCTATGTTTCGATGATTGGTAATAATTTTTGGGAGAATGACTTGTGTATATACATTTGTACATATTTTTGCATCATGCATATAGTTTGCACATCATTTAGCATATAGTGGTGTTTCATTAGTCTAGGCGTGTCCTTTCTTTCTTTTATTTTTACTTGTTTTTCTTCTTAGGTAACCACTTAAGCATGTAGTTTACATTTAGTTTAATTGCATTTAGTTCATCTAGTTAAAAATAAAAAAAAATAAAAAAAAACAAAGAAAAGCCAAAAAAATTAGAAAAATCAAGCAAAAAGAAAAAAATAGAATAGCCTTAGGATTAGGTTAGGTAAGCCTCCAGTGATGATTGTAAGCTAGCTAGTATTTCTTGTAGCTTTGTTTAGCCTTTGCGTAGCCCATAAGTGATTCAAAGAATTGAAAAGAAATTTTGAAAACATCTTGATTTGGGTTTACATCTTGATAGTGAAGATTTATTGCCCTTCTTGACCCTTTGATGTGAGCTTAGCATTTGTATGTTTATGTTCTTTGATTGGTTGTTGAGCACAAACCCGTGAGACCACTTAGCCAAAATGACTAATCATTTTCATTAGTCTCATAGTTCCATGTGTAATTCAACCTTGGTTGCGATCTCTAGAACTTGCTTTTCATCTCTTTGAAACTGCATTTTGCATCATGCATTGACAACATGATTGAGGCATTCATTCGCACATATTGTAGCTACATAACCAAATAGCCACCCTATTCATGTAATTCCCCGCCTTTAACCCCTCTTTTAGCCTTTGGTTACTCCGATTTCTCAAAATAACCAAAATTATAAGCCTTGGCCAATTACATATCTACCTACCTTAAGCCATTGCTTGGAGTATATTGAGTGTGGTTGATGGGGTTACTTGTGAATACATTCGCAAAACAGTGTGTTGGGAAAGTCATGAATAGGAAGTGTTGGGATTTTTCTCACTTATGTAGCATCAATGTAGTGACTATGTTAGCAAAACCCGCCAAGTTTTGTACTTAATTTTGCATATGATTTGCACTTGCCAATCACTTGCTTCGGAAAAAAGAAGTGAGAGAACAATCCAATAGCAAAAAGGAAATAAAAAAAAAGAGAAAAGAGAAAAAAAGAAAAAAAGTAAAAAAAAAAAAGTGAAGCACAAGTGTGATAGCAAGTGAGGAGTCTAGTAATGAGGCGGTTTCTAATAAATGTTTCGGGATTGTTGTGATTGTTTATGGGCGAGTAAGGTTCAATGACATTGAGTGAGGTTGGAAAAGTATAACTCCAAGCTTGGCTTCGAGCTCCACTTATCCAAATATTTTCTGTCCCTTACCCCTAACCTTGGCCCCGTTACAACCCTTTCAAAGACCTCTTGATTGTCATTTGCATTTTGCATATAGCAGTAGAGAATCGAGATGATCAACAAGCATATAGTAGATTGTTTCCTAGGCTAGAGTATTGAGAGAACCAAACATCGAATTCATTTTGAAAACACATGAGAGGAGTGTTTCTACACCCCCAAAAGTGAGGATTGCTCTCAACCGTTTTAGTTTCATACTCGTACATGTGTTTTTTCGCTAATTCGGTGACGGAAGGTGACTAATTTGATCTTGATGGTGTGATTCCCCTAAATCCTTTTCGAAAGTCTCCCTCTATCTTGTGCTAAAATGTTTTAATCGCTTTTGGGTTGTGTTTTGGTTGGACAAAGTTGCTTGAGAGTTCTGCTAATGCTTACCTGAGGGGGCTTGTACATAGGATGTTCGAGTCCTTCTTTTCTTTTTCTTCTTTTCAATCCGTTTTTCCTAGTTTTGAGTCTAGTACTTGCTTGGGGACAAGCAAGGTTTTAGCATGGAGGGGTTGATAAGTGCATTATTTGCACTTATTTTATGTATTTTAGAAGCATAATCATGGTAATTTTTGGCTAAAAAGGTGTTTAATCTTCCCCATTTCTCTATTTACGCTTGGTCTTTACGTTTTTGGCATTGATTTTCAGGTTTAGGGCCAAAAAGGTGATTTTTGGAGCAAATTTGGTAAGGCCAAGGGTACCACGGGCATCAACTACTGTTGATAAGACCGTGGTAAAAATTTCAGCAAGAAACGAGCAGAAAATAGCGAAACGGCGCCAACCTCGGGCTGCCCAAGGTGACAGCCACGGACCGTGGTTGGAGCTGTTTTCTCGCTATGGCAGTTATTTTTACGGAAATAACCGGTGGAAAAGAAGGGGAACGCGATTATGAATTATTCTGGGCAGAAAAGAGAGATTTCTAGAGAGGAATTCTTCACCAAAAACACCTCCATTCATCAAGAATAAATTCGAAGGCATTGAAGATTTGGAATTCGAGAAGAAGCACGCAACACTCTTGTGAAGTTCTTGAGAGAATCCTACGAATTTCTCCCTAGTGTTTGCTTTACTCTTCTCACTTTCTCTTCCTTAATTCTAGAATTGATTACCATGTTTAGAACGTATTTCTTGTTTTCAATGAATACTTGTGAGTAGCTTTCGTTCTTTCTAGGGTTTTATGAACCATCATTATGGAGTTTGATTAGAACTGTTTTAGTTTGTACTTGAATTCTCAATTGAATCAAATAGAAGGTTGCATTTTTCTTGCTTACGAATGTTCATAAGGCCTTGAATGTTTGTAATTCAGAAATTAACCTAAGAAGTACCGAAAGGTGAATTAGGGGAATTTGACCACCAACCCTTCTACCTAGGCCTACGAAAATCCGAAAAAGGAGTAGTAGACTAGGGAATCATTAGATAACCCGACCTTACTTAGACCTTCAATTCTGTTTAACTTGAAAAGCAGACGAAAGTTGTTGATTAGGTTAGTCAGGATAATTCTATTTAGCATCAAAAGGGCGATAGAATTTAGAGGTTATCGATTCTTGATTCGTTTGAGTTACTTTCTTGTGCATGCTTTAATCTGGCTTTCAGACCCTGTTGTTAGGTGAGTAAAACCCTAGAAGTCTTCATCCATCGAATTACCTCGAGTTAATCCTTTCTAGTCCTCTTTAGTTCTAGTTAGTTCATTAGAAGTCATAAAAAAAAATCATCAACCCGATTGGCTTAGCAATCAAGTAGAGGGATAGTTCACTGAGTTACTAGACCAAGTCCCTGTGGGATCGACCTTGACATAGCTACAATGGTACCCGTGCGCTTGCGGCCCTGTCAACTTGTAATATTTGATTCTTAATGAGATGGTCACGCCTAACGGGTCCTAGAATCACTATAAATTGACCCTTTGGGAGCCTCTTGTACCACACATTATTCAATATCAATCAAATACAAATCAAAACACACATGTTTTTCTCTCTAGTTTCAAAAATAGAATTGTTGTTCTCTTGAGGGAGGATTACGCAAATCTCTACTTCTATTCTAGGGTTGGCATCCTTAGAAGGTGAAAGGTAGAATTGGAGGAACCATTGGAGTGGTGTGCCTATATCTCCATTGAAGTATCCAAAAGCCATTATCAATCTATCTATCTTAGTGAGTTTCAAAATTTGTTCGTTTGATCTTTTCTTTCACATTTACATTGTTTCATTCGTAATATCATTCGTTCCTAAGCCTAAACCACCATAAACTTGCGTTTCCATACATCCATTCACACGTCATACATTCATTCTTAAAGAACCACTTAAAGATCCTAGTCTTGTTGTGTGATTTGATCATTTTGATCCTATCATACATCAAAATTGGTATCAGAGCCTAGGAGATTGATTCTCGTGGTTCTTGTTACCATATTTTTGCAATCTTTCCCCTACATCTTCATCACACAAAAAAGCCCATAACACGTCCCACACAAAAACTCCACAAAGAACCCCCAAACCAAACATATTCCCCTATCAAATCATAGCCAAACACAAACCCCATGTCACCTACACCCAAAACCCCAAAACCGTGAGTCTTGAAGGATCTTTCTCGCTAAGATTGATTCTAAATAGCTAGTGCAAGTTCTCCAACGAATTCACCCATGAATTCCCAAGAGAATGTAGAAGGAATGAAGCAAAAGATCGCTTATCTCACCGACCAATTGAAGAGGTATATGCATCTTCAACAAAGAGTGATGCGTGATGAGAATGATTCTCGTGATGGGAATCCCCAAGATGACGAAGAGGACATACAAAGTGAAAGGAGTAGATGTCCAAGAAGGGAGGATAGGTTCGATTTGAAGGTGGAAATACCAGACTTTGAAGGGAGTCTTGATCCGGAGGTTTTCTTGGATTGGATGCAAACCGTGGAAAGAGTCTTTGATCTCAAAGACGTGAATGATGATAAGAAGGTCAAGTATGTTTCCTTGAAATTACGAAAGCATACAAGCATTTGGTGGACAAACTTGCAAAAGAAGCGAGAAGCTAAAGGAAAGGATAAGGTACGTTCATGAAATAAGACGAAGAAGAAGCTTCAAGAGAAGTTCTTACCACCTAGCTACCTACGTGACAATTACTAAAAACTTCAAAAGTTGATCCAAGGAGGAAGAAGCGTAGAGGAGTACACCAAAGAATTCGATTATTTTCTTTGGAGGTGTGACCTTAAAGAGGACGAGCCACAAACTTTGGTACGTTATCTTATTGGTCTTGATGATTGGATTAGACATATTGTTGAGTTGCAACCATACAAAACTTTGGATGAGTTGAGTTCTTTATCACTTAAAGTTGAAAGGAAAAGGAGAAATAAAGGTAAAAAAGTCTTGAATAAGTACCAAACTCCACAAAAATCAACGTACCCTACACTCCCCTTCCCTACACAACAAAGACTATCCATATCTTCCAAACCACCCTACGTCAAAAGCACCACAAATCAGCCCCAAACCACCCTCAAACCCACTATCCCTGAACTAAGAACCCTTGCCCCAAGGAGATGTTTTCGTTGCCAAGGTTTAGGTCACTATGCTTCGGAGTGTCCTAACAAGAGGGTAGTATCTTTGGTTGAATACCAAACGTCATTATATGTACAACCAGAAGGTGATAATGATGTATATGAGGAAGAAAATGAGGAGACTAATGTAGAAGAAGAGGAGTATGTAGAGGAACCGGATAATGGAGAGTTACTTGTTGTAAGGAGAGCCTTGAATGTAGCTCATGTGCCGGATGATCAAGTACAAAGGGAGGCTATCTTTCACTCTCGCTGTACCATCAAAGGAAAAGTATGTTCATTGATCATAGATGGAGGAAGTTGCACCAATGCCGCCTCTACAACAATGATCAAGAAGTTGCAATTAGAGGTTAGCCCTCATCCCACACCTTACACCATACAATGGCTAAGCCAAGGCCAAGGCATTCGTGTGGACCAAAGAGTCTTAGTAAGTCTTTCTATTGGCAAGAGTTATAAAGATTCATTATGGTGTGATGTCATTCCTATGGATGCATGTCATATTTTGTTGGGAAGACCATGGTTATTTGATAGGAGTGTCATACATGATGGGAGAGCCAACACTTACATCTCACCCTCAATCGAAAGAAGATCACTTTGACACCTCTAGCACCATCTTCTATATCTCGGCCTAAGGAGAATGAAAGCAATATTGTGACGTTTATGAAGCCAGAATATCATGAGTATGAAGAGCATAAGAGTCTTATTCTTGTAAACTTGGAGGAAAGCAAGACGTCACCAAGCAACTATCCATTCTTGAATCCCCTTTTGGAGCGATTCGCTCATATGTTCCCTAAGGAGATGCCTCATGTGTTACCACCAAAACGAGAGATTCAACACAAAATAGATCTTGTCCCAGGATCTATGCTACCAAACAAGCCGGCCTATAAAATGAATCCAACGGATACAAATGAAGTGCAAAGACAAGTGGAAGAGCTATTAGCTAAGGGTTTGATTCGTGAGAGCCTTAGCCCTTGTGCTGTTCCCGCCCTATTAGTACCAAAGAAGGATGGGTCACAAAGAATGTGCATAGATTACCGCGCCATCAACAAAATCACAATCAAGTATAGGTTTCCAATACCTAGACTCGAAGATCTATTAGACAAGCTACATGGAAGCATGGTATTTTCCAAGATTGATCTTAGAAGTGGATATCATCAAATAAGGATCCATGAAGGAGACAAATGGAAAACGGCTTTCAAAACCAAAGAAGGATTATATGAGTGGCTTGTGATGCCATTCGGTCTTACAAATGCACCATCAACATTTATGAGACTCATGAATCAAGTCTTGAAACCTCTTATTGGTAAATGTGTTGTTGTATACTTTGATGACATTCTTGTGTATAGTAGAAGTGAAAAAGAACATGTGAAGCATTTGGAGTCGGTCATGCTCCTTTTGGAACGTGAAAAGCTCTATGGAAACTTGGAAAAGTGTAATTTATTCACGTCCAAAGTTGTGTTCCTTGGATATGTGCTATCAAGTGAAGGGATCCAAGTAGACGAAAAGAAAGTGAAAGCTATCAAAGAATGGCCAACACCTACGACCATTCATAAGGTACGAAGTTTTCATGGCTTGACATCTTTCTATAGAAGATTCATCAAGAACTTTAGTACTCTTTTATCTCCTATAACTGAATTGATGAAGAGTAAAGAGTTATCTTGGAATGAAGCCGCAAATAAAGCTTTTGAGTTGATTAAAGACAAGCTATGTAACGCCCCTATTCTTGCATTACCTAGTTCCTCTAAAGTGTTTGAAGTCGAATGTGATGCAAGTGGAGTTGGGATAGGTGTTGTTCTATCTCAAGAAGGTCGCCCAATAGCTTATTTTAATGAAAAGCTAAGTGAAGCAAAGAGGAAGTATAGTACATATGACAAAGAATTCTATGCCATCATAAGGGCATTGGAGCATTGGAGACATTATTTGTTGAGTGGAGAATTCATACTTCACAGTGATAATGAAGCATTGAAGAACATACAAGGACAACATAAGTTGAACCCTCGTCATGCCAAGTGGGTAGAGTTCATGCAATCTTTTCATTTTATGATTCATCATAAAGCGGGTCACTTGAATAAAGGAGTCGATGCTTATCAAGGAGATATATGTTGGTTCATATACTTGAATCTAGAGTGCTTGGACTTGAGCATATCAAAGCATTATATGACGAGGATGAAGATTTCAAAGAAGTTTGTGAGGAATGTAAGAAGCATCCCCACCAATTCTTTCATATTGAGCATGGATTTCTTTTTAAGGGAAATCAATTATGTATTCCTAAGAATAGTATTCGTGAGCTATTGATATTGGAAGTGCATGGAGGATCTCTTGCTGGTCATTTTGGAATAGAGAAGACATATCCTATGATGAAAGAACACTATTATTGGCCAAAAATGATCAAAGATATCGAGCATATGATCAAGCGTTGTAATACGTGCAATCTTTCTAAAGCTCATGCTTTACCTCAAGGATTATATACGCCCTTGCCTATACCTCAAGGTCCATGGGAAGATGTAAGTTTGGATTTTGTGGTTGGGTTGCCAAGAACTCAAAGAGGTAAAGATTCTATCATGGTAGTTGTTGATCGTTTCTAAAAAATGGCACACTTTATAGCTTGCCATACTACATATGATGCGGTCAAAGTAGCAAATCTATATTTTCAAGAAGTTGTGAAGCTTCATGGAATTCCTAAATCCATGGTTAGTGATCGTGATTCAAAGTTCCTAAGTCACTTTTGGTTGACCTTATGGAAGAAATTGGGAACTATGTTGAAGTTTAGTATGGCTTGCCACCCACAAACAGATGGACAAACCGAGGTCACTAATAGAACCTTAGGTACCTTACTAAGGTCATTGGTGAACAAGGATAAGAAGGGTTGGGCTAATCTACTATGTCATGCTGAATTTGCTTTCAATTGTACACCCAGTAAAGCAACGGGATATTCACCATTTCAAATTGTTTATGGGAAGAATCCAATTACACCTATAGATTTGACACCTATAACTTCTACTATGAAGTTCAGTTTTAAAGCAAATAAACGAGTTGAAGAGATTAAGAAGCTACATAGTGAAGTAAGAGAGAAGATTACGAAGTATACTCAAGAAATTGCTAGTAAAGTGAATAAGGGAAGGAAACGAGTTATTTTTGAACCCGGAGATCTAGTATAGATACATTTGAAGAAAGAGAGGTTTCCTTTAAGAAGAAAGGGTAAACTTGTTCCTATAAAAGATGGACCATATGAAGTATTGGAGAGGATTGGAGATAATGCTTATAAGTTGAAGTTCGGAGATAACTATGAAGGAAGTGTTACTTTCAATGTAAGTGATTTGAAACCTTACTATGCTCAAGAAGATGAGTTACCTAGTTTGAGGACAAACCCTTCTCAACTAGGGGGGAATGATGTACATTTAGAGGCTAAAGTACATCAAGGAAGTAATCAAGAGGAAATTCAAGCTTCTATTGAAGAAGAGAACAAGTCTTTATCAAATCATACTATGAATGACATCAACGGGCATATGGGATTACTTTGTTCAGTATCTCAAGATCTATAATTCTATTGAAGACGAAGTCTAAAAGTCAAATGAAGATCTTTGGAATATCTTTCTTATGGTTTTTGAATCGTATGATTTGGAGTAGAATTGAGCAAGTTATCATTGTTTCTTTATAGCTTTGTACATAGGAGTCTTATGTAATAATAGTTGTGATGTCATCTTTGTAGTGAATGATGTAAGCTTGTAATCTTTGATTCTTGATGAGAGGGTCACGCCTAAGGGGTCCTAGAATCACTATAAATAGACCCTTTGGGAGCCTCTTGTAACACACATTATTCAATATCAATCAAATACAAATCAAAACACACATGTTTTTCTCTCTAGTTTCAAAACTAGAATTATTGTTCTCTTGAGGGACGATTACGCAAATCTCTACTTTTATTCTAGGGTTGGCATCCTTAGAAGGTGAAAGGTAGAATTGGAGGAACCATTGGAGTGGTGTGTCTATATCTCCATTGAAGAATCCAAAAGCCATTATCAATCGTTCTATCTTAGTGAGTTTCAAACTTTGTTCGTTTGATCTTTTCTTTCACATTTACATTGTTTCATTCGTAATATCATTCGTTCCTAAGCCTAAACCACCATAAACTTACGTTTCCATACATCCATTCACACGTTCATACATTCATTCATAAAGAACCACTTAAAGATCCTAGTCTTGTTGTGTGATTTGATCATTTTGATCCTATCATACATCACCTATGGATTCTTATATGAGAAAGGGTGAACAATTGACACTTAATCATTGCTTTAAGAGGGGTGAAAGAGATGATGTTTGTCACAAATTGCTCGATTCTTTTAACTAGTGACATTCCTTTTAATGTGGTTAATAACTCTGAGTTTGCTATTATGTTGGATAGAGTAGCATTGTATGGGCCTGGATTGAAACCCCCATCTTATCATGAGCTTAGGATTACTTTTCTGAAAAAGGAAGTATTAAATACTCTAGAATTGCTTGAGGAGTATAAAGTGGAATGGAAGAAAACTGGTAGGACTATAATGTATCAAAAAATTACTTAGAGGTGCCCTAATTTTTAAAGAAACAATTTTTTGGTACCCTAACTTTTTAAAACTAATTTTGGGGTACCCTAACTTTTAGGATTAGAAATTACTCGGTGAATTTCCGGCGAAATTCCGATTGATTCAAATCATTTTCATCCACGAAAACAAAGGACATTTTCATCCACAAAAACACTTAATCAATTTCCCGCCTAAAACTCACCGTTAAATTCAAATAATTGGCCGAAAATTCACCTAAT
This sequence comes from Portulaca oleracea, assembly GCA_029582165.1. Taxonomy (NCBI): domain Eukaryota; kingdom Viridiplantae; phylum Streptophyta; class Magnoliopsida; order Caryophyllales; family Portulacaceae; genus Portulaca; species Portulaca oleracea. Next base: position 11,801,906 of record CM055892.1, read on the forward strand.
TATTTCTAATTCTAAAAGTTAGGGTACCCTAAAATTAGTATTTAAAAGTTGGGGTACCAGAAAAACATTTCACCAAAAGTTAGGGTACCCCTAAGTAATTTTTTGATAATGTATGATGGTTGGTCGGATGGAAAAGGCATTCCATATGCAACTTTATGGTCAATAGTCTAAGGGGAACTGTTTTTTTTTTTTTAATTTTAATTTTAATTTTTATCTTCAATATATACATCAGAAATTTCAAAAAGTGTTGATAAGGTGTTTGAAATGCTTGATACTATTGTATAGAAGGTTGGTGAAGATCATGTTCAAGTTGTGATAGATAATGCTTCCAATTATAAAGCGGTGGGAGAAAAACTAATGGAAAAGAGAAAACAATTGTTTTGGACTCCTTATGCTGCTCATTATATTGATTTAATGATGTAATATTTAGACAAAAAGATTAAGGTTTATGGTAATACTATTACAAAAGGCAAAAAGGATAACCACTTTTATTTACTCAAGGACAATGGTTCTTACTTGGATGAGGGAATTCACAAAAGTAGAGAACTTATAAGGCCAACAGTTATTCGTTTTGCAACTTCTTACTTGACATTAAGAGGCCTAAATGACGAAAAGGGCCCTTTGTTATCAATGTTCTCCTCTAACAAGTGGAGATAGAGTAAATTTAGGAAAACCAAGGATGGAAAAGCTATTGCATGGATAGTACTTGACACTCATGGCTTTTAGCCAAATGTCGTTGCATGTTTGAATGGAGCACTTCCACATGTCAAAGTTCTTCGTATGGTAGATTCAGAAACAACCCTACCCTATGGGGTTTAGTTATGAAGTTATGTAGAGAGCAAAGGATCAAATTAAAGAGAACTTTAAGATTGTGCAACGACTATAAGTTTACTCTCAAGTCTCACATTTGCTTATTGTATTTTAATGTACTCTTTATGCTTCTATTTAACTTAGTGTCTATACTTGTTGAATTGTGTCATGTTTTCATGAAGCTACGAGCCTGTGTGAAGATAATTGATGACCGTTGGAAGCTCACTTACATAGGCTCTTACATGTTGCAACCTATTACTTGAACCCCCAATTCCATTATACTACATCCGTTCCAAATTAATTGTCACTTTGACTAAATTTTGTCTGTTAGTTACTCACACATTATGATGAGTTACAATATGAAATTACTGTCATTAGAAAGATATTTTCCCTACAATTATAATGGAGGTAATTTTATATTGTAACTCTTTGTAATTTGTGAATAATTAACGGTAAAAATTAGTTAAAATGACAATTAATTTGGAATAGAGGGAGTAGTTCACATATAAGGCTAATGTAGATGTTAAAATAGGACTATATAATTGTCTTCATCACATGGTTTCGGATGCTGAAGAGAGGTTAAAGATTTACTTGCAAATGGAAACCTATAAGATTGCCAAGGGTCTTTATCAAATGCCAATAGGAATATAAACAAAGGATAAAAAAATGCTTAACTGAGTTACCTATATTTATTTGGTATGCCATTTATATAAGCTTGTTTGTCACTATCTTTACTTATTACATGTTAAATTAATAACTTGCATATGATTGGTGGGATTCATATAAGGATGAATGTCTTGAGTTGTAGAGTTTTGCTATAAGAATCTTGAGCCAAACTTGTATTCATATTGATGCCAACGAAATTGGAGTGCATTTGAGATGGTAAATTGAGTTATATTTCTCATTTTTGTTAATGTCGAAGATTACTTCTTTTTATAAGAACTAACATTAGTTTTTTTTCCTACTAGGTGCATTCAAAGTGTAGAAACCATCTTCATCAACAAAAGATGAATGATCTTGTTCTTGTTATGCATAACTTGAAGCCAAGGCAAAGAAATGTAAAGAGATCCAATTCCACTAAGCCTCATATTTGCTTAGATGATTTGCATCCGATGATGAGTGGATCACTGAGCAAGAACCACCTACTTTACCAACTGATTCTGAATGACTTTGTGTGCTTGATAGAGCAGCTCGTAGGGAAGCTAGAGAAGCATATGTGGATGAAGGTTTTGGGAGAGTGAATGAATGTTGGAGACATAAAAAATACATGTAAATATGATATCTGTATATGTTAATAGAAACTAGCAATACAATATATTAATGAAAAATAGTTTTTGATCAAGGTGCGGTGGAGACATATGAGGTGCGATGATAATGATGATGATGATGATGATGATGATGATGTTCAAGTGGTGGATAGTACAAATCCAACCTCAGCTACTTCCAGATATATCGAACTGTAAATGACGGGAAACCTTGAGTTTAGGTGGTGATGGGATGTAGTTCAGGTTTCGGATGAAACGGGCATGTAGTCATGGGATCCAAGCTAGGTTTTGGTCGCTTATCATGTCTAAAGCGAAACAAAAACACAACTCAGTGAGTGTTTCTCAATTTGGATTGGCTTGAACCACAAGTCGACCATTTTAACGAGAATCTGTCACTTGAATTAACAAACTTATATTAACTCAAGCTACATTGGCTATTATACAACTAAAATAATATTCGACAAAGTGACAGTCTAACACTTTCTACAACATAGTTTATTTATTTTACTCATGGAAAGTAAATACTGTAAAGGACCGAATAAACCCAATAATAGGTGAGCTAAAATAGGTTTATAAATTCAATATCAAATTCGTCATCATGGATGGACCTGAAGAACGGGCTAACCATGAATTTTTGGATTCAATGATTAAGTTTACAAATAAATTTACTCTAGTATAATGACTATTATGCGGGCTAAGACAATATCTACTAACTTGGACTGATTATTTAGTCAATTTTTTCAAACCTTCATTAGAAGAATATTGTAAAGGGACGAATAAAATCGTCGTAGGTGAATTAAGATTTCTTGATAACCAAACATAATTAACCTTTTAACATGGATGGGCCTAACAACCAGGCCAACCATAAAATTTGAGGTTAATTATCCAAGTTTATAAATATATCTCTTTTCTAACTCAAATGATTCTTATGCGGACTAAAACGATACATCTCTAAATTAAGATAGACTCTAACAACATAAATAAACACATATTCACGTAGCATACAAGATGATAGGGTTCCTAAACCAATGCTCAATATACAAGGGTTTATTGGCTGGATAAAGGCTTAGTGGCTCATGTCTCACCCTGGTGCATTTTAGTTGTACGAGTACAACTCAAATGTGTGGGGTGTTGCTCTTAGAAGCTCGATTAGAGACCTCATAAAGTGATGCATGATTGAATGTGGTGACTAAAGCTCAAATTGGTGTAAATGCACAATATTGAGTGTGGCCAATCCGACATCCCATTGGGTTATATTTTTTGGTTATAAAAAAATAAAAAATAAAAAAAAACTTGTGATAGATAATGCATCCAATTGTAGAGAAGGTGAAGAGCAAGTTGTTCAACTTGTGACAGTTAATGCTTCCAATTATAAAGCGCCAAAAACTAATGGAAAAGAGAAAACAATTGTGTTTGGACTCCTTGTGTTGCTCATTGTATTGATTTAATGTTGGAAGATTTAGATAAAAACATTAAGGTTTATGGTGATACTATTGCAAAGGTAAAAACGGTAACCACTTATATTTACTCAAGGACAATGCTTCTTACTTGGACGAGGGAATTCACCAAAGGTAAAGAACTTATAAGGCTAGCGTTTTCTCGTTTTGCAACTTTTACTTGACATTCAGACGCCTAAATGACCAAAAGGGTCCTTTCTTATCAATGTTCTCCTCTAACAAGTGGAGAGAGAGTAAGTTTGGGAAAATCAAGCATGGAAAAACTATTGCAAGAATAGTACTTGGCACTCATGGCTTTTGACCAAATGATGTTACTATTTATTCCATATTTCGCATGTTTTTACCCGATTATTCTACGACTTTTTGCTTGTTTTTTAATAATTAAATTAGGATTTTTATTATGTTTTTACTATTTTTACAAGTTTATTAGATTTTACTTCATTTTATGTTTTTAGTTATTATTATTACCAAAATGAAACAAAATTGTGAAAAATGAAAAGAAAAATAAAATTAATCCTAAATCTATCTTAACCCCAACCCAATTTCCCCCTCTTCATCCCTATCTACTCAGCCCATTTTCCTTCTCCAACCCAACCTATCTCTTCCCTCTTTTACCCATTTACTCCTACCAGCCCATTAACCCTAATACCCACACCCGCCTACCGTGAAACCTATACCCGCAAACCCACTTACCCGTTTACCCTTTTCACTTAGTCGAATTCCCCTAGCCAAAACCCAATCTTACAATCTTCTTATATGGATAATTTAGTCATTCTTAGGATTTATTGAACTTGCAAATCATATTATCAAACTGGTACAAATAATTTAAAATAATATTTAACCCAATATAGAAACAATGAATTAACTGTGATAAGCATGTTAGGAATGGGCGGAACTGAATTTATGATTCTGAAATTTAAAGTTGTAACTGGCAGGTTACAACCTTGAACACCACAAATGTAACTGGTCGGCTGCTTTGAATAGAACCCAAATCTTCTATGGGTTTCCTCCGATCGTAACATAACTAAGGTTGAATTCCCTTTTCTAACTTAAATCAGTTATGAAACAGATTATTAGGTGTAATTTAAGAATATAATTAAGCGATTTGAGCAAAGCAAAGAGTCGACAATCAGTTTTAAAGGAAAATAACAAACTAAAATGAAAACTCTAGCATGCGAATATGGATCAAATTCAGAGGTAAGGTTACGGATCAGAGGCACATGATTCCTCTAATGCACACCCCTGTTAAAACCATGGTCTCTAGTAAAATCAAGTTAATTATAGAAGGGGAGGAAGAAGTAGAATAAATCTATTTCAACAATTTAATTATTATGCATACATAATAAATGAAAAAAAAGGAGTGTGAATGAAGAGAGTTACATTTTATATAGATATGCATTAGCAAAATAAGGGCTACATGATTAAAATAAAAAAAAATAAAATAAAAATACTAACCTCGAATCAAATAGCATGTAAAAGAAAAGGGGGGAGAAAGTTACAAGAATTTCACAGTGTTAATACATTGGGAAATTCTGGGTTTTTTTTTTTGTGAATTTGGTAACTGGCTAGTTACGCACCAAATTCCGAAGTGCAGTTTAGGTAAACTGTCGGTTGTTGCTTAGGCCCTTTCTACAATTTGTCGAACGGGGCACATACCAGTCGAGGGTTGCAGAATAAAACGAAATTTCGACTAGTTAGGGTTTCATCACTTGAAATCTAACCGGCTGATTAGGCTTTTTTGGTTTGGACGCGACTATTCTTTTAGATTTGGCGAGTTAATGGACTTGGACTTGGGCTGGGTTGATTGCTATTTCCTTCGAGGAGCTTGAGAAAATAGAATTAAAACTACATAATACTACATTACAACCCAGGACAAAATCAACATCTATAGTATGTAAAGTACAAATGGCAATCAAGAGATCTTTTTAGGGTTGTAACAGGGCTAAGGTTAGGGGTAAGGAGTTGAAAATATTTTAGGTAAAGTGGAGCTAAAAGCCAAGGTTGGAGCTAAACCTCACCAAATTTTACTCATAAACACTGTTGGAAATTGCCTTAAAGCTAGAAAACACAATTGCCAAAACACTTCTCTCCTTTTTTTTGTTTTTTTTTTTTTTTGTTTGGAACTTTTCTGGTTTTTTTTTTCATTTTTTAATGTTTGATTGATTTTTTTCGTGAATGGAAAACAAAACCCAAGTATAAAATATTAGGAAAGTTTCCAACATCCAACCCAAAATGAAGCTACACAAGCGAGAAATGCTTCGATATTTTCAATTCACAACATCCCAAAACAAACCAAACCACAAAAGAAACCACAATCAAACCCAACCCATCACATTCTAAACCCTCCAAGCAATGGCTTAAGGGTAGGAAATATGTATTCTGCCAAGGCTTATAATATAGGTTCATCAAAAGGGGAGTGATAAAAGGCTTAAAGCAAAAAATCACATTTATACGGGTGGATATTTGGCTATGTAGCTACAAAATGTACAAATGAATGCCTCAACTATGTTATCAATGCACAATGCAAGATGTAGTTTCAAAGAGATGCAGAGCAAGTTCTAGAGCTTGCAACTAAGGTACAGTCACACATGGAAATATAAGATTAATATAGATGATTAGTCATTTTGGCAGTTTAGTGGTCTCATGGCCATGGGTTAGTGCTCAACAACCAATCCTAGTTCAAAGGTGTTTCACATGCCAAACTCACACCAAAGATCAAAAGGGGTTATCAATCATCACGATCAAAGTGCTACTCCCTTGATAAGTTAGATTCACTCTAATCGGAAGAACACGCATTATGGCAAAGTTTCCATAAAAATGTTTTTAGTTTGGGTCGAATGTTAAGATTTCAAATCCATCACAATTCTCATGGTTTACCAAAGTCGACATTCCCATGGGCTACCCAATTGGCAGATTTTGAAGAAAATTCACCATGGCTCGTTAAAATCCAACAAAAAGAGTCTTCCACAAACCTAGTTAGAATCATAATTTGCTTAATCAGAGTCACATATTTACCAAAAATTACCAGAATTTACTATAAGTTACCAAAAATTACCAAAAGTTACCAAAATTTAACTTTTACCTAACTGTTTTTTAACCATGAATTTGACAGGCCCTAACCAGGGAAGCCATACGATCCAGATGCCAAGTCTTATCATGATTAGTTACATTCGAAACATTTAAGTTTTCATTAACTGCCAAGATGTCACCAATATCATTTTAATCAAAGAGAGTGGTTTAGAAACACCAATTATCTTTTCAAAAATTGATTTTGTGCCCATCCCCAACCTTCCAAGGAACACCTTTAACTAAGAGAGGCTTGATTTTCAAATGGACTTCCAATCCAGGAATCAAAAGATTTAGGAGCCAGAGAGAAGGTATTTTTAATCCTGATATAAAGACCCTCATTTGATCAACCAATAAGCCCTGATGAAACATAATTTTCTACAAGAGTTCGCATAGAATATCATTATTAACAGATTCGGTTTTTCGAGCAACGAAACCCCCTAGAATTTTCGGTCAACAAACTTAGTCCCAAACATTCAAGGGAATACCTTTATTCATATCAATATCTTTCCCAAAAAAAAATCTCTACTTGCTAAAAATTCATATAAAGGTGCTTTACATGAGTGCAAGCAAATCCTTAACGATTATTTTTATAAAGCATAGTTACAGAGAACAGTAATATAGTATATAATTTGACATAAGCATTATGATTGAGCTCGCTTGATAGATGTAATTACTCCTGATTCCATCATAGCACATTCTTAGCTTAGCTTAATGTAGTGCACAAACATAATCTTATATAACTGGATTAATTATGTCAATTATGGTCAAGATAATTAAGAAGTACATCTTAGTGATTAATTTAGTAAACTCCTAATGATTCTTGCCTCTTCACTGTCAGCATCTAGCGTGGCTAAAAGCTGCGATAGGCGATCACTAAGGTCGTCCATTTCTCTCTGTAGATTCCTTATGTAATTGCATGTCTCTTGTAATACCTTTGAAGCTGATACCTATAACACCCGAAATAAAATAACCAATTTCAATAAACAATGAATTACGAGCCTGAGAATCTAAACAATTCAGTCACGAAACTGTCTTTTTTTTCTTTTAGAGGCGATCATGAAACTTTTGATCTTTTTTTGAACCAAATTTGAATATTTGCCAATTACAATTTATGTGATAAAGTTACTAATTTCAGAACCAATCATGACAAATTAGATCATATAAATATTACTTCCCAGTAGATTGTAAAATTTAAATCATATTATTTTTTTATTCATATAATCTAACGATTTTATTTCAATAAAAAGAATCTTCAACTTTAAATACTAAATATTGGGTAATTAAATAAAGCTGTAATGAAAGTTTTACTTACAAACTGCGAATACTTCAATTAAATTGCTACTAAACTTGTCTCACTTATCGAAAGTGACATCGAAAATTTATGTGTTAAACCACTACCACATAAAAAAAACTATTGGAATTATTTCAAGAGTATAAGAAGTTTATATATCATAAGGAATCGGGTGAAACAAGTATAAGGATCATATATAAAATAAACATCAAGAATATGATCAACATGTATCCATAAGAGACCAACACGGTTCGTGTTGGTCTCCAGAGAGCAAGAAAAACCATTCTGGGGGCTCAACACGGATCGTGTTGAGGCAACACGGACCGTGTTGTTCCCAACACGGACCATGTTGAATGTCATAATGTGTTTTTAATGATAACGGCTATATAATCTTGAGTATTAAGTTCTTAATATCAATATTAAGCTCGGTATTAAGATCCAACAACTATATTATCATGACCAAGTCAAGGCCTTGATTTTCCATTAAGTACCTTAATTACACCTTTGACTAATAAGGGGTATGATTAGGGTTGGATTAGGGTGGAATTCTCCTAGAAATAGGAGACATTCCCAAGCCATTTGAGATCATCACAAGCATCAATTCCTTCTTTCTATAATCACATCCTCGCAAGTATAGACTGCAACTGTACTTGAGAATATCAAGTGAGAAACCTATGTCTTGAGTGCGACAAGAGCTAACTTTTATCCCTTTGAACATTTACGGTACAGTAAACAGTTCTTAAGGAATACTAGGTCACGACTCTTAGCATTATCCAAACAAGTCAAATTAACCATCCGTCTTGTCACATGTACAGCTAGAAAATCAAGATACCAAGAAAAGATGATAAAGATTCATGTCGGTCAAACATCATTTTCCCAACAATTTTAAGAACTAATTGACGAGACAAGATTGGAGGAGGCTAAGAGTTGGACATCCAAGATTCAAGAGGGATTACAAAGATAAGTAATTTATATTTTACAAGTTTATTTTATTGAGCAAGTTTAATGATTAAAAGTTTATTAGTCATTTGTTTATCTATATTTGTTTGGTATAGATGAAAAACTGATACACAAGAGTGGCAATACAAGTACAAGATCTTGATTTTCATGATGGGATTGTTGCGTGATTATGCAATGAGGTTTACATGGATTAAGTGCAAGGCCGCAAGGTAACAAGTCATTTACAAGGAGGTCAAAGGTAATTAAATTGTTGTTTATTTGAGGGTTATATGCATGTGCATTGACCATGTTTAAGTTGCCTCTTAATATTATCAAGTAAATACCAATGAATATGTCTTATTACCTTTGACATGTTTAATTGGTTTATAAGAATTGCCATTAAGGATAAGTATATTGAAATTTCATGTTAAAGTAGTTGTGGAAGGATGGTGCAAGTCAAAATAAGTATTTATTTATTTATTTATTTATATTATTAAGTGCACCATTGAACACCTACATAAGTTACAAAGTTTATTTAGCAATATGTTTTAAGTTGGCTATGATATTAAGTTACATGGAAGTTTCACACTAGTAATAAGGATGATGTTATTGTCATCAAATCAAAAGATTCTTTGGTTGGATGTTTTAAGTTACAAGTTTTTAAGGTGTTTAATGTGAAAATTCATTATGGCAAGATTATAATTTGCTTCTTATAAACTGAATTTTTCCATGTTTATTCACATGTTCAAAGTATAATTAAGTTTATTCCGCCTTTTGTTTTGATATTAATATGAAGGATGAGTACAAGTTGATTAGACCTTTTATTAATATCATGATTGGAAATTAGTTCCATGTTTATAAGTGATAGGTATGAGTGATTTCATGCTTATTGTTTTGCCTATTATTATTCAAGTATTGTTTAATAGCATGATTAACAAGTTAATTTTTATGTTTAAGTTTGAAGCATGAAAATAGAATATAAGTATTGGCAAAAGTATTATGTTTATAAGTTGCCATGAAATTCTATTTGGTTATCTCAAGTTTAAGTATTGGCAAAAGTATTATGTTTATAAGTTGCCATGAAATTCTATTTGGTTATCTCAAGTTTATGATTCTATTCTTGATTATTACAATGATTTTATGCAATTGAAAGTCAAATATGAATTTACTATTAAGATATGCTTTGCATATGAGTTTAATCTTTATGAGAATTATTTGAATGCATACAAGTGGCTTGTTTATTGATTCAAGTTTTTTGAGAAATCCACTATAATTTATGTGTGCATCAAGGTTTAAATTTCATGGTTAAATTTCTATTATTATCATGAATATATTTTCATTATACTTATAAGTATTATAATAAGAAAAGCATAATAAGTTATTATTATCGTTATTTACAAGTGAATATATATATATATATATATATATATATATATATATATATATATATATATATATATATATATATATATATATATGTGGATAAGTTACTCGCAAAATTAATTGGTTATTAAGATGAAATAGCAAGTTTGTGTGTACAATAAGCCATATAAGAAATTATATATGAGCAATCATATGTAATTTATTTTGTACAATTTTGTAAATGACTAATATAATTTCATAGCTATTGGAAATATAAGAGTACACAAGTTAATAAGAAAGACAAAGGATTAATCATGTTTATATGATTAATGGTATGTATAAATTTAAGGTACATATACACAAGTTGTCTATGCTATTTCAAAAATATTATTAAGTATACATAATATGGATACAACATACAAGTATGAGAATTCATAATATGTATAATGGATAATTGGATTCTAATAATCCCTACTTTCACTAATTGGACAATGGTGGACCGTATTTTCACTTTGTATTCTGGTGGTCCAAAAAAAATAAAATTGGATTGTAGTGGTACCAAATCAACCTCCACATTCTTCTTATTTTTTTCATTCCTACACTATATTGTTTTTATTTTTTTCGTTCCTGCCCCTAGAAAGTTAATGAATTGTAGTTTCTAAAACATTTTTTAAATTATTTTTTGAGACTCCGAATAATTATTATGATTTTTCAAAAATAATAAAAGTGAAAAAATCGTAAAAAATAGTAAAAAAATGAAAAAAATTGGTAGAAACGCTGTAAATTCATTAAAAATCATTGTTAAGTGTTATACTAAGTTTTGAATCAAATACAACACAAAATCTATGATTCTCTCGAAAATATCTCACTACAATCCAATTTTATTTTTTTTTTCGGACCACCAGAATACAAAGTGAAAGTACGGTCCACAATTGTCCAATTGGTAAAAGTAGGGATTATTAGAATCCAATTTTCCTATGTATAATTGTATAAATTTAATAAGAAAGCTTTTTATGCTTACAAGATGTTGCAAAAGTATAAGGTGTTGTATAAGTAGAGACTCATAATTATTTCTAAACAAGTTGAACCTACAAGATTATTGGCTAATTTTCTTAGCTAATTATGCAAAGGAAATTTCATATGTTTTTGTTGTTTATACTAAGTCAAGTATGAAATTTATTTAAGTATTGACTTTCATGCATATTTACAAGTATCTTGCCATGTGATTCATGTTTATGAATGTTTATAGAGTTTTATGATTTATCCAAGCATGCCAAGAGGACTTAAGTTTGGTTTGTTTGATTAAAATAAGTATTTGACTCTATGTTGTTTATGGCATGACATGTTTAAGAACAATCACTTGATCTTATAAGTGTTTAAGACAATTTTGCTTGTTTTTTCTAAGTGCAAAATTGATTCATGTGATTATATATGTAGCATCATAGATTGTTAATTTCTTTTATTCATGGAAATATAATTAGACAAGAGCATGCTTTATTTTTGACGAGGAAATAATAGTGGAGTTTTATTCACTTAATATTATGTTTTATAAGTTTGATCATGCTAGTAAACTTAAGTATGACCAATTTTACTACATGCTAGTTTAAGTAGTTGTAAGTCATGTACTTGCTACTATGTTCTTAGGCAATGTAAATTATTCATAAGTGACATGGACATACGTTTATCTACATGTTTGATTGATGTTTGCTTCTTATGTTATTCAATCATATTTTAATATGATATTATTAAGATTTTATGCAAGTTCACTATAAGATAAATTTCTTTATGAAATAAGTGAATTGATTGCATAAGACATATGAAAAGATTTCATACTTTTGTATGGTTTATGTGTCAATATGTATATGTTTACATAATTGTATTTATTGAGTAATGAAATATAAAGCATCAAACATGATTAGATAAGTATAAGATTGAACATGATTACTCATGTGTTTTAATGTATTCATAAATATAAGTTGAATACATGTTTGTCCTTGTTAACTTTTCAAGTTTATAAGAACATGTAGTAGGATATAAGGACATATTTTTATACATAAAGAATTATGCATACTTGTGATAGACTATAGTTCATGATTATGGAAATGGTTATTATTAAGGTTATACAAGTTCATAAAGTTTAATTTATGAGGTTTCCGGATAATCATGATTGAGAATGGTCTATGTTGTTTGCATAAGTTGAGTATGCATATATCAAGTTTATTTGCTATAAGAAGTGTATAATTTTTTGTACATTTGATTATTCTAAATTCATGATGATATATATGTTTATCAATGGATTTGAAAATGACAAAGTTTAAGCATTATGTTTAAGTCTTCATAGCTATATGTTTTAAAGGGTAGACTTAAATATAAAAGGAGAATACAACCAAGGCAATGTGATGGTTTAATCATATACTTGGTAGTATACTCTATAATATAATCATTCATGACTATGAAACCATTGTTTATTCAATGAGTTGAAGTTATAAGTTCAAGTATGTAGAAAAGGATTGAGATGTAATGGTTTAATTACATATAAGTTGGAAATTCGATTTCCACATAAATAAAAGGTTAAGTGGTTTGTCAAATGCGAGGTTATTTTGTTCACAAGCTTTTATCCATGGTTTTTGGGATGACAAGCATATAGGAAAATCCATATCAAGTTTACACATGGTATAGTGTGATTATATCCAAAAAATAATATGATGATTGGTTCATATTATGATGAAGATATTCTTATTAAGGTCATGGTAAAGATATAATTATATATCGAGTGGACCTTGTTGTTAGAGATGAGTTAAGTAGCCTAAATATCTACTACTTCACAACAATGACTCAACTTTACGAATTAGAGTACCACCAATTTCTAAAGTTCAAATGAGTAGGGAGTTGTCTAAAGTAGTAGGAAGCATCGATTTTATACATCTCAGGTTAAGTGATGCTTAATATCTGTAATGACAAGAGGTTGAGTGGTGACACTCTTAATTGACTTTGTGGGAGCCTAATTACGGAGGTGGTAAATTTCAAAGACTACCTATGTAAATGTGATGTGTGGCCACTGAAAGGAACTTAGGGCTAAAGTTCCGAAACACTTACTGAGAATAAGGACACAAGGCCGGATAATAGTGTCAAAGTTTTAGCACTTAAGATTTAAAAACAAACCTATTTGTATTACGAGTATAGTTGATCAATATAAATCTAAAGTTCAAAGACATGTCTACTTTGTGATTTGGATTCAATTTTGGCTTGTATATACTAAGTGAAAAGTTCAAGGATCAATCTACTTTTCATTATATATGCATATGTTTGTGGGTTTCTCGTGTGATTACAAGTTAAGGTATATCTCAAATGGCGGGGGTGTTAACTCCTTAAGTAAGAGCATTTCAAGGGGTTTTATATCTTCTTGAAATGGCGGGGGATTGTTGGAATTATTTCAAGAGTATAAGAAATTTATATAGCATAAGGAATCGTGTGGAACAAGTATAAGGATCATATATAAGATAAACATCAAGAATATGATAAATACGGTTCGTGTTGGTCTCCAGAGAGCAAGAAAAACCATTGTGAGCTCAGCACGGATCGTGTTGAGGCAACACGGGCCGTGTTATTCCCAACTCGACCGTGTTGAAAGCCATAATGGGTTTTTAATGCTAACGACTATATAATCTTGAGTATTAAGTTTATAGTATCAATATTAAGCTCGGTATTAAGATCCAACAACTATATTATCATGACCAAGTCAAGGTCTTGATTCTCCATTAAGTATCTTAAGTACACCTTTGACTAAGGGGTATGATTAGGGTTTAATTAGGGTGGAATTCTCCTATAAATAGGAGACATTCCCAAGACATTTGAGATCATGAAAAGCATCAATCGATTCTTTCTATAATCACATCCTCTCAAGTATACATTGCAGCTGTACTTTAGAGAATCAAGTGAGAAACCTATGTCTTGAGTGCGACAAGAGCTAAGTTTTATCCCTTTGACCATTTACGATACAGTAAATAGTTCTTAAGGAAAGTGAGTACTAGATCACGACTCTTAGCGTTATCCAAACAAGTCAAGTTAACCATCCGTCTTGTCACATGTACAGCTAGAAGATCAAGATACCAAGAAAAGATGATGAGGATTCATGTCGGTCAAACATCATTTTCCCAACAGAAACAAGCAAAAATATCATTAAGATGACATGTAGATTCTTTCTTTTTAAAATTTTTTTTATCCCATCCTTGTCCTAGTCTTCTTCCCTATCTTCAACATTCTACCCTCATCCTCACTTAATCCCCATCTTCATTATTCAACCTATAAAAGAGAAGCCCAACAACATTTTAAGGGAAAAAAAAGCTTTCTTTCCCCTTTCATCGTCATCCTCATTCGAGTGATTTTCCATCTCTCTATTTTCCAATTGGATTCCAAATTCTCTCTCCGAAATTGAAGAACCAGAGTGAGACAATTTTGGATTATGGAGGGTGAAGCAGTCGGTGAAATTGGGAGGTTGTGTAACCAAGGTGACCATGGTGATGTCCTTCTGGTGGCATGACACTCCACAACAACAACGGTTATGAGTGTAAAGAACTATATCAGCACCAATATCAGGGGTTGCCATTATGAGGGAGGTTGGGCAGATGCTTAATGGTCGTGTTAGGCATCGATATGTCGCAGGTAGGTCATTGAGACGTTGATGGCTGGTCGGTGCATTTTTGTGGCGGTGGTTGGGAAGAGAGAGGACAATCGACTAATAAAGAGTGAGTAGTTGCTTGACGGATTGAGAGAGATGTCATGGGAGGTGGAACAAAGGAGGGGGGTTGGGAGGGTTAAACCTACAATAGCAGGTTAAAAAGGTACAATTGACTAAATTTTCAACTTAAATGGCAGCAATATAACCCAAAACTTTTCCGTGACACTTTTGAAATATTTGACAAGTTTAGTGGCATTTTAATCCAAACACTCAAACTTCTTGTTCTTACCCTGGTGTGTGTCTAGACATACACACACACACACACACACACACACACACACACACATGTACTCACACACAAGGGCGGACTTGTAGCTATGTTAGGGGTGTCCACGGACACCCCTGGCGAAAGAAAAATTTGTGATTCTTCAATATTATTCGGAAGAAATTTTCTTAATTGGAGTAAGTTGACACCGTAAAAAAAATCCCAAAAAACATAATAAGGGTGTCCAATTTAGCGACAACCAAAAAATCCTAAAATAATACTCCCTCAGTGAATACCTTGTCCAAGTTGACTAATTAGATCAAAATTTTTTAATTTTGATCGTTAATTTATCAAATTATATGTTTGAGTTATTATACAAGACTACCATTAGATTTGTGATAAAAAAAAAATATTTTTACTTGAATACGATATTATTAGTCTTGCAAAAATAAAATGTGAAAAATTAGTGGTCAGAATGTTGCATCGAAGAACATGAAAAAGAGAACTGAACAAATTAATTAAGGCGGGGAGAGTATCAAATTATTTTTTATAAAAAAGACTATAAGTCTATGAATTGGGTAAAGTATCAGTATAAATTTAAGATATAAATATCTAGTTAATGTGAAATTTTAATTTATTTGGTTGACATATTATTTATATGATGATGTGAAATTTTGTCAAGCTGGTGAATATGTCATTTAATATTTTTTATTTTTTTATTTAAATTTTATTATTTTATTTTTCAAAAATGCTTATGTAATAAAAAGTATGTTGGACACCCCTAAGTTAAATGTCTGGACCCACCACTGTCTACAGACACACATTGCATAGGCGTACGTACATACATACATACATACATACATACATACATATACACACACATCGCCATACATGCCACAAAAGGAAAATATGTTTGGGCAACAAATGTAGAGTAGTTTGGGCAACAAAAGAATTATTATTGCATTAATTTAAAATAGGGCAACCAAATAATTTTGTTGTTAAACACACTATATGTGGCAACAAAACTTTTTTGGTTGCAATTCATATACACAGGGCAATAATTTAAAGAAAAATGGTTGCCTAAGGCTAATAAGGCAACAAAAAAATTTTGTTTCCCACCACAATTACATTGTGCTACCATTTTTACTAATTTATTGCCCAGACTTTGTGTTTCGAGAATAAAACTACCAAGTCGTGACAACTTTTTTTTTTGTAGCCCCATGTTAGGGCAACAAAAATTGGACTAAGACAATAAACTTTTTTGTTGACCAAAGTAATTTTTCTTGTTGTGTATGTACGAACATACATACTTCTAATTAAATAAAAATATTATTGACATTATATAACAATATTATTGTCAAAATATATAGATTGAAATTGACACTGTTCCAATGAATCAAGATTCAAGAAAAAGTTGATTACTAACACTTTTTAATTGTTTTAGATTGTGATCATTACCATATATTTATTTTGATGATACTTTATTTTCACCAAATGAGATAATATTAAGGATGTCTACAAATGTTAAAATACAAATACCTAGGGAGAATCCATACCTAATGATAAATTTTGAGAGGTTTTCTTACACCTAAGTTAATCTCTAACCTACACAATTTATTATAATCATAATGTTATTGTGGGCCAAAAATCCAAAAATTATGCCTAACTTAAGCATTTAACATGCAAAATTATGATTTTTGTTTTTTTAATAAGTGTATCTCTGATTAATGAAAGAGTGAAGATTTCAAGCAACAAATTATTTAATAAAGATTTTCAAAGACAGCATATATATATATATATTATTAAATTTAATACATGTAATTTTTAATAAGAACTCAATATAATAAGTAACAAGTCTTTTTATAAATGGCGCAAGATATTCAGTACCTGTTATTTTGATTAAATAATGGAGTAATTAACCATACATAAAATTGCTATAGGTTATGGACATCTATATAAATATAATGTATTGGTATGTCTTGTCAATTGTGCCCTTCGGTAGATATGATTAGGTTAGATTGCCAAATCTAAAAGGAAAAGAAAGTTTTGGAGTAGAAATGGTAGGCCATTTTCATTAATATGGTCAACAAAACAAGTGGCTAGCATTGAGAAAGTAGGGTTTCAGGGATCCGAGTAAAATCAGTCGATTTGGACCGAATTTCCCCCTTTCTCTCCTCATTCTTTGTGTCGCTTTCAATACCTATATTTCTTTATATATACGAATTTCTGTGTTTCTCAAAGGCTTTTTGCTAGTGTCCAAATTAGTTTCTAAAGTGGTTTTTTTGAAAGGGTTTTTTAAGCAAATCATAGTTGTAGATTTAGCCTAAATTAGTCTCACACACATTTTTTATTATTATTTTTTAAAATTTTTTATATGAATTTATTCCATAAAAAAATTTAACAAAATTATTTCGATATAATAATTTAGGTTGTGTTTAATAGCATAAATGCAGACTTCCTTTTTATAATTACAAGATATTAAAATTTGACCATTATCCATAAGAGAAAAAAAGAACAATGAGTAGCTAACATTATCTGTTAAAAAAGAAAAATTGAAAAAAAAAGTTTAGGAAGGATAAATAAAAACTAAATATTTAATAGGAGAAATTTTTAAAAAAGCAAGAAATAAAAATAATTGTTGTATTTTGTTTGATTGTTGATTCCTCTAAAATCATTCTCGTTGCTTAGTTCTACGATTTCAGAATCTTTACTACTATATAATTAAAGATTTACAAAAATACTTCACAAAAATAATTTTATTTCTTCTCTTGTCATTTGCCTACATTGTATTTTCTTTGTACAACACATGTCATATCCTTTTACGACAAATATATTGTCTCTTAGACTAAGACATCATATTACATACTTTATTATAGGTCAGATTTTACAAAATTATTACAATCACTATTTTTTAAAAGACAGCACATATATATATATCAATCAATAATTTCTTCTCAGACTATCAAACGAATAAAATAATGAAAAGTTTAATTAATCGACACTATTCATCCTGAAACAACAAGACTATTGAAGTAAAAAATAGATAACGAGTAAAAGTAACCCGAATGTGGTGTCACTGCTACTTTTCCATTTTCATTTATTCAAAATTGCCCTTTATATTAATGTATAAGATATGTCATTTTCTAAATGTCCCATAGTTGTCAGCCTATTATAACTATAACTTTTGAGTATGGTAACGGGCAAAGAAAGGGTCCCCTCCTGAACCGTTAAAAGGCTTGGCATTGGAGAAAGCCAAGTCGCTTTTAACACCTTTGAACTTTCATGGAAATTATTTATCATAAGGCACGTGACCCCTTAATTACTTCCCTCCGAGCTTACCAACTAACTTAGCTCATATAAATATATATAAGTGAGGGTGATGAAGCGTGCAAAACTGTGTAAATGAGCAAGGGCATAGATATGAAGATTATCGATGATCTTGAGATATCTTAGAAGTACTTTAAAAGGAAAGTACAACAAGAAATGAAGACAACGAATCATTAGTCATCTTTAATTGTATTGTTGGATAGTAGGAGTGCATGAATAATGGATGTCATAAAAGGTGCTTTATAAATTTTACAAAAAAATTACTTAAGTCTTCAACTTTAAAAACTAATTTTGGGATAGCTTCTAACTTTAGAAATAATTGTGAATTTCCACAATGATTTGAATTTACCGTGAGTTGTAAAGTGGAAATTGATTAAATGTTTTTGTGGATGAAAACGCCTTTGTTTTGTTGTGAAAATGATTTGAATCAATCGGAATTTCGCCAGAAATTCACCTAGTAATTTCTAATCCTAAAAGTAAGGGTACCCCAAAATTAGTTTTGAAAAGTTAAGGTACCAAAAAATTGTTTCTTCAAAAGTTAGGGTACCTCTAAGTAATTTTTTGTAAATTTTAGGTTAAATAATTAGTATTCACGATTGATCTTATTGAAATGAATTTTTTCTGGTTTGGATTTTTCTATGTTAATTTCTTGTGTGAACCTTTTATTTATTTTCCCCTTATTATTGTTTGTTTATAAGCAACGCCTTGAAAATCCAAACAATTGGTATTAGAGTTTTCGTTGGAATATCATTGATTTGCAGACTAAGAAACAATGACGGGTATAATTGTGAAGATTCTAGAGTTTGATGGGAAAGACTATGCATGGTGGAGAATGCACGTTGAGGATGTGCTCCGCCAACAAAAGCTTCATCTTCTAATAGGTGAAAAGCTAGAAAAGATGAAACTGGAGAATTAGGAAGAGCTTGATGGTTAGACATTCAGTACGGTGAGGCTGACATTAGCTCGGAGCGTGACTTTCAACGACTAAGATAAGGAAACAATGAAAGACTTGCTTAAGGCCTTGAAGAATACATATGAGAAACCTTCGACGATGAACAAGGTACATGTGTTGCGTCGCTTGTTTAAGTTTAAGATGCATGAGTCTGGTGATATGAATGACAGTATAAATGAGTTGAATATTATAATATCAAAGTTGGCCTCTGTGATATTTAGTTTTGATGATGAGATAAATGCTAATATACAATTGGCTACCCTACCTGAGTCTTGGGATAATTTTGTGACTTCTAAAACATCTTTGTTAAGAAAGATGAGAAACTGAAGTTTGGGGAAATTAGACACTATCTCTTGAATGAAAGCATTCGTAGAAAAGATTCTGATGTGTCTGAGTCTTTGGGGAATACTTTGTCTGTCAGGGATTAAAGGAAAAGTGGAAGCTCGGGTCGGGATTGGTCTAAATCCAGAGGTCGAAACAAGGAGCACGTGTTATGTTGGAACTGTGGTGATAGAGTTCATTTTCGTAGGGATTGTCCTAAACCCAAGAAGAGCAGTTACAATGATAATGGCTTAGTAAATAATGTCGAGGATTTGGGTGTTGTCCGAACTGTTAGTGTTGAGAAGTCAGAACGGAGTTGGGTGATAAATTCGGGTGCATCGTTTCACTCTTCGACTAGCAGGGAGTCATGTAGTAATTTTATAAGTGGAAGGTTTCGCAGGGTTAGGCTTGGAAACAGTCACAACCTAAAGGTGCTAGGAAGAGGTGATGTACATGTTAAAACTTTTAAGGGTGGGACTTGGAGGTTGTGGAATGTTCAGTATATCCTAGGTGTGACGAAAAACCTTGTATTTGGGGGTCAATCGGATGAGGGTGGGTTCCCGACGAGATTTGGGGCTGGTCATTAAAGGGTAACGAAAGGATCTATAGTAATTACAAATGATAAGGAGGATAAGTTATATACTACCATTGATGATTCGAACAAGTTTGTTCATGCTTGTCAAAGGCGTGTTAGCTTCACTGATAAGAGAAGGGTACCGGAAACGATGAGGTCTCCAGCCCAGGCTACAAGAACGGATGGTCAGCTGAAGAATATAATGCATCTAACCTGGGTTAGAATTCGACATTAATATTGTCAACATGATGTAAAATTTCAATCCAAAATTCCCCTAAATTGTTGACAAGGATGCATGTGTCGAAGTTGTAGGGGCGTGATTAATTCAAGTGTGAGCCTGTTGCAAAAAAAAAAAAAGAGTTGATAGAGGGTCAATTGGGACCGTTTGTTTATCTTCACTAAACAAGACCGAGATGGACACACTAGATGGTTCTAGAAGGTGTTGCAGTGGTGAGAAAGATGATCGATGAAGGCCACAAATACAATTGTCTCCAAGAGAAAAGCCGGCTATCGGAATCGAACCGATGACCAGTGGGAGATTGTTAGGTTGATATGTGTGATGACTGATTTTGGGTTGCTTGGGGAGCAAGGCTAAGAACTGTGGTTGAAATTTACTGTTTTGCTCTTGGTTACTTGCTTGTTGCATCTTGAAGTTGCCTTGGCTACCAAGTTCTTCATAATAACTCTAGTTTATTGTATAGCCCTGTACTATAAATAGGACCTAGGCATTAGGCTTATTTGTATCATAATTGAGAGTGTTTCATTTGATAACAAGATATTGACCTGTAATCTCTATGTCCTTGAGGGAATTGTGTGATGCTCATCTGTGGGTGTTGAATTCTCAAGTTGTAACGCTAGAGAGGTTATTAGAGATTGTGGAGGTCTAGGAATCTTTGATAAATTGTCGTTATCCTCTAATAGTGCATTGTTCGTGGTTTTTCTAGGTTTTGGGTTTTCCACATTAATTCCTTGTGTGAACCTTTTTTTTTTATTTTTCACGCTTATTATTGTTTGTCTGCTAAGAACGCCTTGAAAATCCTAATAGTTGCTTGCTTTGAAGGAGTAAAGCTCCAACTAGCTCTTCCAAATTGGTTAATCATTTAACATAAAAGTAGCCCCAATTAAGCACAAGAGAAAAAAAGATAGGTTCAACAAATAACTCGAACTCAACTACACATCAACAAGAATGAAGAACTTGAGCTCACCACCCCAATTCTACGCAAAAGAAGCCTTGATCCAAAATAAGAATGATAGACATAAATTCTAAACTTAGATAACAATCCAAGATTCAACGCCAACTTGAAAATTTTGACAATATATATTCAGATCTGGTATGATGAAAATGGTGAGAGACCAAAAATAGTTAGAAAGAACTAAAATTTTTTGAAGAAATTTGAAAGGAAGGAAAAGGAGATGAATGGGGAAGAGACACTCTCATCGCTTCAGAAATGGGGGATTGAAGGAGTATAATGAAATAAATTTCAGAATCAGGCCCGAAAGTGAAGCGCTATGCCGGGGCGGGAAAGGCAATGCATTTTATAATAATGGCATCTCGTGTAAATGTTTTGGTAACATTTGAGGGTAGTCTTGGAAATTATCATTTCAAATGTTAAATCCGAACTCAGACGTTACCAGATGTAACGTTTCTTTTTTTTTCCAAATGTTGTACAAAACTCTATCTGTTAATTCTAAAATACTATTTTACCAAACACTAAAAATTTGATAAATAGTGGTTTGACCAGTCAAAATGCTATAAACCACTCTAAACGTTGTTGAACAATGCCTTTATATGAATTGCGATACATGTTTTAGGTGTTAGCTCCATCATCCTCAACCAATCGCATCGCACCGCATAAAAGAACGGGGCCTTAATCTATCTAAAATACTAGATGCTCCATAAAAATGAACAACTATTAATTATAACTCTCAATCTCTTGGTGAGTAATATATTTTTTTTAATAGGATAGGTAGTATTGGTGGTAACAATTAAACATAAGGACAATATTGATACTTAATAGTGATTAATGAATTGCCAATATCAATTACCTCCCTCGTCCTGGTAATAGATTATTATTGGGAGTCGGGGTATCTTATTCCCATTCCTATTAACCATTTTTTAAATTATCGAAAAATAAACATGATAATTGTATACCTAGTTGTTCTGTTCCCATTTTCAACCCTTTATTCCCTCATTCCAAATTGCTCCTAAGGATTATATTAGGTTCTGAAATCTCCAACTTTGGGGGTTGTTTATCATAATATACTAAACTTTACATTCGATTCATAATAATCCAACCTATGAGGGTGGTATTTATCAGTAGTCCAAGATTGAATTATTTTCACATGCATATTAAGTTTTTTTATAATTATTTTTACTTACTTATCCAATCCTAAATTATTTTACCTACCTTACCTTCCCTACACCCTACTTACCTTTCAAAGAATGGGGCTTAATGTAACTTTGGTGTTACCATTCTCACTAACCCGTCGATACTATGTAAGGGGGAGGGGGTATTAAATACTTCCTCCATTCCATATTATTTGTCACTTTTGAAAATCATGTCATCAAATTTTAAAATTTTTGATCACAACTTTTAATATATATGGTGATTTGTTATATAAAATTACAATCACTAAATTCATAACGAAAAATATTATCCTAAAATATAAAATTGTAATTTTTAGTTAAATATATATATAAGAAATTATTAATTAAACAATGTCGTTAGAGACCGCGTAATAGTCAACTAAACAACAAATGTTATAAAACGGCAAGTACGTAGTGTTATCAATCATATAAAAAAATTATATATGTTTCTTTTTTATCTCTCGCTCAGATTTTCATACAAAAAACTTTGATTGCAAATATATTAATTTATATAATGGTTCATCATATAAAATTGATGTCATTAGATTCATAGTAAAAAAAGATATTTCTAAAAGTGTATTATTATATATTTTATGTGATAAATAAAATCTTTTTTTGTTTGACTGCAATCCCTCTATTCCTTAACAATTGTCACTTTGGACTTTGGAGTTTTGGAAAGATTTTAAGAAAATACTACCTTCGTCCCATTTTCTTTGTCACCTTAACTAAATTTGGAAAACCAATGCTTATTGGAAATAAGACGAAAGTTTGTAACTAACCCAAATTACCCCTACATTAATTGAGAATGATAGTTGTTGGAATTGTAAAAAATGGTAAATAGATCTATTAATTAGGGGTAAGAAAAGGAATGACTATCATTGAAATTGTAAATATGACAAATAAATTGGGACAAAGAAGTTAGTTAAAATAACTAACAATTTGGGATGAAGGTGGTAGTATTGAGAATGATAATTGTTTTGAAAATCATAAAAGTAAGAGTTAAATTTTATTTTAATTATATAATTGTATTGAGAATTATAAAATATAAGAGGTAAATTTAAAAAATGTATCACTAATATTTTATGGAAATTGTAAAATTACAAAATTGTAAAAGATAGAAAATTGATTAAAATGATAAATATTGACAAACGAGAAAGTATGTAAATAAATACTACTTACTCCTCCGTTCTTTTTTATATGTGATTCATAGTTTTTAGTATAAATCTTTAATCAATAATCTTTAATATAAATTTTTTATAAAAAATATAATATTATAACTTTTAAATAATATTTTATTACGAATTTAATGACATTAATTTTATATGATGAATCATTATATAAATTACAATATTAAAAATTAAAATTTTTAACACAATTTCTTAAATGATGAAAAAAAAAAGACAAAGGGAGTATAAAGTGCGGACTGCGGAGTACGTAGGGTTTACATCATCCTACATGATATAGGCGGTCAAACTTTTTGGTCTCCAACCCCCTCGGAAATGACTACCAATGCATGAAAATAGTGCACTATTAAGAAGAACTAGTGAATATGTCTGTCCCATGCACGGGCTATTCAACCTATTTTATAATATTTTAGTGTTTATTATCTCAATTAATTTTTAACAAATATTAAATATCTTTAAATTTAATTTTTTCACGAGTTATTATTAAATATGATCAATACATATAACTTAGGAGTACTATTAAAATAGAAATAATACTAAGTATTGTTCAAATTTTAAGACCTCGTTCTTTTATGCGATAGATTGCGGTGTGATACTACACCATATCGCAACTCTTTAATTTCTACCACACTTCACCACATCACACCACAATCATTACTAATATATATATGCTCACTTTTCTCTTCCTCACTTTTCTCATATACTTTTCGCATTATCTCTCCTCGCTTACCCCACTTACCATAATTCTCATTACAATTCACCACAAATCACCACGATTCACCACTCTTCAAATTCCACAAAACCGCAAAATTACCACACCGCAACCAACCATATAAAAGAACGGGGCCTAAGGCACTTGACATCGACAAATTTGGATTTAACTAAATTTTGATCATGTTCTTTTATTTGGTAGGATTATCCTTGCTATACCTAACCTAGTTTATTTATTTTAAAAAGAATACCTTATCATGCACAAAATTTATTTAAAAATAATAAAGAAATATGTGATATGACATTTATTTACTTTTACTATTTTACTTACCTTTCCTAACCTTATCTAATTTCATCGTACACCTCTAAAAAATAACCCCTTTAAGTATTTAACTTTTTTTCAATAAACACACATTAACAAGTTACAAGTTGGTCGAGCAACTTACGTATAGTTTTATCTTGAATAATGTATATATATTGATTTCTATAACGTGAAAAAAATATGGTAGGACCACATTGAATTTCACTATTATCAATTTGGCCTAAGTTTTAAACAATTTTTCACATTTTTGTGTTTAAATTGAAATTTGATCAAAATTTAAGTATGTTTTAAGTTAAGGCCATGCTCTTTGTAATGCTAAATTACCTACAAGATTTTTTTATCCATTCCTATATATCTAAGTTTACAATTTTTACGTAAGAATATTGGATTGTAATTAATTTGTCAATTTATGGTGTAGTGGATCATAATGTACTAACCTTTGAAATTTGATACTAATATACATGACATTTATACTTTGGTGTTATTAATATATCAAAACATGTCCATTTTTATTAACACCTAAATATAAAAGTTAGGTATATTGGTATTCAATTCTTAAAGTTAGTATATTATGATCCAACACCGTCAAAAGTTGATAGGAAAAACTTATATTGGTTGTCAACCATAACAACCACCATAATTAAAACAATGTTTATCCATACATATGTCAATTGTTATTTTCGCCATTTATTTCTTTATTTAGTACAACATTATAAAATATATTTTCTTAATTAAAAAAATTACGAAAATTTTAAAATTTTATATATCTTAAGTCCAAGTTTTTACCTAGTAAACAAACATATTTTGAAAATATTTAATTTAAACTTTTTTTATATAAACTAAAACTTTTAAAAAATAAAGTTTACAATTTATAATAAATAAAAAAGCTAATGGTTAAAGTAAAACTGGACACATGTACGAATAAGACTTATTTTACTGATGGTGGTTGTCATGGTTGACAACCATTATAAGTGCATCCAAAGTTGATATATTATGATCCAATATATCTTATTGCCTAAACCTACCTAACTTTAGTACTTTTAAAACAACTCATTATTTATTTGTTCACACTTCTATATAAATTATCAAAGCTTACAAAAATTTATCCAACTTCTACAAATCAACCAAGATATGTGACTTAATTTACTCTTCAGGCCCCATCTTTTATGTGGTATCTCAAGTTATCACACCGCAACTTACTGCAACTCACCACAAATTACCATTTACTTTTTTATTTAATATATTTCTACAAAATCCACAAAATTATTTCTACCTCAACTTACAGCAACTTACCGCAATCCACCGCAACTCATTTATTATTTAATATATTTTTTTAATAAAAATATTTCAACACTCATTTATTATTTTCTCTGCAAATTACCGCAATCCACCACAACTTACCATACCCCAACTTACCGCATCTCCTTATTTGCAAAAAAAAAAAAAAAAAAAAAAACTTACCGCATCGCAAATTCACTGCATAAAAGAACGAGACCTTATTTAACTAAATACACAAATTACAATATCAAACATCAATTTTTTTCCCAATTATCTTTTAAATTTAAATACCCCTCCTTATTTTCTATTTCTTAAGTAAATGGTATTAAAGTAATATTACAATTTAAATAAGGGTAAAAAGGTAAACTAAAATTAAAATGACAACAAAAACTACAAGGACAACTGCCCTTTTTATAATAGAGTATGATATGATATGGTATGATATATGTCTTCGTCTACTGTTGACCTTGGTAATAACTAATACAGTAGAAGATTATTTATTTTAAAATACTCTACTACTCGCTCCATTTTTTATCTGATTTTTTAATTGGTAATTTTTTACATTTTATTTTATCTATTATTTTGTAATTTCAATAATACTTTTTATCGTATCAATAGTATTCACTGAATAAACTATCAAAAATTAATTTTAACAAAATATATTTAAATAATTTTTTAATTAACTACCCCACACTTTTTTTGGATTATTGGTATAATTAGCAAACTCCTCCACAAAATCAATTAAAAACAGCTGGAGGAAAGAGTACTTTGTTTCAAAACATCTTAATTAGGTGGCATTGACATGTTTTTACTATTAGGCCCCGTTCTTTTATACTGTTGGTTGCGGTGCGGTACAATAATAGTACCGTGCGGTCCAATTTGAAAAAGTATGGTGAATTGTGGTGAGAATTATGGTAAATGGGGTAGGTGAAGACAAAAAAAATGTGAAAAGTAAAGGAAAAAAGTGAGAAGAGAGAAAAGTGAAGAGATATATTGCTAATGATTGTACTGTGGTATGGTGAAGTGTGGTAGAAATTAAAAAGTTATGGTAATGTGTGGTACTGCACCGTAATCTACCACATAAAAGAACGGGGCCTTAATGCATTATGTTAATATTAAATCTTTTCACCTAAATCAATATTTATCAAAAAAAAATTATAACATTATATTTATAACATTTTGGATACACTTATAGTGGTTGTCAACCATGACAACCACCGTAAGTAAAATAATTTTTACTCATACATTTGTCAAGTTTTTTCTTGATGATTAGCTTTTTTATTTGATATAAATTGTAAATAATATTTTTTAAAATTTTAGTTTATTTTAAAAAATTTAAAATAAATATTTTTCAAAATAGGATTATTTACTAGGCAAAAACTTAGAGTTAAGGTATTTAAATTTAAAAAAAAATCGTAAAATTTTTTTTAATTAAGAAAATATATTGTATAATATTGTACTAAATAAAAACAATGAGTGACGAAGATAAAAGTTGACGCATATATGGATAAACATTATTTTCATTGTGGTGGTTGTCATGGTTGAGAACCACTATAAGTTTTTCCATTTTTAAATATAAATTTTCCAATAGTGATTCCATGCTCATTATATATAAGAAATTGACGATAAGAATATATAGTTTCACGGCACATAGTGTAAATCAGAATGGTAAATAATATGGAACCACATAGGATTTAAAATAATCTTAGTTCGATATTTCTTTTAAAACTGCAAGACAATAAGTATAAGATTTATTTTATGAACAATTTCATCAAATTGCCACATTGTTTATATCTAACAAATTGAAATTTGGTCTCAGTCACATATGTGATTGATGACTAAGCAAACATAATGTAAAACTATTTGCTATATGGTACACCTTAAAGTACTTACCTAGTTAAGTTTCTCAAAAGTGTTAAATTTTAAAAACTAGTTTATTAATATTTATTATGAAATTCATAGTAAATTTATCAATATTATTAAAAAAAATCAATATTATTTTAAAATTTTCAATTTGTTACAAACATTCATCACCTAAAGAATTGACCCATTTAAATTATACGTGAGGACCTATGTAAGTACTTTATGGTGCATGGTATAATTTACATTTTTCTAACACATAACTTTAATGTAATTCAGTGACAGATCTAGATATTTAGATTAGGGATATCCACATATAATAATATTCATATTTATATGCATTAAAAAATCAATAAGATACTATTAAAATTAACGCTAATAAATACTCCCTCCTTCCCATATTATCTGTCATTTTAACTAACTTTTTTTTTTCCCATAATATCTGTCACCTTATAATTTCAATACTACATTAATTACTAATTTATCAAATTAACCTTATTAATTACATCTTTTTCTTCAATTTTTCTTTTTTATTCACATTTTTCTTTTATATTCATCATTTTATTCACCTTTTTTCTTATTTTCAAGGATGAAATTTAATGTAAAGGAGAAGTTTTCTTAGTTTTATAAATTATGTTCTATGTGACACATAATTTGTGAAGGAGTCAGGTAGTAGAACTTTTTGGTTAATGTACGGAATTTTGTTTGTATCTCTCAGCACTTATATAATCATACTCATCCTTTTGACAATAAAAATTGACTTGGGTCGTAAAATGTCTCTGACCACAGAAATTTAGCCGATAATAGTGGTAGAGGTGATGGCGCAACCACTGGGTAAACCTAACAATATAACTCGATTAAAATTACTCGATCAAAAATATTGAATTAAGTTATGTATGCTGCAGTTATATCAGTTTTGATTTCTGATGCTAACTGATGTCGGCGCTTGCCATTATCATGCATGTGTTTTCCTTTAACTACTAGGTTTAGTGGAGGACATGGGCAGACTAGTATTAAGGTCGTAGGGTGAGGAAGGGTATTTGTGTTTCGAGCTAGTTTTTGGTCTTTTGGCTTGTATTTTGTTTTCCTGTGCAGGTACTTGTTTGCTCGGCCGAAAGCATTCACAACACTCTGCTATGTAGTTTCTTCCCTTAACAAGCTTCCACTCTGTTTTTTCCTACGGATCCGTCGGAATCAGTCTCTCCATGAACTTTTATTCATTGGGATAAGACTGCCTACATTAAGATCCCCCAGACCACACTCAAACGTGTCATCTGATATGTTGTTGTTGTTGTTATCGTTGTGTTTTCCTTAACTACATAAATAACACTATTACAGATGAAGACTCGACAAAACCTTTTTATGTAACACTAATATTTGGACCACAATACGATTTGCGATGGCCACAACACATAATTCCCTTAACCCGCCTCTTGCAACCCAAAAAAAGGCTTATGAATTGAAAGACTACTTGTGATTTGCTATCAAACATATTACTACCTCCGTTCCAAATTAATTATCATTTTATTTAATTTTAACCGCTATTTATTCACAAATAATAATGAGGGACAATATAAAATTACCTTCATTATAATTGTTAGGAAAATATCTTTCTAATGACGATAATTTCATATTGTAACTCATTATAATGTGTGAGTAACTAACGGTCAAAATTTAATCAAAGTGATAATTATTTTGGAATGGAGTTAGTAGTTGGCTTAAAAGTTAACTTTAGTAAATATTTTTCTTTTCTTTAACTTCATTACCCCTTAACCCTTTTGAAGATCGAATACAAGCGCTTAATGGTAGACCATTTAACTCTCTACTTTCTGATTAGTTTGGCTTGAGTAACTAGGTAGTTGACTTATCCATTTAAGAATGCAAAATAGCTCTGTATATACTTAGATCTTATATACTCCCTCTGTTCCATATTATTTGTATGTCATTGAAAATTGTCGCTAAACTTCAAAGATTTCTTTCCAGAAGTTTCTCAATATATATAATGTCTTGTTATATAAAATTATTTACATTAGATTCGTAACAAAAAACGATATTCTAAAAGTATAATATTATAATTGTTAATAAAACATTGTATCAGAAATTATCAACCAAAAAGTGAGATTGGAGTTGATGACAATCAATAAAATGATAAATAACATGGAAGGAAAGGGGTATGTAAGTTGACTCTCCAAAGCGTTGATTTGAAAAACATTGTATTAATTATTGTGTGGTACGTTGATTGTATCGTACTAATAATAATTGGTAGTAATTTTAAGCGTAGGGGGTGATTAATATAATAATCCCATAAAAGGGTTTTAATTTTGAGTTTGCTAAAGTTGAAGCTGAATCTAAGTTGCAATACATGAATGACAATAGAGAAGTATAAGGTGGTACCTTGTCGGAGCGACGTTGACGGAGCTCAGGAACGAGCTGTTGAAGCTTGGAGACTAGCTGAATGATTTGGTCATCCGAAATTCTTGAGCTTCCTGACGATAGCTGCCTTGACCTTCTACTATTGCTAGACATTCTCTCTCTCTCTCTCTACGCTACTAATTCCACCTAGCCAGCTCAAAACCCCTCTACTTCTTATGTCACTGATCTCTTTTAATATGCAACGAAGAAGATGAAGAAGAAGAAGAAGAAAAACTAGCTATATAGCTAGGCAACGAAAGGTAGCTCTTCTTGTACGTATATGACAAGCTAAGTGAAGTACATACTAGAAATTAATTCAAGTAAAAAACTATTAATAACAGTCGACCTGAAACTCCCTAATTGGGTCAGACTTGTACGATTACTTGGGGAGGTTTAATTTGTGATAGGTTTACGAAAAAAGGACGAGAACAGATAGATGAAGTAAGATAGAAAGAGGGGAGGAAGATGAACAAGGTAAGCTAGCTAAGATAAACTATATGGTGAAAGATAGGGATAAAAAAAAAGGGGGGGGGGGGTGGGGGGTGGGAAAGAACTTGATGGACCACCAAGGGAGAGAATTGAAAATTGTACAATTACATTGGACAGCGATGTTGGTAGTGAAGAAGACATGTGCGTTGGAAAAAACTGAGTGTATTTTTTGGGGAGAGAAAGAGGGGGGGAAGAAGAGGAAGGTAGAAGCTAAGAGATCAGCAAGCCATTAATATTGTTTCTAGAGCGTGTTCCCAAGCTGGGGTTTACGTTCAAGTGGGATTAATTTCGTATGTTTGTTAATTAGCTAACATTGTGGGCCTTAATGTGTTGTGAATCAATTGGGAAGTGTAACCCCTCCCATGTGATCATTGTACAATCCTAAACAGTATGTTGCTACGTATTTTTCACGGTATCCTGCTCTTATATATAGTTTCATTATTAACAACATTTTTTTTAACATCATTCATGTATTAAGTTTTATATGTATCTCAAAACAATAAGGTGTTGCGTATTTTTCATAGCGTCGTATGTAGAGAAGTCGGGAGCAAGTGATGTATTAGAACTTATACTCTTATTATTACTAAATAACATGACATGACAAGACAATCATACAATACTTATACACACCCTCACTCAATTTTGTAGGAGATCTCTTTCCATCACCATTAATTGTATCTCCATGTGGCCCCACCTTGGCTCTTACGTGCTCTTCTTCTTGTAAAGAGAGCTTGGTCTTCCTCCTTTATCGAGACCTTAGACATATGTTCGTCTAGGTCTTCTTGATTCACCAAGAAACTCTTTAGTTATGTTAGAGAGGGTTGTGTAGCCCAACTCCTAGTTGCCCCCACAAGGCCGGTATACTTGGGGCTTAATCCATCAATAATTATTTACCTCATCCTTGAGTCATTTATTGCTCTTTTGGGGTCTACTTTTTCAATTTCAACACATAAAGATTTAACTTTAGTGAAGTATTAACTCATCGTCATATTTCCTTGCTTGGTAGACATAAGCTAGTTTTCCAAGTAATGCAACTTAGTTTCATTCTTCTTGGTGAACAACGTAACCAAGGTATTGCATGCTTCCTTGGATGTCTCACAATCTCTAATCTAATATAGATACTCATCTTCCATTATGATGGAGAGAACATATATACATTGTCGTTCCTGCATTGATCTCCAATTTCTTTTTCTCATTCGGATCTGTTGGTGCTGTCTTCTATATGCCACCAACAATCTCCGGTAAGCCTTGCCCCTCAAGTAATACTTCATGCATGTACACTAAGGGCCTGCTTGGGAGAGGGGTAAAGGGGGTTAGGAGGGGTAAAGGAGGGTCCTTACTCCTCCTTACCCCCGCTTGGAAAGAGAGTGAGAGAGGGTAAGGGAGGGTAAGAGGGAGTGAGGTTTACACCCTTTTACCCTTCTTAACCCTTATTTTTTTAACACCTCAATTTGGGGTGTAAGCAGGTGTTCAATTAAGTTATAATATACCTACAATGGAAAATGATCATAATATCCTTAACCATAATTGAATTACATATAATATGAAAGGGTAAATATGTCAATTAATATTTTACTCTTATGAACTCTCCAAATTGTTCTCCCAAGCAGGGGTAAATAGTTTACCCTTATGTACCTTCCCATACTCTCACCCTCCTTTACTCTTATGAACTCCTACTCTCCATTTTTAACTCCCCTTCCAAGCAGAGCCTAAGTGTTGTAGTTGCTCCTTTTCAGTTTATCAAGTGAGCTAGCAGATCCCGACAATCTGCCATAACAACTTGGTAAACGCCCTACACTTAACCAAGACTTTTGTAGACCTAGACTAGCAACTCCAACAACTATCATAGTCCTTGATTGTGCTGATAGAATCTCCCTTGTGCTTAGGTCCCTGACCGTGCCGACACAATGAATATTAGCTCAACAAGACCCTTAGAACCTTGCCTGTAGAGAAGCCGGGAGCAAGTAGTGTACTAGAACTTATACTCTTCTTATTACTAAACAATGGTAAGACAATCATACAACACTTAGACACACACGCTCTCAATTTTTTGGGAGATATCTCAAACTCTCTTAGACACCTCCCCAACTCTCTTCAGTGTGGTATGCCTCACTTCTTATGCCTTACCACATATCCCTTACTATGACACCTCACCCGATCTTATTTATAGTAACTCCACTTCCTTAAGATGTGGTAGAGATTATGCCAAATGTCGCAATCCTACATTTCATACAAATACATATCATAGATACTTCCTAGGATATTTGTAGAACATAAGAGTAACATCCTAGATATTGCTAGGACCTCAATAATCTTTAGTAAATGTCTTAGATATCATGCTACCTAGAATAATCTAGACAAATATCTTGATTTTCTCTTAACAATATATAATTATTTATCTCTAGAATTTTCCTGGATATTTCTCTTATAAGGTGGGTGATGATATTTTATATCTAACATCATATTCCTATGATTTCATCTTTAATAACATCCTTTTAAATTTATTTTATAGTAAACTATATGAAAATGATATGTGTCTTGGGGTAAGATGGTTAAGAACCATCTTTTAACGCCAAGGCATATCCACATAATCATGTTAAAGGTTTTGAAAAAAAATATTTGCCACATCACTATTGTGATAAAGTAAATAAGGAAATGCATAGGGACCTTCAATTAATTAAACAAAATTATATGGACCTTCTCATAAATGTGAAAGAAAAAATTTAATATTTAAATAATCTAAATTTATAAAAGTAGGAAAAAGATAGAAAAAATAAAAAATGATATTTTTTTCAAATTTTTAATATAAAAATTATAAAATAAAAAATCAAATTTTATTTATACTTTTAAAATTATTTTCACATCATGATTTATTCCTACAATAAAACATTACTACAAAAATTCTATGTTTTTAATAAATTTTCATTTTTTAAGGAATAATTATCATTTCTAAGTTTCTATTAAATATTAGTAAAAATATTATTTATTATTTATTTCTATTTATTTGATAATTTTATGAATTCAAAATTTTTAAATATTAATTTTTTTCTTTCACATTTATGAGAAGGTCCCTACAATTTTGTTTAATTAATTGAAGGTCTCTATGTACTTCTTTATTTACTTACACACGATAGCGATGTGACAAATATGCTTTTTACAAAAAAATTTAGCATGGCTATGTGAATGTGTCAAATCATGCAAGATGGTTACTAAGCATCTTGCCGCTAGATGCATATCACCGTCCAAAATTATATATGTAACTTAATTATTGACCCGACAATGAAATTACTTCCAAATTATTTCAACTTTCATTCACCATATATACACTATATAAAAAAATGTAACAATTTCATTCTAAGCATAAAACATCAAAAATAAAAAAGAACAAGATAAAGAGAGTATAAGTAGACAAATTTTAAACCTAATAAATTTATGAATCAGTGAGATGTAACATCTCTTATCACGTGAACATCAATTAAAGTACAGAAAACAGTAAGTTGTTACATAATTTTAATATACTTTGTATGCAATTTATATTTAATAAATTTATTTTTCTCATTTAAAAATGCAAATTAATTAATTTTTAGCAATATATAATTTTATGGTTACAATTTTGAAAAATATATTCATAAATTATATACAAATATAGCGAGAAATATAAACAATCACTTAAGAAGGTTGAAGAAATTAAGAGAAGGTGGGGAGGCAGGTTAGAGAGATAGTCTCCAAATCCAATGAATAAGCAACTAAAACTGCAACAAGTTTGACAAAAGAGAAGGGCATGGCATGCAAAGAATGAGAAATGAGAATGTAAGAAAAGGAACATAATTGCATAACATGAGATGATGGAGGGAAAAAGGTAGTCGCTTTTTTACCATACAACAACAAGGGGTGGGTCGGAGATGATCCCTTTTCATTTCCAAGATTTCAGGGCTATTGATGGACTTATTATTTAATGAATCGAAATTTGTCTTTTTGAATCTTTTTTCCTCAAATTTCTTTTTGGGCGGCATCTAAGTCGAAACACATGCCATGCTTGGAAGCTAGAGTGATAGCTTGGTACTTGAGATCTAGAGTTAGGACACCGATGTTACCCATGCCCTCTTCTTTCGACCTAACAACACACACACTTACAAAAATAGTTACAAACACCTTGCATGGGATGCATTTCCACTTGTTTCTCCAACTACTTTCTATTAGTACTCTCCCTCCTCTCATCTTAAAATATTATAACAACATGCATGCATGTAACATTTAGTTTGTAAAACCCAAAAAATTTAAATCCATTCACCATTATATTATTGTTTATACTCCCTCTATACCCTTGTTTGACTAATAAGATCAAACTTTTTAAATTTTGACTGTTATTTTGTTAAATTGTATGATGATTTAGCATATAAGACTAATAATTAGATTTATGATAGAAAAATACCTATACCTGAATGTAACAATAAAAGATACAATGCAAAAAAAATAATGTATGGTCAAAGTTATACATTGAGACCGTGCAAAGTCAATGACAAATTTTTGGGATGGAGAGAGTAGTTTCTACCTATTGATGCAACTTAGTAAACTTATAACTGAAAGAATCCTAGAAAGGGGGTGAATAGGGTTATTGAAATTCTGCACACACAATAAGGACGTTAGAAAAACTAATCTTGTCTTTTGTCAAGATTCAACAACACAATGAATAAACACTTAAATCGTTTATTGAATTCAAAAGCTTGAGAACATTACAGAACATATGGAAATAAATGAATTCAATAGTGGAGAGACTTAAGGGCCTCAAGACTACTTATAGAGGGGGGACCATAAACTTAGATCCTAGAAGGTAACATTCACCAGTTGATTGATGAAGATCTCACTCACTGAAGAATACTTAACAAGATCATAAGTTACAGAAAAATAGGAGGGTCTCACCAGAATACTCTCTGGTTACAAAAACTCACTACTAATCACACTAGTGGTTACACTTAGAATTTTTCTACCAAAAATTCCTACTCACTTCGATTACTTCCTTGGAGTTGAATCCCCTGGCCTTTCAGGAGGACAACCATAACTCTTTATAGTCGACATCTTCAGTTACAACGGCTCTTTATTGGCTTTCCTTACTTTGTAGATTCTTTCCTTTGCTGAATTGATTTTTAATCTTCATATTTTGGAAGTTGTCTCCTTGTCATATTCGTCCAACATCTACAAGGGCAAGTTCGAATATCATGATGTGATATTGGAGAAGTTATAAAGATGAAAGGATAGGAGATTTGCTTTGGATACTTTCCTCACTAATTCAAATTATTCAGCAATTTTGTCGCTTTCGACAAAAGCCCAATGGGAGGACTTCCGGATGAGGCACGGTGAGGGCATCATGAAATGTAGCGTTGAGGGCCTTGTACCCGCAGGGTGGCTTTGAGAGTTGTCTTCTTTCTTATTTTAGTAATTTTTTCTTTCATATAAAAATTCTGTCGAAGGTCCTTGATGAGTGTAGGGGTGATGTCCTTAACCCTAGCGCCAACAATAACTACCGTATAGTTTCATAAATTATATATTCTTATTTAAAGGTTAAGATTGTTATAGAAAAATTCAAAAAACAATATTGTTAGGAAAGTGTCCTAAAATCACCAAATCTCTTGATCTCACAATTATTTGTTTCCTAATTGTATTAGGATATTATTTAGGTTTCCTTATTGTGTTGGGTTTCCTAATTGTATTAGATTCTAAATCTATTTGGAGTGGGAGTCAAGTTAGGTTATAAGGAGTTCTCCCTATAAATAGGGTGCATGTTTCTCCACCAAAAATACATCGGTAAACACAGAGAGCTAGAGAGAGAGAAAATATTGAGAGAGAAAGGTGTCTCACCAATATTTTCCCCAGTGTATCCTGAGAGATTGTGAGTTGAGTGTTGAGAGATTGTTATCGTAATCTCCTTTGTGGATCGCATCACACCCTGTGATAGTCATCAGGTTGTACTCCTCCTTTCTCATAGTGGATTATTTTACTGCCGCCGTCAGTGGTTTTTCTCCGAGTTCTTGGTTTCCCACGTTATTCAGTGTTTGATTTTATCGCTTATTTTTCGCTCCTAAATTTTGTCGTAATATCCGTCATCTCGTTTTCAATTCTATTATTCATAACATTACCTTGCTACTCACTTTTCTCTAACAAGTGGTATCAGAGCAAGGTGGAGATGGCTTCAATCATGAAGTGCGATATTCCAAAATTTGATGGAACGAGGAGTTTTACTATGTGGAGACTGCAGATGAAGGCGGTCCTGTTTCAGCACGGGTTATGGGATGTGATTGAGTATCCCGACACGAAGACTGATGCGATAATGAGCGATGATGAATTCAAAAAACTCCAGAAAGATATCAAGGGGAATCTGACTCCAAGGGAGTGGAAGAAGCTTGAAGATAAGACTTTGGCAGGGATTCAGCTGTGCTTGGCGGAGCACATTCAGAGAGAGGTGATGCATATCAAGAAACCTCGGGAGCTCTGGACCAAACTAGAAGAGCTGTACATGTCGAAGAGTCGTGCAAACAAGTACCGAATGAAGAAGAAATTCTACAGGCTGAAGATGCCCCAAGGTCCTTCTATTCAGGCACACCTTAGTGAATTTGATTCTATTATTACTAAATTGGAATCAATGGATATAAAACACACTGATGAGGATAAGGCTTTTCATTTAATTATGTCCCTACCTGCATCACATAAACAATTTAAGGAAATCTTGTTGTATAGGAATCGTGGTGACCTTAACCTTAGTGAAATAAAGGCTAGTTTACTATCTAAGGAGAAACTTGATACCGATGGTGATGACCAGGGTGGTGATGCTATGGTTGTAAGGGGTAGAAATACTGAACGTAAGGGAAACAGGTCTAGAGGGAGGTCTAAACACCGTTCAAAGTCTAGGAATCCTCACAAGAATAAGAAGTGTAACTACTGTAGTAAGATGGGGCATATAGAGAGAGACTGTTGGGCAAAATAGAGAGACCAGAAGCAGGAAAGTAAGGATAATCACACCAAACCTGGTACCTCAAACTGCGTAGAGTCCGAGTCAGATGGTGATGGGTTTGTAGTTACGGATGATGCCTTGGCTACCACATTGAGTAGGATAGCTAAAGATGAGTGGGTTCTTGACACGGGGTGCACCTATCATATGTGTCCTCATAAGGACTGGTTCGAGTCTTATGAGAGTGTTGACACCGGGGTCGTAGTCATGGGTAACGACATAGCCTGCAAGGTTGCAGGAATCGGTAGCATCAAAATCAAGACTCATGATGGCATCGTTAGAACTCTCAAGGAGGTTCGTCATATCCCTAACATGACTCGAAATTTAATTTCTTTGGGTACTCTTGAAGCTAATGGCTGCAGGTACAAAGGAGAAGATGGTGTTTTGAAAGTGTGTAGGGGTTCCATGGTTCTTATGAAGGGAATCAGGAAGGGCAAACTATACATCCTGCAGGGGTCTACAGTGACAGGATCTGCAGCGGCAGTCCTAAATCTTGATGAGTTCGACAGCACAAAACTGTGGAACATGTGACTAGGCCACATGGGCGAGAAGAGAATGTCAATGTTGAGCAAGAAGGGATACCTTGAAGGCGTAAAGATCGGCAAGTTGGAGTTTTGCGATCATTGTGTCTACGGGAAACAGAAGAGGGTTAGCTTTTCAAGGGCTAAACATACAACAACAGGGATCCTTGATTATATTCATTTAGATTTGTGGGGTCCTGCTAGAGTGCCATGACTGGGTGGCAAGCGCTACATGTTGACATTCGTGGATGACTTCTCGAGGAAGACTTGGGTTTATTTCTTGCGGCACAAGAATGAGACATTCTCATATTTCAAGAAGTTCAAAGCTTTGGTGGAGAACCAGACAGGCAGGAAAATCAAGAAACTCAGGACTGACAATGGGTTGGAGTTTGTTGATTAATTCTTCGACTCGCGAGGAGCATGGGATTGCGAGGCATCGAACCTTGGTGGGTAAGCCTCAGCAAAACGGGGTAGCCAAGAAAATCAACAGGACACTCCTGGAGAAAGCCCATTGCATGCTCTCGAATGCAGGGCTTTGGAAGAACAAATCGTTCTGGGCAGAGGTGATATCTACTGCCTGCTACCTGCTGAACAGATC
Source organism: Portulaca oleracea (assembly GCA_029582165.1). Lineage (NCBI taxonomy): Eukaryota > Viridiplantae > Streptophyta > Magnoliopsida > Caryophyllales > Portulacaceae > Portulaca > Portulaca oleracea. Next base: position 11,840,962 of record CM055892.1, read on the forward strand.
ACCTCATGCCTCTATCGAATACCAGATTCCAGAGGAAGTATGGACAGGTAATCCAGTTAATTATTCTAATTTGAGAATTTTTGGATGTCCTGTATATGTCCATGTGAATGATGGGAAGCTGTCTCCCAGGGCTGTTAAATGCATGTTTCTAGGTTATGGGTCTGAGTCTAAGGGATATAGATTGTGGTGTCCTGATTTGATGAAAGTTATTCAGTCTAGAGATGAAACCTTTAATGAAACTACTATGTTATCTGGAATGGAATCTACCGGTACTTCTGATGATGTAGGAAATCGGGAGAAGGATGCAGGAAGAATGGTGTTCGAGGTGGAACAGGCTCGAGGTGGAGCTACTGGAACCTGCAATCAGGAGCAAACTACTGATGCTCCTGAACCAACTCAGGTTGATGAGCCTGAGATTGAGACGAATGTTCCTCAGGTGGAGGAACAACCATGCATTGCTAGAGATCGTCCCAGGAGGGAGATCAGGAGACCAGCGATATCTTGAAGAAGATGATGCTATGATTGCTTATGCTTTGAGTGTTGCAGAGGAGACTCAAGGTGCTGAACCTTCTACCTATTAGAGGCCATCTCTTGTCCGAATGCCTCAAATTGATAGGAGCTATGCAAGAGGAGATGGAGAGTCTGAGAAAAATCATACATGGGAGCTATGTGAGTTGCCTAAAGGCGACGAGCTCTTCTGGAAGTGGGTGTACAAGAGAAAGGAAGGTATCCTGGTGTAGAAAGTGCAAGGTGGAAGGCCGATTAGTGGTAAGGGGTTGCAACGGAAAGAAGGAATCGACTACAATGAAGTATTCTCGCCATCGTGAGGCATACGTCGATCCGCCTTGCTTGCCTTTGTTGCTCTATTTGATTTGGAGTTAGAGCAACTTGATGTCAAGATGACTTTCCTCCATGGCGAATGGAGGAGGAAATATATATGAGGCGACAGAGGGTTTCATCGTTCTGGTAAACAGAATGTATAGATTAAGGAAGTCCTTGTATGGACTTAAACAGCACCAGCAAAGGGTACAAAAGGTTTGATACCTTTATGGTAGGGCAAGGGTGCACAAGAAGTCACTATGATAATTGTGTGTACTACAGGAAATTTGAAGAAAGGTCTTTCATTTATTTATTATTGTATGTGGATGACATGTTGATTGCCTCCAGGGACATGTCACTTATAAAGAAGCTGAAATCTCAACTCAACCAAGAGTTTGAGATGAAAGACCTCGGAGCGGCGAAAAAGATTTTGGGTATGGAGATCCAAAGGGATAGAAAGGTAGGGAAGTTGTTCCTGTCTCAGAAGAAATATCTTGAGAAGGTGTTGGATAGATTCAACATGAAAGCGTAAGCGCTTTCAACTCCTTTAATCGCACTTCAAGTTGTGCGTGAGAAGCGTTTAAATCTGATTTGGAGGTAAGGAGGATGTCTAATATTCCCTATGCTAGTGCAGTTGGTTGTTTGATGTATGCTATGGTGTGTACTAGACCTGACCTGTCTCACGCAGTTAGTGTAGTGAGTAGATATATGAAGAATCCATGGAAGGAGCATTGGGAAGGAGTGAAGTGGATCATTCGCTATGTGAAGGGTACTTTGGAGAAGGGCATCCTGTATGATAGAGGTAGTACGTGCTGCAACGTCTGATGTTGTAGGTTATGTTGATGCTGATTATGGTGGAGATCTGGATAGGAGACGCTCAATTTCAGGGTATGTGTTCGTCATGTGTGGAGGAGCAATATCTTGGAAAGCTTCACTTCAATCTATAGCAGCCATGTCTACTACAGAGGCTGAATATATTGCTGCAACGGAAGGAGTGAAGGAAGCCATCTGGTCGAGGGGATTGGTCATGGAGCTTGGAGTACCACAGGGCGAGGCTGTGGTTTATTCAGACAGTAAGAGTGTTATACATCTGACAAAGAATGACACTTATCATTCGAAGACCAAGCATATAAGCGTCAGGTATCACTTCATCAGAGATACAGTTGCTGCAGGAGAGATCGTGGTGAAGAAGGTTCATACGCGATAATCCTGCACATGTTAACCAAGCCTCTATCTATAGCTAAGTTCGAACATTGTTTGGACTTAGTTGGTGTTCTAAGCATGTGAGAGCCTGGGCCACGCCTGAGGGGCGTGTTGATGGCGACAGTCAATATGTTTATCTGGACCGATGATTCGTTGATTTTAGTCTAAGATGGAGTTTGTTAGGAAAGTGTCCTAAAATCACCAAATCTCTTGATCTCACAATTATTTGTTTCCTAATTCTATTAGGATATTATTTAGGTTTCCTTATTGTGTTGGGTTTTCTAATTGTATTAGATTCTAAATCTATTTGGAGTGGGAGTCAAGTTAGGTTATAAGGAATTCTCCCTATAAATAGGGTGCATGTTTCTCCACAAAAAATACATCGGTAAACACAGAGAGCTAGAGAGAGAGAAAATATTGAGAGAGAAAGGGGTCTCACCAATATTTTCCCTAGTGTATCCTGAGAGATTGTGAGTTGAGTGTTGAGAGATTGTTATCGTAATCTCCTTTGTGGATCGCATCACACCCTGTGATGGTGATCAGGTTGTACTCCTCCTTTCTCATAGTGGATTATTTTCTGGCTGTCGCCGTCCGTGGGTTTTTCTCCGAGTTCTTCGGTTTCCCACGTAATTTTGGTGTTTGATTTTATCGCTTATTTTTCGTTCCTAAATTTTGTCGTAATATCCGTCATCTCGTTTTCAATTCTATTATTCGCTTCTGCTGTTACCTTGCTACTCACTTTTCTCTAACAAGTGGTATCAGAGCAAGGTGGAGATGGCTTCAATCATGAAGTGCGATATTCCAAAATTTGATGGAACGAGAAGTTTTACTATGTGGAGACTGCAGATGAAGGCGGTCCTGTTTCAGCACGGGTTATGGGATGTGATTGAGTATCCCGACACGAAGACTGATGCGATAATGAGCGATGATGAATTCCAAAAACTCCAGAAAGATATCAAGGGGAATCTGACTCCAAAAGAGTGGAAGAAGCTTGAAGATAAGACTTTGGCAGGGATTCAGCTGTGCTTGGCGGAGCACATTCAGAGAGAGGTTATGCATATCGAGAAACCTCGGGAGATCTGGGCCAAACTGGAAGAGCTGTACATGTCGAAGAGTCGTGCAAACAAGTACCGAATGAAGGAGAAATTCTACAGGCTGAAGATGCCCCAAGGTCCTTCTATTCAGGCACATCTTAGTGAATTTGATTCTATTATTACTAAATTGGAATCAATGGATATAAAACACACTGATGAGGATAAGGCTTTTCATTTAATTATGTCCCTACCTGCATCACATAAACAATTTAAGGAAATCTTGTTGTATAGGAATCGTGGTGACCTTAACCTTAGTGAAGTAAAGGCTAGTTTACTGTCTAAGGAGAAACTTGATACCGATGGTGATGACCAAGGTGGTGATGCTATGGTTGTAAGGGGTAGAAATACTGAACATAAGGGAAACGGGTCTAGAGGGAGGTCTAAACACCGTTCAAACTCTAGGAATCCTCACAAGAATAAGAAATGTAACTACTGTAGTAAGATGGGGCATATAGAGAGAGACTGTTGGGCAAAACAGAGAGACCAGAAGCAGGAGAGTAAGGATAATCACACCAAACCTGGTACCTCAAACTGCGTAGAGTCCGAGTCAGATGGTGATGGGTTTGTAGTTACGGATGATGCCTTGGCTACCACATTGAGTAGGATAGCTAAAGATGAGTGGATTCTTGACACGGGGTGCACCTATCATATGTGTCCTCATAAGGACTGGTTCGAGTCTTATGAGAGTGTTGACACCGGTGTCGTAGTCATGGGTAACGACACAGCCTGCAAGGTTGCAGGAATCGGTAACATCAAAATCAAGACTCATGATGGCATCGTTAGAACTCTCAAGGAGGTTCGTCATATCCCTAACATGACTCGAAATTTAATTTCTTTGGGTACTCTTGAAGCTAACGGCTGCAGGTATAAAAGAGAAGATGGTGTTTTGAAAGTGTGTAGGGGTTCCATGGTTCTTATGAAGGGAATCAGGAAGGGCAGTCTATACATCCTGCAGGTCTCTGATGACAGGATCTGCGGCGATCCTAAATCTTGATGAGTCCGACAAAGACAAAATCGCACATGAGACTAGGCCACATGGGCGAGAAGAGAATGTCAATGTTGAGCAAGAAGGGATACCTTGAAGGCGCAAAGATCGGCAAGTTGGAGTTTTGCGATCATTGTGTCTACGGGAAACAGAAGAGGGTTAGCTTTTCAAGGGCTAAACATACAACAGCAGGGATCCTTGATTATATTCATTCAGATTTGTGGGGTCCTGCTAGAGTGCCATGACTGGGTGGCAAGCGCTACATGTTGACATTCGTGGATGACTTCTCGAGGAAGACTTGGGTTTATTTCTTGCGGCACAAGAATGAGACATTCTCATATTTAAAGAAGTTCAAAGCTTTGGTGGAGAGCAGAACTGCACAGCGGAAAATCAAGAAACTCAGGACTGACAATGGGTTGGAGTTTGTTGATTTTGAATTTACTGAATTCTGCGAGGAGCATGGGATTGCGAGGCATCGACCCTTGGTGGGTAAGCCTCAGCAAAACGGGGTAGCAAAGAAAATCAACAAGACAATTCTGGAGAAAGCCCGCTACATACTCTCGAATGCAGGGCTTTGGAAGAACAAATCGTTCTGGGCAGAGGTGATATCTACTGCCTGCTACCTGCTGAACAGATCACCTCATGCCTCTATCGAATACCAGATTCCAGAGGAAGTATGGACAGGTAATCCAGTTAATTATTCTAATTTGAGAATTTTTGGATGTCCTGTATATGTCCATGTGAATGATGGGAAGCTGTCTCCCAGGGCTGTTAAATGTATGTTTCTAGGTTAGGGGTCTGAGTCTAAGGGATATAGATTGTGGTGTCCTGATTTGATGAAAGTTATTCAGTCTAGAGATGTAACCTTTAATGAAACTTCTATGTTATCTGGAATGAAATCTACCGGTACTTCTGATGATGTAGGAAATCGGGAGAAGGATGCAGGAAGAATGGTGTTCGAGGTGGAGCAGGCTCGAGGTGGAGCTGCTGGAACCTGCAATCAGGAGCAAACTACTGATGCTCCTGAACCACTCAAGTTGATGAGCCTGAGATTGAGACGAATGTTCCTCAGGTGGAGGAACAACCATGCATTGCTAGAGATCGTCCCAGGAGGGAGATCAGGAGACCAGCGCAATATACTGAAGAAGATGATGCTATGTTTGCTTATGCGCTGATTGTTGCAGAGGAGACTCCTGAAGGTGCTGAACCTTCTACCTATCAGGAGGCCATCTCTTGTCTGAATGCCTCAAATTGGATAGGAGCTATGCAAGAGGAGATGTTGAGTCTGCAGAAAAATCATACATGGGAGCTATGTGAGTTGCCTAAAGGGCGACGAGCTCTTACTGCGAAGTGGGTGTACAAGAGAAAGGAAGGTATCCCTGGTGTAGAAAGTGCAAGGTGGAAGGCCAGATTAGTGGTAAGGGGTTGCAACCAGAAAGAAGGAATCGACTACAATGAAGTATTCTCGCCAGTCGTGAGGCATACGTCGATCCGCACCTTGCTTGCCTTTGTTGCTCTATTTGATTTGGAGTTAGAGCAACTTGATGTCAAGACAGCTTTCCTCCATGGCGAGTTGGAGGAGGAAATATATATGAGGCGACGGAGGGTTTCATCGTTCTGGTAGCGAGAGCGGTATGCAGATTAAGGAAGTCCTTATATGGACTTAAACAGCACCAGGCATGGTACAAAAGGTTTGATACCTTTATGGTAGAGGAGTGCACAAGAAGTCACTATGATAATTGTGTGTACTACAGCAATTTGAAGAAAGGTCTTTCATTTATTTATTATTGTATGGATGACATGTTGATTGCCTCCAGGACATGTCACTTATAAAGAAGTGAAATCTCAACTCAACCAAGAGTTTGAGATAAAAGACCTCGAGGCGCGAAAAGATTTTGGGTATGGAGATCCAAAGGGATAGAAAGCGGGAAGGCTGTTCTGTCTCGAAGAAATATCTTGAGAAGGTGTTGAATTCAACATGAGAAATTGTAAAGCGATTTCAACTCCTTTAGCCGCACACTCAAGTTATTCAGTGAGAAGCTGTTTCTAAATCTGATTTGGAGGTAAGGAGGATGTCTAATATTCCCTATGCTAGTGCAGTTGGTTGTTTGATGTATGCTATGGTGTGTACTAGACCTGACCTGTCCCACGCAGTTAGTGTAGTGAGTAGATATATGCAGAATCCATGGAAGGAGCATTGGGAAGGAGTGAAGTGGATCATTCGCTATGTGAAGGGTACTTTGGAGAAGGGCATCTTGTATGATAGAGGTAGTACGTGCTGCAACGTCTGATGTTGTAGGTTATGTTGATGCTGATTATGGTGGAGATCTGGATAGGAGACGCTCAATTTCAGGGTATGTGTTCGTCATGTGTGGAGGAGCAATATCTTGGAAAGCTTCACTTCAATCTATAGCAGCCATGTCTACTACAGAGGCTGAATATATTGCTGCAACGGAAGGAGTGAAGGAGGCCATCTGGTCGAGGGGATTGGTCATGGAGCTTGGAGTACCACAGGGCGAGGCTGTGGTTTATTCAGACAGTAAGAGTGCTATACGTCTGATAAAGAATGACACTTACCATTCGAAGACCAAGCATATAAGCTTTAGGTATCACTTCATCAGAGATACAGTTGCTGCAGGAGAGATCGTGGTGAAGAAGGTTCATACTTCTGATAATCCTGCAGACATGTTAACCAAGCCTCTATCTATAGCTAAGTTCGAACATTGTTTGGACTTAGTTGGTGTTCTAAGCATGTGAGAGCCTGCAGTGCCACTGCGGAGGGGCGTGTTGATGGCGACAGTCAAGATGTTTATCTGGACCGATGATTCGTTGATTTTAGTCTAAGATGGAGTTTGTTAGGAAAGTGTCCTAAAATCACCAAATCTCTTGATCTCACAATTATTTGTTTCCTAATTGTATTAGGATATTATTTAGGTTTCCTTATTGTGGTTGGTTTCCTAATTGTATTAGATTCTAAATCTATTTGGAGTGGGAGTCAAGTTAGGTTATAAGGAGTTCTCCCTATAAATAGGGTGCATGTTTCTCCACCAAAAATACATCGGTAAACACACAGAGCAAGAGGGAGAGAGAAAATATTGAGAGAGAAAGGGGTCTCACCAATATTTTCCCCAGTGTATCCTGAGAGATTGTGAGTTGAGTGTTGAGAGATTGTTATTGTAATCTCCTTTGTGGATCGCATCACACCCTGTGATAGTGATCAGGTTGTACTCCTCCTTTCTCATAGTGGATTATTTTCTGGCTGTTGCCGTCCGTGGGTTTTTTTCCGGGTTCTTCGGTTTCCCACGTAATTCTGGTGTTTGATTTTATCGCTTATTTTTCGTTCCTAAATTTTGTCGTAATATCCGTCATCTCGTTTTCAATTATATTATTCGCTTCCGCTGTTACCTTGCTATTCACTTTTCTCTAACAAATATTATTTTAGAGCTTTTTGGTAATTTGCACATATACTTGAAAGAGACATATAATATGTACGTCAAGCGTACAGAATAAACATACAAGCTCCAAAATATTGCATGGGAAATAAGAAACATAAAATACAGTGTAGAAATATGCACAAGTAGTCAAATCATATATACTACCTCCGTTTCATATTAAATGATACCTTAACTAACTTATTTTATTTCAAAATAATTGTCACTTTCGTATTCCGAATGCCTAATTTAATTGTTTTACCTTTTTACTTTCCAAAATAATTCATCACTACTCCATTTATTGTGTGCTTTGTACTCCTTTTTGCTTTTTTTGTCAGATTAAACCTTTTTATATCCCTTCTATAATAAAAGTTTGATAGTTATTATAATTATACATTAATAATAACAAAAACTCAAATTCAATCAATTAATTTGAAACGGGGGGAGTATATAGTAATAAAATTATACTGTAGTGTGGATGACAATTGATATATACACATTTAAAAATTATGTACTCCCTCCTTCTCATATTATCTATCACTTGAACTAACTTTCTTTTTTCCCATAATATTTGTCATTTTATAATTCCAATAATACATTAATTATATATTTATCAAATTAACCTTATTAATTACATCATTTTCTTCCGTTTTTCTTTTTTATTCACCTTTTTCCTTTTCTATTCAATATTTCATTCAACATTTTCACATTTCCAATGAGTTAAATTAATGTAGAAATGTTATTATTTTGGTTTTTGAAATTATGTTTAATATGACAAATAATATGGAAAGGAGGGAGAAACTCCTAAGAAACCTAAATTTTATATTATCAACAATTGTCGCTCACTCTTAATTATTGGAAAATAATTTTGGGTGAACGAAAATGATAAACATCTTGACACAAGATGACTCTTAACCATCTTGCATTTCTTCTAAATCACTAATAAAATTAAATATAAGTGTATTTAAATCATTCTAAATGTATGTTTCATTATTTTCAGGGTTACTACAACTTATAAACAATTTAAAAATAATTATTTATTTATATTTTTTTCATAAATATAAAACTATGTATAAAATATAGATTTTCTACTATGATTGATAAAATTAGGCTATTATTATATTTTTTCACCTAGTTAATAAGTATTATATTATTATAATTGATAAATATATATAATTATTAAAGAAAATATTAATAAAAGTTACAAAAATGTAAAATATGAACAATTCAAGATGGTTAAGAACCATCTTAAATCAAGATGGTTATCATGGTCCGTGTGTGAAAAACGAGAAGATTGAGACTTGATTTAAGCCATGGATAGAATGTCGGTGGCATAGTACTATTTATCAAACTTACAAATCATAAAATATTTTTTGATATTTGATATGGAGCATAGATGTGTATTTAGTTTTACATATTTTCTTGTTAATAGTTTAAAATTTAATTTGAATATTTTATGCACATGGAATAATATAGGAAACCTAGTCGAATAACTCAATTTTAAATCTGTCAACTCTGTTAAGAACCTTGCTTGATTCAATATTATGATTATTTATTGAAGTTAGTGTCAGTTTTGTGTTCGGTCTCATTTCGAACCGAATTGATACCGTTAGTAAAGTGTTTTTGCTCATTTTAGTCCCTTAATTATAAGTTAGTTATGATGATTTTGTGTTTTTATAAGATAATCAAGAAGAAGAAGGAAAAGAAGACCAAAAGTGCTCAAAAGAGTGCTGGGATAAAATTGCCAATAAAATATCCTACAAAGTCAAATCTGCCATTGATATTTCCTAAGTATCAAAAATGTCATCACACTATCCAATTAAGTTAAAAAATTCCACTCACTCCAACTTTTACCTACAATAACAGGTTAATGTTTAAAAAACTTTAAAAAATAAAAATTTAATCCCAAAATTAATTTTTCCCCAACCCACCCCTTTTATAAAAATCATATTTTCTTCTTCATCCACTCTTTTTCTTCTTCTTCATTCACTCTGTCGAAATCATATTACTGTTGCTCACCATAACCCAGATAACAACCACAATAACACCCCCACCCGGACCAACTTCTTTGCCTAACTCCGGCGGTTCAACTTCCCCGGAGCCAAACCCATCCCACTCCTACTCTCCATCGCCGCCGGTCTAATCATCCGGTTCGCCGTCCCTAAACCGGCGAAGGTGTCTCACCAAGCATGGCACCTTCTCTCCATTTTCATCGCCACCATCGCAGGACTGATTCTGGGGCTGCTTCTCGTCGGGGCGTGGTCGATTTTTTTTGAAGGGTACTTGTTCTAATGGTGATTTTAAGCCTTTACCTTAAATGCTGGGTGATGGGCACTCCTTAGATTTGCTCAAACTTTACTGTGTTGTGAAGCAGAAAGGTGGGTTTGAGGCTGTTTCTAAGAATGGGTTGTGGGGTGAGGTGGGTTCGATCTATGGAGTCGAGTCAACTCTTGGGTCGGCTATGAAGTTCATTTACTTGAAGTATTTGGAGGCCTTGGAAAGTTGGAAAGAAGAACAAAAAGCAGAAGAAGAAGCGCAGACAACAGCAGAAGAAGAAGAAGAAGAAGAAGTTGAAGAAAAATCTGATTTTTATAAAAGGGGTGTGTTGGGAAAATTTAATTTTGGAACTAAATTTTTATTTTTTAAAGTTTTTTAAGCATTAACCTGCTATTGCAGGTAAAAGTTGGAGTGAGTGGCATTTTTTAGCTTAATTGGATAGTGTGATGGCATTTTTGATATTTAGGAAATATCAATGGCAGATTTGACTTTATGGAAAATTTTAGTGGCAATTTTATCCCAGCACTCGAGCTCAAAAAGTCCATTACCCAGCGGGTAGCACCCGCTACCCCAGGGTGTAGCACCGGCTACCAGAAATTCAGAAGAAAGGGAAGAGAAATGCCGCAAGAGGTCACGGTCATTACCCTAGAGGGTAGTGCCCGTGACCCACTTCAACGAATTCACAAAATTCTTCCGTCAGTTTCGTCACGCCCGCTACGCCTTGTGGTAGTGCCCGTGACCCACTTCAACGAATTAACAAAATTCTTCCGTCAGTTTGGTCACGCCCGCTATGCTTCGTGATAATGCTCGTGACCACATTCGGCAAATCAACAAATATTGGCTGTCAGTTTCGTCATGTCCGTGACGACCTGTCATCATGCCCGTGACGAAACTGACGACACGAAAATTAAAAGAGGCGGCAGGACTTTAGGGTTTTGAGATTATTTTATTTCCTTTTCCTAAGTTTTTCTTTATATATATTATTATACATAGTTATGAGAGACACATTAGTTTTTAGATTATACTTAGTTTTACAATTAGTCGTCCTTAGATTAGAATTGAACATTAATTTAGTTTTTTTAGTTTTCTCACAATTCTTCAATTATAACTTACACTTCTTTAGTAATTTCAAGTTAAGATTTTCAATTTTCGTTTCTTTCTGGCTTTCATTCAATGTCTCGCTATTTAAATCTCGTTAGTATTAATTCCACCAAAAAATCCAATTTTTAGTGAAGAGGAGGATTAAGGTTCCTCGAATTTTCCCTTCAGGTGAGGATTCGAGCAGTCTTAGTACTCCAAATCACGTCTTTCTTGTTTGTTCAGGGGAAAAGCCTGATTCAAGGTTTGAAAGTAGAAGATTGATTAAGAGAAAAAATCGCAATCCAGGTTAATGTTTTCATTCTTAGATTCATTAATTAGTTTAGTTTTTACTTTCATCGTTGTTAATTGCTTTCTTCAATATGCCTTCGCTTTCTTTGTTCAGTTTCTTGTTCTTGTTCGATTAGGATAAGTTTTAATTCTCAATGTATGTTTTCCATAGTAATTATCGCTTTCAATTCCTGTTTACTTTAGTTCAATTATTTCAATTATTCATTGCTTTTCGCATTTGAACCTTACCAAACCAATTTCCTATTGCCTAACACACCATCCCTGAGGAATATGACAACCCTACTTTAAAACCCCAAATTCTAAAACCGAATAATGGCGCCGTTGCCGGGGATGACGTTATTTAGTAGATTAGGTTATTGGTTTTGTAAATAGTTTATTGCTTTCGTAGTTGTAATTTAATTCCAAAAAAAATATGTGAACATAAAAATTGAAAAACAAATAAAAAAATAAAAAAAAGAGTTATGACCGATGTCAGGGTTCCGCAATTTGAGCAAGAAATATTTTGGAGATATTTTGCTAGATTACAGGATTATCTTGCTGAATGTGAATCATATGGTGTCTATTATGAAAGATTAGATATCTTGGGTATTGTGTATAATGGTATAAATTGTGAAACTCGTAATCTATTATAATATTATGAATTTTCTAATTTAGGAGAAGATGATGCATGTGAATTTCTTGAGTGATTGTCTAGGGATTCTTATGAATTTGAGCAACAAAATGTTGTTTCTAGCTTCCAACCTTCTTATTATGCACCACCCTCTGAGACTTTAACCATACCATATCATGAGTATCCCCTAAATCTGAATGGTCAATCTAGTGGTGGGGAGTATATGAAAAATTTTTGTGAATCTTCTCGACGCTCCAATAGCGAGGTTCCTCCTCAGTGTTTTGTATGTCAAGCTCGGGGTCATTTATTTGATGCTTGCCCTGAATACCCTACATTCAAAGCTTTTATGGATGGGTTTGATTCTGCTAAACCTGAATTGAATAATACTTGTGTGTGTGAAATAGGGGATGAGGATGAAGGCCCAATGTTTATATTTACCAAACCCCCTCCCCCTTCACCTGTTGAGTGTATGGAAAAATCATGTGATACTGAGTCTAATCAGGTTAGTGAGCCCATTAGTGAAATTACACTTAAGGATGAGACACCATTGATGGAGAAGGATTCTGTAAGTAGTGAATTAGTGTGTGATGATGTTGTGCTCCATGAGAATATGCTTTATGAATCATTAGTCAGACCCTTGTCCATGCCATTATGTGAAGAGAAGGTTGAGTCCAATGAATGCCATAGTGATTCTGATATACCTGAACATGAACTTGTTGAGAGTGAAATCAAATCCTTTGTGATTGAATGTGTGCTTGATACTGAACTATTTACTTTCATTAAGAATCAATGTATTAATGAGGCATTAACTACCCTTTCCTTCGAGTCCATTGAAAATAATGTAAAATCTTATGATGATGAACTTGAGACTATGGGGATTGATCCTACGTGTTTGAACTTGGTTTGTGACAATGATATTTTTGATGGTGATATGATTTATGAGTCGTTGTTTGCATCCAAGTCTTTGCATGAGAAGGTTAAGGAGTGTATTGTATTGCCCCCTTCCGTTAATTTGTATACTCAATCTCCATTTACAAGTCAATGGGAGGATACGTTTTTCATGTCTCCATTTACGGTGCCTAGGAAAGTTTTGTACATTCCTACAGTCCATCATTTCATTGACTTTTCTAAGGCTTTTGATAAACTGTTAAGAGCACTAACGTTTGCTGATGGAATTTTGCGATTATGCTAGTATGTCCACCATTCCGAGATGCATTCAAGGATGCATGACTTGTTACTACGGGCATTGAATGGTTCTGAGATAGTGCCCGACATCTTGAGGTGAGATGGAGTGGCTGATGCTCCATAGGTGGTTTTATTATTCCGAGATTTCATTATTTGGGTAAACTCAGTACTCAACCAGGTAATATCGTTCCCTTCTTTTTATTATAATACGATTAGCGAGCTTGTTTTCTTTGTTTCTTTTGTTTTCTTTTGGCGTGGTTCTTTTTCTTTTCTTTTGTGTGCTTGCTTCCTTCTATTTCCAATGAGGACATTGTTAACCTTTTTGTGTGGGAGTGGGGGTGGCATGCATGCCGGCTTGAGTTTTTCTTTTCTTTTGTGTGCTTTTCTTTTGTGTGATTTTTATTTTCTTCTGTGTGGTGTCGCCTTATGCACAATGAGGATATTGTAGAGTTTTTGTGTGGGAGTGGGGTGACACACGTGCCTGACAGATTCTAGGAAGAGAGAATTTTGGGTACCAACGAGAAAAATGTAAATTTTTAAAATTTTTCACTAGTCAGAGGTAGTTTTTATGTATGGTTGTGTTGATGATCATTAAAATAGTGCAATTTCTTAGTTAGGAATGGTTAGTGAGTGCTTGATAGGCTGTAAGCTTGGTTGTTGCCTAACCCAAACATGATAGCCTCACTTGTATGTGCAAACATGTGGTTTCCTTAGAATTTTCACTTTTGTCTTATTAATGTGATGGTTTTAGTTTAGGAGGGAAGTTTTGGCCTCTTGTATATCCATGCATTAATTAAGAAAAATAAAAAAAAAATGGAAATAGAAAATTGTTGGTATACCTACACAGGTTGGTATGAGTGGTGCGACACTCTTAGCTCTTAAGCACTTTGTTGCGTATGGAGTAACCTGTGTTGGGAGGGTAAACCCTATTTATGGGTCTTAACAAAAAAACATTGAGAAAAGAAAAGCTAAAATTGTTGGTTCACCTTCATAGATCGGTATGAGTGATGCGGCATTCATATCCCTTAAGCACCTTGTATGTGTATGGAAAATGTCTATGTAGGAAGAGTAGACCCTTTTCAGGGCCCTTTAATTCTCGATCAAACCAACACAAAATAATTAGGAGTTGAAAGTAATAAGTGTGGAACCTTTCTCTAATATATCCGCACAACTAACAATCCAATAACTAATAAGTCTTCCTCGAGTTGAACTATCTCTAAAAACAAGCTTGACTTCAATTTTTGCATGGTCTACAAGATGACGAATTGTTTTCCTGGAAAAAAAGAGAACATGATAGGAAAAAAAACAACATTAGCATTATTAAAAAAATTGTAAAATACAAATAGTAAATCACAAGAGATCTAGTTAAGAATCCTAAGGCTTGTTTAAGAAGACTGATCCATATAAAAAATATTGAACAAATTTCAACAAAACCTCTTATATTAACTGAGCTATACAATGTTTAACACTAACCATCAAACACCTACAAGTTAAAGAATGTTCATGGCTTTAATAGAATGGGTCACACACCGTTTGGCTAGGTTCTTCTCACAGTTGGCCAAGGCGACAAGCTAATGGTACTAGGCTCATGTAATTATTAGCTAATCATGCTTCCTCATCATTCTAGATAATATAATTGGCCATGAGCAACTGCAGTTTGTGTTCGATCAGACTGTATAGATGGGTGATAATTTGATAGTTAAATAATGAAATAATTATGCTAAGTAGAACTGAGTGGTCTTCTTTTCATTTCATTTGGTCTTGGTACTCCTTGTAGCTAATTCATGGTCATGGATACATATTATAATGAGCAAACACCTACATAATACATGGTGAGTAATTGTACTATATTTGCGGTCATTTTGCATTATATTAAAATCATATTTTCCTTAGCACCTATGATTTCTGAGTTTTCTAAGTTCAAACCTTTTGCACCTACGATTTTGGTGAGGCACCTACAATTACTATATAGAATAGGGTAATCATGTTAGCATTTATGATTTCTGAGTTTTCCTGAACAAGAATCTGTATAGGTTAGGATCATAAGAAGTCACACACATTATCATAATTCTTGATGCAATATCTCTTTAAGTTAAACACAAAGCCAAATCCTCAGCAAGTTATATCCCATTTTTTCAACTGAAATATGTCGCTCACATCTTAACCAAAGAGATCCACATTTAAGAAAACATGATGGTTTGAAAATCACGAAAGTGAAACTCAACAGAAACACCAACAGTAAAAGCAGTTGGCTGAGACAAGGTTTGGAAAGTATTGCAGTCTTAACATTGATCTTGAGGGTCAGATTATTCTGAAAAAAAAAATGGCCAGAGATGGAAGACATTATAGTGAAACAATGGACAACATTTTGGAGATTCTTTACGAGAACAAAGTTAGCAAAAGTGACAATAGCTACAATTCACACAGTGAGA
This sequence comes from Portulaca oleracea, assembly GCA_029582165.1. Classification (NCBI taxonomy): domain Eukaryota; kingdom Viridiplantae; phylum Streptophyta; class Magnoliopsida; order Caryophyllales; family Portulacaceae; genus Portulaca; species Portulaca oleracea. The sequence goes on from CM055892.1 coordinate 11,856,387, forward strand.
AACGAACAATTGCTCAGCAAAAATGATAATGGTAACAATAGAGGACAACTGAAAAATGGCCAATTGCTCTATTCACACATCACATATCAATGAAATCACATATTCCTCATAACAGTAAATACCTGGTCATCCGCAATTTGACTCCAAATTTCATTGCCGATGGTGTTTGGTTATCCGCGCCCTCACTACTGTTGTTGTGAAGGGTTGAGTGAGGGTAGAAGTACATAACAAACTAGCGCCTACAATGGAAAGTATAAGACTATAAAAGTTGTTTGCAGTGCCTTATAACAGTCTAGAAGTACATAACGAACAAACTAAGAGTCTAAGACCAAAACATGACATTCTGACAAAGATTAGCCACACTTAGACTCTTTAACCTATTCAATAGGTGAAAAATGCGACTTTCAAATGATAAGTCCACAAGCTATAGCAAGAAACCACTAAACTACCACAAACACCCAAATTCAAGCCACATTGAATCAGAATAAACATGTCATATACATCCCAACTGCTAAACTCAAAAGGCTTCCAAACTGTATACATACATATGCTAAACTACCATACCCACTACCAGAAAGCAAGCCATTGAAGATATAATCTAATCTAATTCAAGCTAAAGAGTATAGGGATGAAATTGAACTTCTTGCTTCAACTCCACTTGATGCTCTTCCTCAATGTGGATGTAAAGCCCTATGATATCGAACTCGTCTACACAAAAGGGCATGAATACTCTTGCCTGTACTCATCCTCCACACCGAAATCATCTCATCCCAAATAAGCATCTGTTAAATCCAAAATCAACCAAATTTCATTAGGTATCCAGGCTACAATAATTCAACAAACAACAAAATTCTCACAGATACAATCAAACCCTACCCTTAAATTTATTAAATGCATCAAATTCACCTCAATTTGCACCATTTCAATCAAAAACCCACTTTCTCGAACTGATCAACATCACATAATCAACGCACAAAATGTCTAAATACTCGAACTTCATCGAAAATTGACCAATACAATTTGAATTTGAATTGGAGTTGATGGATCGGAGGCGCATTGGTGGCAATCGTCTCTTGAGGGCTGGCGTAGGTTATGGCATCTCAGACTAGCACGGTGGTAGGTGCAACTGCGGTGGTCGGAGACACGATGACGTTATGGTGGTCGATGACTGAAAAGGGAAGGACGCTCGATCTGGATATGGAACTAGGGTTGGGCAAAACGGGTTGCGAACGCCGAACGGTGACACTTGAGACTTGAGAGTAGGTTTCATATCAAAACAATTTAGAAGAAAACCCCATTAAGAACCTGATTATCCCAAAAAAATACCCCCTCTCAGAATTTCAAAATTTTCATTTAAATTTAATTTCCCTCCATCCCTAATTTTCTATTGGAAATTCCCTCCGATTGGCAAAAAAAAAAAAATATTTAGGATGAACGTTTTATACATACTAACATTGACCATTGCTGTTTTCTAGTCTTTAGATTGATTTTTGTAACCTGTAAACACCAAAAAAAAAAAAATTGTTGAGAGCCATTTACGACGATATTTAAATATGGTGGTTAATATTATCCAATAATGAAGCTAGCTGCTTGTCTAACTTTTGGAAAAAAACAATTTAGTTTGGTGACTTCAGATAATCGGACAATGTTCAACTTGCTTTATGAGCAAACATGTGCTAGCTTCTAATATACAATTCGGTCATTGAACAACTTTTTGTCATTCAAACACCAAAAGTTAAAATGTGCCATTATATACAATTTAGACATCAATCATTTGTTTGGAGTCCAGGTATCTTTTCATTGGTTGAACTATTAATCGACCAGAGCCCTGGTAATAAGTTTTTGACCGTACTCAAAGTAACTCGAACCTAAATTCTCATCGGTCCTAAGTTTATGCTACTGTATTACATTAAATATAAAGTCTGGCAGTGCCTGAAATGATATGTATGCATGTTAAAATATACATGCACGACCTCATAGTAACCTAGCTTGATTAAAATCTTTTCAAACAAAGCCTGAACTCAACCTCGACATGATATAAATATACTTGAACCAAACCAAACTCAAACCATGTGATCTCTACTTGACCAATGTTTATTCACTTAATTGTTAACTAGCTATATGTGATTTGAATTCGAATGCTCGAACTCGAATAAACCCAAGTCCAATTTTTTTCTTTTGCCCCTAGTTTATAATTATAACTGCACTTGATATATTAGTTCAATCGGCTAACAATAACTTAACGGTAATAGAATTGAATGATCAAACATAATCTGGTATTATTGTTAGATAATTTTTTGACACACTTCAGCACAACCTAATAGTAACCTAACTTGATTTGTAGATAAACCTATTTGCCCCTAGATTTATTTGAATAACGCCTAAACTCAACTTTCACATGTCACTTTACAAGTCGACCTGTACGGAACCAACATCAAACCAATGTGATCCTTACTTGACCAGTGTCAATTCACTTAATTGTAAGTAGCTATGTGTGATTTGATCACTTTATACGAAGTTATATATATACATTTACCTAGTTTTTAATTGTAGCACCATTTACAGGCGTAAAAGTGGATTCGTGTCATACATCAACTTCACTAAAAAGTAATGGATTCAATTCACTAACAATAGCTAATGAATGATCGGTATACATATATAGGACCATATACGTAGTAATTTATCTTTAAATTTTTGGTTTCAATATTTAGAATATAATAACTTACATTAGGTAAATGAAAATAGCGGTGACAAAATTTTGAGTTCAAGTCAATAGGGGTTCAAACTATTCGGACATTCAAACACAGTCCCCAAACTCGAACCTCATCCGAATTTCAAATTCAGACGATTTGTGATGTCTCAACCCAAGTCTAAATTGTCCAAATTATATGTCTGGACTTGAATTTGGCGCACAAAACAACCCGATTCTCATAATCCATACCCAAACCTGGCCTGATTATGAATTCGGACATGATCGAATTGTTCGAATTTTAAATTTGGACAAAAATTGATGTCCAAACCCGATTTACTTTGGGTCAGTTAAATTCGTCTCAAACGAATTTTTGCTAACGCTAAAATGAAACTAACATTTCTTTCCATCATTTAATATTTTTTAATATTAATACAGTATATAACTTACATATTGATTAGAGAATAGAAACATAGATTAAACATATGCAAGTAATTACTTGATTAATGGATTCAATCTTATTCGTTGATTTATGGATAAAAATTTAGTTAGATGCACATTTGAAAAACTCGCATGTTGTGGATTAAAATTTTAATTTTAATGGTCCATAAAGTAGGCTCCTAACAAACAATTGAATCTAATAACATGGAAAATTTTAACAATTTCCTTTCTTTTTTATTGGCCCCAAATTGAATAAATCAACAAAAACAAAAAAATTCATTTTCCCCACCCAATCCACACAATTTGTGCGCCAAAATGAAAAAAGAAAAATCCAAATTTAAGAATTCATCTACTGCTCAAATGTAGCAAATCAAAAGAAGACTACTTTTTGTAAATGGCTACACCTTTAAGGTGAATCAAATAATTAATACCCCTCTTAAGTGTAGCTAAAGTTGAAAATCCATTTTTTTGCTTCTACATTTGAAGGAGGTGTAGCTAAAGTTTTAATATTATTATTTGACTTTTTTTCTAAAGTATTTACATCGGATAATAAGGCGTGTGAATAGATAATTTACCGAAATAGTTTTATTAAGTACATGTAAAATTCTCCAACAACGGTTCTTATATCCTACTCCAGCGGGACCATGCATCACGGCTAAACTCCCGCTACGTTTATAAGCTATAAATAATGTTTTGCATAAAAGTTGACATAAATACAACTTGGTGGAGTGGATGGGGTGCTTTTAATATAATTGGGAGGTCTTGGGTTTGATACTTCATCCTTACAGGATGTTGTTCAAATTTTATTTTCTATTTTGTTTTTATTACACCAATTAATTTTTCACATAACTTTTTCTGCTTTAATTTTTTTTTAATTTTTTTCCCAATATATTTAGCTTTCACCAAATAATATAGTGAAATTTTTTTTATATATAATGTAATTTTTTTCATAATCTTACTTTTTAAAAATTTATAAAAAGAGCATCCTTTTAAATTTATAAAAAGAAAAAGCAAACTATACAATCATAAATTTTATGTATAAAAATAGATAAGAAAGAGTACCTAAATATTCTAGATATACATAGTGCCCTAAAAAATTAAATTACGAAAAAAATTAGTGTGCAAAATAATTTGTGTTAGTGTGCACTGTAGGCAGCAATGTGAAGTAGTGTTCGAACAAACAATAAAAATCTATTAAAGTTCTGGAAGCGGGAGTACTATTGCAATCTATACTCCGGCGGCAGTAGGTAAAAAATTTCGCTCCAACAAATAAGGAGTATCCTATAACAATAACATTAGAATCTTCTCTCTTTTATATTTTTTTTGGAAATATTGACCTCCTGAAAAAAATTATATCATCTACAATAATTTTATTGTCTAATTATATTAAATTTTCATAATATTCATATCATATATATTGCAACAACAAAGATCGTTGCTATAATATGGTATCACGTATTGCAACAAGATTGGGCGTTGCATAAAAAGGTATGTATTAAATGTCTATTTGACATTTTTGTTAACTACTCATATCCCATAATAAAGCTTATAAATAGACAATTTACCAAAATAATTTTTAGTATACTAAATAGACAATTTTGTTAACTATCAGCTAGTCAAATTATGATTTTTCAATTTTTTTTAATATTTATTATTTTAATCAGATTTCATCGGAATTAATCAGTGGTCATCACCTCCATAACCGCTCCGATCAAGTACTTATAATCGAAGTCAGACCTATTTAATCGGATTCGGATACAAATTAAATTTCTTTTTATCTAATTCGGATTGGATTTTTCTTATTCGCATCGGAGCAGATTCACTTCGAAGTCAGATTTGACTACCATCTCTAATTTTTCTGATTTGCATAAGTACTTTTTTGCCATATTAGTTATAGTTCATCCGTTTACGGCATATCATTGCCAAGGGTAAAATTTTCCCATGGCATGTTATGGCCACAGTGATATTTTACCATGACATAAGTATTTTTTTGCCACGGGAGTTGTAATCCGTGGCATGTTATAGCCACGGGTGACATTTTCCCGTGGCATAAGTATTTTTTGCCACGGAAGTTGTAGTCCATGGCATAATTTTAACCATCAAATGCACTGTAAAATTTTTCCGTGGCAAGACTAAGAAATTGCAACGATTTTAGATTTCCCGTGGCATAATTCGTGGTACAAGTGATCATTTTTTGTAGTGTTAGTTTTTTTAGTTTTCTCTCAATTGTTCAATTGTAACTTACACTTCTTTAGTGATGTCAAGTTAAGATTTTCAATTCTCGTTTCTTTCTCGCTTTCATTCAATGTCTCGCTATTTAAATCTCGTTAGTATTAATTCCACCAAAAAAATCCAATTTTTAGTGAAGAGGAGGATTAAGGTTCCTCAAATTCTCCCTTCAGGTGAGGATTCGAGCAGTCTTAGTACCAAATCACACCTTTCTTGTTTGTTCGGGGGAAAAGCCGTGATTCAAGTTTCGAAAGTAGAAGACTGATTAAGAGAAAAAATCGCAATCCAGGTTAATGTTTTCATTCTTAGATTCAGTAATTAGTTTAGTTTTTACTTTCATCGTTATTAATTGCTTTCTTGAATATGCCTTCACTTTCTTGTTCAGTGTCTTGTTCTTGTTCGATTAGGATAAGTTTTAATTCTCAATGTATGTTTTCCTTAGTAATTATCGCTTTCAATTCCTGTTTAGTTTAGTTCAATTATTTCAATTATTTACTGCTTTTCGCATTTGAACCTTACCAAACCAATTTCCTACTGCCTGACACACCATCTCTGAGGATACAACAACCCTACTTTAAAACCCCAAATTCTACAACCGAACATTTTGGTAAAGGTAACAAAAGCTCATTATATGTACTTGGTTGGATCTTGCATCGTGATTGACAAGTAAAGATTTCTTTCAGTAGTTTTAATCGCGAAAGTTGTTGCTGTGTTATTTGTTTTAGATTTTTGGTTGTGATATTTCTCTTTTGGAGGTGGTTGTTTGTTGTTTAGTAAGCAATGTGCTGTTGTCTATGAACTTTTAAGCCTTTACTTTGACTCTCAATAATCGAAAAAAATGTACTTGGTTGGACTCATTGATGCTTCTGGACGAGGCGCGGGCTGCGTTTCTAAAACGCTGCCTGCCCCTTGTTCTTCCGCCCTAATTGGGTTTGGGTCGTGTGATTTTAGGCCGTTCTCTATCCTTCCTTTCTTTCTCTTCAACATCTTTTTTTATTTTCCATGATTTTTGCTATTTCTTCTCTAATTCTTCATGCTTTTTGATATAATTCCACCAATTCCTGTAAAATATACCAAACTTGCGAACAAGTGTATAAATCACAGAAATTGACATAAAAATATGAGATATCTGATACAAAAAGCATGAAACTGATATGTTTTGAGCCCTAAAAACTCAATATAAAAACGACTTATCAAATCCCCCCATGCTTAGCTCTTGCTTGTCCCCAAGTAAGTTAGAATTGGAAATAGGAGGATTATGGCTCAAACAGGAAAAACAGAACCTAAGAAGAAAAAGAATCGGAAAGAGTTTGCGATAGGATTACAAAAACAAAATCTTAACACCCCCTCAGGCTAACCATTCTAACACATCAATTCAACAAGCAAGCACAAAGATCAGTCTGGACAAGATCAAAACTCGGTTCAAAAGAGAAAGAAAGAAATTTTCGAAACCAAAGAAGAGAGAACAAGTACTTCAGAAGCATAAATCTGCCAACAGTCTCAAGAATAATGCAAATATGCGCGGTTGATTATGGATGTAAGTCAGTCAAAAAGAGCAAACCTCATATAGGAAAGAATAAAAACACTCAGTCACTCAAATTTTAATATGTATGTGGGGTTTTTCTCATACTCAGACCAATAGAAACAAACTACCATAAGCGTGGTAAGAACCTCGCTCTCCACTACTGGAATGCAATGCATAAGTGACAATCAAAAGGAATTTTTCGAGTTGTAACGATGCTTATGTTAAGGGTAAGGAGCGGTAAAATTTTGGAATGAGGAGTTAAGAGCCATGCTTGGATTGATTTTCAATGAGTATAACACTCTAAACTCCCCTTCTTGCTTAATGTATGTAAGGAATTTCACCTTTCTCCCTCAACAATATCAAAATCTCCACTGAATACAACCAGGTTAAAGTTTTCATAACTTTAAATTGAATCTCCCTAATCTCCCTTTTTTTTTTGGAACTCTTTTTCTCTTTTATTATTGTTATTATTATTATTTTTTTACTTCCTTTTTTTTCTTTTTGGTAGGTGATCGGGGAGAAGAAAACTATGGAATTATAACTTCGACCTCGATATAATATATGAACAATATAACCAAACACCAATTATTCAAGAGGTGGGACTTTCAGTTTCTCCCAACTTGAAACAATAATCACAATCTCTCCCAAACTTCATATTTTTGTTCACAAACACACCAAACCAACTGTTCCTTCCAAAAAAATGACAAACTCTCTTCAACCAAGCAAGGCAAAGAGATACTGAATATCAAAGGCCAAGGCTTGTATCGTCAGGGTTCAATCATGAAAGAAGGATAAACAAAGGCTAGGCGGGGCAAAAAGAATGGTAAATATAATGTAAGGAAGGCTATTTGGCTATGTAGTTGAACAAAATAAAATGAATGCCTTAATCACTTTGTCACAGCGTGCAATGCAAATATGTAGTCTCAAGCAAGATGTAAAACAAGTTCTAGAGATGCAACTAATGGTGGGGTCACTCAGGGAATCATGAATTGATAAAAGTGATCAATTCGTAAATTTGGTAATGTGGACTCACGGGATGGGGCTCGATCAACTAAACTTAGCCCAAAGATTTGCGGCACGCATATTTATACTTTCTAAGATATTCAAAGCAGTCAAATGCAACTTTCATAACTTGACTCAAAATCAGAAGATTTGAAGGAAAATGTTTCAAAAATTTTTGAGAACTCATCCAAACTTTTATTTTCTAAGGAAAGCAAGTTAAACTGAAAGTAAGAAAGGTTTACAAATCATCACCAAAGGTGTTTCCGGTTTTAATCCTAGTCCTATCCTATATTTGTTTGGTTTTTTAGTCTTTTCTAATTTTTTTGGATGCAAAACTAAGAAAAGAAAATCTAACATGAACTAACTAATGCAACCTAGGTGGATGAAATTTTAAAAACTAAAAAGAAACTAGGAAAAGTAAACTAAAACAATTAAAGAAACACACAAACTAAAAACTCAACTAAAGAAAACAAACTAAAAGTAAGAAAAATCAAACTAGAAACAAACTAAAGACAAGAAAATCACTCTAAAAATTGAAAAATAAGCACGAAACAAGAAAAAGAAGACGAAAACAAAAGAAAATAAACGAAAAACAGAGAAACAAGAAAAATATTCACAGAATATTCAACCCCCCATGCTTAAATATTGCATTGTCCTCAATGCAGAAGACAGCGGTGAAGGGTAAGAGCATGTAAAGGATCAAGGATCCTCGGTCTGTGGGGAAGGGTTGATATGGCTTGGTCCAGGTGGCGCTTGTCGCATTTGGGGAAAGGGGTCGAGGGGTTAGGGCAAAAAATAAGGAGGGTCTTATTTGTTTTGAAAGAAAGGAAAGGGCTCGACAAAATTAAAAGGGCGGGGAAATTTTCTGGGCAAAAAGGCAAAACGCGGCCTGCGTTTTGCAAAAAGGAATTACTTGGGAGTTTTGGACGAGGCGCATCCAGCGCCTGGAAAACGCTGGCTGCGTTTTCCTACCTGATGCAAGTAATTCGATTTTTGCAACTTTTTGCTTGTTTTCTCCTTTCTTCTTTGTTTGCTCCTTATTTTCCCTACAATTTGACCTACCAAAATTCCCTACACACATCTACCAACTCAAAAATTATTATGTTAGAGATAATAGTTTCAATAAATAACCAAAAACTTGACTAAAAATTTAATGAATCTAATTATCAAAGAGAAAATCAGAAACGAAATCGAAATTTAGCAAAATCGAACGGAAATTAAAAAAAACTCTAGAAAATTAAAAATAGACTCGTTTAGAAGGTTCGTTCCGGATGACGTCAAGGCCCTTAGTAGCTTGCAAACTCCTCCGCATGTGGTTTGCAAGCTAGTAAACATGAGATACATTGAAAACTTATAAAATAAAACGTTAGTAAAGTTCTCAACAATAAATCAAATTCTCTAGAAAAGTCAAAAGATTCAAAATATTTGGTCCACAAGAATTTTCTAGGAAGGTCCTCAAGATGTATCCAATAAGGATCAAGGGAAGGGTAATTACCTAAGGACAATTCATCAATAATACTGTTAGTTTCACCAGTCGAAACACAAAAGTTAACCTCATCAAAGATATTAATTTGAACATCAAAGGTTTTTTCATCAGGCATAGGTTCCTTGAAGGTTTCTGGTAAAACTGAAGGCAATGAAAAAGAAAGAGAAGCATGGAATAAATCACTGGAATCATGGAGTACAATATTATCAGGGTCCTTATTTGAAAAATTTAATTCACTAATAACCTTCTCGCTTGGTTCCTTAATATCAACAGAATCATGATGAAAATCATCCTCATACCTATTATCTAACCCAGATGGTTCACTCACCTCAAACCCCGTCGACTGAGAAAAAGGTAAGGAAGTATCATGAGAATACCATTAGTAGTGTTTTCAGGTAAACTAAGGTAAGAAGAATCATCTAGACTGACTTCTAAAGGGGAGGGGGACTTGCTATAATCATATATTCCATCATTAAAATAGGAAGAATTTGAATTATGGTCATTATCATGGAACAAGTCAGTCACACCCTTGCATTAAAGTTCCAAGTCTAGCAACACCAAGTCAGGTAGAATCATCATGTTCAAAAGAACCACATAAAGCACAAGTAACTGAATTACGAGGTTGGATATAGGAATTAGACAAAATTTATAAGGATTAAAGAACTCAGATGCACAATTAGGATTTTCAAAAAAATACGTATCACGTGCAAGCCATTCAAGTAATTCCCAAACTTCATCAACAAATTTATCACAAAAACCCAGACAATCTAAATGACTACGGGTTTCTAAATTCACACCTTCAATAACAATATCAAGAATTTCAGGTTTTCCTAACATGATATCACATGAAACAAGAAAAGCATATAAACGCTCAAAATAACGCCAAAATAATTCACGTTCATCTTGAAGAAAATAAAAAGGTGTCATATTTTTGGATTTTTGAAATTTTTAATTTTTATTTAATTTTTTAGGGTTTTTTAAGAAAAGTAATAAAAACCTAGTCAACCAGAGTGAGTTCGTCTAATGGCAGTTGGGGAAACAAGTCCCCGGCAACGGCGTCAAAAACTTGACAGACCTAAAACTAATAGGTGTCTGTGTACCCCAAGTGTACGGGTCTGTGTAGTAATAAAAATATCGTTCTCTCTCAGGGACTTGTGTTCAACTATGCACTAAACTAGTTCACTACAAAGGATGCTAGGTCGATCAAAAGGTTGTGGTAACAGTTCAGATAATTAACTAAGGAAGCAGGAAATTAAAGGATTTAACCAAGTAATTAAAAGCGTTCAGGGGAGTCCACTCTAGTCAATCAATCAAATTAAGCGGTGATTCTAGTTCTAGGTAATTTTAGTAGTGTCGGGGTCTATAATCTTTCTAAGCCTTATCACTTCGATCTTTTAACCCTAGGTGAGTTACAGTGATTAAACAATCATTATTTCTAACTATTTAATCTAATCAAAGATAAGAACTGATTATAAATTGATCCTAGGTAAGAATCATTATGTCTAACTATTTTCTAAACCTATTCAATCTACGCAATCCAATTCAAGACTCAAACTGTCGTTCTGTTGTCGAGAATCTAAAACCAAGTACAGGCTCAAACTGTCGTTCTGTTGCCAAATTACCATGACATATAATTGACGCAGATTAAACGACTGTATTAAGACCTAAAATTGAAGTTACACACTATAAATTAATTGAAGAACATCGAGTTTATCCCCTAAACAAGGAATCTAAGCACTCATAATAATAAAAACTATGAAAACAATAATAAAATCTGAATAACGAAACATAAAGTAAATAGAAATTAAACTGAACGTTTGTGTCGTCGAATTCGATCTCTTCGTGTCACTCGAGTCGATGTCCTTCTCCTCCTCTTTCGTTCCTAATCTACTAGAACGGCTCCCCGAAGGGAGGAATTACAGAGAAAACCCTAAGGCTAAACGGCGGAAATAAAACACTCAATAGTTCATGATTGTCCAATTGAACGGCGAAGCAGTCCTTTTATAATGCGCAATTAGGGCACAAAACGCGGCCTGTGTTTTGGAAACGTTGGCCGCGTTTTGCCCAAAAGTGAAAGTCTCCGTGAGAGGGCGCTGGCTGCGCCTGAAAAACGTGGCCTGCGTTTTGGTTCTGCTCGCTTTTTGATGCTTCTAGACGAGGCGCGGGCTGCGTTTCTCAAACGCTGCCTGCGCCTTGTACTTCCGCCCTAATTGGGTTTGGGCCGTGTGATTTTGGGCCGTTCTCCATCCTTCTTTTCTTTCTCTTCATCATCTTTTTTTATTTTCCATTATTTTTGCTATTTCTTCTCCAATTCTTAATGCTTTTTGATATAATTCTAACAATTCCTGTAAAACATACCAAACTCGCGAACAAGTGTATAAATCACGGAAATTGACATAAAAATACGAGATATCGGATATAAAAAGCATGAAACTGATACGTTTTGAGCCCTAAAAACTCTATATAAAAACAACTTATCACATTCCAAAGTCATATCCTCAACCGGTGTCCATCAAATCAAGACTACTTTGATTTTTGTCCTATCCTCGAACTCAATCAAAGTGGGGGCTCCTATAGAAACTGGGATTTTGACGCATAAGACAATATAAAAATAAGAGCGGAAGAAATAAAAGAGATTCGATAAATGCATGCATTTTACATGTATTTGTACACCTAAAGTCACATGCATGATCACATGTGGTCCATCCTAGCTACATGTACATTTTTTATATAAAAATGGAGCCATGCAAACCCTAAAAGCAAGCGCTAGAGATCGCGAGGTCGAATCCTCACAAAAGCACTCAAAAACACCTAAAAAAGTTAGCTAAATAATGTGCTCATTTCGTCTAGTGTGAATGGCAGCTTCCCTAGGTTGGTTGACTTCACACTCCACCGTCCATGCATGCATGGACGAAGCTGGTCCCTCCCCCCTGGCGTAGTGGCCGATCGACCTTGGTGACTCCGCCACACGTGGTCAATTGACCATGTGCCTTCGTCCATGCTAACTTCATATTTTTGTTCACAAACACACCAAACCAACTCTCATTCAACCAAGCAAGGCAAAGGGATACTAAATATCAAAGGCCGAGGCTTGTATTGTCAGGGTTCAATCATGAAAGAAGGGTAAACAAAGGCTAGGCGGGGCAAAAAGAACGGTAAATATAATGTAGGGTAGGCTATTTGGCAATGTAGCTTAACAAAATAAAATGAATGCCTTAATCACTTTGTCATAGCGTGCAATGTAAATATGTAGTCTCAAGCAAGATGCAAAGCAAGTTCTAGAGATGCAACTAATGGGTGAGCCACTCAGGGAATCATGGAATTGATAAAAGTGATCAATTCGAAATTTTAGGTAATGTGGACTCACGGGATGGGGCTCAATCAACTAAACTTAGCCCAAAGATTTGCGGCACGCACATTTATACTTTCTAAGATAGTCAAAGTAGTAAGATACAACTTTGGTAACTTGACTCAAAATCAGACGATTTGAAGTAAAAGGTTTCAAAGACTTTTGAGATCTAATCCAGACTTTTCTAAGCAAAGCAAGCTAAACTAAAAGTAAGAAAGGTTTAAAAATCATCACGGAAGGTGTTTCCGGTTTTAATTCTAGTCCTATCCTATATATTTTTTGGTTTTCGTATTTTCTATTTTCTGGTCTTTTTCTAATTTTTTTGATTTTTTTTGATTTTTTTTTGAATAAGGTGAATGCAAAAAAAAAAAAAAAAGAAAAAGAAACAAACTAAGAAAAGAAATAAAAGGAAAATCTATATGCTACTAACTAATGCAATCTAGGTGGATGCAATTTTAAGAACTTGAAGAGAACCTTAAGAAAGCTAGAAGGAAAAACTAAGAACAACTAAGGAAAACACACAACTAAAAGTTCAAATAAAAGAAAACAATCAAACTAAAAACTAGAAGACACACTAAACTAAGAATAAGCAAATAAAAGAAACACACAAAAACAAGAAAAATCACACTAAAAGCTGAAAAATAAGCATGAAACAAGAAAAAGAAAGATGAAAATAAAAGAAAAATAAACGAAAAATAGAGAAATGAACGAAAAGTAGAGAAACAAGAAGAAATATTCACAAAAATGAAATATTCAACCCCCCCATGCTTAAACGTTGCATTGTCCTCAATGCAGAAGACAACGGTGAAGGGGAAGGGCAAGCAAAGGATCAAGGATCCTCGGTCGGTGGGGAAGGGTTGGTATGGCTCGGTCCTGGTGGTAGTGAGGCTCGATCAAACATGGCATATATAAGGCCGATGAGGTTGGTTATCGACTCGTCAAGACGGTCAAAACGCAAGTCAGTATGACCCATAAACTCAACAAAACTCTCCCGCAACTCATTCATACGGAGCTCGGTCCGGTCAATGGAGATTTTTTGCGAAGGTGCGCCTCATAGTCTAATTGGGGTTGTTCGGGTTGAGGGTTAGGATGGATTTCAGGCTCAGGCTCGGGATCAAACTTAGGAAAGGGTGGCATCCACATCAAATTCTCAATAACTTGGGGTGAGGTGTGGGGATGAGGCACGGGAAACCTAGCGTTGTTAGGATAAACCCAAAGACAATGTGAGTCTTTGTCAAACTTGCACAAACCAAAAGAGTTACACTGATCACCATCCAAAAATATGCTTTCCGGAACAAGGTCAGTGGGGTTCCTAGGCGGTCTAAAACCGTATTGGCGTGCAAGCTCTGTGATGTAACCTCCTATGGCAATGCCCTTGTTGGTCGAGGTGGCGACACTCGAAAGGTGATGAGTAAGCATAGCTGCGGGGTCGGCATGTGTATCGGCATCAAGCATGCAACGCAACATATAACAATCAGCCCGGATAGCTTTGTTTGAGCTACCGGGTCTCCCGAAGATACCGCAAGAGAGTATGCGGTGGATATACCTGAATATGGGGTTTCTAATTAGGGTTACGGGGGTGTTGCTAGGGTCCCAATTGTCAAAACCAGAAATTCTGTAAAAGAAACTCTTTCCATCCCACTCTAAGGGTACGAGGGACGGTTCCCGAAGCTGAAAACAGATACACCCATCCCTCCCTTGGAGGTTCACAACTAGGGTAGATAAAAATTCAAGGGTGATCCTCCTATAGGTCGGTTCGTCAAGCCTAGCTAAGTTGGTCATATTACAACGTCCTAACATCCACAAAACATCATCCAACATGCCGCAATTACGCAAGAAAGGTTCATGCATATATTTGGGGGGGGGGGGGGAAGAGGGCTCTTTGGGAAAGGGAATCGTACTTCTTCTTGGTCTCTCCTTCAAAGTTGAAGGGGTTTGAGCTCCTCGAGTCCCTCGGAGGTGTGGCCTTCTATTTACCCTTCTCGGCTGCCGTAGCTTTGCACTTTTGGCTCCAACCGGTTCCTTCGTCATCGCCCGAAGGTTCGGAGAAGCTCAGATTTTTCGTCCTCACCATCTAAAAACATTCATAAAATCAGTACAATTACCAAGATAAATCCTAGGTATCAAATAAGCATGGTCGTGATGCATAAACTCAATACTAACAATCCCCCATGCTTATTTGATACTAGGGGTTGGAATCAAGATAAATCTAACCTAAAATCTCACCAAACACAGAGTATAACACCACAACACAATCACAACCAAAACATAGACCTAAATTTCTCAATTTCAACATCACAATTCTCTCAAATCTGGAACAAAAAGATCAAAAGTAAATCAACTCAAACCAAGCCCTAATCAAGAACCAATCCAGGAATCTAATCCAAACAAGAAATTCGAACCTAGGACATGGTATATGGTATAAATTCAACATATTACTCAATAAACTCAAGTATTCAATCCAAATCATACCACAATCGAAGTATATAATCAAAGTACAAGAGAAAGAGTTGAGAATTCCATACCTTAAGTTTCAAGAGGGAAGAGGAATGGAACTTGAAGGTTTAAAATGTTAGAGTGCAAGTGAGAAGAGAAAAGAGAGAAGAAGTGGTGGTGTGAGGTGGCGGCGTCGATGGTGGCGGGTGGTTGAGGCGCTGGTGGTGCTTGGGGAGAGAGGGGTTGTCGAGGTTAGGGCAAAAGCAAGGAGGGAGTTTTCAAATTGAAAGAAAGAAAGAGGAAGGGCCCCGATAAAAATAACTGGGCAAAATAACAAAACGCGACCAGCGTTTTGCAAAAAACTCTTACATGAGCTCTCTGGACGAGACGCTGCCAGCGCCTTATAAACACTGGCTGCGTTTTCTCACCTAATGATGGTAATTCGATTTTTGCCACTTATTTGCTTGTTTTCTCCTTTTTCTTTGTTTGCTCCTTATTTTCCCTACAATTTGACATACCAAAAATCCGTACAAACATTCACCAACTTAAAATTTATAAAAATGTTAATAAAAGCCATAAATTTCTTGAATTTCTTCTTTTTCACTACTCACTAAAGAAAAATATTAGTAAACTTCAAGATAAAATTACTAAGGAATAAAAACTGAAAGAAAACAATTGAACTAAAATAAAAAAAATAAAAAGGTGGGGAAGGATAGATATTAGAAATTTATGTACCTCCCTGGGGTTGCTTTGTTTAACGTTGTTAGCTCGACGTTATGGACCCTACTCGTTGTGGTCCTCAAGTAGTCTCTTTGTCGATTGGAGGTCCGGGTTACCAACTAAGTACGGCTTCAACCGCTGGCCGTTGACCTTGAATGAACCGGTATTCTCGTGCCAAAACTCTACTGCTCCATGAGGGAAAGCACGAAGCACTTTATAGGGTCCAGTCCATCTCGATTTTGGTTTCCCGGGAAAGAGCCTTAGCTTTGAATTGAACATGAGCACCATGTCACCTTCTCAAAATCTTCTTCGCATAATATGCTTTTCGTGCCAAGATTTGGTTCTTTCCTTGTATATTCGGGAATTCTCGTATGCCTCTTGCCGCAGTTCATCGAGTTCTTGAAGTTGCACAATTCTCTTTTCTTTTGCAATCTTGGGGTCGAAATTGAGGGCCTTGATGGCCTAGAAAGCCTTGTGCTCGATCTCAACCGGGAGATGACAAGATTTTCCGAATACTAGCCTATAGGGTGTGGTTCCTAGAGGAGTTTTGAAAGCAGTTTTGTAGGCCACAGCGCATCATCGAGTTTTATGGACCAATCTTTCCTTGATCTATTAACGGTTTTCTCGAGAATGCTTTTTATTTCTCTATTTGAGAGCTTGACTTGACCACTAGTTTGGGGATGATAAGGTGTGGCTACCTTATGTTTGACTCCATATTTGGCTAAGAGGGATTCTAATGGTCGGTTGCAGAAGTGGGTTCCATTGTAGATAAGGAGCGCTCTAGGAGTTCCAAATCTAGAAAAGTTGTTCTTTTTTAGGAACTTGATGACTGTTTTGGTGTCATTAGTTGGGGATGCTATAGCTTTGACCCACTTAGAGACATAATCCACAGCAACTAAAATGTAGAGGTTTTTGTGGGATGGAGGAAACGGTCCCATGAAGTCTATTCCCCATACATCAAATAATTCAACCTCTAACATCCCAGTTTGAGGCATTTCATTTCTTCTGGATATATTTCCTGTTCTTTGGCATTTGTCGCAACATATAACATAACGCCTAACATCTCTTGTAAGAGTGGGCCAATAGAATCCTGTGTGAAGGACCTTGGCTACCGTTTTGTCGGGTCCGAAGTGTCCACCGAAAGGGGTAGCATGGAGATGGAATAACACGCTTCGCACTTCTTCTTCGGGAATACATCGTTTGTAAATACCATCGCCACAAAGTTTGTATAATAGCGGTTCTTCCCAAACATATCTTTTAACATCAGAGAGGAATTTCTTTTTCTGTTGATAAGTTAAATCAGGTGGGAGAGCTCCGCAAACTAGATAGTTCACATAGTCTGCGAACCATGGAGTTGAGTACCGATTTATGGCTAAGAGTTGTTCGTGAGGGAACCACTCATTGATTGGCAGGTCATCCTTAACTGAAGAGTCAGATTGAAGCCTCGAAAGATGATCAGCTACAACGTTTTGTAGGCCAGGTTTGTCTCGAATCTCAATGTCGAATTCCTGAAGTAGAAGCACCCAACAAATAAGACGGGGTTTTGAATCTGCCTTTGTCATTAAATTCTTGATAGCCACATGATCTGTGTAGACTATGACTTGAGAATTGATTAGATAGGGTCTGAATTTGTCTAGGGCATATACCACTGCTAGAAACTCCTTTTCAGTAGTTGCATAATTCACTTGGGCTCCATCGAGAGTTTTACTAGCGTAGTAGATAGCATAAGGTTTTCCATCAACTCTTTGCCCTAGCACTGCTCCTATAGCGTGATTGCTAGCGTCACACATAATTTCGAAAGATAGATTCCAATCTGGCGCTTGCATTATGGGTGCAGACACCAAAGCTTGTTTCAATTATTGAAAAGCAGCTAAGCATTCTTCATTGAACTCGAACGGAGCGTCCTTGGCAAGTAGGTTCGTAAGAGGCATAGCTATTTTCGAAAAGTCCTTGATAAATCATCGATAATAACCTACATGTCCTAGGAAGCTTCTGATACCTTTTACGGACACGGGTAGGGGAAGTTACTGAACCTTGGCCTTGTCCACTGAAATTCCTTTGCTAGAAATCACGTCCTAAGACTACTCCTTCTTGCACCATAAAGTGACATTTCTCCCAATTTAGAACTAGGTTGACTTCTTCACACCTTTGCAGTACCCGCTTTAGATTCTGCAGATAAAGGCCGAATGAGGTCCTATAAACTGAGAAATTGTCCATGAATACCTCAACAATATCCTCAATAAATTCAGCGAAGATTGCCATCATACATCTTTGAAATGTGGCAGGTGCATTGCGCAGTCCAAAAGGCATTCTTCTGTAGGCAAAGGTTCCGTAAGGACAGGTGAAGGTCATTTTTTCCTGGTCTTTAGGGTGAATTGGGATTTGAAAGAATCCCGAATATCCGTCCAAATAGCAAAAATAGGAAACTTTTGCAAGGTGCTCCAACATTTGATCAACAAATGGAAGCGGAAAATGATCTTTTCTGGTGGCCTTGTTCAGCTTCCTGTAGTCGATGCACATCCTCCATCCAGTAACAGTCCTGGTGGGAATTAACTCATTTTTTCATTTTTGACTACCGTCATTCCTCCTTTCTTCGGGACTACGTGAACAGGACTAACCCATTCGCTGTCTGAAATGGGGTAAATTATCCCCGCCTTGAGTAGTTTCAGTATCTCCTTCTTCACTACTTCTTTCATATTTAAGTTGAGTCTCCTTTGATGTTCGACTGAAGGTTTATTGTCCTCCTCAAGGAGAATTCTATGCATGCAGAAGGAAGGATGTATTCCCTTTAAATCATCGATGACATAGCCAATTGCCTTTCGGTGAGTTCGCAAAACTTCCAGTAATGAAGATGTTTCCTCTTTCGTCAAAGTTGAACTCACTATCACGAGATAGGTAGAATTCGGCCCAAGGAACTCATATCGTAGTGTGTCCGGTAGCGGTTTCAGTTCTATTTCAGGAGCTTTTGGTTCCGTGCTATCAAAATTGCCGGTTAGGCCGTACTCCTCCTTTGGTTCACTCGTTACCTCAAGTGTGGCATCCAATAGCCTTGCGTAAGCGGTTATGGCATCTTCTTCTTCCTGCACTAAGCAATCATTGAGCAGACATAGTTCAAGTCGATCACTTAACTAATCGTTAGGGGAAACGTTATTGACAATTCCCTCAATAGAATCTATCAAATTGCAATCATCAGAAATAGAGGGAAATTTCGTAGCATGCTTCAGATTAAATTCAATCTTCTCCGTTCCCACATTAAAGGTCATTTTTCCATTTTTAACATGAACACAACATCCTGAGGTTGCTAGGAATGGTCTACCAAGTATGATGGGTGTTGGTGAGTCCTCGTCCATTTCTAAAATAACAAAATCTACAGGGACAAAGATCTCTCCTATTTTAGTGGGTATGTCCTCTAAAACACCTACTGGGTATTTTATGGATCGGTCGGCTAACTATAGTGCAATAGTCGTAGGTTTCAATTCTCCTATCCCTAACTTGTTATACATAGAGTAAGGCATTAAATTGACGCTAGATCCTAAGTCACATAATGCACGGTCAATGAGCAAGGCACCAATTTCGTAGGGAATAGTGAAACTACCTGGATCTTTAAGTTTAGTAGGCATTTTGTTCAGTATAGCAACACTACAATAGTCATTTAAGCCCATAATCTCATGTTCTTCTAACTTTCTTTTGTTACTAAGGATCTCTTTGAGGAATTTTGCATAGATAGGCATTTGCGTAATTACCTCGTTGAACGGGATAGTAACTTGAAGCTGTTTTATTATTTCCATAAATTTCCCAAAGTGTTTGTCATGTTTTGTACTAACTAACCTCTCAGGGTAGGGCGGTACTGGTACATGAACTCTTTGGTTAACTACTGGTGGTTCCTCTTGCTTCTTTGTCCTCCCTATCAGTCTCATCTATAGGTGGTTCTTTTTCTGGCTCAAGGTCCTTATCAGGAGTGCTATCATTTGGAAGTGGCTCATTGATGTACTTTCAGGTGGTTTTCGCCTAGGTTCTTCTAATTGTTTTGCACTCCTAAGGATTAGGGCACTGTAGTCTCCTAATGCGCCATCGGTAAGGGAGGTGGAGGAATCACTCGGGTAAGTCACTTGGGAGGCCAATTTTTTTGTTTAGGTGAGTCAAGGTCTCTATCTTTTCCAAGAAGCTTTTAATGGTTCCTGCTTGTTCTTGCTGGTTTGACAGAAGATTTTTCACCAAAATTTCTAAGTCTGGTCTTTGGTCGACATGGTGAATCTATTGAGTTTGGTCATTACAGGTTATTTTCTTAGAACAAGCAGTAGTTACATGATTGGTTGAAAGACAAAGATCACATGATAAAAGTAAGGGTGCAGGCGAGTCTTGGTGGTCCATTTTTTTCACTAAAGAATCAAGTTTAGCAGTTAATAGTGAAATAGTATCAATATCTTGCTTACCTCTCGCTCTAGGACGGGGTTCCGACCACTGCCTTGAGTTGTTTGCTAGGTTCTCGATCAGATTCCTGATTTCCGGTACGGTTTTGCCCAAAATATTGCCTCCGGCTGCTGAGAGGATGCTTCCTCTTGTTGACTCGCTTGCTCCATTGTAAAATGATTGGATTAGAACCCATGGTTCGAATTCGTGCTGAGGACATTGTCGAAGAATGTCCTTAAATCTCTCCTAAGCATCGTATAGTGACTCATCCGGCTCTTGCGTGAATGTAGAAATCTGATTCCTTAGGCTGGTGAGCTTGCTTGGAGGAAAGTATTTCGCCAAAAAGTTGCTGGCAAGTTCATCGAACGTTGTGATTGAATTTGGTGGAAGTGTGTCAAGCCACTCCCACGCCTTGCCTTCCAACGAGAACGGGAAGAGACGCTGTTTGATAGCGTCCTCCGACACGCTGTTGGCCTTGTAAGTGTCACAAGCTTGACGAAAGAGTCGCAGATGTCGGTTCGGGTCTTCGTTAGCCAATCCATGGAATGGTGATTTTGACACCAAGTTGATCAAAGATTGGCGTAGTTCAAAGTCGTTCGCTTGGATGGTAGGAACGTTGATTGCTGATTGCGGGTTGGTGACATTGGGAGTCAGATACTGCCCGAATGTCATTGGTCGCTGTTCTCCCATCTCTTCTTCCTTTTCCGATTTCGATTCTTGCTCTTCTTCGTTCGTTTCTTGATTTTCTTGAAATTATTTCTCCAGTCTCACTCTTTTCCTTCTCTCTCGAACTGTGCGTTCGATCTCGGGATCGTACTCGAAAGAGAAATCTTTTTGCATAAACCTGAAAAAGAAAAAAACAAGAACACCAAGCGTAATAAAGGAAAAGAAAAATAATAAAAGGTAAACAACCTAGTCACCCAGAGCGCGTTCGTCCAATTGCGGTTGGGGGAACAAATTCCCGGCAACGGCGCCAAAAACTTGACAGACCTAAAATGTATAGGTGTCTGTGTACCGCAAGTATATGGGTCTGTGTAGTAATAAAATATCGTTCTCTCTCAGGGATTTGCGTTCAACCACGCACTGAACTAGTTCGCTACAAAGAATTCTAGGTCGATCCAAGGGTTGTGGTAAGGTTTTCTAAACTAAACTAAGAAAGCAAGAATTTTTAGGGTTTTAACCAATTAATTAAAAGAGTTCAGGGAAGTCCACTCTAGTCAATCAATCAAATTATCAGCAATCCCGGTGCAGGTAACAAGATAATTCGGGGTCTATAATCTTCTGAGGCCTTATCACTTCGATCTTTCGATCCTAGGTGAGTTACAATGATTAGACTAAACATTATTTCTAACTATTTAATCAAATCAAAGATAAAGAACTGATTATAAATTGACCCTAGGCAAGAATCATTATGTCTAACTATTTTCTAAACCTATTCAATCTACGCAATCCAATTCAAGACTCAAGCTGTCGTTCTGTTGCTGGGAATCTAAAACCAGGTAAAGACTCAAACTGTCGTTCTATTACCATAACATACCATACACGCAGATTAAACGAATAAAAGGATAACCTAACACCGAGACCGTATTCAAATTCAATCAATAGACATCGAGCCCTAAAAACTCTATATAAAAATGACTTATCAATGACTCAGAGGGCTTTTGGACCGAAGGTTTCCAAGAGGTGGAACATTTGGTGTTGGAAGGAAGGGTTCCTTTTGACACGGATGGGATTTGTAACTGCCTCATTTGATAATCGAGTGATGTCCTTATAGCAGTCTTTGACCTCTATGGAAAGTCTTACATTCAGCCACTAATAATCCATTTCTGGCATTCAGGCTTTCTATTGTTCTCTTCAGGTGACAGGTATGTTTTGTGAGGTGTTGGAGTCTTTCAATTAAGGATCTAGAATATTTGAAGAGGTGAAACAGTTTATGAGCAAGGTGAGAAGGAGGAAAGGTGAGGAGCTCATATAATGTTACCTTGTCATCATGGTTGTTAAAATCGCGATCCGAATCGTAGGATCGTATGATCCTAAGATCCAAAAATGACCAAACGATCCAACTCGTTCCTGGATCGCTACCTTATTAGGATCGTACCAGGATCAGACTAGGATCGGCCACGATCGGTCAGGATCGGTAAGATCGGCTCAATCCTAACTATAGCCTATTTTTGTTAGAATTGTCACACTCTCCCTAGAATCGGTTAGGATCGTACCAAACTCGGTTAGGATCTTTTAAGATCGTATTAGGATCGGTGAAAATCATGGCTTTTTGTACAATTTTTGAAAAACAATGTTTTTTCTAGGGAGACTTCAAGTCACTTATAATAATTTTACTTTATTTATAGAATCTTACGATCCTCGATCCGATCCTACGATCCTGATTCTAAGGACCTTTATCGATCCTAACTAGAATCCTGATCCTACCAACCTTGCTCGTCATTAGATGAGGTTTGATCTTGGTCCTCACTTGATTGTACCATCAAACAGACATTTGCAATCTCTTTTACTTCACTATTCCCATCAATTGAATCATTGTCGCTCTAACTTGCCATCATTGCTCTGCGGTTTTGTCACTTGGGCCTAACATTTCTTTTGTCTCTGTTTCTTTTGGCTTGAGGACAGTCTTTCACCAAATGTTCTGAGCTGCCACAACCATAATAAGTAAATGGTTCAGTTTCTTCCTTTATTGAGGACTTACCTTTTGAGTTTATCCTTTTATTTTGGGCATCCTTGATGTATCCTCAAAGGTCGGGTTTCTATTATAAAGTCTCTTGAACCCTTTTGCCAACAGCTTTCCATCAAGTTCCTCCAACTTGAGGGTCTTGAGGTTTTGTGCTTCTTCAATTACTGTAACTTTTGGCCCCCACTTTCTTCTTGGTAGACATCTTTCCAACAAGTTCCTCATTTGAATAGTTCTTCCTAAGTGATTTGAGGTGTTTAGTGATGCTGCTAAATCTCTTGAACATCGCTTCAATGGATTCATTTTCTTCCATTTTGAAGGATTCATATTTTTGAACAAGAATGTCCACTTTGGTATCTTTGACTTGACTCGTTCTTTCATAGGTGGTTGTCAAGTAGTCCCAGACTTGTTTTGCAGTTTCACAATGAGATACACGTTCAAAATAAGTAGGATTCAAACTGCAATAAATTAGGTTTAGAGCAAGAGTGTTTTTTCTCAGTGGTTCTTGCTCTTCAATCGTCATTTTAGATCTCTTCTTTGGGACATCTTGATTTACATTGTTCTTCTTTATGGGAGTAGAGTAGTCTCCCTCGGTCATCACAGTCGATAGGTCTTCATCTTGGTCTTTGAGAAAGACTTCCATTTGTTTTTTCCACATCCGATAGTTTTCTCAAGTGAGCAGTGGTGATCTTGTCCATGATCGTCCTTGAGGGGCTTCATTTGCATTGATTCCAGCCATGATCTTTTCTACAGAGTTGTTAAGTTCTTTGAAAGAGTGGCCCTGCTCTGACACCAATTGAAAGAACCCTAGAGGGGGAGGGTGAATGGGGTTTTTAAAAGATTCTACACTTAAGATCCACAAAGTTTTTAATTGCAACAAATATAACTGAATAATACTTCTTTATTAAATTAACTTTAAGTACGGATAGACGAGGAGGTTAGAATACTCGGCAGCTAAGAACCGTGAGGTCCTCATACTGCTTACAGGAGGGCAGAAACTTGAATACAGTTTCTGCAGTTTACCTCACAAGAATCTTGGTGACAGATGAAACTCACCAAAGATAGAACAACTCTCTTTAGTTACACTGTTTGGAAAATCTCACCAGAGCTACTTTTCTGGCTACTATACTTGCCACAAAACACATTGTAGTTACGCTCAGAATTTTTCTAATCCAAAAATTCCTACACTTCGATTACTCTTGCTTGGAATCGTGGGTCTTCTTTGACAACAATCAGAGCTTTTTGTAGTGGAAGATTTCTGGTTGCAATAGTCAAGTCTGGCATTGTTGATACTTTCCAAATTCCCCTTGATTCTCAATCTTTAAATCCTCGAAAGTCTTGTTCTTTTGTCCGTTTGATTTAAGATCTGCAACGATAGACAATAAAAATTAACGCCGAATAATTCAAAGAATATACTAGGAGATATGATATGATTTTCGGATACTTCCCTGAATGCTTTGCAATTTCGCTCTTTCAATCAAAATATGTTGTTGTCTTCTAACGGCCCCAGAAGTGACCTTGTGGAGGACGTTGTGAGTCTGCACTTGTTTCTTCAACCTTGATCGAGGTTAGATGTTTTCATTGATTGGCTTCCTTTTTTAGAAGATTTATAAGAGATTTTTCAACCATTATGGCCCTTATCAAAAAATGCATAAAACAAGGTCCATTTTTATGGCCAAGGACATCTCAATCTTCCTTTAAGTTCTTCAAGGGTGAATTAACTGAAGCTTAAGTCCTTAAATTGTCGAACATTGACCAACTATTTGAGGTGGACTGTAAAGTTAGTGAAGTTGTCATTGGTGTTCCTTTGATGCTAAAGCAAAGGCCCATTATTTATTTTAATAGGAATTGAGTGGGTCAAGGCTCATATATAAGACGGGAGACAAGGAGGTTTATGCCATAATAAGAGCTTTTGGCTTTTCTTGCATCAAGGAGCTATACAAGAGGATGAATACTTTGCCTCCTTACCTCAAGGAGAGGACGTCTACCTACCAAAAAGGCCCTTACTGTTTAAGTTGGGTTGCTTTTTAGGGGGAAAAAATTGTGCACATCAAGAAGTCCATCAAGGATTTTTTTCTTCAAAGAAGTTTTTGGTATTGTTTTAGCTAATCACATTGGCATAAATAGAATAGTTGGTATGCTGTTGACTAATTTGTATAGGCCAGGTGCAAAAAAAGGTTGATGGAAAGGGAAATGAGACCGTTCCAGGTCCTTGACATGGTCAATGATGATGCTTATGAGTTTGAACAACCTGGAAAGATGGGAGAAACCTATTCCACCTTCAATGTAGGAGACCTTAGACCCTACTTGTAGGAAGATGGAGACTTGAGGGAAAATCCTTCTCAAGTAGGGGAGAATGAACTATATCTCATCCTTCATCAAACCCTAAACCCAGGCTTCTATGTTATCAAGGAATATCCAAGGTGAAGGACCATATGAATGAGCTCAATGTAATATGTTAAGGACTTTCAAGTAGCTTTGGAGCCTTCTACTTTCGCCATGGCCTTCTAATGGTGGGATATCTTAGACTCTTAAATGAGTTCTTTGGGTATTAAAATTACCTTTAAAATCCTTAATCAAGTCAAGAATTCCATTTGAAGACAATAGACTAAAATCAAGGTAACATGTCAACCTTGTAGGAGTTTGACTACAATGGGTAATTTGGTCTTTTCCCTTGGCAAGGGTATTTAACGTTATCTTACCTAGGTAAGACAACGGTCGTATTTGTCCGAGGAATTGGGGCCCTATTGATCTAGTTTGGTCTTTCAAATCTCAAGATGTTCTAAAGGTTCAATTTTTCAGAGATTAAACTAAAGATGTCTACTCAAATTAGGAAAACAAGGGCTCGGGGTAATACCGGGCCAACCTAACGAAAGACTAAGCACAGACACTGTGGTTTTAGCGGAGATTATGTTTCTGTAGACACCGGATTTTGGCACATAGATATATAGCATAACTATATAAATACGAAGCAAAAACGAAGAAGAAGAAGCCGGTCGATAAGCTAGATTTTAGCATAGATTTCATGTACTTTTGATGTAATTTTTATTACTTCTTTTTTATGTAGTTTTAGGAAATTAGAAAATAAGGGAAGCCAAGCCATGCAAGCCACGTGCCAAGAGGTCTCAAGTTCAAAGCCTAGCAAAAGCATCTAAAATCATCTAATATCCATGAAATAAATCACCTACCGTCCAAGTGTGAATAGGAGATTTAACATGTGCATTATTCACACTCCTACCGTCCAAAGATGCATGGATACAAGCAAATACATCTCCCCCCTTTGCTGGTGGCCGGCCGGCCTACAAGGCGTCCACACGTGGTTCATTCACCACGAGCCACCGTCCACTCCAAGTTCACTCCCCTCCACCTAGTATTCAGTGCCAGTTTGACTACGTGAATGCATGTACATATGTTTAGACCCGATTTCGTGTCTAAATACCACCTAAATCCTTAGGCTTTTAACTTGTTTCGTAGTTGCTTTAATAACTTTTAATGCGTTTTAGTTACTTTTGTAGTTTCCGAAGGGTTTCACTCAAAACGATTCTAAATGGGACAATTTTTCACCAATCTTGGGAATCCCGAGATCCCCTAAGATTCCACGAGCCCTGGACGTGTCAAAGGCAGCGGATTAGAAGGGCCGGTCATGTAGAAAGGCAGCGGAAGCGGAAACAATGGTTGAAGAGCCGCCTGAAGAAAACTGTGGCCGAGAGACACCGTGGCCACGGTCACCTTGACCATAGCCACGCTGTGATTGAGCCATGACCTAAGGAAGAAGCCTTACACCCGAGATAGACCGTGGTCACGGTCACTCTGACCGTAGCCACGGTGGGATCCTACCCTGCCCAAGGAAGAAGCTGGTCGAACTAGACCGTGGCCACGGTCTCCCATGACCG
The DNA here is from genome assembly GCA_029582165.1 of Portulaca oleracea. NCBI lineage: Eukaryota > Viridiplantae > Streptophyta > Magnoliopsida > Caryophyllales > Portulacaceae > Portulaca > Portulaca oleracea. The sequence goes on from CM055892.1 coordinate 11,883,250, forward strand.
TAGCCACGGCGGTGCGAAGGAGCGAAAAGTTGTCAGCCCTAATCGCCTATACCATGACCACAGTGCTTGGGGACCGTACCCACGGCGGTGCGAAGCGAAGAGGAGAAATCGCCTGCCTTACGCAGGACCGTGGCCACGGTCACTCCGACGCGCCCACGGCCCTCGCGCCCGCTTTGTCTGTTGTGTAAAATGATGAGTTTTGAGTAACAACCTTGATTACTATTTAATGTATTTAGGTCATTTTAGATAAAGGAGGGAGGAGACAACAGTTTTTATCTAACTTTTATGATACTTTAGTACTCTTTATAACATTTTTAAGTCTTAGGTTAGGGAGATTAAGGAAGATCTTTGCTGAGATTATTGGTTCTTGTAATGGATTCTCTTGATTATTATTGGAAGTTTGAAGATTATTTTCAACTTTGGAGCATTGGAGATTTATTATTCTGAAGTTTTCTCCCTTGTCATCACAATCCATGAGAATTTCTTAATCCCTCTCTCTAATTTATTGCGTATTTATTAATCTTTGTTTTTGATTTTGTTGTTGTTGTTGAGTGTTTATTGTCATCTTGTTTACTCGATTAAGCATGAATGAAGTTGTTGATGTTATTATCATGATAGTTAGGATGTTTAGCTGCTAGAACTTTAATGGGTTAGGGAGATATTAAGGGTGTGAATGGGTGATTAGGTTTGGGTTAGCAATATTTGTGAGTAACCAGTTAGGAAATCAATTTCGCAATCCTATCCTTCCCTCGAATGAGATGTATTTGGGTGCGAAAGCATTCCGAATACATTCAACGTTTGATGGACGGTAGGAATTAGGATAGTTAGTATTCTAGTTCGCGAAAGCGAATAGAAACTAACTAGGAAATTCCGTTCTATTAACTTTCCTAGGTCTGTCGATGGATTTTGGGGAAGTTAATCCGGACTATCCTTGAAACAGGAAGCCCAGTGGGTATTTTTCTAACGGAATTACCATTTGATTTCCCTTTCTCGTTACTCTCTTGTTGCGAAACCCATTTCCTCATTCCCGTTTGCATCCCGAAAGTCTCCCGACACCCATTGTTTCACCTTTTTGACTGAACATAGTGTGTTTGTGCTGTTTTTACCCTAAGTTCTATCATCCTTTCATGATCGTAAACCATACCTAGAGTCAACTAGCTGCAGCTAAGGCCCCTAGCTCTCTGTGGAAGAGCGATAAAACCGTGGTCTCACAAACCAGTCGACTAACAAAATGGCGCTGTTGTCGGGGAGCAAGCGCACCTGGCTTAGCTCTTTGTCTTTAGGTTGTTTAAGATCATTTCACTGCTAGAGATTTTGTTATCCTTGGTTATTGGAAATTTGATTCTTCTGTTTGTTCCTTTTGTGCATGCGGACTCGCTCTCGACGAGGCCAAACTCCTGTAACTCCACCGAACCCGAATCCGGAGAGTATTATTCGACAAGCTAATGTCGGTTCGAGACGAGCTAGACAACAAAGGGAGCAAGGGACGATCGAAATTCCAATGGCTGACGGAGAGCAAATTCCACCCCGTACCTTAGCATCATATTCCTTACCATCGTCGGGTACGGGAGGCGATCCCATCACATTACCAGAATTACCACCGAATGCATCGTTCGAGTTCAAGCCATATTTATTGGAAATATTTGAGAACACCCCGTACCATGGAGGAGAGAATGAAAAGCCTATTGACCACATCAACAGATTCGAGCAACGCATCGGCTTCGTACAAATGAATGGAGTTTCCGCCGAATACACGAAGCTGAAGTTTTTCCCTCTTACCTTGAAGGGGAAAGCATTATTATGGCTCAACACGTGTCCGCCCGGAACTTATTCAACATGGGATGCCCTTAGCCGCGACTTTCTTCAAAGGTTTTTCCCCAATGATGAGACGTGTCGGTTGAGGCAAGCCATCATGAGCTTCAAGCAAGAGCCCGATGAGTCGTTATTCGAAGCATGGGGGAGATTCAAAGGTCTCCAACGGAGGTGTCCACATCATAATCTTGAGGATTGGTTATTATTGCATCACTTCTATTCCGGATTGAGTAGCTCTTTGCGAGAATCCATCGATCATGCCTCGGGGGGCATGTTCCTTAAGAAGACGGCGGAGGAAGCAAACGTATTTCTTCACGAGCTATCTCAAAACTCTCCTCATTGGGGAGGCGGCCGTAGTCCAAGAGATGGTCCTCCTCTAGAAAGCAACCCTACTATTAAATTTCTCATGAATGCCGTTCTTGAGATGCAACAAAAGGCAGCTTTGGAGGAAACCACAAGGCAAGTAAAGGCGGCCCAAGAAGTACCTATGCTTATTCCGGATGCCCGAGTCTTGGTATGTGATTTTTGTGGAGGGTCACATTCTTCAAAGCGATGTGAAGAGTATCAAACCGAGCAAGTCCAAGCCATCTATCCCAACAATAACCTATCCTATACCAATCAAACCCCCATTCATCCTCGTGGGAATTACGCCTACAACCAACAAGCTCCCCTAAACCAAAACCCACCCCCCGGTTTCCCAAATCAAAATCGCTGCCAATACCACCAAAACCACCACCAAAATCCTCACCAAGGTCAATCTTCCCAAATGCCCAAACCATCACAACAAGAAACCCTTGACCAAACCCTCCAAAAGTTGGCCTTAACTCAAGAGAAGATAGCCTTATCTCAAGAAAAGATGGCCTTAGACCGAGAAAAAGACCAAACTCGCATTAAGAACCTCGAGTTACTATTGGCCCAATTGGCACAACAATCTCAACCTATCCAATCTTTGCCTAGCCAATCCCAACCTAACCCAAAAGGGCAACTTAATGCGATTACTTTGAGGAGTGGCAAGGAGATTGCTGGACCTAGAATGATAGGAGAGGAGGTTTTGGGTGACAAAGAAGGTGACGTGGTGGATATCACGGACGAGGAAGATTTGTTGGAGAAGCGGGAAAGTGAGATAGTATTAGGTGAGGAAGTTGAGAGAGCACATGAGGATGAATTGGGAGAGTCTAGTAAAGAACAAGAGGAGATAGAGAAGTTAAGGAAAGGGAAAGGAAAAATGTGGAAGAAGAACCAATCCAGATTATTGAGAAGCCAAAGCTACCACCGGTCCCTTTTCCCGATCGGTTAGCAAAACCAAAATCTGATGCAAAGTTTTCAAAATTCATTGAGATGCTCAAGAAGCTTCAAGTGAACATTCCATTTCTTGATGCCATCTCTGAAGTTCCGTCCTTCAAGAAGCATTTGAAGGAGCTTCTCACAAGCAAGAGAAAAATTCAAGAGAAATCTACAATCCATTTGACGGCGGATTGTAGTGCAATTATCGATAACAAATCACCGGAGAAATTAGCTGACCCCGGAAGTTTTTCTATTCCATGCACCATTGGTGATATACGGATTGGTCGTGCCCTTTGTGATCTAGGAGTAAGTGTAAGCGCCATGCCTTATTCGATTTGCAAGAAGTTAAATCTCGACGATCTTGCTCCTACAACAATTAATCTTCAATTGGCCGACCGTTCCGTGCGAAGACCGTTGGGAATATTGGAAGACATCCCGGTCCAAGTGGGGCGATTTTTAATTCCTTGTGATTTTGTGATTTTGGAGATAGAGGAAGATAACAACATCCCTATTATTTTGGGAAGGCCATTCCTTGCTACGGCGGGAGCCATTATCGATGTGAAGAATGGAAGCATGTCGTTGAATGTCGGGAATGAAAGCATAATTTTTCAACTTGAAGAGTCATTGAAGGGTCCTTCGTATGGGGATTCATGCTATGCCATTGATATGATGGAGTTCCTTGTTGATGAGTATATTTAGGACTCCCATCTTCTTGAATCTATTTGCGATGATCCCTTGGGAGCTTGCTTATTGGAGTCTTTCCAATTTGAGACCGACGACACCGATATTACTTTCTTCACAAACCTTCTTGACTCTTCACCCATGCATAAGGAGATTATTATTGATGAGCCTTATATGGAGTGTATGGAGATTCAAAATGCGATCTTTAAAGGTATGTTTTCTTCTCCTCAAATTCAATCTTCTACTCCTTTAGAGCTTAAAGCCTTACCCCCTTCCCTCCAATATGCTTTCTTGGATGATGAGAAATCTTATCCTGTCATTGTGAATGCGAATTTGAATGATTTTGAATTGTCTAAGTTGCTTGATTTGCTTAGGAAACATAGGGGTGCATTGGGTTATAGGATAGAAGACCTGAAAGGTTTATCCCCTTCCATATGCATGCATTCGATTGATTTGCTAGAAGATGCCAAGCCTACCAGGCAACCCCAACGTCGCTTAAATCCCAACATGCAAGAAGTGTTTAAAAAGGAGGTAGTAAAGTTGCTAGCTGCTGGGATCATCTTCCCCATCGCAAATAGCGAATGGGTAAGCCCGGTTCAGTGTGTGCCCAAGAAGGGTGGATTGACCGTAATTGAAAATGACAAGAAAGAACTAGTTAGTACCCGGACCGTCACCGGTTGGCGGATGTGTATCGATTACCGCAAATTAAACAAAGTAACCAAGAAGGACCATTTCCCCCTTCCCTTTATTGACCAGATGTTAGAACGGTTGGCGGGTCATTCGCATTTTTGCTTTTTGGATGGGTACTCGGGTTTCTTTCAAATTCCAATCCACCCCTCACATCAAGAAAAAACCACCTTCACTTGCCCATATGGGACATTTGCTTATCGTCGCATGCCATTTGGTTTATGTAATGCCCCTGGGACTTTTCAACGTTGTGTGATGGCTATTTTTAGTGATTTTATTGAAAAATGCATGGAAGTCTTTATGGATGATTTTTCTGTGTACGGTAATTCTTTCGATGACTGTTTGCTAAATTTAGAGAAAGTGTTAACTCGTTGTGAGGAAGTGGATCTCGTTCTGAATTGGGAGAAATGCCACTTTACGGTGGAACAAGGTATCGTTCTGGGTCATTTAATTTCTTCTAAGGGCATCGAAGTAGATAAGGCCAAAGTTGAGGTTATAGAGTGCCTACCCCCCCCCCCCAGTTTCCGTTAAGGGGGTGCGTAGTTTCCTTGGCCATGCCGGCTTTTATCGCCGGTTCGTCAAAGATTTTTCAAAAATTGCTCGACCTCTAACTGACCTCTTGTGCAAAGATGCCCCTTTCATTTTCACTGATGAGTGCCTTGAGTCGTTTTATAGGTTGAAGCAGGCTTTGATTTCCGCTCCGGTAGTTCAACCTCCGGATTGGACGCTACCCTTTGAGATTATGGCCGACGCGAGCGACTTTGCCGTAGGAGCGTGTTTGACCCAAACAGTAGACAAGAAGCCAAGGGTCACCTATTACGCAAGCCATGCGCTTGATAGCGCCCAAAGGAACTACACTACCACGGAAAAGGAGCTTTTGGCGATCATTTTTGCACTCAACAAATTCCGGCAATACCTCATGTTCTCTAAGGTGGTAGTCTATACGGATCATGCCGCTATCAAATACTTGATGGAAAAGAAAGAGACAAAACCGAGACTTATACGGTGGGTCTTGCTTATGCAAGAATTTGATTTGGAAATCCGCGATAAGGTGGGCACAAAGAATGTCGTAGCCGATCACCTTTCGAGGATTCTTGTCGACTCGGACGACACCCAACCGATTGTAGACGCTTTCCCGGACGAGCAACTCTTGGCTATCAACTCGTATCCTTGGTATGCGGATATTGTGAACTATTTGGCAAGCGAAGTGATCCCTCAACATTTGAACCATCATCAAAAGAAGAAATTCCTCCACGACATGAAGCATTACTTTTGGGATGATCCTTTCCTCTTTCGTCTTGGAAATGACGGGATGTACCGGCGATGTATTCCCGAGAGTGAAGTGCAATCTATTTTGACCCATTGTCATGAATTTCCGGTGGGAGGTCTCGGTGGCCCCCAAAAGACGGCGGCAAGGGTTTTGCAAACCGGCTATTGGTGGCCGACTCTTTTTCGTGACGCCCATCTGCATGCCAAGCAATGTGACAAGTGTCAAAGGTCCGGTAACATCTCCCGGAAGAATGAAGCGCCGTTGAACTATATTCTCGAGGTGGAAGCTTTCGATGTATGGGGATTGGACTACATGGGTCTTGTCCCGTCGTCAAGGGGTTTCCAACACATCCTGGTGGCGGTGGACTATGTCACAAAGTGGGTTGAGGCCATACCATGTGTAAGATGTGATGGGAAATCCGTTTCAAAATTCTTGAAAAAGACCCTATTCCCAAGATTTGGCATTCCACGGGTCATGATTAGTGACAACGATTCCCATTTCATCGAAAAGAGATTCGAGTCTCTCTTGGAGAAGTTCGGCATCAAGCATAAGAAGGGACTTCCTTACCATCCACAAACACATGGTCAAGTGGAAATCTCCAACCGTGCCATCAAGGAGATCTTAGAGAAGACGGTTAACTCTTCAAGGAAAGATTGGTCAGAAAAACTGGATGAAGTTTTGTGGGCATACCGCACCGCTTTCAAGACACCGATCGGCACTACTCCTTACCGTCTTGTCTACGGGAAGGCATGTCACTTCCCCGTAGAACTTGAGCACAAAACCATGTGGGCAATTAAGAAGTTAAACTTCAATCTCAAGGCAGCTGGAGGTAGTCGGTTATTTCAATTAGAAGAACTTGAGGAGTTGAGGCGTCATGCATATGAGAACAACAAGATCTACAAGGAGAGAACGAAGGCAGGCATGACAAGAGGTTGAACCGACGTGAGTTTGTGGTAGGTGATAGGGTCCTCATTTTCAATTCAAGGCTGAAGTTATTCTCTGGGAAATTGAGATCACGGTGGTCCGGACCATTCGAAATAGTGAGAATTCTTTCCGCCGGAGTAGTTGAGTTGAAAGATGCCCAAGGGAAGTGTTTCAAAGCAAACTCATCAAAACTCAAACCATACATCATGGGCGAGGAATATGTCGGGACAGTTGTGACATACCTCGCGGATTTTGGAAGTTGAAAAGCATTGGAAAAGGTCGAGCTAGGACCTACAAAACAAGCACCCGGGAGAGGTATGAACTATTTCCCCTCTTTTAGTGTTTTCTTTCAATTTTTAGTTATTTCATTTTTATTTCCTTTATTTTAGTGATTTTCGTCTTCCTTTATTTTACTTTAGAAAAAGAAAAAAAAAGAAAAAAAAATCGTGAGTGGTTCTATGAGAGTCGGGGTTTGAAAGTGTTTTTGAGCGATTGGAGAGAGTCTTTGAATGGAAATTGACCGAGAAAGAAAAGGGAGTGGATGACAAGAGGGTATATTTTAGGACTTAACAATTTTTCTCCAAGTTTTTGAGCCTTGTAGATGCTGGAGATGAACCGAAAGGGACCGTGCCCACGGTGGGAGTCACCGCAGCCACGACCAGCATACTCAAGTTGCTCCCAGTTTAGCCAAGCCGAAGATCACCGTGCCCACGGTTGAAGTCACCGCAGCCATGGTCTCATCGCAGCATGACTCTTGGAAATTTTGGTCCCGACCATGACCGTGACCACGGTGAAGTTTACCGCAGCCACGGTCTCCGCCCTGCTTTTTCCCTTCTTTTTCCCTCACTCGAATCACACCGTGCCCACGGTCTGTCGAAAACCTGCGTTATGTCGGGGGTTCCATATCATTTCCCCCTCATTTCTCTCTCACTTTCTTCCTCACTCTCACCTTCGAAAACCCTCACCAAACCCTAAAACTCGAATTCTCTCCCAAAATTTGCCAAATCCCTCATCAATTCCTCCATTTCTCCCACCTTTCTCCTGCAAATCGAACCCTAGCTGTTGTGTTCGCCATTTCCGACTCAATTAAAGCAATATTCTTGCCTCTTTATTCCTTGTGGGGCTCGAAATTAACAAGAGGAGTTCCCCATCACCTCAATTCAGGTATTCCTTGTTTGTTGATGCATCCAAGTTCGTTTTACTAGTTGATTTTGGTTGTTGTGTGCGTTTTTCTCTACCTAGACATTAGAATGATGAAACCAAAATGGGTCGACCTAGGAAGCTCCCTCCATCACCACCACAACTACCATCTTCTCTCGGATTGAGAAGGACTCAACCAGCTACGTTCTTCAAAAGTTGTCCCCGTGCCAAGGTTAATTTCCGTGATGAACTGCACAAGACTCGCTATGCTGAACTCCAGGAGCGACACATCTACGCTCCAAAGATTCTCTGTGATGAGATAATCAACACTCTTTATTGTCGGTCCAGTTTCGACACTCTCGCTCAGGTACTTGGCTGGAAAGCACTTCTCAATATCAAGGAACCAATTATAGACCAGCACGTACTCGAATTCATGAGTTCACTTCAAGTCTTTAGTGATGGGTACCCTGAGGCCATTTTCAGCTATAGAGTGGGTGATAGGGAGCTAGAATGTTCTGTTCAAGAGTTTTGCCAAGCTTTGGAACTACCAGAGGATGGGGTATACTTCTGGGAGTGTGAGGAATTCGATGTACAAGAAGCGTGGAAACGGTTAACTTGTTGGAGAAGAGCACCTGTCGACTCCGAAGAAGGTCAGGCGAAGTTTTACTGCCCTCAGGAATCTCGAGCACATGATTTTTGTAATCCTACTGTCCGGTTATTCCATTTGGTGATTGCTAATTCAGTGTTTGGGCGAGATGAGGAATGATCACATGTTCGTCCGGACGATCTCTTCATAATTTACAATACTTGGAAGGGGAAACGAGTGAACTTAGGCTCTTGCATCCTACATTGGTTAGGGGAGATGAGTATATCTGATAACTTCACCAACCTTGGAATGGGCCATATAATATGTCACTTCCTCCGGAAGCAAGGGTTTGGTGATTACCTGGGATTATGGAAGCCACGGTATGTCCCTATCGCCATTGATAAGGAGCTGTTGATCGAAATGGAGATAATCTCTGAGCGTCATTCACGCATCGTTTACCATCATGGTTATGGCGATAGGAAAATCCGCATTCCTCTCGACCCAACTCATGCCAAAGAATGGCTCGATATTGCAAATAATGAAAATTGGTCGTGCGGGCAATTTTATTGTTGGCCGCGGATAATTGGCGGTGCACCTATCCCCATTTCTAGTTTATTGCAAGAGTTTGAGGAGAATACCCATGAGAAGATGCCAGAGAGTTCGGCACAGCATGGCGATCTAGACCAAATCACTTCTGAAATCAAAGGCTTGAGTATCGAGATTCGTGAGCAGAACAAACTTCTCCGTTCCCAGGTGAAGTTGCTAAAGGATCAACAAAAGCAGCTTGCGAACATCCAACGACACCTGCAGCACCACGAAGAGTACCTCCGCCAACAAAACCTCTTCATACGTGATTGGAGTTTCCATCATTACACTGTTGAGGGTCGTTTCCCAGCACCTCCTGACTATGTGAATCCCTATTACCCATCCTTCTTTCCACCACAACCCCGTCCTCCGCCGGGAGGGTCCGCTTGAGGACCGTTTGTAAGCACCCCACCCCCACCCGACCTTTATCATTGTCTATTTACTTTATTTTGTGAAGTATAAGTGTGGGGGAGTGCTTCTTCGGGGTTTTGGAGTTGCAATGTCTGGTGGTTTTGGATTGTCGGTCTCTCGATTTCTTTTGGCATGAGCTCGCATATTTTGGGGATTGTTCGGTTAGATTGCTCGGGTTTTTCCTTGTCTTGTGTATTTGTCATGCATGATCGGGTTGTTGGATGGTTGTTTGATGGCTGTTTGTCGGTTGTTTTTTGTGGGTTGGATTGTTATTTAAGCGTTTCTTGTTTGTATTTTGGGCATTGATGAATGTAACCGAATGTTTTTTGTGATGAATGCAATGATGTAGTTATTTCGGTTAGTGCGTATCGAGTTTCACCCTTATTTCCCGCCTCAACGAGTGAGATTCGGGGATAAGGTAAGTCACTGGCAATGTATATATTGTTCATATTTTCTTTTTGTTTTTCATCTTTTCAATTTCTTTTCATAATCTTTTAAGTTAGATTTTCCTTTCTTTTGCTTTTGGTCTCGCATGTGAATTCTGTAGTTATAAAGTCGTCTTTTACTCTAACATTGTTCCGACTCTTTTGAACGACGACTTCAGATCGCTATTTTCAACGCTTATGAAGAGATTGAGGTAATATCTTTCCACCTTACTCTTTGTATCTGAATCCTTATCATGATCCGTCGGATGCTTGATTTTCTTTTGGGTGGCGAACCCCTATGAGTGTCTGTGTTGGGATATCTTTTGCTGTTGGAGCCGTGTGGGCTCGGGTCGCCACCATTTCTACCTGCTAGTTGTTTTTGTTTGTTTGTGTTTTGTAGGTTCTCTACCCTTTTCATGTGACACCTTCCCACAATAAGGACATTGTGGAGTTTTAAGTGTGGGGGGGGGGGGGAGATATTCTATTTTAAGGGTAGATCACCTAGTCGTTTCGTTCTTTGTTTCCTAGTTTTACTAGTTTTTTGCTTAAATTTTAAATTTTTGTGTGAAAATGGAGAAAAAAGGAAGTGAAAACCTTTTCGTTTTTCTTCTCGTTTTGTTTTGCTTTGTTTCCTGGATCTCGTTATCGAAGTTGAGAAGCCGTTCTTAAATTTCTTTCTAAAAGTAATCGGTTGGAGCATTTTCAACCCTAACTTGGGTTCTAGTCGAGACTTATCCTAAATAGACTCCCTTCATTAAGTGTCTTGTGAGACTCCCGTTCCTTTCTCGTTTTGTTGGGAACCCGGAGATTCTAAGGGCTTGTGTCTGAGTTTGTTCTGTTTCTCATTTAGCAAACGCAAAAAGTGCAAAAAGAAAAGAAAAGAAAGAAAAAGGAAAAAGAAAGAATAAAATAAGAAAGCTTTCATAAGAGATAATAACGTGAATAAGTGGAGCGTGTCGCTGAAGACATTAACTACCATACACTTAGCCAACCTACAGGGGCCCGGTATTCGTGGTACAGCACTGGATACCCCTTAACCCTCCTCCTATATCACTTTGCGACGGAGAGGCGTATGGAAAAGACCGTGTTGGGAGGGTATACCCCTTATATGGGCCGTCCAATTCCCGAAAGTAAGGCTAATACCGATTTTTAAAAACCAAAAAGAAAGAAAAATGAGGAAAAGGAAGAAAGAAAAGAAAAATTTTGCTTCTAAAAAGAGCGGGGCCTCCCCTTGCATCACCTACGGCCCTCACAAAGCCAAGGGCGACCAAATGCGAGGGAGGGCAACACTCCTCTCGGTTGTTCGTTGTTTTCAAATTCGGACGCAAGTTTTTAAAGTCTTTTGGTTCCCGTTAAACCCTTGTTATATTTTTGCTGCGGGGTTTCGCCTGTTACAAGGTGTAGGGAGTTAAAAACCTTCAAGATCGACCTTTTTCTGAGTTTGGTGTTTGTGAGATGCTCCTAACGGTTACTTTGGGGAGGTTTAATCACATTTTCTTAGTTTAGATTGCGAGATCTTGTGAATCATAGCCCTTCGTCGTTCTTTTTGTTCTCTTCGGTTTTGTTTTCACTTTCCCTCTCTCCTTTTTCTTTGGCTTTTGTGGGTACAGCCGCTACAAACCCTCACGAGTCCATCTCGTCCACCCGGGCTGCCGAGGGGTTCAAAGGGCTTGGTGCATATGCTAAATGCACTCGTTTCTCTCCCACGACAGAGGAGTTTGTGTTAGTTAGTTTTGTTTTGTTCCGTTTTGCTCGGGACGAGTAAAGGTTTAAGTGTGGGGGGGTGTTTAGACCCGATTTCGTGTCTAAATACCACCTAAATCCTTAGGCTTTTGACTTGTTTCGTAGTTGCTTTAATAACTTTTAATGCGTTTTAGTTACTTTTGTAGTTTCCGAAGGGTTTCACTCAAAACGATTCTAAATGGGCCAATTTTGCACCAATCTTGGGAATCCCGAGATCCCCTAAGATTCCTCGAGCCCTGGACGTGTCAAAGGCAGCGAATTAGAAGGGCCGGTCATGTAGAAAGGCAGCGGAAGCGGAAACAATGGTTGAAGAGCCTCGTGAAGAAAACTGTGGCCGAGAGACATCGTGGCCACGGTCACCTTGACCATAGCCGCGGTGTGATTGAGCCATGACCTAAGGAAGAAGCCTTGCACCCGAGATAGACCGTGGTCACGGTCACTCTGACCGTAGCCATGGTGGGATCCTACCCTGCCCAAGGAAGAAGCTGGCCGAACTAGACCGTGGCCACGGTCTCCCATGACCGTAGCCACGGCGGTGCGAAGGAGCGAAAAGTATTCAGCCCTAATCGCCTAGACCGTGACCACGGTGCTTGAGGACCGTACCCACGGCGGTGCGAAGCGAAGAGGAGAAATCGCCTGCCTTACGCAGGACCGTGGCCACGGTCACCCTGACCGTGGCCACGGTTACCCTGACCGTGCCCACGGTCCCCTGCGGGCCAGTTTTGTCTGTTATGTAAAATGATGAGATTTGAGTAACAACCTTGATTACTATTTAATGTATTTAGGTCATTTTAGATAAAGGAGGGAGGAGACAACAGTTTTTATCTAACTTTTATGATACTTTAGTACTCTTTATCACATTTTTAAGTCTTAGATTAGGGAGATTAAGGAAGATCTTTGCTGAGATTATTGGTTCTTGTATTGGATTCTCTTGATTATTATTGGAAGTTTGAAGATTATTTTCAACTTTAGAGCATTGGAGATTTATTATTCTGAAGTTTTCTCCCTTGTCATCACAATCCATGAGCATTTCTTAATCCCTCTCTCTAATTTTTTGCGTATTTATTAATCTCTGTTTTTGATTTTGTTGTTGTTGTTGAGTGTTTATTGTCATCTTGTTTACTTGATTAAGCATGAATGAAGTTGTTGATGTTATTATCATGATAGTTAAGATGTTTAGCTGCTAGAACTTTAATGGGTTAGGGAGATATTAAGGGTGTAATTGGGTGATTAGGTTTGGGTTAGCAATATTAGTGAGTAACCAGTTAGGAAATCAATTTCCCAATCCTATCCTTCCCTCGAATGAGATGTATTTGGGTGCGAAAGCATTCCGAATACATTTAACGTTTGTTGGACGGTAGGAATTAGGATAGTTAGTATTCTACTTCGCGAAAGCGAATAGAAACTAACTAGGAAATTCCGTTCTATTAACTTTCCTGGGTCTGTCGATGGATTTTGGGGAAGTTAATCCGGACTATCCTTGAAAGAGGAAGCCCGGTGGGTATTTTTCTAACGGAATTACCATTTGATGTCCCTTTCTCGTTACTCTCTTGTTGCGAAACCCATTTCCTCATTCCCGTTTGCATCCCGAAAGTCTCCCGACACCCATTGTTTCACCTTTTTGACTGAACATAGTGTGTTTGTGCTGTTTTTACCCTAAATTCTATCATCCTTTCATGATTGTAAACCATACCTAGAGTCAACTAGCTGCAGCTAAGGCCCCTAGCTCCCTGTGGAAGAACGATAAAACCGTGGTCTTACAAACCACTCGACTAACAACATGTATATGCATGAATGTGTGTCTCCTACCTACTACCTCTTAAGCCTATCAATACCACCCTCGCCAAGCCATTTTGACTCACCAACTCACTCATCCATTCTTCCTCCTACTAAATCTCTCATCTCTAATCTCTCTTAATCTCTACTTCTTATACCTTCATAGTCATCTCTCTTATCATCCTATTATTCTACCATCTTTCTTACCATCATTATCTTCCTAAACTTTCCATCACAAAAAGCCTAAACACATATCCTATTCTTATCCATCCTGAACTCCACAAAGAACCTTAGCCTAAACACATCTCAAAACTACAAAAAAGCCTTCTTATTCCCTCTTTTTCTACCTCTTCTTTTTATCATCTCTTTCCATATTTTCTATCATTCTTTTGATCCATTTTGGCACTTGGAGACGAGGTTTCTAAAAGACATCAAACAGGATTCTTCAAGCATCAAGAGGCTAGGCAAGGCTTTCCCCAACAAAGTAGCAATGTAAGCTTTAAGTGTTCTTCTTTTTGTACATAATTGTGTATTTTGTATCCTTCTTTTATCTTGTATATTTCATTCTTATTGCATGATTCAATGAAATAATTCTATAAAGTATTCATGCATTTCCCTTCCAAACTTTATCAAAAGCACATTCTTAAACTTTTAGTAGAGTCTTTCCTTTTGTGAGAGGCGAACTCTTGAAGTTTACTTTTCGAGTTCGTAGCCTTACCCCCAGATCCATTCTTGGGTTTCGCAGGCGGAGTCTTTCTTTCTTTCTTGTTGGTTTTGTCTTGGCTTTTCCCTTAAAAAGTCGGGTGGCAACTCCCATTTCAAACTAAAACACATCGGAGATTGCATAAACTATGGTTACATGGTTTTACAATGTATCGATGCAACTTTGGGGTTTTCTCTCTTATGTTTCTTAATAATATTTGCATAAATTACTCTCTTCCGAACCTAACATTTAAATGAGCAAATTGGGTTATATTTAGAAGAGTTTGGAATAAGTGGATGTTCACTCTTAAATATTTAATTCGATAACTCATAAAATGCCTTAGTAAAGGGAAAGTGACTTTACAAAATATTATTCATGAAATGTAAGTTTGATTTCCTTAAAGAGTTTTCAAAGGTTAAACCCCAGCACAAATCACCGAATTACACCTCCAATCCTAACGTGGACGTTCGGAAGCCCGAACGGCGAGGAAAAATTTCCACAGGATTTTTGGCGACTCCACTGGGGAGTTTTCTTAAAGTGGATAAAACTTGAAAAAAGTTTGTGTGCTTTAAAATTTTTGGAGGGAAAATGAATTTTTACTTTATATTATTAAGTCATTCCTTTTAGGCATAATGCATTGCATATACCGGGGCACTCCCTTGACATGCAATATGTCGTAGGAGCACGTAAATCGACGGTATTAGACTTTTTCTTATTCAACCACAAAAAATAACCCATGGGATGCCGGACCGACCATACTTAATTGGTGCACTTACACCGACAGAGCCTTGGTCACCACATCCACTCATGCATCACTCTACGAGGTCTCCACACAAGCCTCCAAAAGCAACACCCCACACATTCAAGTTGCCTTTACAACAAGAATGCACTGGGGCGAGTATATGAGCCGCTAAACCTTATCCAGCCAATAAACCCTTCTATACATAGAGCCTTGGTTTAGGATACCCCTTGTTCATATGTATGCTATGTGCTATGTGTTTCCATTCATTGTAAAGAGTCAGCCCAAGTTTAGGAGAGTTGTTCTAGTCCATATAGTAGTCATTGGGCTGAGAAGAGTCACGCTTACCAACGAAGTTAATTAACCTCAAAAATTATGGTTAACCCAGTGGTTGGGCCCATTTATCTATAAAGGTTAATTATCTTGGTCCATAAAGTAAACTCAACTTGCCTTTGATGATTTTATATGTCCCTTTACGATATCTCTTTAACGAAGGTCCAATAAATCTGATTAAAGTTAAAACAAAGTTAGTGGGTAAAGTATTAGACTGCATAATAATAACCGGGCTTGAGTAAATTAATTTGTCGAGTTAATTATCGAATTTGTCACACTTATGGCCAGCCCGTGGTTAGGCCCAACCATATCAGATTTGATAATTAAATCAATTATAACTCCCTCGTTGTTGGTTTTATTCAGTCCTTTATTATACCTGCTTTTCGGTAATTAAATAAAAAAAAAAGTAGAAGGAAGGGTCGTCGGTCCTGTTAATCGTTATTTTAGTCTGCATGGCAGTCAACATGGCTCGAATTAAGTCTGAGTCGGTAGCCCAAATTAGAATTCTCCTTAAAACGGTCTGCCTGTGGATGGGGCCCATCCGAACTAAGAAACACTGATTTGTGCTCCTTAACTTAGGCTTGATTCGCCATGCTTGACTTTATTCGGCCTCTTGTAATGATTAGTTGGCCTTAGGGTCCATATAGAGTTAGGTCCGTAAGTTAGGTAAAGTGTGTTGTAGTCTATGTGTTCGTACCTGTGTATGTGTTTGTGCATGTGTATGTGTATGTGTCTGTGCATGCGTTTGTGCCTGTGCGTGTGCATGTGTATGTGTCTGTGCATGCGTTTGTGTATGTGCATGTGTATGTGTCTGTGCATGTGTTTGGACATGTGTATGCATATGTGCATATGCATGTGTTTGTGTATGTGTATGTGTTTGTGTAAACACGTGTTTGAGTTTGTTGAGTCTATACCACGCGTTTGAGAGCGTTGAGTCTTTGCCACGCATTTGAGTTTGTTGGATCTTTGTTAGGTGTTTGCGTTTGTCGAGTCTTTGCCACGTGTATAAGTCTTTGTTAGGGTTTTTCGTTAACACGTGTTTTGAGTAATTGTTAAGTGTAAATATGTATATATGTTTGTGTGTTGTGTCTTCATTAGAGTCGGACCTAGTTTTTAGACACTGTTTTAGTCCGCATAATAATCACTGGGTTTGAGAAGAAATGAGTTCGTAAACTCGATCAAGTAACCTCAAATTTTATGATCGGCTCGGTTATGAGGCCCATTCATTTTAAAGGTTAATTGGCCTTGTTTATCAATTCATTTCAACTCACCTTTGATGGTTTTATTCGGCCCTTCTTAGTATTCTCTTTTTTCAGGTCCAAAGAAAATGACTAATAATAAAACAAAGTCAGTGTGTGTTGCCCGCGTGATAGTCTCAAGGTTAGAGAAAATAAATTTATAGAATCGATTATTAAGTCTAAAACAAAATCCATGGCCGGCCCGTTGGTAAGCCCATCCATGTTGGATTTAATAATTGAGTTTATAAGTCTGTTTTAGCTCACCTTTTTGATGGCTTTATTCGGTCCTTTACAACATCCACTTTCCATGAGTGTAAATAAATAAATATGTCGAGTCTTCAATAAAAGAGTGTGTAAATAGAAGTCTAAAAGTCAGGTTATAAGTCCGTCGAGCATTATCCTAGTCCGTATAATAGCCAATTTAGCTTAGTTAACACAAGTTTGTTAGTTCAAGTGACGGATTCTCCTTAAAATGGTCGGCTTGTGGTTTAAGCCCATCTGAATTGAGAAACACTCACTTGCGCTTTCCAACTTATGTCGACTCGCTATGTTTGACTTTATCCGGCCCTTTATAATGCTCTTGTTGTAAAAGTTTCGTTGTGTGTCTCAGAGTCGTATAGAGGTTAGGCATTCTTGAGTTAGTAAATAAGTGTCTTTCATTCTTTAGGATGTCTCATAGAGGTTAGAACTGGCGAACCGGTATCATAGTTGAGTTGTTTCCTGAGTCAGTATATAGGTGTCTTACACGCTAGAAGATATCATGTATGGTCTAGTAAACCCAGGTTATGGGTAAGTCTTTGTTTTAGAGTCCGCATGTAAGTGTCTTGCATTCTTTAAGGGGTCTTATATAGGTGTATAGGGTATGCAAACCCAGATCATAGGAAAGTCTTTGTTTTAGAGTCACCATGTAAGTGTTTTTTAATCTTTAGGAAGTCGTATATAGGGTCTAGGTCCTAGGTCAGCCTTTTCCAAGTCAATGTGTGTCTCTCATTCTTGAGGAGGTCCAATGTGAGTCCATGTCATGTGTGGGTCTTTTCTTGGGTCAAGATGTGTGTTCCATTTTTAGGAAGTTCAATGTGAACCTAGGTCTAGGATGAGTCTTTGTGTTAGTGTCTGCATGTAAGTGTCTTGCATTCTTTAGAAAGTTTTCATACGAGGTCTAGGTCATAGGCGAGTCTTTTCTTGAGTTAATATGCATCTGTCAGTTTTAGAAAGTTAAATGTAAACCCAGATCATGGGTAAGTCCTTGAGTTATTGTGTAAGTGTCTTTCATTCTTTAAGAAGCCGCATATAGGGTTCAGGTCCTGGAAGTCACAAGTGAGTCGTTAAGTCATTTCTCGGGTTAGCACATAAGGGTCTTTCAGTCGCTAGAGAGTCGCATGTAAGGATCGTGTCATAAGTGAATCCTTTCTTAAGTCAACGTGAGTCTTTTCATTTTTTTAGAAAGTCCAAAGTAAAACCCATGCCATGGGTGGGTCGTTAGGTAATTTCTTGAGTTAGCAGGTAAGTGTCTTCATTCCTTAGAAAATCTCATATAGGTCTAAGTCATGGGTAGGTCCTTCCCTAAGTCAGCATGTGTGTTTCACTTTAAGGTTGTCAATTGCAAACCCTTGTCGTGGGTGTGTCTTTATCTAGAGTTAGCATGTAAGTGTTTTTCTTTCTGTAGAAATTCTAGTATAAGGTCTGTCATGGGTAAGTATGTGTCTAGAGTTGTCATGTAGATACTTGTCTTTTGTCTAGGAAGTCTAGCATGCACCCATGTCATGGGTGAGTCTTTTCTCGTGTTGGCATATTATGCGAGTGTCTTTCTTTTTTAAGAAGTCTAGTTTAAACCTATGTTGTAGGTTAGTCTTTAAGGGTCAACATATAGACATTTGCATTTTAGGACGTCTCGTGTAGGTCAATTAGTTCATTCAAACCCATGTCCTGGGTGAGTCTCTTTTGAGTCACCATATAGACATTTGCATCCTAGGAAGTCCCATGTAGGTTGGTTAGCTCATTCAAACCCATGTCCTGGGTGAGTCTCTCTCGAGTCAGCATATAAGCTTTTTTCATTTTTAGGAAGTCCATATAGGACATGCATGCATTGGGAGGGGCTTTTCTTCATTTTTCTAGTGTCAAGGTAAAGGCCTGAGCCAACAATAAAGGAAATTTTGGGATGACGGGAAACTCTGCAGCTACCATAGATCCCAAGGACATGATACGGAGAATTGTTAGACTTTGAAGAACAAGATTGAGGTCATGATCCATTCAGGGAGAAACTGCTTCTACCAGAAGCATCACAAAGGGCCAATTTGAGCATGAATTCCCCATACGATGACAAATTCGGAGGGCCCATTATCAAAAGGAACTTTAGAGTTAGCTACATCCCTGATTCTTAAGAATTTAATTTCTGAAGTCTGTTAGAGTTAAGAGACAGTTCTTAATTCATTTCTTGAATTTAGTCGCTCTTGTTGGTATTTGTTCAAATAGAACTTCATGCTTATACTTCTGATTTGAATTAAAAAGTTCTCTTGTCCATTCACCATCCTTATAAACCAAGTCTGACAAATTCATCTTCTCTTATCCTTCCATTTTTGTCATACGCTTCATTCCTATCCTTTCATTTCTTGAATTCAGGGTTAGAGAGATAAAGAGAGAAATTCAAAAAAAAGAAATATAGAATTAAAAAAAAAAAAGGAGTGAAAAACTATAGAGTAGTGGGTTTGAAAACCTCTTCGAGGCAAACCGGGTAAAAGGAGAGAATAAAATTGATGAGAGAAGTCAGCCTGCATTCCCATCCAGCAAGTTACGAAAAGGAGAGAGTGTTGTTAGGAAAGACCAAGTTCAATAACCTCTCTAAAGTGAACACTCCTCATTAGAAATGTCGCAGCTTAACCAAATGTGCCGAGGACAGGGGGCTTCCGCCTCACTTTCATTTCACCCACCACATTACCCTCGTCTTTTCATTTCTAGTCTTTTCCATCAAACCTTAACCCTCTTCAAAACCCTTTCATTCATTAAACCAATCCCAAAAGGTGTGCTATGACCAAGGAGAATAGGAGGCAATCCATGAAGAAGAAGTTTGAAAAAGTGAAGGCAAAAAAAAAAACAAAGAGGGTGAAAGCACGAAAAAAAGAAAGGCAAAATGAAAAAAAAGAAAAAATGAGAGAAAGCAAAAGGAAAAAGAGAAGGAAATAGAAGAAGAAAAGAGGGGAGAATAAGAAACTAGAAGGTTCAAATAAAGGGTCATGCACACTAGAGAAATACCCTTCCTAAACCTTCACCTCATCGTACATACACCTTATCAAGCCTTTTACCCTTCAATAACCTTCATACGCCTTCATAACCATCCATAACCTTCCTTCATAACCATCTTCCCAAACCATTAAGCCTTCCTCGAGGCACTATCCATCAAAGTTGCGCTTAAAGAACTACGAGTGGTCTGATTCCACCTTGGATACGTAGAAAAACCTCTTCAAGACCCGACCCGATACATTTCACTTTAGAGGGTTTCGTCGTCTGATAAACTGGTCTTTGAGAGAATAAAAAAGAGAGAATAAAAGCTAGTCCAAAAACCCACTTGGGCGGGCTAGGCAAAAGGAGAGGAAACCCTGGATTTCTATCACCATCATTAACCCTCTATTTTCCATTTTCCTTCTGTCAGACTTGAACCGCATTCCATCAACCATGTTCCAGCCTTTTCCCAAGAGATGATGTTTACCCCATTCGACCATCTCTTCACCCTTTCAAGGCACCATTATCCCTAAGTGTCTCTTTATCCCCATGTTCCAACCTTTTCTCAAGAGATGATGTTTATCCCATTTGACCATCTCTCCTTTCTTTTTAAGGCACGTTCATTTTTAAGTGTCTCCACATCCCATTCATTAATAATACCTCTCCCATCATCTCTTTCACTAAACACTTTCAAATAAATCTTTTTGGCCTTTTCATCTCACCTCACCCGTTGAGAACTTTTCAGCTCAGTCATTATTACAAGTATGAGGTTCTATTTTTAATCCCCACTCTCAGCATACCTGAGTGCGGCTAACTTCTCAAAAATAGCAAAAGCCATCCACATCGGATTAGCGGCTAACTGGCAGCAACATACATGATCATGAACAGACTCAGAAACAAGCTACTCTAAACTGGGGGGCTCGCGCGACCCTTATGACATCATTCAAGACATTTCTCAGAGATAGTTTCAAAGAGGGACACTTATCCCCTATTCTACAAGGTCCTCGATCTTCATTCTCATCGGTGTTCTAATAGTGGTCTCGAAAGAAAAAAAGAAAAAAAAAGAAAAAGAAAAAGAAAAGAAAAAGGAGGAAAAGAAAAAAAAAGAAAAAGAAAGGCTATCTTGAAAATCTTTTGGGCAAGTTAGGCAAAAGGAAAGATCGAGACTCATGACTATGGACATGCCTCCATCGGTGTAGCATAGGAAGCAATGCCTCCTTCTATTCCACGGTCTCTATACATCGCATCGTAAGTTCACCAAACTGGGGGCTTGCAAATCCCCAAGTTGTTCTCCAAAGCAGGACAGTATCGTCGAGAGTCTACACCAAACCGGGGGCTTGTCATACATCATCATAGATTTGCAAGCAATCGAGGTCATCTACGTGAGCATCCAAGAAGCACATCCTTCAGGCCTAGGACCTCCGCCATTTTTCCTTGTCCCCTAGACCGAGATGTTCCTCATTTTGAACTTTCCTGAAATTCCCGACAAGTGGCCTTGATCCTTAGGAAGTCATTGTCTTAGGAAAGCATTGTTCAAAAAAAAAAAGGTCTTTGTCTTAGGAGATCATTGCCCTAGAACGTCATTGTCTTAGGAAAGTATTGTCCTAGAAAGTCATTGTCTAAATAAAGAGTCGGGCGGTTACCTGCATATAGAATTGCATGTTTAGAATCATAAAGCGTCATGTGTGTGTCGTGTCTAAGCATAATAGGTTTGCAATGCATCCATCAGTTGTGTCAGAGTCACATTGAGTTAAGTTTATCATGCATAGAGCCAGTCTGTCATGCATAAAGTCCATAGTCATGCATAAGTGCATAAGTGCATAATTACTTGTGTAAAAAAATGCATTGTTTGTGTAAGAGTCTAGTAGACTAGTTGCATGCATACCTGCATATCAAAAAAAAAAAAAAGCAAACAAGTGCCACATCGTTGCTCCAGAACGCAACACTGGGGGCTGGTTGAGCCCGTATGTCATCTCATTCAGGAAGGGTTTCTTATCACTAAGAGCAAGATTAGAGCAACCTCTAATCCAGCTCTAGCAGGTCAAGCTAGCTTCCAATCAAGTCATAAATCGATTGTCCGACACGAAGGACAAATTCATCTTCATCCGCTAGACACGAATGGCGACTGTTCGACATGAAGGACAGAATCTTCATCATCCGCCAGACACGAATGGCGATTGTCCAACACGAAGGACAAAATCTTTCTCAGCCAGACATGAATGCCAATTGTCTGACACGAAGGACAACATCCTCTTCAGCCAAACACAAATGGCACCTGTCCAACATGAAGGACAATTCTTCACATGACTGATACGGATCGGCGACCGGGCGAATTTCAAGAATCCATGTTCCCCCAGTGGAATTCCAAACTCATGCAACCATGAGCAAATAAGATGTTGGCGTCTATGCGCTTAAAGCAAAATTTGAAGTATCATTTACTTTGAATTCAACTTAAAGTGCTGAGACAAGCAGTAGCATGCAAGTCGTTTCAACAACATGCTATAAAAATAATCTTGTAGAAGAAATAAAGCATACCGAGGAATAAGAGCGGGAGAAGCCATCACTTCTCATTAAAAGCTAAGAATACAACAAAGAAGAAAGTCCAAAAAACAAGAAAAAAGCCAAGAAGAAGCTCCAAATTGTGATCACAAGAGTTCGATTCACACAGCCACATATCATGCCCTCATTTGCCTAGGCTCAAGTCTGATCGGCCTTGGGGCTATCTACAAAAATTGCAAGCAAGTTTGTCTCCTGCATGGCCTGCAAAGGCTGGAGCGAATGCAAAGATTCCTCTCTTTTCTCTAGTGTCCGGCTAGCCTAGGGAAAGAAGGAGCCTTTGTCTTTTCTCTATGCCTGTTGCCAAGGGCCCGAGTGAATGCAAGGATTCCTCTCTTTTCTCTAGTGTCCGGCCGGCCTAGGGAAAGAAGGAGCCTTTGCCTTTTCTCCATGCTTATTTCGAAGGGCTAAGCTTCTACATTTTCAAGGAGGAGCACGGCTAAGTGTGCCCGACAAGGAGGGGTGGTCTTCTCAAAAATGGTGCATCAAGTTCCCAAAAAAAGAGCATTTTCCCAATGATCATGCTGACATAAACTAAGGAAAATAAGAGTCATCGGCATCACGTCCGACCAAGTCTCCAAGCATTGAATGTCACCATCATCACCGATCCAGAGTCGTCGGCAGAAGCTCGGCACAGTCTCAATAACAAGAGTCGTCGACATCAGGTTCGATGAAATCTCACGAATAAGAGCCATTGGCATCGTAACCAGTGAAGTCTCGTCGGCATCAAAAGTGCCATCATCATCATCAAAAATCCAAAAACAGGGTAGCCACTCGGCCTAAGTCCCCATCGGCATTAGAGCCACTGGCAGAGTTTCGGTGAAGTCTCAACAACTAGGGCCATCAGCAGAGTTTTGATGCAGTCCCAATCTTGAGCCACCGGCAGAGTTTCGGTGAAGTCTCGACCCCCAGGGCCATCGACATCATGATCGGTGAAGTCCCTCGGCATTGAATTGCCATCATCGTCATTATCATTGTCAACGGCCTCCAGCCTCGCGTCTGGTTAGTCTCGGCATCTGGCCTCACGTCCAGTTTGTCACCACTATCATTGTCATCATCAAAAAGACCAAAAACAGGGTCGCCAATCGGCGTAAGTCCCCATCAGCATCAGAGCCACCAGCATAGTTTCGGTGAAGTAGAAACAACCAGGGCCATCGGCAGAGTTTCGATACAGTCCCAATCCTGAGCCACCGGCAAAGTTTCGGTGAAGTCTCAACCCCCAGGGCCATCGACATCGCGATCGATGAAGTCCCTCGGCATTGAACATGCCAACAATCATCAACATCGACACCAGGAAAGACTGGAAGGGACACCAGGAAAGACTGCAACCGACACCGGGAAAGACCAGAAACATATATAACTGGAAAGTCTTTGACCTTATAGTAGTCTCTGACCTCTATGGAAAGTCTGACATTCAGCCTCTAATAATCCATTTATGGCATTCAGGCTTTCTATAGTTCTCCTCAGGTGACATGTATGTTTTGTGAGGTGTTTGACTCTTTCAATTAAGGATCTAGAATATTTGAAGAGGTGAAACAGTGTATGAGCAAGGTGAGTAGGAGGAAAGGTGAGGAGCTCATATAATGTTACCAGGTCATCATGGTTGTTAAAATCGCGGTCCGGATCGTAGGATCGTATGATCCTAAGATCAAAATGATCAAACGATCCAACTCGTTCCTGGATCGCTACCTTGTTAGGATCGTACCAGGATCGGACCAGGGTCGGCCATGATCGGTCAGGATTGGTAAGATCGACTCGATCCTAATTATAGCCTATTTTTGTTAGAATGGTCACACTCTCCCTAGAATCGGTTAGGATCGTATTAGACTCGGTTAGGATCGTTTAGGATCGTATTAGGATCGATGAAGATCATGGCTTTTTGTACAATTTTTGAAAAACAATGTTTTTTCTAATGGAACTTCAAGTCACTTATAATAATTTTACTTTATTTGTAGAATCTTACGATCCTCGATCCGATCCTACGATCCTGATTCTAAGGACCCCTATCGATCCTAACAACCTTGATCCTCATTAGATGAGGTTTGATCCTGATCCTCACTTGATTGTGCCATCATACAGACATTTGCAATCTCTTCTACTTCACTATTCCCATCACTTGAATCACTGTCGCTCTAAGTTGCCATAGTTGCTCTGCGGTTTTGTCACTTGGGCCTAACATTTCTTTTGTCTCTGTTTCTTCTGGCTTGAGGACAGTCTTTCACCAGATGTTCTGAGCTGCCACAACCATAACAAGTAAATGGTTCAGTTTCTTCCTTTATTGAGGACTTGCCTTTTGAGTTTATCCTTATTTTTTGGGCATCCTTGATGTATCCTCAAAGGTCGGGTTTCTCCTGTAGAGTCTCTTGAACCCTTTTGCCACCATCACCATGGAATCTTCCTCATCGTCCTCGAATTCACTATCTGATTCTCGTACTACTTTGAGAGCAATTCTTTTCTGTTCTGAGGAGTCTTGCAATTGAATCTCATGTGCCAACAGCTCTCCAATAAGTTCCTCCAACTTGAGGGTCTTGAGGTTATTTGCTTCTTCAATTGCTGTAACTTTTGGCCCCCACTTTCTTCTTGGTAGACATCTTTCCAACAAGTTCCTCATTTGAATAGTTCTTCCCAAGTGATTTGAGGTGGTTAGTGATGCTGCTGAATCTCTTGAACGTCGTTTCAATGGATTCATTTTCTTTCATTTTGAGGATTCATATTTCTAAACAAGAATGTCCTCTTTGGTATCTTTCACTTGACTCGTTCCTTCATAGGTGGTTGTCAAGTAGTCCCAGACTTGTTTTGCAGTTTCACAATGAGATACACGTTCAAAATCAGTAGGATTCAAACTGCAATAAATTAGGTTTACAGCACGAGTGTTTTTTCTCAATGGTTCTTGCTCTTCATTTGTCATTTTAGATCTCTTCTTTGGGACATCTTGTTTTACATTGTTCTTCTTTGTGGGAGTAGGGTAGTCTCCCTCGGTCATCACAGTCCATAGGTCTTCATCTTGGTCTTCGAGAAAGACTTCCATTTGTTTTTTCCATATCCGATAGTTTTCTCAAGTGAGTAGTGGTGATCTTGTCCATGATCGTCCTTGAGGGGCTTCATTTGCATTGATTCCAGCCATGATCTTTTCTATAGAGTTGTTAAGTTTTTTGAAAGAGTGGACCTGCTCTGACACCAATTGAAAGAACCCTAGAGGGAGGGGGGTGAATAGGGTTTTTCATAGATTCTACACTTAAGATCCAGAAAGTTGTTAATTGCAACAAAAATAACTAAATAATACTTCTTTATTGAATTAACTTTAAGTACAGATAGACGGAGGAGGTTAGAATACTCAGTAGTTAAGAACCGTGAGGTCTTCATACTGCTTTCAAGAGGGCAGAAACTTGAATACAGTTTCTGCAGTTTACCTCACAAGAATCTTGGTGACAGATGAAACTCACCAAAGATAGAACAACTCTCTTTAGTTACACTGTTTGGAAAATCTCACTAGAGCTACTTTTTTGGCTACTATACTCGCCACAAAACACATTCTAGTGGTTACGCTCAGAATTTTTCTAATCCAAAAATTCCTACACTTCGATTGCTCTTGCTTGGAATCGTTGGTCTTCTAGGACAACAATCAGAGCTTTTTATAGTGGAAGATTTCTGGTTGCAACAGTTAAGTCTGACATGGTTGATACTTTCCAAATTTCCCTTGATTCTCAATCTTTAAATCCTGGAAAGTCTCGTTCTTTTGTCCGTTTGATTTAAGATTTGCAAAGATAGACAATAAGAATTAATGCCGAATAATTCAAAGAATATACTAGGAGATATGATATGATTTTCGGATACTTCCCTGAATGCTTTGTAATTTTGCTCTTTCAATCAAAATATGTTGTTAACTTCTGACGGCCTTAGAAGTGACCTTGTGGAGGACGTTGTGAGTCTGCACTAGTTTCTTCAACCTTGATCGAGGTTAGATGTTTTTATTGATTGGCTTCCTTTTTTAGAAGATTTATAAGAGATTTTTCAACCATTATGGCTATTATCAAAAAATGCATAAAACAAGGTCCATTTTTATGGCCAAGGACATCTCAATCATCCTTTAAGTTCTTCAACGGTGAATTAACTGAACCCTAAGTCCTTAAATTGTCGAACATTGACCAACTATTTGAGGTGGACTGTAAAGTTGGTGAAGTTGTCATTGGTGTTCCTTTGATGCTAAACCAAAGGCCTATTGTTTATTTTAATTAGGAATTGAGTGGGCCAAGGCTCATATATAAGACAGGCGACAAGGAGGTTTACGCCATAATAAGAGCTCTTGGCTTTTCTTGCATCAAGGAGCTATACAAGAGGATGAATACTTTGCCTCCTTACCTCAAGGGGAGGACGTCTACCTACCAAAAAGGCCCTTACTGTTTAAGTTGGGTTCCTTTCCAGGGGGAACAAATTGTGCACATCAAGAAGTCCATCAAGGATGTTTTTCTTCGAAGAAGTTTTTGGTATTGTTTTAGCTAATCACATTGGCATAAATAGAATAGTTGGTATGTTGTTGACTAATTTGTATTGGCCAGGGGCAAAAAAGAGTTGATGGAAAGGGAAATGAGACCTTTCAAGGTCCTTGACATGGTCAATGATAATGCTTATGAGTTTGAACAACCTGGAAAGATGGGAGAAACCTACTCCACCTTCAATGTAGGAGACCTTAGACCCTACTTGTAGGAAAATGGACACTTGAGGGAAAATCCTTCTCAAGAAGGGGAGAATGAACTATATCTC
This sequence comes from Portulaca oleracea, assembly GCA_029582165.1. Classification (NCBI taxonomy): domain Eukaryota; kingdom Viridiplantae; phylum Streptophyta; class Magnoliopsida; order Caryophyllales; family Portulacaceae; genus Portulaca; species Portulaca oleracea. Next base: position 11,910,120 of record CM055892.1, read on the forward strand.
ATCCTTCATCCAACCCTAAACCCAGGCTTCTAAGTTATCAAGGAATATCCAATGTGAAGGACCATATGAATCATATCTTGAACTCTTAAATGAATTCTTTAGGTCTTATAATTACCTTTAAAATCTTTAATCAAGTCAAGAATTCATTTGAAGACAATAGACTAAAATCAAGGTAACATGTCAACCTTGTAGGATTTTGACTACAATGGGTAATTTGGTCTTTTCCCTTGGCAAGGTTTTTAGCGTTTTCTTAACTAGGTAAGATAACGGTCGTATTTGTCCGAGGAATTGGGGCCCTAGTGATGTAGTTTGGTCTTTCAAGTCTCAAGAGGATCTAAAGGTTCGATTTTTCAGAGATTAAGCTAAAGATTTCTACTCAAATTAGGAAAACAAGGGCTCGGGGGTAATACCGGGCCAACCTAATGAAAGACTAAGCACAGACACTGTGGTTTTAGCGGAGACTATGTTTGTGTAGACGCCGGATTTTGGCACATAGATATATAGCATAAATATATAAATACGAAGCAAAAACGAAGAAGAAGAAGCCGGTCGATAAGCTAGATTTTAGCATAGATTTTATGTACTTTTGATGTAATTTTTATTACTTCCTTTTTAAGTATTTTTAGGAAATTAGAAAATAAGAGAAGCCAAGTCATGCAAGCTACGTGCCAAGAGGTCTCAAGTTCAAAGCCTAACAAAAGCATCTAAAATCATCTAATATGCATTAAATAAATCACCTACCGTCCAAGTGTGAATAGGAGATTTAACATATGCATTATTCACACTCCCACCTTCCAAAGATGCACGGATACAAGCAAATACATCTCCCCCCTTTGCTGGTGGCTGGTCGGTCAACAAGGCGTCCACACGTGGTTCATTCACCACGAGCCACCGTCCAGTCCAAGTTCACTCCCCTCCACCTAGTATTCTGTGCCAGTTTGACTACGTGGATGCATATACATGTATGTGCATGAATGTATTTCTTCTTCCTACTACCTCTTAAGCCTATAAATACCATCCCTCCCCAACTCATTTTGACTCACCAACTCACTCGTCCAATCTTCCTCCTACTAATTCTCTCATCTCTAATCTCTCTTAATCTCTACTTCTTATACCTTCATAGTCATCTCTCTTATCATCCTATTATTCTACCCTCTTTCTTACCATCATTATCTTCCTAATCTTTCCATCACAAAAAGCCTAAACACATATCCTATTCTTATCGATCCGAACTCCACAAATAACCCTAGCCTAAACACATCTCAAAACTACAAAAAAGCCTTCTTATTCCCTTTTTCTCCACCTCTTCTTTTTATCATCTCTTTCCATATTTTCTATCATTCTTTTGATCCATTTTGGCACTTGGAGAGGAAGTTTCTAAAAGACATCAAAGAAGATTCTTCAAGCATCAAGAGGCTAGGCAAGGCTTTCCCCAACCAAGTAGCAATGTAAGCTTTAAGTGTTATTCTTTTTGTACATAATTGTGTATTTTGTATCCTTCTTTTATCTTTTATATTTCATTCTTATCGCATGATTCAATGAAGTAATTCTATAAAGTATTCATTCATTTCCCTTCCAAACTTTATCAAAAGCACATTTTTAAACTTTTAGTAGAGCCTTTCCTTTTGTGAGAGGCGAACTCTTGAAGTTTACTTTTCGAGTTCGTAGCCTTACCCCCGGATCCATTCTTGGGTTTCGCAGGCGGAGTCTTTCTTTCTTTCTTGTTGGTTTTGTCTTGGCTTTTCCCTTAAAAAGTTTGGGGGGCGACTCCCATTTCAAACTTGAACACATCGGAGATTGCATAAACTATGGTTACATGGTTTTACAATGTATCGATGCAACTTTAGGGTTTTCTCTCTTATGTTTCTAAATAATATTTGCATAAATCACTCTCTTCCGAACCTAACATTTAAATGAGCAAATTGGGTTACATTTAGAAGAGTTTGGAACAAGTGGATGTTCACTCTTAAAGATTTAATTCGATAACTCATAAAATGCCTAAGTAAAGGGAAAGTTATTTTATAAAATATTATTCATGAAATGTAAGTTTGCTTTCCTTAAAGAGTTTTCAAAGGTTAAACCCCGGCACAAATCAACGAATCACACCCCCAATCCTAATGTGGACGTTCGGAAGCCCGAACGGCGAGGAAAAATGTCCACAGTTTGATAATCAAGTGTGATGATTGTGTGCTTACCAAGCTAGCACTGGTCCACACTTAATTAAGGATCTATAACCCTAATCCATCGCATAGAAATTTAGGGCGGAACACTAATCATCTCACTAATCACCCTAATCCCATTAGTCCACACTTAATCCTCCTTCAAGGGCCCTAATTACCCCCTAACCCTAAGGGAACTTAGTCTAACATATTAGTTAAAATCAAAGACTCAAACTTTAACCCTAAAGAATTCATGTAATTGAAACTAGAATCAAGAACAAGCATGGACAATCAAGAAAGCAATTAAAATTCTAATGTAAACAGAAATCAAAGCAATCAAAAGAGTAAAACTCGAGAATGAAACTTACCAGAGTTGAGGAACGAGAGAGAATGTAGAAGAAATCTAGAAATAGATTGCGAATGCTTTGAATTGATTAGAAACTTGAATTGAAACTTGAGTGTCTTACAAAATCATTAACTCTAATCACTAAATTAATAGAGAATTAATTGTCTAAACCTAAGGCAAGGATAAAGGCAGAGATAAAAGCTAAACTCAAGATTAACTAAAGAGATATCTCTTAATTCTGGAAATAAAGCTTTATATACTTGTGTTACAAACCAGCCCAAAACACGTCGTTTAAGCCCACTAATTAGCGCAGATTAGGGGGATCACGGGCGTGACCTCAGACGTCACGGCCGTGACCCTGGAGAAATTTGGAATTTTATCACTATTTTCCGCAAACCTTACGGGCGTGACTAAGGTTGGTCACGGCTGTGAGGAACCTCATGGAAAACTTGTCTTGTGGGAGATCACGGTCGTGCAAAGGCTGGTCACGACCGTAAGGTCTTCTCTTTTGTGAATTCGAGGACTTAGGATGTCATGGCCGTGAGGTAGCTGGTCATGGTCATGACCTCTCTTCTGTCTCCTGCCTCTTTCCATCCATCTTTGGCCACCAAGGTTCACTGAGGTCACGGCCGTGACCCTACTTCTAAAGGGTTATTCCTTGGTCTTCTTCTTCTATAACTGGGATCGAGGCATGGTGATCCTTCTCCAAGTCCGAGTTTCTTCGGGAAGACCCGACTCGTTTGCTTTTAGGACCAAATTGGCCTCGTTTAATGCACTTTTTCTCCACAAGTGTCTAAAGCTCCTAAAATCTTCAAAAGAAAGAAAAAGAAGTAAAAACACTAATAAACAACTAAGGAAACGAGTAGAAACTTAAGGTAAAAGGAACGTAATTAGGCTCAAAACCGACCCTAAACACATCCCCCCCAGACTTAGACTTATGTTTGTCCCGAGCAAAACAAAGCAAAACTATCCTATGAAAGCAAGAAATTCTTACTCACTTTCGCAGGAATCGTGGATGCATTTAGCGTATGCATCAAGCCCTTTAAACCCCCCGGTAGCCCGGGTGGACGAGGTAGATCTCGTGAGGGTTTGTATAAGCTATACCCACAAAAGCCAAAAAGAAAAATAAAAATAAAAAGAGAAAGGAAAAATGAAGTGAAAATAAAAAACTTTTTACAAAAATAAAGGAGGAGCTTATAATCGCTTTTATACCAAAGTTAATCAAACAATGTTGTTAATCAAGCAAAAACAATTATTATGTACATGTCAAGACACTAGACTCAAGTGAGACTAAACATTCAACTTCCCAACGCGACCTTGCTTAACGGTTTCCTTGTGCACAGTGCTAGTATTCTCAAATATATTCTTGGTTAGGACTACAAAAACGGATCAACCTCGATCAAGCATGCATTAGAACTCAAATTTCAATTAGTAATTAACAATATTGCCACCCCCAACCTATTTGGTGTCGCCCTTGGCTTGGTGAGAGTCAGGTTACATAGGAGAGGGTTTCACTACTTATTCACTTCGCATTTCCTTTTGGTTGGCATATTTCGAGATAAAGCGCAACCTGGGAGGGGTTTACTCTCCCAGCGTGGTTCTTTCCATATGTATATGAGGTACTTGAGGGACGAGGGCTGCTAATTACCCACACCAAACCATGTTGATGAACCAACAAATTTTTCCATTTTCTTCTTTTTATTTTTTTTAATTTTTTTTTTGTTTACCAGGTTTTTCGGGATCGATACGACCCTCCGAAAAGGCGTTACCTCCCAACTCAGGTTGCTCCACTCGTAAACGAAGTACTTAAGGGGCGTGAGTGTCGTCCACTCACACCAACCCTTGTTGGTTCCGCTGGATTGATGAAAGCGAGAAAGACATGAAAACCAAAGCTAAGCCATCTAAGCCGAGAACATTCAAAAAACATATTTCGAGGTGAAAAGGGGTTTGAAGTTACCATTTTACAAAGGTGAATCAGGTTATCAAAAAAAACGACGACACTCTTAACGAGTAAGTATTAGGTTTGGCACACACATAATGATCGTTTTCACCTAATTAACTCAGCTATCAAATCAGGTAAGGCATAAAAGAAAGCATAAACGAAACTAAATGAAGAAAAACAAAAACATTTTAGGGTTTTCACTGGATTTTTCTTCTTTACTTTTCCAAGCCACAAAAAGTAACAAGAAGCAAACAAAGCCTAAATGCAAACTATACTACCCCGATACAATAAGAAATACTCCCCTCCCCCCCTCCCCCACGCACACACTTAAACTTCACAATGTCCTTATTGTGAGGGTAGAGTCTCAAATAAGGGGCAAAACACATAAAAGAAACACACAAAAAAGGGAAAGTGGTGGTGACCCGAGCCCGCACGGCTTCAACATCCAGAATATCCAACACATACTTACTGGGGCGCACCACCAAAAGGAAAAACAAGCATGCAACATGGTATATACATAGAGTAAAGTAAAGAAAGAAAATAAAAGAGACGAGTGGAACGAGCTTACCAGAAGATCTTCAAAGTTGCAAGACACTAAGCGGCCTCCACGAAAAAGGGAAAACAGAGAAACAAAACGGTTAAGGGAAAGCAATGCATCCTAGCTACATGCTTCTAACTAACATGCAAAAGAACGCAATTGCAAAATAGAAGACTATGCATGCATGATTTACCTAAGAAAAGAAAAAGGGCAAAGAGAACTAAACTAAAAGCACACCAAAGAAAAACAGAAAATTCACACTCCCATGATTATACAACCCCCAAGCTATATACAACCACTACGGCCCAAGTACCAATCACCCAACAAAAATCACCCATCAATGATGAGACAACCAACCAACCACAACATGAAATCAATCGACCCGAACGTGACATTGACAAATCCCAAGGACAGAGGACAGACAGACCCAACCTACCAGTATAACCTCTCAGCATAGAACGCCCCCCTCCCTATATTGTCATTCAAACTACGCCATTAATCAACTAATAAGCTCAAGGTGGGGCGGGGAAACTTACAATCACTACTGACCGGGCCCCAGAGGGGGCGGTGGAGGCGGATACGCTAGATGGTACCACCCGGGAAGGGTGGTTTGGAGATCATTAGACTGGTAGTACTGATAAGCCAAGTCATTGAGGAGGTGGCCTTGATAGCATGCATGTTGGTTTTGCCACTGCATGGAGCGATGGAGCTCCAATAGGACCGTGCCCTAGGTCTCCATAGTAGATTGGATCCCCTGGATGAAGGTCCTATTTTGATTAACCTATGAGGAGAGGTGGTCAATCTCGTGGTGGAACCCTGTCAAGCTCCTGTTGGGACTCTTGAAAGTTCAATGAGCTCCTTATAGTACCTCCTTCATCCTCCTCATGTTCTTCTCTTCCTCATCTTCATCCTCGTCCTCTCCTTCTTCTCCCTCATCCTCTTCTTCCTCGTTTTCTTGCTCCTCGTCGTCCCTTATGTAGCACGACCAATTGTCCCCGTTTGTGATGTCAATGACCCTCTCGGCGCACCGTTCATCAAGATCGAGAGCGTGGATCTCTACTGTACCGTGATAATAAGTCCTTATCCTGGCGTAGGGTGTAGTCGCCTTAGTGATGCTCATGCGTGAGATAACTGGTTCAAATAGCTCTGATAACTGGTTCGCATAAGGATCTCACAGATGATGTTCCCCATTCTAATAGTGGACGTCGAGGTGGGGGTTCTTGTGCTTGCCAGTTGGTGTAAGATACACGATCTAGTATTGACCGGCTCCTCTAAGAGAGCATTTTGGATGATGAATAGGTCATCTTTGTGCACGTGATTGCGGTTTTCATCCTTCCTAAAAATAGAGTTGGTGATGAGCCAATGGAGATACCAGACGACCGGGTTGTAGATGTAAGTGCCCCTGGAGAGTTATGCATCATGATAATGAGGTTCCCCGATAGTTCTAGGGATAAGCCACCTCCTCCGATGGCAAGTGATTTCCTTCATGGCCGCCTGTTCGTTGAAGTTGAGGGAGAGGTCGTACATCTCTCATATCGTCAGTATATTCAGCATCCGATTAAATTCAGCGAGGGTGAGGGAGGTCGTCCTATTGTCGACCTGGAATGACATTATGGCCAGGGAGCGACCGTCGCTTCTACCTTCAAGGATCTAAGAAACTCGAAGATAGAATGATTATACATAGGCGTGTCAATGTTCACAAAGTGTTGCTACCCCAGTCTCTAGAAGAGGACGTTGAGGCTGTTTTGCAAGATGTACCACTCGCATGTATCGGCATGGTATATATACGATACAAAACTTTTATGCTTCCGGAAGATCTTGTACTTAGCGTTTAATTCACGATCGCCTTGGAAGTCATTGCGCACATTTGGATCGTATTCGAGTGGGCCGGTCTCCAACTGGTGCCCGGAGACCAGGTTAGGAGATAAAGGGCCGACTGCTTTGGAATTTCGTGCTCCCTTGGTCTTTGGTGCCATGGCGAAGATGGAAAAAGGGTTATGGATGAGGGGTTTGAAGAGGGTTTAGGGTAGGCTAGGGTTGGATTTGGTGCGGGTTAGGTAGGGGTGAGAGGCTTTAGAGAGTTAAGGTTCTGAGGGATATGGTGGTTAAGGTTTAGTGAAGGGTGGAGGTGATGGTGGAAAAGAGCGGTGATGGTGGCGACAGTGGTGGTTTCCGATGAGTGAATAACCAGAGGTGGGTTGTTGTGGGGGAAAGGGGTGTGAGAAATTAACAAGGGGAATAGAAGAATGGAGGTTAACGGAGAGCAGGAAGCGGTGACAGTGACGTAGCAGGGCGACAGTCGTCGGTGTTGCTGGAGGCTGAGAGAGAGAGAGAGAGTTTACCAGGGTGTGCTGGAGCCATGAGGCAGTTTTTGCCTTGGCTCCTCTTAAGTGTTTTCAGGGCCTCATGGGCGTGATCAGCCATGTCACCGTCGTGAGGCCTATTCTGTCCTTCTTTTCCTCTTGAGCGCCTACAATCAAAATAAGTTCTAACTCTCGCTCACTCTTACTTGCACTTATTTGATGTTTCCTCTCTCTTCTTGCACTTCACTTCTTTATCGCTCCTCACTCTTTTGTTTTTTTTTTCTTTTCTTTTTTCTATCTTTTTTCTTCTTTTTCATTTTTCTATCACACCTAGAACTAATACATCAAAGAAAGAAAGAGAGGGAAGAAAAATGTTACACACATGGGTTGCCTTCCATGAAGCCCTTGTTTAAGGTCCCAAGCTTAACCATACTCACCATTCTCAATCTGTATCAAGGTCGATGTGGTGGACACCTCCCTTGCTCTTGCTGTCACCTCTTTCATCTTTTCTTTTAACCTTTATCGGATTCTTGCTTAACTCGTGTACTTCTTCCCCAAGGTTCCTCCTTAAAACCCGTGTTCCTCCTCTAGACTACCTCTTACTTCTTGAAGGTTTCCTCACTTACAAACACGTGGCCATACTTTCTTGCGTCCAGAAAAGCACGTTAGTAACTTCAAGATTAGAGTAAAACAATCGAACACACTGTCACACCTAGCTTCAACATTCTCATTTTTAGTAGATGTAGCAAGGGAATCAATGAGAATGTTAGGTTCAGAATTACTTACCTCGCCGAGCTCTAGATGTTGTTGAATCTCCTTGACATATTCAGCTTGTTCCTCCTTCACGACATCGATGCTATAACATAGAAGATCTTTGCTTGGTGCAGGCGTGCACCTCTCCAAACTGAAATCAAGCTTCTCCTCTCTGATGTTGAAGGTCAATGTTCCATCTCGCACATTGATCACGGCTCCTGCAGTAGCCAAAAACGGCCTCCCTTGGATGATTGGGATCCTTGCATCTTCCTCCATTTCGAGCACTACAAAGTCACAAAGGTATATAGAACTTCCCTACTTGCACCGGGACGTCCTCCACGTTTCCTACGGGGTGTCGAATAGAACGGTCAGCCACCTGCAGAGTAATGGAGGTAGGGGTGAGGTCATCCTGATATAGCCTCTTATAAATCGAGTACGACATGACACTCACACGCCCATAGGTCGTATAGAGCGCAACTGATCTCCAAATCATCGATAGAGCACGGGATGGAGAAGCTCCCAGGATCACCCATCTTGCTCAACAGCTTGTTCTCAATGATAGCGTTGCATTCCGCTGTCATGGGGATGGTTGCATGATCATTCACCTTCCTTTTGTTAGTGAGGAGGTCTTTGAGGAACTTCTTGTAGGTGGGCATGTCACTAATTGCATCAATAAAATGGATGTTGATGTGAAGCTTTCTCAACACCTCTAAAAAACGGGCGAAGTTGGAATCATCTTTCGCCTTGGCTTGCCTCGAATGAAATGGAAGAGGCGGCCTATAAATACGTACTTGCTGTAAAATCGACTCTCTAGTCTCATCCTCAGCTACCTTCTTCTTACCTTGACCCTTCGCGAGGCCCATCCTCTCTACAACTCTACTCTCGGAGGCTCTCTCCTCGACCATCTCCGTAGTGGTATCCTCTAAACTCACTTTGTGCCTTGTGACTTGTTTCATCAGGTGAACAAGCCCAGCTAGCTCGATGCCATTCCGTAGTGTGACAGCATTGAGCTCTCCCCTCGAGTTGGGTTGCGGATGGCTAGGCAACCCCTTCAAAGACAGTCAATCAGGACAAATCAAGGGTGGTTTTTGCTGGATGTGATAATAGAAAAATTCAGCAGTTGGTTAGTATTTTGGGGTTTTCTCATGGGGTTTTTCTGATGAAATATTTGGGAGTCCCCATTACAACTGGCAGAAGATTATCTGATTTTGGTTGAGAAGATGACGGCTAGAATGTGTACATGGTCTTCAAGGCATTTGTCGTATGCAGCTCGGGTACAATCGGTGAATTCGGTCTTTCTGAGCATTGTTGATTACTGGACCAATATCTTTGTCCTCCATATTAATGTCATTGAGCGTATTGTACAAATATGTTGAAACTTCATCTGCTCTGGGGATATTTGTTCAAACAGAATTCCTCTAATTAATTGGGAGACCTTGTGTACTCCTAAGAAGTCTGGTGTTATTGGTTTGAGAAACCCGAGAATCTGGAATGTGGCAAAAATTGGAAAATTGGTGTGGGATGTGGCTAGCAAAAAGGACAATCTTTGGGTAAGGTGGATTCACGAAAGATATATCAAGTCCAATAATTGGTGGCAGTATTTACCATCTGCCACTAGCTCGTGGTGTTGGAAACAAGTGTGCAAAGTTAAAGAAAAGATCAAGGCTGGTGATGCTATGGATTGGAAATGTACTCATTTGTTCATAAAATTAGTACGTGTTCTGAAAAACCCAAACCCAAACCTAAAATTCAAAAAAAAACCCTAATTTCAACCCCCAGCCCTCATATACGAAAATCCATAATCAAAACCACAAATTTTAGGGTTTAACTTCCACATTGGACATCCGTAGAACCCTAACCCAGCGGTTTCTCCCCTTCGACAAATCTTGTGCACAACAAGTAGATCATGCTCACACTTTATGCGTCCATCATTCGCAATCCACCCAGAGGGCGCCCCACTCAAACATCCATATGACTTCATCAGTTCGAAATTCGAAATTAGAGGATAGAGATTTGCAGAAGATGAGAAAAAAAATTTGAGAGACAGATCTATGTTGGGATGAGTGACGATGAAGGAGGGAGATAGAGGAAAAGAAGGGGGAGTTAATTTTCTGCAATAATGGTAGTTGAAGATGATATATTATCACAAGGAGAGAGAGAGAGACAGGGAAGGAGGGAAAAATAAAAAGGCTGAGTTGGCGTTTTTTTAAGTCAATAGATGATATGGCAAGGTCAAAATACAAAGGAAACGTGTCTCCGCCGCCAGCTAGGATCACCACCGGGTTAAGTTCATCTTAACTCGGTGGCGTACTGTTTGGGGCAACAGGAGGTCAAAGTTCATATTATTAATCACCAAATCAAAAGTTTGTATTATTAAGTCTTATATGGCCAATAGTTTGTATTAATAGAATCCAATTTTCCCTTTAAAATGTATACATTCAATTTTAATCTATTGTCATAACATATGCTTGATGTAATATAAATATTTCACTAGAAATATACTAGTATTAAAAATCATAAATAGTTTTAATAACAAAGGAAATGAATTATAAACAATAATCATTATAAAAGGCCAATTATTATGGTATATAGTTATTAAAAGTGGAAGGTTTATAAATTGATTAACCAAACACTTGGAAATCATTTCTAATTTTTAAAAGGACTTCTGAAAATATATCTACCAAACACCTAACAATTTCTGTAGAATTAGTTTTTGATAAAGTTGTTTAGACCCAATTCTTTGTCTAAATACCGCCTAAATCCTTAGGCTTTAACTCGTTTCGTGGTTTAACTTCATAAGTTTTTAATGCGTTTTGGTTAATTTTATAGATTATGGACTTTTCGCCGAAAACGTAGCAAAACAGGCCTTTTTATAGCATGTTTGGTGATTTCCCGAGCCGAGCCAAACCGGAAACCGAGGCTGAGTCGACCCGGGACCACACTCCCAACCTTTGGTGCCAATTAGTGAGCTAACACCCACTACGACCCTCGAAATGGGTGTTACATGCCTTGGTAAGAAGGAAGAAACAAAGGGACGAAAAGAGTAGGGTAGCCCCCGCTACCCTGATCGTAGCACCCGCTACCATAGGGGGTAGCGCCCGCCACCACAGAGGTAGCACCCGCTACCATAGGGGGTAGGGCCCGCCACAATTGAGGTAGCACCCGCGACCTGTGCTCAAAGTCAGCCTTGAATTGTCATTTGAAGAAGGTCGCGCCCGCTACCATATAGGTCGCGCCCGCGACCTCCTGATCCCGAGTGAGACCGTGCCCACGGTCTCCCAAACCGTACCCACGGTCTCTCGAAGCTCAAAATCGCCTGACCTTTTTCGCTGGACAGAACATGACCGTGGCCACAGTCTCCTAGACCGTGACCACGGTCCCCCTATGTTCTGCGCGTGTTTTCGGCGTGAAGTGCTGCATTTTGCCAACCAATTTTCACTTGTATATATATCCCTTGTGAACGATTTCTGGGGATCTATCTAAGGTTAGACTTGGACACTATTTTCAGCTTGTAATTAGTGGTTTTTAGAGAGAGATTAGTGACAGATTAATCTAGGGTTTTGGAGATTTGTGTTTATTATTGAAGATTTGGGTATCCAAATGATTGAAAGATTGTTGGATCATCTTTTTATTGCTTTCCTTTGTTCATCTACAGCACTTTGATAAGTTTTCTCTTCTCTTAACTCCTTTATTAATTACTTTGCTAATTACTTTGCTTATTCTTGATTTCTTCTCTTGCTATTTCATTGTTCTAGCTTGTTAATGGTTGTTTGATGTTAGAAATCATGTTTAGGGTTGGATTGGATGTTGTTAGCATAGTTAATGTTATGATTAGTTGCTAGAAACCCTATGGGTTAGGGGGTAATTAAGGGTGTGAATGGATGATTAGATTTGGGTTAGCAATTTTAGTGAGTAATTAGTTGAGAAATCAACTTCCTAATCCTATCCTTCCCTCAAGTGGGATGTATTTGGGTGCGAAAGCATCCCGAGTACATCCAACGCTTGTTGGAAGGTAGGAATTAGGATAGTTAGTATTCTAGTTCGCGAAAGCGAATAGAAACTAACTAGGAAATTCCGTTCCTTGAACTCCCCCGGGTCTGTCGATGGACTTTGGGGAAGTTAATCTGGACTATCCTTGAAAGAGGAAGCCCGATAGGTATTTTCTAACGGAGTTACCATTTGATTTCTCCTTCTCGCTACTCTCTTGTTGCAAGACCCATTTCCTCATCCCCGTTTGCATCCCGAAAAGCCTCCGAAGCCCATTTTCCATTCCTTGACCGACCTTAGCTTTGTTTCTTGCGTTGTGATCCTTTCAAACCAATATCCTTACCTTAGCAATCTTATCCCGACCGTTGACCTAGATTCTTTGACCAAGGCCGCCAGCTCCTTGAGAGAGAACGACAATACCGAGGTCTAACAAACCGCTGTACACAAAATGACGCCGTTGCCGGGGAGCCAGCGCCCCTAGTTTTAGTTTCTTGGTCTTTGGTTATTTGAGTTTGCTTTCACGCTAGAAATCAGTTTGTGCCAATCAAAATGAATTTGATGCTTCTATTGGTTCTTGTTGGTGCATGTAGGTACGCCCTAATGTTCTACCGAGCATCGTAGGAGTTTTCGCATTCTAATGGGTTATTGTTACATCAATTTTACTATGGGCTTCAAGACAATCTTAAAGACTCAATTGATATTGCATCGGGAGGAATGTTCCTTATGAAGACTGAGCATCAAGCAAATGTTTTCCTTCATGAGTTATTTCAACATTCTCCTTCTTGGGGAAGCCATCGGAGTTTAGGAAGTAGAGGCTATTCTTTGGAGAGCGAACCTACTATCAAATTCCTTGTGGGCGTCGTCCAAGAGATGCAATAAAAGATGGTATCTAATGGAATAACCAACCAATTGGGAATCATGCAGGAGACCCAACCCTCCACCCAAAACATCCAATATTTCTCACCCAACTACAAAAACCAAGAAGTTTGGCAACCCACCTATCACCAACCTACCCCTCAACATCAAGAATCCCAACCATCTCAAGAGTCCAACATAGAGAAGTTGCTGAAGCAAATTGTTGAAAATCAAGAGAATGATAGGGCTCACCTTGAGAACATTGAAAATCAATGGGCCCAAACGGCTCAGATAGACTACATCCCTCAAACCGTCCCCATACAACCTCAACCTACTCCAATGGTGCCGGTGAATCTTATTACCCTCCGGAGTGAAGGGGAAGCGATAGTACCAAATTTTGCGGAGGAGGGATGTTTGAGAGAAGAAGAAAAAGCGGGTGAGTTGGAGATGAATGAAGAAAGGGAGGTGTTGCTTGAAGAAGCTAAATGTGAGAATAACGAGAAGTTGAGTGAGGAAGAAGAATTCAATGAGGAAATAGGTGGGTGCTTAATAGAACCTTATACTTTTGAGCTTTCATGTGAGCGTCCTTTGGAGGAGATCCTTCTTGAGCCTATCCACGTTGAGCCCGATGGTAGTGAGGTTGTCTTCCTCGCTAATCTTATTGATGGGGCTTATACCCAAAAGGTGGAGGATGTTCCCTTGGAGGAACCTTTATTTGAGCGTATGGAGGTTCATGATTTTATTATTAATGATGAAGCATCCTTGGAGTTTCCTTTTCCTCAAGTGGAGTTTAAGGACTTCCCGATCACTTTGAATTATTTCATTGAAGAAGAATTCAAGGAAGGGGTTGAGAAGGAAGATGATCGTCATCAACTCATACTTGTTCCCGAGGCTCCAAAACTCCGGGAAACAAGTAAAGTGGAGCTTAAATTACCTCCTCATCTATTTCACTAGATTCGACCGCCGGAGGAGCAACTTGCTTGGTTCACTATGGTGGTTGGGAGATATTGGAAGAAGAGGAGAAAAAGAAGGTGGAAGAAACATAAGAAGCCAATGCCTCTTTTCACCTCGGGGTCAACTACAAACTGGTTAGATCATCTTGACCCTTATACTTGCAAATTGGGGAAATGCTGGAAAGGGAGGAAGAGAAAATGGTGGAAGAGATGGAAAACGTTCCTATCTTGTTCACCCCGTCTTTCAAGGATCAAATGGGTATTAGGTCAAGCTAGGGACCTAAAACAAACACTACATGGGAGGTAACCCGTACTTTCTTTTTGATTATTTTCTTTTCCTTTCTTTATTAGTTTCTTTTTCTTGTTTCTAATTTTGCATGCGGATCTTACGAGCCTTGCTTGTTTTTACTTGAAAATCATAACCCTTTGCTCGATTATCACGGATCGCGGATTGAGTAATCATTTGTTTTGAAGAACTCGAGGTAATATCTCTCCGCTCTTCTCTTTTTGAGTTGAATATCATCATGATCCGTCGCATGCTTGATTTTCTTTTGGGTGGCGAACCCCTTTGAGTGTTTGTGTTGGGATATATTATTGTTGGAGCCGTGTGGGCTCGGGTCGCCACCATTTTTATATGCTAGTTGTTCTTATTTGTTTGTGTTTTGTGGGTTCTCTACCCTTTTCATGTGACACCTTCCAACAATGAGGACATTGTGGAGTTTTAAGTGTGTGTGGGGGAGGGGGGAGATATTCTGTTTCAAGGGTAGATCACCTAGTCATTTTGTTCTTTGTTACCCTAGTTTTTACTTAAAATTTAAAAAATTTTGTGTGAAAAAGGAGAAAAAAGGGAGTGAAAGCCTTAAAAGTTTTTCTTTCAGTTTTGTTTTCGCTTTGTTTTTGCTTTGTTTCTTGGATCTTGTTGTCGAAATTGAGAAGCCGTTCTTAAACTTCTTTAAAAGAAACTGGTCTGAGCTGCTGACTTCGACTCGCACGAGTCATCACTTATCTCTTTAGATGTCCTTCATTGAGTGTCTAGCGAAGCCCCTGATTCCTTTCACGTTAGTTGAAGTCGAGATTCTAGGGTTTGTGTCCGAGCTTGTTTTGTTTCCCTTTTAGCAATTGCAAAGTGAAAAGAAAGAAAAAGAAAGAAAAGCTACAATAATCGGATTAAGTGGAGCGTGTCACGAATGACATCAACCACAATACACTTGGCCAACCTACACGCCCGATTAGCGTACGACGCTATTACCCCTTAAGCTCCTCCCATATTGAATTCTCGGTGGAGGTGTGTATGGAAAAGACTGTGTTGGGAGGGTAAACCCCATATTTGGGTCGTCCAATTCCCGAAAGTAAGGCTAATACCGACCTATAAAAAGAAAAAAAAAAGAGAAAAAGAAAAAAGCAATTTTGTTGGGATTACCCAACCCAAAAAAGAAAAGTTTGAGCGTTAATAAAGTGTGGGGCCTCTCCTTGCATCACCTACGACCCTCACCAAGCCAAGGGCGACCAAATGCGGGGAAGGGCAACTTTTTCCTTGTTCGTTTCATTGTTTTTGAGCTCGGCCATAAGTCCTTGGAGTCTTTTGGATTCGGTTGGAACCCACTAGCACTTACACACATGGGGTTTTGCTTGACATTAGGTGTCGGACATCGAAAATCTCAAAGACTGATTTTTGCTTAGGATAGGTGTTTATAAGACGCTCATAACGGTTCCATTTGGAGGTTTAATAACGTTTTCCTGATTTAGATTTCGAGATCTTTTGAAGCGAAACTGTTGTTTTTCTTTTCCTTTGTTTTTCTTCGGTTTTGTTTTCACTTTCCCTCTCTCCTTTTTCTTTGGCTTTTGTGGGTATAGCCGCTACAAACCCTCACGAGTCCATCTCGTCCACCCGGGCTGCCAGGGGGTTCAAAGGGCTTGATGCATACGCTAAATGCACTCGTTTCCTCCCACGACAGAGGAGTTGGTGTTTAGTTTTCTTATTTGTCTTGTTTTGTTTTGCTCGGGATGGGCAAAAGTTTAAGTGTGGGGGGGGGGGGGTGTTTAGACCCAATTCTGTGTCTAAATACCGCCGAAATCCTTAGGCTTTAACCCGTTTCGTGGTTTGATTTCATAAGTTTTTAATGCGTTTTGGTTAATTTTGTGGATTTTGGAGTTTTCGCCGAAAACATAGCAAAACAGGCCTTTTTATAGCATGCTTGGTGATTTCCCGAGCCGAGCCGGACCGGAAACCGAGGCTGAGTCGACCCGGGACCACACTCCCAACCTTTGGTGCCAATTAGTGAGGTAACACCCGCTACGACCCTCGAAATGGGTGTTACATGCCTTGGAAAGAAGGAAGAAACAAAGGGACGAAAAGAGTAGGGTAGCCCCGCCACTCGATCGTAGCACCGCTACCATGGGGTAGCGCCACACCTGAGAGGTAGCACCCGCTACCATAGGGGGTAGCGCCCGCCACCATTGAGGTAGCACCCGCGACCTGTGCTCAAAGTCAACCTTGAATTGTCATTTGAAGAAGGTAGCGCCCGCTACCATTTAGGTCGCGCCCGCGACCTCCTGATCCCGAGTGAGGCCGTGCCCACGGTCTCCCAGACCGTACCCACGGTCTCTCGAAGCTCAAAATCGCCCGACCTTTTTCGCTGGACAGAACATGACCATGGCCACGGTCTCCTAGACCGTGACCACGGTCCCCTTATGTTCTGCGCGTGTTTTCGGCCTGAAGTGCTGCGTTTTGCTAACCAATTTTCACTTGTATATATATCCCTTGTGACCGATTTCTGGGGATCTATCTAGGGTTAGACTTGGACACTATTTTCAGCTTGTAATTAGTGGTTTTTAGAGAGAGATTAGTGAGAGATTAATCTAGGGTGTTGGAGATTTGTGTTTATTATTGAAGATTTGGGTATCCAAATTATTGAAAGATTGTTGGATCATCTTTTTATTGCTTTCCTTTGTTCATCTACAGCACTTTGATAAGTTTTCTCTTCCCTTAACACCTTTATTAATTACTTTGCTAATTACTTTGCTTGTTCTTGATTTCTTCTCTTGCTATTTCATTGTTCTTGCTTGTTAATGGTTGTTTGATGTTAGAAATCATGTTTAGGGTTGGATTGGATGTTGTTAGCATAGTTAGTGTTATGATTAGTGGCTAGAAACCCTATGGGTTAGGGGGTAATTAAGGGTGTGAATGGGTGATTAGGTTTGGGTTAGCAATTTTAGTGAGTAATTAGTTGAGAAATCAACTTCCTAATCCTATCCTTCCCTCAAGTGGGATGTATTTGGGTGCGAAAGCATCCCGAATACATCCAACGCTTGTTGGAAGGTAGGAATTAGGATAGTTAGTATTCTAGTTCGCGAAAGCGAATAGAAACTAACTAGGAAATTCTGTTCCTTGAACTTCCCCGGGTCTGTCGATGGACTTTGGGGAAATTAATCTGGACTATCCTTGAAAGAGGAAGCCCGGTAGGTATTTTCTAACGGAGTTACCATTTGATTTCCCCTTCTCGCTACTCTCTTGTTGCAAGACCCATTTCCTCATCCTCGTTTGCATCCCGAAAAGCCTCCGAAGCCCATTTTCCATTCCTTGACCAACCTTAGCTTTGTTTCTTGCATTGTGATCCTTTCAAACCAATATCCTTACCTTAGCAATCTCATCCCGACCGTTGACCTAGATTCTTTGACCAAGGCCGCCAGCTCCCTGAGAGAGAACGACAATACCGAGGTCTAACAAACCGTTGTACAAAACTGTTTCTAAAAAGGAATTTCTTAAAATTTGAAGCTTGGCCAAACATATTCTGATACTATCTTTACTTGTATAGCAACCTCCATTATTGAAGCTTTTAGATGCTCATAATATAAAGTGCTTGAGTATAAGTGTAAATTAGGTTTTTCATAAGTCATGCTATTACTTAAGTAACATTAACTAGTAATTATTGTCCTACCTTTGTTGTTTCTTGACTCTGAAAACATTGGAACATAAGGCTAACAATAAGCATCATGTATGACTTAGACAAGGAAAGAAGAGATCATCGCCTTAGTAAGCTATTGCCTCACCAACTAGCTAATCAGACGTGAGCCCCTCCTTGGGCGGATTCCTCCTATTGCTCCTCAGCCTACGGGGTATTAGCAGCCGTTTCCAGCTGTTGTTCCCCTCCCAAGGGCAGGTTCTTACGCGTTACTCACCCATCCGCCACTGGAAACACCACTTCCCGTCCGACTTGGATGTGTTAAGCATGCCGCCAGCATTCATCCTGAGCCAGGATCAAACTCTCCATGAGATTCATAGTTGCATTACTTATAGCTTCCTTGTTCGTGGACAAAGCGGATTCGGAATTGTCTTTCATTCTATGACATAACTTATATCCATGTGCTTCATATTCGCCTGGAGTTCGCTCCCAAAAATATAGCCATCCCTACCCCCTCACGTCAATCCCACGGGCCTCTTCTTATATATACTTTGCTATGTTTATTAGGAGGAAATGGTCGCGAGGTTTTTCTTCATGCTCTAGGTTCATGTTCCTTCTTCAACTATTTTGGTAAAACATATTGGTATAATATTTGGGAGCTATATAAGGGTGGTTGGAAGCTTATGTTGTAACTAGTTGTAGGTGTATTAGACTTGACACAACTTATCAAGTTTTCCATTCTTATTGCTCAAGTGTTTTCAGTTGACAATTGATGTTTTTGCCTATGGAACTGTAGGAAAATAGGACCTACCATCATTTTGGATGCTCCAGATGAGAGTCAGTTAATAACAAAGATATTTGGACATTTTCTTCCTATTGTTATTGTAAGTATCTTTTCTATTTTTATATTGAATTTAATGTTGTTGTGTTTGCTTCCTGACATTTTATTTCATTCACCTATTAGACTTGATTTCATTAAACTCATATCATATATCTTCAATTGGGGACTTGGAATTATATTTCAAGGGTGAAATTTTGGATTGGTTTGGACATTATCATGTCCTATGACAAATTCATATGATTATAAATTTGTTTGTTGTACCCTAGATTGAACTATATTGTTTGTTTGTACCTGATATGGGGAGTCAGTTTGTTAAGGAAGTTAAGAGTTTGTTAGCTTTTGTTGAGTTGTTATGAGAGTTTGTTAAAATCTCAGGTTAGGCGGGAAGAGAGATATATAATGTACTGTTTCCATTAAGAAACTATCAGAATAATATCAATCTCAAATTCTCTCTCTCTCTATCTTTCTCTCTTCTCTCTGTTTCTCTTTAAATCGGTTTTCCATCTCAATCTTTACTGTGTTCTTGAAGAACACTGTAACATTGGTATCAGAGCAACGTTTCTGGTGTGCCTTCGCAAGCAAGCTGGGTGTGGTAACAAGAAGCAAACAAACATCAATGGCAAATCTGGAGGAAATGATGAGGTCATTGATGGCAAAATTGGATGATCAAGCTAAGAAGTTCGATGATCAACAGAGGAAGATTGATCAAATATCAAATCGATTGGAGTCACTTGAAAAGGATCATACAGCTGAGGAATCTAGTGGTTCGAAGCAAAGTTCATCTGGAGAGACTTCCAAACAACCAAGATCTGGTGAAGATGATAGGAGTTGGGGTAAGAATTCCTTGCATTTTAATCCCAAAGTTGAATTTCCTGTGTTTGATGGGTCAAATGCTAGAACGTGGATCAAGAAGTGTATTAAATACTTTGCTCTTTGTAAAATTCCTGAGGATCAAAGAGTAGATTTAGCCTCTATGTACTTGCAAGGCAAGGCTGAAATCTGGTTTGGCAGTTATAGTCTGTCTAGGAGGCATATTGTTTGGGAAGACTTTACTTATGACATATGTACTAGATTTAATGATGATCTTGGGGCTAAAACAGTAGAAGAATTTAACAAATTACAACAATTGGGATGTTTGGATGAGTATATTGATAAGTTTGAAGAGTTGAGGTCATTATTACTAATTCAGAATGCTAGATTACCTTAGTCCTACTTTCTGGATAGTTTTGTGGGAGGACTTCAACCTGAGCTCAAATCTTTTGTGAGGGCTTTTAAACCTTCTACTGTCACTCAAGCTATGGAGTATGCTAGGTGTCAAGAGGATACTGTTAGAGCCCTTAAGGGAGGAAATAAGTGGAGTAAGTCATCTTCAGGACCTCCTTTCCAACATAAAGGGATCTTGCCAACACCATCTCAAAAACTTTTGAATCCCGCGACATCTAAGGGTCCTAACTCTTCTATACCTACTAGGCAATCGCCTAGGTTCATTCCTGCTGCTGTTAGGGTAGAAAAGATGGCTAAGGGGCTTTGTTATTATTGTGACAAGCCTTATGAAAGGGGACATGTTTGTGCTACTCGGGGTACTAAATTATTTTTGGTTGAGATCCCAGGAGCTGAAGAAATAGATAGTGAGAAACAACATGAGGATTTGCAAACCTTGGAATGGAATGAGGAGTCTGACCATCAAGTTCCCTTTTCACCTCATATTTCTTTTAATGCCTTGAATGGTATTCAGACTTACCAAACTATGAAGGTGTCGGCTATGGTTGGGAATAGACCAATTTATATTCTAATCGACTCAGGGAGTACACATAATTTTTTGAGTAATGCTTTGGCTGAGAAGTTGGGATGTGTGTTAGAACCCATTAAAACACAAACAGTGTCTGTAGCAGATGGATATCAATTGAATTGTCAGTATCTTTGCAGAAATTTCCAATGGAAATTACAAGGGGAAATGTTTGAAGCTGACATGATGATAATTCCCTTAGGAAACTGTGATGCGGTTTTGGGAATTCAGTGGCTAAGTTTGTTGGGAATTGTCAATTGGGACTTCAAGAATTTGCAGATGTGGTTTACTTATAAGGGTAAACTGCATTGGGTAAAAGGAATTAAGCAGGAGGTGAGAGTCACAAAGGAGCAACACTTAGCCAAATTGATGCAAAATTCTATCCAGCTGTGTTTGATCCAGGTGCAGGCTGTATCAGATGAAGTGCATTCTTGGATCGGTTGTAGTAACACTGAGATACAACAGTCTCCACTCGAGTTACAAACAGTTCTTGAAAAATATGGAGACATTTTCTTGGAGCCCTCTGGCCTGCCGCCCAGCAGAGGTATTTTTTATCATAGAATTCCTTCACAACCTGGAGCATTACCTGTTAACATCAGGCCTTACAGGTATCCTCTTAAACACAAGGATGTTATTGAAAAACTTGTTGATGAAATGTTGCAAAATGGGATCATACAACCTAGTTGTAGTCCTTTTGCTTCTCCAGTAGTGTTGGTGGGTAAAAAAGATGGAAGTTGGAGGCTTTGTGTGGATTATAGGGAGTTAAACAGGCAGACAGTCAAGGATAAATTCCCTATCCCAGTAGTTGAGGAGCTTATTGATGAGTTAGCTGGATCTATGGTGTTCAGTAAGATAGATTTGAGGGCTGGTTATCATCAATTGCGGGTCTTTGAAGAAGATATTTACAAAACAGCATTTAAAACTCATAATGGTCATTATGAGTTTTTAGTTATGCCATTTGGATTAACAAATGCTCCTGCTACATTTCAGGGACTTATGAACCATGTGTTCAAACCCTTTTTGAGGAAATTCGTGTTGGTTTTTTTTGATGATATATTGGTTTATAGTGCTAATTTGCAACAACATATATGCCATCTTGAAGCAGTTTTTGGAGTGATGCAGCAGCATCAATTGTTTACTAAGAAGAGTAAATGTGCTTTTGGGGTATCCAAGGTAGAATATCTTGGCCATTTCATCTCGGGGTTGGGAGTAGAAACTGATCCGGCCAAAGTCCGAGCAGTAGCAGAGTGGCCTACCCCTGTCAATATTAAAGAACTAAGGAGTTTTCTTGGCCTTGCAGGAAATTATAGAAGATTTGTGAAAAATTACTCAATTATTTCAGCACCTTTGACTTGCTTACTAAAGAAGGGAGGATTTTGTTGGAATGAAAAGGCTGCTGATGCCTTTATGGCTTTAAAGAAAGCTTTATGTTCAACCCCTGTTTTAGCACTTCCAGATTTCAATAAACCCTTTATTATTGAAACTGATGCTTCAGCTAGTGGGATTGGGGCTGTATTGCTTCAAGATAATCATCCCCTGGCATTTTTGAGCAGATCCTTGGGGTCTAGATGGCAGAAACTATCTGTATATGAGAAGGAACTCTTAGCTGTGGTGCATGCTGTGCAAAGATGGGAACAATATTTGATACATAATCCTTTTGTGATAAAGACTGATCAAAAAAACCTAAAGTGGCTTTTGGAAAGCAAAATTTCAACACCCTTCCAACAATTTTGGTTTTCCAAGTTGATGGGTTATACATATGAAATTCAGTACAAAAGTGGGAAAGAAAATGTAGTAGCGGATGCTCTCTCTCGAGTAACAGGAGCTGAAGTATTAACTTTAGCTTTATCTACAATTGATACTGACTTGCTGGAGAATATCAGAACTAGTTGGCAGTTGGATCCTTATTTACAGCAGGTTATTGTACAGTTGCAGCAAGGTCATTCAATTCCTCATTATACTTGGTCTAATGATCAACTTAGGAGAAAGGGCAAGCTTGTAGTTGGACCTGACAAAGATCAAAGAAGGAAATTGATACTTTGGGGTCATGCTTCTCCAGTAGCTGGGCACTCAGGGAGGGAAGCTACCTTGCACAGGCTCAGGTCTTTGGTACATTGGCGTGGGATGTATAAGGATGTTACTATTTTTATTCGAAGGTGTTTGGTATGCCAGGCTTGCAAATATGATACAGGAGCATACCCGGGATTACTACAGCCCCTACAAATTCCCTCGGAAATTTGGCAAGACATTTCTATGGATTTCATTGATGGATTGCCATTATCTATGGGAAAGGATTCTATTTTTGTTGTGGTTGATAGGATGAGCAAATATGCCCATTTTATGGCATTAAAGCATCCTTACACAGCTATGGATGTGGCCCAATGTTATCTAGATAATGTGTTTAAGTTGCATGGTATGCCTAAATCTATTGTCAGTGATAGGGACTCAGTTTTTTTGAGTCAGTTTTGGCAAGGTTTATTTTCAGTCCATGGTGTACAGTTCATGATGTCCACAGCATACCACCCACAGACTGATGGACAAACTGAAGTGGTTAACAGGTGTCTTGAAACCTATCTTAGGTGCATGACATCTCATATTCCTAAGGAATGGTGCAAATGGTTACCTACAGCTGAATGGTGGTACAATACTACCTACCATTCATCCATCCATATGACTCCCTATGAAGCAGTTTATGCTCAACCTCCACCTATTCACCTTCCTTATTTGCCTGGAGAACCAGCTGTGGCAGCAGTGGATCGCTCATTACAGAGAAGGGAAGAAATCATACAGTTGTTGAAACATTACTTGGTCAGAGCTCAGAATAGGATGAAGCAACAGGCGGATGCTAGGAGGCAAGACAGAGAGTTTACTGTAGGGGATTGGGTATGGTTGAAGTTACAACAGTACAGGCAGTCATCTGTACAAGTAAGGAGTAATCAGAAGATTAGCCCAAGGTATTTTGGACCTTTCCAAGTAGAGGCCAAGGTGGGAATGGTAGCATACAAACTCAAGATGCCAGAACAAGTAAAGATACATAATGTTTTTCATGTATCTCAATTAAAACAGTTCAAGGGAATTCTTCCCGAGTCACCACATATTCCTCAAGGGTTGCAAGGAGAAGATGGGGGTCGAACTCTACAGCCCAAAGCTATTCTGGAAAGGAGGATCAAGAAAAAAGGAAACAAAGCTGAAGTGCAGTTTTTGATTGAGTGGGATAATCTCCCTCTTGCAGATGCAACCTGGGAATGGGCAAACTCTTTTATTCAGCAGTACCCTACGTTTGATATTTCAGCTTGAGGTTTGCTTTGAGGACAAAGCTGTTTTTCCATGGGGAATGGAATGATATGGGGAGTCAGTTTGTTAAGGAAGTTAAGAGTTTGTTAGCTTTTGTTGAGTTGTTATGAGAGTTTGTTAAAATCTGAGGTTAGGCGGGAAGAGAGATATATAATGTACTGTTTCCATTAAGAAACTATCAGAATAATATCAATCTCAAATTCTCTCTCTCTCTATCTTTCTCTCTTCTCTCTGTTTCTCTCTAAATCTGTTTTCCATCTGAATCTTTACTGTGTTCTTGAAGAACACTGTAACAGTACCCTATAAAGTTTATGCTTTGGAAGGAATGTCAGGATACCAGGATTATATTTCATATTATCTTATAAGGCTATTTTCAGAGGTCACTTCTGTTTTGTTTATAGTTACTTAGAAACATTGGGTATTGCAATGAAAGTATTTTTGACATTATATCTTTAATAAAGTTACTTGGACTTGGCTAAGATGCTATTTGTTTTCATGTCTGTATTGCTTAATCATAAACAAGAATGAGATATGAGATAATGTTCAGATTGTATGGTTTCTAATGCCTAGTTTCAAAATGTGGCAAGGCTTACATCTGATATTATTTATTAAATTAAGTGATATGTTGTAATATCTTGATTTAGTAGGATTTCACATTTTATCTAATTCCAACTGGTTCAACTTTACTTCAATTTTATATTATTGTATCTGGGTTTATGAGTTTCATTCTATTCTTGCTAAATCTAATTCATCTTAAGTTTCAAGTTGACAAGTTTTCAATTTTTCTTACTATTGTTATTTGTCTGCCTATGTCTGATTTTGCTTTTAAGCCTCATGGGTAGTTACTACTTAGTATTGGTTGTTCATTTTTATTTATTTATTTATTTATTTCAGGCAAACGCTTGCCAGGGCTCAACATTGCAAGTGATATCTTATCAAGATAGTGAAGATCGAAAGTAACCCAAAAGCATCTCTCATGCATATCAAGAATATGTCTTTGAAGATGTACTAAATGTATTTGTTGTCCTCATCTCAATGAGCAAAATACTACATAATACATATGTAAATTTTTTTTATCATTACAAGCCCAAAGGCCCTTTTATTCAATGTGCAAATGCACAACAACTTCAAACAGAGCCATAGGCCCAATACAGAAGCATAAGAGCAGAAACAGATTGCTATGAAACAGAAAATGACACAGAATGTAGAGATGCAAACAATATGCAAATTCATCATTTTCCTTGGGCTGTACAGCTAGAAGACTGGATCGGAGATTATTTTCAGATGCTCATACATCTAACTGAAACTGCCTATGCCATGCCAAGACCAATTTTCGCTAATCATCATCTAGCCATCCATGATCAAAGACAAATTCAGCAATCGCCCTTAATTATTCTAGAAACCTCCGACATACTCCATTGGTATATTATCAACATGTTCTTGCTTGAAGAGGGACTTGAAATTTCTTTCCTTCTCTTTAGCCCCATACCCCTCCACACACCCAGCCACATCATTAGAAATCACAACTCTTTGAAGAAGATGGAATAGTAGACTCAACCATTCTTTTCCTTCTTTGACTCTCCTTAATCTTCTTCTTCTTCTTCTTTTTCTTTGCAGAAGGTTTATCACCCTATAGCCTCTTGGGGTTGAAGTTCTTATTTGGTTTCATAAAACCAGTGTCTTCTCCAAAACTGATTGCCTTGCGAGCTATGTAAGTCCTTAGCAATCAAAATGGAAACATCCCCAGAAGAAACTAAGCGAGCATCATCAGAATTGCAGTCATGGACTGATGTGTTAATGGCAAGAGAAGATAGATTCTACGAGATTCTCACATCATTTACTTGAGGCTGGAAATCATTTAAAATCTCAACAGATTTCTCCATTCCACCAATAGCTCCAACTTCCAATGCTGCAGTTGCATTAATTAATGAGAAGTTGATCATTAATCACAGGCACATTTTCAAGTGCAAGCTCATTCACAGAGACAGATTCGGCCTCCAATGCAAGACTATTCAGCTCCATATTGTGAATTGCAGCCACTTCATTCCACGCATTGACCCCCAGGATTCTAATTAATTCATCCTTTAAGGCATTTGTCTGCTCATTAAGCTTTCTTACCTCAATAATGCAACCACTAGCAAATAATTGTTTCAATAGACTTCAGGTTAAGCCTCTTGAACTAGCAGATAATACTCCCTCCGTTCCATATTAATTGTCATTTTGTTGACTATCACGGTCTCCAATGTCACTCTTTGATTGATAATTTCTTACATAATATTTTATTAAAAATTGTAATATTATACTTTTATGATAGTATTTTTCGTTACAAATCTAATGATAGTAATTTTATATAACAAGTCATTGTATATATTGAAAAATGTATGGTCAAAGTTCTGTAGATTTGACTGCACAATTTCCAAAGACGACAGTTAATATGGAACGGAGGGAGTACATATGTAATAAAAGATTGTATGCTTCATGCTTGTATGAACTTTGATGGTCAAATATATAAAATACTTTCTTTTTTAAAAAAAAAAATCAAATCTAGAAATCTAGACGCTTTTTAACATCTATATTGTTCTCGCTGCTAATTTTTTTTGTGCCACTCATAAAGCGGTAGACTCATAAAAGGGAAGAGTCAAGCATCTTGTCTAGAAAAAGCGTCAAGATTTTCTTGAATCTCAACATAAAAAAACCGTCTAGATATCTCCACTAGACAAAGCGTCTTATTTCTATGTTTTTCAACTCAAAAAAGTGTCTAGATATCTCCATCCACTAGATCTCAACCCTTTTTCAAAGGGTCGACCGAATATTTTTAGACCCTTTTTATGGACTTGATATGTGAAAAAGGGTCTAGATGTATATTTTCTAGTAGTGCTAGAAAAACAAAATTTTATTTAAAATAATTAAAATCTAAAAAAGAGATGTGATGTTGAATATTTATAAAAGAATAGCAAATATATATGAATGAGAAAGAAATAATTTGTTATATAGGGTGTGTTTGGTTGAGAGGAAAACAATTTCTGAGGAAATGGTTTTCCATAAGAAATAATTTTCCAAGGAAAATGGTTTTCCATGCCAAATTTTCCCTTGTTTGGTAGGAGATAAATTATTTTTCGGAAAATGATCATTTATGTCGATATAAGTAGCGATATATGTTACAAATGAAAATATTTGGAGCTCAAAATTCATAGTTGAGCTTTTCTTAAACATTTCTATCGTGTTATAAAGTTTCGTGACAAACCGATAAAATTGAATTTTGCTTTTAAGTTTCAGTCATATTTAACCGCAAAAAAAATGTCGACAAAAGTGACGATATATGTTACAAATGAAAATAATTCGAGCTCAAAATTCATATTTGAGCTTTTTTAATCATTTCTATTGTATTGTAAAGCTTCGTGACAAACTGAGAAAATTGAATTTTGCTCTTAAGTTTCAGTCATATTTAACCGCAAAAAAATGTCGATAAAAGTGGCGATATATGTTACAAGTGAAAATATTTGGAACTCAAAATTTATATTTGAGGTTTTCTTAGTTCATACTATCAAATCATAAAGTTTCGATTCAAACGGTTCAGTTTGAATTTTTAAAAGTTTCAGTCAGTTTTAGGGCAAAAACTTCTGATTTGATGTATATCGAGATAAATGTTATCAAATAAAAATATTTTGAGCTAAAAATTTATATTTGAGGTTTTTTTAATCAATTCTATCGTGTTACAAAATTTCGAGAAAAACCGTTAATGTTAAATTTCGGCCTCAAATTTCAGTTAGGGTTAGTAGTAAAAATCGATCCAACAATCAATGGTGTGGAAAATGATTTTTCTAAGTTGATCAAAGGAAGTCAATTTCCTCCCTTTAAAGGAAAATGATTTTCTTTGGAAATGATTTTCTAAACGTTTTTTGTACCAAACACTAGAAAAGTGGGAAAACATTTTTCAAAAAAATATTTTCTCCCCTACCAAACACACTCATAATATAAAAATAAAAAAATAGGAAACAAAAGGTGCACAGTGAGGTAGAAAGGAGACATGACTCGTTGTGCTATACTCCCTCCGTCCCATATTAATTGACACTTAAACTAACTTTTTTTATCCCAAAATAATTGTCACTTTCCATTTCCCAATACCTAATTTAATTATTTTAACTTTAATAATCATGTTAACTTTTTACTTTTTCAATTAATAAAAACTACTTCTACTCACATTCTCTCACTACCTACACCTTGGTATCCGAAAAAATACCTTGGAAAATAGTGTTATTTAATTATATAGGTAGTTTTTTTAGTTAAACATTGGTATGTGAAAATTTTCAAAATATATCATTTAATATGGGACGGAGGGAGTATAAAACAAAAAATATTTCTAGAAAGTGATTCAAAGTTTCAAACACACAACCAAAGGTGACGGAAACTATAGTATGAACGCTCTATGCCATTCAATTAAAAAGCTTTTAACACTTGTTTTTGCAATATTTAGTAGAATGCACAGTCATAGACTGAGCCAAGACCTACCCTACCACGTCTTAGATCCACCCTTACATTTAAGATGACACACAAACTACTTGTGTATAATTCATACGTTGGCTTGTATTTAATTTTTAATAAATTATTTAGATAGTGTCTATCTCTTAATAAGCCCCAACACTTTATACATATAGCATCTGTATGTAAACCCTAGTCTCACTTGATACAATAGTATTCATTCAGCTCATCCTTTTCGTATCCTCTTTCTCTATCTATCCTCTATTTCATGATCGATATTCATGGATTTTACCATGGTCGCATTCTATTGATAAAATTATTACACAGCTAAGGCTCTGCTCTTTAGTTGAGTTAACCTAACTAACCTAATTTAATTAACTTAATTTAACTTAATTTAATTTATCCTTACCTAACCTAACCTAACCCAACTCCATAAAAAATACCCAAATAAAAAACAATTTTTTTTAAAAAAAGAAATTTAAATAGTATTATTTTAATCTCAAATCAATCCACTTTTACCAACACTTGTAACTTTTCATTTACTTTCCCCAATATATTTAAATTTTTAATCCACCCAACAACTAACTTAACTCAAACATATCCTATCATATCCGATCCTAACTTATCCTAACTTAACTTGAACATAACCTAACAAAAGAGCATCACCTAAATCAATAGAATCAAAGGGTTAACCTGGAAGGGGGAAAAGCATGAAATTTGATGGGGATCTTCATAATAGTACGGTTGATTCCCTCAGTAAACATTGAATAAAAAGCTTGGACTTATTCTGTAACTTGATGGTTAAGCAAAAACTTACTCGGAAGTATCTCAATATTTGAGGAAATTATTTTTCGATACCCCGACTTTTCAAAACTCATTTTGAGGTACCCTTAATTTTTGGGTTAGTAATTATTTAGTACTTTTCCGGCTATCAATTTTATTAAGTGACTGAATGGCCTTATTCTTCTTCTTCAAGGATATTTCTTCAAGAATGGAAGAACAAAGGTATTTCGGTCACTTAGTAAAATTGATGACCGGAAAAACACCTAATAATTACTAACCCAAAAATTAAGGGTACTCAAAATAAGTTTTGAAATGTTGGCTACCGAAAAATAGTTTCCCCAAATATTATGGTACCTCCGAACAATTTTTTGATGGATAAGCGAAGATTTTTTTTTTTATTACTTCATAGTAATTAAAGTCCAAAAATGGGCTACATAGATTATCAAAAAATTACAAACATCAAAATAAATCAGCTTGACAGCACATCAAGAAAAGCTGCTCAAACACACAATTAAAAGATTGTTAATTAGGTTAAAAAAAAAATTTTCCTTCTTTTATTCTAACCATTCATCCCTGAAAATGTTCGCCACAATCTCTTGAGCATCACGAAAGACGTCCAAATTTCATCCAACCTTTGCCGCTCTACGTGCCTCCTCGTCCAAATTATCTAGAGAAATTAAAACAAATTTCTCCAAAAAAATATTAATCCCTAACTCATCTTCACTGTTGGACTTACTGCTTTGTGTTTGAAGACAAACCTTATCCTCAAGTTTGCAAGTTGAACATTTGTCCACTAACTGGTGGTGTTTTAGACACATGGGTATTGAAATATGATGGGAAGGAAAAACAGTAGCACAGATGTAATGTGGTTTTGTAACCGCGGTTTTTATATCGTTCTTCTCGAGGAGCTAGGGGCCTTGGCTAAGAAACTCGGTCTAAGGTCGGGTTAAGATCGCTAAGGTAAGGCAATGGGTTGAAAGAGGATCAGAAAGCAGGAAAACAAACTTAGGTCAGTCAAGATGAAACAATGGGTTTCGAGGGCTTTACAGGATGCAAACGGGAACAAGGAGATAGGTTTCGCAACAAGAGAGCAACAAGGAAGGAAACCAAGTGGAAATTCCATTAGAAAATACCCACCGGGCTTCCTCTTTCGAGGAAAGTCCGGATTAACTTCCCCAAAGTCCACCACGGACCCGGAGGGTTAAAGAAACGGAATTCCCTAGTTAGTCTCTACTCACTCTAATGAGTAAAGTGCTAACCATCCCAATTCCAACCTTCAAACACAAGTGTTGGATGTGTTCGGGGACTTTCGGGCCCAAATACATCCCACTTGAGGGAAGGATTGGAGTGGGAAAAGTGATTTCCCAACTAATTACTCACTAAAATTACTAACCCATGCCTAATTACCCATTCACACCCTTAATCACCCCCTTACCCATTGGGGTTCTAGCCACTACCCATCACAACTATGCTAACAACATCAACAAAACCAACCCTAAGCATGATTTCTATCATCAAACAACAATCAAAAGACAAGCAAAGCAATTAAAGAGCAAGGAAAGCAATTAACAAGTAATTAAAGCAATTAAAAAAGTAGAGTAGAGTTTAAGGAAGATGAAGCTTATCAAATGTTGTAGAAGAGCAAGGAAGAACAAAGGAAAAGATGATCCAAACCAATCTCTCAATTGTTGAATCCTCCAATCTTGAATTAAATCCAAAATACACCAAAAACCCTAGACTAATCTCTCTCTAAAACTCCTAATTACAAGGCTGGAAATTGTCTAAGTCTAAAGCTAGCCGTCCCTAAGATAACCTCCCAAAAACGCAGCCAAGAAGCTTATTTATACAAGGCACAAAGACTCCCCAAAACGCAGCGCACAAGGCCGAGAAAATCGTGCAGAAATAGGGGACCGCAGGTGCGGTCTAGGACACCGCAGGTGCGGATTCAGCGAAGAGGGTCGAGGCGATTTTGGGCGTTCGAGAGAGCAGTCTTGCCCGAGACAAGATGCGGTCTTCATCTGACCAACAGTGAGCGCCACCGGAGGGTATGGCGCTACCTCCTCCCAGCTGACAATCCACGGCTGACTTTGAGCGCAGGTAGCAGGCACTACCTACAGGGTAGCGGGCGCTACGCTGGCGAATTCCACAAGCGAACCTTCGCCGTCAGAAGACAATGGTGATGTCCGGATACCGCATGCGCTCCGTCTGAGGTAGTGGTGTGTCACTGATGGGTAGCGGGCGCTACCCTCCTGTTTTCTTCCCCCACTTTGCTTCCTTCTTTCCAAGGCATGTAACACCCACTACACAGATCGTAGCGGGTGTTACCTCACTGATTTGCACCAAATGAAGGGAAAGTGGTCCTGGGTCAACTTCGCTTCGGCTCTCGGCTCGGCTTAGGCTTGGGAATCGCTCGGGATTCCCTAAAAAGCCTCATTTTAGCCCATATTTCTTGTTTTAGCTCCAAAAGCGCGAAAACCTACAAAACAACTAAAACACAAGTAAAAACGAAGGAAAAGACTCGGAAACGAGTCAAAAGAGCAAGTAAAAAGGCGTTATTTAGGCCCAAAATCGGGACTAAACACCCCCCACACTTAGACTTTTGCTCGTCTCGAGCAAAACAAAACAAAAATAAATAAGAAAAACTAAACACCAACTCCTCTATCGTGGGAGGAAACGAGTTCATTTAGCATATGCACCAAGCCCTTTAAACCCCCTGGCAGCCCAGGTGGACGAGGTGGTCTCGTGAGGGTTTGTAGCGGCTATACCCACAAAAGCCAAAAAAAAGGGAAACGGAGAGAAAAGAGGTGAAAAAGCCAAAACAAAACTCGAAAAAGAAAGAAAGAACTTGCTTTTTAAAAGAATAATGCAATCAACTACAAGAAATCAATGCTAGTCAACAAAAAAGAGCGGTTATGAGTAAATCAAGGACACCTAATCCAAAGCATTACCAATCTTTGAGATTTTCGACTCCCAAACGCTTCCTACAAGACAAGGTCCTTTGTGCACAAGTGCTAGTGTATCCTAGTTGATCCCAATTGATCCGAAGCAAAAATCACCACCCGAGCTCGTTCCAAAGCGAACAACATTAGCAAAGAGTCGCCCTCTCCCGCATTGGGTCACCCTTGGCTTGGTGAGGGCCGCATGAGATGCAAGGAAAGGCTCCTCACTTTATTAGCGATTAACTTTCTTATTGGGTTGGGTTTTAGAATTCCCCAACATTTCAAATTAGTTTAAAAGTCGGCGTTAGCTTTTCGGGAGTTGAACGGCCCATAATGGGGTTTACCCTGCCAACACAGGCTTTTCCATACACCTCTTCGTCGCGAACGATAGTAGAAGGAGGTTTAAGGGGTATTAGCGCCATACCGCTAATACCGGTCCCATGTAGGTCGACTAACTTTATGCTGGTTAATGCTGGATTCGACCGACACGAACCAATTAATTCAATTAATTAACTTCTACTTTTTTTTTTTAGAAAACAAGCTCGAGGGTGAAAAACTAAGATCTCACGGTTTCAAAAAGGAAGTGAAAAAAATCAAGAACCTCATTTTGCAATCGACGAAGGGAATCTAATTAGATGAGTCATGGCAACACCCGGACTAGGGCCTACAACGCTCCTACTGGCTTCTTTTAAGAAGATTAACAACGACTTCGAGCCATTGACTAAGCGATTCTAAAAACAAGGCAAAAACTAAAGAAAAACAGAAAACTTTAGGGGTTTTTCACAACTTTTCTCCCTTTTTCTTTTCTCTTTTCACAAAAATTTTCAAATTTTAGCCTAAAAAGAGCAAAAAGAAAATAAAAAGCTAGGTGATCTACCCTTGAAACAAATATAACCCCCCCCCCCCCCCCCCCCCCCCCACACACACACTTAAATCGCCACAATGTCCTCATTGTGGGAAGGGTGTCTCAAGAAAGGTTAGAGAACCTATAAAGAGCAAACAAATAAAAACAACTAGCAAGCAAATGGTTGCGACCCGAGCCCACACGGCTCCAACAACAAGATAAACCCAACAAGCACACACTAGGTGTTCGCCACCAAAAGAAAATAAAGCATGCAAACGGATCATAGGATATTCAACTCAAAAAGAGAAGAGCGAAGAGATATTACCTTGAGTTCTTCAAAACAGATGATTACTCAATCGGCGATCCATGATAGCCAAGTAAAGGGTTAGGGTTTTCAAGTAAAAACAACCAAAGCTCGTAAGATCCGCATGCAAGATTAAAAACATGAAAAGAAACTAACTAAGACAAAAATAGAAATTAACTCAAAAGAAGGAAATAAAAGTATGGGTTGCCTCCCATAAAGCGCTTGTTTAATGTCCCGAGCTTGACCCAAATACTTACTTGATTCTCGATAGGCGTGGTGTGCATGAAAGAAGTATGGTAAGCTTTTTCCACCAACTCTTCTTCCTTCTCCTCCCGCGCACTCTAATAGAACTCATGAATAAACCGGAATGATCCTCCGGTGGTCTAGCCAACTCCGAGAGAAGCAAAGCTAACGACCTCCTAAAATTACTCCACCAATGTTTCTTCTTCCTTTTCCATCGCTTCCTCTTCTTGCGCAAATATTGAGCATGCCTCCTTGAAGACTTAGTAGGCCGGATAGAAAGAGAAGATAACCCCGACTTGATATTTAGTGATGTGCCGGGCCTCGGACCATCGAAAACCGTCTCTCTCACTTTCTTATTCTCGATATATGTTTCACCCAAGGCAATCTCCCTCCTCAAAGGCACGGTGTTGAGGAAGTCGCCATGGAAGGTGAAACCATCTCCATGTAGCTCAAAATGAATAGATTAGCAACAATTTGTCGCAACAACTTTTCAATCATAGAATCTTGGGATGGTTGAGAAAATTAAGGTTGTGGGATGGATTGATGTGAGAACTCTTCTTGACAATATGCATGATGGTCATAAATTTAGAAACAGGATCGAACATGGGATTGGCAAATGTGGTATAGTTAGGATCATAATCTTCATAAGAATGGGAATAAAGTTGGTTGGAATAGATAGCATTCACATGCTCTACTTGACGATACTCCACAGATTGATGCTCGAGATGTGGACCAAAACACAACTTACAAATATGCATATTAGGAACAGGAGTGGATGCAAAGGTTTTCATACCTCGGGCTAAGTTCAGCTGGTTGGGGACCTCATCATCAGCATCTTCTTTTGCAAATCAAGAACGGTGGCCATTAGAAGTTTAATAGTCGGGTTGTGTTCCAAGGAATGATCCCCATTTCCTAAATTTTGGCTGTCTCCCCAACTAGGAACATTTTGCGATAGCTCATGAAGAAAAATGTGGGCTTCCTCCGCAGTCTTCTTTAAGAACATCCCTCCGGATGCACGATCAATAGATTCTTTGTAGGAACCACAAAGCCCATAATAAAAGTGTTGAAGTAGCAACCAATCCGGTAAATTGTGATGTGGACATTGGTGTTGAAAGCTTTTGAATCTCCCCCAAGCCTCAAAAAGATCCTCTCCGGGCTCTTGCTTGCAAGACATAATAACTTGCCAGAGTCGATAAGTTTCATCCGCTGGGAAGAATCTTTGCAGGAAATCTCTTCTAAGTACCTCCCATGAAGAATAAAGTGTCGGGAGGGCACGTTTGAAGCCATGTCTTCGCTTTCCCCGTAAGAGTTCGAGGAAAGAACTTCAATTTCACAAATTTAGAAGATAAACCGGGAACTTGCATGAAACTAATTTGATCTTTAAATTTCTCGATATGTGCAATAGGACTCTCGGATTTGTCTCCATAAAACTAATTGCTCGAAAACACTTCAAGTAAGTACGGTTTGAACTCGAACACGACATCGGGTCATAATGGTGGTAGAGTGATCGGGTTGACTCCCGTACCCAATGATGGAACGACATATGAAAGAAGGGTACGGGGTGAACCAGCTTGGCCCTCCGCCATCAGAACTCGAAACTCCTACAAGAAATAGAGAAGCATCAAATTCATTGGATTTGGAACAACCTAGATTCTAGCATGAAAGCAATCTTAAACAACTCAAGACCAAGAAACTAAGCTAGGGGCGCTTGCTCCCCGGCAACGGCGCCATTTTGTGTAACAAGGTTTTGTAACCCCGATTTTAATATCGTTCTTCTCGAGGAGCTAGGGGCCTTGGCTAAGAAACTAGGTCTGAGGTCGGGTTAAGATCTAATTCTTTGATCTAATATCGTTCTTTGATCTCAAAACCCTGTTATGTAGATCAAAGAAGATTAAACCTCCTTCTACTATCGTTCGCGATGAAGAGGTGTATGGAAAAGCCTGTGTTGGCAGGGTAAACCCCGTTATGGGCCGTTCAACTCCCGAAAAGCTAACGCCGACTTTTAAGCTAATTTGAAATGTTGTGGAAACATCGGGTGTCTCGTGGATAACATTTTGGCAGAAAGGTTGAGGATTCCTTGAAGTGTCTCCCTAGCTTGAGGGGGAGGACAGATATGGGAGCAGATCGATTCACTAGGATTTGAAGACTTTTCATAAGGAGAGTTTTGAGAGTGATATTCTACTCATGTAATTTGGTTTATTGGGGTATATCCAAGGTTGTTAGAATTTAGATCCTAATTAGGATCCATGGAGTAGTTAGGATAAGAATAAACTCATGTAGGATCGTGGATTACAATGTAGATCAAGAATGACATCGAGGATTTTGGGATCATAAAATCATAGGATCGTTCAGAAGAACCCAATAGAAGGAGGTTTAATCTAATTCTTTTCAAATTAGCCCAAGAAGTCAAAACAGGCCTCCTACATCTAATAAAACCCAGCTAGGTTTTAATCTTCATAAGGCAACCCACACAGACGTAGGCCCAAAGGCGCGCCCCGGCCCAGGGGAAGCGAAACCCGCCTGGGTTTTAAGTGAAGCACGACGCGTCGTTTTGCTCCGCCCACGTCACCGATCCGTGGGAAGATCAACTAAAACCCGCCTGGGTTTTAATATTATGGCGCCAAAATCTGTATGCATGCAATCCCTTAATAAAAGCCACGTGCCTTGACTTTACCATTCCCCATGAAACCCGCCTGGGTTTTGATCCAAGAGGGCATGATTGTTGGGATATGATCCCTCCATTTTCCATCCAAACCTCTCACTCCCTCACTTATAAATAACCCCTCCATTTCATCCTCATCATCAACTACTATCATCTATCACCCTTACTCTACCCAAATTCCCACTGACTATCCTCACCACCTGTCACCACTATACTCAAACAAAAAATTACCAAGGGGTACCCTAATTTTTGGTGACATATTTTTTTGGTACCCCAACTTTTAAAAACTAATTTTGGGGTACCCTAACTTTTAGAATTAGAAATAATTAGGTGAATTTTCGGCAAATAATTTGAATTCACCGGTGAGTTTTAGGAGGAAAATTGATTAAGTGTTTTTGCGGACGAAAATGTCCTTTGTTTTTGTGAACGAAAATGATTTGAATCAATCGTAGTTTCGCCGGAAATTCACCTAGTAATCTCTAATCCTAAAAGTAAGGGTACCCCAAAATTAATTTTGAAAAGTTAGGGTAACAAAAAATTATTACTTCAAAAGTTAGGGTACCTCTAAGTAATTTTTTGATACTCAAATCTTCTCAAAAATTCCATTACCTACACCCCCTCTAATCTTCCCATAATCATTCTTGTTACAATCATTATCCTCACACCATCCTTCTAAATCATCTTACATTCTTCCATTTTAGCTCCAAGTCAAGGCCAAATCAAGGGATCAAGTCCATCATATCCACCACCTTTGAGCAAGGTTTGATTTCACTATTAATTTTATTGTATTCCACCATGTAACCCATTCTTTAATTCCTTTACTTGTACATATTTTGTAAGGAAAACATCATGTTTTGATCTTGCATGAATGGAATGATAACATTTTCTAACAGGCGGATTCGAGAGTTCTTACAACTCTCGAATTCGTAACCTTACCCCCGAATCTAGGAATCGGTTTGTAGACCGGAGTCTTTCATTTCTTTTTTTTATGGTTTGTCGATTTCCTTAAATTGGCTAGCGACTCTTTAAAAATTTTATAAATTTGTTTAATTACTTAAAATATTCATTTTTGTATAAAAATAATTTAAAGAATAATTTAATTCAATTCCTTCACTAATTCGAGGTTGGGCCAAAAGGAAATGGGCCAAAAATTAATAAAACCCAGGCGGGTTTTTATTAATTTCAACCCATCTCCCTCTGACCTGAGGAAGCAAGCGACCCATCCCAAGAGACATCAAAACCCAGGCGGGTTTGGATAGTCTCTGGTGGCACGTTTGCTCCTTATTGGGCCTGAACTTAGCGATTGGGTCGAGATTAAATTATTATTAAACTATTTTGTGCAATTTTGGATAATTTAAATAATAAAAACGGGTTTGTAAATAAATAAAGTTTCATCACCCCGAAAATGAATTTCGAAAATAAAAATATCCTTATTTAAGGATTAAGCAACCTTAGTCGGCTCCCGGTCATTAAGTAGCGCATCCGAAAACGATTTCCCCGAACGGGAATTTTCCGGGTCCTACAGATTGGCGACTCCACTGGGGACTTAAACTTAAAAAGAGGGTAAATTTGAAAAAATTGAATTGATTTGAAATTGTAAAAGGGATAAGTTGATTTATTTCATGATTTTATTATTCTTTTTAGGCATCCTTTGCATACCGGGCCACTAATCGGGTCTTTTGACATGTTAGCACAAAGGCGACGGTTTAGGTAATAACCAGGATTTTCCCTCGAGAGCGAGCGGCCACTACTTGTGTGATGCACCCTACATCGCCAAGAATTTGGTTTCTCCTCTCCCCATGTTATACTCAAAGAGCTTCCTTGAAGTTTGATGAGCAACACCTCATACTCCTTGCCCTCAATTTTAAGGGTAAGGTGAACCAAGACGAGAACGTGCGGTAGGCCATGTAACCTGACCATAGTAATCCATGAATATAAAACCTTGGTTTAGGATATCCTTCATGTTGTATGCTATGTGCTATGTGTACCCCTTCCCCTTTTCTTTTTTGTAAAGAGTAGACCCTAGTTTGGAGGTTTTGTTCTAGTCCATATAAAATTCATTGGGTTGAGAAAATGATTATTTATTAATTGATATAATTAAGTCAAAGTCATTATGATTAGCTCAAGTGGAAGGGCCTATTTATGTTTGAAAGTTGATTATCTTAATTATTAAATAAAAATTGACTCACCTTTGATGATATTATATGGCCCTTTACGAAATTCTCTTAACAAAGGTCCAAAAAAATTTTATTAAAGTCCAACAAAATTAATTTATCGATTTAATTAATAAATCCATCATATTTATGGCCAACACGTTGTTAGGCCCAACCATATTGGATTTGTCAATTAAGCCCATAAATTAGTTATGACTCGCTTATTGTTGGCTTTATCCAGTCCTTTACAATATCCATTTTCCTTGAGTAATAAAAAAAATAAAACAAAAGAAAAGTGGGTTGTCAGTTTTGTCGAGCATTATTCTAGTCCGCATAATAGCCAATATGGGTAGAGCTTTCTAAAGTTATTCGGCCAAGTTACGGATTCTCCTTAAAACGGTCAGCCTATGGATTAGGCCCATCTGAATTGAGAAATACTAACTTGTGCTTTCTAACTTATGACCAGTTCGCTATATTTGACTTTATTCGACCCTTTATAATGTTCTGTCGTTAGGTCCAGGAAGAGTGGATGAGTCTTTGTTTCAGAGTATGCATGTAAATGTCTTTTATTCTTTAGAAAGTTTCTTACAAGGTCGTGTCATATGTGAGTCTTTTCCTAAGTCAATATGTGTGTTTTGGAAGTCTAAACCCGGGTCATGGGTGAGTCTTTGGGTTAGGTCATAAGTAAGTCTTTTCCTGGGTTAATGTGAGTTTGTCTCTTTTAGAAAGTCCAGTGTAAACCCAGGTCATGGGTGAGTCTTTGTGTTAGTGTCTCCATGTAAGTGTCTTGCATTCATTAGAAAGCATCATATAAGGTCTAGGATGAGTCTTTGTGTTAGAGTCTGCATGTAAGTGTCCTGCATTCTTTAGAAAGTCTCATATAGGTTCATGGGTCATGAAAACCTATGTCGTAGGTGAGTTTGCGTCTAGAGTCATCATGTAAATATCTGTCTTTTTTAGAAGTCTAATGTAAACCTGTGTCATAAGTTAGGATTTCTGGGTTAACATATAGGCCTTTGCACTTTAGGAGGTCTCATATAGAACTTGTAGACCCATCCCGTGGGTAA
This sequence comes from Portulaca oleracea, assembly GCA_029582165.1. Taxonomy (NCBI): domain Eukaryota; kingdom Viridiplantae; phylum Streptophyta; class Magnoliopsida; order Caryophyllales; family Portulacaceae; genus Portulaca; species Portulaca oleracea. The sequence continues at coordinate 11,949,253 of CM055892.1, forward strand.
GTCTTTTCCTTAAGTCAGCATGTAAAGGTCTTGCATCCTAGGAAGTCTCATGTAGGTCAGTTAGCACCTTCAAACCCATGTCCTAGGTAAGTCTCTCCCGAGTCAGCATATAGGTGTTTTAGGTCATTTAGGTCATGCATGTGTTGGGATGGGTTTTTCTTCATTTGTCTAGTGTTAGGGTCAACGCCTGAGCAAACTATAAAAGGAATATTTGGGATGACGGGAAATTATGCAACTACCATAGATCCCAAAGGAACAACTTGGAGAATTATTAGACTTTGGATTCCCCATGCGAGGACAACGAGGGCACATCATCAAAGGAGCTTTAGAAGTAGCCACAGTCTTGGTTGTCAAGCATTTCATGCTCAGAGTCTGTTATAGTCAGTTCTTCATTCATGTCTTTGCTCTTGTTGCTATGTGATCAAACAGAATTTCGTGCTTGTGTTCTTTACTTGAGTTGAGAAGTTCTCTCATCTATCCATCATCCATGCAAACCAAATCTGATAAATTTCATCTTCTCTTATCCTTCCAACTTTGCTGTGTACCTCGTTCCCATCTTTTATTTTATCGAATCCAAGGTCTAATTAAGAAAAAAAAAGAAAAAAAGAGAGAAAAAAAAAGAAAAAAAAGAGAGAAGCCAGTCTGCACTCATCCAGCAGGCTGGGCAAAAGGAGAGAAGACCAAAATCATCAGTCTCTTGAAAATGGACATCTCTATGCTCCTAGACCAGCAACTTAACCAAATGTGCCGAGGACAGGGGGCTTGAATCCAACCTTCATTTCACCACCCACATTACCCTCATCTTTTCATCCAATCTCGACTTACCCCCTACCATTCACATCATTGACATCTCCATCAAACCTCAACCTTTTTCAAACCCTTAACCCAATCGAAAAGGTGTGCTATGACCAAAAGAGATAAGGGGTTTCAGTAGATTCATCTCAAAGCTCACCATGACCTGTGAACATTTGTTCAAGAAGTTGAAGAAGGGAAGTAAAATAGAATGGGACGATCAATGTCAAGCTGCTTTTGAAAAAAAAAAATCAAGGAGTATTTGCAGCATCCACCGGTCCTTATGCCTCCAGTACCAGATGAGCCTCTACTCCTTTATCTTACAGTAACCAGCACCGCAATGGGGGCTATGCTAGCCCAAAAGATAAAAGGTCAAGAAAGCGCCATCTATTACTTGAGCAACTCCGGTATTTGCCTCAGAAACACATCAAAGGGCGGGTTGTTTCTGATTTCTTGGCCGCTTCACCATCACAGGAACCCCCAAGCATTCACTTGGAATTCCCAGATGAAGACATTTTCCTTACAGATGAAGATACATGGAAATGTATTTTGACGGGGCTTCCAATCAAATGGGTTGTGAAGTAGGAGTACTGCTGATCTCTCTAGAAGGGGCACAAGTTCCTGTATCTGTAAAGCTGGATTTTGACGCCACAAACAATGCTACAGAATATGAAGTATGCATCAAGGGTTTACAAGTTGCGTAGACCTTAGGTATACGCCATATAACGATCTTTGGAGATTCTAGCCTCATCATCAATCAGGCTAAGAATATGTGGAAAGTTCAAAATGAATGCCTTATGGCATATCAGCAGAAGCTTTTGGGACTTGTTGATCAATTTGAGAAGATTAGCTTCCAATACCTTTCTAGGGATCATAATGAATTGACTGATGCTCTAGCCATGTTATCTTCAATGATATCGATCCCATCAGGCCCGCTCCAACTAACAGTGATAGTAGAGCGGTAGTCTGAACCAGTATATGTTTGCATTATGGACACACAAGAAGAAGAAACTGAGGAATGGTTCCATGACATATATAAGTTTCTTCGGAAAGGAGAATATCCAGCCGAGCTAGAGGACAACGGGCAATCAGATCTTTAGCAACACAATACTGTTTGATCCAAGATTGCTCGTACAAGAAATCGCCTACAGACATCAATTTGTTGTGCATCGATGCTAAAAGTGCAAAGGAGGAGAATGTAGCCCTCTCATGAATGGGCGCATGCTAGTGAAGAAGATTCAAAGGGCTGGTTGTTATTGATCCACTTTGAAGGCAGGTTGCTGGGATTTCGTTCGAAGATGTCACAAATGTCGAGAGTATGCTAATTTGCCACATCAACCTCCCTCGTATTTGACTACTTTGACATCTCCATGGCCATTTTCGGTATGGGGTATCGACATCATTGGCAAGATACATCCAATAGGAATAGGAGGACATGAATACATCTTGGTCGCCATTGATTATTTTACTAAGTGGGTAGAGGCAGCCTCTTATGCCAAACTCCCATCCAAACAAATAGCCGAATTCATCCTTCAGAACATCATATACCTCATGAGACCATCAGTGACAATGGTAGCCACTTTTGGAAAGAAATAGAGACTTTGCTCGATACTTACCATATTCAGCACCACCGGTCTTCACCATATCTACCCCAAAGCCAAGAGGTGTGTTGTGACTAATGTCATCAGAAAGGCGAACAAGAGTCATTCCCATGGAGAAGATAGTCGAAAAAAGAGAATGAAGCAAAGGAAAAAGTGAAAGAGAAAAAAATAGCCAGCAAAATGGAGTTTAAAAAAAGAAGAAGAAGTTGTGAAGGAAATGAAACAAGAAAAAGGAAGAAAGAAAGAAAAAAAAAAGGGGTTAGAGGAGAATAAGAAGTGAGAACGCGAAAATAAGAGTCATGCACACCTCTGAAAATCCCGTCTCAAACCTTCACCTCATCATAACCTTTACAAACCTTTCATCTATCCATAACCTTCACCTCATCATAACCTTTACAAACCTTTCTACAAAAGAATAGCATGCCATCAACATATAAGTATATAAGCACACAATCTGAACCAATCGTCTTTGAATAAACACAAGAATCAGACGAATTTGCTATAAATCCATTCTACACAAGAGAATTATCAAACTTCTCAAACCACTGTTTGGGAGCTTGCTTTAGGACATAAAGAGATTTTCTCAATTAGCAAACTTTATCCTACTGACCCGGTACTTTACAACCCTCGTGTTGGGTCATATAAATTTCTTCCTCTATGTTACCATTAAGAAAAGTTGTCTTTACATCCATTTGATGCACAACAAGACCAAAAATAGCAGCTAAAACAATCAAAGTTCTAATGGTGGTTATTTTTGTAACAGGGGAATAAGTGTTCGAATAATCTATTCCTTTCTTTTATCAAAATCTTTAATAACAAGTCTGCCTTTATATCTATCAATTGAACCATCAGACCTTAACTTGTTTTTGAAAATCCATTTACTACTAATACATGTATAACTCTTAGGCAGGTTAGTTAATTCCCAACTTTTATTAGACTCTAAGGAATCTATTTCACTTTTAATGGTCTCTTTCCAAAAGGTTGTATCAATAGACCTAATAGCCTCAACATAAGTTTTTGGATCTTCCTCAATCACAAATACATACACAAAATCCTCGGTCAAGGCATCCACATCATAATGATTAAAAAGTTCCAGTAGGAAAGTAGTAACGAAGTTAGGTCCAAAATCAGTTATAATTCTTTAATTTGCCTTTTACTTCTTCTAGACTCAATTTCCACATTTCTAGCATTAGAACTAGAATCAGGCAAGCTCACATTCTCAAGCATGTCACCAGGCACAACATCAGTTACAACATTAAGCACATTCTTCTTCAATGGAAATACATGCTAGAAAAATTCAGCATCTCTATATTCAGAAATTGAATAATCACTTAAAGACATGAAACGATAAACAACACTATTTTAAGCATAACCAATGAAAACAACATCAAAAGTCTTATGGCCTATATTGGTACGTTTATGACTAGGCAAACCAACTTTAGCTAAACATCCCCACACTTTTAAATAATTCAAGCTTGGGGCATACACTTTCCAAATGTCAGATGGAGTCTGGTCTATCTTTTTATGGGGAACTCTACTGAGAATAAAACATGGAGTTAAAACAGCTTCCCCACACATGTTATCAGGTAACCCTCAACTCACAAGCATAGCATTCATCATCTATTTAAGGGTACGGTTCTTACGTTCAACTATACTATTTTGTTGTGGTGTGTAACGAGCAATAGTCTCATGATTAATACCATTTTTCACACAAAAAATAGTCAAAAACTCGAATCATATACACAACCCCTATCAGACCTGAGCCTCTTGATTTTTCGGTCTAATTGGTTTTCAACTTCTACTTTATATTTTAAGAACATCTCTTCAGCCTCATCTTTAGACTTAAGAAGGTGGACTTTAGTATATCTAGAGCAGTCATGTACAAAGAAGATACACCATTTCTTTCCACCTTTGCTCATTGTATTCTTAACGTCTGCCAAGTCTGAATGGACAAGCTCAAGCAACTGAGTTGATCTTGTGGTTACTGATTTAAAAGGTATTTTGTCAAATTTCACTTCAACACAGACATCACACTTAGAACAATTTTATGTGCTAACATTTGGAATTAATTTCATGTTCTTTAGTCTATTTAGGGAAGCATAATTGACATGCACTCTACAATATAAGCAGAAGTAGAAGCGTTTCCATGAGCATTAGAAGCAACATTCAAAACATATAAGCCATCACTACGATACCCCTTCCCAAAAAAAATACCCCATTACGAAGAATAACAATTTTCCTAGCCTTTTGGTTCACCTCAAAACCAACAACATTAAGGAGGCTACTGGAAACTAAGTTTCTACGAAGGGAAGGGACATATAACACATTGTTTAAACATAGAGATTTTCCGGAAGTAAATTTAAGGAGAATTTTCCCTTTACCCAATAAAGCAGCAATGGTAGCATTGCCCATGAAGACATGTTCACCTTTAGGAACCTCCTCAAAATCATGCATCAGTTCCTTGTTGGTGCAGAAATGCCTAGTTGCTCTGTTATTCAGAAACCACTCGGGATTCTTGCTGACCAGATTAGGCTCCACTGTTATTGAACAGAACACTTCAGAATTCTCAGTCATATTTCTTGATTCTAACTACCATTATGTCCAGCGGGTTTCTGGTGGGCTTGATTCGCTCCCTTGTGCTGGTTGCACTAGTATGCCTTATGGCCAGGTTTGCCACAAACATAACGAAGAACCTTTAACTTCTAAATTTTAGTGTAAGGCTTTTTCAATTGATTCTGATGCTATGACTGCTTCTGATCTTTCTTATTCTTTCCTTAAAACCTAGCCTTATTAGAGGGTACAACATATTCAACTGAATTAGCTTTAACAGAATTCAAAGTAAGAGAAGTCATCTTATCTTTCAAATGATTTGCTTCCTCACTTCTCATGTGGCTTATTAATTCTTGAAGGGTCATATCCTTCTTCATGTGCTTGAGGTGACTCCTATAATCACTCCAGGATGGTGGAAACTTCTCAATCAGTACATTCGCTTGTAATACCTCGCACATCTTCATCCCTTTATTCGAAACATCAGCACAGCAGTTCTCATACATATGAACCTGCTCCATATTAGGCTTGTCATCTACAATCTGGAATTGCAACCACTTGCCAACGACATACTTTTTCTTTCGAGTATCATCAGCGCCATAATTAATCTCGAGCTTGTTCCGTATGGTCTTCGCTGACTTGAAACTAACGAACAGATCGAACTGTGGGTTTGACATGTTGTTGAGAAGGTAACCTCATGCGACTTTGTTGTCTTTCTCCAGTTTCTTTTTGGCATTCATCCAGTGGAACAAATGGAATTCTTAAGGCAGTAGGAGTTTGTTCAGGATCATTTTGTGGAGGTGGAGCATATGGATCTTCGAGATGAGGCGAGGACAAAACATAATCAATCACTAATTACTTAAGATAAAGCAATAATTTTTGGGAGCATGATTTGTAGTTGGCGAAAGGCTCAATTTTGTAGATTTCACTGAGGGTTTTTGGTGGAGCAGCCATTGATACTTAATCGCTTTCAAATTGCTAGGAAAAATACGAATCAAGGCTATGGAAAAACATGAGAAATCTAAGCAGTAGAACAACCACAACCTTGAAAGCGAATACGACCCGACCTCGATGTCAATCGGAATAGTCGGTCGCTCTCCATGGTTAACTCAGATTATCCTTGAAAACGTGCACTCTATGGCCAAGGATTTGGAGCATGCAAAACTGATTTCCCAGAAAGAGAGAAAAAGGAGAGGAGGAGGAGAGATGAGTGTTTTTGTTGTGTAAAATGGTCCAGCCAAAGCTCGTATTTATAGGGGAAAACGACTGGGTTGAGCAGGGAAAAACTAGTGAGACAAGCGCAATTATTGTGGGTGAGAATCATAGAGCAAAATAAAGAAGGGCGGAAGACCAGGATGAATTAATGAAGAAAATCAATTCAGTCAAACGTCTAATTACTGTAAATTAAATGCGCAAGATCTTCCTCAATACAATCGGCCCAAAAAGGATAAAAGATAAGCCAGCCTACAACCCACGCCCAGCCCGAACTGGCCAGAAGGCGGCGCGCGTGCGTGTGGAGGCCCAAATTTTACCCTCCTCCATAAAACTCACTTCCAAGTCAATACAACACAAGGTAATAAAGGGAGATATATACCACAAAAAACATCATTCTTCCTCCTATGTAGGACAAAGAATGATGGAAAAGAGAGGAAAAACCATATAGCCATTTTCCTTCACTTCCAACATAACTTACAACACCCGTTATACCAACTTATAACCCGATCTTGTTACCACAAACTTAACCACATCTAACCTCATTAACTGCATTTTACAAATTTAACTATAGCACCACTAACTAGCCACAGAAAAGAACAGGGAACTCGTTGGAAAAGTGACCAGACGTACGGTGGCGATATGACATGTGAAATTTGTTTGCAGCTCAAGAAAGAAGCAAAAGTGTGCTCCACGTATGGTATTGACATTGTCACGTCATTTTTCCGATGAGTTTAATTTGATGGTAGACAGCAAAAATTATTTATAGGAGTCACACTTCAGTACTCGTAACAAAATTTTAAGTTCATTTTATTTTTTTCAATATCTTTAAAATATAAATTATTTTTTTCAATTTCTTTTATTTATTAGCTGAGTCTTATTTAAGTTTGAGCTCGTTAATTGTGTTGTAGTTCAAATTGTTGAGTCGTGTATGAATTCCATGTGGAAAAAAAAAAAGGAACCACAACATACATGTCCATCAGTCCATATGACTAGCAGAATTCACACAAGTTTAGAAACAAAAGCAATCATAAAAATGAAATGAATTATAAGTCAACCGCATTATGGATTCAAATTTAAGTAATACTCGAAGACAAATATAACAATTAACAAGAAGGCCAAGGGGTACACGCAATGCAGGGGAAGGGGAGACTTGACTTGCAGTATATCTGAAATAGTCACCTATTTAATAATATTTATCGCCATTATATATACAATCATGGTAAAGTTTCTAATATATATAATGGTTTATTATTCCATATGAAATTGATTTTTTTTTTATAAATTCTCATAAAATTAAAAGTAAAAATCTTTTACAGAAGTATAATGTATTTGAAGATTTTAAAAAAGTGAAAATGACAAATATGATAGAATGGAGTAGTTTAAGAAGGTCTATGCCAATTATTTAACGTTTTCTTTTAATCAAGATCCATCGCCAGCTTTAGGTAAATTTTGGGTCGATGAGATCAATCACTACCAAATATTCGAAACAAAAGTGAATACCATAATTTATTTAGTTTTTTTGGGTCTGACCAAGTTCGACAATTCGGACACAAATAAATTCAGTTCAAAAATGATTTTCAATAATAGACATATGAATAGTATTTTATCTATATATTCGGTCAAATATATAATATTGAAATTAAGACACAAAATTATAACAATACCCATTTTTTAAATCGATCCAAAGTTTACCACTTTAGTTAAACCAAATAGTTGAAAAACCTCAAAACTAATTTTTAGACAAAAAAAAAATATGCCAGCTTTAGTCAAACAAATCTCCCGTCACGAGCATCATCCATCTAACATGCTCAATTAAAAATGTATAGGATTAAACCGTGGGCCAGCTCAAAGTCAACTAATTGGTTCGGAATATAGAAAACTATTTATTAACTTATTAATAGTGAAACTTATAACTAGCTAATTGAGTATGGAGAGGAGTTTCCATTGAAAAGAAAAATAAAAGTATACACAAGGAGCTTTATAATTAAGAGTTGATTGAAAAGCTTCTTTATGAAGGCAATGGGAAGAGTCTTGAGCAACTGTTGCGTCCTCTTAGCTGCATTTTTCTGGGTCCTTGCTGTAGCAACTTCCATTCAAGTAAGTATAGCATTGTATTTCCTTTTTTCAAAATGTCCTCAATGAAAATTCAAGTCATATGATAATTTCTTTCTTTCTTTTTGTTTTTCTCAAAGGGATTGATCTTCTTGTTTACCATGGTAAGAGCTATGTATTTGTTTGGAGGAGTAGAAAAAAAATGACTATAACTTCAACGGTTCAACCAAAGAGACAAGAACCTTAGATGGTTTACTAACTTATCATCACCATTTTCGAAACTCCAATTAAGATTCAAATTAAAGCATGTGGAATCAAAAGAATAAGGAATTTGAAGTTCGAAGGTTTAAAAAGTTTATCCAATCTTCACGCAAATTTGTGTTTATTTGTGGAAATTTGTGCAATATATTTTATAATTTTGTCATTTACGGAATTTTTGTTTGCCTAAAATGACAAGCTTATTCCTAGTTTACCCTTTTAATCTTGAAAATTTCAAAGTGTATTTCATGCTCCCCCATTTGTTTACCGAAAACAACACACTATTCCTAGTGCCTCTATTCCATATCATATGTGTGCTATTTAGAAGTTGTGTAGTCAAATTTATAGAATTTTAACTATAAATTTCTTAATATATATAATGATGTGTTGAGTAGAATTACTGACGTTAGATTTATAACGACAAATATTATCACAAAAGTATAATATTGCAATTCTTCATAAAATACTCTATTATAAATTATTAGTTAAAAATAATACTAAAACAGTCAAAGTTAATAAAAAATGACAAATAATATGAAAAGGACGGAGTAGTATATTCTTTTCGATCATCTCAAAAATTTCATCAACAAGTGTTAATCAATTGTCAAATAATTATAAGTTGTGTCTACTTCTATTTTTGAGTATCTATCACTTTAATTTAACAAGTGTACAAAATTTAACAAGTGAAAAAAGGGGTATTTTCCATTTTAAAGCCCGAATTAAATGATAATTAATTTTCTGGATCCTTGGATTTCATAGTTAATTATTTGAACCTTAAATTTTGTACGCTAAATAAAAAAGGACCTTAGAGTGTGTGAACTTAAAAAAAAAACATGTGTCCTATTTTTCTTTTTTTGTCATGTTTAAATTTCTCTCCTAATTGGTACAAAAACTTCAGGACTAAGGTTAAAACTGATATAAAAGCTATAATATATATTTTGGTGAGATAAATTTTGGAAAGCCAAAATTATTCTTGGTAAGCAAGTTTACATATAATATTGAAGATCCTTCCTAGATTGTATTCACTAAAGAAAGATATTATATAAAGTAGAAAATATTATATTGTTGTCAAATTGTGATTGGCAATCACATGGATATTGATTGATCACATAAGAATATAATATTACTTTAAAATATAGTATGAAATTAGTGGCAAACACAATGTTTTAGAAAAAGTAAATATTATTACTAACCTTAGTAGTATTTATAAATAGAGTCTTGGGTTTTAGGCCAATTAAGAGTTTTTCATCTAACAACGAGAGATTGATCTGTAATCTCTGTGTTCCCGAGGAAAATTGTGTGAGACTCATCTGTGAGTGTTGAACTCTCAAAAATATGAATCTTTGAAATACTGTTATAATTCTTTGATAGTACATTGTTGCTATTTTTTTCCCAATTTGAATTGTTGCTATCTTTATTAATATTTATAACCTTATTTATTGTTTATTTACTAACAACGCCATGAAAATCCTAATATATTTTGGAACAAATGAAACTCAAAAACTTAAGAGGAAAGCGATAAGGGAGAAGACAAACATGATATTAGCAACTATCTTCAAACAGTGGTAAAAAGCATAATCAATCCTCAACTAGGAATGGCAACCGGGCGGATCGGGGATGGGGGAGTATATCCCCATCCCCATCCCCACTATCAAAACTCGTCCCCATCCCCGTCCCCATACCCACTTCGGGGAATGATTCTTGCCCCATCTCTGTCCCCAACGGGGATCCAATGGGGATTTTTTTAAAGCTATTCAAAATCTAACGAAATTTTATTTGGACTCGATTTTTAATCAGACCCAGTTTTTAACATGTTCAAAATACAACGTATTGAACTTGCTCAAGCAATTATACATCGAAATCAAACAATAATACATCAACAAGTGTTATTCGAAAAATCAAACAATAATACATCAACTAAATTACTACTTTATCCTTGTTATTAATATATATATATTGAATTAGAATAAAGGTTATTTGGTAATTTTAAAATTTTCGGGGTCGGGGATTCGGGGATGGGGACGGGGAATTAAACCCGGCTAGAAAAATGGGGACGGGGATGCGGAAAATTTTATCCCCATCCCCGCCCCGTCCCCGAGCGGATTTTGAAAAATCGTCCCCAATGAGGGTGGAGATTTTTCCCCAGAGCGGGGCGAGGCCCCAGTAGGTTCGGGAATTCCCCGCCCCGTTGTCATCCCTATCCTCAACATTGCCATTAATCTAATACATGGATAACATAAATGTATATGTTAGCTTTTCTATTCCATGATCCGGACTAGGATTATATTTCCAAAAACACTATACTCCTGTATTTTGGTGATATATATATATATATATATATATGTATGTATATAGACACACACACACACACACACACACACATATATATATATATATATATATATATATATATATATATAATTTATGATCATCCTTACAAAATCAAAAAGTGTATACATATGTTCATAAAATAAAAAGTTTAAAATTGATAGGATTATAAATACATGATTAGGTATAAATTATCAACATAAATTACAAATATAATAAATAATTAAAGAACAAAATTTGCATGTTAACGAATTTATAAATCATTGCTCATAAAATTACACACAGGTTCATAAAACTTATTCTCAAAACGCAAGGGCATATATAATGTTCTAAATATATATTAGAGGCAAATAGAGCATGTGATCCGAATAAGTATAAGTGAACAATTATATTATTGGGAGTAAACAACACGTAGATATCAATGAATAATCATGTTGTTGAGAGTGAACAATGGTTAGATGTGAGTAGAACTGGGAAAAGTTGACCCGACACGATTAACGACCTAAACCTAACACGACATTAAACGGATTTAGGTAGAAATTTTCAACCCGTTTAATTAAATGGGTTGACACGGTAAACCCGTTTAATTAAATGTGTTAGGTTCGGGTCAGGATTTTCGACACGAAAAAACACCTATTTAACATGTTTAATTAGGCAGATTAAATGGGTCAAGTCATTTGCTCGATAACTGCTACCCTATTATACCGTTTATCAATATACTTAGGTGAAAATTACAGCTAATACGTCTTTGACATATACGTAAGACTTGTAATTTTAACTTATATTTATATTTGACTATGAATTAAAAGACATCTCCTTATATATAACTCGAATTATATTACAACGAAAATTGTTGAGTATGATATGTCATTATTTCAATCACACAATGAGTTGTTTTGTATAAATGAGTTAATTGGTTAAATAGGTAAATTGGTAATTTTATTCTAACACGTTTACTTAAATGGTTAAGCAGGTTAAAATAAGGTCAACCCGTTTAAAATTTAAACGGTAAACGGTTTCAATTTCTAACTCGTTTGATAAGTGGGTTAGGTTCAGGTCGGGAGATTTTGAACCCGTTTAAATTTGACACGATCACGAACCAGACTCGACTTGACCTATTAGTCAACTCTAATTGTGAGTGAATAATTATGCTATTGAGAGTGAACAATTATCATATTTAAATCGCATGCTCTAGGAATATGTAATAAATTGCATAATGTTCCTACCCATGTAATCCAAGTTTCGAAACATGACATGTGCCATTGCCAAGGTCGGATGCCCTTCGTTAGATATATGCCTGTCCCTCGTAATTATATTATGGTTGTTACAATTTTAATTTCTATAAAAGCAATTATTATACTCAATGGTTGATTGAATTAGAAAATTATGTACACCCTTTTTTCACTGGTTGTTTGCATTTTGGACCTTTAAGTATATATATGGTAATTATTTTTTTGCACCCTTAGTTTCCAATGTTAATTTTTTGGAACTTAAAGTTTATGGGTTAATAAAAAAAGACCCTAAAGTTTGCAGGCTGAAAAAAGGCTCGTGTTTCGGTTTTTCTTCTTCCCATGTTTGAATTTCTGTCTCGATTGACACTAAACTTCAGGATTAAGGTTAAAAATTAAATTGAAGCTATAATACACATCTCTTATTCATGTTGAAGCTACTTAGACACCTAAGTACCCTGAATATGTAGCTTTGACAAGAATAAGAGATGTGTAATTTGGACTCCATATAATTAAGCCAATAAAACAAAGCTAATTACAAATCAGCAGAAGAGTTCAACATAATAAAAGAAGAATCAACCAACACAAAGTAAAATAAACAACAAATAAACTTAAAGCAGTAAATTCTTGCGTTCCCGTTATTTTTCGGTTTGTTTATTTGATTTCGTTTTTTTCTTCTAGAATTTGTTGTTTGCTGACTTCTTATCATGTGTAGATTGAAATTTATTGATTCTATGAATGGATCGGTTTCTTGAGCTAAACTTTTTTTGTCACACTATTGGAGCTACTTAGAGATCGATTTGTTTGTAGTATGGCCATCATCAAGTTTTTTTATTGTACGAATTCATGGTCCACGTGCTTGTGTCTGTTCTAAGGGTTGAACTCTGGTTAATTCATTTTGATTGAATAGAGAATAAATCGGTGTAAACAACTTGGATTAGATTATCCAACGTTGAACTTCATTAAATCACTGTTAATTTAATAAAAATTAATGGCGAAGAATTGTTAGCCTTAACTGATTTTATTAGCATCAAGTTGTCAGTTATCTCTAGCAACTATCATCTCTACGGTCAAGTCTTGATGTTTATACTCTCCCCTTCCCATTAACATATATTTATATAGAGAATGACTTTCATTGAGAAGAGGGTTCCCATGGATGAGATAAATTCATTTTCTTCAAAGACGACATTCATTTTATATTACTTGGAGAAGTATGAAATTCTTCGCTGGGTTCCGCATTCCTTACGGGCGTGACTAGTGGTGGTCACAGCCGTAAGGTATCTCCTGGAGGGAGGTGCCTCTTGTAGGTCACGGCCGTAACAATGGGTGTCATGGCCGTGAGGCCTGGTCTTATTGGAAAAGGTCTTCTCCCCTCACGAGGGTGACAAGTGAGAGTCACAGCCGTGAGGGCCTTGGTGTTTGTACCTCCTCTTCAATGTCACGGTCGTGAGAATGGAGGTCACGACCGTGACGTAGTGTCTTCTAAAACCCAGGATTTGGGGTGTCACGGCCGTGAGAATGGTGGTTACAGTCGTGACCCCTTTTCTATCCATTGCTTCTTTCTGTCTACTTTTGACACCCAAGTAACAATGGGATCACGCCCCTGATGTTAAGTATCACAGTCGTGACTCCCCTGTCGAAGGTTTCCTTCTTGTTTCTTCTCTATTATTGGGATTGAGGCTTGGTTCTTCTTCTCCAGGGCCACGTTTCATCGGCATATCCCGACTCTTCTGTATTTAGGCCTGAATTGGCCTCGTTTTGCGCGTTTTTGCTCCACAAGCATCATAAGGGTGATGAAACTACAAAAGAAAGAAAATAAAGTGAAAATACTAACAAACACACACGAAACCGAGTCAAAACCTAAGGGAAAAGGAATGCATTTAGGCTCAAAACTAAGCCTAAACAGTCTTCAAGACCTACCAGGCCACGTACACACCTTCAAGGCTATCATTGTGCCACAACCACTACCTCACACAATTTTTGCCAAGCTACTACTACTATTAACATCAGTATCCAACCTCCCACCATATTTGCCCATACTCTGCATTCTTCTGGCCAAAGTCTCTTTCATCACCTTCATTTTGTTGAACTAGTTTCATATGAGGAGGTTACTAGCTATCCTAGTTGGCAAGCTACGATGGAAAGTGAGTTCAAAACCTTCCTTGACAATGAATTTTTGGACATTGTACCTCTTCCTAAAGACAAGAGACCCATCAATTGCATGTGGGTTTACAAGGTAAAGCACAATTCTGATGGTTCTATTGAAAGAATAAAGGATTGCTTAATTGTCAAAGGCTTCACTCAAAAAGAAGGTGTTGATTACACCAAAACCTTTTCAGTAGTGGTCAAGATTGCTCCAATTCGCGCTCGATCATTGTAGTGGCAGTCAAGAAAAGATCAGACTTACATCAACTCAATATTAATAATACTTTTCTTCATGGAATCTCAATGAAGACATCTATATGAAATTTCCTCTAAGCCTCTCCTCCTCCATTCCTCATTTTGTCTACAAGCCAAATAAGTCCTTGTATGGTCTCAAACAAGCCTCTACTAAGTGGTATGTCAAGCTTGTCTGGCACTGTACCACCGAGGATACACCCATTCTTAGAATGATACTCCTTGTTTGCAATCGGCTCATCAATGACCTTTCTGGAAATACATGTAGACGATAAACTTCTCACTAGGGATGCTGCAGCTGATATATCCAGTGTCAAAGCTCACTTGGGTGAAGTCTTCAAAATTAAGGATCTTGATTTCGTCAATTAGTACTGGGCCTTGAAGTTTTACAGTCATCTAAAGGCATCTTCCTTATGAAGCAAAAATTCACCAAAAAATTACTTAGAGGTGCCCTAACTTTTGAAGAAACAATATTTTGGTACCCTAACTTTTCAAAACTAATTTTGGGGTACCCTTACTTTTAGGAATAGAAATTACTAAGTGAATTTTTGGCGAAGTTCCGATTGATTCAAATCATTTTCGTCCACAAAAACAAAGAGCATTTTCGTCCACAAAAACACTTAATCAATTTTCCGCCTAAAACTCACCGGTAAATTCAAATCATTGGCCAAAAATTCACCTAATTATTTCTAATTCTAAAAGTTAGGGTACCCCAAAATTAGTTTTTAAAAGTTGGGGTACCAGAAAAATATTTCACCAAAAATTAGGGTACCCCTCAGTAATTTTTTGAAAATTCACTCATGCTTTAATTCGTGAATTTAGATGTCAGGGCCTCATCTACATGGTCACACCTCTTCATCTCAATGTCAAGTTATCCCATATCTTTGGTGATCCTATTCTTAGTCCTACCCACTACAGAAACCTCATCGGAAAACTCAACTTCATCCTTCACACCAGACTTAACATTGCCTTTACTATGCAACAACCTTAATTAATTCCTACAATCCCTTCGAGTCCCTAATCTTCCGGCAACCATCCATTTCTTGCGCTACCTCAAAGCTTAGCCTGCCTTAGGGACTTAATTATTGCACCGTAATGATGACTTCGCCCTCATGTCATATTGTGTCTCTAATTGGGCGTCTTTCCCTCACTCTCACAAGTTCATCAATGGCTATCTGATCTTCTTCGGGAAGACTCTCATCTCCTGGAAATCCAAGAAGCAACAAACTATTAGTCTCTCTTTTGATGATGCTGATATACGACCATGAGGCGCTTGGTAGTTCAGCTTGCTTGGCTCAGCAAATTACTCCATGAACTCACTGTTCCACACATCAAACTAGTTGCTGTGAAATGTGACAACCATACAACCATCCACATTGCCATAAATCCTATATACCATGAGCGCACAAAACAAATTGAATTGGATTGTCACTTTGTCCATGCCAAACTAATGATAGGTCTTATTTCCCTTTGATATGTTATTACTCAGGCTCAATCAACCGATATCTTCACCAAGCCTCTGGCTATTACTTCACATTACTCCATATTAAGCGAATTTCGGGTTTGTACACCCACCAACTTGGAAAGAGCCAGGGGAGGGGGAGGGGGAGGGGAGTGTTAGCCTTAACTGATTTTGTTAGCATCAAGCTGACTCAATGAGCTCGAGCAGTTATCATCTCTGTTATTGAGTCTTGGTAGTTACATTATCCCCTTTTCACACACACACACACACACACACACACACAGAGATACATATATATATATATATATATATATATATATATATATATATATATATATATATATATAGAGAGAGAGAGAGAGAGAGAGAGAGAGAGAGAGAGAGAGAGAGAGAGAGAGAGAGAGAGAGAGAGGAATGGATCCGGTAGGAAGAAAGATACGGTAGAAAGGTAGAAAGAAGCGATCTGGAGCGTACAAATCTAATCCCATGGTTGATAATAAAACCGCCTTCCTACTTCAAAAATCAGCTAGTGGTTTTCGTAAAGAATAAATAAAATCAGTTAGGTAGATATAATTGGCGAGAATCATGCATGGAATTAGAAAGAGAGAGAGAGATTTCCATACCTAAATTGTAGGGATTATATTATCCAAATTTAACTCCATTATTATCAAAAACTAAAGAAAAAACATAAGTTATCAAATTGTAGGGATTATATTTACTCCATAATTGTTGATTCTCACAATCCATGATTGCACTCCCTAATATCTATCACCACACTCCAATAAGTCAAAATTATACCAATGTTATCAAAATATATATGTGACGCCACTCCCTAATATCCATGATCATACTCCATTTTATAGATCTAATATGAGTTTTTGTGTACAAGCAGTTAACTTTTGTAGGCCTTGGAAAAGTATAAATTTCCTAATATCCATAGCCACTAATATCACACCATGACCACACTATCCATAGAATATGACAACAGTGTGTTTAGAGTGTGGACAACTATATACAGAGTGGGGACAAATTGTTGTAGTGTGTTGGGTATATCCGTTGAATATGACCTCAATGTGTGGAACGTATGGGCAAATTTATGGAACAAATTTATGCAGTGTGTGGTCATGTATATTGGTGACTGTGGTGTTCGATATAATGCGATAATAAAGATCTGATTTGATTCAGGGAGGTGTGGTTATGTATATAGGGGAGTGTGGTCCTTGATATAATTTTGATTTATGGGAGTGTGGTCATGGATATTAGGGAGTGCATTCATGAATTGTATGAAGCAATGATGATCTTGGACGAAACAGACTCACGACAAAATCCTTATAGAATGTTGACTTTTATTTTTTATTTTTTTAATTTTTGATAACAATTGAGTTCAATTTGATAACTCAATTCCTACAATTTAGGGAAATAAATCTCTCTCTCATCTCATGCATGATTCTAGCTAATCATATCTACTTAAGTGATTTTATTTATTTATTTATTTATTTATTTGTAAAAACCACTAGCTGATTATGAGGAATGAAGGTGGTTTTGTTATCGGCCATTGGATCAGATTTGTATGCCCCAGATTGCTTCTTCCTACCTTCCTACCGTATTTTTCTTCCTATTAGATCCTCTGAACACCTGTTGAACATCACCGAAGCCCCATGGTGTCCTGGGATACAGTTTGCATGCCCAAGCACAGTGGTGGTTTAGGCCTTAGAAATCCGTCTGCTTGGAACAATGCTAACATTGCAAAGATAATTTGGGATATTCAGAATAATAAAAACATGTTGTGGGTGAAATGGATCGAAGCTCGGTATATCAAGAATTGCTCTTGGTGGGACTATACCCCACCGTATGATACATGTCCCTACTGGAAGCACTTATGTGAAGTCAAGAATATCATCAAGTGGGGGTATGAAGCTGGGAAAAAAATGGTATTGGAATGATTTTACTTCGGGAGAGTACAAATTTCAGAAGGGATATCACTGGCTCATAAATTGTACTGATGAGCCTCGATGGACCTCCGTCCCCTGGAACACACTCACAGTACCTCGAAATCGGTTTATCACCTGGGTAATGATCGACAATAAACTTCCTGTTCGTGAAAAAACAAGCAGATGGAGAGGGGGTGAAGACAGTCGTTGTGTTATCTGTAAGCAAGAGGATGAGACTATGAATCATTTATTTGCTAGTTGCCCCTATACACAGAAGGTGGCTTCCATGGTTGCTCAATGGCTTCGGCAAACTGAGCTTGAAAGTCCCTTAGAGGTTTCCGCATGGGTTGACAAAATTATCAATGTGAGTAAAACAAAGGCTCTTAAAGATCTTATTAGTGCTTCATATTGTGCGATCAATTATCACATTTGGAAGCATTGGAATAACATTGTTCATGGAGGCAACGCAATGGATGCTGATCAGATTACCAAAGCCGTCAAGAGAGACATTCAAATGAGAGTAATTGTATGTGAAAAAAGGAAGAAAAATATAGAGGAATTATTGACATTGTTTGTTTCCAAAGGCTTTAGGCTCTGAGGAGTGTCTCCTCACTATTTGTGATATGTTTTGAATTGCTCTGATAATAAATTGCTATGTTTTTGTTGTTGCCAAATATATATATATATATATATATATATATATATATATATATATATATATATATATATATATATATATATTGTTGGGGAGATCCAAGGCGGGAGCCCACTTTAACCAAGACCCATGGTATACAAAAATTAAGTGAGGATCCATCTAAAAACCAACTGGTGTTAAGAGGAGTATCCCATTTGACTTATATACCATGTCCTTTCTTCTTATTTTTCCGATGTGGGACATTTTTACTCATGGGTGAATCCTAACAATATCCCCCTTCACACATGAGTCTCTCCCCCTTAATCGGAAGCCTCTTTTTTGCCAAGGTTTCAAGTCACCATTAGGAGCCCATCATAGCCGCACCTTACTCCACAAAGCCGCACCCTACTCTACTTGAGTCTCATGCCACCACTCTGCGCATTCAGGAGACCCAGCCACGCACACGCCATGGTCCCTGCTCCTGTCCAAGGTGATTTTTACGGGACCACCTTCTCGCACCTTGCGCCCAGCCGAAGGAACCATCAGCTTTGATACCACTTGTTGGGGAGATCCAAGGTGGAAGCCCACTTTAACCAAGGCCATGGTACACAAGTTAAGTGATTTTCCATCTTAAAACTAATTGGTGTTAAAAGGAGTAGCTCATTTGACTTATATACCATGTCCTTTCTCCTTATTTTTCCGATGTTAGACATTTTTACTCATAGGTGAATCCTATATATATATATATATTACTCATGGTTGACAAAATAGTAATTAATATGTTATTGAGTTTGGCAAGTGACAAGAATATAAAATGAGAAAAAATAGTTAAAAACTAGATAGAAAAGAACAAAGCGAGTAATGAGTATATTGGGTGATGTTCAGTGGCGGATCTGGATATTCTAATTAGGGATGAACAATACATTATTACATTCATTTGTTATACATTCAATTCATTATTTTTTAGGGAAATTGGATTTAAATAATCTGAACTTTGGGTCATAGTAGACTACATAATCTGAACTTCCTTCCTAATTGTCGTAGCCATGGCCATGATTGGTTCTCCCTCTCCTCTCTCCTTTTCTCTCTCTAATCCAACCCCCTCCATCTTTCTCATTCTTTGTTCTCTCCCAAATCCGCTAATTCATCCTCCTTCAAGCTCAAGATCAAGCACTCATCAATGGGGATCGACATGGACCCACCCACCGAGACCCTCTCTAAAACCTCCATTGAAGACTCCTCCTCCTCCTCCACAACCACCACAAACACCATCATCGCCGTCGTAAGCTCCGCCACAAAAAAACGACATAGAGAAACCTTCATCACCTTCACTATAAACAGTACAAACGACACAGAAAAACACCAAATTGACAAACTGAATCCAACAAATCATTAAAAAAATCAAAACTTCAGCTTTAGACAAAAATGAACAATCAAAATCATCATTCATTATTTAGAAAGCTCAAGCAAATTTCCCAATTGATCCCATCCAGATCATACACCGAACCACAAACACTAATTGAACACAAAACCAAGAACCTTAACAAAAACATAAGGAGTGGACTTGAAACACGACGAAAAACGAAGACCAGAAAGGTTGAAAATCAACGAACCTGAACATCGTCAAAGGTCCACCTTCCAAAGACCTTGACGTCAGCCTTCCAAGCTTCAGTGGGGCGCCTCAACAACCTCTGCGACCGCCATTGAAAAGGTTTAGGAGAGAGAAATTGATGAGGCTGGGAATAATAGAAATGAGGAAATAGATTTGAGAGAGAAAATGAGAGAGGAGTGGGAGAACCAGTGATAGCTATGGCCATGGCCATGGCAATTAGGAAAGAGAGGAGAGGGAGAACAGAGAAAGGAGTTGAAAGAGAGAATATAAATGGGGATGATAAGGTGGCAAGCCAAAGCTAATTGGACAAGTCAACTCACCTCCTCCGCCGTCGAGTTAAGTTCAACTTAACTCGGTGGCGTGCTACTAGAACCCAAGGGGATCAAAGTTCAGATTATTTAGTCTACTATGGCCACAAGTTCAGATTATTTAAATCCAATTATATATATATATATATATATATATATATATATATATATATATATATATATATATATATATATAAGGTCTTCTGCTCTGTGGCCGCCGATGGTTGCGACCAGGAAGGGAACCGCCAAGGGTTCAGTTGCTAGGAGGATAACGGCGAAAACTTCGGCCACTCAGTCCAGCGCACCTGTCAACTCCAAGTGACGTGAGGCACTACATTCTCCATCTGTGTCAGAAACTCATGGTGTCGAGACAGAAAAACCAATAGCTACACCAATTGCAGCGCATCAAAAGGATACTCAAAGTGCAGGAAAACAAAGTATTGACAATAGGGGTGAGCAATACCGAGTATCTGTTAAAAATTCAAGGATCCAGTCCTGGATCCATTTCGAAATGGATCCTATATTCACCATCCAATCCTGGATCCATTTCAAACTGGATCCTAAAATCAGGATCCAGTCCCGGATCCACTAGATCTGGATCCGGATCCAGATTCTAGTTTGAAAGCACGTGATAGCTGTCCAAGATTTTTATAATTTCCCTAAATACTGAAATATGAAAATAGTTCCAGCAAGTCAACACCTCATAAATCGACATGAAGAGTTTATGATTGAAAATGGGTGAATACAGATCAATAACTGAGAACAAAGATAGAAAAATTCCATACAAATCATAAATCGACATGAAGAGTTTATGATTGAAAATGAGATAATGAATTATTGAAGGAACTACCTGCCAGTTACGTGCGCTAATGCTCCAAAAGCGCCAGTGATTGAGTCGCCGTCGAACAGGAATGATTATGTGAGAGACTGAGAGCCGAGAGGGATTTAGGGACGATTGGGGTTTTCGAACAGTGTTTTGGCATTCGAACAGTGAGAGCCTAAGAGGGAGTTGGGGTTTCGGTGAGGGGTTGCTAGCGTACTGGCTATTAGGACTGTGCGAGAGAGTGAGGCAGTGAGAGGGACTGAGGGAGTTACCGAGTTAGGGTTTCGGTGAGAGACTATCTGACTCAGCGGGTGAGGGCTGTGATTTGAATGTGTGAGGCAGTGAAAGTTTAGGGAAATTTAAGTATTATAAAATTTAAGGTTTCTTAATGGGCTTTAGAACTTTAGCAGACTGTGAGCTGACTGAAGAGTTGACATAAATTAATTTTTATATTGAAAAATCGAATGGATCCTGGATCCCGGATTTGGATCCGGATCCTTCAAGTCAGGATCTGGTCCCGGACCCATTAATAAATGGATCTTAACTTTAGGATCCAGTCCTAAATCCAGATAGCTAAGATCCGGAACCGGATCCAACTAGATCCGGATCTGGATCCGGGTACCTTTTTTTTTTTTGCTCACCCCTAATTGACAATGGACAAGTGAAATCATATGCATCGCTCTTCAAACAAGATGAAGGTATGTCACTAAAATACATTGAGGAATTTGGAAGCAAACGATTATTGGAAACATTCAGTTATTTGCTCAGTTCTTGGGGCAAACCCCCCTTTTGAAGTGATCAGTGGATATATACGAAGAATATGAAGGAATTTGGACATTGAGTCTATCTCAGTTGCCAAGAATTAGGTATATTTAATTAGATTAAAAAAAGAGAAGAATATGAAGCAAGCCATTCGCGAAGACTTCTACTTTTTTGACATGAAACCTTTCCTTGTCACAAAGTGGAATGAACAGCTTGATGTGGGTATAGCTTCGATTCAATCCCTTCCTCTATGGATTCAGTTACCTAATCTGCCACTCAAATACTGGAGTATCGAGTGTCTCAGTAAGATCACAAGTATGATCGATGTCCCAATTAAAACTGATAAAAGAACTAAAGAAAGGACCATGTTGGGGTTTGCAAAGGTCCTTATTGAGATGCCTCTTAAAGGGCCTTTCCCAGACTATATAGATTTCCTGGATGACAAAGATCAGCTGGTTCGACAGCAGATAACGTATGAATGGAAGCCTACTCATTACCCCCACTGCAATATGTACGGGCACAGTGAGCAAGAATGCAGGAAGAAAGCTAAGGAGAAGCAAGTTTGGGACCCTAAGAAACAAACTAAGGAAGGGAATGATGGAAAGATAAAACTGCACCAAAGAGAAGTAGATGAGGAGGGTTTTATCCGAGTAAAGAAAACACCCAGAACATCTAACAGAAACATCAATAAATCTGCAGAACAGCCGAGAATATCTAATTCTTTTGAAGTTTTAAGCACTGATGACAACAACTGTGAAGAGGATGATGATCAGTAGGATGTAGAATCGGATCAAGAAAACCCCACTCCCGTTGATGACAATCATAGGATGGAACGTTCGCGGGCTTAATGGCCCGCAAAAAAAGAAAATCTCAGGATCCTCTTGAGAGAACAGAGAGCAGGATTAATCGCCCTCTACGAAACTAGAGTACATATCTCCAATCTCTCTAAAGTCAAGAGTTCTATTTTTCATCACTGGGAATGTACCACGATCTGGTTGGGCAGCAAAAAATTAGAATTTGGGTTGCTTGGCTACCCAATCAATTCTAGGTAACTTCGTTGAAGATTACAACTCAGCTGATTCACACTCACATCAGAAACATGCCAAACCTTATGAGCAAAAAATCAGGTCTTTTTCATGACATGGGTCTATGGTAGTAACGCAACTGCTGAAAGATTAACTCTTTGGGCAGATCTTAATCAAATTACAGAAAGCATGAACGATCTGTGGGGGCTTCAAGGTGATTTCAATGCCATCCTTATGAGCATCACAGAATTGGGGGGGGGGGGTGTGGGCAGATGTTGAAGCTTTCATGACAAACCTTTCAGAGATTGCATAAGATCATGTGGCTTGCATGAACCTCTTTTTCAAGGCGCCTACTATACCTAGTCTAACACTCATGTTTATTCGAGGCTAGGTAGGTTTTTTGCAAATGATCTTTGGTACATAATCCCTGAAATTACCAGAATTGGGTATAAATGCAACGGGCTTTTTGAGCACGCTGCTATGTATATCCAATTTCATCATGACAAAATCCCAAGGCAGAGATTTCGCTATTGTGATATGTGGAATTACAACCCACAATTTCAGAACATAATCAAAGATGCTGATCTGAATCGTCCAACTGGTTATGCATGCACCAACTCACAAGCTGCTTGAAGAGGATGCAACATGATTTTAGGCGGTTGCATAAGGACAAATATGCGGATATTTATGAGCAGCAGATGTTAGAGCGGTGAAATTTGGCTGATTTGTAGGAACAAGTAATGACCGCTCCTCATGATTCCCATCTCTTGGCAGCTAAGGAGGAAACCCGTAAGAAATACACTGAGATTCTCAAGTCTACAATGCTGCTTAGACATCAACAAGGCAAATTGGATTGGGCGAAGCTGGAAGATTCTTGCTCGCATCTTTTCTTTGCAAAGTTGCTTCAGCAAAGAGCCAACAACTACATTTACCAACTATCCAGTCCTGATGGAGCTACCGTTGAAGGGATTGATGAGGTTACTGCCCTCATGGCTGAATACTATAAATATCTAATTGGGCAGCAGGATATAATAAGGGAGTCAGTTAAACCCGAGATAATGGCCACTGGTTCTTGTCTTCCAGTAGAGCAGTAAATTTACATGAGTTGCCGTGTCACTGAGAAGGAAATGAAAGAGGCAATGTTCTCTATTCCTAATTCCAAAACTCCAGGTCTGGACGGATACACAAGTGGGTTTTTCAGGACGGCGTGGGGGCAGATTGGAGGTCAGGTTGTTGATGATGCCAAAGAATTCTTTGGCAAAGGTGCCCTGCTCAGAGAACTCAACGCAACACACCTTGTTCTCCTTCCTAAGGTGCAAAATCCAACAAATCCGGGTGATTTCAGGCCAATCTCTTGTTGCAACACAGTCTATAAATGTTTCTCCAAAATCCTCGCCGCTAGAATAAAAGAAGTTCTCCTGAGCATTATCAACCTTAATCAAGGTGCTTTCGTCCCAGCTACAGAACTTCTTCACAACGTCCTTCTTTGTCAGGAGGTCGCAAGGGGGTACACAAGAAGCTCGATTACTCCGAGGTGCATGATGAAGGTCGACCTCAAAAAAGCTTTTGACTCGTTTCATAGGGACTTCATCAACGAAGCCCTCCATCATCTTAAGTTTCCATAGTCGATGATCAAGTGCATAATGACTTGTATCTCCACAACTTCCTTCTCAGCGTGCATGAACCGTCAAATCTCTGAGCTATTCCGTGGAGGCTGTGGACTGAGATAGGGGGATCCAATTTCCCCGCTTCTCTTTGTCATCACAATGGAATATTTATCTCGCTCTATCTCATACCATACCCAACAAGGCTTCAAATATCACCCTAGGTTCAAGGAACTGAGTCTAAAGCATCTCATGTTCGCCGATGACTTCATTATTATGTCTTCAACTGACCGTTGTTCCATCCAGAAAATAAAAATAGCTTTCACTCATTTCTTCTCGGTCACAAGGCTCACTGCCAACAACCGAAAATCCGAAGTGGTTTTTAGAGGGGTCAATGACGAGGATGCTCAGCAGCTTAAACGGGAGATTGGCTACCCAATGGGTAAATTACCATTCAAATATTTGGGGATCCCCATTTTGGCTAGTAATCTCACGGATAAAATCACGGCTCGCATCAGGCTGTGCTCCTCCCGAAATATCTCATACGCAGGTAGGGTGGTGCTTATAAACCAAGTCCTAATGGGTATATTCACTTTCTGGACGCGAATTATTCTCATTCCCACTTCGGTTACCAATAACATCATCAAGCTATGTAGAAATTTCTTATGGGGATCCAAAACTGATCAGCGGTGAAATCCAATGGTCTCTTGGAGCACTATTTGCACCCCAAACAGCAATGGTGGACTTGGCTTGAAAGATGGCATGGAACAAAGCTCACATTGTAAAACTGGTTTGGGACATCCAAAACCAAAAGGAGGTTCTTTGTGTCAAATGGATCCACTCTCGATATCTCAAAAATAAAGCTTGGTGGAGCTATTTCCCCTCCCCCCTGGTATGACACATGTCCCTATTGGAAACACATCTGCGAGATCAAAGATTTAATTAGATGGGGATGTCATCCTGGGCGGAAATGGCATTGGAGCACAACCGGAGATGGGGGCTATAGGGTTTATCAAGGATATCTATGGTTGCTTAATGCTTAGTCCTACCCAGATTGGATAAACATTCCTTGGTGCCCGCTCGCAACCCCTCGACATGGTTTTATTGCCTGGGTCTTGTTGCACAAGAAACTGCCGGTTCGTACCCGCACAACTTGCTAGAGTGACAATGATAACACAACTTGTGTGCTTTGTGATCGAAATGAGGAAGATATACCCCACCTTTTCAGCAGTTGCCCCTTCACAAGGGAGGTATCTGATAGTCTTGGAGCCTGGAGTCAACAATCTCTGTTCAGCACTAGGCTACCGTTGGAGATCATGATTGATTGGCTTGCTCACAATGATGGTCCAAGGGCAATCAAGAGCCTTAATCGCGCTTTTTTCTTGCGCCCTCACATACTACATCTGGAGGCAGAGGAATGTAATCATTCATGGAGGAAGATGGCAAACCCCTCAACAAATTGCCAAACAAGTGCAGTTGGACATTCAGGCCAAAGTGATTGCATACTCTAGGCATAAAAGGAAATATGATAGCATAGTTAATTTGATCCGTAGAAATAGAATTTAATTTCGAGGCGTCCCCGCTACTGTACCTATTGTGTTAGTTAATGAAATTCCACGTTTTTCTCTTGCAACTATATATATATATATATATATATATATATATATATATATATATATATATAAACCAAATCACCTATGGAAAATCGACACTTACGGTTTGGTTACTCTTAACCTATTTTCGAATATAAATAATCATTGTCAATTAAAAAATAAATTAATGAGCAATATTTTGAATCTACCAAGACTTAGTGGATAACATAAAAGACAAGAGTCATTACCAGTTGACTACCATTGCTTTAATGTCATTATTGTTACATACAAAATTAACATTTTATCCAATATTTTCAAAGTAGAATTATTATAAGATTAAGTGTTTTTTGAGATACTATTAATAAAGATTTAAAAATATTGTATAGTTACTTGCATCAATTCAAATTAATTAGCTAATAGAAAATTACTATTATTCTCTATTATATTTGGATTATTGGACGATAATACACTGAACTTTAGGGGTATTGGACAATAATGCACTGAACTTTTTTCTTGGACTCTAATACACTAAACTTTGAGGATATTGGACAATACTGCACTCAGACAAATTTAGCTAGTGGATGACGCGGTGGTTGTCCTACTTTGAGCTACCGTTTTTCTATTTTTTTCCAAAAAATACATTAGTCACCTTGCTTATGTGTACTTTCTAACACGACAAAAATTTTTCTGAAAAAAAGTAGAAAATGACACCTTAAAGTAGGATAGCCACCGCGTCAACCATCAGGTGAATTGGTCTGAGTGCATTATTGTCCAATACCCTCAAAGTTCAGTGTATTAGAGTCTAAGAAAAAAGTTCACTGCATTATTATCCAGTACCCCTAAAGTTCAATGTATTATCATCCAATAATCCATTATATTTTATGACATGTGGCAAATATTTTTTATTACTGTATGAATTTTTGAAAAGATTCAGCATGGCATAATCACGATTCTGAGGTGTGAACATATTATATAACATGTACTAAATAATAGTCTAATAGATGGCATCAATGTACAGGAAGGAAATTGGATAAATCACGGAGGAGACTTACGTAACAGAAGATATGGGTCGAAAGAGGTGAGAATAAGCCCTAAAACAGTGAAAAACCTTAGTTTGAAGTGGAAATTTGAGGGTGAGGGAGACATAACAGCAACCCCAGCTATTTACAAGGGGGTTGTGTACTTCCCCAGTTGGGATGGTTACGTTTACGCAGTTAAGGCCTGCGATGGGTCCCTTGTGTGGAAGCAATTCCTTCAGAACCTCACTGGTTTAGCCCCCACTGGCAGGATCGTCAATGTGAATGCCACAGTGGCCAGAGCAACTCCAACTATTGCCAAGGACTTGGGCTTGCTTATTCTGGGTGTTTATGGTCCTGCAGTCTTGCTCGCTTTAAGAGTCCTCGATGGTTCACTGGTTTGGATGACTACCCTCGACCATCATAATAACAGCATAATTACCATGTCTGGGACCTACTATGACAGGTTAGCTTTTCTTTATCTCTTACACTCACGGGACACCCATGGCGCTAAGCTAATCACTGAGTCAAGCCAATTTGTTTGCACAGGGCGTTCTATGTGGGGGTATCATCACAAGAAGAAGGATCTAACATTGAGCAGTGTTGTACTTTCCGTGGGAGCTTTGTGAAAGTAGAAGCAAAAACAGGGAGAATAAAATGGCGAAGGTACATGTTACCGGACAACAAGGGGCAGCGTGGGGAGTATGCAGGGGCGGCAGTGTGGGGTAGTAGCCCCTCCATAGATGTATTCAGAAACTCCATCTACATAGCAACTGGAAATCTCTACTCCGCCCCTCAGCGAGTCATCGACTGCCAGAGGAGACTAAACAACCAGACCATCCCGGTTAACCCCGACGACTGTATTGAACCGGATAACCATTCAAATTCCATCTTAGCGTTGGATTTGGACAAAGGAAATATTAAATGGTTTCGCCAGCTTGGAGGGTATGATATTTGGTTATTTGCTTGTTCCATTGATCCTTCTAACCCAAGTTGCCCTCCTGGACCTAGCCCAGATGCTGATTTTGGCGAGGCCCCCATGTTGCTTACCATTAAAACTAATGGGACTAAAAAGGACCTTGCCGTTGCCACACAGAAGAGTGGCTTTGCTTGGGCTTTAGATAGAGATAACGGCAATATTGTTTGGAGTACGGTATGTTCTTATTATCTCGCTTTTTCATCAATTCTCATGTTATATAATTTGTACTAAATACTAAGGTCCTCTTCTTTAGCTTCGTAGATTTTTCTTTGCTAACTTAATTTTATTTTACCTTTTCATCCAAAAAAAAAACTTATTTTAAATAATTTATATTTAAAAATCTTTAAAAGAAACAGGTGATTTAATTTGACTTTACATATTTCCACTACATGTCACAAGTGCACTCACTCATATGAATAGGTGATGTTTTATATCTAACAAGCTCCACCCAGAATGAGTGAGTTCACTGCTGACATGTTGAGTTTGGTTAAAGACGGTTTTATGTCATATATAGTTCACGGAATAGCCCTTAACAAACATTTGTAAATTTTATCCCTTTATTTATACGATGTTTATGTTTTCTGTGTTGAGGGATATATTTATGTGGAAAAATGAGACAGGAGGCAGGGCCAGGAGGTGCAGCAGGAGGAGGGACGTGGGGATCTGCCACAGATGGGAAGAGAGTCTACACAAACATAGTAAACACAGATGGCAAGACTTTTGTTCTTAAACCATCCAACAAAACCACAACTACAGGGGGATGGGTGGCCATGGAAACAGCAACTGGAAGGATCCTATGGTCAACCGGAGACCCCAGCAGTAACGTCTTGTTGAGCAGTAGCGGCCCAGTCACCGTGGCTAATGGAGTTGTCTTTGCTGGATCAACTAATGGGACAGGACCCATATATGCCATCAACGCAATCAATGGACAAATTTTGTGGTCCTATAACACTGGTGCAACCATCTATGGAGGAGTGTCCGTAAGTGATGGATGTATCTACTTCGGACATGGATACAAATCCACATTTGGCTTCTTTATTCCTACTTTCACCCCTGGAAAAACACTCTTTGCTTTCTGCGTTCCAAGTCCATGATACCACTTTATATCTTACCTCAACTCCCAACTTATTGCTCCTTCATTCCTACTT
The DNA here is from genome assembly GCA_029582165.1 of Portulaca oleracea. Taxonomy (NCBI): domain Eukaryota; kingdom Viridiplantae; phylum Streptophyta; class Magnoliopsida; order Caryophyllales; family Portulacaceae; genus Portulaca; species Portulaca oleracea. The sequence continues at coordinate 11,978,568 of CM055892.1, forward strand.
ATCACCTTTCATATATAAGTCATTCACAATGTACGCAATTACTGTACTAACAAACATTATGCTTCTCCTTACTATTTTGCATGTTGATAAAAATAAATAATGCATGCAATTTCCAACATGCAAAATATGCGTAATTCAAAACTGATTATCACATTTAAGTACTAAGCACCTTTGACTATTTTTTTTTGGTTAATAGAATTAAAGGCGGGAATTATTTTAATATGTTCAAATTGATAAAGGAGTATATATTCATAGATGTGCAATGAATAATACTAATCGGGAATTTGTCTCCAAGAACTTCCCACAAGTAGATAAATTATTTTGGCAACAAATTCTTTTGTTGTAAAAGGCTACATTTTTGTTGTCCTTTGACTTTGAGTAACAAAAAGCATTTGTCATGATTTGGTTGCCTAATCCTCAAATCAAAGTTCTAGTTACAAATTAATAAAACTAATAGCACAAGATTACTTTAAGGGGTGACAAATTTTTTTTTTTTTTTTGGTTACCTTAGTAGATTTGGGTGATCATTTTTCTTTTTGTTGTGAAAGACTATGTGTTTTATTATTTTAAGTTCTTATTATGGCTAAAAATGAAACAAAATTATTAGCATTAAAAATAAAATTAGAAACCTAAATTTCTAATCCTAATCTCTACCCTTTCTTCTTTCTCCCTCGCCCCACTTTCTACAACCCAGCCTAACTCACCACTACTCCCTCACAGCCTACCCGCCTTCCTCCTACCCGACCCAGCAGCCCAAATACCCACGACCCAAAACCCTACACATTTCCCCCTCTCCTCTCAGCTTTAACCCACTGAACCCTAACTCTAATTATTTTCCCCCCTCTTTCATTCTAATTCACATTTTCTCCCCATCTCTCTCTAACCCTCTCTCTTCTCTTTCTCTTTTTGATTTCGTCCCTTTGATACTCTCAGCAAGCCAGCCATCACAAATTCTCTCCCCCTCTTCCTCTCTTTCTCTCTCAATCTGTCTCATTCTTTCTCTGTCTCTTTCTGTCTCCATTTTCAGAAAAAAAAAAACCCAACCTAAAATTCACCCCCATTCTCCCTCTTTCCTCTCTTCTCTCTAATACACTCACCCTCTTTCTCTTTCTTTGTCTTTTTTCAGAATCGGACGAAAATCCGCAGAAGAAGTACAACAACAGTAGCGGCGCAAGACATACACCACCACCGAGACTCCTACCATCCTAATTTGCATCCCAACCGTCCGAGACAAAGAAGATCGAAGGGCTGAGATTGAATGTTGCAGGCTGAGAATTCAAGTATAAAAGGGAGAAGGAGCAGAATTGAAGATTTTTATGGTCGGTTTTGGGAAAGTGACGACTCAGACCTTCCATCTCTATTTTAGGGTTTGTTCTTTATATTAGATGTTAATTGTACGGTTAGATTGGTTGTAATTATCGTTTAATCTTTGTTTTAGTTTCGATCCCAGTAATTGATTAGGGTTTTGTTAGGATTATACTCATGTTTTAGATTTGTTTTCTTTACAATGATTTTCGGTTATGTTGGCTTTTGATTTCAGTTGTTTTCTTTGAATGATATTCTAAGTTGATTTATGTTTAAATTGGGTTATTTTTTATTCTTAGTTGTCCCTTTTTAATTTTTTCTGTTTCTCTTGCATCCTTCTCCCCTGTTTTCCCCATTTTTTTGCTTCCCTTGTTTCTCTATTTCTTTTCCCTATCTTCTTCTTTTCCCTGTTCTCGGTTTAGGTGGCAGTAGCACTAGGAATTTAGTTCTGTTTTTTTCTTTTCTTTCCTTCGTTCAGTAGTAATAGCAATAGGTAGTAGTACTGGTAATTTTTCGTTTGGCTTTGTTATTTTTAATTATTACTAGGTTTGTTTATTTAGTCTAGTGATTATTTTAGTAACCAGATTGAAGCTAGGTTATTATTTTTAGCTTAATTAAGTTAAAGTTAGATTAGTATAGTTTGGGCCTGTTGATAAGTTTAGCTTTAGGTTAGTATCACGGGCTTAGTTGAATCTAGGTTTTAGTATTTTGGGTGAGTTTCAATTAGTTAGTAGTGGGGCCACTTAGTCTTTGGGCTTGTTCAGTTAGTTGGATCAAAACTAGGTTGTGTTTGGGGTAAATTGCATCTTAAGTTTGTAATAAAATGATTAGTAAGTAGTTAACCTAGGTTAGGGGGTGATTAAGGCTCTTATTAGGGGTTTAATTTGAGGTTTGATTGGAAGGAAATGTTTAGCTTAGTTTAGGATTTCTCACCATTACTCTCTATTGTTTGTGGAAGTTTAGTTGGTTGGGAGGTCTGCTAGATTTCTCTAAAGCATTAGTGTGAGGTTTTAGTGGGATAATTAGACTTTCTTTCATGAAAGTGAAGATTGATTTAATTAGGATTTGTTACACTTTATACTCTTAAGTTTTAGTTTCCAAAACTTCCAAGTTTATGAAAACTCCAAAGTTTATGGAAATCCATCCTAGTAGGTGTGAGTTCGAGATAGCTTTTAAATTTCGGTAGCCACAACTCCTTGTGGATACGACAATACACCCGCACTATGCTGTGATAGAACAAAATGGCGTCGTTGCCAGGGAGTTGTGCCTAACGACCTTTTAGTTTTTCTTGAGCATTCCCTCTAGGTTTTAAAAGAAAAAAAGTTAAAAATCTAAAAAAAATAGGAAAATGACATGTTTTGACTTTGTGATTATTATGATAGATTAATTGAATATCGTGCTTATTGGACTTCTCAAGGTTATAAATCTTCTAGAGGGGAAATGTTGGTTGTTATTAATGAAGGAGTGAATTTTATAACTCGTTATCTGCTAGATTGTTTTGGTTTTAATATGGGAAATGATAATGAGGCTTGGAGATTGCTTATTTGGTTGATACGGGATTCTCGTGATTTTAAAAAGAGTTTTCATTCTGAGGGTTATTATTATTTTGATAATCCATGTGCTCACCATGCTAGAAATTTGAATGTTTGTCCCTCTTCCCCTTGTGATGATTTACATGCTCAATCTCCATCTGTGGATCAACCGAGGGAAATGGGCTACGAAGATTCATATGTGAGTACTTCTTCCTCTGATACTTCAATTCCTATGCATACCCCCTCCCCATATGCTCAATTTGAAATATCTACTCATGCGACCATGTCGTCCACTTATGTTGCTCATCCGAACTTTGTTGAAAATGATGTGAATTATGTGCAACAAGGTGATGAATTTAATGCAAACATAGAAAAAATGGAAAAAAGGCTTCATGAGTTACTTTCTTTATTTCGTGAAATGAGACCTGATTTGTTTGAAAATGGCCATGAGTTAAGACCTTCCTCTCCCGAGGAATATTCTTTGAGTAGAATTGAGTCTTTTTCCCCATTGTCCCCTGATATCCATGTTGATTCCCCTTTGTGTGATTATGGTTATAATGGCTCTTTTTCTCCTTCTTTGGCTTGTGTGCCACCCTCTCACGAATTAGAAATTGTGAATAACCCCCAAAAAGAGTTTTGTTTTTCTTTTAGGAGATGTTCTTGTCCATAATTGTGTAGATAGTTGCCTAATCGACCAAGTTAATCGTTTAGAAGCGGCCGATATGAACGATAATAGGCCTTAAGTTGGCTGGTTGCCATGATTTATCTCTATTAAACCCCTCTTTTGAATGAGAAAGTGATCTCCTTACTTTGTTACACGCCTATTTTTGTTCATTTCTTTGCTAAAGTCGGTTGATCTTAGTAAGTCTAATGCTCTTGCTCGTACCTAATAAACCTGTTAATGTCGGCAAACCAACAAGGATTGGCATGAGTGGGCAGCGCTCATGCCCTTTAAGTACTTCGTTTACGTACGGAGCAACCCGAGTCGGTAGGGTAACCCCTTTTCGGAGGGCCGTGCAAATTCCCGAAAAACTGACCCCAAAAATCCTAAAAATATGAAAATCTCGAAATCCGTTGGTCTACAACGTGGCTAGGCGTAGGGGGTAGCGGCCCTTCATCCGTTAAGCACAATGTTTACGTATGGAGCATAGCCACGCTGGAAAAGTAACCCCCTTAATGGGTTGCACATCGATCTCGAAACATACTGACACTCAAAACTTCGAGAAGTTCATTAAAGTTGTGAAACCCTTTTCTATGTTTCCTACGGCCATCACAAAGCCAAGGGCGACACCAATAGATTTGGGTGACACTTAATTGGAAATTGACAAATAAATCTGTGCTTGAGCGTGAAAACTTCTTCGGTCGATCGACCTAAGCTAGAAAAGTCCGATTAGAGGCCGACTTGCACTCGTGCACAAGGTTTTCTCTCATCATGAAATTGTTAGGGGTTGAAAATCTCAAGGATTAGCAATCTTCCGACTAGGTGTCCTTATCACTACAAAAAAAATGGGCTTTTACCAACAGTTAAGTACCATCAGATTTTTTTCTGTTGGTAAAAGCATTGTTTTACCAACAAATAAACTTTCTGTTGGTATTATAAATATATTACCATCACTAGTTTTATCTGTTGGTAATATAAAACTTTTACCAACAGATATAAATTACTCTGTTACTAATAAGATTATATTAACAACAATTGATGTATCTGATGGTAATAATTATAGATATTACCAACATTTTATATATGTTGTTGGTATTGATTAAGGAAAAGAAGACAAATTTTACTTAAATTTTTTGCAAGTTGGGAGGGAATCATGGAAATGTAATCTAGGGTTAGTCAAACTCCTTCACACTCCCCCAGTCCCCCCACATCATCACTCCATTTTTGCTCCCTCTTCTTCTTCTTTGATACCTCCAATGGTGTCTCTCTCGAAACTTGCTATCCCCAACTCCCCCTCCCTCTCCCCCTCCGTCTCCTTCTCCACCTCCATCTGCTCCTTCCAATGGCGCCTCTCAGCCGCCCTCGCCGGAGACCCGCCGTAGTTCAGGCCAAAATCAGGGAGATCTTCATGCCCGCCCTGAGCTCCACCATGACCGAAGGTAAGATCGACTCCTGGGTGAAATTCGAGGGCGATGTCCTCTCCAAAGGCGAATCCATCATTGTTGTTGAGTCCGACAAGGCAGACAGAGACGTCGAGACTTTTTACGACGACATTCTCGCCGCCATCGCCGCCGAATCGCTGCGCCGTCGAACTCCGATCGGCTTGTTGGCTGAGTCCGAGGAAGAAATCGTCGGAGCTAAGGCTAAGGCTCAATCCGCTCAAGTCCGCCGTCTTTGAAGGCCGAAACCCTGCTCCGGCGACCGTGGCAGCTCGGCCGCCAGTGGCATGCCTTCGATCCCGGCTCGGTGGAAGGGTGAGTATGAATCGGGCCTCCAATTCTGCCCCAACATCTACAACAAAAAGCTAATCGAAGCTACTTATCGTGTTGCCCCGATTTCATTCGGTTCTGAGGTAATTTAGGGTTTTCAGTGTTTATGTGTGTTTTATTTTCCTGGTGCGATTTTAGGGTTCGATCTACTATATTTTTGGGCGAAATTAGGATTTAGATTGAGTTTGTGGTTGTTTTAATTACAAACTATGATTCTGAGTTTAATGAATCAGGATTGCCATTCAATCTCCACGTCTAATGCCTGAAATTTACTCGTCGATCCGAACTAAGAGACGCCCAAGCGGAGTTCTTTATCCTTTGAGGGACGTGCGTCCATTCTAGAGACTCCGAAGAAGATCGTCGTCCACAATCCGCCGCTGAACCGCCCCCAGTCAGTTCGACAAGTCCCCCGTTCAAGTTCCAGTTTGGGTTCAAGTTCAAGCCGTTGAAGACTTATCCTCTGAGATACTACTACCCAGCTAGAATTGGACTCGCTTTGTCTTTTTCAGATTCTTTACTTCTGACCTTCTATCTATGGCTGACTTTGTTTTTTTTTTTTTTTTTTGTATTCCGGGGTTTTGTTGGGCAGTTCATGCGAGTGTGGATGAGTTTATGGTGAATTGGTTGGGTTGAATCAGTTCAAGTTCAGTAGGCATTTGATGATTATTATGAAGCTAAAGGACTGGTAAAATACGATTTGCACCCTTTTCTGCAATTTTTCTTACAATTTTTCCGTTTAAGATTATGATTATTGCAAAGTTAGAAAGAATTTTGTTGTGACGTTTGTTTTGTGGGATCTTAGTGTGTGCGAATTTTGATGCTGGTTACAATCTTTCCATAGTTCCTAGATGTGTTAGGGTGGTGGGATATCGGTTAGTAATAATATTGTTTCTTCTCTTAGCCGTATGATTTGAAGGAGGAAACTTGCAGAACGCTTTGGATGGGCTCGTTGACTTGGCGTATGATGTTGTTGAGACTAAATGTTTGGGGAGTTGGAGTTTCACAGCTCAACTGGTCTTAATGCCATACGGATTTTACGGGACCCTTAGGAGCACGTAAATCGGCGGTATTAGGTTTTTTCTTTTAAACCACAAAAAATAACCCATGGGATACCGGACCGGCCATACTCAATTGGTGCACTTACACCAAGAGAGCCTTGGTCACCACATCCACTCATGCATCACTCTATGAGGTCTCCACACGAGCCTCCAAGAGCAACACCCCACACATTCAAGTTGCCTTTACAACAAGAATGCACCGGGGCGAGTACATGAGCCGCTAAGCCTTATCTAGCCAATAAACCCTTTTATACATAGAGCCTTGGTTTAGGATACCCTTTGTTCATATGTATGCTACGTACTATGTGTTTTAATTCGTTGTAAAGAGTCGACCCAAGTTTAGGTGTGTTGTTCTAGTCCGCATAGTAGTCATTGGGCTAAGAAGAGTTATGCTAATCAACTAAGTTAATTGACCTCAAAAATTATGGTTAACCTAGTGGCTGGGCCCATTTATATATAAAGGTTAATTTTCTTGGTTCATAAAGTAAACTCAACTCGCCTTTGATGATTCTATACGGTATCGGTCGCTGCATATCGGTCGCCGACCATTTTTAACCGCCCAACTGGCAGAATTCATTCGATAACGTTGCACTCTCATTTTCTCTCTCTCCATCTCGCTCGGTCTCTCTCACACGCCGACCCCAACCACCGCCCCAACCACCGTCACTCCGGCCACCACCATCGACGCCGGCGGACGCTGCGACCACAGACGACCACCGTGCGCACTTTTCCGGCAACCACCGACTCCAACATCTCCGGCAACCACCAATGTGAGTCCGTAATTTATTTTTGTAGTTAAATTGTTGATTTTTAATTGTAAATTTCATATATATTGTTGTATTTGAGTAATTGATTTGAGTAATTCTAGTGTGGTTATGGTTTGGAATTCAAATTTAGGGTAGTGTTTAGTGTTAGTCAAGTTTAGGGTTTGAAATTCGATTTAGAATTGTGTTTTGAATGTAAATTTTTAGGGTGAATTTGAGTGTAAGTAATTAGGGTGAATTCGATCTTAGTGTGGTTATGGTTTGAAATTCAAATATAGAATAGTGTATGCTTTGAATGTTAAATTTTTAGGGTTTAAATATAAAATTGTGACTTAATCCCTTACAATGATATGTAAATTGTATGCAGTTAAATACATAAAATGTGAGTACAATCTCCCAAATAAAGCCGTTGACAGTCTGTTAACCTTAATGAAAGACGTATGTCCCCCTGGCAATGAGATGACAGACACCTACTATCAAGCGAAGAAATTGCTTGTTGCTTTAGAACTTCCACATGAGAGAATCGACGCGTGTCCCAATGGGTGGTGTTGTTTTGGAAGGAGAAAGCTGATTTAGATAAGTGTGACCACTGCGGAGCCGATAGGTATGCTAAAACGACGATGCGTGGGAAACGCATTGCACACAAGCAATTGATTTACTTCCCGATCGGGCCAAGGTTGCAAAGATTGTATGCAACTAAGACATCTGTGGAGCACATGAGGTGGCACTCAATGAATGCATGTGAAGATGGAACTATGGTTCATCCGTGCGACAGTGAAGCGTGGAAGCATTTCGATGCCCTCCATAAGGAATTTGCTTCCGAACCCCGAAACGTACGGTTGGGGCTATGCACAGATGGTTTTGCCCCTTTCGGCAGTTTCGGTCAGACGTATTCATGTTGGCCGGTGATTGCAACTCCATATAATTTGCCGCCTTGGTTGTGCATGAAGAAACAATACTTGTTTCTGACCCTGTTAATTCCTGGGCCGAAAAGTCCAAAGGGCAATCTTGATGTCTACTTGCAACCATTAATCGATGAGTTGAAACAATTATGGGAGGTTGGAATTGACACGTATGATGTCTCCAAGAAGCAAAATTTTAAAATGAAGGCATCCGTGTTGTGGACCATAAGCGATTTTCCGGCATACGGAATGCTTTCTGGTTGGACCACAGCTGGGAAAATGTCTTGTCCGTACTGTATGGAGAACACAAAGGCTAGATGGTTACAACATGGTAGGAAACATTCTTGGTTCGATTGTCATAGACAATTTCTCCCAGAGAACCATCCATTTCGAAAAAACAAGAGTGCTTTCTCAAAGAATAAAGAAGAAAATTCACCTCCACCCCCTCGATTGAACGGGGAACAAATTTGGGATCGTGCATGTAATTTCCCGAGCTCCACGGAACAACATAACCGTGTTGATGGGTATTTAGAGTCTCACAATTGGAACAAGAGAAGCATATTTTGGGAGTTGCCGTATTGGAAAGATCTTAAAATTCGACACAACTTGGATGTCATGCATGTTGAGAAGAATGTATTTGATCAAGTGCTGAATACAATCATGAGTGTTAAAGGCAAGACGAAGGATGATAAGAACTCGCGTAGGGACCAAGCCACCCATTGCAAGCGTCGTCAGCTAAACATTCAAGAAACTCATCACCAAGATGGGACTAGCACCGAAACTATGCCGAACGCTCCCTATCAAATGGGTAAAGAAGAAGTTAAGCCTTATTTGAGTGGGTGAAAGGGCTCAAACTCCCTGATGGCTATGCGAGCAATCTGAGCAGATGTGTCGATCCCTAATATTCAATGTTGCAGGGTTTGAAGAGCCATGATTGTCATGTTTTCATGGAGAGGTTGTTACCAATTGCAACCAGGGAGCTACTTCCTCAAAAAGTTTGGAAACCATTGACTGAACTCAGCCAGTTCTTTAGAGATTTATGTGCTTCTAATGTAAATGTGAGTGACATGATCTGGTTAGAGAGAAACATACCGGAAATTCTATGCAAGTTGGAAATGATATTTCCCCCTGCCTTCTTAAATGTCATGGAACACCTTCCAGTACATCTTCCTTATGAAGCAGCGATGGGAGGACCTGTGCAGTATAGGTGGATGTATCCTTTTGAAAGGTACAACAAACTTACATATCTTTCATAGTTACTATGAGATGAATTATATGTATTTTAAGGAAACATCAATGTTTGTTACTTGTAAAATATTGTAGATTCTTGCACCACTTAAAGAAAAAAGTGGGGAACAAGGCACGAGTAGAATCGTCTATTTGCAATGCATACCTAACAGAGGAGATAGCAAACTTCTGTGATGCATATTTTGCCCCCGAAGTTCAAACAAAGTCTAGGGAACTTAAAAGAAATGCATGCCCTGATGTGAAGCACGTTAACGATGTTAACGAACCACTCCCTGATGTGTTTTCCTCAAACATTAAATATGCGCCTAGTGAGGGTCGAAAGAGGTTCCTCAACCAACAAGAGTTTGTTGCGGCGCATGCATATGTTCTTTCAAATAGTGAGTTGTTGGAAAAGTATGAAAGGTATGTACGATTGCACGCCGCTATGTGTATGTACATGCTCAATGTAACTAATTACCTAGTTAACACCTTAAATTATTTGTTGGAAGGTAATTTGAAGAAGACATGTGCCTATCACATCCACGCACACAAATAGGGGATTTGTGGAGCAAATTTGGCAAACAATTTCCCGAATGGTTTAAACGAAAGGTGATCGATCAAGTTTGATTGAATTAGTAAGATTCTAGTTCAACTATCATAATGTTGTCGACTTAAAGTTGACGACTTTGCTAAAATTATATTGTGTAGGCTATCAATTCAATGAAACAGATGATTTCATTCGAGCGTTAGCCTACGGTCCCAACAAAAATGTGCGTTGGTGGAACCATTACTACATTAACAACTACAATTTCCAAGTTCAACGGCAAGGAAAGTCGAACGCCAACTCTGGGGTATATGTCAAAGGAATGCACGGCGTAGACTTCTACGGGACGCTCCAAGAAGTGATTCAGTTGGAATACTTAGGAAAATTTGGCAATTACAAAGTTATTTTATTCAAAGTTGATTGGTTTGACTCCGTCCATGGTTTGAACAAACATGAGCATTACAATCTCGTGGATGTGAACCACACAAAACGATATCGAGTATATGAACCATTCGTGCTGGCATCCCAAGCAATGCAAGTGTTTTATACTCGTTATCCTAGTGTAAGGCGAGAAAGAAACCAATGGTGGGCGACACTCATCATAAAGTCGAGGTCAACGATTGACGGCATTGATGATGCCGCATATCAAGAAGATAGCTCTGAAAATGTTCCAACACTATCTGGCATTGATGAGGACCAAATTGAAGATCGAGATGACTTAAGTGATGAGGAAGCCATGAACGTTAATGCTAATGAATCCATTATGGGGGAAGAGGGAGTGGGAATAGAGGAGGATAATATGTTAGACCCTATTTGTACCGAGATTATTAGTAGTGAGGATGAAGAGGAGTATGAGTAGTGAATTCTATTATCTTGTCAATGTAGATTACTAGTCATTGAACTTTTATTATATTCACAACTTGGTTCAGATTTTTCATGTACTTGGTTGAAGCCAATGCATTCTACTCGTACGCATGCCTTTATATATATATATATATATAAATATAAAAGTTTGGAACTAACTTGTGTTTTGATTTTACCTGATATTAACTATTATATTAGGGGGAGACAGCCACATAGTATTTGGCAAAGAGCAGCTCCGATCGACCCTGCTCTATACCCCAACCGTACACGACTTGAGCGGGGGGAGGATTGGTAAGATTATCACATAAAATCCTATGTACATTTATTTAGAATTGGTTTTATTAACTTTATTTGTTTTTTTCGTAACGATTGCATAAGTTCGCCGATACCCTTTTGACACGGTTTGTTGGAGGGCAAGTTCGTTCCCACCCAAATCCGAAGCCTCCTTCCACATGGCCCAAAGAAGAGAAAACAACTTTGTGGGAGCAATTCTGTGTAAGTAATTATGCAAATTCGGGTTATTATTTTCTTTTACGGAATAGTCGTTTAACTAATCACCAATAAATTACTTTATACAGCGACATTATGTGTGGGATGAAGAACTAACAAGAGATGTGTTTAGTGGGTGACACACCAAATTGTGCGATCGGGCTACTGATACGAGGTACAAGGTCAGGACCAAGAAGAGGACGGACCCTGTACCTCACATGAGCGATGAACACCGTGATGCAATAGAGGAGGAATCTCGAACCGAGGATTTCATTCGGCGGTCCAATGCCGCTAAAGCAAATAGGAACAATGAAAACTCCGCCAATTGCATTACGCACGTTGGCTCGGTTTCGGCAGCAAGTTATATGAAGAAGAAGGTGAATCCTATACTAGCATAATTAATAAATTAAAGTTATATGTATACATTAACAATTAAGAACTCTCTAAACCATTGTTTGCATTGACTATTTTAACTTGTAGATGGCTGAGGGGAAATTCATGACCCTGTCTGAAGTCCACGCTCACATTCACTGTGGGCGAGATCCTGCGGGGAATCCAGTGTGGAGTAACCCACATGATGCCACACTCGATGTAAGTTTCCTTTACACATATTCATAAACTTTAACATGTGTTTTAGATTATATTTGAGCTACGGCGTGTGGCCGTACTTGTATTATGTGTCTTTTGGATTATGTTTGAACTCCGGCGTGTGGCCGTGCATGTTTAATATATGTGTTTTGGATTGAATTTGAACTCTGGCGTGTGGCCGTGCATGTTTAAAGTTTCTTTTCGTTTGAATTTGAACTCCGACGTGTGGCCGTACATGTTTTATGCGTGTTTGGAACTTATTTGAACTCTGGCGTGTGGTCGTGCATGTTTTATGTGTATTTGGATTGTATTTGAACTACGGCGTGTGGCCGTGCATGTTTAAAGTTTGTTTTGGATTGTATTTGAACTACGGCGTGTGGCCGTTCATGTTTAAAGTGTCTTACGGATTATGTTTGAACTCCGGCGTGTGGCCGTGCATGTTTAAAGTTGTGTTTGGATTGTATTTGAACTACGACGTGTGGCCGTGCATGTTTAAAGTTTCTTTTCGATTGAACTTGAACTTCGGCGTGTGGCCGTGCATGTTTAAAGTTGTGTTGGATTGTATTTGAACTACGGCGTGTGGCCGTGCATGTTTAAAGTTGTGTTTGGATTGTATTTGAACTACGGCGTGTGGCCGTGCATGTTTAAAGTTGTGTTTGGATTGTATTTGAACTACGACGTGTGGCTATGCATGTTTAAAGTTGTGTTTGGATTGTATTTGAACTACGGCGTGTCGCCGTACATGTTTTATGCGTGTTTGGAACTTACTTGAACTCCGGCGTGTGGCCGTGCATGTTCAAAGTTGTGTTGGATTGTATTTGAACTAGAGCGTTTGGCCGTACATGTTTTATGCGTGTTTGGAACTTATTTGAACTCCGGCGTGTGGCCGTGCATGTTTTATGTGTATTTGGATTGTATTTGAACTACGGCGTATGGCCGTTCATGTTTAGTATATGTGTTTTGGATTGTATTTGAACTACGGCGTGTGGCCGTGCATGTTTAAAGTTTGTTTTGGATTGTATTTGAACTCTGCCATGTGGCCGTTCATGTTTAAAGTGTCTTACGGATTATGTTTGAACTCCGGCGTGTGGCCGTGCATGTTTAAAGTTGTATTTGGATTGTATTTGAACTACGGCGTGTGGCCGTGCATGCTTGCAGGAAACCTTTCGCCAAAAGTGTGAGGAGCGTGGCATAATGGAGAACTCCCCGGAAGCTAGGGAGTTGTACCTTCAATTGGCAGGGGGTATAAACCCAAAGACCAAGCTGTATATGGTCTTGGGAGTGCGACCTCGTACTTCTATGATACTCCACCCCCCGCCCAGGGTAGTTCTTCGTCAAGGCATGCGGGCGCAACTCCGTCCACCGATGCCATTGTGCGTGATCAACTTGCTGCCCACTCATCCGCCCTCTCCCAGCTTCAAAGCCAACTAACACAAGTTTTCCAACATCAACAACAAGGCGGTAGTTCTTCTTCCCCATCTCAATATCTGAACTTGTCAGGATCCCCGCAATTCCCTCCCCAACCTTGAACTTATGAACTTTTAGTTATTATATATATGTGTGGATATTAGAGTATGAAACATATGTATGTATGAAACTTAGTTTATCTATGAAACATATGCATGAATGTTTAGTATTATATATGTTTAATTATGTTATGTATGAAACTGACAGGTGGAAAAATACGCAGCTGAATATATATATATATATATATATATATATATATATATATATATATATATATATATATATATATATATATATATATATATATATATATATATATATATATATATATATCAATTAGATAATATAATAATAGCAGCGACCGATAATTCAACAAATACAGTATGATCAGTACCTAGTCGATATCAATTAAGAATTATTTTTAAAAAAAAATATTAAAACTGCGACCGATATGTATCCGTCGCTGCGTAACGGTCACTATTTTGCGACGCATAATTTGCGACTGATACGTATCTGTCGCTAATCAGCGACTGATAGATAGCGACCGATACTGTATCGGTCGCTGATTAGCGACGGATACGTATCGGTCGCCTTGCCGTTTATCGGTCGCAAGTTTGGCGACCGATATATATCGGTCGCGCGGTTCGAAAAATGACGGATATACAGCGACCGATACGTATCGGTCGCTGATATCGGTCGCCCGCCCTTTCTTGCGACCGATAGAGCCCTATTGCGACCGATATTAACGGTCGTCGATATTAACGGTCGCCCGCCCTTTCATCGATGACCTAACACCAAGGCCACCGCGATATTAACGGTCGTCGATATTAACTGTTCCTCAAACTGTCCTAGTCAAGGCTGAGTTACGCGATGACCCCGTCATCCAAGACATAAAGGCTCAGCTGAATGTGTTCAAGGATGCTGTGAGCCAGATGCCAACTTTCACCAATCAGTTCGTCGAGTTCGAACAACCTGCTGAAATCGATGTTAATATAGTAGGAAAGATGGACATTCTGCTGAAGAAGTTCTATCCATTTGAGAATCTGACCCATCATGTGTGGGAGTTCAACCGAGTGATGCCACTCAGAGGTGTCACCGCTGAGCATTACAAGCAGGTCTTCCCGTCATCACTGAATGATGAAGCATTGAACTAGTATTATACCCTTCCCTTGGAAGTACGAGGAGATTGGACTGCTTTGCATAAGGCATTTATCGAACACTACAGTAAGATCCAGAAAGATAAGGTGACCCTGACAGACATCATGGCTATTCGACAAGGAGAAAACGAGTCGTTCACAGCCTACTAGGAGAGATGGCATGCTAAGCTGTCTCAAGTGACCAACATTATTCCCACAGAAATGCAGTTGGACACGTTTGACCGTGGTTTGAAACCAAGTATGGCGCAACAATTAGACTTTCATGTAGTCGAGAGTTTTGAATACCTGAAGAAGTTATGTCCTAAGATAGAGGCACGCAAGGAAAGGACTGTTATATCACAGAATTGGAAAGGCAACAATGTGGGGAGAAGGACCACCAGTGCTCCTAAGGTGGCTGAGACAAGCTTTGTACAGAATGTGAATCGTGGTCCGCCCTCGAAGACGACCTACTTCCAATACGATTCATATACCCCACTTGACATGACTTATGCCGAACCTTTGGACCGACTACTAAAATCAAACAAGATTCAGTTGCTAGTACCTAGACCTGAACCTAAGACTAAGGGATCAGGATGGAATAACAGTGCTTATGGCAAGTACCATCGGACCAGGGGTCATGACACAGAGCGATGCTGGACGCTCAAGAATGAGATTGAAAAGATGATCCGTTCTAGGGCACTACCAACGCCCAAAGCTGCAAGTAAACCCAATAACAAAAGCACTCCTTTCCCGAATCATGCTATCTTTGTAGGAGAGGGTACTTTTGATCCATCCAAGTGCATTGACAGACCTAAAACATATAGGTGTCTGTGTACCGCAAGTGTACGGGTCTGTGTAGTAATAAAATATCGTTCTCTCTCAGGGATTTGCGCTCAACCACGCACTGAACTAGTTTACTACAAAGAATGCTAGGTCGATCCAAAGAGTGTGGTAAGGTTTTCTAAACTAAACTAGGAAAACTGAAATTTTTAGGGTTTAACCAGATACTAAAAAGCGTTCAGGGAGTCCACTCTAGTCAATCAATCGAATCGTCTACAATTCCGGTGCAGGTAAAAAGATAATTCGGGGTCTATAATCTTTCTAGGCCTTATCACTTCGATCTTTCGATCCTAGGTGAGTTACAGTAATTTAACTAAATATTATTTCTAACTATTTAGTCAAATTAAAGATGAAAACTGATTATAAATTGACCCTAGGCAAGAATCATTATGTCTAACTATTTTCTAAACCTATTTAATCTACGCAATCCAATTCAAGACTCAAACTGTCATTCTGTTGTCAAGAATCTACGACCAGGTAAAGACTCAAACTGTCGTTCTATAGTCTAATTACCATGACAAACATCGCACGCAGATAAAACGAATAAAAAGATAACCTAACACCGAAACTGTATTCAAATTCAATCAAAGGACATTGAGTTTATCCCCCAAACTAAAGAAATTAGCTACTCATGATACTAGAAATAAACATTGCGAAATTTAAACAAGAACAAGAAAACATAAAAGCAAAATAGAGATAACCGTGTTCGTTTTGGCGGAATCGATCTCTTCGTGTCACCCGAATCGATCTCTTTCGTGTTCTTCGATCACAGGTAACAATCTAATCTAACAACAATGTTTTGGAATTAATCCTAGAAAAAGTATCTAAAATCTACTCTAAAATTCTCCTCAAAAGCTCTCTGAAAAGGCTCGTCAAAATCTCCGTTCCAAAAGTTCTCTCTAAACGGCGTAGAAGAACCCCTTTTATACCCCTGGATTAGGGCATAAAAGGCGGGTTGCGTTTGCAAAACGCAGGCTGCGTTTTGCCCAAATTGTTAGTCTTCCGCGAAAAAGCGCCGGCTGCGCCCCAAACACGCTACCCGCGTTTTCTCTTCTTTCGTTTTGTGAACTTTATGGACGAGACGCGGGCTGCGTTTATAAAACCAGGCTGCGTCTCCTCCTTCCGCCTTGAGTTGGGCTTGGGTCGTGTGATTGGGCCATTCTTTCTTCTCTTTCTTTTCTTCTTGTTCAACTCTTTTTTTATTTTCTTTGATTTTTGCTATTTTTCCTCTAATTCTTCATGCTTTTTGATATAATTTCATCAATTCCTATAAAACATACCAAACTCGCGAACAAGTGTATAAATCACGGAAATTGACATAAAAATACGAGATATCGGATACAAAAAGCATGAAACTGATATGTTTTGAGCCCTAAAAACTCTTTATAAAAACAACTTATCAAATCCCCCCATGCTTAGCTCTTGCTTGTCCTCAAGCAAGTAAAAATTAAAAATAGGAGGATTAGGGCTCAAACAGGAGAAACAGAAACTAAGAAGAAAAGGTGGTGGAAAGAGTTTTCGATAGGTATTCAAAAACAAAATCTTAACACCCCCTCAGGCTAACCATTCTAGCACATCAATTCAACAAGCAAACACAAACATTAGTCTGGACAAGATCAAAACTCAGTTCGAAGTAGATAGGAGGAGATTTTCGAAACCAATAGGAGAGAACAAGTACTTAAGAAGCATAAACCGCCAACAGACTTAAGAATAATGCAAATGTGCGCAGTTGGTTATGGATGTAAGTCAGTCAAAAAGAACAAACCTCACATAGAAAGAAATAAACACTCAATCACTCAATTATGAATATGTATGTGGGGTTTTGCTCATACTCAAACCAATAGAAACAAACTACCATAAGCTTGGTAAGAACCTCGCTCTCCACTACTAGAATGCAATGCACGAGTGACAATCAAAAGGACTTTTCCGGGTTGTAACGAGGCTTAGGTTAAGGGTAAGGAGCGGTAAAATTTGGGAATGAGGAGTTAAGAGCCATGCTTGGATTGATTTTCAATGAATAAAACACTCTAAACTCACCTTCTTGCTTAATGTATGCAAGGAATTTCACCTTTCTCCCTCAACAATATCAAACATCTCAACTGAATAAAACCAAGTCAAAGTTTTCAGAACTTTAAATTGAATCTCCGTAATCACCCTTTTCTTTTTGGAACTCTTTTTCTCCCTTTTTTTTCTTTTTGGTGGGTGATCGGGGAGAAGAAAACTATGGAATGATAACTTCGACCTCGATATATTATATGAATAACATAACCAAACACCATCATTTAAAATACGGGACTTTCAGATTTTCCCAATTCGAAACAATAAGCACAATTCCTCCATACTTCTTATTTTGCTCACAAATACATCAAACCAACTGTTTCTTCCAAAAAACGATAAACTCTCATCCAACCAAGCAAGGCAGAGGGACACTGGATATTAGAGGCCAAGGCTTGTATTGTCAGGGTTCAATCATGAAAGAAGGGTAAACAAAGGCTAGGATGGGCAAAAAGAATGGTAAATATAATGTAGGGTAGGCTATTTGGCTTTGTAGTTTAACAAAATAAAAACGAATGCCTTAATCACTTTGTCACAGCCTGCAATGCAAATATATAGTCTCAAGCAAGATGCAAAACAAGTTCTAGAGATGCAACTAATGGTGGAGTCACTCAGGGAATTATGAATTGATAAAAGTGATCAATTCGTAAATTTGGTAATGTGGACTCACGGGATGGGGCTCAATCAACTAAACTTAGCCCAAAGATTTGTGGCACGCACATTTATACTTTCTAAGCTAGTCAAAGCAGTCAAATGCAGCTTTCATAACTTGACTCAAAATCAGAAGAGTTGAAGGAAAAGGTTTCAAAAACTTTTAGAACTCATCCAGACTTTTCTAAGTGAAGCAAGTTAAACTGAAAGTAAGAAGGGTTTACAAATCATCACCGAAGGTGTTTCCGGGCTTTAATCCTAGTCCTATCCTATATTTTTTTAGTTTTTTTTCTTTTCTAATTTTTTGGTCTTTTGAGTAAAGTGAATGCAAGAGAAAGAAAAAGAAACAAACTAAGAAAAGAAATAAAGGAAAAATTACATGCTCTAACTAATGCAATCTAGGCGGATGCAATTTTGAAAGAAAAACTTAGAAAGAAAAGTTTAAGAAAACGAGAAAACAAAAGAAAAACACACTAGAACTCAAATAAAAGAAAACAAACAAGCTAAAAACTAACAAGAAATGCTAAACTATGAATAAGCAAATAAAAGAAACACACAAAAACAAGAAAAAGCACACTAAAAACTGAAAAATAAGCATGAAACAAGAAAAAGAAAAACGAAAATACTAGAAAAATAAACTAAAAACAGAGAAATAAGAAAAATATTCACAGAATATTCAACCCCCCATGCTTAAACGATGCATTGTCCTCAATGCAGAAGACAACGACGAAGGGTAAGGTCAAGTAAAGGATCAAGGATCCTTAGTCGGTGTGGGAGGGCTAGTATGGCTCGGTCCTGGCGGTGGAGATGGTCGATCGAACATGGCCTGAATGAAGCCGGCAAGGTTTGAGATCGACTCGTCGAGGCGGTCGAAACGAAGGTCAGTCTGAGCCCTATACTCAACAAAACTATCTCTCAACTCGTTGACTCGGTGTTCGGTCCGGTCAATGGAGGTTTGGAGGTCGCGAAAGCGCGCCTCATAGTCTAATTGAGGTTGTTCGGGTTGAGGGTCAGGGTGAATTTCAAGTTCAGGTTCAGGGTCAAACTCGGGGAAAGGAGGCATCCACATCAAGTTCTCAGCGACTTGGGGTGAGGTGTGGGGGTTAGGCACAGGGAATCTAGCGTTGTTGGGCTAGATCCAGAGGCACCGCGAGTCCTTATCAAACTTGCACAAGCCAAAGTAATTGCACTGGTCCCCATCCAAGAATAAGCTACCATGGACTAGGTCAGTGGGATTCCTAGGTGGCCTAAAGCCAAACTGGTGTGCAAGGTGACTAATATAGCCCCCTATGGCAATGCCCTTGTTGGTTGAGGTGGCGATGCTAGAAAGATGGTCAGCTAACATAGCTGCGGGGTCGGCACGAGCGTCGGCATCCAACATGGAGTATAACATATAGCAATCAGCCCGGGTAGCTTTGTTTGAGCTACCGGGCCTCCCGAAAATGCCGCATGAGAGTATGCGGTGGACATACCTCATCTCGGGATTTCTTATTTTGGTCGCAAGGGTGTTGCTAGGGTCCCAATCATCGAAACCTGAGATTCTGAAAAAGAAGCCCTTACCATCCCAATCTATGGGTATAAGGAATGAACTCCTGCATGTTCGTTCAGGAAGGCCAAAGGCACGGGCAAACTCGGACACGGTCATGGTCCTCTCTACCCCGAAAAGTCGAAAACGAATAACCCCATCCCTTCCCTGAAGGTTCACAACTAGGGTCGATAGAAACTCAAGGGTGATCCCCCTATAGGTCGGTTCACCTAACTTAGCTATGTTGGTCATGTGACAACGGTCTAACATCCAATCAACATCATCCAACATACCACAACTACGCAGGAAAGGTTCATGCATGTATTTAGTAGGGACGATGGCTCTTTGGGAAAGAGATTCATACCTTTTCTTGGATTCCCCTTCAAAGTTGAAGGGGTTTGGGTTATCAGAGTCCTTTGAGGGTGTGGCCTTTTGCTTTCCCTTCTCGCCGCGTAACTGCGCTTCCGGCTTCCTCCGGCTTCATTGTTATCACCCGGTGCTCCGGAGAAGCTAGGATTCTTAGTTCTAACCATCTAAAATACTCACAAATCAGTAAAATAACGAAGACAAATCCTAGGTATCAAATAAGCATGATCATAATGCTAAAATTAATACTATCAACCCCCCATGCTTATTTGATACTAGGGATTGAAATCAATATATATCTAACCTAAATTCTTACTAAAAACAAAGTATAACACCACAACTTAATCACAACCAAAACTTAGACCTAAATTCCTCAATTTTATCATTACATTGCTCTCTAAACACATCCAACAACATAATTCTCTCAATTCTGGAACAAAAAGATCAAAGATCAAACAACTCCACCAAGCCCTAATCAAGAGTTCATCCAAAAATCAAACCTAAACCAAAAAATCCTAATCTAGGGCATGATACATGATATAATTTGAAGAAATTACTCAATAAACTTAAGCATTCAACCAAATTCATACCAAGAATGAAGTACATAATCAAAGAACAAGAGGAAGAGTTGAGAATTCCATACCTTGAGTTTGAAGAGGGAAGAGGGATGAAAATTGAGAATTCTAAGTTTGAGAGTGCAAGTGAGAGGAGAAGAGAGAGAGGAGAGCGGTGTGTGGTGGCGGCGCCGGCGAGGGTCGACGACGACGGCATGGTGGTTGTGAGAGGCGCCGGTGGCGCTTGGGTTGTGTCTGGGGGAGATGCTTCGGGAGGTTAGGGAAAAAGAGGGGAAGGTTTGTTTTGAAAGAAAAGAAAGAGGAGGCCGAGCAATTGAAGAAGCGGGCAAAATTTGAGGAAAAATTGAAAAACGCGGCCTGCGTTTTGTAAAAATCAGCGAACTTTGCATGCAGCTGTGACGCTGGAAAACGCTGGCTGCGTTTTCCTACCTGACGCTGCTGCTTTTAATTTTTGCAACTTTTGACTTGTTTTCTCCTTTTTCCTTTGTTTGCTCCTTATTTTCCCTACAATTTAACATACCAAAAATCCCTACAAACATCCACCAACATAAAATTCATTAGGTTAAAAATAATAATTTGATAAAAGCCATAAATTCCTTGAATCTTCATCTTTTTTTTCTTTTTTCTCTACACACTTAAAAGAAAAACATTAGTAAACTTCAAAATTAAAAATTACGCTAAAAAGTAAAAATTTAAAATAAAAGTGCTGAATAAATAAAAATGTGGGGAGGAGTAAATTTCAGATACCAGTGTACCTCCCCGGAGTTGCTTTGTTTAACGTCGTTAGCTCGACGTTACGGACCCTACTCGTCGGGGTCCTTGATTCGTTTTGGAACCGGATCACCATCATCATGAATTATCTTTGAAACTTTCTTCTGAATTAACTTGCCTCTTCGTACTTCATACTTCGTCATCGACTTTCCTAGCTCGATGATCATCGTTCCTTTCCTCATATCCATCTTACAATTGACATCTGAAAGGAAAAACCTCCCTAGAATAATCTCTGGTTCTGGATCTTCTCCTGTATTTAAAATCAAGAAATCAACAGGAAAAACATGTTCCCCTATTTGGAGGGGAGTGTCATATAAGATTCCTAGAGGTTTCCTAGGGGTCTTATCTGCTAGACGAAGAATCTTTTCAGTCACCCTTAATTCCCTATGTTCATATTTCCTTAGGTAAGACTTCGGCAAAACATTCACCTCGTATCCTGTGTCACATAATGCATACTTGATGGGTTTGCCATCTAACTGAACAAGTATCCTAAAGTCGCTTAGGTCTTCCTTTTTAGGTATAATTGAGGGAGTTTTAATTCCCTCTAACGATTCTGGTTTAAGGTAGGTCTCGTCTATACCATGAAAAATATGTTCTCCTAAAGGTTCACGCTCAAGGTTCACCTCCTCACAAGTTATAGCGTTACATTGAGCATTCGGATTAGGAACAGGTTGAGGTGGTAAACTGGTAGAGGGAGTAGTTGAATTAGCGATCTGATTTTCTAAAATCTTATTATAGGTTGATAAAGCCTCCACCTTTTGCATCAAGTCTTTTATGACATTTTCCTGTTTTTGTTGTCCAGCGATAAGGCTTTCCGTCAAGGTTTCTAAGTTAGATTTTCGAGGAGGGCCTTGTTGAGGTGGTCTTTGAGGTGGGGGAACATACTTTTGTTGTCCTTGCCCTTGTCCTTGTCCTTGAAGAGGACCAGTAGGATTGTCATTCCTATAGGAAATATTTGCGTGGTTTATAAGTCCAGGATGGTAAGTATTGGAATTCATATCATAGTTGTGTCTTTGGTTGCCAACATAGGTTGCTGTTGGACTTGTTCATTACTAACTCCACCTGTAGGGCAAGTAAAAGTTTCGTGTTCGGTCGAATGACAAACATTGCAGGTCGGAGGGTTTGCTGGCAAACTCAATCGGTCCATTTTTTGCGTTAAAGAATTGATAAGTGCTTCTTGTATATATGAGAACTTGGTCATTTTGATGTGAATTTGGGGAATATTTGATTTGGTTATGTATTTCTTATACCCGAATTTCCCATATTACACTTGGTTTGGAGTTTGTGAGTTTTGTAGGGAATTTGTGAAGAATCGATGTAAACCGAGCCCAAAAAGCAAGTGTACATCCAAGTTATGAGCTTAAAGGACCAAGAATTGTGGTGTTGGATCGCCCAAGGCCCAAACAATGGCCCAAAGTACTCCTAGGCTCGAAACAAGCAGTGACACGGGTGCCCCAGGAAGAGCACGGGTCGTGTCTATGGCCAGAGAGTGAGAAAATTCAAGAAGGAAGCTGACACGGTCCGTGTCATAGGGAGCACGGTCCGTGTCACATGGGGCACGGTCCGTGCCTACCCTGGCACGGTCCGTGTCTCTCCTGTCTTTTCATTTTCGGCGGTTTTGAAGTGATGTTTGCCTATATTATGCGGATTTCTGGCCGAGTAAGGGGAGGATCATCATTCCACCATCATCCATTTCATGCCCTAATCATATCATTCATCATCCATATTCCATTCCATTCCATGGTTGAAGATTGAGAGTAGATTGAAGATTGAAGAGCAACTCGAACATACTTTGAAGTGGAGGAGCAAAAGTCCTCCATTGTTGATCCCTAGCAAGTTTGTTCTTCACTTGGGTTTATTTCTCATTCTCTCATAGATTTTCATATGCTTTCTAGAATAGATTTCAATTGCTTTGTAGTTTTAAACATGAATTGTGAGTAGTTCTTTTAGTTTAGGGGATGAACCTTTGAAGTTGCTTGATGAATTAACTTTGTTGGATTGAATTATCATGAATTTAGTTTGTTTCAATCTATTTGGTCTTTGAATTGAATTGTTATTGCTTTTGCTTGATCACCAATTGCATGTTAATAGTTTGTTGAATGAAGTACCGAAAGGAGAAGTTTGATTACCCGAAAACCTAGATTGAACTAGTTAAAATTATCTAGACATAGAAGTTTTAACTAGGGTTCTTGAGATAATTAGATCTTTAACCTTGACTAAATCGAAATAACCACGAAAGTAGGTGCTTGGTTAGTCTTGGCAATTCGCTCTAGTGGCAAAATCTCATTGCGAAGTATTCTATGCGATTATCGAACCTTGATTGTGCAAATTAATGAAATGAGAGTTCAATCCACATCGTTGATTCGTTATTTGACTTAGGTTTCATCCCCTGAACGCCTTTTTACCTTGATTAATTTAGAAAAGATTGTGTGAATATTAGTTTGTTTAGTTCTTGATTGTGATTAGATTTAGAATTACTTATTTCAAACCAAAAACGGATCGACTTAGCGATCAATTAGGAGGCTAGTTCAGTGCGTTGAAAGGAAAAGTCCTTGTGGGAACGACCTTGATTTATGCAAAAAATTACAATTTGGTACCCCATGTTTTCTGGTAATAATTATTTGGTACCAAACCTTTTTGTAATAATTTTAAGGTACCCTATGTTTTTGTGTAATAATTTATAGGACCCTACTCCGTCGGACACTTGCCGGAATCATTGAACTGACCGATTTGCCCTTAGCTTTTTGTGATTTTTTAATTTTGGGTTGTTGTAAAATAAGTTGTTTTTGTTTTATTTTTATATTTTAATTTTTTGCCACCAAAAAATGTGATTTTTTGTATTATAAAAATAATGAAAAAAAATTCAAAATTTTGTGAATGTCTTTCTGAAAAGAATTGAAATTTTAATTGAAAAATAATAAAATTGACAAAAATACCAAAAACAATAAAAAGTTTTATGATTTTCTGAAATTTTAAATTAAGTGATTTTCGAAAAATCTAAAATTACAAAATAAAAAATAATTTCAAAAATTTGAGAAAATTTTCATAAAAAGAGTACATCTGGAAAACCACCTGTCCAGATCCACCGCCGTCGCCACCCACCCACAGCCGCTCAACCACCCCACCGCCACCGCCACTCCTTGTCGACCACCACAGTCGCCACCTTCACATTCCTACTCCGGTGGGGATTGTCGAGAATTGAAGAATTATGAGCGACCGACAAATCATTGGGTAACCACCACCGCCACCACCACGGAGAACCCACCGCCGCAACCACCCACCACAACCGCCACTACCAGGCGACTTCTAGGAGACCGGTCCGGCCTTTCTCCGCCTCTAGCACCGCCGGATAACATCAAATACTCAAACTTGTTGAATCCTGAATGCCAACGGAACCTACCAAGCAGCTACCACCGGTGCCACCCACCCCATGCAACCCTCGACACCAAGCGACCACCAAGCCACCGACGCCGCCCCTTCGCCGCCACCGTCACACCATCAAACTGCCTAGATGCCACCTCGCATAGTTCATCTTCTCCCACCTTTTCCCCTTTTTAATTTCCAAAATAAAATCTAAATTTTTCTGATAAAAAAATACTGATTTTAAATATATTTTCTTAAATTTTTAGTTTTCAAATATAATTAGGTTAGAGGTATTCACACTTATATAGAATCAAAAGGGTATAATGGTCACAAAATTATAAGGAAAACAAAAAAAAAATCCCAAGCCGCATTTTTGGCGCCAAATGTCGCCGGCAGCCATTTTCCGGCAGAAGTAGGGTCCTATAAATTATTACACAAAAACATAGGGTACCTTAAAATTATTACAAAAAGGTTTGGTACCAAATAATTATTACCAGAAAACATGGGGTACCAAATTGTAATTTTTTGTTGATTTATGCTACAATTTCACCCGTGCACTTGCGGCCTATCAAGTTTTTGGCGCCGTTGCCGGGGACTTTGTCCCTAGCCAGCCACTAAACGAATATCCTAAGGTTGCCTAAGTCATTTATTTTCTGTTTTGATTTTCCTTGGTGTTTTTGTTTTTGTCTTGCGAGGTTTACTCTACGTGCATGCAAAAAGCTCTACTCTTTGAGCTTGATCCTGAAATCGAAAGAACCTTTCGCTCCCGGCGAATAAGCAAAAGTTAGAGCACGCCCGGTGAAGACAAGAAGAGAACTCCAAGCGAAAGAACACCATGTCCGGCGGTGACGGCGGTGGAGGGCCTAGAATCACGCTTGGCTCCTATGTGATGCCAAATGTCACAAATCAACCCTCCGCCATTAATCCTCCAAGAGTGGCCTCTGACGATTTCGAGCTGAGGAGTTCACTCATCAATTTGGTGAAGGCCAACCCATTCCATGGCCTCCCCAATGAAGATCCCAACCGGCACCTTCGCCTATTCAACCAAGCATGTGAGACCTTTAAGGCAAATGGTGCAACGCCCGATGCAATCAAGCTGCGATTGTTTCCCTTCTCACTTGAAGGGAAGGCTTGGGAGTGGTTGGATGCTCTTCCATCAAGCTCTGCCATCACTACTTTTGACCAACTTGCTAGCTTGTTCTTGGCGAAGTACTTTCCTCCTAGCAAGTTGACGAGCCTCCGGAATCAAATCTCAACATTTGTCCAAGAGCCAGATGAGTCCCTCTATGAAGCATGGGAGAGATTCAAGGACCTCTTACGTCAATGCCCCACCATGGTTTAGAACCATGGGTCCCGATACAAGCCTTCTACAACGGGGTGGATGACAACTTGAGGGCCAACATCTTAGCGGCGGCGGGAGGCAACATCATGTCAAAGACAGTGGCGGAACTTCAAACTTTGATTGAGGAGATGGCGATCAATTGCTACCAGTGGTCAAAGCCCCGTTCCAAGAGGACGGGAGGTAAGTATGAAGTTGATGCTATTTCTATGTTGAATGCTAAGTTGGATGCCATGACTAAGAAGATGGATTTGTTGAATGTGAATGCTCCCCCTCCCCAACCATGTGCGTCGTGTCAATCATATGAGCATGAGATCTTGAATTGTCCTAGTGGGTTGGTTAGCAATGAATCGACCGAAGTGGTTAACTATGTTGGTAACCCTTCTAATAGGAAAAACTTTGACCCTTTTTCCAATACTTACAATCCCGGTTTTAGGTTCCACCCGAACTTTTCTTACTGGAATAATAACCAAATGGGTCAACCCCAAGGACAAAGACAACCCCAAGCACCTCCACCACAAGCTCCCCAAAAGCCTAACCTAGAGGCTATGATACAAGCTTTGATGTTGTCTCAACAACATCATCAACAACGGCAACTTGAGCATCAACAAAGACAAGATGAGGTGATTAAGGCCTTAGCTACTAAAGTTGACCTTATGAGCACCCACACTCAAATGCTTGAGAATCAAATTGCTATACAAGCTGGTACCTCCACTACCCCTCCGGGGATGCTTCCCGGAAAGCCCGAACCTAACCCTAAGGAACAATGTAATGCCATTATTTTGAGGAGTGGGACACAATATGAGGGACCTAGCGTGCCAAATGCCAAGCATGGGGGAGTTGTGGTTGAGAAAGAGGTTGAGAGGCCTAGTGAGAATGTTGTTGGTTTTCAAAGAGGGAAAGACCTTGAGAGTGAGCATTCAAAAGAGAACACCGAAACCCGACCTTCATCTCCACCTAGAGTTTACAAACCACCGTTACCCTTTCCTTAAAGATATGCTAAGGCTAAATTTGATGCAAAATTCGGCAAGTTCTTTAATATGTTAAAGCAATTGAATGTGAATGTGCCGCTTTTGGATGTTTTATCTCAAATGCCTTTGTATGTAAAGTTTTTGAAAGAAATCCTCTCTAAAAAGAGGAAAATTGATGAAATTGAGGAAGTCACTTTGACTGAAGAATGTAGTTCCGTGGTTCTTAACAAGCTTACTCCTAAGCTTAAGGACCCGGGAAACTTTAGTATTCCATGTGGCCTAGGTAGCTTAACCGTTGACCGAGCTTTGTGTGATGTGGGTTCTAGTGTAAGCTTAATACCCTATTCTTTGTATGAACGGTTGAACCTATGAGAGTTGAGACCAACTACCATGTCATTGCAAATGGAGGATCGTTCTATCAAGTACCCTAAGGGTATTTTGGAGGATTTTCCCCTTAAGGTGGGTGATTGCTATGTGCCGATTGATTTTGTCATCCTTGATATGCCCGAAGATTCCCGTACCCAAATCATTTTGGGGAGACCTTTTCTTGCTACCGTAGGGTGTGTCATAGATGTACAATGTGGAAAGATGAAGTTTAGGATAGGGGAACATGAACTTGAGTTTGATTTATTCCGTGATGTTTTGCCACGTGGCGTTTCCCCTTGCTTTGGTGTTGATGTGTTTGGTGAGAAGGATAAGAATGTTGATGGTTTGATTTGTGAAAAGAAAGATGATTGTGTGCATGTAGTGGAGAGTGAAAAGCTTGAGAAATCTCGTGACCATTTTGTTGCAAATTCTTGTGGTTTATTTATTGATAAAGGCCATGAACTTGGCGATGCAAGGGTGGGAATAAAAGAAATTTTGCTCCCACCTAACATCATCAAGAACGTGCCTTATGCTATTAACAAGGGTACGTTGGATGAGTTTTTCAGGTTTGATGATGGTGATCCCTCCATTTTTGAAGGAGGTGATGAGTTTGACCCAAGCTGTGGGGTCAATTTGAAGATATTTGGAGGTACTATGCAATGTGAAGCTCCAAAAGCCCTTGGCTATGGAGTTATGGACTATTCACCGGCTTGAGAGGTACCTTGTCCAGCTTAGGACATTAAACAAGCGCTTCTTGGGAGGCAACCCAAGCTTTTTCGATTTTATTTTCATTTTATTTTATTTTATTTATTTTATTTTTTTTAGGATTTTCTAAATTTTTTCCTTATTTTTCTTCTTTTTATTTTTGATTTTTCTAGATTTGTGTTTTCTTCCTTTGCTTCTCGGGTGATGTTTTGCATTGCGGACAATGCTCGGTTCAAGCATGGGGGATTTGTGTAAACTTTTTGTGGATATGTGTGTTTTGAGTCTTTTTGTTTTGTTTTGTTTTTATTTTCTTTGTTTTCTAGATTTGCTTGTAGTTTTAATTTCCTCTTTTCGTAGTCCGTTTTCGTTTTCTTATTTTCTTATTTTCATTTTGAGGCTTGTAATAGTTTTTAAAAAAAAATTGAAAAAAAATCAGAAAATTAAAAAAAAAAACTGATTGATATAAGATTTGGCGTGACAGTTTTTATTTGACTTGATTTGATCTTGTATAGCCCGTTTGTGAAAGACTGTGAATTGACATGAGTTGTGAAGTTAATTGTTGTGAGAATTGTGCTAGGATAGTAAGACCGATTGCCTTTGTTTCTATTGTAAGAGTGAGTTGTGCATATGCATATCTTTTAAACTGGGTAATGATTGTTGAGCGCTACCCGTGAGTCCACATAAGCCTTAAAGAAAAGACTAATCATTTTTATTAGTCTAATTTCCATGAGTGACTCACCATTGTGGCATCCTTCTTCATTTGCTTTGCATCTCCTTGAAATTGTTATGCGTTGTACATTGACAAGATGATAGAGGCATTAGGATTTGAACCCGCAAGCCTTGACCACCCGTTTACATCATAATATCCTTAGTTAACCCTTTCTAGCCTTGACTTTTTCTTTTCTTGAACCCACATTATGAGCCTTGGCCGATTATATATTTCTTACCCTTAAGCCATTGCTTGAAATGTGTTGAGTATGAAGTTGGGTTGATTGTGGTTACTTTGGTGGTTTGGTTTGTGATGGGGATTGGGTTGAGTTGTAAATATTGATTTGATTCCCCAATTATGTGCATTGAGGTTGTTGGTTGGAATTGGTAGCTTGCTTAGTGTGTGTTGTTTATAAGTGTGTATGTTTCATTCAAGAAGAAAGAGAAAAAAAAAGAAATCAAGAAAAAACAGAAAAAGCGAAAAGAAAAAATCGAGAATTAGGAAAAAGAAGAAAAAGAGAATAAAGTGTTTTACATTGTGTTTCTTTTGTTTTGAGGCAAGTTTCCAATTGTTTGTGGGGTTGAATTGGATTGATTTTAAGTTGTGAGAGTGTATGTATGTCGAATTGATGCGAAACAATTTCAAGCTTTGGCTTTTAGCTCCACGATTCCCAAATATTTTCCACTCCTTACCCTTAACCTTAGCCCCGTTACAACCCTTGAAAGTCCTCTTGATTGTCATTGTTGCTTTGCAAATTGCGGTGGAGAGTTGAGATTCTTAGCAAGTACGTGGTTGGTTGTGACTTTGGTTTGAGTATTTGAGCGAACTTTCAATGATTTTTTATATTTAAACACATGAGAGGAGTGCTTCCACATTCCCAGAAAGTGAGTTTGCTCTTCATTCTTACCTAGTTTCATGCTTAACATGTGCCTTCTTATCTCATTCGGTGATTAAGGGTGATTGGTTGAACTTGATGAGTACCATTCTTGAATAATTTGTCTTCATTTACTTGTGTAAATTGGCTTCTTTTTCACTCTTGGGCTATACTTTAGATTAGATTGGGTTGATTGAATGTTCTATCTTTGCCATCCTTAAGAGTTGTAATTATATAAAAAAGTTTCGTTTTTGTTAATTTTTACTTTTGAGTCTTTTTACTTTTGCTTGAGTTCTTTGAGTCATTTTGTCACGTTTTCTTTTATTTTCTTTCTTTGCCTTTTCTTTTGAGTTTGGACTTGCTTAGGGACAAGTAAGGACTAAGCATGGGGGATTATGATAAGTGCTTCTTGTATATATGAGAACTTGGTCATTTTGATGTGAATTTGGGGAATATTTGATTTGGTTATGTATTTCTTATACCCGAATTTCCCATATTACACTTGGTTTGGAGTTTGTGAGTTTTGTAGGGAATTTGTGAAGAATCGATGTAAACCGAGCCCAAAAAGCAAGTGTAGATC
This sequence comes from Portulaca oleracea, assembly GCA_029582165.1. Lineage (NCBI taxonomy): Eukaryota > Viridiplantae > Streptophyta > Magnoliopsida > Caryophyllales > Portulacaceae > Portulaca > Portulaca oleracea. Next base: position 12,008,564 of record CM055892.1, read on the forward strand.
CAAGTTATGAGCTTAAAGGACCAAGAAGTGAGGTGTTGGATCGCCCAAGGCCCAAACAATGGCCCAAAGTACTCCTAGGCTCGAAACAAGCAGTGACACGGGTGCCCCAGGAAGAGCACGGGTCGTGTCTATGGCCAGAGAGTGAGAAAATTCAAGAAGGAAGCTGACACGGTCCGTGTCATAGGGAGCACGGTCCGTGTCACATGGCACGCGATCCGTGTCTCTCCTGTCTTTTCATTTTCGGCGATTTTGAAGTGATGTTTGCCTATATTATGCGGATTTCTGGCCGAGTAAGGGGAGGATCATCATTCCACCATTATCCATTTCATGCCCTAATCATATCATTCATCATCCATATTCCATTCCATTCCATGATTGAAGATTGAGAGTAGATTGAAGATTGAAGAGCAACTCGAACATACTTTGAAGTGGAGGAGCAAAAGTCCTCCATTGTTGATCCCTAGCAAGTTTGTTCTTCACTTGGGTTTATTTCTCATTCTCTCATAGATTTTCATATGCTTTCTAGAATAGATTTCAATTGCTTTGTAGTTTTAAACATGAATTGTGAGTAGTTCTTTTAGTTTAGGGGATGAACCTTTGAAGTTGCTTGATGAATTAACTTTGTTGGATTGAATTATCATGAATTTAGTTTGTTTCAATCTATTTGGTCTTTGAATTGAATTGTTATTGCTTTTGCTTGATCACCAATTGCATGTTAATAGTTTGTTGAATGAAGTACCGAAAGGAGAAGTTTGATTACCCGAAAACCTAGATTGAACTAGTTAAAATTATCTAGACATAGAAGTTTTAACTAGGGTTCTTGAGATAATTAGATCTTTAACCTTGACTAAATCGAAATAACCACGAAAGTAGGTGCTTGGTTAGTCTTGGCAATTCGCTCTTGTGGCAAAATTCATTGCGAAGTATTCTATGCGATTATCGAACCTTGATTGTGCAAATTAATGAAATGAGAGTTCAATCCACATCGTTGATTCGTTATTTGACTTAGGTTTCATCCCCTGAACGCCTTTTTACCTTGATTAATTTAGAAAAGATTGTGTGAATATTAGTTTGTTTAGTTCTTGATTGTGATTAGATTTAGAATTACTTATTTCAAACCAAAAACGGATCGACTTAGCGATCAATTAGGAGGCTAGTTCAGTGCGTTGAAAGGAAAAGTCCCTGTGGGAACGACCTTGATTTATGCTACAATTTCACCCGTGCACTTGCGGCCTATCAAGAATCAAGTTTAGACGACAATAAAGAAATTGCATTACCATTAAACTTACCTCCCGCCTTTTGGCGGGGTTTAGACCATTGATATGAGTTGTTCGCTAGATGCTCGATCAGACTCGTGATTTGAGGCACAGTCTTGTCCATGAGATCGCCTCCTGCTGCAGAGAAGATGATCCCTCTCGTCGACTCATTCGCTCCATTGAAGAAGGATTGGACAGGAACCCAAGGTTCGAATCCATGCTGAGGACATTGTCGAAGAATGTCCTTAAACCTCTCCCAAGCATCGTCCAATGACTCATCTGGCTCTTGCGTGAATGTAGAAATCTGATTCCTTAAGCTGGTGAGCTTGCTTGGAGGAAAATATTTCGCCAAAAAGGTGCTGGCGAGTTCATCGAATGTCATGATAGAGTTTGGTGGAAGCGAATCGAGCCACTCCCACGCCTTGCCTTCCAATGAAAACGGAAAGAGATGCAATTTGATGGCGTCTTCCGACACGTTGTTGGCCTTGTAAGTGTCACAAGCTTGACGAAAAAGTCGAAGATGTCGGTTCGGGTCTTCATTGGACAATCCATGGAATGGTGATTTGGATACTAAGTTGATCAAGGATTGTCGTAATTCAAAGTCGTTTGCTTGGATGGTCGGAACGTTGATCGCTGATTGCGGATTAGTGACATTGGGAGTTAGATACTGCCCGAATGTCATCTGTCACTGTTCTCCCATCTCTTCTTCCTCTTCCTCTTCCGATTTCTGTTCTTCTTCGTCCGTTTCTTGGTTTTCTTAAAATTCTTTCTCCAGCCTTGCTCTTTTCCTTGTCTCTCGGAGTGTGCGTTCGATCTCGGGATCGTACTCAAAAGAGAAATCTTTTTGCATAAACCTGAAAAAGACAAAAACAAGAATACCTAACGTAATAAAGGAAAATAAAGAAAAATAACAGAAATTAAATAACCTAGTCACCCAGAGCACGTTCGTCCAATGGTGGTTGGGGAAACAAATCCCCGGCAACGGCGCCAAAAACTTGACAGACCTAAAACATATAGGTGTCTGTATACCGCAAGTATACGGGTCTGTAGTAATAAAATATCGTTCTCTCTCAGGGATTTGCGTTCAACCACGCACTGAACTAGTTTACTACAAAGAATGCTAGGTCGATCCAAAAAGTGTGGTAAGATTTTCTAAACTAAACTAGGAAAACTGAAATTTTTAGGGTTTAACCAGATACTAAAAAGCGTTCAGGGGAGTCCACTCTAGTCAATCAATCGAATCGTCTACAATTCCGGTGCAGGTAAAAAGATAATTCGGGGTCTATAATCTTTCTAGGCCTTATCACTTCGATCTTTTGATCCTAGGTGAGTTACAGTAATTTAACTAAATATTATTTCTAACTATTTTGTCAAATTAAAGATAAAAACTGATTATAAATTGACCCTAGGCAAGAATCATTATGTCTAACTATTTTCTAAACCTATTTAATCTACGCAATCCAATTCAAGACTCAAACTGTCGTTCTGTTATCAAGAATCTACGACCAGGTAAAGACTCAAACTGTCGTTCTATTGTCTAATTACCATGACAAACATCGAACGCAGATAAAACGAATAAAAAGATAACCTAACACCGAAACTGTATTCAAATTCAATCAAAGGACATTGAGTTTATCCCCCAAACTAAAGAAATTAGCTACTCATGATACTAGAAATAAACATTGTGAAATTTAAACAAGAACAAGAAAACATAAAAGCAAAATAGAGTTAACCGTGTTCGAATTGGCGGAATCGATCTCTTCGTGTCACCCGAATCGATCTCTTTCGTGTTCTTCGATCACAGGTAACAATCTAATCTAACAACAATGTTTTGGAATTAATCCTAGAAAAAGTATCTAAAATCTACTCTAAAATTCTCCTCAAAAGCTCTCTGAAAAGTCTCGTCAAAATCCCCGTCCCAAAAGTTCTCTCTGAACTGCACAGAAGAACCCCTTTTATACCCCTGGATTAGGGTATAAAATAAGGGCTGCGTTTTGCCCAAATTATTAGTCTTCCACGAAAAAGCGCCGGCTGCGCCCCAAAAAATGCTACCTGCGTTTTCTCTTCTTCGGTTTTGTGAACTTTCTAGACGAGACGCGGGCTGCGTTTATAAAACGCAGGCTGCGTCTCCTCCTTCCGCGTTGAGCTGGGCTTGGGCCGTGTGATTGGGCCATTCTTTCTTCTCTTTCTTTTCTTCTTCTTCAACTCTTTTTTTATTTTCTTTGATTTTTGCTATTTTTCCTCCAATTCTTAATGCTTTTTGATATAATTTCATCAATTCCTATCAAACATACCAAACTCGCGAACAAGTGTATAAATCACGGAAATTGACATAAAAATACGAGATATCGGATACAAAAAGCATGAAACTGATATGTTTTGAGCCCTAAAAACTCTATATAAAAATGACTTATCATGCATCACCGACGAAGGAGTACCTACACTCCTTCCTGAAGATTTGACAACCTTTACTATCAACGGCATTTGGGTTAGTGACGAAGAGGAGTGTACGAAGAAGATCCTAATGATGATTTTTGGTCCGATAAGGAAGAGGAAATTCCACCTAGTACTGCATTCTTAACTAGGTCGGGAAGGCATAACCAGACGAGGGCTGAACCTGAGGCTCCTCCATCAAATCCAAGTCCTACGAGAACATAAGTGCCTGCCACTCCTGGGGATGCTGTCCTTACACAAATGAAAAATACTGTGGCGAATGTGTCAATTTGGCAGTTGATATGTGCTTCTAAGCCGCACAGAGAGCGTGTATTGGGGGCTCTCCAGAACGCCATCATTCCTACCTCCACGAATCTAGAAGCCTTGGTCTCACACATTGCTTCTAGCCAAGGTGCCATCACCTTTAGTGATGATGATCTACCTGTGTCGAAAATGGATCATAACAAAGCCTTGTATTTAACTGCACTTTGCTCTAATAAAGTGATTCCATTAATTTGGTGGATAATGGCTCCGCTGTGAATGTTTGTCCTTGGCGAACTGCTGCTAAGCTAGGGATCCAAAAGAGTCAACTGGCTCAAGATACTGTGTTACTTCGGGCGTATGATAACATCCCTCGAAAGTCGTTAAGAACAGTAACGTTGCCTATCACCTTTGACCACATCACTCAGAATGTGGAATTCATGGTACTGGATACTCCCACCGCTTTTAACCTGCTATTGGGACACCAATGGCTGCACAACTGTAATGCTGTGGCTTCAACACTGCATCAAAAGGTGAAAATGGTCATACACAATCAAGTGGTCACCCTCTCGGGAGGGGCGATCTCTGGGACTTTCGAACCCAAGCAACCAGTATAGGAAGTAGAGCACATCTCTACTGATGTGGAGCTTCACAACTTTGACATGATCGCTGTTATACAGGACGAAGCACCCTTTGACTTCGCTCCTTACTCTAACCTGAAGATTCATGCTATTATGAGAAGACAAGGGTATTTCCCGGGGATGTCTTTAGGGAAGAAACCAGACAGGGTTGCACCACAGTTTTCTACTTCTACTTACTGTTGTCGCTTCGGTTTGGGGTATAAACCAACTAATCAGGAGGTTCATCTCGCCAGGATCGCATTAGCTCGTCACAGAAACCAGTTCGATTCTCCTACGCTGGTGGAGACCGAGCCATATCCGTCAATCTTGAATGGACAGTTCATAAGGCAGGGAGATGATTTCCCTTGGTATGGGTTCCCAGAACCTCGATATATTTACGGTATTCGCATTCCTAGATTAAAGGTCTTCAATGACTGTGATGTCCCGTTAAAGAAAGTTGTCAAGCCTAAAGCAAATGCGCAGTCACCTCTTGAGTGGACTCATCTGTCTGGAGGAAGTATGTTCGGTCTACTGTTTGGCCAGGAAGCTGCTAGAGAAGAAAAGGAGGTGGACTCGATGGTTGCTGTGTTGTCCCACTCTGAATTTGACCCAAGCGCCATGACCTCTGCTGATGGAGATTGCCACAAAATGACTTAGGTCGATGCTGTTAACAATAAATGTACCCTAGTGTTAGGAGAACCTTGTAAGGTCCGGTCTGAGTTGAGCACTTGTGAGTCTGTAAACGAGTCTGAGTCAGCTGGGATTAGCCCTAAGTCTGATAAGTTTGTATCCATTTCTACATTCAATGAAATGAGCATTTCTGAGTATCTCTATTCTTCATCCCTTCTCCCAAATTGTTGTGCTAATAATTATGAATTTGATGCTGAACCTTTAAAAGACTTTAATGAATTAACACAAGCCATGAATGACCACGAGAATCACATGGCACCTGTCGAAGAAACCATCGCCATCAATATGGGGACGCCTGAAACTCCCCGGGAACTGAAAATTGGCAAATCATTAACCCTGGAGGAGCAACAGGAGTTCACCTCGCTTCTAAGGGAGTTCATAGACGTCTTCGCTTGGTCTTACGAAGACATGCCCGGAATCGATAGGGAGATCGCTGAACATGCAATTCCACTCTACCCGGAAGCTAGACCAGTACAGCAACGACCTCGCAGAGTTAAGAACGAGTGGTCGGACAAAATTCACAGGGAAATCAAGAAGCAGTTGGAGGCTAAGTTCATCAGAGCGGTAGAATTCCCGGAGTGGGTAGCTAACATTGTGCCTGTGCCAAAGAAGGATGGAAAGGTTCGGATGTGTGTTGATTTTAGGGATCTGAACAAAGCTAGCCCAAAGGATTGCTTTCCTTTGCCACATATTGACGTCTTGGTCGATCATACCTATGGACATGAGTTACTGTCATTCATGGATGGGTACGCTGGTTATAATAAGATCAAAATGGTTGAAGAAGATATGGAGAAAACATCATCCGTCATTCCGTGGGGAACTTTCTGCTATACTGTCATGCCTTTCGGACTGAAGAACGCTGGTGCTACTTACCAACGCACCGCCACTACCCTGCTGCATGACATGATCCACGTCGAGGTTGAAGTATATGTGGACGACATGATTGTCAAGTCGAAGAAGCGTGAGGATCACATCCCGAATTTACGCAAGTTCTTCCTTAGGCTCCGCAAGTACAACATGAGATTGAATCCACAGAAATGTGCGTTTGGGGTGACTTCGGGAAAGTTGCTGGGTTATATCGTCAGTCAACGTGGAATAGAGGTTGATCCATCCAAGATCAAAGCAATCCAAGACATGCCTCCGCCTCAGACAGAAAAGGAGATTCGTGGTTTCCTAGGGCGAGTGCAGTATTTTAGCAGATTCATCTCCAAACTCACAATGACTTGTGAACCATTATTCAAGAAGCTGAAGAAGGGAGCAACAATCGAATGGGACGACCAGTGTAAGGCGGCATTTGAAAAGGTTAAGGCTGACTTAACCAATCCACCAGTACTAGTCCCGCCTATCTCTAGTAAACCTTTGTTGCTTTATCTCACCATCAGTTCAAGCGTTATGGGTGCTATGCTAGCACAGGAAAGCGATGGTCTCGAGCGAGCTATTTACTACATCAGCAAGAAGTTTCTGGGGTGCGAGTCCCGCTACTCGGAGATTGAGAAGATAGCTTTAGCATTCGTGTGGTCTAAGGTTCGCCACTATATGCTCTCACACACTGTGTACGTGATCGCAGCATGTAATCCGGTCAAATACATCATGGAACAACCTACCATCAACAGTAGGATCGCTCGATGGGTAGTTATGTTGTCCGAGTTTGATCTACACTTTCGACCACAGAAGTCCATAAAGGGGCGTGCAGTTTCTGATTTTCTGGCTGAGTTTTCTACAGGAAGTCCTGACACTGGGGGCTTGGAGTTTAGTGATGAACAAATATTTCAAGTTGAAGAGGAAACATCGAAGCTCTATTGCTGCTAATCAGATGAGATGCGAGGCCGGAGCTCTGTTAGTTTCCCCTAAAGACATACACTTTCTTTTGGCAGCCAAGCTTGACTTTGAGGCTACTAACAATGCTGCTGAGTATGAAGCTTGTATTTTAGGGTTGCGTGTGGTCCTGGAGATGGGAATTCAAAGGCTACAAGTGTTTGGGGACAGAAGTTTGATCGTCAATTAAGCTACTAGTATATGGAAGGTGAAGAGCGAATCCTTGGCACTTTTCCAGCAACATTTGTCCAAGCTAGCTGAGAAGTTCAACCATATTGAGTTCAAATATCTACTAAGGGGATATAATGAGCTAGCTGACGCGCTAGCCAAGCTTTTATCTATGGTCGCCATGCCCGAAAAGGATCAAGCCATAGTAGTGACAGTGGAGAGGAGGACTCGTCCTACTCATCAACAGCTAATGATCGGTTCGGTCAGTACTGATACATGGTTCTTCGATATTTATGCATTTCTGAAAGACGGTTCGTACCCGCCAAATGTTGAGCGTCGAGCTAGGAGGGCTATCCGGTTAATTGCTTCTCAATATTGCATTATTCAGACCGTCTGTACAAGAAGACCGCTACAGGGATAAACCTCCTATGTGTTGATAGGGAGGAAGTGGAGGAATTAATGAAATCCACTCATGGAGGGGAGTGTGGACCGCATATGAACGGCAAAATGTTGGTTAAGAAGATCCAGAGAGCAGGGTATTTCTGGTCGACTATGGAGTCCGATTGTCTCCAGTTTGTGAGGAAATGTCAGAAATGTCAAGAGTATGATGATCTCAAGCATCAACCGTCCTCATATTTGACCACTTTGGCCTCACCATGGCCATTTTCAGTATGGGGAATCGACGTCCAAAAATTTACATAGAGGTACCCTAACATTTGAAGAAACAATTTTTTGGTACTCTAACTTTTCAAAACTAATTTTGGGGTACCCTTACTTTTAGGATTAAAAATTACTAGGTGAATTTCTGGCGAAACTCCGATTGATTCAAATCATTTTCGTTCACAAAAACAAAGGGCATTTTCATCCACAAAAACACTTAATCAATTTCCCGCCTAAAACTCACCGGTGAATCCAAATCATTGGCCGGAAATTCACCTAACTATTTCTAATTCTAAAAGTTAGGGTACCCCAAAATTAGTTTTTAAAAGTTGGGGTACCAAAAAAACATTTCACCAAAAATTAGGGTACCCCTTAGTAATTGTTTGATCGACATCATAGGGAAGATTTCGCCTCAAGGTACAGGAGGACATGAATATGTTTTGGTGGCCGTGGAGTACTTTACCAAGTGGGTAGAAGCTGCTTCATACTAAAAAATCACTTCGAAGCATGTGGCCAAGTTCATACTGAGGAACATCATTTGTAGATACGGGGTGCCACATGAGGCGATCAGTGACAACGGAAGCCATTTCATGGGCGAATTTGCTACTCTCCTGGCCAAGTACAAAAGTCCGGCATCACCATGCTTCTCTCTATCGGCCACAAACCAATGGAGCGGTAGAGGCTGTAAACAAAACTCTGGTGAAAATTATCAAAGAAGATGGCTGTCACTTACAAAGATTGGCCCGAAAAGCTTCCTTTTGCACTATGGGGATATCGAACGTGAATTAGGACCTCAACCGGAGCTACATCATACTCTTTGGTGTACGGGATGGAAGCAGTCTTGCCAGTAGAACTTGTCGTTCCTTCTTTAAGGATCATTGTTGAAAGTCAAATCCCTGAGGCCGAATGGGCCCGAGCTAGGTATAAGGAGTTGGTGTTGTTGGATGAAAGACGACTCTGTGCTTTACATAACATCCAACTTTATCAAAGTCGGATTTCCCAAGCATTCAATAAGGAAGTCAAAGATCGGGATTTAGCGGAAGGAGACCTAGTATTGCAGGAAATGAGGGCAGCCTGTCAGGATCCTCGAGGCAAGTTTGCCCCAAATTGGAAGGGTCCCTACATCGTCATTTCTATCACTTCAGGGGGCGCCGCCCAATTGGCCACACTTGAAGGAGAGGAACTCACTCAGCCTGTGAACTTGGATCAGTTGAAAAGATATTATATTTAAGCCTCTAAGGGTTGGTATACTTAGCTACTTAGACATGCATTGTCTTATAAAAGCAAGCAACCGAACTGCCAACAGGCCACTTGCTTATGAGAGAAAAAAAAAAGAGAAAAAAAAAGAAAAAGAAAACAAAAGAGTGAAAAACTATAGAGTGGTTGACTTGAAAACCTCTTTGAGGCAGGTCAAGCAAAAGAAGAGTACAAAAAAAATGATGAAAAAAAAGAAAATGAGAGACTAACTTGAAAATCCTTCGGGACGAGTTAGGTAAAAGGAGAGAATAAAGGTGTTACAGCTGACGTTGTGCTTTTGAAGGACGGAAAGAAGAAGAGCATGGCTTGTGTTGATTCTTATAAAACATAAATGTAGTACTTTACTTCTTATATCAATAAAAGGAGTACATCTTTTAATACATTTCGTTTTATCAATTTTCTAAAGGAAAAGCAACAAATGAAAATATATGGCATATGCATTTCTTTCATTACATTTCTTTCTCTCCACCCTACTTATTTAAGTACTAAGTCTAGTCCTAGTTGAGTTGGAGTCGATATAGGCTCATTAGTGCTCATTCGGTTGGATTCGCTTGTTTTTCCTTGCTTGAGTGCGTTTCTTCTTTAGATCCCGACCCAGTTTCGTTAGCCACGATGATACTTTTCAGCTTCAGGGTGTCTCGGAGAGGCGAACGCGACATCCTTTCACACCAACGGCCAATACCAACGGTGATAGCAAGCCAGCTACGATAGGCATCCGTCGAAGTGGTGGAGATACGGTTAGGAGCAGGTGCTTCCTTTCCAGCCCGTTTCTTCCAGTATTTGACCCATGATTCAATGATCGACCCTTGGAGATGGGTAAGGTCGGGAATCTCGCATGAGAAGGGGAAAGTCTTCAGAATACCCCATTTGCCGCATGACTCGATCGGGGAAATAATATGTCAGCTCCATAAGGCCAAGCAGAGTGAGGTGGGCCGCCTTGCGAGGATGGCTCGAGAAGCATGGTACTTTCCACCATTGAACCCACCTACGGACTTCCTTGTGGTTCTTGAGAAAGACAACCCATTCATCAAAATTGCGACGGGTGTCGAACTTCCTTTTGCGTTGGCAAAAGTTTGCTAGTTCCGAAGAAGTGATGGGAGAAAAAACCATGTCTAAATGCTCCATGAGCCACATCTACAGGTGGAGCAAAGAAAGTGAGAATTTTGGTTGCACAAAAAAAAATGTATTACAACCAAAGCAAAAAGAAAAGAAAAATCGACACATGATTCCACATGGACCACTAAGATAATCTAGCAAAATCAGAAAAAAATAATATAAAAGAAAACAAAAAAAAGAGAGAGAGAAAAAAAAGAAAAAGTGTCGATACTCACTTGAAGTGCGAGAGGACTTCCGCGAAAGGTCTGCGTTGTTGCCAATGAATCGAGGCCAAGGAGTGTTTCGGCAATCATCATCGGAGCAGGGTTATAACCTCGAGACATCTCATCTATGACATGGATGAGAGAGATAGGTGTGAAACCCGAACCACCGTGATAAAATAAAAATTCAGAAAGAATGCAAAATACCAAACCTCGCACTCGCAACGCTGGGTTGAGTCTAAGGGCCTCAGCTGATTGGAAGAATTCCACTAAAGCTTGCAAATTGACGGTATTGCCAACCAAGATGTGTCCCAATGCTCGATGATTGAAATTCATTAATTCCTCGAATTTTTCACGATGATTGTGAGCGAAGGAAGGAGTTGTCGATGGAGCGTAAAGGTCGAACTTGAGCATGCAGTCCCACTCTTCAGGAAGAGGGCACAATTCATTCCAAGAGAAGCAAAAGACATGGAACTTAGGGTCCCAAAAGGTCAGGGCCGTTTTAAGGAACCCCCAGTCAATTTTCACATGCTTGAGGTTCAAAATCAGGGAAATGTTGTAGTAAGTAAGAAGCCGTTTCTCGGGTTTGGTGAGTGTGGTCATCCATGAGTTGAGTTTCCTTTCGAAGGCCATGATTGTAAGCAAGGGAAAAGGGGTTTGAGAGAGAATAAGATTGGGATAAAGGCTCAAAATGACAAAGCAAGCTTATATAGCTTCAGTTCTGCCAGTACAGTTGCTCAACTAGAGGCATGGGGATGTACATGGCATCCGGCAACATGCATTCGGATGAACCACGGTGCCTGGCACCGTGTGTAGGCCGATCGGCCACTACAAAGGGGATGAACTCATTTTGTGAGTTCACACCCCTATGTGCATGCATCCAGACGTGTTTATGCATGGGTGGCTACGTGTTTGCAAAGTATTTTATTTTTCCTTTATGGATGTAAAAATGTAATTTTATTTTCCTCTTATAGTTTTAGAAATTGTGATTTTCATTGTACATTATTCTCTTCTTTTATTTCTCCTTTGTAAACAGTCAGGGGTTGACCTAAAAATAAATAAAATGGGGAGCTTGCATGTTGTATCATTAGAGAGTCAAAATCACATAAAATCGAGTCTGCCTGATTGCATCTTAACTGCGCATTTCTTTATTACATGGCACTTCTTTTACATTGCATAAGAAGAAAAAAGAAAAGAAGGAAAAAGGGAAAGCCTTGCCACAATGCCAAGAAGTTTCTGCCAAAACCGCCGCTACCAAACAAGCTCCTGACAGTAGCTTCAGCAAAAGATTCTGGCTGTGGATCGTCCTGAATACCAAAAGGACCGGACAGAAATTGGCTGGAAGGCATGCTAGGAAAATCAGAGCCTGAATAACCGTGGCTGAAGCCAGGGGGCTGACTGTAAGGGACGATAGATTGAGCATGATACTGAGGCGCCCATGGACTAGGCACTCTCTCCATCAAACCTTGGAGTCCATTAGATTCCGAACAGTCTTCTACCATGAACTCCGGGATACCAGGAGACCTTCTCCGCGAAGAGCTAGCAGAGGGATCGCATGGCACACTCATCAGATCTTGATCCCTGCGCCTAGATGGTCCTGAATCTCCGCGAAAACCCCTGCTACCCGTTTCTCCTGCTGAAGAGTGGCGAGGAGGACGTCTTGACGAGCCCGCAGAACGTAGCAAGCTCACATGAGAGTGAGCTTCATTATCTTCATCACCAGCAGCTGGCATCGGACCTTGATATTGGCCGTTCTCGAAGTTCTGGTCAATGAACTCTCGAGCCGTGATACCTTCCCTTAACAGGATGCGGATGTGGAGTATGCTTGCTACACGAAAGGAAGTTCCATAAGAATCAAATGGTGCAAGATGAAGGGTGGTCAAATATGCAACTTACCGGGTTTGCATCAAAGAACTGCAGTATTTCATGATCATTAGGCACAAGAGGGATGAACCCGAAAACCATATTTTCTTCCTCCGCCTGCTCAGGTTCCTCTACGTGCTGGTCCAGAAGAGGGTCGTAATATCCTCCCAGCTACAGAAGGACGAACATCATTAGGATGCCAGAAATTCACAAGTGATACAGAAACGGAAGAAATGCTAACACCTGAGCAAAAGCAAGGCGTCCTCTATGTTGAAGAGCCGCTTCTTCCAAGTTATCCATCGGTATCACGAGGTTGACTGCTGGTTCACCAACCAGCAGCCGAGCTATTTCATCCGCCGCCAAGGCTTGCCTATCAAAGATAAGTTCGGGAGGATCCATGGGAACTCTGGGAGGCCATTCCCCAGTATGTTGAAAATAGAAGCGTTCCCCCAAATAGAAAGCAAGACCAGAAGGACCTTCCAACAACAAACGGCGCTCGCTTCCTTCCCTTGCAAGGCGTATGTCATAATGAAGGTCTCCCGCATTGTATTCATTCCATGGGAATCGGACGATGTCCTCCTGCAGCGACAGTCGTCCCCAAAAGCTCGAACAGGGAAAAGGAAAAACAAAAAAAAATGCAAGACATACCGGTCTGAGGTTGTCAATAATCCTTCTAAGCCCATTCAAATCCTTGAAATGGAATTTTGACCGACGGTAGCTTGATGATTCTAACCATTGTCGAGCAGCAGGAATGCACATATCACCATTGTTGGTTCCACCAACTACCGGTAAGAAATAGGCCATAACCCACACCTGTACACCAGGGAAGATCTTTAAAAAGAAGTTTGCACCTTACAAATTTCTAAATGGAAAAATTTTGGAGCATACCTCCAAGACTCGCCAAAGGCTGCTCCCCAGGTTGAGCCTCTTAACCTCCGTCGCTCTTGTACGCGCCACTGTGTCACAACTGGTGGGCCGGCAGGAAACCCGCATTCCTCTGACTAAATGGGCATAAGCAGCAGTCGCCCAGTTAAAAGATCTCATCTCGCCGAAATTCAGGAGATGATGCCCCCAGGAGAGAGTAATGGTGTCTCCACGGTTTGCAAAAATTGTTGCATTGATGAAGTGCACCAACACGATGAATTGACGCTGAGCAAGTGGAAGGCTCCCAAATCCTTCACTTTTTATAACGGCCGCTAGATGTGTTTACTGCAGGCCGCCACTTCGTCCCGCCAACGCGACGACGGGTTGTAAAAGCGCACGAACGCGAGGGTCGACATCCCTCTGAAACTCCAGTAGCTGGCCGCCCCAGCTAAGACCTGTAATCATCACAAAGTCAAAAGGAGTAAGCATCATCTCCCCAATCGGGAGGTGGAAAGAGTTTGTAGTATCCCAGAAACGCTCTACGATAGCTCGGCCGTATGTCCTCTTGCCGCTACGAGTCTTCCATGCCCTCAAGCAGTCTAGAAAAGGGCCAAAACCAGCATCCCTCACAACACTTGAATAAAATACGCCCACCTTCGCATGGAAGGACAAGGTTATTACACCCTGAATGCTCCTACATGACTTGAAGGAGTCTTCCTACAATAAAGTCAAAAGAAGAATCTAAGGGGTAAAGTACTTTAAGCAAAATTCGAAGTAGCTAAGGTTGCTTTAGGATTCAACTTAAAAGTACAGCAGTAAATAGCATGCAAAGCAACTGCAAAAGCAAAACATGCTATATGAAGGAGCATACCGAGTCATGAGAGTGAAAGAACCATGCGTGCTCATCTTGGCGAAAGACCAATTGAGCAGGAATGAAATCCCTGCTAGGATACTCTCGATGCACTGTTCTTGCATACGGACATTCTTGAACCGCTGGTTGAGTAGCACGTTTGCGTCCCCTCCGAAAGAAAATCATACTTTTATGAAGGAACTTCAAAAAACACCCAAAAGATTTTCTAGAGAGAGAGTGGGAAGCCAAAATGCAAAGGCTCGGATTTGGAGTAATGAAAGAATGTCGAGCTCAAGCCCCATTTATAGGCAAAGTAGATGAGCTCCCACTGCCATGTGTCAGTTCACCAGTGGTCCCTAGTAGAGGCCGATCGGCCTACAAGACCAACCACAATTATTGCATTGAATGGTCTCCTACATGGCCTGCAAAAAGCTGCATTGTATGAGCCAAAAGATTCCTCCCAAGAGTGTAGGCCGGTCGGCCTAGGGAAGGAGAATCCCTTGTCTCTTCTTCTTCCTTTGTCACCTTCCCAATGGCATGCATCTTCCCAAAGCCATGCATGAACAAGCCAAGGCGTGCCCAATAAGAAGAGGGTACCCTTTTAAAAGTCAAAAGCATCCATTCCCCAAAAGGGAACAAGTCCCCAATGGCTGATCAGCCGCAACCCGAGGTAAGTTTCTCGGACCGAAATTTATAATTCATCAGAACTGACGAAAACCATTTTCGCATTTTGCAGAAAAATAAGGGCCACGATCAGTTAAGTCCCTCAGCATTGATATTGCCATCATCATCATCATCATCATCATCATCATCATCATCATCATCATTATCATCCTGAGCCATCGGCAGAGTTTTGGTGAAGTCTCGACAACTAGGGCCATCGTCAGAGTTTCCATGCAGTCCCAATCCTGAGCCATCGGCAGAGTTTTGATGAAGTCTCAACCCCCAGGCCATCGACATCGCGATCGATGAAATCCTTCGGCATCAAACATGCCAAAAAAATCATCAACATCGACACCGGGAAATGTTAGGTTTTAGGTTATCTATTTCCTAAACAGATACAGATTAATTGGCGGAATATTCATAACAATTATAAAACAATTAATCACAACAATTGCAAAGGATTTAGTAATTATACCTGATCGCTAATCCGGCTGATGAAGAGGTTGACCTTCGAGATTCCAATGCTGAAATCCTCTACTGAAAGTCCACGTAGCACTCCGGGAACCCGACTACTAGATCGACCCGATCGAGACGAATCTCAATCTAAGATGTATGTGAGATTGTTTCGGAAACAAATAATGTTTCCTGAAATTGGAACTGCAAAACTAAAAGAGAGAGGAACTCAGGAAATCACCCTGGTATCTCTCTAAGAGTCTCAGGCAGTTCGTGTGTAATAATCTCTCACAGAGACCCCTTTATATAGTGTTTAGAAAACCTAGGGAAAGGGTTCAAAACCCTAAAGGGCCGACTTAACGCAACGGCGCGCTTCTCAGGCCCAACACGGTCCGTGTTGAAACAACACGGTTCGTGTTGTATCCAGAAGGTCCATTAACTCGGCCCAAGGACACCACGGACCATGGTGTCTTAATACGGACCGTGTTGGGTCAACACGGTCCGTGTTGAGCCTAGTTCGGTCCGTGTTGGGCTAATTTCTCACATAAATCAGTTTCCAACTTTTCTAAATGTAATACAATATTACTTAGGTTACATACATTGTTCCAGGGCACTGACTTGTGTGACTCAGTAGGACCAAATAATATAGTTGTAATTAAACAAATTCAATTACTAATTATAGAGGTCTTTAGCAAGACATATAATTACTATATTACTTTGGTTTAATCTCCGTGTATATCGAACATTGTCGGGACATTCCCAACAATCTCCCATTTGTCCCACAAGTGTTCGATTCCTTAAATTCCCTTGTCACTTACTGTCTCGAGTTCGGATAAGGTAAGCTAAAGTCATCCTTATGTAAGATCCGAACGTTCCTCGATCTCCAAGTTAGACTCTGAAAAGCAAATGATCAACTATTGATTCATCTAAGCTCGGCCAATCATTTTCAGTCCAATCTCACCGAGTGGCCAATAAGACAATTGTCCCTAATAGGGAGGACAATGTCATCTTGTTCAGACACACATTCTCAGATGATCCAATCAGAACCTGCATAATCGCCTTTATAGCCTCCATCGAAAGGCGTTTGACGCGCTCCAAAGTCACAGCAGATCATGCAGTCTTTGTACTGAACTCAGGATTCAGGAATTTTGAGTAGTGAGAGCTCTTATGACATTCCTAACTTAAAGAGCTCCCACTGCCGGTCAGTTCGGTAGTTGTTCTCAACAGTACCCATGTGATTGATTTATGATGTCATCACATCACTATGATCACGAAACTTGATCATCACCTCAATCCTACATTCTAATTGTGTTCATATTATCACTGTTCCTACGTGATAATACAGTTAGGAACCAGGTCGAGTGTCGACCAAGACTAGCGTTATCAAATTCACTAATGGGGTTTCAGAAATCGAACATCATCCAATTTCCCATTTTGAATGCGCTAACCTTTTTGGAAATTTACATAATTCTAAACCACAATTAATGTAAATTTTGGAATCTTATTCTTAATGATGAATCAACAAGGTCATAATTCATGAACAATTCAAGTAAGTTTGACTTGTTAATATTTCGGAATGTGTTCAATACCTGTTGCCCATGCATGACTATCATGCTATAACTACAATAGCGGTTTAGTATATAATACTTGTAATGAACCTCGCACATATACCATCTCACTAATGATCTTTCATTCAGGAAGATATTTTCGGAACTCATGTTTGGATTCACAGTGAGCTTCAGTTCCTTTGCTTGAGTGATGGCTCCTATCAACAAGGCTCCATTTCTCTCGCAAGGCTAGAAACATCACCCAGTTCTGAAACGAACTTCACAATCCTAACAGTTTCTGTCACGGCTTCTAAAACCGTGTCATGCTTGTCTTATTTTGTAGAATTAAACGCATGTCATGTTAGGAACTTCTTCCAGTTCACCTCAATACCACTCAAAACAAATCGTATAATATTCTCTGACCTTTCAGATAATCATATTTCTCTGTCATAAGTGTAGCATCAATGCAACTCTTCACACTTAGCTTTTATCAACCACTTTAGACTTAAGTTTACCATACACAATGGGCTTTGAACATTTCGTGGCATACATTAATCTCACGCCTGAAGCATGAGTTATATGTCTTATCCTTTTTAGATCTTCTTATTGTTTTGAGACAACCAGATTCCCTAAGGATATGCCATGATTTATGGAAGTTAATCCATTCTCGAAGTGGGTTGAACTATTCAACACCTAGACAACTTTAATTCAAACAATCAAAATCTTTAATCTATTATTATAGATCTTGTCTCCAAGAAAATTCTTAGCCCCACCAATCCTTCACTTTGAAAATTATTTCCAAGTCAACCTCAGTAGAAGCAACATTGGAATATTCTTCAAAGAGGCGATGTCAATCACATACTGATGTCGTAAAACACATTGCTCCCACTGAACTTCTTGTAAACACAATATAATCTTTGGCACTTCCCAGTATGTCAAACCTTTTTGATATCCTGGTCAACAAGGTCAATGATTCCAACTCCTAGAAGCTTCCTTAAGATCACAGATGGTCTCTTGAAGTTTACAAGTATTCCAGCAAAAGATCACTCAGTTGTGTCAAGTACACATCTTTCTTCAAAATCTTATTTTGAAGTCAGTCTTGATGTCTATCTTAATGAACCCATATTTTGCCTTAAAACCCTCCTATGCCTGATGGTTCACACCTTCAAACAAATCAGCCAAGTTCTAAACTTGGTTGCATACATGGAGCCCATTTTAGATTTTATGGAATCTTGTTTTGCTAAAGCTTCTTTGATGTAGGTAGAGTCATTACTTTCTAAAAGTAACATCTCACGCTCATCTATAGAAGATCGATATCTTTGTGGATGACTGAGTTGTTTACCTGACCTTGCTTGGAGTAACGTTCATGACACCTCCTCCTCAACGTTTTGAGGCACTTCTACTGCCTCAACCTCGTTCTTAATTTCCCGACCAATAGGAAAACTTGAACTAGGATCAAGTAGTGGAGTTTTAGGTGATGATTATAGTGTTTTGTGTCTCTTGAACTTCGAAAAGTTCAAAAACTCTCCGACTCTTTCTTTTAGAGAATAACATATTCTCTAAGAAGAAAGCATTTTGAGACACAAACACTTTCCTCCACAACAGTTTATGGAAGTGTACTCCTTTCTTTCAGAAAATGGTTCAATAACCTCCTTTCTCTAGTGCTTCAGATAATCTTTATTCAGTAATTAGAGCTATGGTTAACTGCGTGTATCCCCAAAAGGTAACAGGCAATGTTGACTCAACCATCATTGATCGCACCATATCTAATAAGGTGTGATTCCTCCTCTTAGATACGTCATTGAGATGTCGTATTCCTAGAGGAGAGAGTTATGAAACAATTCCACATTCTCTGGAATGGTCAGTGAAATCTTGGCTCAAATACTCACCTCCTCAATCTAATTGAAGGATTTTGATTTTCTTGCCAAGTTGGTTTTTGTACTTCACTTTGAAAATCTTTGAACATTTCAAAGAATTTGGACTTGTGGCGTATTAAGTAGATATACCCATATCTACTAAAATCGTCACTAAAGTGATGAAATAGTACAGTAAACCTTCTTCTAGCACTAGTGCTCATAGGCCCACATACATCAATATGTTTGCATCCTAATAAGTCATTAGCTTGTTCACCGATTCCGATAAGAGGTGATTTTAGTCATCTTACCCATCAGGCATGCTTTTTACAAACATTGAACTTTTCAAAGTTTATGTTTTCCCAAATCCTGCACTATGCAGTTTTCTAAATGCATTTCTGATTAATATGACTTAAGCCTATGGTGCCAGAATTATGTTTCATTTGAGTCATTTGTTCAAACTCTTGGCTCAACTATTAGCATCCTTTCGATCGTATGTAGGTGCTCTCATTGTTTCGCCAAGACTACTTCATTTTGGAAATCTTTAAACTATTTTAACATTCCAGCTTCAGATGAATATCATAGACATGAATCACCATGTGTTATTTTATTCATCTTTGAAGATTTGAAGTAATTCATCTCTTGTACTTGTGCTCAATTGGACTACATACATCCATATGCATGAGTGTTTGTTGGCACGTTCACCCTTTCTTGTAAAAGGTACAGTCATGCTTTGCAAACATCACATGTTTCAAAGTCTTATTATTCAAAAGTCTATCACTGTGACGCTTCCGAATGCGCTCTGATTTGCATGGCTTAATAGATAGATATAAGATTTATGTTTGAACATGAGTTATTCCTATTAAACCTTTTGGTTTCGATGTGTTGGGTGTGTTTATTCGAGATCCTCTCTCTCTCTCTCTCTAATTGAGAGTAAGTAATACTTATAATGAGAACATAGAATCACCTATAAGTTTCTCTCATAAGTCTTGAGGAAATGGATAATCAACCAACTCTTCATAAGAAACTACAACTAATTGCATGTTCTTATTTGTAGGCTGACTTTCATCCTTCAAAACACATCTACTTTGCTGTAGATCCTGCACATTTGCATAAATGCGAGTTTCACAGCCGATATCTTATACTCAAAATGGGTTTAATAAGTGTAGTGTGTATTATATACGCATTTGCCTAGAATTGAAATCATATCTCAAGTCTTCCTTATAGTTATTCACGCTCCTAGTGTCATACATGATCTGTGTTAACCGGTTGCTGTCATTTGTTGGGTATGTACAACTGTTTGTCCTTACCTTTCCTTTGACTTCTTGTCTTTGATAGATTTCTTAAATGTTACTTTCGCCTTCACTAAAAGACTATCTTTGGTTGCCAATCTTTTGGCTAAAGGGGATCTGAGGTTTCTCATGTTTTAAAATAGTCAAATTATTTTAGAACATGAGTGTCATCAATTGGCCTTTATCCAGCTTAACCGAGACTATCTGGTTATTGGTTTCATATTTTTTTCATATTTTATCAACTCTAACTAGTTCGATGAACTTGCTTTTGAGTTGGTAATATTGAAATCCTTCCTCTAATCTTCAAACATTTTGAGTTTAAAGTCGCACGAATACTATGACATTACATGTATTCATTTGGCTTGATTGACCTCTTAATATTGATGCCTAGCTCAATGTTATATCAAAGACATATTTCTTTTAATCGCCTCCAAGACAATCTTGCGATGGCAATGCCAATTAAGGAATTGGTGTAATTGTTTCTCTTTTTCAAGGAGAAAACAATATTTTATTAGTGGTGGATGTTTGAGTGAAAAGACATAAATAATTCTACGAAACAAAATTGGTTCACTTTATTTATTATTCATCAAAAGAAATTAAACTAATTTTAATTTCAAATCAAAACACTTTATTAACTCTCACTTAGTGTTTTAATTTTACCAAGACTCACAAGACTCATGGGCTCAAGTGGACTTTGGCCCAACAAAACTCGATCCCATGCTATCTTTGGTGGATCATCTTATGATCGATCATTCAAAATGACTCTTGGCAAGAAATTTGTATCGAATACAATATTTCTCTTCCTCTACTCTTGGCCCAAAACTATTTTGCTTGGTAATTTGAATTGACCTAACTCCCACACCCTACTTATTAATGATGGATAAATAATTCGCTTTGGCTTTCTTTATTTTTCCATCTAAGTGGTTTTTCGATAGGTTCAGCAATAATTCAATTTTGAGAGTATGTTTTATTATCCTAAGCATGCAATTCTAGGTGAATTCTTTCGAAAAGCATAAAAGGAATAATAAAACAACATGCTATAACAAATTAAAGCATAAAATAAAACACCTAGTATGGCCAACTAGACTTAATCAAACTAATTTAACTAAGCCTTGACAGTCTTCAAGAGACTCTTCTTGGATTTTGCAACTTCCTTGGATGGGCTCCCACTCAAATCACCACCTCCATTGCTGTTGGGCTCCCACTCGAATTGATGTCTCCAATTACAACAGATTTACAAAGTGGACCTCACAATTGAGGCCTTACATGAATTAAAATAAACTTAACTGAAAAATTTAAATTTAAAATTAATTCAACGACGGCACGCAGGGCGTATTTCACCCAACCCGATATGCAGACAGGTAAAACCGACTATCTATGGCCATACTAAAAGCACATGCAAACATGTAATATTGCAATAATTATATCAAATATAACACATACTTAAATAACAAATTATAAAGGCATACATAATTGCAACACAACACTTATAAGGAAACAAATACGAAATATGGTTTCCTAAAAGATTGCATGATAAAATAAAAAAAATTCCAAATTTATCTTAATTACCTAAACAGATTTAGGATTTTATACCTATACACACAAAATACTTGACTTTCCTAAAATCAAGAAGTCTAAAAAATACTATATCTTTTAAAGTTATTGTAAGTTTCCTAAACTTTACAAACTAATAGATTTTATGCCCATTAACTGATTTAGTAGTAACAGGATTAAATAATTAATTTTTAAAATTAATTACAAACCCTAAAATACACGAATTCACCAAAACTGCTGGCAACACGGTCCGTGTTGGATTAACACGGTCCGTGTTGCTTTCCAGTTCGGTTAATTTCGTGAATGAAAAACTTAAATAAAATTATCATAACTTATCGAATTTAATAATTTCATATTATAGTGTTATCTAATAACACAATATGAACATTTTCCAGAATTTTAACAATTTTCAAAAGATTATAAAATTTTATGGAATTAAACATTTTAATTCTCCGTTTAAGAGGAAAATAAATAATAACAGTCCGATAAGTTTAAAAATCAAATTTTATAATTTTCTAATACAGTAGATTCATCCAATACGCTACTGTAAAATTTTCAGATTTTTATCAAATTTCTAAAATTAGAATAAAAATCAGAGAAGTAAACAATTTTACTTTTCTGTTAATCTGTAAATTAAAGTAAAATTAGTTAACGGTTTCGAAAATTCACGAAAATTTTATCCATAACAGAATGGTTACCCAATAACCTACTATAAAATTTTCAGAAAATTTGCAGATTTCTATAAATTTAAAAATTCAGAGAAGCAACAAATTTATTTCTCTCAGATCTGAAAATCTAAATTAAAAAATATAATTTGAACGGATAAATTAACGATCAAAGTCAAACGTTGACTAACATTAACACCGGAAGACTTTTTTTTCTTTTTAATTGGGCGTTACTGCCGTATCCCCGAAGGAATACAAGGCAAGAAAGGAAAACTAACTAATCATTAATTACTTCCATTTAACAACCAAAAGAAACTTTCAATTTCTAAGACAACATAAACTAACATTACTACTCAAGTCTAAACATAAACTAAACTTATTCTCAGGACTAGCTTCGACGTCCTCACTGCTAGTTCCCATTCCCATCACAGAACTCTTCACCTGAAAACAAAACATTTAAAAACATGAGGAGGACTCAATAATGTCTACCCCTAACTGTCAAAACAATTTGAAATCCATTTCAATTCATTTTTGGGGGAGAAGTGAAAAGTCAAATCTTTTCGCAATCAACTTTCTTTCCTAACCAACCATAACCATCTTTCAGAATTATTAAGCGGGCGGACCTTACTTATTTGGCCCTCGAAGTCCAAGACTTCACAATAATCAAATCACAATCTCAATCTTAATATCAACCTCAATAATTCACAATCTCAATCATACGGATGGCCATCCATTTCACATGCGTGCATAAAACTAACCCCGGGGAAGTAGCACCTATCAGGCATCCCTGATCTCTTGACAACCCCCCTACAGGATGCCGAGAACCTGGTCTTCGGGGGTGTTGCCCGAACCCGCATTTACGTCACATTAATTTGTTAATCAGGTTTAGTATCATACCATTCCAACTCAACAATCCAATCCAATCCAATCCCAAATTTCCAAAAACCATTTCCAAACACACACATAAAGGACTGTCCAAATTTTAATCAACTCAAAAACATAACTGGACATCCAAAAGAGACAGCCAATTTTACCATAAAATCCCTTCGTGATGCAAACCGTAAAATAACTTAAAAATCAACCAAAACAATTAAAGTGCATCCCAACGGGATTTAGGACATAGACATTACCTCTAATTCTTCACTTCACTTCACTTGACCTCCACGAACACACTTGAGCTCACTAAAACGACGCGGTTTAGATCGTGCCTAGAAATAGAATAATTCTATAGTTAAAAACGTCTCTCGAAGTTAGTACTCACTACATTATACTTGACCCCACCCTAGGAACACTATAAGGTTCCCATCATTCAAGTAATAACATATTTGAACTACACATCACATTCATATAAATAACATATCCATAACAATTGAAAAACTGGACAGAATCCAACGCGCACATAGAACGGACCGTAACTTGACTTCCCGACATCCTATGGGTATGGTTTTGGACTTTCTGGAAACCTCGAGATGTCTACTAAAACTCTTATGTTGATTCCGAGACCTAAAACACACCCTAAGGTCTTCAAAAATAGCCAACTATAAACCCTATCCAGTTCTGACCTAGGTGTGCTATTTGGGTCATAACTCAGAATATACATCTCCAAATCCCGATCCGCAAAATTCCTATGAAAACTAACATCCTAAGGTATTTTCAGACCAAAAGGTAGGGCTAAATATTAATTACACGATTTATGGTGACCAATAGAGTATGACTCATAAATTCTGTCCAAACTGACCTATCTTTAGCTCGGGGTTTTTTGGTCCTACTTTAACCACGCTGTCCCAGGACTCTAACTTGGGTCTTTAAACAGTCCACTTAAGGTCAAATACCTTTCCATTCACCCCCTAACACAACCAAGGTCAAACTATATTCAGACTAACACCAAATTCTCACATAAACAATTAAATTTTCAAAATAAACATTTACTTTAAAAACCAACCATAAAGATCACAATAAAACTCAAATTTTCGGCATCGAACCTTATGGAAATAAACCACACACAGCAAAGGTACTAAACCTTCACTCATACAAAAATTTAAAATATTTCTAGGTGAGAGAAAAACAATAAAACTCATAATAAAATGTAATATACTATAATAATCAATAACAATACGATTTCCGCATCAAAGATCGAAACTTTACTAAACATAATATAATTTAATTTGCAAAGCAACCAAGGAGATTTAGAAACACCCTTTTAAGAATCATAATAAAATAACAAAATTGTGAACTAAGGTTTTTGACTCGACTCTCAAAATAAATAAAAGTTCAATAATAAAATTGAGAATTAAAATGCAACTCTATTTAAAACTCAATCACATGCATCATTACTCCATCATAACACATGAAATCAAATTTAACGACTTGACCGAAACCTAAATTATGCAGAATCTAATACAACACAAACTCTTAAACATGAAATATCACCACATACACTAGTTATTATTTTTCATACATATGAATAACTAATAAGAACATTATAATCATAAAAACATGCTTGAACCAGAACATAGCATATATAGCTTGCAACTCATATCAATTATTGATTCTCTAAACTCACCCTAATCAACCCTATCACAATTCTCGAACAACAAACAGGAACATCATGTATACTAGCTAATTGAAATCAATGTAGCAGCAAGATGTACACTCCAAAGCATACTTAGTGAAAAAGTAATCAGATTATAACACATTAATAACCTTAATCATACAAATAGTAACAGAAAAAGAAAGAAACAAAAATAGGTGAAACAACTTAGGGTTTTAGGGTTTACATAAACTGGGCAAAGCAAGCGGCAGCGGACGTCGGCAGCGGTGGTAGCGTCGGGGTGGTCGTCGGTCGTTCAGGCGACGTCAGCAGGTCACGGTGATGGCCGGAGTCAAGGTAGGGCGATGGCACAGCAACGCGATGCGGCGGGAACTTCGTCGCACGCGCGACGGCCTCGGCGAGTGCGACAGCATGCGTTTCGGTGGTCGCCGGTGTCCAGAGTCGACGGGGTTGTCGGCGGGAAGCGAAGCGGCGATGGCGCACGCGGTGGCGGACAGTGGTGAGAGAGAGAAGATCGAAGGGAAAGGAATAGAGAGAAGGTGAGCGTTGTGGTCGCTGCGGTGGTCGAAGCGGCTAATGGAGGCAGTTTCCGGCGAGGCGGAGGCGACAGCGGTTACAGGCGGTGGTCGGTGGTGGATGCTGGCGGTTGTTGGGATCCACGGCAGAAGAACGAGAGAAGACGAGGGTGAGGTTTTAGGGTTTTTAGGTTTAGGTTAATTAGGAGTAGTTTAAGAAATTAAACAACTTAATTAACTTAATTAAACAAAAAAAAACTTGGGCAATACTCATGTAACCGTTCACTAGCACAAGATTAGGGAAATTTTTTTTAAAAAAAAAACAATATTAATAATAAGATTAAATAATACTAATAATAATAATAGTAGCAAGAATAGTAATAATAATAATAATAATAATAATAATAATAATAATAGTAGTAGTAGTAGTAGTAGTAGTAGTAGTAGTAATAATAATAATAATAATAATAATAATAACATAATTAACTAGATAACTTAACACATAATCATCAACTATTAACATGTAATTTACCAAAATACACCCCTATTCCCATGCATAACCATTCACGTAGAAAAGACTATATTACTCTTAATAATCCATCGACGGTCCTACGAGCTCAAGTGTTAACAATTTAAACACAGAAGTAATTAACGGACGTAAAATAATATTAACGACGTCACGGTTATTATAATTGGATTTTCCGGGGTTTTACATCATTACCCCCTTAAAAGAAGTTTCGTCCTCGAAACTTAAACTCAACACCAATGATCTGCGGGTGGAACTAATGATAGCCTTAGCCAAAAACTCGGGGTTTTACAAAAATATTTTCCCTAAAAGTATGGTTACCCAGTAACCTACTGTAAAATTTTCAGAAGTTTTACAAATTTCTACAAATTTATAGAATTCAGAGAATAAACTAATTTTATTTCACTTTAGATCTGAAAACTTAATTAAAAATTCATTTTAATTGGAAAAAATCTACAAAAGTTATTGAAAGTCCAAAACACTTCCAGACACCTCCAGTTAAAATTTTAGAAAGTTTTGAATTCGTTTGATATTTTATTTCTATTTTTCATATTTACCGTAAATAAACTAAATCAGAAAATAATTCTGCAAAACCCTATTTTGCGAATTTTGACCTATTTCATGTATTGCCTACTGTTTAACAATATTAAACAAGATTGTTTCTAAAACATTCAAAATTGAATTAAGTTTATGTCATATCTAACGATTAAACAAACATAAAGTCGATTAAATAAAGACAATAAGAAATAAATAATAACAAAGCATGAAATTTTACAATAAAATTCCATATTTATTATCATGAACAGTAAAGATTAAAACTTTCATAAAGATTCAAAATTTAGGCATAAATCTACTCTAGCATATTCATAATATAATTCAACTATTGACAAAATTACTTATGAATACAAGTACAATACTTTAGCATGCAATTGGTGGCTCTGATACCACTGTTAGGTTTTAGGTTATCTATTTCCTAAATAGATACAGATTAATTGGCGGAATATTCATAACAATTATAAAACAATTAATCACAACAATTGCAGAGGCTTTAGTAATTATACCTGATCGCTAATCCGGCTGATGAAGAGGTTGACCTTCGAGATTCCAATGCTGAAATCCTCTACTGAAAGTGGAACTAATATCTATGTAAGATTGTTTCGGAAACAAATAATGTTTCCTGAAACTGGAACTGCAAAATAAAAGAGAGAGGAACTCAGGAAATCACCCTGGTATCTCTCCAAGAGTATCAGGCAGTTGGTGTGTAATAATCTCTCACAGAGACCCCTTTATATAGTGTTTAGAAAACCTAGGGAAAGGGTTCAAAACCCTAAAGGGCCGACTTAACGCAACGGCGCGCTTCTTAGCCCAACACGGTCCGTGTTGAAACAACACGGTCCGTGTTGGACTCTAGAAGGTCCATTAACTCGGCCCAAGGATACCACGGACCGTGGTGTCTCAATACGGACCTTCTGGAGTCCGTATTGGGCTAATTTCTCACATAAATCAGTTTTCAACTTTTCTATACGTAATACAATATTACTTAGGTTACATACATTGTTCTATGGCACTGACTTGTGTGACCCAGTAAGACCAAATAATATAGTTGTAATTAAACATATTCAATTACTAATTATAGAGGTCTCTAGCAAGACATATAATTACTTTATTACTTTGGTTTAATCTCCGTGTATATCGAACATTGTCAGGACATTCCCAACAGGAAAGACTGGAACCGACATTGGGAAAGACCAGAAAATCAACCCCAAGAGCCATCGGCATCGTGATCGATGAAGTCTCTCCAACGAGTAGAGCATCATTTTGGTCGAGATCACCTATCAGCGCAAGTTCGCCAACCGCGACACAGGACCTAGCTTCCAAGTCAGCCCACATCTTCAAGTAGGATATCGATAAACGTCCGAGATCATGACAAGTAGGATGTCACCAAACGTCCGAGATCACCTCAAGTAGAGCATCAGTCTTGCTCGAGATCACCAATCGGCACAAGTTCGCCAACCGTAATGCAGGACTCAACTTCCAAGCATCACTCCAGGCTTTGCACCCAACAAAGTCATATCCTCGACCGGTGTCCATCAAATCAAGGCCACTTTGATTCTCGTTCTATCTTCGGACTCAATCAAAGTGGGGGCACCTGTAGAAACCGGAAATTTTGACATATAAAATAGCATAAAAAGAAGAGCGGAAGAAATAAAAGAAGATTAAATAAATACGTGCATTCTACATGTATTTGTTCACTTAAAGCTACATGCATGATCACATGTAGTCCATCCTAGCTACATGCACATTTTTTTACATAAAAATGGATCTATGCAAACCCTACAAACAAGAGCTAGAGGTCGCGAGATCAAACCCTCACAAAAGTACTCAAAAAACACTCCTAAAAGCTAAATAATATATACACTCTCCATCCAGTGTGAATGGCAGCTTCCCTAGGCAATTTACCTTCACACTATCACCGACCATGCATGCATGGACGAGGAGAATCCCTCCCCCCTGGAGCACTGGCCGACCGGCCTACACAGCGTCAATGACACGTGGTCAATTGACCACGTGCTGCCATCCACTCTAAGTTCACCCCCTACTGCCCTAGTGTTTTGTGCCAAGCTCGGAGATTACTATGTGAGTGCATGCATGCATATGTATCTCTACTCCCTCCTCCTCCTATAAATACTACCCTTCTCCAAGTCATTTTCACTCATTCACTCATCAATTCACCAATTCATTCATCATCTCTCCCTCTCTAATCATCCTCTCATTCTCTCATTACTTCTCTCTACTTCTCATACTCTTATATAATCTCTTTTATCATACTATCATCCTATTATTTTATCATCCTTCTTATCATCATCATCTTCCTAATCTTTTCATCATAAAAATCCTAAACACATATCCTATTCTTATCCATCCTAAGCTCCACAAAAAACTCTAGCCTAAACACATTCAAAACCACAAAAAGGAGCCTTCTTATACCCTATTTTCACCCTCTTTCTTATCATCCCTTTTCCACCATTTTCTATCATTATCTCGGCACTTGTAGAGGAGGATTCTAAAGATATCAAGGAGGATTCATCAAGCATTCAAAGGCTAGGCAAGGTCTTTTCCCATAAAGTAGCAATGTAAGCCCTTAAGTGTTCTTTTTCTCTTGTAAATAATTGTATATTTGTACCTTTTATCTTGTATTACATTCTTGTTGCATGTTCAATGAAGTAATTTTGTAAAGTATTCCTTCAATTCCCTTCCAAACTTTATCAAAAGCACATTTTAAACTTTTATAGAGTCTTTCCTTTTGTGAGAGGCGAACTCCTAAAGTTTACTTTTCGAGTTCGTAGTCTTACCCCCGGATCCATTCTTGGGTTTCGCAAGCGGAGTCTTTCTTTCTTTTTCTTTTGGTTTTTTCTTGGCTTTTCCCTTAAAAAGTCGGGTGACGACTCCCATTTCGCAATAAATACATCGAGGATTGCATAAACTATGGTTAAACATGGTTTTACAATGTATCGATGCAACTTTAGGGTTTCTTTCTTATATTTCTAAATAATATTTGAATAAATCACTCTCTTCCGAGCCTAACATTTAAATGAGCAAATTGGGTTAAATTTAGAAGAGTTTGGAACAAGTGGACGTTCACTCTTAAAGGTTTAATTCAAGGACTCATAAAATGCCTAAGTAAAGGGAAAGTGATTTTACAAGATATTATTCATAAAATGTGAGTTTGATTTTCCTTAAAGAGTTTTCAAAGGTTAAACCCCAGCACGAATCAACAAATCACACCCCCAATCCAAACGTGCACGTTCGGAAGCCCGAATGGCGAGGAAAAATGTCTATAGAGGGTCAAGCTTTTACGCTCCAAGGAGATCCCTTCAGTGAAAGTCCTTTGGATTAATCACTCCACGACAAAAGTTACATGGGAAACCGAAGAGAACAGGCGAAACAAGTAACCCCATCTGTTTTAAGGCAAGACACCGAAGATAAGTGGGTAGTATTTTCAAGTTTCAAGGACGAAACTTCTTTTAAGGGGAGTAAGATATAATAATCCAAAGAAAATCACCCCCTTAATACGTATTAATTAGTTTAAGTAATCAAGGTTAACGATAAATCATGAATAATTAAAGCGAGTGTTCCAAAATTTTGTTTTCCTAACCAAGTGTGTGTTTTGAAGTACTTGAACAGTGCAACGATCGTCAAGTATATCAGTTTAAACTTTCTTTTCTTGAGAAATCTCCTCCGATAATTTTTATAGTGATCCTGATCGTATCTGTATCCGTTCCTAAGATCGATTTATCGAGTCTTCCTTTATCCAAGTCAATTTAGGATTATAATTATGAAGATCACGGGGAGGTGTATAAGTATATTATTTGAATTACAAATAATATTTTTATGCTTTAATAAATTTAAATAATTTGGGAATTAGGGAGATATAATTATAAGAGGGAGAATTAAATGAATCAAAAATTCATCCCCATTTGGGGCCATGGGTGATGTAGATTTGGTCCCAAATATACATCATGGGAGCCAAATGCTTGATTTCATACAAAAGGAGCTTCAATCAATCATGCTTATCACACGTCCAAACAGCTTCATCAAGGGAGGATCGATAATTTGCTCAATAACTCAAGATCCGTGAAGATGTTGTGAAAGTCATCCTAGCACCAAATGATCTACATCAAAGGAGCTTCACAATGGCTTTTGAATCTTGGAATTTGGACAAGGAATGAGCAAGTTATCATAGTTTTAATCTAGCTTATGTACATTTGTATCTTTATGATGTCATACTTGTTTAGGATGATGTAAGCTAGATGCTCTCTATTTTCTTGATTGTACACGCCTAAGGGGGCCTTCAATTAGTATAAATAGACCCCTTAGGGTGCTTTGTAATCCATTCAATAATACAAATACAAATCAAATTCAACATGATGTTGTTTTCTCTTTAGCTTTTGTGCTAGTTTTGTTTCTCTTGAG
Organism: Portulaca oleracea; assembly: GCA_029582165.1. Classification (NCBI taxonomy): domain Eukaryota; kingdom Viridiplantae; phylum Streptophyta; class Magnoliopsida; order Caryophyllales; family Portulacaceae; genus Portulaca; species Portulaca oleracea. The sequence goes on from CM055892.1 coordinate 12,039,210, forward strand.
GGAGATTCATCTACTTCTAGCCTAGGGTTGGCATCCTTGGTGGTGATAGGTAGAATTGAAGAGTTCTTGAAGGTGGTGTGCCTATATCCTTGAAGATTCTTCACGCCATTATCAACGTTTCATTCATTCATCAATTCGTTCATCATTCCATTTGTGAGGTTCTATTCTTGTTTCATTGATCTTGTTTTGTTTCAATCTCAAGATTCATTTGAATATCATTCAATCATTCAAGAAACTTACATTCCATCCATTTCCACATTCATATCATTCATTCGTTCGTCCATTTCATTCATACTATCCATCCATTCATTCTTTCTTTCATTCAAACTTAAAGAACCACGTAAAAGATCCTAAACTTTTGTATAATTTGATCATCCTTGGTCTCATTATACATCAAAATTGGTATCAGAGCCTAGGATATTGAATCTTGTGGTTCTTGATATCATCTTTTACAATCTTTCCATCACAAATCCATTCCCCATCATCTCCATTACTCGTGCCCCATATAAACCCCACAAAGAACCCCCTAAACCCAAACACAATCTAGCCTAAACACATCCAAACTCTCGTCCCTACACCCTAACCCAAAACCGTGAGTTTCTTTTGATCTTTTTGAATCAAGATTGATGGCTAGTAGAAGTACTCCAACGGATCCACCCACGACTTCCCAAGAAGATGTAGAGTTCATGAAACAAAAGATCGTTTACCTCACCGATCAATTGAAGAAGTATATGCATCTTCAACATAGAGAGATGAGTGATGATTCCTTTGTTAGGAAACTTCAAGAAGATGAGGAGGATGCTCAAAGTGAACGAAGTGTACGTCCAAGGAGGGAAGAACGTTTTGACTTCAAAGTTGAAATCCCCGAATTTGATGGTAATCTTGATCCCGAAAACTTCTTAGATTGGATGCAAACTGTTGAACGTGTTTTTGATCTTAAAGAAGTTCATGATGAGAAGAAAGTGAAGTATGTGGCTCTTAAGTTGCGAAAACATGCGTCCATTTGGTGGACTAATTTGCAAAAGAAGAGGCAAACTAAAGGGAAGGACAAGATCAAAACGTGGATTAAGACGAAGAAGAAGTTGCAAGAAAAGTTCCTACCACCAAGTTATCTCCAAGATAACTATTACAAATTGCAACGTTTGGTTCAAGGAAGTAAAAGTGTTGAGGAGTACACAAAGGAATTTGAACATCTCCTTTGGCGTTGTGATCTCCAAGAAGATGAACCACAAACTTTGGTACGTTTCTTATATGGTCTTAATGATTGGATTCACAATATTATTGAGTTACATTCTTACCAATCTTTGGATGAGTTGAGTTCTTTGGCCTTAAAAGTAGAAAGGCAAAGAAAAGAAAGAGGAAAAGAGACCATAAAGTACCAAACATCTTACAAACCCCCACAAAATTCACGTTCCTACATTCCACAACAAAAACCCACATTCCCCACAAAACAACCAAACACAAAAGCACCACAAAATCAACCCCCATCCATCCCCAAACCCCACGTCCAAGAATCAAAAGCCTTAGCCCCAAGAAGGTGTTTTCATTGTTAAGGCTTAGGACATTATGCCTCGGAGTGTCCTAATAAAAGAGTTGTATCTTTGGTGGAATATCAAAGTGCTTTGTATGTTGAGCCAGAGTATCATGAAAGTGAAAATGAAGAAGAGGAAAATGGCACCATTGACGTGAATGAGGAAGAAGTAGAGGAGGCGGATGAAGGTGAAATGCTAGTAGTAAGAAGGGCCTCAAGTGTTGCTTGTGTTCCAAACGAGCAAGAACAAAGGGAGAACATCTTTCATACAAGGTGTACCATTCAAGGCAAGGTGTGTTCTCTAATCATTGATGGAGGAAGTTGCACTAATGCCGCTTCAACAACCATGGTGAATAAGCCTACAATTGGAGGTTAGTCCACACCCATCCCCCTACACAATTCAATGGCTAAGTCATGGGAAGGGAATTCGTGTGGTTCACCGTGTCCTAGTAAGTCTTTCCATTGGTAAAAACTACAAAGATTCTATTTGGTGTTATATAATTCCAATGGATGCTTGCCATATTTTGCTTGGGAGACCTTGGCTTTTTGATAGGCATGTCATGCATGATGGAAGAATGAACACCTACACGTTTGTTCTCAACAAAAGGAAGATCACATTGGCTCCTCTATCACCATCATCGATCATACGTCCCCAACAACAAGAACAAAAGGAGGAGACTAACATTGTGACATTCATGAAGGTCGAATATCATGAGTTTCAAGAGCATAAAGATCTTATTCTAGCCAACTTGGAGGAAGAGGAAGCATTCCCAACACATGAGCATGCACGCCTCAAACCTCTTTTGGAACGTTTCAAACATTTGTTCCCAAAAGAGATGTCGAATGGATTGCCTCCAAGAAGAGATATTGGGCACAAAATTGATCTTGTTCCGGGATCTATGCTCCCCAACAAGTCGGCCTATCGAATGAATCCAAAAGATGCTCAAGAAGTTCAAAGGCAAGTGGATGATCTTTTATCCAAAGGCTTGGTACGTGAAAGTTTGAGTCCATGTGCCGTTCCCGTTTTACTTGTTCCAAAGAAAGATGGGTCTCAAAGAATGTGTATGGATTGTCGAGCTATAAACAAGATCACAATCAAGTATAAATTCCCAATTCTACGCCTTGAGGATCTACTTGATGAGTTACATGGGAGTGTTGTGTTCTCCAAAGTTGATTTGAGAAGTGGATATCATCAAATAAGGATTCATGAAGGAGATTAGTGGAAAACGGCATTCAAGACCAAGGAAGGGCTATATGAGTGGCTTGTGATGCCATTTGGTCTTACAAATGCACCATCTATAGACCTGTCAATACGGGCGGGCGGGCAGGTTACGGGTCGGTCGTATATCGGGTTCGGGTAAATACGGGTTGGGTGTATTTCGGGTTCGGGTAAATACGGGTCGGTTGTATTCCGGTTTCGGCCGGTTTGGGTCGGGTTAACGGGTCATGATCGCCCTTTTTCTCAATCACTTACAACTAATAAAATTGATTATAATTAGTCAAAGACACCTATGTAATGTACCATTCCATTCCAAGTTCGACCACCACGATATGTCATAGTTGTATAGACATATTACTATACACCTAAGTGACAAAATTTGGCAATCTTCAAGTCTACAAGTATTATGCGGTTTACGTCAACAATCCATGAATAACAGTGTAACGCCCCGACCCCCTCCCGGGCCGCAGACATTACCGATAACCGCTTCAAGGATCGCTGACTAGCCCCACAAATCACCACGAGTTTTTCCAGCATGCTTCGTCCTCGCTCACACGCTGCCTGGGAAAACTTCCCAGGAGGTCACCCATCCTTAGACTACTCCCAGCCAAGCACGCTTAACTGAGGAGTTCCCAACGGATGAGCTACCATAAAGAAGGTGCACCTTGGTGATATGAGTAGTTGTTTCAATCCTTTTAAGCCACACTTTAACCACATATATTGGGTGTTACAGTCACCCCCACTTAAGCGCACAACGTCCTCGTTCTGCCACAATCCAATCCATAATCTTTGCCCCGCTAGGTGACTTCCCATGGCTCTCCCGTCCACTGGCGCAACTCACGGTCGTGGGTCGGCTCTGATACCATCTGTAACGCACCGGCCCCCTCCCGTTTCGCGGACATTACCGATAACTGCTTCAAGGATTGCTGACTGACCCCACAAATCACCACGAGTCTTTCCAGCGTGCTTCGTCCTCGCTCACACGCTGCCTAGGAAAACTTCCCAGGAGGACACCCATCCTAGTACTACTCCCAGCCAAGCACGCTTAACTGAAAAGTTCCCAACGGATGAGCTACCATAAAGGAAGGTGCACCTTGGTGATATAAGTAGTCATTTCAATCCCTTTGAGCCACACTTAACCAAATACCCAGGGTGTTACAATCACCCCTACTTAAGCGCACAACGTCCTCGTTGTACCACAATCCACTCCAGAATCTTTGCCCCGCTAGGTGACTGCCCATGGCTCTCCCGTCCACTGGCGCAGCTCACTGTCGTGGGTCGGCTCTGATACCATCTGTAACGCCCCGACCCCTCCCGGGCCGCGGACATTATCGATAACTGCTTCAAGGATCGCTGACTGGCCCCACAAATCACCACAAGTCTTTCCAAATGCTTCGCCTCGCCACACGCTCGGGAAAACTTCCCAGGAGGTCACCCATCCTAGTACTACTCCCAGCCAAGCACGCTTAACTGAGAAGTTCCCAACGGATGAGCTACCATAAAAGAAGGTGCACCTTGGTGATATGAATAGTTGTTTCAATCCTTTTAAGCCACACTTTAACCACATATCTAGGGTGTTACAAACATTATTTATGAAATATATAGGGTTTTGGGATGCTAATATACTGAACTTTTAGGGTATTGGAGAATAATACACTGAGCTTTGACCTTGAACAATAATACACTATTTTACTGAAAGAGAGGAGAGCGACGGGACTGCAGGAGTTTGAGGGTTCACTGAAAGAGTGAGTGAGTGACAGTGTTAGAGTTTTGTTTTGGTCATTTGTTATTTGATTATTTCATTTGTATGTCTCTATCTACGCATAACTTTCCAAAGTCCCCCAATATTTTACTTTTGGACCTTAATTTTCATGAAATGGGTCCATTTTTTGGCACAAGGCCAAAGTAGACAAAACACTTAAAATTAAAGTGTCTGACCCAACGGGTCGACCCAAACCTGACTCGACCTAACCCGTTTTTTACCGGGTTCTTTGCGTTGGGTCATTTTCGGGTCACAGGTCGGAATTTCGTGTTCAAAACCCATTTTTTGCGGGTCGGTTTGGGTCAGGTTTCCTGGTCGGGTCGAGAATTGCCAGGTCTAACCATCTACTTTCATGCGTTTAATGAATCATGTATTGAAGCCTCTTATTGGCAAATGTGTTGTAGTTTACTTTGATGATATTCTTGTGTATAGTAGAAGTGAGCATGAGCATGTAAAGCATCTAGAGTTGGTTATGTACATCTTGGAAAAGGAGCAACTCTACGCCAACATGGAGAAGTGCCACTTTTTCTCATCCAAGATCGTGTTCCTTGGATATGTTCTTTCAAAATATGGCATTCAAGTTGATAAGGAGAAGGTGAAAGCTATTCAAGAATGGCCTACACCAACATCTATTCATGAGGTACGAAGTTTTCATGGTTTAGCTTCGTTTTATAGAAGATTTATAAGGAATTTTAGCTCCATTCTTGCACCTATGACCGAGTTGTTGAAAAAGAAGGAGTTTTCATGGAGTAAAGGTGCTAATGAAGCTTTCGAGTTGATTAAGGAGAAATTGTGTCATGCACCTATTCTTGCATTACCTTGTTTTGATAAAGTGTTTGAAGTTGAAGTTGATGCAAGGAGTTGGAATTGTACCCGCGTTATCTCAAGAGGGCCAACCTCTTGCATTCTTTAGTGAAAAGTTGAATGAAGCCAAAAGGAAGTATAGTACATATGATAAAGAGTTCTATGCAATTATAAGAGCTCTTGAGCATTGGCGACATTATCTTCTTAGTGGTGAGTTCATTCTACATAGTGATCATGAAGCTCTTAAGTTCATTCAAGGACAACATAAGTTGAATCCAAGACACGCCAAATGGGTTGAGTACATGCAAGCGTTCCATTTTGTGATAAAACATAAAGCGGGTCATCTTAACAAAGGAGCGGATGCTTTGTCAAGAAGGTACTTACTCACTCATATTCTTGATTCAAGAGTCCTTGGTTTCGAACATATTAAAGAGTTGTATGAAAATGATGAGGATTTCAAGGAGGTTTATGAGCTTTGCAAGAAGCATCCACACCAACTCTTTCATATTGAGCATGGATTTCTTTTTAAGGGAAATCAACTTTGTATTCCAAAGAGTAGCATTCGTGAATTGTTGATCATGGAGGTCCATGGAGGATCTTTGGCGGGTCATTTTGGCATTGAAAAGACATATCTTATGATGAAGGAGCATTATTTTTGGTCTAGCATGATCAAAGATGTCGAGTATATGGTAAAGAGATGTAATACTTGCAATAGTTCGTGAGAAAATCTTGAAGTATACACAAGATGTAGCTAGTAGAGTGAATAAAACAAGGAAGAAGGTTGTGTTTGAACCAGGAGATCTTGTTTGGATTCACTTGAAGAAAGAAATATTTCCTTCTAAGACGAAAGGTAAGCTTGCACCGAGAGGAGATGGTCCTTATGAAGTCTTGGAAAGGATTGGTGACAATGCTTATAAGTTATTGGTGAAGACTATGAAAGGAGTTGTACTTTCAATGTGAGTGATCTTAAGCCCTATTATGGAGATAGAGAAGAACTTCCTAGTTTGAGGACAAACTCTTTTCAACTAGGGGGGAATGATGTAGATTTGGTCCCAAATATACATCATGGGAGCCAAATGCTTGATTTCATACAAAAGGAGCTTCAATCACTCATGCTTATCACACGTCCAAATAGCTTCATCAAGGGAGGATCGATAATTTGCTCAATAACTCAAGATCCGTGAAGATGTTGTGAAAGTCATCCTAGTACCAAATGATCTACATCAAAGGAGCTTCACAATGGCTTTTGAATCTTGGAATTTGGACAAGGAATGAGCAAGTTATCATAGTTTTAATCTAGCTTATGTACATTTGTATCTTTATGATGTCATACTTGTTTAGGATGATGTAAGCTAGATGCTCTCTATTTTCTTGATTGTACACGCCTAAGGGGGCCTTCAATTAGTATAAATAGACCCCTTAGGGTGCTTTGTAATCCATTCAATAATACAAATACAAATCAAATTCAACATGATGTTGTTTTCTCTCTAGCTTTTGTGCTAGTTTTGTTTCTCTTGAGGGAGATTCATCTACTTCTAGCCTAGGGTTGGCATCCTTGGTGGTGATAGGTAGAATTGAAGAGTTCTTGAAGGTGGTGTGCCTATATCCTTGAAGATTCTTCACGCCATTATCAACGTTTCATTCATTCATCAATTCGTTCATCATTCCATTTGTGAGGTTCTATTCTTGTTTCATTGATCTTGTTTTGTTTCAATCTCAAGATTCATTTGAATATCATTCAATCATTCAAGAAACTTACATTCCATCCATTTCCACATTCATATCATTCATTCGTTCGTCCATTTCATTCATACTATCCATCCATTCATTCATTCTTTCATTCAAACTTAAAGAACCATGTAAAAGATCCTAAACTTTTGTATAATTTGATCATCCTTGGTCTCATTATACATCAATGGGTCGACCGTCAAGGAAGGGAAAGAGAGGGAGGCGTCTTCTTGGGCCTTAGTTTATGGATTTGCATGTATATATTTGGGAATGTTAGTAGAAGAATAGCATTTGAGTTATATTCTCCAACTCCCAACTCCCATCCTCACATCCTCTCATCCTCTCACCTCCCCCAACACCACCACCTCCATGCTGCCTCCTCTCTGCCGGCCGCCAGACAGCCGCCGCCGGTGATTTTTCCGGCCACCCGCAACACCAGCGCCGGCTACCATCATCATCATCATCATCTCATCTTTCTTATTTTCTTTCCATTTCAAGAGGTATATCACTCCATGCTTCTTCCTTTTCCTTTTAGAATGAATCAAGAGCGTGATTCTAAGTTTTCCTCTTATGTTGTATGTTTTCTTTCAGAGTCTTCAAGAGGAATTTACTAGGAGCTAAACAAATTCAAGTGGAGTTGGTAAATTCTTGAAGAATGTTGATGTATTATGACTTGAATAAGTTTTATCTTGCTAGATTAAGCTATGCATGGGGTTTAAAGAGATTAATCTACTGTGAATGATTAAATTCTGGAGTCAAGTTTGCTTGTATGTGAGTAAATTGGGATGAATTGGCTATTTTGAGTGAATTGATGAAGTTTGGGTGTTAAATTCATGATGGCTTTCACTTGAATGCTCTAGTTTTTAAAGACTTTGCTTTGCATGTGTCTTTTATGATCGAGAATGAAGGTTTTGAAGGTGTTTTAGTTCTGGAAATGTGCAGTTAAAAATGAGGAAGGTATTTTAGGAAGTGATTATGAGAAATCATGAAGGATTAATTATGCATGCAAGAGTTTTGTAAGTAATGGGGTGGTCTGGTCGGATTCTAGAATTTTCAAATGTATTGAAATATAATTCTGGCTCATTTTATTGCATGAATAGGTTTAGTGTTAGCTAACACCCGGTTTTTGTAGCTCGTCGTTTTGATGAGTATATTAGAAGTTATGGCCAAAACCGTGAGGTGACGCAAATCTGTGATCGTTTGACGTCAGTCCAAAGATGAATTTTTTCGAAGGGTTAGAGGTTTCTATGGTTTAAGGGCTGAACATGAAAGTTAGAGGGGACACTTTAAGATTTCCAGAAAGGTGTGGTATACATCATAGGATATCGGGAGAGAGAGTTATGAGCTTTTAATTGAGAGAAAAATTTTGAGGTTACCCATAATGTGTTTTTGTGACTACCTACATTCTGGGCCAAAATCTGACCCTTTCCCATGCACAAATCAACTTGTAGTTAAAATAAAAGTTGCGTTACCAGCTTTCCATAGATAGCTTACCCGTTCTGAACCGATAAGTAGAGCTCGAGTTACGATTTTCCGAATAATTGAAGTTTAAATGGTTATTATTCTGGGCAGCTTATAAAGATGTTAGTTTTTACCCTCCTCACCCACGTTTTTAGCCTTCATAGTAACTACAAAGTTGGAGTGTATGTTCTAAGCTTTCAGAAAAGTCCTTTTATAACATGATCTGATATTTGAAGAGAAAGTTATGATCCTACGAGTACGCCTTAGAAATCGAGTTCATTATTATTATTTTTGGAAAATTCACTAAATTATTCATCCATGATACCATCTAAAATTAAGTCCTAATTCATGATTTCTTTTCTTTTAAAGTCCTTTCAAGAGATCGTTGCGCTGCTGTTCAAGTCTCTGCCCGTCCAATCCGTGTTTTTAAGCCTCAAGTACGTATATTTCCTGTAACTTCTAAGTTAAACTTATGAGTTATTTGTGTCATACAAATTATATTTATTTTACGATTTATGTCATCTATGCTAATTTCATGTTTCTTGTCAAAAGTAAGTAAGTTTTATGTGATTTTATGTACCCAAGTGTGATTTATTCTTTTATACCTATTTCGTTATATTTACTCAAATTTTCATGCTTTTATGCAAACTCTCTTATGTTTTATGCACAAGATGTTATGCAAGTCTTATGAATTTCATTTACCAGGGTTGGATTATCAAGTTATTTTATGTTCTACTTTAAGAGCTTATACTATGAATTACTTATGTTCAAACGCCCTATGTTAAGTCCATGCTTTTATATTACGAGTACCTCAAGATTTATATTCCCTTATAAGAGCAACTTATGTTCATGAGATTTTAAGAATATCTTCAAGTTACGAATAAGAGTGGTTAAGGATTAAATGGTATCAAGTGTCCAAAGTTAAAGTTTTAAGTGTTCCAAGGTTAAGAAGGGTCCTCGACCATGTTTATGGTGCCTTAGTGCACACCAAGATACTCATGCCTTAGAGCACATCTTGTTAACCGTGTCGTAGTGCACACCAGGATAACCGTGCCTTATGCACACCAGGGAAAAATATGAATATTGTGCCTAAAGTGCACCCCATGGAAATCTGGCCAGTATAGGACATTGTTCACCATCCGGATCTCCCGATCGGTCCGGGTATGCCCATGCGGAGGCTTAGCCGATGATCGCATGTAGGGGACCTTCAGGATAATAACATGATAACCAAGTTTAAAGTTTCCTAAGTTACTCAAATCATTTGAACCAAAGTGAAGTTTTATGATTACATGCCTAAGTGTTATGTACTCTAAGTTTTCCAAGTGAGAGAGCGAGCAAAGTAAAGTTTTACAGGTGGCTTTTCCAAGGGTTATAAGTCTTGTTTTATGGGTGTTTAAAGCCATGTTTATGTTATGATTTTACGTATGTTCTATATCAAGTCGCGCATGTTTTAGGTCACGTATGAACAAGGTTGTTGTTAATTTACTTTTTTAAAGGAAGGAATTTATAAGTACGTTTCTTGTAAGTTGTGACTTAAATTGCAGGTTAAAGTATTTTCTTCTTGTACAGGTTAAGTTAAGGTCAAGCTTTGTAAGTTGTTGCTTTTTATAGGTTATCTATTAATTAGGTTGTTTTAATGTTTTTGGAACCGCGCTAAATAACTAAAATTATCTTTGAGAAGATTCTTACGTTATCGGGGGTATACGTACTAAGTTTATCTCACTCTTCGAAGTTTTATGTATTCGTTTTAGGAACCTTGGCAAAGGAGAAAGGGAAAGCCTAGAAGGACGAAACCCTAGAGCATCTTAAGGAGATTAACAATAATAATAGCATTGATAAATTAAGGCTTTGTTCTTTAGCTTGGTAGGATTCTCCTTAACCTAACCTAATTTAGCCTCGCATAATTTATTTAAAAATAAAAATAAATAAATAATGTGATATCTACCGACCTGCACTATTTTCCTCATCTAACTTTTTTTGATCAAATATGACCAAATACTTAGGCATAAAGTTGATACTGTATAAATATTGGGTCATTTTACTCATGTACTACCTCCATTTTTTATCTATCGCCTAAGAAATTGTGTTAAAAATGTTGACCGTAAATAACTTCATTTGTATAATGATTCATTACACAAAATTGATGTCACTAAATTCATAATAAAAAATATTATTAGAAAAGTATAATATCATATTTTTTAAAAAAGATTCTATATTAAAAATTAATACTGAAACCGAACGATAAAAAAAAACGGTGGGAGTATCTTACGCCAACCAAAAAACCAGATTTGTCCTTAAATTCACTCTGCCACAGAACGTGGAACGTACCACGGGTTTCTGCCCAACTGCAGTTAATTTCTTGTTTCTCCGCCTAAACATCTTTACCTCCAATGCACGTGCTCATTTAATTTGAGTTTTCAACTTTACCAATCACACACCAATCAAATTTGGACTCCAATGCAATCTGGGTAAAGTAAATTGCTCCCCCCCCCCCCCCCCAACCCGAACAAATATTATATATTTTTTCCTTTTGTTCATTATCACAGTTTTCACAATAAATTATTAAAAGGTACCTTATATTTTGCGGTATCTATTTTTAGGGGACTATATTATTGAAAATAATTTCTAGGTACCCTGTATTTTATAGTACCTATTTTCTGGTGGCAAATTATCTTTTTAGTTTTATTACAAGATCCCCAAAACTATGTAAAATTACAAAAATATCCCTACTTTGATAAAAGCTTGTCAATTTATATTTTCAACTTTAGATTTGGTTTTAATAATCTGAACTTTGACCTCCTTGGATTCTCGTAGCACGCCAACTTAACTCGGTGGCGGGATGACGTGGTTGCGGAGGCACGTGCTTGGGCTTTTTAGCTGTGCCATGTCAGCTTGCTATTGCCATCCCTCCACCGAGTTAAATTCAACTTAACTCGGTGACGTGCTATTAGAATCTAAGGGGGTCAAAATTCAGATTATTTAGAACCAAATCTAAAGTTCAGATTATTTAGTCTATTATAGCCCAAAGTTGAGATTATTTAAATCCAATTTCCCTTCAAAGAATTAGCATCTCCATCTGATAATTTGTTTTAAAGAATTACTATATGTTTTGCATTACTATTTGCTCTAATACCAAATTAAAAATATGGAGTTGCTAATTCTGTAAAACAGATTGTAATGCAGGTGGAAACATAAATTGACAAGTTTATATGAATGTAGGGATATTTTTGCAATTTTACATAGTCTTGGAGATCTTGTAATAAATCTAAAAAATAATTTGTTACCAGAAAATAGGTACTACAAAACACAGGGTACCTAGAAATTATTCTCAATAATATGGTCCCCTAAAAATATATACCGCAAAATATAGGCTACCTTTTAGTAATTTATTACAGTTTTAAGGATGGTATTTTGATCGATAATTTTTGTACGCTAAATATTTTATTAATAACTGTAATATTATATTTTTTAAATATTATTTTTTATAAATTTAATGATTGTAATTTTATTTAATAAATAATTGTATATATTAAAAAATTTAGGGAAATTGGATTATAATAATACGAACTTTTGGCCATATAAGACTTAATAATACGAACTTTTGATTTGATAATTAATAATATGAACTTTGACCCCCTGTTGTCCCCAATAGTACGTCACCGAGTTAAGTTGAACTTAACTCGGTGGCAGTGACGTGGCGGAGGATGCACGTGCCTGGTTGTTTTGACTTTGCTACGTCATCCACGTTGATTTAAAAAATTAATACGAACTTTTAACTTTTACCTATTTTGCTCTGAATAATACGAACTTTTACCGATGTTGTTCTGAATAATACGAACTTTTTTCTCTCTCTAAAAATCCTAGATCCCATTTTTTCTTCTTCATCTTCTTCAATCCTCACCCTCCTCAATCCTAGAAAACCCAGAAAAACAGAAAATCTAGAAAATCCCCCCCTCTCTCTCTCTTCCTTCCTCTTCATCGTCCTCACCTCTTTTTTCTCTCTCTAAAAATCCCACATTTCCCTTGCATCTTCATCTTCTTCAATCCTCCGTCTCTTCGTCTCTTCATCATGAGCCACAGCTTGATGCTCAAACTCGTCAACAATGACAGAATGTCTTCTCTACTTCCCCAGCCACCTTTTTTTCCACTTCACTGCTCTCCTTCTTCTTCTCAACTTCTATCACCCTTTCTTACCCAAATCTCTGCAAGGAGAGCAGTGAAGTCAAAATGGGGAGAGGTTTTTTTGGGTCTTCTCAACAATGGCGGAATGCAAGGGAGAGAGAGGGGGGGGGGTTTCCGTATTTTCTGGTTTCTGGGGTTTTCTGGGAATAGGGAGGGGGAGGATTTAAGAAAATGAAGAAGTAAAAATGAGATCTGGGATTTTTAGAGAGAGAAAAAATTTCGTATTATTCAGAGCAACATAGGTAAAAGTTCGTATTATTTAGAGCAATATAGGTAAAAGTTCGCAAAAAATTACTTGGAGGTATCCTAACTTTTGAAGAAACAATTTTTTGGTACCCTAACTTTTCAAAACTAATTTTGGGGTACCCTTACTTTTAGGATTAGAAATTACTAGGTGAATTTCTGGTGAAACTCCGATTGATTCAAATCATTTTCGTCAACAAAAACAAACGGTATTTTCGTCCACAAATACACTTAATCAATTTCCCGCCTAAAACTCACTGATGAATTGAAATCATTGGCCGGAAATTCACCTAATTATTTCTAATTCTAAAAGTTAGGGTACCTCAAAATTAGTTTTTAAAAGTTGGGGTACCGGAAAAACATTTCACCAAAAGTTGGGGTACCCCTAAGTAATTTTTTGTAAAAGTTCGTATTATTTTTTAAAATCAACGTGGATGACGTGGTAAAGTCAAAACAACTGCGCATCTTCTCACTGCTAAGTCGTCGCCACCGAGTTAAGTTGAACTTAACTCACGGATCGTATTGTTAAAGCAACGAGGTTAAAGTTCGTATTATTAAGTCTTATATGGCCAAAAGTTCGTATTATTAGAATCCAATTTCCCAAAAATTTATGGTAAACTTTTTCAAATTTGACTATGTGATATTCAAATATGACAAATAATGTGAACAGAGGTAATAAATAATGAAAATTTTTTAAATTACAAAGAAACAGAAGCAACCCACCACAGCAAGCAAAAGATACATATATATAGATTATGATACCATAGATTATAAATTGAGCCCTTACGCATGGATGATACCCCTCCAGACACATGGGCAATTAAAAATTAAATGAATTAAAAATGAAACAAATCAAAGTCAACGGTTTTCGTTTGGATTTGGGACCAAGCAATTACATTTATCAACTTTTAATGACACATACACTTATACTTGGGTATGTAAATACCCATTCTCTTAAAAAATAGGCACATATATACATATATAGAGCAGATGATTGAAAATTTCCTCTCACTTCTTAAGAAGCTTCTTTATCAAGGAAATGGGAGGAGCTTTAATCAACTTCGTCTTTTTGGATGTATTTTTCTCGGTTTTTGCCATAGCAACTTCTAATCAAGTAAGTTTTGCTTTTCCTTCTTTTTTTTTTTTGGTTTAGATGTCAAATAATTTATATTAGACAGCTTATGATTGAAAATAATCAAAACTAATTCTTTGGCTACCTATTAGCTGAACTTTTATCACATTTTTCAAACTAAGCTAGAATTAAATTCCAACTTCAAAAAGTTGATGTGGCAACGATATCACATTCTTAGTACTAATGAATTGACATCATTTTTTCATAGCAAAACATGTGGTATTAATGCCATATCGTTTTTCTACTTTTAGAATTTGATATTCTATTAATTTGAAAAAATGTGACAAAAGTTTCAACTACAAGTGGCTAAAAGATCCGTTCAAATTGTTTTCAATCATAAGTCATCTAGTAAAGCATTATTTGGCAGCGAAAATCTTTTTTCAATATTTTTTCCCTGTTTAATTTGTTCAAACACTGATATTCCTCATTGGAAATTAATTAATGATATTGATGAGTTGTATGATACTTCTTTTCTTAAAAAAAGGGGCTTTTTGAATCAAATAATCTAATTTCAGGGCAAGTTGGATACGATGAACTAATATTTGAAATTTGTGCTCAACAAACTATCCTTAACATCTAGTTAATTGAACTTTTATTGTTTTCAACTCATTTATAAAAAAAAAGGACTTGACAAAGGTGCATGATTGTTTACGTAAACTATTTAAAATGTGAAATGTAAAGAAAAAACAATTTGATCGCCACCGAAGTCACTTTTTCGACGAGTTGAAATCGGTAAAAGTTCACTCAATCTAATATGATGTTAAGTATTATTCATTGAATCTGAATTCAAAGATTAGTTCGCATATCCAAATTCCTCCGAAGGTCAAATTATTTAATTCCAATAATCCTAAAAAAATATTTATATTTTAATTCAACTTCTTAATAGTTATGTTGTTTCTTTAATGGTATAGAAAATAAATATCAAACTCAAAGGATAAAATCATCACTGTAACTTCTACAATACACTATAAAGTTTATATCTATGCCTAGATCAAGAGTTTTGCATAATACAAGCTAAAGAACAATGGGTAAAATACGTCAGCGAAACCATCAATACTCATAGCATCATCAAAAGTTACAAGATACACTAAACACACTATAATAGTTACATAGAAAAGTATATGTCTACATACAGAAGATAAATGACAACAAAATAATATTTTACATGAGCTTATTAGCTTCATCTTATTATTATTATTATTATTTTAGAAATTTCCATTATTATTATTATTATTATTATTATTACTATTATTGTTGTTGTTGCTGTTGTTGTTGTAATATTATTATTATTATTATTATTATTATTATTATTATTATTTTAGAAATTTCATTTATTATTATTATTGTTGTTGTTGTTGCTGCTGTTGCTGTTGTTGTTGTCAGTGAGGTGCAAGAGAGAATGAGATAGAGAAAATGACAGGTAATATAAGTTGAAAAATTAATAATATCTCTAGAATGAAGGGAATAGTAAAATCTTCGACAAACATATTAATCTTTTTCTTTCCTTTTAACAAGACATTGTTGTTATATTTGTTTTTTAAACTATTGTACAAATCTATAATATATATATATATATATATATATATATATATATATATATATAAGATCTCCTAGTGAAAACCCAAAACTAAGAGAAGGATTTTGAGAGGCGTTGTGTACGTAACGCATTGGAAATTCAATTTTTAATATTTAACGGTTAAACCTAATGTTGACCAATGATTTACAGCGGAAGAGTCAAATAAAAGAAAACGGGTGTCACTGTCGTACCTCCGAAGAGATACAAGACAAGAATAGAGATTAACTAAAACAAACGTAACTAATACTTCAACTTAATAATTAAACAACATCCTTAGTTCAACAACATAAAGAAACTAATGGCAAATTTCAAGTCTAATCAATACAGTTAAACTTTTATTAACGATCGTTTTCACTGCTAGTTCTCATTCCCATCATAGAATGTATCGCCAGAAAATAAAACATTTAAAACATGAGGATGACTCAATAATGTCTACCTCTAACCGTCAAAACAATTTTAAATCCATTTCAATTCATTTTAGGGGGAGAAGTGAACAAGTCAAATCTTTTCACAATCTATTTTCTTTCCCATCCAACCATAACCATCTTTCACAGGTTTATTAACCGGGCGGACCATGCTTATTTGGCTGTCGAAGTCCAAGACTTCGCATATAATCATATCTCAATCTTATCACAATCTCAATCTCAATATCAATCTCTATCAATCACAATCTCATTCACACGGATGCCCATCCATTTCACACATGTGCACACACTTAACCCCGGGAAGTAGCACTCATCAAGCATCCCTGATCTCTTGACAACTCCCCTATAGGATGCCGCGAACCTGGTCTTTAAGGATGTTGAACAAGTCAAATCTTTTAGGGGGAGAAGTGAACAAGTCAAATCTTTTCACAATCTATTTTCTTTCCCATCCAACCATAACCATCTTTCAAAGGTTTATTAAGCGGGCGGACCTTGCTTATTTGGTTGTCGAAGTCCAAGACTTCGCATATAATCATATCTCAATCTTATCACAATCACAATCTCAATATCAATCTCAATCAATCACAATTTCATTCATACAGATGCCCATCCATTTCACACATGTGCACACACTTAACCTCGTGGAAGTAGCACTCATCAGACATCCCTAATCTCTTGACAACTCCCCTACAAGATGCCGCGAACCTGATCTTTAAGGATGTTGAACAAGTCAAATCTTTTAGGGGGGGAAGTGAACAAGTCAAATCTTTTCACAATCTATTTTCTTTCCCATCCAACCATAACCATCTTTCACAGGTTTATTAAGCGGGCGGACCTGCTTATTTGGCTGTCGAAGTCCAAGACTTCGCATATAATCATATCTCAATCTTATCACAATCTCAATCTCAATATCAATCTCAATCAATAACAATCTCATTCATACGGATGCCCATCCATTTCACCCATGTGCACACACTTAACCACGGGGAAGTAGTACTCATCAGGCATCCCTAATCTCTTGACAACTCTCCTACAGGATGCCGTGAACTTGGTCTTTAAGGACGTTGCCCGAGCCCGCTTTTACATCTCATTTGATTTATTAGTCAGGTTTAATAACCCACCTTTCCAGTATCAATCAATCCATTCCCAATTTCCAAAACCATTTCCAAATCACACATAAAAGACTGTCCACATTTTATCAACTCAAAAGAACATACTCAAATCCAAAATAGACAGTCAGTTTTCACCATAAAATCCCCTTTTGGGATCCAATTTCCAAAATATATTAAAATCATAAAACACATAAAGCACATCCCAGTGGAGATTAGGAAATATACATTACTTGATAATCTTCTCTTCACTTTCACGAATACACTTGAACTCACTAAAATGGATGGTCTAGATCGTGCCTAAAATAAAATAATTTATAAAATTAATACGCGTCATAGGGAGTTAGCACGATCTACTTTCTACCTAACCCACTCCTAGGAACACTATAAGGTTCCCATCATTCATAAATTAATATCTTAGAACCAATTTACATATTTCAATTTATTAACATATTACAAATAAATCAACATTTCTCACGTAATAACACATTTATTAAAACATGAAACTAAGCAAATTGCATTACTCGCATTGAAAGGACCATAACTTGACTTCCTGACATCCTATGGGTCTGGTTTTGGACTTTCTGAAAACTTCGGGATATTTACTAAAACTCTTATGTTGACCTCGAGACCTAAAACACACTCCAAAGTTCCCAAAAATAGCCAACTATCAAACCTGTCTAGTTCTGACCTAAGTCAGTTAGTAGGGTCATAACTCTAATTATACACCTCAAAAACCCGATCCGTAAAATTCCTATGAAAGCTAACACACTAGAAAACCTCTTGGTCGAACGGTAAGGTTAAAGCTTCATTACACAATTTATGGTGATCGTTATAGCGTGACTCAACAATTCTGTCCAAAACTAATTTATTTTTATTTTGGGGTTTTTCGATCCTAACTCTAATCAAACTATCATTGAACTCCAACTCGGCCCTCTAAACACCCTTAAAGTCAAATACATCCCCCTTCACTCCCCTAAGAACATGTGCAATGCAAAAAATAAAGTTCCATTCTCTCTCCTTTCTCTCTCCTCCATCTCATCTTTTTCCTTAATTTTTTTCTCTATTTCAAAGCATTCCAAGTCATTCTAGAAGGGGCAGAGTTCTGGAAGATATGAAAATTGCTTGGGGAAGTGTGAGGAGAGGAGAGAGAAGGTCTATATCATCAAAATTTCATGGCTAAAGTTCTGCACTGCTCTTGCTCTAATACAACTACGGTCAAATTACATATAAATTAACACAGTTTCTTACATAAACAATTAAATTTTTTTCAAATTAAAAGTTTTCTTAAAAAACTAAAAATAGAGATCGCAATGAAACTCAAATTTCTGACAAAAATGGAAAATAGTTTGCTTCCACCAATATTTGACGGGTAATTACCACATGGCTACCAAACTCTTTAATGTAATAAATGTGAACTTAAAAATCAAAAAATAAAATCATACGTATAAGTTACAAATATTAATATATAATTAAATAATATTCATTACTTTTTTTATAGATATTAATATTCATTAGTTGGTTTTTTTATACCAAATATATCAGTACTTTCCATATAAAAAAAAAGATATATTAAAGTAAAATTTAAGAGATGTTAAAGTGTAAAATTCCGATAAAAAAATCTATATTATTGTTCTATGGAACATAATGACAGATAATTGAATACGGAGTATCAAACTTTAATGTATTTTTATTTTGAAAGTATAGTTTCAAACTTTATCCTTAATTTTGTATAATAAAATTTGTTTTATTTTTTTTCTCCATAATGGTCATTAGAACATATGAACTTTAAAAAATATATACGCAGATTTTTATATTTACAACCACATAATTCAAAAAAATTAATATTAAAGAAATATTCACATAAAAAAATATCATATTATAATAGTACAATTTGATTAAAATATTAATTCTAAGATTATAATTTACTCCCAAAAATAAATTAGCTAAATTAATTAAAAGAATTACCTTACATCACTTGGTAAGTCAACAACCAGTTGTTCTTTAAGAAAAGTTGATTTTGCCCCAAACTATTAATCATATTATCACTAGATATAGTTCTAGAGACGGAAAAAAAAATCAGAAAAATAATGGACCATGTATTAGTGCTATGTAGAGATGACAACGACGCGAATCGGGAACGGGGGATTTACTCTCCGTACCTGCCCCGCGCCCTGCACCCCACCCGCTGTATCCATCCCCGTCCCTGTCTATGCTGCGGGCAGGGAGTTCGGCCCCATACCGATCCCCGCGGGTTCCCCGCTCCCAACGGGGATTTAAATGATTGTTATGTTTTTAGATTAAATTTAGCACTTATTATATCTTCTTCTTGTCCACTTAGTAGAGTTAGCATGTGAAAGCCTCAAGTCTAGAATTAAATTGGGTTCTTCAGCTCCATCAAAAATTAGAGCATTTTAGCCACTCAATCGTATTAGATTTCGAATTTCAATAAACATATTATCATGCTTTTTCCATACTCTGTCATTAAAGACAAACATACCCTTCATATTATAAATATGAAAGTAATAATTTTATGGGCAAATATGTAAATTTAATATATAGCGGGGACGAGTATGCGGGTATGTGGGCATGTTATTTTCCCCAATGGGTAAGCGGGGACAAGGACAAGGAAAATGTTGTCCCCATCCCCGCCTCGTCCCCACTCGGGTATTTAATATCCATCCCCATATCCGTCCCTGTCCCCATTGGGTGCTGGCCTGCGGGAATTTTTACCCAAGATAGGGCGGGCCCCAATGGGGGATGATAATGTTGGGTTTTAGGTGATCTATTTTCTAAACAAATACATATTAATTGGCAGAATATTCATAACAATTACAATACAATTAATCACCCAGAAAATAAACAATTGCAGAGGCTTAGCAGTATACCTGATCGGTAATCCGACTAATGCAGAGGTTGACCTTTGAGATTCCAATGAAAAAATACTCTACCATAGGTCCATGCAGCACTCTGGGAACTCGATTTCTAGATCGACCTAATTAAGACAGATCTCAATCTAAGATGTATGTGTTTTGGTATAATGTATTTTGTTTCAGGAAACAATAATTGCAAACTAGGAGAGAGAGGAACTTAGGAAATCACACTGGTATCTATCTAAAAGTCTCAAGTAGTTCCCTCGATCTCAATCTCTCAGAGAGACTCCCTTTTATAGTGTTTAGACCGCTTGGGGAAAAGGTTATTAAAAACCTATTATAACCGACTTACGCGATAGCGCAGTCTGAGGCCCAACACGGTCCGTGTTGGCCTCCAGAATGCACATTAAGTCGGTCATGATCATCACGTCCGTGCAGATCACCACAGTCTGTGGTGACCCCAACACGGTCTGTGGTGACCCCAACACTGTTCGTGTTGGATCACCACGGTCCGTGGTGACCCCGACACGGTCCATGGTGAGCCCAACTCGGTCCGTGTTGGGTTGATTTCTCATATAAATTAATTCCCAACATTTCTAAACATAATACGATATTACTTCGGTTACATACATTGTTTTAGGACACTGACTTGTGTGACCCAGTAGAACCAAATAATATAGTTGTAATTAAACATATTTAATTACCAATTATTGAGATCTCTAGCAAGACATATAATCACTATATTATTTTGGTTTAAACTCCATATATATCGAACATTGTTAGGTCATTCCCAATAGAGGATTCGCCACCCAACTGTCATCCATAGTGCTATGAAGATAAGTTGCATATTTAAGTTGGTTACTACTTAATTATCGTTTCCTTTAGCTTTTTATATTCACAGAATTTTCAACACCAGGTTCTACATAAATACTACAGAGTATAAACCACCAAACTAAAGAATTTTTATTTCAATTTAGTCCTATTCATTTATGAGGATGAATAAAAATAGGGAAAATTACTCTCTGGTATTGAACATGCAAAGAAATTTTCATTGATGTGTTTTTTCTTAAAATAAAGTGTTGCCATCAATTAAATCACATTTGACCAAGAAAATATTTACAGTTTGATTCTTTGTACGGTAGATGTCAGCTGTTTAAGTTTTATTTTTCATAGATTCTTTTGTTTATTTGTGAATTAACTATCGTCACAAAATATACTCATGGCATGTTAACCTAACATTTGTTCCGGTTAGCTTAAAATTTACGGGATTTACCACCGTCACTTCATGGGTTAACTATTACCAACACCTTAACTACATACATAATCTAATTTTAATCTTGCTGAGGTCCATTGTGGTTTTAACATATATCCAAATTTCTCTCTCCCATACCATGTGTTGATCACTAACATTTGAATGTAGGTGTTCATAGCGTGTTTACCCAACATTTGTTCAGGTCAACCCATAATTTACTAGGTTTACCACACTAACATCCTGGGTTTAACACGCCATTAGACATAGTGTTTTGGATTATTTTCCAAAAATATTATCCAATTTAAATATCTGATTTGACATCATTTCAAGTCACATTTGACATTTGACATACATATACTCAACTTTAAAAATTATTCTAAATTGTTTTTCTTGGTCTATAGTTCTTGATTGATTGATGACAACACCTTATTCTAAGGAAAACAAATCAATGAAAGTTCTTTTTTTGGTCAACACTAGAGAATGATTTTCTCATAAAAATATCAGTTTCCACCTTTATTCACTTTATCTCATATATCCAACACTATTTGTATATTTTTTATCTACTTTATATATATATATATATATTCAATAATTTATTTTTTCAATAATTAATGTGACAAATGTGATTTGCCTTACTTATAATATTTTTTAAAAATTATAAACTATATATATATATATATATATATATTTCATGTATTTAAATGATGTGACTTATATGACATATTTTCCCAAACCCTATGTCACTTTTCCCACTTTATATCAACTTTCCCACCTTTCTTACCTGTCTTACTCACCATCTATCCCTCCACGTAAAAAAATTTAATTACTTAAAACTTTGAGGTGTTCTATTTTGTATTCTCCACAAATAATATTTATTTAATGTTTTATAATAGGCAACATAATGTAAAAAGGCTATGTTTTTTAGAGTAGTAAGTTAGGTTTATCTTTATCTAACTTATCTTATCTTACCTTAACCGATTCCCTAAAAAACACTCAAACCAAAGTCAAAATTTTATCATTTTCTTTCTTTACCTTATCAAATCTAACTTGATATGATCTTACCACTCAAAAGAACATAGTTGTTAGAGTATAAAACCATCATTGAGCCTACAACTATCAATTAAAACTTTTGGTTGAGATGGTTCCACATGGTATTAGAGTCAGACTTGAACAAGAGGACATGGTAGAGTATAAAACTATCATTAGGCCTACAACCATCAGCTTAAAGCTTTTAGTTGAGATGGTTTCACAATAGCGTTATTATTTCATTAAGGAACTTCCGACTTTTACAAATTTTATTTAATGACATTTTATTTTAATTTATCTTTCTCTACAATATGACTCTGAGGAGTTTTATTAGAACTGAATTTAGATTATTGCCCATTAACCCTCTAATATTTACCAATAATAAATTTTTTGCTTGGACCGAGACTTAAATTTTATTGAAGATTATTGAAAACATATGTAGTTGTCGGCTGGCTAGTACTTCTTTATTTGTAGATTAATGAATATTTTACCCAACTTTAAAGATATTTGGAAAACCATGAAAAGAACATAAATTGTATATTAGGTGTATATTTGGCCTAATTTCTAAAAAATGGTTTTTGCTTCTTAAAATTAGTTTTCTCAAAAATTATTTTTGGAGAATTATTGAAGTGTTTGACCTAGGTTATGACATAAGAGATTTAACTAAATGAAAGTGTTTGACAAACCCTAAACCCTAAACTTGTAATATAACTGTTTTTACTAAACTTGTGATATAATTATTAGCCTAATTTTTCAGAATTATTATTTGTCTTTTTTAGAATAAAATTGTTATGTGATTATTTATATTTTTCTCTTTTATTATTTTTTAAATAGATTATCCTATTATAATTATAGTTATAACCACATATTTATAATTATAATTATAATTATGTATGGGTATTACTTAAACTATAAAATTCTTTAAATTAAATATTTATATATCTTAATTTACTAAATACCATCTTTATATACACAAAATAATTAAAATAAGAGTTTCAACATAATATTAAAATGTCCAACATAATATTAATTATTAAAGGTTTTAACATAATATTAAAATATTTAAGTATCATATTTATATGAATTAGAATATTGAAATTATGGAAACTTATCACTATAGAATCTCGTAGATTGAGTAGTCGTTAGGTTTTAGGAAGTAAAAGCAGCAATTTACTGTTTCTGCTTTTGAAGTTCTTTTTGACCAAAACTAGTTTGGAAAACAATTATTAGCTTCTAAAAAAATGACTGTTTGACCTAATTTGTGCTTTTTAAGCCCAAAAATACTATTACAAAATTAGGCCAAACAAGCACTATATTGTCCACATTCAAACTATTTGCTAACTATAGCTTGAATAAATATACTTTTTTGAGATGAACTTAAATAAAAGATACTTTTTGGAGGTCAACTTGAATAAATATATCTCAAAAAATTACATAGAGGTACCCTAAGTTTTGAAGAAACAATTTTTTGGTACCCTAACTTTTCAAAACTAATTTTGGGTACCTTTATTTTTAGAATTAGAAATTACTAGGTGACTTTCCGGCGAAACTCCGATTGATTCAAATCATTTTCGTCCACAAAAACAAAGGACATTTTCATCCACAAAAACACTTAATAAATTTCTCGCCTAAAACTCACCGGTGAATTCAAATTATTGGCCGGAAATTCACCTAATTATTTCTAATTCTAAAAGTTAGGGTACCCAAAATTAGTTTTTAAAAGTTGGGGTACCAGAAAAACATTTTACCAAAAGTTAGGGTACCCCTTAGTAATTTTTTGTACTTTTTTAAACAAAGTGTTGGCTTTCTGGAAGACTCAGCAGCAACAATGCAATTTGACAACTCTTACGCGTAAAGTACTTACGTTTTATTTGCATAGTTTGGGAAAACGCTTTAAAAACTGGCCGGATAATTTGTAAATGGAAAAGTAGGGGTCAAATAGCCCAAATCCCAATGGGTGCAAGGATTTATTTAGCCCTTCCCATGGCTAGAAGTCAACAAAAATTTTCAGCGGGTTTTTTGAATTGAGTAAAGAAGGATACGATAAATTTTAGGAGATCCTTCTGTTAAGTTATCTCCCTAAATTATGTGCATATAAACGGGGGAAAATAAAATAAAGACAGACTGTAGTCCCATGTGATAACGTTGTTTAAATTATGGTCTTGATTGACAATTCAATCTATTGCGAAGTTGGCTTCCCGATAGATATATAGTAAAGTAAATTCATCAAATCGGTTGAGAATATTTTTGATGTCTCTATTAATAATCATGTCGATCTGCCATGTGAATAGAAATTGGATAGTTTGAATGAGGATTAAACTATCCGAACTTTTGAGGATCTAATCTGGACAATTTGTTTGAGACCAAACTGAAGGAGTAGCGCCTCCATAATCAAGATGAAATGAGAACTGACCGGAGAAGAACTTGTAACATCCCATCAAATCATGAATTAGTAAATAGGTTCATAGTTGATCCATGAGGTACAATAATGTCCATGATGTAAAACATGGTCCAAGAAGTGCAATACATATGCATGATGTTCATAGTCAAGTCAAGGTCCGATCCTGAAGGGAGTATTAGTGGGTTTTGCTATGCTAAATGTGATTTAGCTCACCATGAGAGCAAGGCGGTAATCCACACTAATAGTATCTTAGGTTGTGTTAGGTGGTGATTCCTTCTCATTATTCTCCCTACATCTATTGCATATCACGTTATTGTCTAAGAGTATATAACATTAATTAGTACCATCAACTTGAACATTAAACATTATTAACTACAAGAAAATATGCATTTTACTACGCATATTTTTCCACGCTTATTTAAGTGAGGGAAAAAAAAATCTTGCAAATTCCTACTATATGCAATGGCCACGCTTAGTAAGAGTGGTTAAATGGTAAGCACGCATATAAGCGTGCTAGCGCGTTGTAAGAGTTTGGCCACGCTTATTAAGTGAGGTTATAACATTCTCCCAAACAAACCTATATTTCCACATATAATATGCGTGGCAGACAACAATTTTACATTATATTTTTTTTACAAAAAAATATAATATTTTAATTAGGCTCCAGGTTTAATTAAGGAATTAATTTAGTCTTAAAAATAATTTCAAAAAAATTAAATGAAACATTAAGGAATATTGAATTTTGGGCGCGTTGATATTAGAAGCCAAGTGATATTTGTGTACATATAGTATTATATTAATTTCAAGAATATTTAAAAAATTATAATTATATTTTTTTTAATATACTCATCTATTAGTTAAAGCGAAAATAGAAGATAAAAAAAGTCAAGTGGTATTTGTGTATATATAGTATTAAATTAGTTATTAGAATTAAATTATCTTTAATACTCAAGCGGTAAGGGTTTTTGGTTAGTTACTCATTCTTATGTGCTGTGGTCGGGGGTTTGAATCTACATTCAAAAGAAAAAAATTATAGTAGGTGGAGAGCAGCTCGTCCGTGCACGCTTAATAAGCGTGGCAAAGTTGCTCCATGCACGCTTATTATGCCTGGCGAATTTCTTCTTGCCACGCTTAATAAGTGTGGCAAAATTTTTCCCACACATTCCCTTTCCACGCTTATTTATCCGTGGCAAGGATTCATGGTCTCGCTTATAAACGTGGCTAGAAGCCGTTTTAAGCGTGGAAGGAGGACCCTCTTTGGTAATGATACGTTAAATCCTTGATGAAATTGCTCTTGAAAATTAAACCAATTTGTCCTTACGTTAGGGTCATGATCCTACTTAATAATTCTTCCTTGTTCTCATTTTTTTTTGATAATTAGCGGTCATATGACCCTTTTATTTCAAAGTCAGACTGAACCAATGGAATTAGAGAGGCGGAAACAACCATTAACAAGCTACAACATGAGAACACATAAGCCATGAAACCTGAGAACTAGAGCAGCAAGGGAACAACTACATCAGATTCCATAATTCTTCCTTGTTCTCATTATTACTCCATTTTGTAACCTTTATCATGTTGCATAATGGTGGTTAATATTAAGGATTTAATGATAAGCATGCTTAAAGTAGTTCCTCTTTATAACTCCCAATTGAACCCCTTTTTTAGCGGAACTTTATCTTTGTTCTTTAAACCTCTTAAATTAACCTCTCATGTTGCCTTTTGTAAAACACAGATTAAAACGATTTTTTTCTCTTTTTCAAATTTTTTTCCTGCGCAGTAGAAAAACATATTTTTGCCCTGAATTTGAAAATGTATTTCTCACTCAATACAAAAGCTTTTCACGAGATATGTATAAATTGAAAAGGGTTTTTGGCTCAAAAAAATTCGAAGTGATCATTGGTTGAAAATAATCCAAACTCACTTTTTCACTGAAAATAATGGAAACTTCTAACTTATTTACTCGGACTAAACCAAAATCTATTTCCGGCGTCCGAGTGCTGACTGAGCAACCTGAGCATATGTTTCTTTAATTGATTTAAAAATTTTTTTTAAGCTTATTTAGATCCCAACTTACTTAAACTTATAATGACATGTCAATAAATTAAAAATAAAAACACTTTAACATAATAAAAGTTGAGTCTGACTGTTTTTACTTTAAATCAATTGTCATGTTATTATAAGTTTAAGTGAGTTGGGGTCTAAATAAGTTAAAAAAAAATCAAAACCAAAATAAATTAAAGAAACACGTGCGCAGGCTGCCCAATCAGCATTCCGACGCCGGAAATAGATTTCGGTTTAGTTCGAGTAAAATAGGTTACATGTTTGGATTATTTTAAGCCAAAAAGTGAGTTTGGATTATTTTCAGCCAATGACCTCCGACTTCGGATTATTTTGAACGAAAAACCCAATTGAAAAAGTTCCCTTTATGAGTCTAGTGTATCAAAATATTTGTATTTGAGTTTTTAGTGCTCTCGATTAATACTGACAAACAAAAAAATATCGAACTCATATCTAGACAGAAGCATATTTGAATAAAGTCTTTTTTTTGCTCTATTTCTCTCTGCTCTTTATGTTGTTAAAGAAATAGATTTTTGGGTTATTTTCTAGACTGTTTGAACTACCTTTTTCATCTAATTTTTTTTTCCTAAAATGGTCTGTAACAAGGACTGAAATTAACTCAAAATGCCCCTAAAATCGTTTGTTTAAGCGAAGTTAAGCTTCCTTTCTGCTTTCTTTTTGGTCTGGTTTTTAGGAAGGTTTCTTTGAACATTTTTCTTAAATTTTAACACTATCTTGACTCATAAAACATGAGTTGCTCTTCAAAAATAACAGAAGTGTAAAAGAAGCTCTAAATGAGTGATTTTTTTTTTAAAAAAAACTCTATTTCGATTTTTAAAGGGATTGTTTCTTAGGATCTTCTACCTCAACATGAAAAACTTTAGATTCTAAGTTGGTTGATGACCTTGATGGTGACAAGTATGATGTGAGAAAGTAGTCTTCAAAAAATGATGCCAAAACTCCCTTTTTCTTCTTTCCTTCCTTCTACACCTTGTTGGCTTGTTCTTTGATCTTCTAATTTTTAATAAGAACTTTTCAGGAGAATGTTTTTCTGATATATGTGAGAGAAAGAGAGCAAATGAGAGATACATAGAGAGAGTGTGTGTTGAGATCGAGGGGGAGAAAGAGAATGAGGTACTACCTCTCCCCTGTCTCTAACTATTTGATTTTGGTTAGTTTTGCAAGCAACAAATCCTTTAGGAAATGGGTGAGGATAATAAGGTTTTAATTGTGTTGTTTTGTTGGTTAATAGCCCATAATTTTACCCTACAACCCCCCCCCCCCCCAACTAAATATTTCTCATTCCTTTATTTATTGTGGGTCTAATAAGCTAAATTTTTCTCATTCTAAGTGGCGGCATCCATGGCTAAATTTTTGCTAATTTAAGTTTTTGCAATTTTTTATGCAATTATAACCCCTATTCCCTGAACTCGTGTTTTGTTTATTTTAATCCTTTATTTGAAATGATATGTACCTTACTATTCTTAAGTGTATTTTAAGATTGGATAAGTTGAGATTTTGTCTTCCCGCTAAACTTTACTGTAATGCATCAAGTTTTTTATGCGATTTTTTATTCCAGCAACTTCATTGTATATGATTTCCCATTAACTATTCAAATGAAAACTCCTCTAACATATTGATTCACAATAAAACATTTAATATTATGCATGTGTTTACATTCATTTTTATTATATAATATGAACTAGGTTATTAATAATATATATTGTCTAATTTTGTACCGACAATAGGTGTTGTTGAATTTTACCTCATGCAACGAACTAATTTAAGGCCTATTACATAATTAATAGTGGGAAATAATTTTTATTGTAGGAAGCGAATTGGGTAAACCATGGGGGAGACCTGCTAAACAGGAGATATGGGTTTAAAGAGGTTATGATAAGCCCAAAAACAGTAAAAAGTCTAAGTCTCAAGTGGAAGTTTGAGGCGGAGAGAGACATAACAGCAACACCAACAATTTATGAGGGAATTGTGTACTTCCCTAGTTGGGATGGCTATGTGTATGCAGTTAAGGCATGGGATGGTTCCCTTGTGTGGAAGCAGTTCCTTGAAAACCTTACTGGAATTGCCTCTCCAGGCATTATTGCAAATGTTAATGTGACAGTGTCGAGGGCAAGTCCAACAATTGCTCCCGACTTGGGCTTGCTCCTCGTCCCTGTTTATGGGCCAGGCGTTGCCCTTGGTCTAAGGATGACAGATGGCTCTTTGGCTTGGACAACTACCTTGGATGACCACAATGCTACTGTTATTACTATGTCTGGGACCTACTACAAAAGGTTAGGTTTCAATTCTACTTTGTTTATTTAAATCTTGTCGAGCAAGAGAGGAGCCAATGAGGGAAATAAACCAAGGTTATTGACTATTATTCTCCTTGATTGAAAAATAAATCAAGAGGAAGAAGAGGGTCGGGACAGTACTTCACTACCATTCTTCTCTATTCACCCATTTCAAAGCCACAAAATAAACGGTCATAATACCAACTGTTTAGAATACTGATACTCTAATCAATAAATTTATCAATATTATTAGATCCGAATATATTATAAAACAAAAAAGAAAAGGGAAGAATAAGATAGTGCATGTGCGTTTTGTTTTGGAATCAACGCAGGGCCTTCTACATTGGGACATCATCAATGGAAGAAGAGACGACAATTGATGAATGTTGCACATTCCGGGGGAGTTTCTTAAAATTGGATGCGAAAACGGGAAACATCATATGGCGAACCTACATGTTGCCAGACAACAAGGGGCAACGTGGGGAGTATGCAGGAGCAGCCATTTGGGGTAGCAGTCCCCCAATAGATGTTTCCAGGAATCTCATCTTCATAGCCACAGGAAATTTGTATTCTGCCCCTCAACACGTGCTCCAATGCCAGGAAAGGGAAAACAACCAAACTGTGCCCACCCACACGGACGAGTGCATTGAACCAGATAACCATTCCGAATCATTTTTAGCTTTGGATTTGGACACTGGAAAAATTAAGTGGTATCACCAACTTGGAGGGTACGATATTTGGTTCTTCGCTTGTAATAATCTTTCAACCCCAAATTGTCCACCTGGACCTAATCCGGATGCTGATTTTGGGGAGGCGCCAATGTTGCTCACTATTGAGGTTAATGGGACTCTCAAGGATGTCGCTGTTGCGGTTCAGAAGAGTGGCTTTGCTTGGGCTTTGAATAGAGAAAATGGTGACCTTGTTTGGACTACGGTACGTGCCTGCCTATTCCTATAACTACTCACTTGTTCATATATTTGGTAGGTTATTTCTATTTGAAATATGTAGCTTGTTCACATATTTAGTAATCGCCATTTTGGAGGATTCGCTAGATCCAAATAATACAGTAGTTGATAGAAACAAATAACATTCACTTACAAAATATATCTATTCTGATAACAAAGATTTTACTGTGGATGAAAATATCATAACACAATCCTAAATATTGCACTATAATGGTAAGGAAAAATATTATGAAACATGATTCTACCCAAACTTATCCGACATTTCTTCACCCAACTTTAGTCATATTCTCTTCCTTTTGCCAAATAACAAAGTTACATGACATAGTTCATTCAGCACGCGTCAATTAAAATAATTAATTAGTTGGTAATATTTTGGTATGGTCATATCCTTGACTTTGATAAATTACTCATATTCTCTTCGCCGTTCAACTTTACATGATTTTATCCCATTTTAGATATTTCTGCCTAAACTTATCCAACATTTACTTCATAAACTTTACACATGTCTACCAAAAACTTATCCATTGCATAACTTTAGTCCTATATATGTATCATTAATTGTGCCACCGAACACTTATTGTTGGTCAAAATTGTCACCATAACTTTCTTTTAGTCAAAATTGTCACTCAATTTTTTAAACCGATTACAATTGCCATACAAATTTTAAATTGATTAAAATTGTTACACCGACCGACTATTGTAGGTTTTTAAATTTATCTTTATTTTTTTCCCGAAAATGCTAATATCATTGATAACCTGTGATGCAAAAACTAGTCAGACACATCCCCTTCTTTTTATTCTCCTCTTTCATTTGCTCTTTCAACTTTCTCAAGGATCCTAAAATTTTATTGCCAAATTTCACCTCCAATGCATTTGAAAACCCCAAACTTGAGTTAGGGGTTTAGTTCGACAGGTGATTTCGAGAAATGCAACTGTAAAATCTGTGAGCCTATTGGAGAAAGTTTAAATAACTCGTACACAATAATCAAGAAGAGATGAAAGATCACGAGTAAAGGACTAAGTAATTGGAGGGAAGAAGAAAGAGAATTCAACGCTCGAGGGAAGTAATATGTTCTTTCAATCATATGCTATGTAATCGTCAATCTTAAGTTACACACTCTCCTTACACTTACAATAACAGGTTGTCGGGACAAATTTGATTCGTTTAAAAAAGTTGAGTACCAATTTTGACTTAAAAAAAGATTAGCGTAACAATTTTGACAAAACGTAAAAGTTGAGTGGAATAATTAGTCATGTACCCAACTTTTCTCTATATGCCTCTAAATATCAATTACACTTTTAAAACGTGGTAGTAGTTTAGGGCATGTACGTACTTTAGATCATTCAAAAACTTGTAATTTCTAGTTCATAATTAAAAGGAAAATGGAATATAAATAATCTAAACTTTGATGCGTGATAGACTTAATAATATGAATTTTAAAAATATCACTGAATAATCTGAACTTTGACCATATTGGATTACAGTAGCATGTCAACATTAATTATTTATCTAATCTTCATTTTCTTTAAAATTTTCTCTCCATCTTTAATTATTCTCTTTGTTTATTTAAATTCCAATATGGTCAAAGTTCAGATTCTTTAAAAAAAATATGAGGATTTGATAAAAAAATTAATGTTAAGCATACTACTGAAATTCATTATATATGGTCAAAGTTCAGATTGTTCAATGGTATTTTTAAAATTCAGATTGTTCAATCTATTATACGTTAAAGTTCAGATTATTTAAATCTAATTTCTTATTTATTGAAGTGTATTACACCTGACTATATGTAAGTGAAGTGTATGTAAGTGAAGATTAGTGCAATCCAACCAAGGATAGGTAATTACAGTTGACAAGTTAATTGAAGTGTATTTACTAATTAATTGACTTAAGGTCAATGCTAGTGAAGACATGCATATCCTATAGTGGTTGTAAGTAATTGTAAACTATTGCTGTTAGATTCATCTAAGTGAATACACAGTTGTCCCAATGCTCAAATTTCATCTTATGAAGATCACTCTAATGCACAGCACTAGAAAACGAACATAATTTGAGTTCATCTTTCAATCCTCTACATAGAATATTGTCAATCCTCGACTCTTTTGTGTAGTGTACCGTTCATTATTCCACATTTGTTTTTTAAATGATTTTTTTTCTTCATATTATTTTCAGTGTAAAAAAGGGTACTGAATTGCCTAGAATGGCAACTGGACAAAAAGTATTGTTTACGGAGATTTTTGCTCAATTGTTGAGGAGAGTTATTTCCATTTTGGACCCCAAAGTATATGAGTATTTATTTTCTGAATCCTTGGTTTTCATTGTTTATTTTTGTGATTCTAAAATTTATAGGTTGAATAAAAAAGGACCTTAAAGTTTGTAGGTTGGAAAAAAAGCCCGTGTTACTGTTTTTCTTTTTCTTCCCATGTTTGAATTTATCTTCCGATTAGCGCCAAACTTCAGGACTAAGGTTAAAACTAATATTAAAATCTATAATACACCTCTCTTATTCATGCTGGAACTACTTAAACCATGGGTAATTAAGGGTCTAATTAGTTATGACATGAACGAGAGGTGTATTATAGCTTCAATATCAGTTTTTAACCTTACTTTTATTATTGGTATTGGTAGGTTTAGTTGCTTTTGTTGAGCTTTGAGTTTTTATACAGTTACATAAGAATGCTAGTGATTAGCTACCAAAATTGAGATACAAAAATTGAAACAGGAGGCTGGTCCAGGAGGCCTAACAGGAGGAGGGACATGGGGATCAGCTACAGATGGAAATAGAGTGTACACCAATATAGCCAACTCCGATGCCAAGACATTTGTCCTTAAACCATCAAACAAAACTGCGACTTCGGGTGGATGGGTTGCAATGGAGGCATCAACAGGAAAGATCTTATGGTCAACAGGCAACCCCAGCAATGGTTCTAGTAACGGACCTGTCACAGTTGCAAATGGGGTTTTGTTTGCTGGTTCAACCAATGGCACAGGACCCATATATGCAATGGATGCCAACACTGGCCAAATTTTGTGGTCATTTCAAACTGGAGCAACTATTTTTGGAGGGGTGTCTGTGAGTGATGGCTGTATTTATTTTGGACATGGTTATAAGTCGGGTTTTGGATCCTTTTCTCCTACTACCACTGCTGGTAAAACACTTTTTGCCTTTTGTGTGCCTAGGCCCTCCTTAAACTAGTCACCTTAAATTCAGATCCACCCTTCCTGTACTAATTCTTGTAGATGATCTCCATAACAGATAATTTACTTAGCATGTGATGGTACAATAATGCCTGGATATTTGCTTGTAATAATAATAATATATATATGCATTGCCATTTTGGGCCTTTTCTTCCTTCTCTTTTGTTAAACGAAATTATGATAGGACGTATGATTACCACTAAACTATAATAATCTTAGACTTCTGCAATACCATGAGATAGTAATTAAAAATAGACTTTTAATTAATTATAAAAAAGATAACTGAAATTTATATAATAATATAGTAAAGACATAAATAAAATCATGAGGTCCTAGCTTAATGGTTAAGACTAAGGTCGATGTCCTAAACATGTTAGGTCCTAGATTCGATTCTCCTTCCCCTATTTGTCTATTGTCATAAAAATGTTGGTAACTTAAGTATATATGTATATACAAATTACCAAAGGAAAACATATAAGTAATATGATCCAACAAAAAGACAACATGATAAGTTAAGCCTGTTTGGTTCAACTAGAGAGGATTGGAATGGAATAAAACTTGATATATAGAAGAATGAAATAGAATTTGATTCTTTGACATCATGTGTTTGGTTGATTAAAAGAATGAAATCAATATTATTTTTATTGTTTGATCTAAATATACGTCCCGTCGAGTCTTCGATCCCGCGGTGGAACCTTCTTCGCGAACGCCGCTATTTTCCTCTCAAATCTTGATCTTGGCTACTCTTGACTCAATTCGATCTTGAATCTTGATTGGATGGAAGAGGAGGAGGAATTTTGGCTCTCTTTTCTCTCTTGATAGCCCTTGGAACGAATGAAGAATGAATGATAGATGAATCTCCCTCTCTTCTTTTCTAATTCGCGAACAAAACTGTCGGCGCATGACTCACGGGACCATCATGGTCCGTGGAGCTGGCCATGGTCCGTCCGTGGTGGCTACTGGTTGCATGGTTCTGGCTTTGTTTGCTGTTGTCCGTGAAATGGGACACCACGGTCCATGGTCTACACCAAAGTCTGACCGTGGTGGCCGCTGGCCGGGTGTTCCCTGCTCCGTTTCTCGTGAAACTCATGCCACGGTCTATACACCTGTGGAGGATGCCTGTGGTGTATTCGATCCTACCGAAATTTGAGAACTCGCTGGTGTTTTGGCCTCAAACCTACAAATTTGCATCAAAAACACCACCACCAAGGGTAATAGGAAAATTGGGATATAAATCAAGATTAATAATTAAAATCATCCCTAAACCACTATTGAAATCCCCTAAAAATATAGTCACAATTAGCACTTATCATAGGGTGAACCGTGGCTTATAAATGCGGAAAGCAAGATGTTCACAACATCCCGGGGGAGAATGATGAAAATATGATGGTATGCCACTTACTGGATGACTCGGGGTACAATTTGGACATACAAAAGCTCCATGTCATGTTCAATGAGCGAGAAAGAAACCTGATTTTGTCAATCACATTGAGCGAGCCAAAACCAACGGATACTCGGGCTTGGTGCAACTCAAACGACGACAACTTCTTGTTGTAAAAATAGCAAGTAGTCACAACAGGAAAGATCTTCCTTGAAATGAAGAACGAAAGGAAGAACACTGTAGTGTGGGTAACCCACTATCCTGAAAGTGATTTCGCCTGAGCACCGATGCAAACTCTCCAATGGATGGCACTCCCCAGGTTTACACGGTCTGGTTAATTTTGTGGATTCTCCATTAACCAGTTGGAGTGAACGAGTACTTGCCCAAAACAATTTGAAGAGAAGTAGAGAAAGATATCAAGAAATTTTTAGAGGAATTTTCTGTGTTAAAACAAGTGAGAGAGGAACCCTTTAAATATAAGAGAGGATGAAAATGAAAAGGTAGCACTGAAACTAGCAGTCTAGAAGACTACTCAATCAAGCCTTGAGACCCCAACAATCTGTCTCAAGCACCAATGCCCTCGTAAACACGCGCAATAAATAAAATAGTCAAAATTGTTTAAAAGGTGTCCAAACCAACCTGAGCCCGGCCCGACCGACCAGACGGACGATGGCGGTGCGTGCGCGTGCGTGTGGACCATCAAGCCCACCCTTGTCTCAATTAGTTCAAATAGGTTTGGAGAACTCTTCTATTTAAAGTAGAACAACACTCCCTTTTCTACCAGTGTGGGACACCAACTTGTTCCAAAAATTTGTTGGGAGGTGCAACACATTCCTAGCTAACAACTGACCATTGGGGAACCATATTTTTTTAATGCACTTAAAGGGGACCAAGTTGCTAAACAATTGGCTGGCAGGTGACTCTCCGACCATTATTTGCCGGAAAACGGTGACAGTTGAGTAACGTTAAAATTTTTTTGAATTTTCTTAGATCAATGCCGAGACTACCCTCCATTGCCCCTTCCTCCTTCCTTCCTCCTTCATCTACCATCTTCATTCTTCCTTTCTTCCTTGAGCTGCAATGGCGAGGAGAGTCACAGGTAAATTCCACTCTACTAATCGAACTCCTTCTACGTTCTTCATCGTTCTTCCTCCTTAATCATAGGGATGGCAATGGGGCGGGGAATCCCCGAACCCGCTAGGGCCGCGCGCCGCTCTGGGGAAATATCCCCACCCCCATTGGGGATAGGAACGGGGACGGGGACGATTTTTCAAAATCTGCTCGGGGACGGGGTGGGGATGGGGACAAAATTTTCCCCATCCCCGTCCCCATTTTCCCCGCTGGGGAAGATTCCCCGTCCCCATCCCCGAATCCCCGTCCCCGAAAAATTTAAAATTATCAAATAACCTTTATTCTAATTCAATATATATATTAATAGCAAGGATAAAGTAGTAATTTTCGAATTTTAAGTCAGAAACCCTAACCTAAACTCGCTTCCCTCCTCCATATAATTCCATAATTCTAAGTTTTTACCTAAACTTGAGGAGGATGTATTATTGTATTTTTTTCCGAATAACACTTGTTGATGTATTATTATTTGACATTGATGTATTATTACTTGAGCAAGTTAAATAGGTTGTATTTTGAACAGGTTAAAAATCGGGTCCGATTAAAATTTGGTTAGATTTTGGATAGCTTTAAAAAATCCCCGTTGGATCCCCGTTGGGGATGGGGAATCTGTGGGGATGGGGATGGGGCAAGAATCATTCGCCGAAGCGGGGATGGGAACGGGGATGGAGACGAGTTTTGGGAGCGGGGATGGGGACAAGGATATACTCCCCCGTCCCTGATCCACCCCGTTGCCATCCCTACTTAATGTTTGGTGTTTTATGCATCGTTGAACTTGTGAATGATACATGTGGGTGTGCATTCTGGAAAATTAGAGTTTGCAAATGAAGACCCCAAAAAAAGGAGAGTCACAGGTAAATTCCAATCTGTGGTTGATGAATGTGTTTGTTGAAACCCAAAAAAAGACAGTTGAAACCCAAAAAAAGACAATGTGTTTGTTGCAATGACGAGGAGAGTCACAGGAAAATCCCAATTGCTATGGTTGATGAATGAAAACCAACATACACAAAACCCCCAAAAATCTCATCATAAACTGACTGCAATACATACACCTCCCTGGTCGCCATTGCAGCAAATACCCAAATGGCGAGGAGAATCCTTGTGCCCCAAATGCTCGCCAAAAGACTGCAAAGGCCGTCCATACCGATCCCTCGATTAACAACACCAGTTGTTAGAGGTCTATATGCCACCAATAGAGAAGACGCATGGTAGGAACCAACCTAAAAAGTTTAGGTAACAGTAACAGAGTGAAAATCAGGTGCTTTTTTTTTTTTTTTCTGCCGGTGGGGTGTAGATCCAGTTCTTCAATAAAAAAAGTAGTCATGCAATATAAAACCACTTCTAGTTGTACCCTTCGTGAACGTAATTGTTAGAAATCACAGGAGACATTGAGAATAATATCTTGGTATTCTTCTTTTCCCAGATTGGAGGGTAATATTAGTTGCTTGTTTGGGTGGTATTTGATGAAGATGAATAAGAACTAAGAAGGTGGTGTTTGGTGGGTTAGTTGATGCTCGCTTTTGAGGAGGGAGGTGTATGTATGACTTTTCACAACAGGCCATCTGGGTTTCGCCATTGATGAAGACAGATGCTAAGCATCAATTTTTTGAGGTGGGAAAGATAAGGGCTACCTTGTCTTTTCAGCTACCACCTCAAGGGGTTTTAAGACTTTTCATGTTTTCTGGCTTAAAGTGACCGGAAAGTCACCTGTCAGCCAATTGTTTAGCAACTTAGTCCCCTTTGAGTTCATTAAAAAAATGTTGTCCCCCAATGGTAAGTTGTTAGGAATGTATGACACCTCCCAACAAATTTTTTGTAACTTGTTCCTAACAAGAAAAACCAAAAACTTAAACTTTGAGACTTAAAATCCAACAATCCCCCACAAGGATCAAAGTTTTCCAAACAGAGAAAAAAGAAAATTTGGGCAATAAAAGAAATCAATGCATAAGAGTTAATATCTTGCGATTTGAATTAACACTTAGTAACATCAAGCTTAAGATAAACATCCTATCTAGTGAACAAAGTCTAGAACTTGATAGGGAATTGTAAATCTGTCACTTGAGTACACAATAATCTCATGCTCGTTTTGTACTCCGTGATTAACGCCATATACTAGCCATACGTCCAGCCTGGTTCTCATGGATGCTTTAGGAGATGGACCCACCAATCTCCAAAGGAAGCGACTAAACTTTCACATCTCACGTAGGTGAGTTCATCAAGTGTGTATGTAACGCCCCCAGGTTACTAACCACTAGATTAGGCTAATGATACACCTAACCCAATGATTAGCAGCGGATAAACACCTGAGAGTATTACCGCCGTCCATGGAGGTAAACAAGGCTAAGACTAAACCCAATAAACATACAAAACATAAACTAACTTCGTACATGCATCACCAAGACATAACTTAACTTAAATCGCCTCAAAACAACCTACACAACCAATACAACTTATACAAGCCAAAATATGATCAATTTCTCTTAAATCTTTCATAAAGAGTCTATAACCACCTTCAATCCCTTAAGAAGCTCTAGGGTTTCGTCCTCCCGAGGCTTTTCCCTTCTCCTTTGCCGAGATTCCTAAAACAAAAACATAAAACTTCGCAAAGTGAGTTAAACTCAGTACGTATACCCCTAATAACGTAAGAATCTTTTCATAATTCGTTTTAGTTGTTTAGCGCGGTTCCAAAACATTAAAAACAATATAAATGGCAAACAAACAATAAAAGATAGCAAAAATTACACAGCTTGATCGTCCTCAACCTGTATTTAAATCACAACTTCAATGAAAGTACTTATAAGTTCTTTCTTTTTAAAGGTAACTGAATAACCATAAACTTGTTGAAATAAATAAAAAAGAAGATCATGCATGAACTGATATAGACACACACCCGAAACCTTTCCATAAACATGACTTAGAAAGTGAGAAGTAACTTACGTCATAAAACATGAGTCAAATCGTATACCCAACATATAACATAAAATGTTATTTCAAACCAATCACAAAGTGTGACTTATAACATGTTGTAAAATATACTTAAAAACCATAAACAAGTCCTATAAGACTTAACCTTTAACTTAAATTCTTGAAGTACTTAATTACTTAAAACTTAGTTGCCGTATTATTATCCTGAAGGTCCCCTGCTTGCGATCATCGGTTAAGCCTCCGTATGCGCATACCCGGACTGATCGGGAGATCCAGATGGTGGATAATTATCCTATACTAGCCAAGTTTCCATGATGTGCAAGTAAGACACTTCAGTTATCTTTTCTTTGGGTGCACTAAGGCACGTATATAATTAAGCTGGGGTGCACAAAGGCACATAAGCATATTTTTCCTTAGTGTGCACTAAGGCACCATAAACGTGGTGTGCACTTAAGGCACCATGAACGTGGGCGGGGCCTTTATTAATTTCTAAAACTTGAAAACTTAAACCTTAATACCGTGACCTTGGATTCTTAATAAAACTAGTTCCTTAAACTACCCATTTCCAATCATAACTTAAAGATATAATCTGGTAATCTACTTGAATAAGACTTGTACTTATAAAAGGGAATTTATTCATGAAATGACTCAACCAACCAAAGCATAGAATTATCGTAAAAGTTTCTATCATAAAGGGTACGCCACATAAATACTTCGAAATAATTGTGAAATTATCCTAATAAATCGACCTGAATTACTTAAAAATCCATGAAAACTTGCATATATTTTGAACATAAATCATAATACTTTACATATAAGAATAGATAA
This sequence comes from Portulaca oleracea, assembly GCA_029582165.1. Classification (NCBI taxonomy): domain Eukaryota; kingdom Viridiplantae; phylum Streptophyta; class Magnoliopsida; order Caryophyllales; family Portulacaceae; genus Portulaca; species Portulaca oleracea. Next base: position 12,078,715 of record CM055892.1, read on the forward strand.
TATAAAAATACTTTTAGAACTTAACATAAATGATTAATTCGTGATATTATTCATAAAAGGTCAGGCAGTATACGTACCTGGAATTCTAGAAATCACAACAAAATGAGCAGGGACTTGAACAACAGAGAGGCAACGATCTCTTGGAGTGACTTAGCAAGGATGAGAAATTAAGAGTTAGAACCCTGCCTAGGTGAGATAATGGATGGGTAACTTTAATAAAATAAAAGCGACTTGTTAATGAATTTAATTTCTTAAGTCATCATGAAAGGGTCCTAACTATCTCTATAGACATCGTATCAACGCCTAAGAGGACTTTTCAGAAAGCTTGAAACACGCTTTAAAACTGTTAGCTCAAGGACTAAAGACATGATTAAGAAGGTCAAAACTCTTATTTCCCTAATCTTCCCAGAAAAAAAAACATCAACTAAGCTTTTCCGAAAGGTCATAGCTCAAGTTATACTAATCGGTTTTGGGCCCGTAAGCTGCCTATGGAAAGCTCATGATTCATACTCCAACTTTCATTTTCACCACTACTTGATTTAAGCTTGGGAAGAGGTCGATTCTCAGCCTCAATCAGATACAGCCACGACAACATAATTTTGGAAAAACTCAGATTTTTGTCCTTCAATTAGAAGCTCATAACTCTCTCTTCCGACATCCTATGAATGCATACCATATCATTCTGGAAAGCTCAGAATGTCCTCTAAAATGTTTATGTTCAGCCCTTAAATCATAGCACCCTCTAACCAATCGAAAAATATCCATATTTGAATCGACGTCAGAATTTCTCATGTTGGCATGACTTTACGATTTTGGCCATAAATCCTAATATACACGTTGAAACGAGGAACCATAAAAACCGGCTGTTAGCTAACACTTTAATATAGCTATTCATGCCATAAAATCACCCAGAATTACAATCTTTATTTTCTGAAAAAACCAATTATCAACCGGATTGCAAGCCTCTTAATACATCATTAACATGCATGCTTAAACTCTTGTGATTTAGATATATCTCTCCTAAAACACAATCCAACACTCATAATTACAATATTCAAACTTGAAAGGCCCAGAAAATCACCATTTAGATCCATTTTAATTGCATGCAACACCACTACATCATCTATTTCCACAATTCATCATCAAACTCAACATGCACCACCTCAAAACTTTCAATCTTCTAAATCTATAGTTAATCTATAAACATGCATTTTGCATCTAACCATTTTCCTTACTTTCACAGAGAATTACTCCTTCCAATTCACATGCATGCTCATTATTTGCAAGGAATTTACTTAATAAACACTAAGATAACATGAACTTCAGCATACTTACCCAAATTCTTATCTTTGAATTATTCCACACTAATCTTTACTTGAAGACCTTAAAACTCTTGCTTTGATTCTGGAAAGACATAATAATAACAAGAGAAAATAAAACTTTAGAATGCCATTTGATTTATCCTTAAAAGGAAGAGGAAGAAGAATGGAGTGATATACTACTTGAAATGGAAGAAAAACAAGAAAGATGAGATGATGATGATGTGGTGGTGCGATGGTGGCCGGAAAAATGGCTGGAAAACGGCCGACGGCGACTGCTGGTGGCCGGCAGCAAGGCTGGTGGTCGCGGCTGGGCAGTGAGGAGGTGGATGGTCATGGTGAGAGAGAGAGCAAGGGAGATGAGGTGTTAATTTGGTTATTTTTTTCAAATGAATACATATTAACTTGAGTCATATATACATATAATAACCAAGGCCCAAAACCAAGCCCCTCTTCCTTTCTTGGCCGGTCAACATGGCCCAAACAAGACAAATTTTGACAATTTTAATTCTCCCCTCGTATACTTCTGTCTCCCTATTTTCCCAAATTACCGAAAATTGCTAAACCATAAAAAATATTATCGATTACCCAAATAAAAATTTCCAACATCTCCATAAGATTCCTCATAATTATAACCTTAAATAATTTCGAATAAAGAAGGAACCGGTACATCGGTCTCGGTAAAAGAATTCATGTACGATCAGAACCATCGTAAAAATTATCGGTAGCGATTTTTCTAAGAAAAGAAAATTAAACTGAATCGTTGATGATCGTTGCACTGTTCAAGTCCTGCAAAACATACATTGGGTTAGAAAAATGGAACACGCGCTTTAATTAATCATGATTTAATTTTAACCTTGATTATTTAAACTACTAAGAACGTATCAATGGGCGATTTTGTTATTACAGTGTACTACCTCACACCTCCAATTTAATGGATATGAACTCATTAAGAGCTAAAGCTCAACCTCAATCAAATAGTAGTAAGCACCGCATACACACCATAGGGAGGGAAACTAAATCGTGCTCCTGAATTGTTGATGACTTCGTTAGTACCCCTGGAACTTGCCTTTTACAGCTAAGTAGGGATCAATCATCACAATTCATGCAATGGGTCTCATTCTCATCCCCCTCGATATGTCCACGATCATTTTCCTACAAAGGCCTTTTGTTAACGGATCCGCAAGATTTTTCTCGGACTTCACATAGTCCAGTGATATCACTCCAATTTCCAGAAGCTCCTTGACAACCTTATGTCTTATGTGAATATTCCTTCTCTTTCCATTGAAGGCTTTATTCCGAGCCACTGCAATGGCTGGTTGGATGTCACAATGCAGAGCAATAGATGGAGCTTGCTTCCCCCACAGTGGAATGCATGCCAATAAGTTTCTGAGCCAATCGGCCTCACGGCCTGCCAATTCAAGAGCAATACACTCAGATTCCATAATAGACATGGCAGTACAAGATTGCTTAGAAGATTTCCAGGATATAACACAACCAGCTAATGTAAACAAATATCCACTAGTTGAATTAATTTCATCATTGTCAGAGACCCAGTGTGCATTAGAATATCCCTCTAGTACAACAAGAGTTTTACCGAATTGTAAACACATATCCATAGTACTTCTCAAATATTTAATCAATCTTCTCAAAGCATTCTAATGATCATTGTTAGGATTGTGGGTATACCTGCTAAGTCTGCTTACAGCATATGCAATATCAAGTCTAGTATAGTTCATGAGAAACATAATGCTACCAATAACCTTAGCATATTCATATTGACACACATGATCTCCTTTATGCTTCCTTAAATGAGTGCTAGCATCATAAGGAGTTCTTATAGGTTCCACATCAAAAGAGTTAAACTTTCTGAGAATTTTTTCGATATAGTGAGACTGGTTCAAAGACATTCCTTCAGGAGTTCTCTTAATCTTAACTCCTAATATCACATCAGCCTCACCCATATCTTTCATTTCAAATCTAGAACTCAAGAAAGTTTTTACCTCATTTATAACAACCATGTTTGTGCCAAAACTAAGCATGTCATCCACATATAAGTAGATAATAACACAACCACTGGAATTATGCTTAGAATAAACATAAGCATGAGCTTCATTTGGAATAAATTCAAAAGCAGTAATATTGCTGTCAAATTTCTCATACCATTGCTTGGGAGCCTGTTTTAGCCCATACAGAGATTTAATGAGCTTGCATACCTTGTTTTGTTGTCCAGGCACAATCAACCTTTCGGGTTGCTCCATGTATATCTCTTCATCTAAGTCCCCATTCAGAAAAGCAGTTTTCACATCCATTTGATGCAAATATATGTCATGAACCCTAGTGGTTTACAACCTTTATGAAGGTCAGTCAGTCAGAATCCATGTTTTATTACTCAAGATGGACTCAAGTTCACTGCTAATGGCTTCTTTCCAAAAGACAGAATCAATGGATTTCATTGCTTCATCATAAGTTTTGGGGTCTTCCTAAATGATATACACAGAAATAATTTCGTCACAAAAGAAATCATGCCCGGTCAAGAAAGTAATAAAGTCTAGCCAAAAGGAAAGTTTCTTTCTAGGTCTTTTACTCCTTCTAGGTTCAACCTCATGCTCAACAGTTTGAGATGTAGTACACGTAGAAGAAAAGATAGATACAAGTATTTCCTCACTTGTTACAGTACTTAAACACCTACAAGTGAAAAGAATACCCGAGCAAGCTTGAAGGACCTCGTTTGGTTACAGAAGCTAATCACCTTCCAAAAGAGATCACAACAAGTCCACACAACACCACTAGATTGCCAAATCTAGCTACTGGGGTGGAAATGAGAGTTTGAGAAACTCACAAACGAAAAACTCAAAGCTTTCTTAAGGTTTTGTATTTCGTAAGATATGATGTGAAGTGGCCAATACAATGATACATATACTCAGCCGAAACAAGTTAAAGGCAGCCAAGCAAGCAAGCAAGGAGCTCAAACTAAGAGTGAGGTTTCCTAATGACGAAGAAACCTCCTAAACGTGGTTAATTAAGCTAATTACAAATGATTAAAGCTAATACATGTCTTCACTATGAAGTACTCGACCATCATTGGACCAACCATGGACGATCACAGCCCTCCACTTGGCACTTCCTCATTGGAGGATCATCATTCACTTAGACTCCAATCCATGCAAGACAAGTGAAGAAACACAAGTGGTTTTGTTCCTAAATGGCGGGAACTCAGCAAGAACCTCCAATAATATTAGGGAAAATCGACCTCCTGAGAAAAGACCAAAATGCCCTGGAAAGATTGCCAAAATATCAAGGCTGTCGAAGATAAAGGACCTTTATCGCTGTCCGGGTAAATGACCTTATCGCACGTCAAAAGTAGAACAGTTGTGCAGGAGCCCGAATGACCTTCACTGTTGACATGATCCTCCTCATTGTGGCTATAAACAAGTATGTCATCAAAGTAGACAACAACACACTTGCCTATAAGGACCTTCAGAACCTGGTTCATCAATCTCATAAAAGTAGATGGGGCGTTAGTTAAACTAAAAGGCATAACCAACCATTCATACAAACCTCCTTTAGTCTTGAATGCCGTTTTCCACTCATCCCCTTCATAGATTCTGATTTGGTAGTAGCCACTTCTCAAATCAATCTTTGAAAACACTTGAGCCCCATGAAGTTCATCCAGAGGGTCCTCAAGCCTAGGTATAGGATACCTATACTTGATGGTGATCTTGTTGATAGCACGACAATCAATGTACATTCTTTGACTCCCATCTTTCTTTGGCACTAGGAGATCTGGTACAGCATAAGGACTTAAGCTCTCCCTGATCATCGCTTTGGCGAGAAGGTCATCTACCTGTCTTTGAATCTCCTGAATATCACTGGGGTACATTCGGTAAGCTGGTTTATTAGGGAGTATTGACCCAGGAACGAGGTCAATTTTGTGTTGAACGTCCCTCTTGGGAGGTAAACTAGGGTGCATCTCCTCAGGAAACACAAAGAAATAGTGTTCCAGAAGAGGGGCAAGAAGAGGGTGGTCATTTGTGGAGCTAGGCTGTGTGTTTAGGTCTAGGAGAATAAGGTCCTTATGATCATGAAACTCATGGTGTTCAGCAACCAAGAGAGTGATCAAACTTGGATCAGTAACCAAATTCTCCTTGGGTTTTGGGAGTAGGGTAGGCTTAAAGGGTACAAGGGTAATTTTTTTATGGTTAAGGGTGTAAGTGTTTGCTCTCCCATCATGACTCACGGATCAATCAAAAAGCCAAGGCCTGCCAAGTAACACATGACAAGCATCCATAGGTAAAATATCACACCAAAGAGAGTCTTGGTACGTTTTACCTATTGAGAAGTTCAACAAACATCTCTGATCCACGTGAATGCCCTTGCCTTGATTAAGCCACTGGATGGTATAAGGAGTCGGATGAGGACTGGTTTGCAACTTGAGCTTGCTCACCATGGACTGTGAGGCAGCATTGGTACAACTTCCTCCATCGATAATCAAAGAGCACACCTTGCCATTGATATTGCATCGAGAATGAAAAATATTCTCCCGTTGCTCCTGTCCTTCCTTCACTGAAGAGCTACTAAGAACTCTCCTTACCACCAACATCTCCCCATCGTCTGGTTCCTCAACCACCTCATCATAAACTGGATCACCCAAAGGTTCATTTTCAAGCTCCTCCTCCTCTCCTGGTTCTGGTGCAACAAACAAGGCTGCTTGGCACTCAGCGAGAGTCACCACTCGTTTGTTAGGACATTTGGACGCAATGTGTCCAAGTCCTTGGCACCGAAAACATCTCCTCTTATCAAGGGGTTTGGGTTCAGTAAAGGTAGGCCTTTGTGGGGTATAAGGCTTAGGGTTTGGAGTAGGTTTAGTGGGGGTGTATTTGGGCTGGAAAGCTTGTTTTTGTGGGGTAAAGGATGGTTTAGGGAATGTGTTTGGAAGTGTTTGGGGTTGGTTTCTGCTATGAACATCCTTCCCTCTACTCCTCCTTTGCAACTCCACCTTGTGAGCCAAAGAGCTCAACTCATCAAGGGAAGTGTAAGGTTGCAACTCCACAACATTCCTCACTCTTTCATCTAAACCAAGAAGATACCTCACAAGTATTTGAGGTTCATTCTCCTTAAGATAACACCTCCAAAGTAAGTGCTCGAACTCCTTGGTATACTCTTCTACTGTTTTGCCTCCTTGAACCAACTGTTGGAGCTTCAAATAGTTATCCTTAAGATAACTGGCTGGAAGGAACTTGGCTTGTAACTTCTCCTTCATTTTCTGCCATGAACGCACCTTATCCTTCCCAACAGAAATTCTCTTCTTCTGCAAATTAATCCACCATATATATGCATGATTTCTCAATTTCAAAGCTACAAATTTTACCTTCTTGTCATCGGGAACGTCCTTTAGATCAAAGACCCGTTCTACCGTTTGCATCCAATCCAATAAAACCTCTGGATCAAGGTTTCCCTCGAATTCTGTATACCCACCTTGAAATCAAGCCTTTCCTCCTTAGGTGAACGTCTCCCTCTTTGTTTGCTGAGAATCTCCATTTCATCATCTCCAAACGGATTCCCCAAAATCAGAAGCACCTCCATCCGAATCCTTAAGCTCTTGGTTCGTTAAGTACATATAGTGCCTGAGTTGAGCTGTAAGGAATTCAACTCGTTTCTCCAGCTCTTCTTTCTCCCTTAGAACATCTTCTGGGTTTTGAGGTTGAACTTGACCGGAAGACATAACTTCAGTTTCTTCTTACTTCACACCAAAAGAATCAAAACAAACTCACCAAGATGGTAAGCTAGCTCTGATACCAATTATGATGTATATAAGCTCAAGGAGCGAAAAACAAATGAATGAAAAGATAGATACAAGTATTTCCTCACTTGTTACAGTACTTAAACACGTACAAGTGAAAAGAATACCCAAGCAAGCTTGAAGGACCTCGTTTGGTTACAGAAGCTAATCACCTTCCAAAAGAGATCACAACAACTCCACACAACACCACTAGATTGCCAAATCTAGCTACTGGAGTGGGAATGAGAGTTTGAGAAACTCACAAATGAAAAACTCAAAGCTTTCTTTGGGTTTTGTATTTCGTAAGATATGATGTGAAGTGGCCAATACAATGATACATATACTCGGCCGAAACAAGGGAAAAGGCAGCCAAGCAAGCAAGTAAGGAGCTCAAACTAACTAGAGTGAGGTTTCCTAATGACGAAGAAACCTCCTAAACGTGGTTAATTAAGTTAATTGCAAATGATTAAACCTAATACATGTCTTCACTATGAAGTACTCGACCATCATTGGACCAACCATGGACGATCACAGCCCTCCACTTGGCACTTCCTCATTTGAGGATCTTCATTCACTTAGACTCCAATCCATGCAAGACAAGTGAAGAAACACAAGTGGTTTTGTTCCAAAATGGCGGGAACTCAGCAAGGACCTCCAATACTATTAGGGAAAACCGGACCTCCTGATAAAAGACCAAAATGCCCTGGAAAGATTGCCAAAATATCAAGGCTGTCCAAGATAAAGGACCTTTATCGCTGTCCGGATAAATGACTTTATCGCACGTCAAAAGTAGAACAGTTGTGCAGGAGCCCGAATGACCTTCACTGTTGAGATATGGAGACAAGCAGTGAGGACATCACATGGGGTGAATGTCCTTGGCCTCCCTCGACACTAATGCCCTTCTTAATTATACCCACCAAGTGATAACACTCTTGAATCAACCGGATTTGCGGAGGCTGATTCCCATCATCCCCCCCCCCCCAAGTTGGAAAGAGTTTGCCCTCAAACTTGGTAGCTCTTCTCCTTCAGCATAATAAGGCTTTAAATCAGAAACATTGAACGTAGCACTTCCTTCATAATCATCTGAAAGTGCCAGCTTGTAGGCATTGTCTCCCACCTTCTCTAACACTTCAAAAGGACCATCTGCCCTGGGAACCAACTTGCCCTTCCTCCTAGATGGAAAACGATCCTTCCTGAGATGGATCCACACGAGATCTCCAAGTTGGAAAACCACCTTTCTCCTACTCTTGTTAGCTAGATTGGAAGCTTTCTCATTGAACTTGGCTATCTTTTCTCGGACATGTTGGTGTAGCTCTTGAATCTCCTTGGCTCTCATACTAGCATCATGGCTGAACCTGGTTGAGATGATTATGGGACCCAAATCCATAAGGGTGATTGGCTTCCTCCCATACACTACTTGAAATGGTGACAAACCAGTAGCCTTGCTAGGAGCTCGGTTGAATGCAAACTCAGCATGAGGAAGCAAAGTATCCCATCCTTTCTTGTCTTTGTTCACCAAGGACCTTAGCTGTGTACCAAGTGTCCTATTGGTGACCTCAGTTTGGCCATCAGTTTGGGGATGACATGCTGTGCTGAACTTGAGTTTGGTACTAAGCTTCTTCCATAAGGTCACCCAAAAGTGACTCAAGAACTTTGCATCTCGATCAGAAACCATAGATTTAGGAACTCCATGTAACCTTACAACTTCCTGAAAGTACAACTTAGCAACTCTCACAACATCATAAGTAGTATGGCATGGAATAAAGTGAGCCATCTTTGAAAAACGATCAACAACCACCAAAATAGAATCTTTACCTCTTTGGGTTCTTGGCAATCCAACAATGAAGTCCAGATTGATATCTTCCCAAGGACCTTGGGGTATAGGCAGTGGGGTGTAAAGACCTTGTGGCAAGCTGTGACTCTTTGAGAGTTGACATAATGAACACCTTTTGACCAAGTGCTCAACGTCCTTCTGCATTCTCGGCCAATAGTAGTGCTGCTTCATCATTAATGAAGTCTTCTCAATCCCAAAGTGAGCTGCTAAACTACCTCCATGAACCTCCAAGATGAGAAGCTCATGTAGGCTTGTCTTCGGGATGCACAGCTTGTTTCCCTTAAAGAGAAACCCATGCTCAATGTGGAATAAATCTCCTTGGGGCCGCTGCTGACATGCTTCATAAATCTTAATGAAATCTTCATCTTCCGGATACAAGGCCTTGAGGTGCTCAAAACCAAGCACTCTCGAATCAAGGACATGAACAAAAGGAACTTCCTTGAGAGGGAATCAGCTCCTTTGTTCAAATGACCGACCTTGTGGTGGATCATGAAATGATAGGCTTGCATATACTCGACCCATTTGGCATGGCGAGGGTTTAGTTTATGCTGGCCTTGAATGAACTTGAGGGCCTTATGATCACTATGCAAAATGAACTCCTTACCAATAAGATAATGCCTCCAATGCTCCAATGCTCGAATGATGGCATAAAACTCCTTATCATACACACTGTACTTCTTTTTGGCATCATTCAACTTCTCGCTAAAATAAGCAATAGGCCTGCCTTCTTGGGATAAGACAACTCCTATGCCCAACCCAGATGTATCACACTCAACTTCAAATACCTTTGAGAAACTAGGTAAGGCTAACACAGGGGAAGTGGTTAACCTTTCCTTGATAGTTTCAAAGACCTTCTATGTTGATGGAGTCCAAGAGAAACCTTTAGCCTTCACTAACGCAGTCATGGGAGCTAGGATGGTAATAAAGTTCCTCACAGACCTCCTATAGAAGGAAGCCAAGCCATGGAAACTCCTCACTTGCTGGATGGTGGTGGGGACTGGCCAATCTCTTATAGCTTGAATCTTCTCTTCATCCACCTAATACCCTCGGCAGAGATCACATAGCCAAGGAACATAACCTTGTTGGTGAAGAATTGGCATTTCCCTAAATTTCCATCAAGCTTTTCCTTGGACAGTATCTCCATCACAGCTTGCAAATGCTTGACATGACCCTCCTCATTGTGGCTATAAACAAGTATGTCACCAAAGTAGATAACAACACACTTGCCTATAAGGACCATCAGAACATGGTTCATCAATCTCATAAAAGTAGATGGGGCGTTAGTTAAACTAAAAGGCATAACCAACCATTTATACAAACCTCCTTTAGTCTTGAATGCCGTTTTCCACTCATCCCCTTCATAGATTCTAATTTGGTAGTAGCCACTCCTCAAATCAATCTTTGAAAACACTTGAGCCCCATGAAGTTCATCCAGAAGGTCCTCAAGCCTAGGTATAGGATACCTATACTTGATGGTGATCTTGTTGATAGCACGACAATCAATGCACATTCTTTGACTCCCATCTTTCTTTGGCACTAGGAGATCTGGTACAACATAAGGACTTAAGCTCTCCCTGATCATCCCTTTGGCGAGAAGGTCATCTACCTGCCTTTGAATCTCCTGAGTATCACTGGGGTTCATTCGGTAAGCTGGTTTATTAGGGAGTATTGACCCAGGAACGAGGTCAATTTTGTGTTGAACGTCCCTCTTGGGAGGTAAACTAGGGTGCATCTCCTCAGGAAACACAAAGAAATAGTGTTCCAGAAGAGGGGCAAGAAGAGGGTGGTCATTTGTGGAGCTAGGCTGTGTGTTTAGGTCTAGGAGAATAAGGTCCTTATGATCATGAAACTCATGGTGTTCAGCAACCAAGAGAGTGATCAAACTTGGATCAGTAACCAAATTCTCCTTGGGTTTTGGGAGTAGGGTAGGCTTAAAGGGTACAAGGGTAATTTTTTTTATGGTTAAAGAAAAGGGTGTAAGTGTTTGCTCTCCCATCATGACTCACGGATCTATCAAAAACCCAAGGCCTACCAAGTAACTCATGACAATCATCCATAGGTAAAATATCACACTAAAGAGAGTCTTGGTACGTTTTACCTATTGAGAAGTTCAACAAACATCTCTGATCCACGTGAATGCCCTTGCCTTGATTAAGCCACTGGATGGTATAAGGAGTCGGATGAGGACTGGTTTGCAACTTGAGCTTGCTCACCATGGGTATGGCAGCATTGGTACAACTTCCTCCATCGATAATCAAAGAGCACACCTTGCCATTGATATTGCATCGAGAATGAAAAATATTCTCCCGTTGCTCCTGTCCTTCCTTCACTGAAGAGCTACTAAGAGCTCTCCTTACCACCAACATCTACCCATCGTCTGGTTCCTCAACCACCTCATCATAAACTGGATCACCCAAAGGTTCATTTTCAAGCTCCTCCTCCTCTCCTAGTTCTGGTGCAACAAACAAGGCTGCTTGGTACTCAGCGAGAGTCACCACTCGTTTGTTAGGACATTTAGATGCAATGTTTCCAAGTCCTTGGCACCGAAAACATCTCCTCTTATCAAGGGGTTTGGGTTCAGTAAAGGTAGGCCTTTGTGGGGTATAAGGCTTAGGGTTTGGAGTAGGTTTAGTGGGGGTGTATTTGGGCTGGAAAGCTTGTTTTTGTGGGGTAAAGGATGGTTTAGGGAATGTGTTTGGAAGTGTTTGGGGTTGGTTTCTGCTATGAACCTCCTTCCCTCTACTCCTCCTTTGCAACTCCACCTTGTGAGCCAAAGAGCTCAACTCATCAAGGGAAGTGTAAGGGTGCAACTCCACAACATTCCTCACTCTTTCATCTAAACCAAGAAGATACCTCACAAGTATTTGAGGTTCATTCTCCTTAAGATAACACCTCCAAAGTAAGTGCTCGAACTCCTTGGTATACTCTTCTACTGTTTTGCCTCCTTGAACCAACTGTTGGAGCTTCAAATAGTTATCCTTAAGATAACTGGCTGGAAGGAACTTGGCTTGTAACTTCTCCTTCATTTTCTGCCATGAACGCACCTTATCCTTCCCAACAGAAACTCTCTTCTTCTGGAAATTAATCCACCATATTGATGCATATTTTCTCAATTTCAAAGCTACAAATTTTACCTTCTAGTCATCGGGAACGTCCTTTAGATCAAAGACCCGTTCTACCGTTTCTATCCAATCCAAGAAAACATCTGGATCAAGGTTTCCCTCGAATTCTGGTATATCCACCTTGAAATCAAGCCTTTCCTCCTTAGGTGAACGTCTCCCTCTTTGTTCGCTGAGAATCTCCATTTCATCATCTATAAACGGATTCCCCAAATCAGAAGCACCTCCATCCGAACCCTTAAGCTCTTCGTTCGTCAAGTACAAATAGTGCCTGAGTTGAGCTGTAAGGAATTCAACTCTTTTTCCAGCTCTTCTTTCTCCCTTAGAACATCTTCTGGGTTTTGAGGTTGAACTTGACCGGAAGACATAACTTCAGTTTCTTCTTACTTCACACCAAAAGAATCAAAACAAACTCACCAAGATGGTAAGCTAGCTCTGATACCAATTATGATGTATATAAGCTCACCAATATACTGAATCAAGCAAGCTTATAACATCACAAGGACACCAATATCTCGGGGTAGCCAATAACCACAACAATATGATGCAATAAGCATCAAGGAGCGAAAAACAAATGAATGAAAAGATAGATACAAGTATTTCCTCACTTGTTACAGTACTTAAACACCTGCTAGTGAAAAGAATACCCGGGCGAGCTGAAGGACCTCGTTTGGTTACAGAAGCTAATCACCTTCCAAAAGAGATCACAACAAGTCCACACAACACCACTAGATTGCCAAATCTAGCTACTGGAGTGGGAATGAGAGTTAGAGAAACTCACAAACGAAAAACTCAAAGCTTTCTTTGAGTTTTGTATTTTGTAAGATATGATCTGAAGTGGCCAATACAATGATACATATACTCGGCCGAAACAAGGGAAAAGGCAGCCAAGCAAGCAAGCAAGGAGCTCAAACTGACTAGAGTGAGGTTTCCTAATGACTAAGAAACCTCCTAAATGTGGTTAATTAAGCTAATTACAAATGATTAAAGCTAATACATGTCTTCACTATGAAGTACTCGACCATCATTGGACCAACCATGGATGATCACAACCCTCTACTTGGCAGTTCCTCATTGGAGGATCTTCATTCACTTAGACTCCAATCCATGCAAGACAAGTGAAGAAACACAAGTGGTTTTGTTCCTAAATGGCGGGAAGTCAGCAAGGACCTCCAATACTATTAGGGAAAACCGGACCTCCTGAGAAAAGACCAAAATGTCCTGGAAAGATTGCTAAAATATCAAGGCTGTCCAAGATAAAGGACCTTTATTGGTGTCCGGATAAATGACCTTATCGCACGTCAAAAGTAGAACAGTTGTGCAGGAGCCCGAATGACCTTCATTGTTGAGATATGGAGACAAGTAGTGAGGACATCACATGGGGTGAATGTCCTTGGCCTCCTTCGACACTAATTCCCTTCTTAATTATACCCACCAAGTGATAACACTCTTGAATAAACTGGATTTGCGGAGGCTGATTCCCATCATCCCCCCCAAGTTGGAAAGAGCTTGCCCTCAAACTTGGTAGCTCTTCTCCTTCAGCATAATAAGGCTTCAAATCAGAAACATTGAACGTAGCACTTCCTCCATAATCATCTGAAAGTGCCAGCTTGTAGGCATTGTCTCCCACCTTCTTTAACACTTCAAAAGGACCATCTGCCCTGGGAACCAACTTGCCCTTCCTCCTAGATGGAAAATGATCCTTCCTGAGATGGATCCACACGAGATCCCCAGGTTGGAAAACCACCTTTCTCCTACTCTTGTTAGCCAGATTGGAAGCTTTCTCATTGAACTTGGCTATCTTTTCTCGGACATGTTGGTGTAGCTCCTGGATCTCCTTGGCTCTCATACTAGCATCATGGCTGAACCTGGTTGAGGTGATTATGGGAGCCAAATCCATAGGGGTGATTGGATTCCTCCCATACACTACTTTAAATGTTGACAAACCAGTAGCCTTGCTAGGAGCTCGGTTGAATGCAAACTCAGTACAAGGAAGCAAAGTATCCCATCCTTTCTTGTCTTTGTTCACCAAGGACCTTAGCAGTGTACCAAGTGTCCTATTGGTGACCTCAGTTTGGCCATCAGTTTGGGGATGACATGCTGTGCTGAACTTGAGTTTGTTACCAAGCTTCTTCCATAAGGTCACCCAAAAGTGACTCAAGAACTTTACATCTCGATCTGAAACCATAGATTTAGGAAGTCCATGTAACCTTACAACTTCCTGGAAGTACAACTCAGCAGCTCTCACAGCATCATAAGTAGTATGGCATGGAATAAAGTGAGCCATCTTTGAAAAACGATCAACAACCACCAAAATAGAATCTTTACCTCTTTGGGTTCTTGGCAATCCAACAATGAAGTCCAGATTGATATCTTCCCAAGGACCTTGGGGTATAGGCAGTGGGGTGTAAAGACCTTGTGGCAAGCTGTGACTCTTTGAGAGTTGACATAATGAACACCTTTTGACCAAGTGCTCAACGTCCTTCTGCATTCTCGGCCAATAGTAGTGCTGCTTCATCATTAACGAAGTCTTCTCAATCCCAAAGTGAGCTGCTATACTACCTCCATGAACCTCCAAGATGAGAAGCTCACGTAGGCTTGTCTTCGGGATGCACAGCTTGTTTCCCTTAAAGAGAAACCCATGCTCAATGTGGAATAAATCTCCTTGGGGCCGCTGCTGACATGCTTCATAAATCTCCATGAAATCTTCATCTTCCGGATACAAGGCCTTGAGGTGCTCAAGACCAAGCACTCTCGAATAAAGGACATGTAACAAAAGGAACTTCCTTGAGAGGGAATCAACTCCTTTGTTCAAATGATCGACCTTGTGGTGGATCATGAAATGATAGGCTTGCATATACTCGACCCATTTGGCATGGCGAGGGTTTAGTTTATGCTGGCCTTGAATGAACTTGAGGGCCTCATGATCACTATGCAAAATGAACTCATTACCAATAAGATAATGCCTCCAATGCTCCAATGCTCGAATGATTGCATAAAACTCCTTATCATACACACTGTACTTCTTTTTGGCATCATTCAACTTCTCGCTAAAATAAGCAATAGGCCTGCCTTCTTGGGATAAGACAACTCCTATGCCCAACCCAGATGTATCACACTCAACTTCAAATACCTTTGAGAAACTAGGTAAGGCTAACACAGGGGCAGTGGTTAACGTTTCCTTGATAGTTTCAAAGACCTTCTGTGCTGATGGAGTCCAAGAGAAACCTTTAGCCTTCACTAACTCAGTCATGGGAGCTAGGATGGTACTAAAGTTCCTCACAAACCTGCTATAGAAGGATGCCAAGCCATGGAAACTCCTCACTTGCTGGATGGTGGTGGGGACTGGCCAATCTCTTATAGCTTAAATCTTCTCTTTATCCACCTGATGCCCTCGGCAGAGATCACATAGCCAAGGAACATAACCTTATTGGTGAAGAATTGGCATTTCCCTAAATTTCCATAAAGCTTTTCCTTGGACAGTATCTCCATCACAGCTTGCAAATGCTTGACATGATCCTCCTCATTGTGGCTATAAACAAGTATGTCATCAAAGTAGACAACAACACACTTGCCTATAAGGACCATCAGAACCTGGTTCATCAATCTCATAAAAGTAGATGGGGCGTTAGTTAAACTAAAAGGCATAACCAACCATTCATACAAACCTCCTTTAGTCTTGAATACCGTTTTCCACTCATCCCCTTCATAGATTCTGATTTGGTAGTAGCCACTCCTCAAATCAATCTTTGAAAACACTTGAGCCCCAATAAGTTCATCCAGAAGGTCCTCAAGCCTAGGTATAGGATACCTATACTTGATGGTGATCTTGTTGATAGCACGACAATCAATGCACATTCTTTGACTCCCATCTTTCTTTGGCATTAGGAGAGCTGGTACAACACAAGGACTTAAGCTCTCCCTGATCATCCCTTTGGCGAGAAGGTCATCTACCTGCCTTTGAATCTCTTGAGTATCACTGGGGTTCATTCGGTAAGCTGGTTTATTAGGGAGTATTGACCCAGGAACGAGGTCAATTTTGTGTTGAACGTCCCTCTTGGGAGGTAAACTAGGGTGCATCTCCTCAGGAAACACAAAGAAATAGTGTTCCAGAAGAGGGGCAAGAAGAGGGTGGTCATTTGTGGAGCTAGGCTGTGTGTTTAGGTCTAGGAGAATAAGGTCCATATGATCATGAAACTCATCGTGTTCAGCAACCAAGAGAGTGATCAAACTTGGATCAGTAACCAAATTCTCCTTGGGTTTTGGGAGTAGGGTAGGCTTAAGGGGTACAAGGGTAATTTTTTTATGGTTAAAGAAAAGGGTGTAAGTGTTTTCTCTCCCATCATGACTCACGGATCTATCAAAAAGCCAAGGCCTGCCAAGTAACACATGACAAGCATCCATAGGTAAAATATCACACCAAAGAGAGTCTAGGTACGTTTTACCTATTCAGAAGTTCAACAAACATCTCTGATCCACGTGAATGCCCTTGCCTTGATTAAGCCACTGGATGGTATAAGGAGTCGGATGAGGACTGGTTTGCAACTTGAGCTTGCTCACCATGGACTGTGAGGCAACATTGGTACAACTTCCTCCATCGATAATCAAAGAGCACACCTTGCCATTGATATTGCACCGAGAATGAAAAATATTCTCCCGTTGCTCCTGTCCTTCCTTCACTGAAGAGCTACTAAGAACTCTCCTTACCACCAACATCTCCCCATCGTCTGGTTCCTCAACCACCTTATCATAAACTGGATCACCCAAAGGTTCATTTTCAAGCTCCTCCTCCTCTCCTAGTTCTGGTGCAACAAGCAAGGCTGCTTAGTACTCAGCGAGAGACACCACTCGTTTGTTAGGACATTTGGACGCAATGTGTCCAAGTCCTTGGCACCAAAAACATCTCCTCTTATCAAGGGGTTTGGGTTCAGTAAAGGTAGGCCTTTGTGGGGTATAAGGCTGAGGGTTTGGAGTAGGTTTAGTGGGGGTGTATTTGGGCTGGAAAGGTTGTTTTTGTGGGGTAAAGGATGGTTTAGGGAATGTGTTTGGAAGTGTTTGGGGTTGGTTTCTGCTATGAACCTCCTTCCCTCTACTGCTCCTTTGCAACTCCACCTTGTGAGCCGAAGAGCTCAACTCATCAAGAGAAGTGTAAGGGTGCAACTCCACAACATTCCTCACTCTTTCATCTAAACCAAGAAGATACCTCACAAGTATTTGAGGTTCATTCTCCTTAAGATCACACCTCCAAAGTAAGTGCTCGAACTCCTTGGTATACTCTTATTTTGTTTTGCCTCCTTGAACCAATTGTTGGAGCTTCAAATAGTTATCCTTAAGATAACTGGCTGGAAGGAACTTGGCTTGTAACTTCTCCTTTATTTTCTGCCATGAACGCACCTTATCCTTCCCAACAGAAACTCTCTTCTTCTGCAAATTAATCAACCATATAGATGCATGTTTTCTCAATTTCAAAGCTACAAATTTTACCTTCTTGTCATCGCGAACGTCCTTTAGATCAAAGACCCATTCTACCGTTTGCATCCAATCCAATAAAACCTCTGGATCAAGGTTTCCCTCGAATTCTTGTATACCCACCTTGAAATCAAGCCTTTCCTCCTTAGGTGAACGTCTCCCTCTTTGTTTGCTGAGAATCTCCATTTCATCATCTCCAAACGGATTCCCCAAAATCAGAAGCACCTCCATCCGAACCCTTAAGCTCTTGGTTCGTCAAGTACATATAGTGCCTGAGTTGAGCTGTAAGGAATTCAACTCGTTTCTCCAGCTCTTCTTTCTCCCTTAGAACATCTTCTGGGTTTTGAGGTTGAACTTGACCGGAAGACATAACTTCAGTTTCTTCTTACTTCACATCAAAAGAATCAAAACAAACTCACCAAGATGGTAAGCTAGCTCTGATACCAATTATGATGTATATAAGCTCACCAATATACTGAATCAAGCAAGCTTATAACATCACAAGGACACCAATATCTCGGGGTAGCCAATAACCACAACAATATGATGCAATAAGCATCAAGGAGCGAAAAACAAATGAATGAAAAGATAGATACAAGTATTTCCTCACTTGTTACCGTACTTAAACACCTACAAATGAAAAGAATACCCGGGCAAGCTTGAAGGACCTCGTTTGGTTACAGAAGCTAATCACCTTCCAAAAGAGATCACAACAAGTCCACACAACACTACTAGATTGCCAAATCTAGCTACTGGAGTGGGAATGAGAGTTTGAGAAACTCACAAACGAAAAGCTCAAAGCTTTCTTTGGGTTTTGTATTTCGTAAGATATGATGTGAAGTGGCCAATACAATGATACATATACTCGACCGAAACAAGGGAAAAGGCAGCCAAGCAAGCAAGCAAGGAGCTCAAACTAACTAGAGTGAGGTTTCCTAATGACGAAGAAACCTCCTAAACGTGGTTCATTAAGCTAATTATAAATGATTAAAGCTAATACATGTCTTCACTATGAAGTACTCGACCATCATTGGACCAACCATGGACGATCACAGCCCTCCACTTGGCACTTCCTCATTGGAGGATCTTCATTCACTTGGACTCCAATCCATGCAAGACAAGTGAAGAAACACAAGTGGTTTTGTTCCAAAATGGCGGGAACTCAGCAAGGACCTCCAATACTATTACGGAAAACCGGATCCTGAGAAAAGACCAAAATTCCCTGGAATGATTTCCAAAATATCAAGGTTGTCCAAGATAAAGGACCTTTATCGCTGTCCGGATAAATGACCTTATCGCACGTCAAAAGTAGAACAGTTGTACAGGAGCCCGAATGACCTTCACTGTTGAGATATGGAGACAAGCAGTGAGGACATCACATGGGGTGAATGTCCTTGGCCTCCCTCGACACTAATGCCCTTCTTAATTATACCCACCAAGTGATAACACTCTTGAATCAATTGGATTTGCGGAGGCTGATTCCCATCAATATGCTTAAAGAATTTAGCATCTCTGGCTTCTATAATATTACCATGCATGTAAGAACCATTCAATCCTTTAGTAATAAATCTATATGCAGCACTTTGATAGGCATATCCAATGAATGGAGGATCAACAAATTTTAGCCCTATTTTGTTCCTTTCGAAATCAGGTAACCCAACCTTAGCAAGACACTCCCACACTTTCAAGAATCTCAGGTTAGGTGGATAAACCTTCCAAAGCTTATAAGGAGTCTTATCTAACTTCTTATGAGTTACACGGTTAAGCAGATGACAAGCAGAAAGAATAACTTACCCCCACATATTATCAGGTAGACCAGAACTAATCAGCATGACATTCATCATGTTCTTTAAGGACCTGTTCTTTCTTTCAGCTATGCCATTTTGCTGGGGTTCATAAGGAGCAGTTCGTTCATAAACTATCCCATTTTCCTCACAGAACTTTTTAAGTGAGGTGGAGTCATACTCTTTTCCTCTATGACTCCTTAATCTCTTAATCATTCTGTTGAGTTGATTTTCAACTTCAGCTTTATACTTTAAGAACATCTCTTCTGCCTCATCCTTAGGGTTTAGGAGATAAACCATAGTGAATCTAGAGTAGTCATCCACAAAGGTAATGTAGTATCTTTTGCCACCTCGAGACATATGGTTCTTGAAATCCCCTAAGTCACTATGAACTAGTTCAAGGAGCTCAGATTGTCTGTCTATTGATTTATGAGGTTTGCTATGAAACTTAGCCTCAACACATACTTCACATTTATAGAATTCATTATTAACCAAATTAGGGATTAAGGCCAAGTGTTTTAGCCTTTTAATAGAGGGAGCCGTTCATATATCCTAATCTAGCATGCCATAAATCAAGAGACTCAACAATATAAGCAAAAGAAGTTCCAACATTTTCATTCACTTTCACACATACAACATCTAGAATCACAAGTCCAGTGTGGTTACAAAAACCCTTCCCCACAAACTCCCCATTCTTGGTAAGGATAATGCGATTTCCCTCAAGGGTCAATTTGAGACCAATCCTAAGGAGCAAACTTTTAGAAATGAGGTTTCTACGCATTTAAGGTACACATAGCACATCAGTGAGAGATAAAACTTTGCCAGAAGTTAGTTTTAAAGAAATCTTCCCGTTCCCTTGAATGGAGGTAGTAGCGTCATTTCCCATGTAAACGGTTTCGTCATATACTTTCTCAAAGGTTTGGAAGAGGCTTCTGTCTGTGCATATGTGTTTGGTGGCTCCAGTGTCGACCACCCACTCGACATTGTTGTCAGCAAGGTTCACTTCCGAGACCATGGCAATGATAGTGTCTGTAGAAGCCCCCTTGTTACAGGTACAAGGCCCTTTCCCTCAAAGCCTTTCAAGGTCATTCAGCAGGCTGCGCCTCAAGGACATT
The DNA here is from genome assembly GCA_029582165.1 of Portulaca oleracea. NCBI lineage: Eukaryota > Viridiplantae > Streptophyta > Magnoliopsida > Caryophyllales > Portulacaceae > Portulaca > Portulaca oleracea. The sequence continues at coordinate 12,099,137 of CM055892.1, forward strand.
TAGTACAGACATTAGGTTTTGAAGTGAAAGACAAAAGAAGCGAATTCAGGGACGTTCTCCAAGAGTAAACCTTATATACTTTCTTCATCCTTTTTCTAATCAGTCTAATCGTTTGTTACTATGTAAAATGCAGGAAACAATCGAGGAAGAATTTGGAAAGAAAACAAATATGGATATTCTGGAAATCTCACAAGCAAGGAAAGAATATGGAAGGAAAATCGGAAGGAAAAGGAAAGCCAAAGAGAGAAAGCATCCAGCAGAGTCAAATCTCAACGGCTACATTCTGGAAAGCATCAAACATCTCTATAAATTGAAAACTAGATTATGAGCAAGAACTCAACTATTCCACGGAAGAAATAGGGTGATTCAAACAGAGAAAAAGTTTTTATTTGTTTGAGTGAAAAGTATATGCGAGATCTTTGTAAAAGTGATCTCAAATTCTTAACGGATTAAGAACTGTGATAGGGTCTTTGTGATCGAATCCTAGAAGGATTTAGGAATCGATTAGTGTTAACAGCAAATGAAGGTTTTGGTGGGTGTCTATTTCCAGAAAACTCAGAAGCGTCCCTTGCAAGGTGCTTAGTTTTCAGTAACCCTAAGGATGTTTATCATAGGTTGCTTCAGACACTTTCTGTTCTACCAAAATAAAGGAGGTTATTCATTTCATACTTATTGTCCTTTATCTTAAAATTTATTGTTGAATTGTGTTGAACCTCAATCTGCACAGATTAAGGCATTAACGTCCTTTATCAGTGATCTTTAGTGCAGAAAGTTTCATAACCCTATTCATCCCCTCTAGTGTTCTTTCAATGGGTATCAGAGCCTGGTCCACTAAATATTCAGAGACTAATTGCTTTGTGGCAAAGATCATGGGAGATCACAATATGGGAGACTTAAGTCAAGGACGTTCATGGAACAGATAACCTCTGCTGACAGGTGATAACTACATAGTGTGGAAACGCCAAATGGAGATCTTCTTGAGAAATCAAGAAGAGGACATTTGGGACATAGTCAAAGAAGGAAATTTTCCCACTCCTCAAACCTAGATCTGAGTATAAACCTGAAGAAAAGGAAAAAGCAAAGAAAAATACTCATGCTCATTATCTTTTGATTTGCAGTCTCAATTCTAACGAATTTGAAAGGGTGTCCAATCTTGATACATCTAAACATATGTGGGACTACTTGGTCACGACCTATGAAGGAACGAATCAAGTGAAAAAGACCAAGATCAACATACTGGTTCAAAGGTATGAAGGCTTCAAGATGGAAGAAAATGAATACATTGAGTCAATGTTCAAAAGATTCAGTTGAATAACCAACTACCTCAAATCCATTGGGAAAACATATACATATGAAGAACAAGTGAACAAGGTCCTTCAGTGTCTGCCCAGACACAAATGGGGACCAAAAGTAACTGCTATTGAAGAAGCCCAAGATCTGGAGACATTGAAGCTTGAAGAATTGATAGGGAAGCTCCTTGCACACGAGATATGCCTGTCTAAAGGCACCCAGACCAAGGACATTGCCCTCAAAAGCACCAAGGAACCAGAAGAAGAATCAGAGGATGATGATGAAGAAACCATGGCTATGCTAGCTAAAGGGTTCAAGCGTCTATACAGAAGGAATCCTAGATTCCATAGCTATCTAAGAGAATCATCCTCCAAAAGACCTTCACCTAAAGGTAAAACTCAAACCAAAGATTATAATGAATACAAATGCTTTGCTTGTGGTGCAACAGATCACTTGGTTAGAGAATGTCCTCACGTAAAGAAAGTCAATGAACAAAGTGACTTCAGAGGAAAGAGAGTGAGCAGTAAAGCTATGGTTGTCACGTGGAGTGAAAGTGAAGGCAGTGAAAGTGAGAGTGAGTCCGAGGAAATTGCTAATCTTTGTCTCATGGCAAAGGACCTTATAGAAACACAAGCAGATGATACTGAAGAGGTATTCACTAACATTTTTCTTAAGTGTCCTGAACATAACTTAAAACCAAGATTACTCAATTTGCTTGATTACATTGCAGCCCTCACTGACAAAGTTCACTACCTCACTAGAATTGCTGAAACAAATTCCAAAACCATAGCAACTCAACATGAGATAATAAAAAACCTCACCACTGACAATGTCAGTATGAGAGATGAAATGATGCAAAACCGAAAAGAGCTGAACTCCATTCTCAATCAAGAAATAGACCAAGTTCACTCTATCCTACATTCTGAGAAGAAAACCTCTACAGATAAACCTGGTTTACCAAAAGCCAAACCAGAATCCTCACCTTTTTATAAACCTATAAACGTACCAAAACCAAGGACCAAAACCAAGTGGGTTCCAAAGAAGCCTAACAAAATACTTGTCCCTCAAAACAAAGAACCCCTCATTAAAAAACCTAGCCTAAAGAAAGGTATAATGTCCTTAAGTGCAGGTATGTCTCAGGGCTCACAACGACCTCTGGTATTTGGACAACGGATGCACAAGACACATGACTGGAGATCCAACCAAGTTTAGAGAACTCAGAGACAACAAGGGTGGGAAGGTAACGTTTGGAGCCAAAAGCCATGGGAAAATCCTTGGAGTCGGCAAGGTTGGTAAGGACTCAATCAATTGTATAAATGATGTATATTTTGTAGAAGGTTTAGAGTATAACCTTTTAAGTATTTCTCAATTCTGTGATAGAGGTTACAAAGTTTGGTTCAATAAGAATTCATGTGTTATAGAAAAAGAGTCTCATGAAATAGTCCTTAGAGGTCATCAGATGAACAATGTGTATGTTATTGACCTTAGTAACCCTATGACTAATGACCTTACATGTCTTAGAGTTGCATCAGGTGAAACCTAGTTATGGCATCGTAGATTAGAACATGTGAATATGAAAACCCTTCAAAAGTTAAAACACCTAGGCTTGGTTAGAGGACTACCATCTCAGAACTTCATTCCTGACAAAGTATGTGATGCTTGCACAAGAGGTAAACAGACCAGAACTTCCTTTAAACCTTTGTCTCAAGTAACCACCTCTAGATGTTTAGAACTACTGCATATGGACCTTTGTGGACCAATTCCCTACAAAAGTCTAGGAGGACGTTCATACACACTAGTCATTGTTGATGATTATTCAAGATTTACCTGGGTTTTATTTTTGAAGGATAAGACAGAAGCTTACCCCGAGTTTGAGAAATTATATAGACAACTCAAGGTCCTTACATGACTTAGTCTAGTGTCTATAAGAACAGAACATGGAAGGGAATTTGACAATCAAGATTAGTTTGGAAGATTCTGTGATCAAGAAGGTGTTACCCACAATTTCTCTGCTCCAAGGACACCACAACAGAACGGTGTGGTTGAAAGGAAGAACCGCACATTAGAAAACATGGCCAGAACAATCATCTGTGAGAATGATCTACCCCTCTTTCTTTGGGCTGAAATTATAAATGGTTCAAAATATTCTCAACAGATGTACCATAAGGTCCTTCATGAAGAAAACACCTTATGAGATATTTAAAGGCAAGACGCCAAATGTAGCTCACCTCAAGGCAATTGGATGCAAATGCTTCGTCCATCAAAATGGCAAAAAGGCCTTAAGTAAATTTGAGACAAGAAGCGAAGAAAGAATCCTTGTAGGATATTCCTTATCTAGCAAGGCTTATAGAGTCTACATCAAAGCATCCAAAAAGGTGGAAGAATCCATTCATGTTGTCTTCGATGAATCTTCCACCACTCCACCAGAAAGGTCCTCTATCAAATTCCAAATCCATCAAGACGATGATGATGAGGACATGCGCCGTACATTCTAGCAAGGTCCTTCCCCACAACATGAGGAAACTCCTCCAGAAGATCCCACACAACTAGACTCAGAGCAGAAGGAAGCAGACTACGAAGAACAAGGACCTTCACCAAGAGAAAATCCTCAAAATGCTGATACAGTACAAATGACCACTGAGGATACCTCAAGGACCGTCCGGTTCAAACCTGCTCATCCAACCGATAACCTCCTATCAGGATTGGATACAGGTATTAGAACTCGATCCTCTCTTAGAAATTTTTGTGCCTTTCATGCATTTGTTTCATAGGTTGAGCCAAATAAACCTGAAGAGGCACTAAAGGACAGCCACTGGATACTTGCAATGCAAGAAGAACTAAACCAGTTTGAAAGAAACAAGGTATGGAAGCTTGTTCCCAGACCAGAACACCATCCGGTAATTGGTGTAAAATGGGTCTTTCACAACAAATTAGATGAACACGACACAGTTACAAGAAACAAGGCAAGATTAGTTGCGAAAGGATACAACCAAGAAGAAGGCATTGACTATGAAGAAACCTTTGCACTTGTGGCCAGGTTAGAGGCCATTTGTATACTTCTCGCCTTTGCTTCATTAGCCCATATGAAGCTATATCAAATGGATGTCAAGAGGGCCTTCTTAAATGGACATCTAAAGGAAGAGGTCTATGTTGAACAACCTCAAGGATTTGAACAAGGAAATCCGGATACTCATATCTTCAAGCTTCAGAAAGCCCTTTACGGACTGAAACAAGCTCCTAGAGCTTGGTATGAAAGACTGAGCTCATTCCTTCTAGAAAATGGATTCCACAGAGGTCTCATAAACAAAACTCTCTTCATCAAAACCTCAAGTCAGGATTCTATTATAACTGAAGTTTATGTAGACAAAAGATCTAGTGAAGGAATTCTCAAACCTTATGAGCAAAGAGTTTGAAATGAGCTTAGTTGGAGAACTTAGCTTTTTTCTCGGCTTACAAATGAAGAAAACCAACGATGGAATCTTTGTGAATCAAAGCAAGTATGTTAAAGAACTACTGAAGAAATATGGTACGGTCTTGAGAATGCCAAGCACTGCAATACACCAATGTCCTCCACATTAAAACTTGATCAAGATCAAACCGGTAAGGCCATTCCTGACAAACAATATCGAGGTATGATTGGATCTCTCCTTTACCTAACTGCTAGTCGCCCAGACATAATGTTCAGTGTTTGCCTATGTGCTAGATTCCAAAGCGCTCCCAAAGAATCTCACTTGATTGCTGTAAAAAGGATTCTGAGATATCTTGCAGGTACCAAGGACCTTGGCTTATGGTATCCAAGAAACAACCCCCTTTATCTAGTTGGGTATTCAGATGCTGATTTTGCTGGATCAAGAACTGACAAAAAGAGCACCTCTGGAGGTTGCCAAATGCTAGGTGTCTCTCTAATATCCTGGCAATCAAAAAAGCAAAACATCGTTGCCCTCTCCACAACAGAAGCTGAATATATAGCAGCAGGTGCTTGCTGCTCCCAAATTCTGTGGATTAAACAGCAAATGAAGGACCTTGGCCTAGAACTCTCAGTCATTCCTTTCAAGTGTGACAATCAAAACGCCATACAAATCACAAAGAATCCAGTTCAAACTCACGTACCAAACACATTGAAGTGCGACACCACTTCATCCGAGATCATGTAGAAAAAGGTCATATCACTCAACTTTGTTCCTATTCATCAACAACTGGCAGACATTTTCACCAAGGCCCTTCCCGTAGAACAGTTTATCACCATTAGAAGAGAACTTGGTATGTTACACCCAGATGACCAGTTGAGGGGGAGCTAGCATTCTCCTTTCGAGGGGGAGCTAAGGACCTCTACATTCAGGTAAGCTTCTCTCTCTCATTTGCTCACAAAGGTCCTTGATACTGTTGTCATTGAACCTCATTGAGCACCACTCACATAAAACCTCTGGCATGCAGTTGAACAGGCAGTTCCTCAATAACTGCTCAGTACAACTGATCTTAAATCTTTTTAAAATCCATTCAAATATTTTTTTCTTTCTTTCTCTTTTTTTAACCTTCATTTCCCCCCTCTTTTTCTTACACGCTTTCCTTTTCAATTTTCAAACAGAAACTTCAAAAATCTTTCTCACTCTCCTTAATTACCCCGTCCCATCACACTTACCCCAGGTCCCCAACCATCACTCTTCCTCTCATTACCTTCCCCATATCTCTCCTCTCCCCTTCCTTATTTACCTCCCTCTCTATTTTTTTACCACACACCACCCATCACCATCTCACCCGTCTCCATCACAACCTTCTCCTCTCACATCTCAACTCTTCATAATGAAGAAACAACCCGCCCAGAAGAACACAACCCCCACACCCACAACCAGCGTTGCCAAACGGCTTCGCTCCAGCAAATCCTCCCCAAACCCACCTGAATCTACCCACTCCCTCTCATCATCCTCCGATGCTCTCACTATTCATCCTCCAAATCCAACCAATCTGTCCCTCACCGCTGACCAACGCATTGAGCACCTTGAGAAACGTCCAATTCTATGCTGTGAAAATGTCGACCTTGACTCCCTCATCCCCATTTTCCCATCCTTTAAAACCTTGAAAGATCTGGGGTTCTCATCCTTTTTCGACTATGAACCAGTCGTTTACCCCTCTCTTGTTCTTGAGTTTTATGCAAACCCCAACCCAAACTCTGCCAAACCATCTATTAAGACCTCTGTAGCTGGAGTCGACATCTTTCTCAATCCATCCCAAATTGAGCGCATCCTTCGTCTCTCTCCAAATCCGACAAAGCAACGCCTGTCTCTTCCCTCGGATCCCAAACATGAGCTCCGTCGTCAGTTTGGACAATCTACGGAGCTCCGACACACTCAGTATACCTGCTTAACGTCCGAAGCTAGGTTTCTCTACTATACCCTAGTTAGGACCATCTTGCCCCGAGGCTCAAACAAAGAAACTGTCAACACAGCCTGTGCATCATTTCTCCTAAACGTCCTTCATGACCGTCACCCTGAAATAGGTGAACTGGTCATTCATCACTTTATCAAAGCTACTTCCTCTACCTCCGGCCCCTTACCCTATGAAAATCTCCTCACTAAGATCTTTCGCCACTGCAGCGTTTCTTTGGAAGGTGCTGAGACCTCCTCTCTTCCCCTGCCCAGAATCGACACCTCCCTTCTGCCCTCTCTTGGATATCAACCACAACCAACTGGTGTTTGGCTGCATGTTGATGAGATCAAGGCAGTTGAGGCCTCCAGTTCCGCAGCAGCTGCAAAAGATGCTCAAGAGGCTCTGCACGGACAACTTGCCAGCCTCCAACAGATATTGGAACATCTCAACCAGGAACTCTCTGCCCTTCGACAGGAGATAAAGGCCCTTGGAGACATTCGCACTAACATGGGTACTACAGCAGCTACACTAAAGGACATTGCTCCAACCAACACAGCCAAAGCTCCTGCCTCTCCTCCGCCACCATCAATCCCAGCAGCAGATGAAGCCCAAACCATAGACCCCCAGCCCTAAAAACTATTTCAATTATTTTGTGAAACTTTTTAGTTGTTGGACATTCCTCCCGTTTCATTTTTGAATGAAAGTCAAAAAGGGGGAGATGAATCATGCATAGTCCCCTGATGGGCTAAGGTCTTTGGTGAACTTGTTTTTGTTTGGATGTTTTTTTGGGTCTGTAAAACATCTAAAAATCTCTTACTGTTATCATACATATGCTTCCTATCTATCATTCTATTATGCCTGTATTGGTACTATGCTGTATTAGTGTTTTGCCTTTCACTCAAAAAGGGGGAGATTGTAGAAGCCCCCTTGTTACAAGTACAAAACCCTTGCCCTCGAAGCCTTTCAAGGTCATTCAACAGGCTGCGCCTCAAGGACATTTAGCACAGACATTGGGTTTTGAAGTGAAAGACAAAAGAAGCGAATTCAGGGAAGTTTTCCAGGAATAAACCTTATATACTTTCTTCATCCTTTTTCTAAACAAACTAATCGCTTGCTACTGTGTAAAATGCAGGAAACAATCGAGGAAGAATTTGGAAAGAAAACAAATATGGATGTTCTGGAAATCTCACAAGCAAGGAAAGAATATGGAAGCAAAATCGGAAGGAACAGGAAAGCCAAAGAGAGAAAGCATCCAGCAGAATCAAATCTCAACGGCTAATTCTGGAAAGCATCAAACATCTCTATAAATTGAAGACTCGATTCAGAACAAGAACTCAACTATTCCACGAAAGAAATAGGGTGATTCAAACAGAGAAAAAGTGTTTATTTGTTTGAGTGAAAAGTGTATGCGAGATCTTTGTAAGAGTGCTCTCAAATTCTTAACGGATTTAGAATTGTGATAGGCGCTTTGTGATCAAATCCTAGACGGATTTAGGAATCGATTAGTGTTAACACCAAACGAAGGTTTTGGTGGGTGTCTTTTTCCATAAAACTCAGAAGCGTCCATTGCATGGCGTTTGGTTCTCAGTAACCCTAAGGACGTTTACCTTAGGTTGCTTCAGACACTTTCTGTTCTACCAAAATAAAGGAGGTTATTCATTTCATACTTATTGTCCTTTATCTTAAAATTTATTGTTGTGTTGAACCTTAATCTGCACAGATTAAGGCATTAACGTCCTTTATCAGTGATCTTTAGTGCAGAAAGTTTCATAACCCCATTCATCCCCCCCCCCTCTAGGGTTCTTTCTGTGTCAAGTGTTTCAGTAAGGTTGGCTTGACTCCTTTTGTTTTTGCTTCTACAGTCCTTGGCCTTGTGTCCCGGTTTGCCGCACTCGTGACATTTCCCTTGAAATTTATACTTCTTGCCTGAAGATTTGAAATTGCATGTTTGAGGACTCTTCCCTTTATTTTTGAACATGACATTATAAGATTTTGGTTCGACCAGATTAGCTCCAGAAGAGTTAGAATAAATTTGTAGCACCTTGTCCTTGATATGATTGTCTTCTCAATTTTCAAGTGCCCTTTATTTTCTAACTCTTTCCAAGAGGAAGGTAACTTTATTTTCGGTACTCTTTCCAAGAGGAAGGTAACTTTTCAATCAGAACAATGGCAAGGGTGACGTCACAAATTTTCAGTCCTTCAGAAGCAATTGCAGAACACAAATTTTCATACTTATGAATCTGATTTATAATAGGCTTATCATCACTAACTTGAAAATTTAACCATTTACTCACAGCATATCTCTTAGACCCAACATCATCATTCCCATATTTCTTTTTGAGTGCAGACCGAATCTCACAAGCAAAATCAAACTTCATGTAAATATCAAGCAAGACATTATTCATGTAATGGAGCAACATTCCTTTACAAGTTCGATCATCTCTAGCATACTTGTCATCATAATCAAACACAACTTGAGCATCAGTAGCATGAGGTAATTTCTTTTTTCTCTTCTAGAGTATGAGCAATATCAATTTGTTCGAGATAAAACTTAATCCTAACAGACGAACGCTTGTAATTCTTTCCATCCAAAGGTTCCAATTTAGACATGCATGTCACGAACAATAAACTTGTTGGTTGCCATGACTAAAGCTATAAATCACTTTCAGATTGTTGTAAAAATAGCAAGTAGTCACAGCAGGAAATATCTTACTTGAAATGAAGAACGAAAGGAACAACACCGTGGCGTGGGTAACTCACTGTCCTGAAAGTGATTTCACCTGAGCACCGATGCAAACTCTCCAATGGCGGCCACTCCCTAGGATTACACGGTCTGGTTAATTTTGTGCATTCTCCACTAACTAGTTGGAGTGAACGAGTACTTGCACAAAACAATTTGAAGAGAAGCAGAGAAAGATATCAAAAAACTTTTAGAGGAATTTTCTGTGTTAAAACAAGTGAGAGAGGAACCCTTTAAATAGAAGAGAGGATGAAAACGAGAAGGTAGCATTGAAACTAGCAGTCTACTCCCTCCTTCCCATATTATCTGTCACTTTAACTAACTATCTTTTTTCTCATAATATCTGTCACTTTATAATTCAAATAACACATTTATTACTCATTTATCAAATTAAGCTAATTAATTACATCTTTTTCTTCCATTTTTCTTTTTTATTCACATTTTTTCTTATTTATTCACCATTTTATTCAAGATTTCTACATTTGCAATAAGCTAAATTAATGTAGATGGAGGTTTTTTTGGTTTTTTAAATTATGTCCAGAGTGACAAATAAAATGGGAAGGAGGGAGTAGAAGACTGCTCAATCAAGCCTTGAGACCCCAACAATGTGTCTCAAGCTCCAATGCCCTCGTAAACACGCGCAATAAATAAAACAGTCAAAACCCGAGACAGAAAATAAACACTGTTTAAAAGGTATCCAAACCAACCTGAGCCCGGCCCGATCGACCGGACGAACGACGGCGGCGCTCGCGCGCGCGTGTGGACCATCAAGTCCACCCTTCTCTCAATTAGTTCAAATAGCTTTGGAGAACTCTTCTATTTAAAGTAGAACAACACTCCCTTTTCTACCAATGTGGGACACCAACTTGTTTCCAACAAGAAAATCCAAAAACTTAAACTTTGAGACTTAAAATCCAACAATCCCCCACAAGAATCAAAGTTTTCCAAACATAGTAAAAAGAAAATTTGGGCAATAAAAGAGATCAATGCATAAGAGTTAATATCTTGCGATTTGAATTAACACTTACTAACATCAAGCTTAAGATAAACATCCTATCTAGTGAACAAAGTCTGGAACTTGATAGGGAATTGTAAATCTATCACTTGAGTACACAATAATCTCATGCTCGTTTTGTACTCCACGATTGACGTTTTGGCTGCTGGAGATTCATTTTTGAAACTTATTGTTGCAACTAGTATAAAAAATAAACAACCCTACAGTAGGACTAAGCGACCTCGATCTAGTTGTAGGAGATATCCTCCATTACTGCAAAGATTTGGCCTCTTATGCATGGTCTCATGTCAAAAGGGAAGGAAATTGTGCTGCTCACGGGATGGCTAGAGTCAACAAAGAACCGGAGTATGTTTGGGTTGGGGCTTGTCCTCCAGACATCGAACCTCTTGTACTTGCTGAGAAATGATCAATGAATTGAATTCTGTTGGCTCCAAAAAAAAAAAATAGAATTTTTAAATTATTTTTTGATAATCCAAGAAATTATTATCATTTTTTAAAGGAATAAAAGTAAAAAATTGTAAATAAATGAAAAAATTGGGACAAACACCGTAATTAATTCATTAAAAATCATGGTAACGTGTTGTACTAAGTATTGAATCAAATGCAACTCAAAATCTATGATATTTAGAGTATATTCTCGGTGGTGTCACACAAAAATCTTTTTTTTTTTTACTACCAAAACCCAAAATAAAAGTAGCAATTATTGTTATGCAATTAGTGAAAGTAGACATTATTATCAAAATCCAATTTTCCTAAGTTTTAAACATTGATTTACAAGGATCAAATTGCTCTGTAGTTCTAGGACAATGGTCATGAAACACTTTTACAACAATAAATTACTGAAAGGTACCCTCTGTTTTGCAATATCTATTTTTAGGGGACCATATTATTAAAAATTATTTGTAGCTACCTTGTGTTTCGTAGTACCTATTTTTTGGTGACAAATTATATTTTAGATTTATTACAAGATCCCCAAGATTATCTAAATGTAAAACCCCGAAAAATCCAAAGATGTTGACCGTGACGTCGTTAGTAAATTAGGTTTGACTTCGTTAGTTGTTTATTTATTCGTTTGTGTTTATTTTTGCTAACACTTGAGCTCGTAGGATCATCGAGTGACTAACAAGGGTATATCAGTAATTTCATGGGTTTTAGTATTATTAGTATTACTCTCATTATTATTAGTATTATTATTAATATTATTGTGTTTATAAAAAAAATTGTTATATGAATAATTATGTGAATATTATTTGTTATGTGATTATTATTATTATTATTATTATTATTATTATTATTATTATTACTATTATTATTGTTATTAGTTATTTTCCAGAAAATCAGATTTTTAGTGTTTGATTGGGTTAGGATTAGAAGTATTATTAGTGGTCCTTATTAGACTAATATAAAAGCTAAGTTTTTCCCTCTCAAACCCTAAAACTCCTCTCAAACCCTAACCCTACACCTCTCTCCTTCTCTCATCTCTCTCTCTCCCCGTGTCTGCCATACCACCCCACCACCATACTGCGCCGCCCAGTACTCCCGCCGCCGTCATGGAGTCAGTCGTGATCGCCACTGTGTCCATCGCCGCACGCGCGATCGGAAGAAACCACTAGAGGTCGTCGTTGGTTGCTGATGTTCGAAGCCCTACCGCACCCCGGGCAACACCGCACCACAACCTCGCATCGACGCCGCCATCGACCGCCGCCACCGGGCCATTGGAGAACCGCCCACTGCCCTAGCATCAGACTTGGACGTAAAACCCTAATTCTTGTTTTGGAAAACCTTCTTTCTTTTATATTCTTGTTTCTGTTTTTGTTAGTATTTATTATTATTATTTCTTTTATTAAATCTTGTAATTTGGGTAATTAAGGGTGTAAGTTATTAAGTTGTTATTTGTAATTAAATTGTTCTTGTTTTGTATTATTTACATGTAAATTTGTCTAAATTATTATGTGTAACTTTTATGTTCTAATTTGGTGTATTAGGGTTTGTAATAGTTGTAGTTAAATTATTAATGTTCGATTGTATGATGTACTTTGTTTTTCTTGTGAATCATGTTTGGGGTTTTAGATAATATTATTATTGTATGCACGAATTAAAGTGTTTAATTATCTAGATTAATTCTTGTTCGCTAGTTAAGTATTCACATGCTTTCTTTAATTCTCTTAAGTGTTTAACATTGTGTTTAATCTTACTAAATAAATTAGATTGATTAAAATATTAAAGTATGATTCTTGTTTATTAATTTCATGATTCTTAATTGAATCTTGGAAAAAGAATTAATTGTTGTGATTCTTGATTAGTAGTTTAAGTGTTTTTATGTTCTTTATATTTCATTCACATGTTCTCTTGTTCTTTCTTGTACCTTGATTAAGAAAATTCATGTTTTATAATCATCCATGTTGTTATAGGATCTTGAAAGAGTATGTTGTAGAACTCATGTTTAGGGTAATGTTCTTATTATTTCATGCATGCTTTTAGGGTTAGAGAAAATATTAAAGTTGAATTCATGTTTTGCAATTTGGTTTTGATGATAGAAAGTTCGATGTTTGGACCTTGGTTGGATTAGATTAAATATCTTTAACCTTAGTCACTGTTTTAGACCCAAATTAGGACCCCGGGATAGAATGGTGAAAGTTAGAACCGAAATAATCAATTATATGGGAATCGAGTGCGGGACAGTTTTGAAAGGGTCTAAAGAATGGATCACCATGAGATATATAGTCATCCTTTGATTGAACCCTTTGAACGGGAGGTACCCTTAGATGTTAGCTTTCATAGAAATTTTGCGGATCGGACTTTGGAGTTGTATAGGTCGAGTTATACCCCGAGTACCAGACCTAGGTCAGATCTGGACAGTTTGGATTGATGACAATTCTTGAGGACCTTAGAGGGTGTTTTTGGTCTCAAGTTCAACATAAGATTTTAGTAGACATCCTGCGGTTTCCGAAAAGTCCAAAACCAGACCCATAGGATGTCGGGAAGTCAAGTTATGACCCTTTTTATGTGGATGTTGTAATCTGTCTTATTGATGTTAATTATAAATGAAAATGTTGTTGAGTGAAAATGTTGTTTTGATCTTGTTATGTGATTACTTGGAATGTGTTAGGTAATTTAGAGTGTGAATTCGTGATTGATGGGAACCTATAGTGTTACTAGGGGAGGGTTAGGTAGAAGGTAGTTAATACTAACTTCGAAGGACACGTTTTGATTAGAATAATTATTTCTATTTTAGGCCCGAGCTAATTCGCGTCATTAGTGAGCTCAAGTGTGTTCGTTTTTGCTGTGAAGTAAAGTTAACCAGGTAATGTCTATGCTCTAATCCCCAATGGGATGATCTTTAAATGTGTTTTAATGTTTTCTAATCTGTTTTGAGAATTGCATCCCGAAAGGGGACTTTACGTCGAAAATGTGGTCATCTGCTCTTAATATTTGTTTGTAATTGTTGATTTATGAGTTATTGAAATTGAGATGGTCTTTTATAAGTAGTTTTGTTATTAGTTTTGATAACCTGAGTTGGGTTTGACTTGAGAACTGTGAGCTAAGATTTCATAAGATACTAATAATTCAAAGTGAAACATTTAAGCGGGTTAATACTTTGATGTCTGTGGTAGGCGAACTATTTTGATGCCTGTGGTAGGCGAATACTTTGATGCTTGTGGTAGGCGAACTCTTTTGATGCCTGTGGTAGGCGAATACTTTGATGCCTGTGGTAGGCGAATTCTTTGATGCCTGTGGTTGGCGAACTCTTGATGCCTGTGGTAGGCGAACTCTTTGATGCCTTTGGTAGGCGATGTTACTCTAAGGGATGTGGTATCCCGCCCGCATAATAAAATGAATTGGTTGGGTTAAGGAACATAGTTAGGAGGACTAACGGTTTGTGAAAAGGTTTGACTTGTTCCCTCTCCCTTAAATGAATTGAAATGAACTTGAATTGTTTTTAACGGTTAGGGATAGATATTGTTGAGATTTCCTCCTCATTTTTGAAATGCTTTGTTTTAAGGTGATGATCAATATGATGGGAATGGGAATTAGCAGTGAGGCTTGGCACGCGTAGTTTTTATTAGTTGTGTGATGTGTCAATTCAGAAAGACTTGAAGTTAGTCATGTTGAGTGTAATTAAGTTCAGTCATGAGATAATATTATTGATTTTTTTCTTTCCAAATGCGCAACACACTAATGTTTGTATAGGATCGTTGGAGGAAAAATAAATAAATTCTATGTCTTTCCCTGATATATTTATGAGTGTCATATACGTTGTTACAATAAGTATTGTTGGTTATAAATTAAATTAGTTACTTAGTCTCTAAGATCCGGTGTTGAAGAGCTCTTCGACGTAGAAAATGGAAACTGAGGTTGCAGATGCAAGAAACTTCCAGCTGCTGCAGAACTAGTTGAAGTTGATGATGATGATGATGATGGCAGCTTATTTGAGTAAGTTGGTGTATATGGCTTGCCATTCCCATTCACCGGGGGCACTGCATTCACCTGATTCATGGCATTTAAGGTTGTACTATTTCCACCCACCATTGATGAGATTGCAGCTGCTACTACTGACTGGAAACTCGGGTCTGAGCTAAGAACCTTGGTCAGTGTTTCTGTCAACAGTTGTTGGGGATCAAACGAAGAAGAACAAGGAGCGCTTGTAGCTTGACTCGTCCTTTCCAAGTAATTAAGGTAGCTAATTTGTTGTTCATATAGCTGTCCAAAACTAAAGGATCCAATTGGGCTTCGGGTATTGTAATTAGGGTATGAATTGTTCCAAGCAGTTGGAAATGCATTTGCTTCAGACTTGGAGAAATCCAGACTTTTGGAGGAATAATATTTTGATGAGGGAGGAAACCCATTTGAGAATCTCCTGTTGAAATGAGAGGAATGATGAGGAGTTGTGAGATCTAAGGTAATTGTGGGCGGTGCAGGCGATGAAGAGTTGGTGAGATTGAATTGCCCGGTTCGTCCATTGTTGTTGTTGTAAAGAGTGAAATTCAATCCGTTAAGAGTAGTAGTTGAAGTTAGAGGAGCAGAGGAGGAACTAGTTGGGCCTTCCGAGGTTGATGAGCCAGACAAGAGGATGGATGCTGCAGCTGACGTTGTTGAAGCCATGGCTGTTGCTGCCACAGGAAGCGGGTGGTTGTGTGTCCCTTCGTAGGTTGTTATCAAAATAGACATGTCGTCTGAACATCTTTGCACCTGAAATTACGTTTGTTCTCATGGTTAGCAACACAGATATGTATTAATTACATGTATAAAGATATAACTTCTACTCACGCCAGAAACAACCCACCTAATAACTAATTAAACTACTCCAAATTAATGATAATTTCGTTTGAAATATTGAGATTAAAAAAGCCAACATATATTTTCTCACCTGTTTTCTGACTGGACATGATGGTGCGACAGTGCAACGGTAGTATGCTCGAGGACATGGATTTCCCTTGGCTATTTTTTGCCCATATTTTCTCCATTGGCAACCATCATGCATCTGCATTTGTCATCCAAGTCAATTAATGTTGCAATATAAATCTTATTGTCAACTAAACTGCATCATCAAGAAATAATATTCTAATCAAATATGGTACGTGTGCTTGTGCAATCGAAATTATAATGATATATTCACTTACTGTTGGTGTATCACATCTTGCTCGAACACAGACTCTTGCCCTTTTTGCATTGTTTGGTTCTGGGACCTCTTCTACTTCCTTTTGGTTATTCTTTATTGTGTTCAAAACTTTACTTGGTGGCCAAGTCTCCCCCAGTTCATCTTCTTTCATGTGTTCAACTCCATTACATTTTTCTGATCCCGTCTCAGTTAAATCAGTTTCAGGTGGGAATTTCAAGTCCAGCCCGAGAGATAACTCTTCATCCACCTTGTCTCTGCTAGAGCCATTAGTGTTGTTATCATCTTTGATAAGTTTTGTTGGAGTTTGCAATCCAAGGGAAAGTGAAACTTCATGCCCTTCTTCTTCCTTTAGGGTTTCACTACTGGGAGACTTTTCTGCTGACTTAAGGAGAGGTTCATCTTGAAAAATGTCAAAGAAGCGTCGTTGTAGGGAATTGTAATCATTCTTCACTTGTTCCAACATCTTCCTTAGCCTTTCATTTTCTTCTTTTGTGGATTCAAGTTTATCCTCCTAAATAATTGAGATAGTTTAATTTGTGTTAAATACTAAGCCCTTATTTGACACATAGTTTCCGTTTGTGTGTTCATTTTCAGACCTCTAACTTCAATTTGTATTTAAATTTATCCATTCAAGGGAAGCACAAGTAGGTCTGGTAGCAAATTGACCAACCAAAACCTAAGTAAATTGTTATTTGATTGTATCTAACCCACATTAATTTAACCAAACTACGATCATTTGTCTTAAATTTGAGAAACAACTGAAAGAACATGACTTGGATGCAACAGAATAATCAATCTAAATTGAAACAAGCTAGCTGATGTTGACCTACTGAAACAGTTTCTTGTTAGACTTAGACCCACCTTGTATTTAAGACTCACCTTGTATCTGAATTATAGCCACCTTGACAGCCAATCTAATTTAAACACCGGTCAAGAAGTGGAGAAACTTGGTGAAAAAAGTCATCTTATATTGGAGAAACTTGGTGAAACAGGTGTAATGGTCAAATACGGATTAATTATAAAGGGAATGATAGGTAAGAGGAGTAAATTACATTTACCCTACCTAACATTTGTGGTAATAATTTTTACACACCCGACATTTGTTGAAATAATTTTCACCTTACCTGACATTATGTGAAAGTGATTTTTAGTGGCGACATCCGGTTACTTCTCATCGGAAATGAGAAAATACAATAATGCCCCTATATATCTATATATGTGAATATACCATGTTGCCCATAATATTGAGAAGGAAATGGCTTAAACGACTCTTTTATTGTTTTGTATGGAAAAATGTGGCTCGAAACTCCAAATAGAAAACACAAATAGTTCCTCTCACGCTTCTCTTCTTCAACACTCCTCTAATGCCATATGAACTAATATTAAGGGTAAAAACGTCAATTTTTATTTAATTAAAAGTCATATGAATTAATATCAAGGGTAAAAAAGTCGATTCATATTTATTTTTTTAATGTTACGACGGAAAATCCAACAAAAATCTATTATAAAATATCTTAGGAGGTTTAAATTTATGAACACTTACTGTCAGGTAAGGTGAAAATTATTTCACAAATGTTGGGTGTGCAAAAATTATTACCACAAATGTCAGGTAGGGTAAATGTAATTTACTCCAGGTAAGAGGATCATTACAAAGTGTATGTCCAAAACCATAATCATTGCATGAGGAAGATTGTCAGTAAATAGGAAATAATAGATAAAGGCAACACAAATTGCAAATGGAATAAGAGAGTATGGGTTCTTTTTTTAAAAATATATTATTCAGCCCACAAACCTTAATCTAAAAAAATAGACATTAAAACCAAGAATTTAGAAAATAAATGTTGTTCAAAATGTAAATAACCCTCTGCATTTACTTTTTCAATGATACGTACTATAGTTGCTAATCTGAAGCCTCAATATGGGTTGTTTGAATTTTAGACCCTAAAGTATAGGGTAATTAATTTATGAACCATTAGTTTTCAATGTTAATTTTTTGGACCCTAAAGTTTGTGGGTTGAATAAAAATGACTCTTAAAGTTTATGTACTAAAAAGGCACATGTCCCGTTCTTTTTTCTTCCCATGTTTGAATTTCTCTCGCGATTGGCGTCAAACTTCAGGGCTAAGGTTAAAGCTAATATTGAAGCTCTAATACACCTTTCTTATTCATGTCGGAACTACTTAAACCTCTAAGTACCCAGGGTCTCAGTAGTTCCGACATGAATAAGCTAGAGAGGTCTATTATAGTTTCAATATCAGTTTTAACCTTAGTCTTGAAGTTTAGCGTCAATCGGAAGAGATTCAAACATGGGAAGAAAAAGAAAAAAAAAAAGGTACAGTGGCATTTTCATCTCACACACTTTAAGGTCCTTTTTTATTCAGCCTACAAACTTTAAGGTCAAAAAAATTAACACTAAAAATCAAGAGTTCAGAAAATTATTTACCCTATACTTCAGGGTTCAAAATGCAAACATCCCATATTTTTGCAATGAGCTAATTTTGCCAAATATTTTTCCGGCAAAGCTAATCTCAACGGCTATGTATAGCTAATGCAAATAGCTAGCAACTATAAGATAATTTAAACAGCTAATGCGTGTTTGGCAAACAAGACCTTAGATGTAGGTACCATTTGAAGTTAGAACAACATTTGTGACTGAAGATGTTCATAAAACAGGAAGAGAAAATTTTTACCTTCATTTTTTCTTTACAGCCGATATCATGACCAACGTTTTCAACATCGTTGTCTTGTTGAGCTCCATTGTTGAAGCTACAGGTTTCTTGTTTAGCATCCATTTCCTTGGAATTATATCTGATTCTAAACCTTGTGTGTTAGCTTTGACTGGAAAAAGCTGTAAGGGTATTTTATAGGATGCAGCAAATATGGACTTGGCTTTAAATGAAGCATACATTCAAGTCTTCACCTCTCCACAAGGCAAGCTGAGAAAAATGTCAACAAGACAGACAAACCTAGTTAAAAAATGACAAATTCCAAGTCTTCCAAGCAAGAGATGATCAAAGAATAATAGGTCAACTTTGTTGGGTGTTTGTGGGTGGGGGAGTATTCTTTTTGTCTACTTGCTAGTTTTTAAGATACTACTGAACAAATTTCAGCTTTCCATCGTGATTAATAAACAATTTTATACTTTTCTTTCCCAGCCATTGACCTCGTGGGATACTCTATAGCAAATTGTTGGTTCAATAATCTCAGATACCTATTTTTCGTTGACTATCTTGTGGTAACAGTTGGCAATCCCAGACCTGGTAAGGATATTGTTTATGGTTATGTAAACCTTACAGTATTCTGGAGCAAGTTGCAGTATTAGTTTATGTAGTTGGATCATATAGTTCAGACGAATAAAAAGCAGTATATATATATATATATATATATATATATATATATGCTCACAGACATCCACAAAATTATCAATAATAATGGCTTGAAATTTAGGAAGTAGGTGTAGCTTCTAGAGTTCATATCGGTATCCGGGTTTTTCCATTCGGAATTCACAATTTAATACGTACGAATAGCTCAAGAAATTTTTCTATAAGACTTTCATGTTAATATATATAACAAAAAGTATGCTAACCATTTCCACATTGATATTGTACAATCTTTTTCGGAAATGAATTAGAAGACAGATAGTACTTGAGGGATAGAAGCTCCTTAGGTTTTTTATGTGATCAAGTCAAATTGACGTTTAAAATGACAAAATCAAACAAGATATAATATCAATTTTTGGAAATTTCCATGTCAGATAGTACATCTTTTTGTCCTTGATGAACTCTTCAATGATAAAACCAACCATTCCTATTAAGCTTGTCTCAAGCAGAAAGTTCAATAAAACCAATGTAACTACACAAGACTTGGGGCATTGATTGGACAGTAGATCAACAATCACAATTATCTATATATATATATTAAAACCAAACCACCTGAGGGAAGTCCATATCTAAATAGTGAAATTTTGGAAGTTTGGTTGCTCTTAATATTGCTTTCACCAAGACTTGAACTATGGTGGGAGAATAACATGACCATAATTACCATAATACCATTTGATCAACTACCACGTCTTTTGTATTGATATTGTTACATACAAAGTTAATATTTTGTTATTCATTTGAAAAGTGCAATTATTATGCGATTAATATATACTATCAGATAAATAAATGATAAAACTAAAATTTATTGTGTTTCTCTAATTAATGATTACAAAAAAGAAAATTACAAGCTATATATATTTTGTAATTAGTATGATTCGTAACTATGTAATTTAAATTTGTCTTAAAATATATTGGTATTACGAAAATATGTGAATAATACTAGTATAATTTTTTACACTGTTAAATTAAAATTAATATCAATACCTTACTCTATTTTATTTTTGAAATTAAATATAATTAGATTTCTTCTCTTTCACCTTTCATCTCCTAAAAAACAAAATATGTCGATTATTGGTCATATTTCAATGGTCTTATTGAATTCTCACAAACATTATTGCTAGGATTATATGTATTCTTTTCCTTTTTTTTGTTAGCAGTGGGCCTGTTTTTTGGGTCTTGTTTTTCTTGGTTCGTTTTTTCTTCTGCTTAGGGTTTATAAGGGGGTCTTTCCCTTTGTCCTTTGTATCTGAGTCTTCCCTTTTTATCGTCAGTATCTCAGCTGTTGTTATGAGTTTTTCTCTCAATGAAAGCTTATTAATCTCTTGGTCGTATCTCCTCTTCTCTTGATGTTTGAGAAAATTCACATGGTATCAGAGTGAGGTTGCCCTCTCACATCTGTTCACTGATCTTCTTAATCGCTTCTTCTTCTTTTTCCCTTCTCCATCTTCCTCCTCTCGATTTCAATGAGGGAACCTAAACCTACAGAGCAATCCAAAACTCCCAATCCATTCCTTCTCGATCCCTCTGACCCCCTCTATATCCATCCGTCTGACCATCCGGGTCAATATCTTGTCTCAGAACCTTTCAACGGCGATGAATTTGAGAACTGGAAGAGGTCGGCTACGATAGCACTTTCTGCCAAGAACAAGTTAGCCCTTGTTGATGGATCATACGAGCAACCTTCAACAAATTCTCCGAAATTTCCCTTTTGGAAGAGGTGCCAAGACATGATTATTTCTTGGCTCCTCAATTCACTACATAAAGATATCAGAGAAAGTGTATTGTACTCTGAAACTCCAAATTCACTTTGGCAAGAACTAGTCGAACGCTACGGCCAATCGAACAAGGCAAAATAATTCCAACTACAACAATCAGTGAGCTCGATTGCACAAGATAATCTTTACATTTCGAGCTACTTCAACAAGTGCAAGAAAATATGGGATGAAGTCTCTTTGGTCGCAGCTCTTCCACAGTGTGGCTGTGGAAAATGTTCATGTGAAACCAAGATCCATGCCTCCCTCCAGAAATATGCAAAGGAGCAGAGGATAATTCAATTTCTGATCAGGCTGAATGAATCCTATACCACATTTCGGGGCAACATCCTTATTATGTCATCCTTTCCAAATCTCAACAAAGTCTATTGATAACTGCGTTTCATGACTATGTTTTTAGGAGTTTTCGATAGAGAATTAGGGATAATTTTATGTGTTAACCTTGATGTTTATTGCAATTTTCCTACTACACTTGGTGTTTTTATTTTTGATGTGAATTTGTAGGTTTTAAGGCCAAAACACCAACTTTCTCTCAACTTCTGCCAAGATTGAAGATACCACAGGGCTCCCCTTGTCAAACCCAGACCATGGCTCAAATTTGGGACAAAACCGAGCAAGGAAAGACCGAACATTAGCCACCACGGGCTGCCCGTGGTGACTGCCACGGTCTGTGGCGAGCAATCTTCTTGTGCCCGAGTTGTTTTGCGAAGGAAACAAGAGGAAGCAGAGACAGCAGCCACCACGGGCTGCCTGTGGTGACTGACACGGTCCGTGGCGTCTAACTGATGGTTGTTTTGCGTGCGGAAAAGAGAGGGGAGTGACGGTTATATCATTATTCACCCATTCATGAAAGTCATTCACTATCCATCTACCATCCATCCAACCTTGAGAAGAGACAAAAAAAACCCTAGTAAATCCCTCCACTCATCAAACCTCCATCAAGATTCAAGATCGAGATTGATTCGAAGATAAGCGAAGTTCAAGATTCGGGAAGAAATCATCAACGCTCGCGAGGAAGACTCCACCCCGGGATCGAAATGCTCGACGGTCGTATTCCTTGTAGTTTGTATCTCTTTTCGATTTCTTTCTTCGTTTGGAACTTGTTTCATGCTTTTCTTGAACATGAGTGAGTAGTTTATTTGAATTCTTCGGTTTTTCAACCCGAAACAATGTAGTTTGATTGATTGTTATTAGTTTGTGCATGAATTCTTGATTAGAATCAATAGAAGGTTATGTTTTCCATGCTTATGAGTATTCTGAAGGCCTTGAATATTTGTAAGTTTGAGATTAACCTAAGAAGTACTGAAAGGTGAATTAGGGTAATCTGACTACCAACCTGTCTACCTAGGCTTACGAAAGTTGAAAAAGGAGTAGTAAACTAGGGAATCAATTGGATAACCTGACTTTTAAGACCTTCAATTCTTTTTAACCTAAAAGGCACACAAAAGTTGTTGATTAGGTTGTTTAGAATAATTCTTTTTAGTATCAAAAGGGCGACAGAATTTAGAGATTGTAGAGGTTGTCGATTCTTGATTCGTTCTTGAATGTATGATTGTGCAGGCTAGGTTTTAGTAATCGAACTCGTTGTTAGGTTAGCATCTCCCTAGAAGTCTTTCTCTCTTGATAGAATCTGTGATTGAGTTTTTCTTGCTTTATTAGTTTGATTAGTTGTTAAACCTTTTCCAAAACCTAAAACCTGATTAACTTAGCAATCGTGATAGAGATTAGTTTATTGAGATGCTAATTGAGTCCCTGTGGGACCAACCTTGACGTGCTACTACGTACACCGTGCGCTTGCGGCCCTGTTAAGTTTTTGGCACCGTTGTCGGGGACTTTGTCCCTAGCAGTCGGTAAACGAACCTCTTAGGTTAACTAAGTTGTTTTATGTTTTCTTTCTTTTTCTTTTCTTTTTATTATTGATCTTTTATTTTTAAAAAAAAACATTAAAAAAACAAAGAGAAATGGCAATTCTTGATTTTCCCCAATTTGAGCAGGAATTAATTTGGTGCTATTTTGAGTGATTACGTGCATGTTCTGTTCCACGTGGTGTTCAGCCTGGGATATCAGATATTCTTGGCAGCGTTGCCGAGGGGGTGAATATAGAGACTCGTACTTTATTAGAGTATTTTGGTTTCTATGCTAAACCTGTTGATGAAGCTTGGAGTTTGCTTGAGTGGCTTGAACGTGATACACTTGAATTTGAAAATTCTTATTGTGCATCTAGTTACTCTTACTCTAATCCTTGTGCATCTCATGCTAGATTATATACTCAACCCCATTGTTTGTCTCCTTGTCGTTTATGTAGTTCTTTTGACCATGATGAGTCTACATGCCGCGGCTTAGCTAGTCTTGAGATTTTGATGAGGTCAGTGCAAGAGAAACAATATAAGTTGGAAGCTAGTCTAGAGGAAATAGTTTACTCTTCTTAGTCACCTTTGCCAACTGTTGCTCCTTCTCATCCTAGCTTACCTAGGGACACTGCTGATGGTGTCTTTGCTTTTCATAATGCATCCTTACCTTTTTCTCAGTCGATGGGGTTTGAGGTGAGTGATTCCCATAGGTTTAATGCTAGGTATGATGATGATGTTTGTCATGAGTCAATTGATGCTATTGATGAGGAGTCCTGGGAGGGGTTTATGGGTGAATTAGATCCTTCAAGCAAGGAATTTGAAGATGTACTCCATGCTTCTACACTTTGTCCACCACCTTCCTTTGCCCCTAAGAACCTTGAGGAGCCCATTCCCTGTGAAAAGACCATTGATGTTCATGTTGATGTGGAATGTGTGGTTAACTCTTGTGATGTGATTGTGATTGAGGGGACCAACAATATTTTTTATTTGTCCTTAGGCACTTTAGAAGGGTTTCATCCCTATATTGATCCATATTGTAAATACCTAGAGGACTTAGCTAGAAAAATCATGTGGACTACTTATTTTGATTCTTTTGATTTTTCTAGTACTTTTGATCAATTTGAGAGAGTGCAACTAACATTCTTTGCCATGAGTATTTTGTTGCTCTCTTATCTGCAGGCTTGTGAACCGCACGCTGCGGAGTTTGACAAGCTTCTAAGGGCGTTAACCGCTTCTGAGGTAAGTTTCGTCTAGCTAAAGACGTTAAACTAGCGCTTCTTGGGAGGCAACCCAAGCGTTTAATTGCTTTATTAGGTTTTATTTCGTTCCTTTAATTTTCTTCGTTTTTATTTTTTTATAGTGTGATGCATTATGTCGTTTCCCTCTTGTGCATGCTACCCTTATACAAAATGCATCACGGACACTGCTTTGTCCAAACATGGTGGGGGGGGGGGGGTTTGGGTTGACTGCCTTAAAATCATGTGCTTGAGTGAGACTGACGTTTTTAGTTGCATATTTGTTAGTTTCTTTTTGTGTTTGTTAGGCATTGAATTTGCATCTAGGTTGCATATAGGAGTAGTTTTCTTACTTTCTTGATAAAAGTTTAAAAAAAAATAGGATAGTCTTTCGCCTTTAAGAGATGTGTGTTTGGATTGTCATTGCAAGTATATACTCATGAGATTTTTGGCTTGATATGGATGATAGGAGAGACTTGGTTGCTTGTTTGATTTAGGTTGCCTGTCTTGATTGTGATTCATCTTGTCTTGATCGATTCTTGTGCATGATAGTGAAGTTCCCATGTTTGGTACACCAAAGGAACTAGTTGTAGTGATTGTGGTAGGTTAACCCATGAGACTTCTTGAGCCTAAAGAGACTATCACCTTTATAGTCTCATTTTCTTTTTGAGTGTGACCTTACCATGTTTGCATCTCTAGAACTTGATTTGTCTCTCTTTAAAACTGCATTTGACTTGTGCATAGTGTTAATATGATTGATGCCCATTTTGAACCCACATAGCCAAAAGCCACCTAACATTTTGACCTCTTTTTGCTAGCCCTTTACTAACCATTTTTCCTGTCTTGTTGTTACCCTATATTGTGTGCCCTTGGCCTGTTCTTAATCCCATACCCTTTAGCCAAGTTAGTGGAGCAACAATTCAGTTGGGAGGCAGTTTTGCAATCTAATTATTGGTGACTTCGTTGGTTGGTTTACTTGATGAGGGAAGCATTGCTCATAATCATTATTTATCCCCTCTTTTCATTTGAGGTTGAAATTGGGTTGAAAGAAATGTGTCCATCTTTATGTATCTATGCTATTCACCACCAAAAAAAAAAATGAAAAGTATAAAAAAAAGAAGAAAAAAAATAGAGAAGTTTGAGGAATAAGGTGAATAGCATGGTGGTTTTCTTGCTTATATTGACTCTTCCGTTATTTTGCTTCGATGGGTATTTATGCTTCATTGCGGTGTGATGTAAGAAGTGTTGTGCTATATGTATTGGGAATGTTGCTCTTTAGGCCCTTAGCTCTTAGCTCCACATTTCCTAAATGATTTCCTTCCTTACCCTACACCTAATCCCCATTACAACCCTTGAAAAGTCCTCATGATTAACTTTTATGCATGTTGTCTATAGCGGTAGAGAATCGAGAGTCTTGTCAAGCTTATGGTAGGTTGTTTACATTGGTTGAAGGTTTTGAGTGAACCGTTATATCTTTTGCAAACACATGAGGGGAGTGATTCACATACCCTAAAGTGAGGTTCTACCGATCCCAACTAGTTCGCCAACCATGTGAATGAATTTTGATTGCATTTGAGTTGTGATGGATTAGCTGTGTTGCTTTCTGACCTGTGATTCTATTTCAAACATCAATTTTTGTCTCAATTTAATTCTTAATCCCGCTAGGGAGTGTCTTTGTGTATGCTTGTTTTGGCTTTCTTACATTGCCCTTTTATTGGAGGAGGTGTGTGAGTAGGTTTTTTTTTTTTTTTTAAAGTCCTTTCATCTAGTTTTGAGTCTTGTACTTGCTTGGGACAAGCAAGGAGTAAGCATGGGGGGATTTGATAACTGCGTTTCATGACTATGTTTTTAGGAGTTTTCGATAGGGAATTAGGGATAATTTTATGTGTTAACCTTGATTTGTATTGAAATTTTCCAACTACACTTGTTGTTTTTGTTTTTTATATGAATTTGTAGGTTTTGAGGCCAAAACACCAACTTTCTCTCAACTTCTGCCAAGATTGAAGATACCACAGGGCTCCCCATGTCAAACCCAGACTGTGGCTCAAATTTGGGACAAAACCGAGCAAGGAATGACCGAATAGTAGTCACCACGGGCTGCCCATGGTGACTGCCACGGTCCGTGGCGAGCAATCTTCTTGTGCCCGAGTTGTTTTGCGAAGGAAACAAGAGGAAGCAGAGACAGCAGCCACCACGGGCTGCCTGTGGTGACTGACACGGTCCGTGGCGTCTAGCTGATGGTTGTTTTGCGTGCGGAAGAGAGAGGGGTGTGACGGTTATATCATTATTCACCCATTCATTAAAGTCATTCACTATCCATCTACCATCCATCCAACCTTGAGAAGAGACAAAAAAAACCCTAGTAAATCCCTCCACTCATCAAATCTCCATCAAGATTCAAGATCGAGATTGATTCGAAGAGAAGCGAAGTTCAAGATTCAGGAAGAAATCATCAATGCTCGCGAGGAAGACTCCACCTCGGGATCGAAATGCTCGACGGTCGTATTCCTTGTAGTTTGTATCTCTTTTCGATTTCTTTCTTCGTTTTGAGAATTAATCATGATGTTTGGAACTTGTTTCGTGCTTTTCTTGAACATGAGTGAGTAGTTTATTTGAATTCTTGGGTTTTCCAACCCGAAACAATGTACTTTGATTGATTGTTATTAGTTTGTGCATGAATTCTTGATTAGAATCAATAGAAGGTTATGTTTTCCATGCTTATGAGTATTCTAAAGGCCTTGAATATTTGTAAGTTTGAGATTAACCTAAGAAGTACTGAAAGGTGAATTAAGGTAATCTGACTACCAACCTGTCTACCTAGGCTTACGAAAGTTGAAAAAGAAGTAGTAAACTAGGGAATCAATTGGATAACCTGACTTTTAAGACCTTCAATTCTTTTTAACCTAAAAGGCACACGAAAGTTGTTGATTAGGTTGTTTAGAATAATTCTTTTGAGCATCGAAAGAGCGATAGAATTTAGAGGTTGTTGATTCTTGATTCGTTCTTGAATGTATGATTGTGCAGGCTAGGTTTTAGTAATTGAACTCGTTGTTAGGTTAGCATCTCCCTAGAAGTCTTTCTCTCTTGATAGAATCTATGATTGAATTTTTCTTGCTTTATTAGTTTGATTAGTTGTTAAACCTTTTCCAAAACCTAAAACCTGATTAGCTTAGCAATCGTGATAGAGATTAGTTTATTGAGTTGCTAATTGAGTCCCTGTGGGATCGACCTTGACGTGCTACTACGTAGACCGTGTGCTTGCGGCCCTGTCATCTATGCAATGGCACTACAAGAAGAACGCCAGAGGCAAGTTAAGTAGGCAAAAAATTTTGTATCAGAAAGTGTTGCCTTCCAGTCTTCACAAAGAAACCAAGATCCCAGGAGATACAGTTATTTGTGCCTATTGTATGAAACCAGGACACCCGATTGAAAAATGTTTCAAGGTAATTGGGTATCCCAACAAATATGATCGAGGACCTTAGTCTGGAAGAGGAAGAGGAGGGGGGAGAAATACAGCGGGAGGAAGATACGCCTAGTCGGGACATTCGGCGCAGTCGACACAATATACGTTAATTCTTGAGACGCCTGCCTTTACCCTCCCGGGGATGGACGCAAATCGATCAAACAAGACAGATGCTAAAGTTCATGAGTGACCTCCACAATGGATCCAAGAAAGAAGAGTCAGGAAGGAAAGCGAATTGAAATCCGCAGACATGGCATATCTTCCATTACCCCCGATGAATTGTGTCTTGTTTCAGTTTTAGACAATCAAACTTGGATTATTGATTCTGGGGCGTTTGACCATATGGTGTCTGATCCAACACATCTGTGCAATACTAGAACCTAAACTAAACCTATATCAATCACACAGTCTGATAAGCATAAGGTCAAGGTCACTCAATATGGGGATTACAAACTGAATAACAATCTTCTTCTTAAACATGTTCTTTATGTGCCTCATTTTAGTTTTAATCTTAACTCAGTAAAGAGACTTAGTCAACAGTTGAAATGTAGTATTGTGCTTACTCCTGAAACGTGCACCTTGTAGAGCCCTTCTTTGAGGAGGCCTCTGGTTCATGGTAAGTCTGCTTGCGGCCTTTATATTCTTGACCAGTCTGACAAAGAGAGTTTTGAAGGGGATAAAAACATTCAACCATACAACAAAGTAGATGACAATAATCTTTGTAATAGTTTTTTTTACCTCACTTGTCAATCAAAAGTGTAAGCATTGTGATTTGTGGCACAAGCGCTTAGGACAAATATCTCTAAATAAGTTGAAGGCTTTGGATGTTGTTGATTGTACCCATAACCCTGATCATAATAAATCTGTTGTTTGCGATATGTGTCATAAAGCTAAGCAGCATAAACTCCCTTTTCCTCGTAGCAAGATTTCTTCCAAAAATCCTTTTGACTTAGTTCATGTGGATGTTTGGGGGCCTTATTCAATAAAGACATATGCTGGACATAGATATTTCCTAACAATTGTTCATGATTTTTCACGTAGTACATAGACACATCTTATGGTTACCAAAAATGAGGCCTTTTCTATTTTAAAATCCTTTGTTTTGATGGTCAAAACTCAATTTGGCAAGACAATTAAATCCATCCGTTCTGATAATGCACTAGAACTAGGACTAAATCACATGGCTAGAGATTTCTTTAGTAATAATGGGATCCTTCATCAAACCAGCTGTGTCCAAACACCCCAACAAAATGGGGTGGTCTAATTTACCAACTAAATACTGGGAGGATTGCTTGATGACAATTACATATTTGATTAACAGAATGCCTTCTACTATTCTTGAAAATAAAACTCCTTTTGAGCTCCTACATGGTAATAAACCTGTTTTGAGTCATTTGAGATCTTTTGGTTGTTTGTGTTATGTTTCAACCCTTAAACAAGGGAGATCAAAATTTCAACCAAGGGCCACGCCATGTGTTTTCCTTGGATACCCCATGGGTAAAAAGGCTTATAAAATCATGTCTTTAGAATCAAGAAAATTCTTTGTATTTAGAGATGTCAAATTTCATGAGGATGTTTTTCCCTTCTTGCCTGATTTTCAATCCCCTCATCTTTTACATTCAGCTGACAAGAAAACATGTGACTCAAAAATAATTTTTCATCAAACCAGTTCGCATGAGTTTTTGATGTATATTTGTCTAGCTATATACATCAAGGCCTAGCTAAAGGACCTCAATCCAGCTAGAAGCTACAAATGTCGCCTTGGGTATCAACAACTACAAGGGTTTATTAGCTCAAGGAAGAAAGCATGAAGGACCTTGATGGTATTCTAGCTTACATGGAGTTACTCTCACATTTGGAGGACATCAATGAGCATAAATAACTCTCAAGTCCTTATTGAGAAGTCATCTCTCACGGCAGCAAAGGACTCCATCAAGTACAGTTTGATATTTTGCTCTATAACTCTAGATCCATACGTCTATTGAGGAAATCATCATATGACAGATTGGAGCTCTTTAAATAAGCTTTCCAATGGTTTTTGAATCATTGAAAACGGACAAGTATTGAAGGAGTTATAGCAATTTCTTTCTAGAGTTGTATTTTAGAGTTTATGATGTCATAAATAGGATATATGATGTAATAGTTGATTCTTGGTTTCTTGAACCCTAGGTACACGTCCAAGGCGTCCTAAGAGTAGTATAAATAGACCCCCTAGGGTGCCATTGTATTCATTCATTACATCTCATATCAAATACAAATTAAATTTAAACACATTGTGTTTTCTCTCTAGCTTGTGTGCTAGAATTGGTTCTCTTGAGGGAGAGTCTTTTGAATCTCTTCTTCTATTCTAAGATTGGCTATCTTAGATGGTGATAGAAAGAGTTGGAGGATTCTAGGAATGGTGAATCTGTATCTCCTTAGAAGATCCCAAGCCGTTTATCATTCGATCAAACGATTCATTCTTGTTGTAAGTTTCAATCTATTCTTTTGAATCTTTTGATTTCCATTGCATTTTCATTCCATTCTTTTCCATACCAACCAGAATACATTCCCACTCATTCATTCATCCATCCATCTATTCATCCATCATCCATTATTCATTCATTTACACTCCATTTCCATCTTTATTCATTCATTCTTGTGATCAAGAATCAATCTATCCAACACCAAGTTTAAAGATCCTTATATTGTTGTGTAATGTGATCATCCTTGATCCCATTATACATCAGTTTTTTGACACGGACCCTCAAAACCTCCACACTAACCAGGATATTTTGAGGGAACATCAGGGAATTGATGAAACAAGTAGTTCACCTACTGTCCATCCCCCTACTTTCCCTCTTAGAAGGACTTCCAGGATTCACAAACCCCCTTCATACTTAGCAGATTATTCATGTCTTGCTACCAATCAACCAGCTAACAGTTTATGTTTAGTCACAGTTACAAACTTATCTGTTCACACGAGTTCTTCTGTTTGCTTTAGTTCTCTTGATGATGATAGTAAGTCCTTTCAAGAACACCTTAATTACAATGAACCCACTTCATATAGTGAAGCTTCCAAACATCCTGGATGGCTACAAGCCATGCAAGATGTATTTCAAGCCCTACTTCTAAATAACACTTGGGAAATAGTTTCTTTACCCCATGGAAAGAAACCTATATGATGTAAGTGGGTCTATAAAGTTAAACATAGAGCTGATGGGACTGTGGAAAGGCTAAAAGCTAGATTAGTTGTTCAAGGGTTTACTCAAAAGGAAGGAGTTGACTTTACTGAAACTTTTTCTCCAGTTGTCAAAATGACCACTATTAGGTCTTTAATGTCTGTAGTTGTGAAAAAAGGATGGTTTTTGCACTAACTTGATGTTAATAATGCTTTCTTACATGGTGACCTACATGAGGATATATACATGAGGGTTCCACAAGGTCTAGTTACTGATGTTCCAAATGTTGTCTGCAAGTTAAATAAATCCTTGTATGGTTAAAGCAAGCATCTAGGCAATAGTATGCCAAGCTTGCATAAACCTTGTACACCAAAGGGTATCATCATTATGGGAATGATTACTCTTTATTATGGAAGAAAAATGGTTCTCTTATTGTTTTTCTCGCAATATATGTGGATGATATCTTACTAACTAGAAATGATGAGAATGAAATTCAGGATATCAAGCTTTTTCTATACAAAACTTTCAAGGTAAAGGATTTGGGTCATGTCAGTTATTTTCTGGGGATAGAAGTCCTCAAAACTGCAGAAGGGCTCTAGTTAACCCATCACAAATTCACAAAGGACTTTATACATGAGTTTGGTTGTGAGTTTTCCTCACCAGTTGTTACTCCCTTGGAGCTGAATTGCAAACATATACCGGATGAAGAAGATCTTTTTGATGACCCAACTATGTACAGAAAATTAGTGGGAAAACTGAATTTTTTATCTAACACTAGGCCCGATATTTCTTTTGTTGTACAACACCTTAGTCAGTTTATGCAGGCTCCAAGAATTCCTCACTACCAGGGAGGATTACATGTTGTCAAGTATTTAAAGGGAAGTCCCTCGCTTGGTATTTTACTTAGTAATGATCCAAATTGTGAGCTTATATCGTATTGTGACTCAGACTATGCATCTTGTTTGCATTCTCGCAGGTCTGTGAGTGGATACTTGGTCTTCTTGGGTAATACTTTGATCTCCTGGAAATCGAAGAAACAACAATCAGTCAGTCTTTCCTCGGCAGAAAAGCAGAATACAGAAGTATGAGGAGATTGGTGGCTGAGCTAGCATGGCTTAGTAGACTTCTCCATAAACTAACCATCACAAACATCGTTCCTATTTCTGTCAAATGTGATAACCAAGCTGCTATGTACATAGCAAAGAATCTTGTCTATCACGATCGAACCAAACACATAGAGTTGGACTGTCACTTTGTTAGGGAAAAGCTCATGGAATGTCTAGTATCATTGTCTTATGTTCCCACTAAACACCAACTTGCAGATCTCCTCACCAAATGATTTAAACTGCCCACACTAAGCCCAACAAAGGAGATCCAGTACATCTACAAAGAGATAGAACGGGCCATTGAAGAAGGATCTAGTGTGGAGGCCCAAAGGCCAACTCATATGATGTGCTCCTTATGGCAAGAGGATGTCCAAACATCCTAGAAGAGAGTCCAAGTACACGTCCAAGGCCCAGTACCAAGCCCAAAATTAATTTCACAGTTTTGACCACTTCAGTTTGAATTTCACAATTTTGGCCTTTTGGATGTAAACTTCACATTTTTAGCATTTAGTTGTTATTTGTGAGTTTTATATTGTATTTTTATTATTTCTAATCATGTAAGATGCCAAGTATTATCTATAAACTTGGACATCAAGAGTCTAGATTAGTCTAGAAGGTTCTAAAATGATCTAGAATGATCTAGAAGGTGTGTTAGGCGTGTGATATGGTTAGCTTTGGCGCCAAGTAGTTATAGTCCTAGATAAGGTTGGCTTATTTTGTAACTAATCCATCTTATATTAGGAAAGCCAATTACTATTAGGATTAATATTGTTATAACTATCTCCCCTTAGGATAAGGAATCCGAATCCAAGGTAGAGAAGGTTGTTATAGGCGTCTCGGATAAGGAATCCTTGGCATGCACGCCAAGTTAAGATTCCCAGTGTGATTAAGACTAGTCTAGTATAAATAGCTTCGGCTTATAATCTTTCAAACAATAAGTTTTAGCCATGAATACAAACAAGCTTTTAGCTTACCCCTTGAGTGTTTCTTGAAACCTCGTTTGATCTCTTCTATTGTATGTTGATTGTGGCAAATCAAGTGGTGAGGAAGAGCTTGATCTTAAACCTAGAAGGTGTTTCTGTAACTAGGTTGAAGGTCAAGTAGCCCTAGGGTTTCTTCTTGTGGTGTTTATGTATCAAGACAGATCCCTTGAACTATCCCTTTATCTTTCTATCTTTCAGTTAGATAATCCCTTGAACTATCCCTCTCTCTCCTCTCTCCATAACAAACTTCCTACTTTCTCTCCATACAATCTTGATCCCTCTCACTCAAAGGCCTCACGCCAAAAGAACCCCCTCCATCTCTCTCACGTCATTCTCCTCCCCTCTCTCAAAGCTCTCCAAGACTCAATCTTTCTTATTCATTTCTCCCACAAAAGACCTCACGTCAAAATAGCTTCCCAAAGATCCTGTCTTTCACATGATTTCTCCCTCCATTCTCTTCCATATTCACCTGAAGCATCCCATGTATTGATTAGTTGCACATGTTCATTGATGTGTAATCGATGAAGATCCAATTTTTGATCCCATTATACATCAAAAGTGGTATCAGAGCTTAGGTTTCTTTAGTCCACCCATTCGTCCCAACACTAATCACACACCCCCCCCCCCCCCCAAAATCCTTCATGGGCAACGAATTGTTAGTTGTGAGAAGGATTATGAATAGCTCTCCTGTTCCTGAAGATCAACAACAACGAGAGGCCATCTTTCAGTCTCGTTGTACCATCAAAAGAAAACTCTGCTCTCTAGTTGTTGATGGAGGAAGTTGCACCAACGTGGCTTCAACAACTCTGGTAGACAAACTCAAGCTGGAAACGAGCCCTCATCCCAAGCCATACACCATCAAGTGGCTCAATCAAGGAAACGGTTTACAAGTTACTCAATGATGTTTGGTAAGCTTTTCCATTGACAAATCTTATAAAGATTCCTTATGGTGTGATGTTTTGCCTATGGATGCTTGTCATATTCTGCTGGGGAGACCATGGCTATTTGACAGGAGCGTCATGTATGATGGAAGAGCCAATACTTACACTTTCAGGCTCAACAACAAAAAGATAACCCTATCTCCACTTAAAATCTCCCAACCGTCCCCAACCCAAGAGATTGATCCAAACCCTGTCCCTACTATGATCACTGAACATCATGAGTTTAGTGAGCATAAGGAGATCATTCTCTTAAACCTAAACACATATCCCAGCCACAAAGAAAACCCAAACGACGACCCCTCACACGAAACTCCTCAAATCGTCCATCCCCTTGTCTGAAGAGATGCCCCCAGGCTTACCACCTGAGCGAGATATTCAGCATAAGATTGATCTAATCCCAGGATCAGTCTTACCCAACAAGCCTGCATATAGAATGAACCCTAGTGATACCCAAGAGATTTAGAGACAAGTTGATCATCTTCTAGCAAAGGGTATGATCTGGGAAAGTCTCAGTCTTTGCGCCGTCCCAGCCCTATTGGACCCAAAGAAAGATGGAAGTCAGCGAATCTGCATCTATTGTAGGGCCATCAACAAGATCACTATCAAGTACAGGTTTCCTATTCCTAGACTTGAAGATCTACTGGACGAGTTATATGGTGCCTAGGTCTTTTCGAATCTAAGCAGGGGATGAATGGAAGACTGCATTCAAAACTAAAGGAGGTCTCTATGAATGGTTAGTCATGCTTTATGGACTAACTAATGCTTCTTCTACTTTTATGAGATTAATGAATCAGGTTTTGAAGCCCCTTATTGGCAAGTTTGTTGTTGTCTACTTCGATGACATATTGTATACAACAAGAGTGAGGAGGAACACGTTCGACATCTCCAGGCCATCCTGGAAATCCTGGGCTATATGGAAATATCTCAGAGTGTCACTTCTTCACCAACAAACTGATCTTTCTTGGCTATGTACTCTCGGTTGATGGGATACAAGTTGATGAAGAAAAGATCAAAGCAATCAAAGAATGACCTACACCGACGAGTATTCATGATATTTAAAGTTCCCACGTCTTGGCCTGTTTCTACAGGAGGTTTGTGAAGAACTTCAGCACGATTTTAGCTCCCATGACCCAGCTATTGAAGATCAAGGTGTTCACTTGGACGCCAACTGCCCAACAGGCGTTAGAAATCATCAAAGATCGACTCTGCACCGCACCTGTCCTTGCCCTACCAAGCTTTGATAAGAAGTTTGAGGTCGAGTGTGATGCTTTAGGGTAACAATTCATGAGGCTAGCACCATTAAACAAGATCAACACTGACCTCTATGCTACAATCTTTCTATCCACACTAGACGGAGAAGCCAAAGTCTGGTATCAAGCCATACCTTCACAAGTGAACCCTGATTGGAATGACTTGTTCAAGGAATTAATTAATCATTACAACCGTATTCAAAGGAAAAGCCTCACGATTGATAACCTTAAGACACTAAGGCAAAGAGAGGATGAACCCTTCCTCAACTACTTTGAGAGATGGCACACGAAGTTGTCTCAAATAAATGAAATTGTCCCTCTAATGATCAAACTGACAACTTTCAAGAATAGACTAAAAAGAAACCTGGCCCATCACATCGGGTACCATGTAATCAAGGACTTTGATCACTTAAAGGAAGTTTATGTCCAGTTAGCTAGAAGCGATTAACAGTAAGAGGGTTGGCGCCCATGGGTGGAAGAATTTAAGTCCTAATAGAAGGGCTACTAGTTCATCAAGCCACCATCCTAAGAGCTTTGAGGCTAATGCAATTCATTCAAGGATTCAACCAAAAGTATGAACTATACATGCCGCTCGACACAACTTATGCCCAAGCCTTGGCTTGTCTCCGGAAGAAGAACTTGATTGAGTTGCCCTTATCGAAGTCAAAGCTAAAAACTATATCTAAGTTGGGATGACAATAGATTGTGCAATTATCACAGGTACATAGTTATTAAAATCCTGATCCTAAGCTATGATCCTACGATTTTATGATCCAAAATCCTCGATGTGATTCTACTATCTACGTTCCGATCCACGATCCTACATGGGTTAATTCTCATCCTAACTAACATATGGATCCTAGTTAGGACACCGAGAATTTTAGACCTTGAAAAACAAAATTGAGAGTGTGATCCAGTCAAGTAAACTGCCCCTGCCTGAAGCAGTACAAAAGGCAAACTAAAGAAAAGATTCTCCAAATGCAAGTGAAAAGGGTACCACATCAAAGGAGCTATGAAATTAGTTAGGATTTTGGTTTTCAAGTATTTCATTACAGAGTCAGTTAGGGGTAGCGTTGAGTCAGTCCTTGATATACTCATCTTTTTGAATTTAATAAGACGCATCCTTTTGAGAGTCTTTTTCTTACATGTTTAACTTGAGTTGAAAAGCTCGTTCATCCATCCACCAACCTTGAAAACCAAGTCTAATACATTCACATTCCTTCATCGTTCCATTTTCATCATCTCGTCCCCATCCCGTACTTTCTTGATCGAATCTAAGGTTAGAGATATAAAGAGAGAGATTAAAACAAAAAAAGGCCAAAAAATTGGAAGATAATCGGTTTTGTATTTTGGATAAAAACACATGATTTTACTAGAGTTAGGGTATAAAAATGAATGATACAATGAGTCGGACTTCAAATAATAGAGAATGTTTGGATGGAGTAGTATAATATTAAATTTTTAAAATGGGGTGGAAAATAATCGGTTTTTGTGTTTTGAACCCCAGGGTGTTTATTTTAATTTGATTGTTTATTTTTGGGATCCTAAAGTTTTGGGGTTGAATAAAAAAGGACCTTAAAGTTTGTAGGTTGAAAAAAGACTCATGTACTGTTTTTCTTTTCTTCCCATGTTTGAATTTATATCCCAATTAGCACCAAACATCAGGAGTAATATTAAAAATGATATTGAAGCTATAATACACCTCTCTTATTCATGGAACTAATTAGACCCCGAAGTGCCTAGGGTCTAAGTAGTTCCGGCATGAATAAGAGAGATGTATTACTACTTTAATATTACTTTTAACCTTACTCTTGAAGTTTGGCGCTATATTGAAGCTATATTACTTTTAAGTAGTTCCGGCATTAATAAGAGAAAAAAAAATAGTATATGGGTTTTCATTTCAACCTACAAACTTTAAGGTTCTTTTTTATTCAATCCATAAACTTTAGAGTCCCAAAAATAAAAAAATGAACACCAAGGGTCGAGAAAATAAATATTCCTATACTTGGTAGTCTAAAATACAAATAATAATACCATACACTTGTAACACATCCAAAACAAAACCTTTATTTTGGTATTTAAATTATCTATTCACTTATACTTGTGAAATAATCTCTAATATAATATAGTGACACTGGAAAACGGTATAAACTTGTTGTATCTCGTTTCATTCTTGTTGTTGACTATGTTACTATTGTTTGTGTGTGTATGATCCCCCGTACAATTAATCCTGACAGTTGTATATATCCTTAGCTTTATACTTTGTAGCACATGCATTTTTAGTTGATAATGTCAGCTTGGGAGAGTGGTACCCCTGAATCACAACGCGCATCAAATTAAAGAACGGCCACATATAATCCAAATTGTGATTCTATAATATGGTTCCCATGCAACTTGCAGTTAGTATACAAAGCAAGTTGCCTTTGTTGATTAGATGTCAATAATATAGTACTTATTGATGCAAGTCTGGTTAAACATGTGTATGTGTCTGCACGATCTGAGCAATAAGAAAACCAAACATATCTCTTATTCGTTCAAGAGCAGATCGGATTAAGTCCTGAGATGTGTGACCTAAAGTCAAATATATAGTTTATTGACATTGCTGATATTATTATATACTATGTTTATCAGCTATTTGAGAAGTGGTACAGTGATGGGTGTTTATTTTATATATACGATACGATCAATGTGTCTAACGCCATTAGCCAATTTAAGGCATATAAGCAAACATGTTTGCAGCGTCAGGGACAGCTATTTGTTCAATTTTTATCAACAGCATTTGTGCTTATCAGTTTAACTATACGTTTCATCAGTGGGGGAAATGAACAAAGAAAAACACACTATTGTATACACATGTTGGGGTATAAACTAAGAGATAAATTTTGTCTTAGGGTGTGTTTTGTTGAGAGAAAAATGATTTATGAGGGCATTGTTTTCCATGAGAAATAGTTTTCCAAGGAAAATGATTTTCCATTCCAAATTTTCCCTTGTTTGGTAGGAGACAAATTATTTTTTGGAAAATGATCATATATACCGATATAAGTAGCGATATATGTTACAAATGAAAATATTTAGAGCTCAAAATTCATATCTGAGCTTTTCTTAATCATTTCTATCGTGTGGTAAAGTTTCGTGAAAACCCGATCAAATTGAATTTTGCTTTTAAGTTTCAGTCATATTTAACCGCAAAAAAATGTCGACAAAAGTGACTATATATGTTACAAATGAAAATATTTTGAACCCAAAATTCATATTAGAGCTTTTTTTAATCATTTCTATCATATTTTAAAGTTTCGTGACAAACTGAGTGAATTGAATTTTGCTCTTAAGTTTCAGTCATATTTAACTGCAAAAAAAGTCGGCAAAAGTGGCGATATATGTTATAAATGAAAATATTTGGAAGTCAAAATTTATATTTGAGATTTTCGTAGTCCATACTATCAAATCATAAAATTTCGATTCAAGCAGTTCAGTTTGAATTTTTAGTTTCAGTTAGTTTTAGCAACAAAAACTTCTTATCTGGTATATATCGTGATAAATGTTATCAAATAAAAATATTTTGAGCTAAAAATTTATATTTGAGGTTTTTTTAATCAATTCTATCGTGTTACAAAATTTCGAGCAAAACCGTTAATGTTAAATTTCGGCCTCAAATTTCAGTTAGAGTTAGTCGTGAAAATCGATCCCACAATCAATGGCGGAAAATGATTTTTCTAGGTTGAACAAAGGAAGTCAATTTCCTTCCTTTAGAGGAAGATAATTTTCTAAACTTTTTTGTTACCAAACACTAGAACATTAGACCAAACATACTCTTAGAAAAGTAATCCATTCCCACCGCAAAAGGATTAGCATCGCAATTTTCTAACAAATAGCTCCAAGTTGAGATATGAGGTTTGTGTAGTACTTGCACGGTTTAGAAGTCATATTAAAGCCCTGTTGTTTTATGCGGTATTTTGCGGAATGGTGTGGTGAGGTTGTGGTGGAATGGTGGTGGGGTGTGGTGGAATTGTGGTAGATTATTGGTATGTGGAGTAGGTGAGAAGACAGAATGTAAAAAGTAGATGAGAAAAGTGAGGAGAGAGAAAAGTAATGATTTGCGGTAAAATGTGGTGGGTTGTGGCAAATTGCAGTAGGCTGTGGCACCGCAGTTTGCCAACCGCAGAAAAGAACAGGGCTTAAATATAATGGATTTTGCAATATATATTATGTGCTCCTGGAGCACATGCTTCAGGGCTGACGTGGCAATGAAATTTCCAGGTTGGCGTTTCATTTTTAAAAATAATTGCATCAAAACCCCAGCAACCGTTCACCTTCTTATTTCAATTTTCAGAAACTCAGTCCAAATAACCGCCACTTTGTTCACGACCTCCAGCGAGCGACGTTCGTTCAGCCTCCCCACTTCGTTCACCCTCTGTTCACCGTCCGTTAACCCTCCGTTCACCCTCGACGACCTCCAGCGACGTTCGTTCAGCCGCGTCGAAGCTCTGCTCCTCTTAGAAACTGCCGTTCATGACTACTCTTTCCATCAACTGGGCGACTTTGCCGCTCCGACGTCGTGAAACTCCTCTTCTCCATTACGCTGTCGTTGTTGCCTACTCCGACAATACAACCACCTCCTTTTCCGTTATTATTCACTATAAGCTTTTGCTATCTTTGGACACTTCATCCAGAACCATGTTGCTTCACAACTTGTCTTTAACCATGGAAGAGTCGAAATTGAAAACATCGACACTCATTTACAAGCACAAAAAATGGTAATTCATTTGTGTACTCTAACTTCAGCATACACTCTACTTCATTCTCTGATATCTATAAATATGTGGATTGTTCATCTAAACTTGCTCGTTCCGTTTCATATATATTGTGTACTTGAAAACCCTAAAATATATGTGTTTGTATGCCTACAATACATCTGATTCTAGATTTCCATTGACATACTTTGAAAAGTTGGGAACTTTAAGAGATTGAATGTTTAAAATAGGTTTATTACAAATAAATATAAATAGTTTGAATTTATATGAATTGCAGATCCAATGAGGCACAGGGGAACAAATTC
Source organism: Portulaca oleracea (assembly GCA_029582165.1). Lineage (NCBI taxonomy): Eukaryota > Viridiplantae > Streptophyta > Magnoliopsida > Caryophyllales > Portulacaceae > Portulaca > Portulaca oleracea. The sequence continues at coordinate 12,139,362 of CM055892.1, forward strand.
AAAACATATAATTGTTCACTGACTAATTCATAATTGTTCACTCACTAATTCATGGTTGTTCACTCACCAGTTCATGGTTATTCACTCATTGATTCATGGTTGTTCACTCACTGGTTCTTAGTTGTTCACTCACCAATTCATGATTGTTTACTCACTAATTCATGGTTATTCAATCATTGATCGATCTATGCAATCTACCTTTTGATATATTAAAAAGCTTTGGTCCTCACATGATAAATTGTTTGTCTAGTTTTAGATACATGACATAATTTGGGTTGATTGAATTCATTTTCAATCTTCTATCTTCGTTGAAAATTATGATTCTGTCACATGGTTTGAGATTGTTCACTCAACTTGGCATATTGGTTCATTGGATATCATGTATTTGTTCATCAAATCAAGTACATGTAACACTTAATAATTCATCCCTCCAGCTAATTAATAACGATTTTATAATCTCAAATATATTGTTCATTGGTTATATTGTTCATTAAAGTCTTTGATTTTGTCTTGTTCTTATCCAGGATACTTGAAGCTTGATGTCAAGAAGGGAATGAATGTCTCTGCATATGACAATAACAGAATATAGCTTTCTAGGCGTGTGTAGTGGGCTTGGAGAGACATGTAGTGTACAGCTGGTCCTAATTAACCAAACGCAGAGATGGAACTACAAAAAACGAAGGGGGTGTGAAGACAGCTTACGGGAAGAGCTTTACAACATAGAGATCACATTATGAAGCTTCACTATATATTGTTTTCTTATTACTTTTGCAATGTAGTAATGTACTAGATATGTTGAGATTGTTCACTAGATATGCTACAATTGTTCATCAAATAGCTAGTGGTTGTTCACTAGAAATGTTTCTATTGTTCACTTTGTCGAAGTTTACTACTATATTTATGTTGTTCACTTGATATTTTTCCATTATTCACCATATACATTGTCGTTGTTCACATTATACGTTGTTCACCATATACATTGTCTTTGTCTTTGGATTTCAGCCATTTTCAGGCCTAAGTTAAACTTGCAAAATAAAATGCTATATACTTGTAAGTCAACACTATTGAGTCTAAGTTAAACTTGCAAAATAAAATGTTATATACTTTTAAGTCACCACTATTAGTGAACAACTATAGTAACATACATAATAACAAATAACAAGTGAACAAACACACTTTTATGAGTGAACTACTTGATAATCTACAAGTAAACAATCACAGTTCATGCGTGCACAACCTGATAATATGCGACTATGCGAGTGAACAATCACAGTTTATAAGTGAACAACGACATAGTGAACAATGGCATTCCAGTCAGTGAACAACATACTCCCTGTCCCAAATCAGCGGTTGAAGTTCATTATAACCGCCCAGATCATGGAGCTTGCACTGATAACAGCTGGAGCTTTTTATAACCGCCCAAAATCCTACATGGCATATGACATCAGCACTTGGAGCACATGCTCCAGGTGCACATAATAATTTGCATGGATTTTGGCTGTTATTTAAACTTGTTGGACATCATTTTTTTTGAGTTAATTTTAGCGTTGTTCAATTGGGTTTACACTTGTGTTTCAACTGTTCCTTTTTTTTTTTCCAAAGTTGTTTTCTGAAAGGTGTTTCTTGGATCCGCATGAATCACCCTTTTCATAGACAGTAGTTCATGAGGAAACACTGTCTACATCTGAATCTCTCGGACTGTGCGCAACAATGTTACCCCTAAAAGTGTTTTTATTGTTGTTGAATTAGTTTTGTTCAAGTCAATTTTAAAATGGATTAGTGTTTAACCTATCCTTACTTGGGTAGATGTGAGTGTTAAAATTATTCCAATTGAGCATAGTAATTCTATGGAAATTTGGAACGCAACTTCAAAGCTAAGGTTTGGTTGAGTATTTGAGTTATACCCTTGCTGATTTGGTGTTGTCCGCGGCCCCCCTCCCAGTGTCCCAGGACCATTTAGTTACCATTTAATTTTAGTCCAATATTCCGATCAAAAGTTGTAATTTTTTTCCTTAATAGCATCCGCAATGGTGAACATGAGTTATATTCATTAGATTGGGTGGAAGCAGTATGACCTATGACGAGAGTTAGAATTAGACTTTTCATATTAACTTGCTTTCCAATGGTGAGTATGAGTTTGGTTAAAACAATTAAAGAAAAGGTGTAGACTCCAAATTTAATAATTTAATTACATTGTAACCAAAATAAAACAAAAGGGAAAAATTGTCGAGAATCACGTCTTCGTCCTCGCGCCCTGAGCACGAGCCAAAATTATTCTCACCACCGACACTCGTCCTCGTCGCTGCACTGCCTTTCTCGTCCTTACCCACACCACATCAACTCCATATCACAGTCAAACTCGCCACTGCAGTTGCTCTAACATTGGGTCACTATTTGATTCCCTTTGATCCTATTTATTTTATGTGATTATGAGAATGAAAAGCCAACTCTCTCCATCTCTTCCTCTCTCAATTTATTCATGTATGCTTTTGATGCTTCCATGGTGACAGAAGATTTTATGGAATACATAAAATTCACTCCATTGAATAAAAAGATTGATAACCAAAAATAATAAATTCACTAAAAATGTTATAAAAGAATTATTGTAAATACAACTGGTATGTGTATATAGGGTTGGATGAGGTAAAACACATATAATGAGATGATATTAAGTTTGGATAATAGATAAAATAATTTAAAACTTAATAAAATATCGTATGCATCCTCGAACACTCAATTCATATTCTTGTATCCAAAAATTAGAATTTGGATGGGTACTTGGCATGCATTTAGACCTAGATTGGTACCTTTACTACATATTCAAGCCTATCTAACACTTTCTGGAGCTTGTTGTTTATTGAGAAGGAAGAATCAGCAGATTGACACCCTGAAAGCAATGCCTATGTGTAGACACCGGATTTTGTACCGGTATTAGTTTTAGTTATTTGTAAAAATAAGTTAACCGAGTAGTTTAGTAGCATGCAAACCCATTTCTTTTCTAGCCCGAAAACAAGCATAATGGCCCAATATTACGGAAGAACCTGCAGGTTCGGTGGGCTAACATAACTCACTTCGGATCAAACCGCTGAGTTTATCGGGCAGAGCTCGGCACCTCAGAACCGTCTGGGTTCTGCGGCCATAATGCTAACCCTAAACGCACCCCCTACTCCCCCTATTCCACTATAAATTAAACCATTTTTTCCCTTCCATAGACGAAGGTATGTTAGAGTATTGACACTAGCATATTCTCTCCACCTCTTCTCTCCCTTTGCATGCTGCTTCACTAAAGGTTAGCATAGTTGATGTAAACCATGTAGCATAATCTATCGAATTCATGTTTCTTTTATATTTTCAATGTTTTGCATGATTTTAATGATGAATTTGTGAAATTTATATCTAATTCCTCCCTTTAGCTTTTTTCTGCTTTGATTTAATTCTAGTAGAGTCTATTCGTTTGAATAGGCGAATTTGACAATTTTAATTGTCAAATTCGTAACCTTACCCCCGAATCCGTCTTTGGGTTCGTAGGCCGGAGTTGTTTATCAAAATGGTTTGTTGTTTTTCCTAAAATTCAATCGGCGACTCTATTTTCGCATTTTGGTATTTTCCTTTGTATGGTTTCTATGACCTAATTTGTGTTTAGCGAAGGAGCAACCCGATCCGTTCAATTCATGAACCTGCACGGGTTTTCACCTTCTTTCTTTTTTTCTCTTTGTTTTTTCTCTTTCTCGTGGGATCGCAATCGCGAACCCGTCTTGTTCCAAAGGTGAACCTGACGGGTTCCCGTGTTTTCCCCTTCCTTTTTGTCTTTTTCCCTTTTTTTTCTTTCTTAAAAGGTGAATCTTGGGCTCACGGCGCATAAATCGTTTTTAATCTGTCAGCAAAGTTATTCTTAAAAGTTCAACCTTATTTAAGGTTAAGCAATCCTAGTCGGCTCCCAATCACTCCTTAAGTAGCGCCGCGAAAAAGGTCATCAATTTTTCGGGGTCTACAGATTGGCGACTCCACTGGGGACTTAAACTTAAAAAGAGGGTAAAACTTGAAAGAATTAAATTTTAGTGTTTTTTTGTAAAAAGGGGAGGAATTAATTTATTTCACATTTTTATCATTGTTAGGCATATTGCATACCAGGCTACTCTTGGGCCTTTATGGCTGGGGAGCACAAAAGCGTTGGTTTAGGTTTTAAAACTAGGAATCAATCCTGAGAGCGGGAGGTCACTACTTGTGGGATGCACTTACATCGCCAAGCATTTGATCTCTCCTCTCACCCGTGTTACACTCTAAAGGTTTCCTTGAAACCCAAAGAGCAACACCCCACACATTTTTCCTTGAATTTCATATAAGGAAAATGCACCGGGGCGAGAACATGTGGTACCCTATTCATCTCCCTAAACCTAGAAAAACCCTGGATCTAAAGCCATGGCTAGGCTCATCCCGCATCTGTATGTCATGTAAATTAATCCTGTAAAAGATGAGTCCAAGTGTCTAGCCCAAACATGAGTGGGACGTCATTCTAGCCCGCGTAGGATCAAATGAGAGATGGACTGGCCAACACCCAGACGGGTTTGGTGGCCCAAACCCGGACGGGTTTGATGTGCCTGGCCTAGTTGGACTCCCTGTGGAATCCTGTCTGTGCCTATTTGAAAAGGAGGAATTACAGTTCAAACCCAGACGGGTTTGTGCCTGTTTTTCTTCTCCTTCCACATCGGGCCAAACTGTTCGATACTGCAGTCAGCCCAATCCACTTACTATTGGTCCTATTCGGCCCTTTATGACGCTCCTTGAGTCAGATGCCCAATCGATGCCCCGCTCCATCATGCTAGGTCCATATAGAGTTAGGACATGCACTCCCATAAAAGTGGGTGAGTCACCCTTATGTCAGCATGTAGGCGTCATGTCCATGTCCTAGGCTCATATAGGTCCATTAAGTCATGCATGCATTGGGCGGGTGGCATAAAGGTTCTTTCGAGCACTAAACCAGTTTCCATGCAGGCAAGATAGCAGACCATCTCCGAGCCCGCATCCGTGACCCACAAACCAGCAGGCTCATTCACAATCCCAACTACAGACCGCCTGCCCAATCCAGTGAATCCACCATGGCCACTAGCGTGCCTAGCCCCCCTCAGAAAACTGTTGAGACTAATTCCATCCAACGGAGGCCGTAAACCTTTCTTACTTTCAGTTTAACTTGCTTCACTTAGAAAACTGACGAGATCTCAAAAGTTTTGAAACCTTTTCCTTCAAACCTTACGATTTTGAGACAAGTTATGAAAGTCGATTCGATCGCTGACTATCTTAGAAAGTATAAATGTGCGTGCCGCAAATATTTGGGCTAAGTTTAGTTGATTGAGCCCCATCCCGTGAGTCCACATTGCCTAAATTCTGAATTGATCACTTTTATCAATTCCATGATCCCTTGAGCGACTCACCCATTAGTTGCATCTCTAGAACTTGTTTTGCATCTTGCTTGAGACTACACATTTGCATTGCACGCTGTGACAAAGTGATTAAGGCATTCGATTTTATTTTGATAAGCTACATAGCTAAATAGCCTTCCTTACATTATATTTACCGTTCTTTTTGCCCCGCCTAGCCTTTGTTTATCTTTTTTTTCATGATTGAACCCTGACAATACGAGCCTTGGCCTCTGATATCCAGTATCCCTTTGCCTTGCTTGGTTGGATGAGAGTTTGTCTTTTTTTTTGGAAGTTTGGGAGAATCTGAAAGTCCCATATCTTGAGCGATTGGTATTTGGTTATGTTGTTCATATATTATATTAAAGTCGAAGATTCCATAGATATTCTTCCCCCCGATCACCCACAAAAAAAACAAAAAAAAAAGCAAAAAAAAAGTAAAAAAAAAGAAAAGAGTTTCAAAAATAAAAGGGTGATTAGGGAGATTCGATTTAAAGTTTGACCCGGTTGTATTCAGTTGAATTGTTTCAGGATGAAAGTTGAAATGCCTTGCATACATTAAGAAAGAAGGAGAGTTTAGAGTGTTTTATTCGTTGAAAATCAATCCAAGCATGGCTCTTAACTCCTCATTCCCAAATTTTACCGCTCCTTACCCTAACCTAAGCCCTATTGCAACCCGAAAAAGTCTTTTTGATTGTCACTCGTGCATTGCATACCAGTAGTGGAGAGCGAGGTTCTTACCAAGCTTATGGTAGTTTGTTTCTATTGGTTTGAGTATGAGAAAACACACATACATTTTCAAAATTGAGTGTTTGAGTGTTTGTTCTTTCCTATGTGAGGTTTGCTCTTTTTAACTGACCTACGTCCATAACTAACCGCGCACATTTGCATTATTCTTAAGATCACATGGATTTATGCCTCTCAAGTACTTGTTCTCTCCTTTGGGATTCGAAAATTTCTTCCTATCTCTTTCAAATCGAGTTCGATCTTGTCAGATTAATCTTTGTCTTTGGCTTGTTGAACTGATTTTGTTTTGATCGAAAATTCCTTATCCCAGAATGTTTCAGCAGCACATAGAAAATCCCAATATCAAATGTCTTCGCCCCAAACCGCAGATTCAACGCATTTGTAGCATTTAATTCGTTTTTTTTTTGTCTTTTTCGTTTGGGGAAGTGGGAGTAATCCCACCATGTAGATTGCATATCGCATTGCACATTTTTTTTTTACTTTGTGCATAAGAGTACATGAAAATAAAAGAAGTGCATTACGTAGCTCCATCATTGCATAAGCGTCACATCAGTAGTTCGCATTAAAAAAAAAGAAAAAAAAGAAAAAAGCATTATTTCATCATTGCATTGCATTGTCCTAAGTGCATAATAAAGAGTCATGCATAGCATTACATGGGTTCGTTGCATAAAGACCCTGCATGTGCATCGTTCTCAATCCTCATCATGCCAGACCTCCGTGTCGCCACCACCACTGGCGCTATCAGCCCCATGGGCTCCGCTTCCACCAGCTCCAAAGTAAGTGTCCCACTGATAGTAGGAGGAGTCTACCACCTCTGTATCACCACCTGAGCCAGATAAGTGCAACACTTCGGTACTGCCTGCATTAAGCCAAGAGTGTTCTGGAACCTGCCACTCTTGATTACCTCCAGGCCACCTCTGTGGAGCAGGCCAAGAAGTTCTTACGGCGGGCTCTGGGACAGACCATCCCGACCATTCCTGAGTTTGTGCTCCCCATCCAGACGTTCAAGGCAGCTCCAAACCTCCTTGTGAAGGGGTAACGGGTACAACGGTTCGACGGAAGATCGATGAGGCGTCATCTGCGAGGGCACGGTTATACCCCACAGATGCACCCGAATCACTGCAAAGCACCACGGTAGGGTCGACCGCCGCAAAGGAAGTGCCATAACCTAAATCCACAGTCGGTGCGGGAGACGCAGGAACATACCCAGGCATTCCATAAGGGTACTGAGGCAAAGGATGGGAGGGTTCACGCCTAGACCTCGAATGATGAGATTCTGAAGGAGTACCTAAATGCAGTGAAATGCCTTCTTGCTCGCCGCACACAGCTCCACCAACAGCGCTAGACTCGGAACCTATCTCCACCACAAAGCTGGGGGTACCACGACGAGAACCGTGGCTCCGACGAGAATTCCCATGATCATGAGACCTCACCTCATGGCCGTGCTCACCTAAAGACATGGAGGATATGCTGTTCTCCACAGATCGTTGAAAGTCGTGGCCGAAACCCGTGTCTCCGTAGTGAGAACTGGTTGAATGACTATCTTCGAGTAAAATACCTTTCCCACGGTCATCATGAGCCGGCATGCCCATGCTCCGCCTACTCCTCTCCCCGTGCTTTCGGAGAGCAGCTTCACCCCCATAAGATCGCCTCGCGTCGGCCATGAAGGAGGAATGTCGAGGAGGGTCCCTGTGCTCCGACCGGCCACGAGGCACGTGCGCATCTGAATGGCGAGGAGGATCCACAGGACGAGACTGTGCATCATCATCCACGTTTGCGTCCCTAACCACAGAACCTGCAAGGTCTTTCTCACGAGCCCACTTGAGTGTGAAGTAGTTCTTGAGGAAGCCTTTTGCTTGTTTCCATCGCCACTGCACAGAATGAGGAAAATTGGTCAAAGTTTGAGCAAACTACAACTAAGCAAGGAAAAAAGGGGAATCACCTACCGGCTTTCCCAGGATCTTCTCTAGTTCCGGTTTGATGTCCTCACTAGTCGCCCTTGGGTAGCCGCAAACTGTGTCCCCAGAGTTGCTCTGACTCTTCTCGTCATCCTTGCAATAGGGCCCCGACTACAACAAACAAAGAATTGGTCATATTAGGCGGTAATAGAAGGAACATGAAAAGAGTAAATAGAGGTCTTCTTCCCTACGTTTCTGAAGGCCAGGCGGTCCCGATATTGTTCCCATTCCTCCCAGAATTGGTCGGGCGATGCCATCGATGCATGGTTAGTATACCAGGAACCTCTCTTAGTCGCTACAAACGCCTGCATGCAAGGCTCGCGATCATTCATGGTCTCGGAGGGTCCGTGGTATTATCCACATTTCACGGCCCGTGGTTTGCCTCGTAAGTCTCTCACCGAGACTCCAGACCCAACCGGACGGACTCTCCATCACCAAGCGCAGGGTACTATCCCTATGCGCCGCATTTCGTGAGGGAATAAAGTCTTGCGGAATCTAAAGCCAACCTGGCATTCCAATTGACATCATCCTGCACAAGTAAAGGAAACATAAGCACCAAAGAAATGCAAGAGAGATTACATGAAAAATGTACCTCTTCAAGGTGATCCAAGATGCGGCGCAACTCATCTAGGCTCCCAAATGGTTTCTTCTTTTGCTCGAGGTAGTTTTTGTGCCACCGTTCTGCTGCCGGCACTGTCTGGACGTGTCGGGTAGGGATAGTGAATCCCCTAATGTACTCGTACCCCCATACCTGCAAATATGTCAATACCGAGACTCGCAATATATAAAAAGAAGAAAAAAGCATGTAAAAGAGAAGCGTCTCGAAGATTACCTCGAGCACCTTCCACATGCTCGGACCGCTCATCTCCCGCGGACTCTCCGGTGCAAAGAATGGGTCCACATCAGTGCCAGGCCGAACACCAATGCGAAGCCAACGAATGAAGTTAGCATAAGCAGCCTTTGCCCAATTCCGATGAATGACCTGCTCTAGATCAAGGAGATTCTTCATCCAAGTCAGATAAACATCGTCTCCTCGATTGGAAAACATCGTGGCAGAGATGAAATATGCCAGGAAAATGAAGCGACGCTGAAACTCATCCATATGAGTGAAGTCGGCGGAAGTGATGACATCCTCGAAGGAACCATAAGAAAGCTTCATCTTTCGACCAAATCGGCACCGTTCGAGCACAGGCTCTAATAATTCCATCACTTGATCCGGTACAACAGGGTCGAATTCGACATCTTGACCTCCCCAACGTAGCCCGGTAATCATCACGAAGTCGACAGGGGATATGGCCATTTCTCCTACAGGGAGGTGGAAGGTGTTGGTGGAATCCCAGAATCTCTCTGCAAGCGCACGCCCCATCACCCGTGGTGTACAAGGTTCCCAGGCCTTGACACATTTCCAGAAGAGGTCGAATCCTGACTCTTCTAAAAGTGCAAGAGCCCAATTATCTTCCGCAAAATGCTCCACCACCTTGATCGGTTTCCGCATATTGCCACCAGTTCTAAGGGAATCCTCCTGAGGATCCACCATAAAAATTCAAAAAAGAGACAAGTCCCTACAGCAAACTATCAAGTGATCCCTAATTTAGCAAAAGCTAAAATGAACTTCCACTAAATTAGGGGGCTAAAAAAATCATTCGGCCCACCCAAGGAAAACCCAGACGGGTTCACAAAAGAAAAGGGTTGGGCCTCGCTTTTTCGGCCCACCCAAGGAAAAAAGGGTTGGGCCTCGTTCTTTTTCGGCCCACCCAAGGAAAACCCAGACGGGTTCACAAGGGAGAGGGGTTGGGCCTCGCTTTTTTATTCGGCCCACCCAAGGAAAAGAGGGTTGGGCCTCGTTTTTCGGCCCGCCCAAGGAAAAGAGGGTTGGGCCTCGTTTTTTTTCGGCCCACCAAAGGAAAAACGCAGACGGGTTCGTGCAAGGAAAAAAGAGTTGGGCCGTGTCCGTCCAAACTCAGACGGGCTCAAGCAAAAAATTTTTGGGCCGCATCAGCCGAACCCCCAGACGGGTTCACATCAGCGAAAAAAGGATTGGGCCTTTCTCTTTCGGCCCACCCAGACGGCTACTGACAAGAAAAAAGGGGTTGTGGACTAGTTTCGGCCCAAAGAATAACTCAGACGGGCTCGTGGTAACGTTGGGCCGCTCATTTTCCAGCCCAACTCAAATGGGTTCACGAGAAAAAGAACCTGTTTGGGCCTCTCACGCAGCAAACTCAGACGGGCTCACTATGTGTTCCATTCTAAAAAAACGGTCTATCATCCTCGGTTCTCTAAAGCTCGATTTGAACAATACGGGTAATCGACACAAATTACTTCATTATTATTAGCTAAATCAACAAGCTAGAATTAAACATTTCTACTTGCAAATTTATTTTGTAATTAAAGAGCAGAGTCAGGAAGAAGACATTACCCGGACATGTAAATGCTTGTGCCATACGTGATTCCACGGTTCAGGCACCAATATCGACGGTTCCCAACCCGGCCTAGGAGTCCATGCTCGCCGGGAGGACATTTCATGCGCCCAGTTTGTTGCATGGGGTTGAACGGGCGGATCTCTAACTTTTCTAACCATTGTTTCCTAACTAGTGAATGAATGTTTTTTTTGAGCAAGAATAGGAAGTGGAGGAATGGGATGTGTGATTAAGGGCATGGAGAGGCCCCCTTTTATAAGAAGAATGAATGCATGCACACCACACAAGTGGCCAACCGGCGGGCCCCAGCATTAGGATCATGGAAGGCATGCATTGGCCGAAAATCTATCCTAAAATCCATCTTAAAATCTATCCTAAAGTCACATGCATCGGCCGAAAAAAAAAGAGAGAAAGAAAAGACCCCAGACGGGTTCTTTGCGCAAAAAATATACCGGCCCAAATGCGTCGCAGAAAATGGGCCTTGCATTTGCAGGCCCGATGCAGGAACCCAGACGGGTTCGCTGGCCATTTCAGAGTCAAAATGCCGGCCCAAGTTCGTCGCAGCCGAAATGGGCCTTGCGATTACAGGCCCAATGCAGCAACTCAGACGGGTTCGTAGTGAAGCCCAACGTACCGGCCCAAACTCGTCACAGCCGAAATGGGCCTTGCAATTACAGGCCCAATGCATGAACTCAGACGGGTTTTGCAGAGCCAAAATGGGCCCAAACTCGTCGCCCCAATTCAAGCCCAATGCAATTCGAGCGGTAACTCAGACGGGTATTCTGCCTAAAACAGGCCCAATGCAATTCGAGGATCTCCCAGGAAGCAATGGCAAACTTAAGCCCATTTCCGAAAGCTGAAGCACAACTGACAGGTGAATTCTCTGACTCGCTTTGATTTTCAGATAAACTGATGCCCTCTTTCTCTGTTTTGCAGGACAATGCACGAGATACGTCGGTCGTCAGGCGGTTACAAAAAGACGAACTCATCTTCGGTGGCCGTCATCGGGCCTTCACAATGCGATGACACTCTTTTCAGCACAGAGACACAAGTCACGGCATGCTTCACTGCGAAATGAAGCGCGTCACCTCGGTCCGCCTCACGGCGAAATGAAGTGGACCACCCCATCATCCCGACATGCTTCACGGCGAAATGAAGCACGTCACCATGATCCACCTCACGGCGAAATGAAGTGGATCACCTCATCATCACGGCACGCTTCACGGTGAAATGAAGCGCGTCACCTCGGTCCGCCTCACGGCGAAATGAAGTGGACTACCCCATCATCACGGCATGCTTCACGACGAAATGAAGCATGTCACCTCGATCCACCTCACGGCGAAATGAAGTGGATCACCTCATCATCACGGCACGCTTCACGGCGAAATGAAGCGCGTCACCTTGGTCCGCCTCACGGCGAAATGAAGTGGACCACCCCATCATCCTGTCATGCTTCACGGCGAAATGAAGCATGCCCCCCAGATCCGCCTCACGGCGAAATGAAGCGGATCGACTCCGACCGGCTTTACGGAAGAAACTAAGCAGGTCAACCCATACAGACACAGGTCTTGCACTCCACGGCGAAATGAAGTGCATGACCTTGATCCACCTCACGGCGAAATGAGGCAGATCAATTCGGTCAGCTTTACGGAAGAAACTAAGCAGGCCAACCAACATCGGCGCAGGCGCAGGACCAAGCTTCCAAGCGTCAACTCGGTCCGCCTCACGGCGAAATGAAGTGGACCGCCCCATCATCACGACATGCTTCACGGTGAAATGAAGCACGTCACCTTGATCATCACGGCACGCTTCACGGCGAAATGAAGCGCGTCACCTCGGTCCGCCTCATGGCGAAATGAAGTGGACCACCCCATCATCCTGTCATGCTTCACGGCGAAATGAAGCATGCCCCCCAGATCTGCCTCACGGCGAAATGAAGCGGATCGACTCCGACCGGCTTTACGGAAGAAACTAAGCAGGTCAACCCATACAGACACAGGTCTTGCACTCCACGGTGAAATGAAGTGCATGACCTTGATCCACCTCACGGCGAAATGAGGCAGATCAATTCGGTCAGCTTTACGGAAGAAACTAAGCAGGCCAACCAACATCGGCGCAGGACCAAGCTTCCAAGCGTCAACCAGCTTTAGAACAGGCTTCTGATTCATATCCAAGATCATCAAGACTACTTTGATCATCGTTTTACTCAAACTCGATCAAAGTGGGGGCTATCTGTAGAAACCGGATTTTGTACCGGTATTAGTTTTAGTTATTTGTAAAAATAAGTTAACCGAGTAGTTTAGTAGCATGCAAACCCATTTCTTTTCTAGCCCGAAAACAAGCATAATGGCCCAATATTACGGAAGAACCCGTCTGGGTTCGGTGGGCCAGAACATAACTCAGCTCGGATCAAACCGGCTGAGTTTGTGGGCCAGAGCTCAGTTCAGCTCAGGAACCCGTCTGGGTTCTGCGGCCATAATGCTAACCCTAAACGCACCCCCTACTCCCCCTATTCCACTATAAATTAAACCCTTTTTTCCCTTCCATAGACGAAGGTATGCTAGAGTATTGACACTAGCATATTCTCTCCACCTCTTCTCTCCCTTTGCATGCTGCTTCACTAAAGGTTAGCATAGTTGATGTAAACCATGTAGCATAATCTATCGAATTCATGTTTCTTTTATATTTTCAATGTTTTGCATGATTTTAATGATGAATTTGTGAAATTTATATCTAATTCCTCCCTTTAGCTTTTTTCTGCTTTGATTTAATTCTAGTAGAGTCTATTCGTTTGAATAGGCGAATTTGACAATTTTAATTGTCAAATTCGTAACCTTACCCCCGAATCCGTCTTTGGGTTCGTAGGCCGGAGTTGTTTATCAAAATGGTTTGTTGTTTTTCTCCTAAAATTCAACTGGCGACTCTATTTTCGTACTTTGGTATTTTCCTTTGTATGGTTTCTGTGACCTAATTTGTGTTTAGCGCAAGGAGCAACCCGATCTGGTTCAATTCATGAACCCATACGGGTTTTCACCTTCTTTTCTTTTTTTTTCTCTTTGTTTTTTCTCTTTTCTCGTGGGATCTGCAATCGCGAACCCTTCTTGGTTCCAAAGAAGGAACCTGCACGTTCCTGGTGTTTTCCCCTTCCTTTTTGTCTTTTTCCCTTTTTTTTCCTTCCTTAAAAGGTGAATCTTGGGCTCACGGCGCATAAATCGTTTTTAATCTGTCAGCAAAGTTATTCTTAAAAGTTCAACCTTATTTAAGGTTAAGCAATCCTAGTCGGCTCCCAATCACTCCTTAAGTAGCGCCGCGAAAAAGGTCATCAATTTTTCGGGGTCTACACTATGTAAAAATTTATTGCACCTGCTGTACATGTTTGGTTTCATCATGATGCAATAATCATTATCTGTTTCATTAATTTGTTTCCATGCAAGTGCACTCTATTTCAGTGCCAGATATATCATCGAATCAGTTGGAATATGGAAGGATATAAAACTGAGGATAACTTGGTGTTGGCTTTATGAAGCATATAATAATTTTGATGATAACAAACCATAAAATAAGTTTTATATATGAGGTTAGAATTGAATTGATTTAATTATTATGTTACTCATATATGATACTTATGTTGGTCCAATATATCAATTTGAGAATATTTGTTTGGACCTTGTTATATAAATCATATCACACTATAATATCTAAGAGAGTAACTTTATGTGATATCATATTTGATTGGACAAATTTATGATATGATAATCTTGATTAATATTGAAACTAATAATAAGTATGAATATTGATTTGATTGATTTGATCATGATTATATCATATCATTAAAGTAGTTTTAGATGATGGTTAAGATCAATAATAATACACATGTGTAGTAAATGGTCATTGCCTTGATTCTCTACATGCTAAGATATATGCATCTATATATACATATTGTAGTATCTTGGCTTATTTGGTGAGGTATATACAAGGCAACCAAGAGATCATGCATGCCAAGAATCAAGAAGATCATATGTCCATCCTTATGATGATTATATTGTGATTGATCAAGATTTGTCCAAGTTTGGTCATTGGCTCTTGCACTATAAATACAAGGAGATTGGACATTGAAGAGAAGAAGAGAAGGGACAAGACACATGAGCAAACATCTCAATTGAGCATTTATTCTTTCTACTATTCTTGAGTGTGAGATAAAAGAAGATTGTATTGAGTTATTATTCATTCATTTGATGTGGTGAGATAATTATTGTTAGGGAGAGGATTTAGGAGTTGAGAGGTCGACTCCGTCACACTTGATTGAGAGGGGATATCAAGTGGTGAGATCTTGAGAGTAGAGAAGGCTCTAAGATCGGTTGTATAAATCCATCCTAATACTAATTCGAGGTAATTCCTAGAGTTAGAGAACTCTAGGCGGTGACGTACTCCGAAATTGAGTTCGGAAGAACATCGTAAACAACTACCAGGTTTTGTCTATCTTTTATTTCCGCTATTTAGTTTTCCGCAATTTATTTAACTAGCATAATTAAACTTTCACTTGGCTAAACTAAGAAAAAGTATAATGCTACTTATTATTCCTTTACATTTTTCCAAAAAAAAAAAAAAAAAACTTTGTTAATGAGTATCCAATGATCAAGCTGGTATTTGCTTACATTTTAGATTCCCAAGTATAGGGGTCTTTATTTTCTGGGCCCTTGTTTTTCATTATTTATTTTTGGGACCATAAAGTTTATGGATTGAATAAAAAATGACCTTAAAGATTATAGGTTGAAAAAAAAGGTTCGTGTACTGTTTTTCTTTTTATTCTCTTTTTTGAATTTATCTCCCGATTAATGTCAAACTTCAGAAATAGGTCAAAACTAATATTAAAGTTGTAATGCACCTCTATTATTCATACCGAAACTACTTAGATCCTGGGTACTTCAAGGTCTAATTAGTTCCGACAAGAATAAGAGATGTGTATTATATAGTTTCAATATCAGTTTTAACCTTACTCGTAATGTAACGCCCCGAAAATTTAAATTCTAAACTTAACGGTCAAAGTCAAACATTGACTAACATTAACAGCGGAAGACTCATTTTTTTTCTTCTTTTATTTACTTGGGCGTTACTGCCGTATCCCCGAAGGAATACAAGGCAAGAAAGAGACTAATAAAACAAACTACGAACTTCAAATTAATCAAACGAAAAGAACTTCGAATTCTAGAACAACATAAACTCAACATTAACCAAACTTCAAGTCTAAACATAAACTAAACTTTATTCTCAAAACGGCTAACTCCAACGTCCTCACTCTAGTGCCCTTCCCCTTCACATAACTGACTTTCACCTGAAAACAAAACATTCACAACATGAGGGGGGAAACCTCAATAATGTCTACCCCTAACAGTCAAAACATTATACAATTCATTTCAACACATTTTAAGGGAAGGGGAAACGAGTCAAACATTTAAAAATATCTTTAACCAGTCAACCTTACCTATTTCCATATTTTAAAGCGGGCGGGGCTTCCGTATTGCCCCTCGGAGTCGAAGACTCGCAGAACATGATTCGGAGTCCTAAGGACTCGCATAAACAACATCATTCGACTGATCAGCGCATAACTCGTTTCTTTTCTTTTCTTTTCTTTTCTTTCTTTTCTTCCTTTCGGAATCCCACGGACTCGCATAAACAACATCATTCGTCTGATCAGCGCATAACTCGTTTCTTTTCTTTTCTTTTCTTTTCCTTTCTTTCGGAGTCCCACGGACTCGCATAAATAACATCATTCGACTGATCAGCGCATAACTCGTTTCTTTTCTTTTCTTTTCTTTTCTTTCGGAGTCCCACGCACTCGCATAAATATTCCTATTCGACTGATCAGCGCCTAACTCACATCCACAATACCAGGCATCACCTGGTCTCTTGACAGTCTCCCTCACAGGTAACCACCAGGTCTTGGGAATCTTGCCTAACCCGCATTATACTCATAACCATTATTTAATCAGGTTTATATCTCAGTTCATTCCAGTATCAACCAACAATTCCAAATCCAACATTTCCAAACCACAATTCCAACCCAACACATTTTCAATACAAAAACCAAAAGATTGTCCATACTTTATGAATAAAGAACATAACCATCTTAAACAAAATAGACAGTCAAGTTTTAGATAAAGTCCCCTTCGGGATGCATGTTCCGAAATCAATATAGAGATCAATAAAACAAGTAAAGAGCATCCAAAGGGGATTAGGGCATAGACATTACCTGAATAGCTTCTCTTTATTGCAACACTTACACACGGGAGCTAACTATCGCGTCGTCTCGGTCGGAACTAGAATTTCGAATATAAACTTCTAAAATTAAAACTCGACTTCTACGAAAGTTAGTTACGCACTAATCCTACCATACCCCAATCTTAGCCTTTTCTTATACCTTAATTAACCATGTATCGAGCGTAACTATTAAGGAAACATGAACATCACAACACACATTTTCTAAAGGTAAAATAATAAAATTGACACGACACATTTAAAACCATAACTCGATACTAATACTTTTAATAATACTATTAACGTAGGGTTTTTGAACATAACAATCATATTACCACATAACAACATGAAAACTTTATAAAAACTTTAATACCAAAATATATGAAACTTAAATACTAAGACATATGAAACTTTGATACTAATAATGTGAAACTTTTGATACTAATAATATGAAACTTTCAGGAAACTTTATAATAATTATAATAATACGAAACTTTAATAATAATAATAACATGAAACTCTAAAATAATAACATGAAACCAATAACATGAACTTTATAATAATGAAATAACTTAATAATACTACGAAACTTAATAAAATCACGAAATTTAATAATAGTTTAGGAAAATTTAATAATAATGATACGAAACATAATAAAATCATGAAACTTAATAAAATCACGAAACTTAATGATAACTTATGAAACTTTAATAATAATACAAACTTAATAATAATAATAATAATAATACGAAAATAATATGAACACTTAATAATAGTAATATAAAATATCAAGGACATGTATTAACATCCTAGGACTAAACATATATATTTGAAACCACACTATCAACACACAAACACACATTAAACCAACCCTACTACCAAAACTAAAGATATCAAACATGGTTTCCAAAATACCAATCATTAAACATTTAGTAATCTAAAAACTTGCTTAGACTAACCCAAAACAGTAAACCCATATTAATAACCTATAGAGAGAGAAAATGAGAGTTTAGGGTACAAACAAAGGTCCAAGCAATGACGCACAAGGGCCTGTGAGTGGTCTGAGTCCGGTGGATCGTGGCGGCATGGAGTGGCGGAAAGAGGCGCAATGGTGGGGGGCGGCGTTAGTAGCAACTTGATGAAAACCGAGGAGGTCGGGTTTCCTCTCGCCGGAAATGGCGCCGGTGATTGTCTCGTCTGTGGGAGAGGTCACCGGAGTCGGGAAGTTCGACGAGTCGTTGTGGTCGCTTGAGGTGGCGGCGTCGACGATCGGAGTTCACGGTTAGGGCAAAACAAAAAGGGTTCGGGGTGATGCTCTAAGGTGTTTCTGGGCGGCGATGACGGTCGGAAAAGGTAGGGCGGCGGTCGGAATGTGGTGGGGTGGTGGTCGCCGGTGCAATGCAGGTGGAAGGAGGGTGGTGCGAGGTGGTGCAAGTGGTGGTGTTGGTGGTGCGTCGGGTGCAGTGGGAGGGTTGGGGGTCGGTTTTTAGCGTCGATTGGCAGAGGAAAAGAGCGGTGGTCGGCGCTGCGGTGGTTGGAAAATAGGGAGGTGTGGTTTCCGGTGAAATGGGGGATGAAGGAGGGTGGTAGGAGGTGGTTGGTGCGGTGGTGCTTGGCGTCGGGGTTGCACAGCGAGGAAGAAGAAGGAAGAGAATAGGGGGAGGAGAGAGAAAGGAGAGAGAGAATAAAATATGGGGGTTTTGCGGCTGATGGATAAAATTAGGGTATTATAAAAAGGGTAGGGGTCCCAAATAGGGTATTTATAGAGGGAGAAATTAGGGTAAAATTAGTACAAATTAAACCTAGGTGTTAGTAACACCCTTCCAAAAATAAATCTTTTCCTAAAACAACACCTTTCTTTAAACGGTTTTTACCAACTGATCCCAATTAATTTTAACCGATACCCAAAAAGTCTCTAACTGATATTTTTAAGACTCTAAAAATTCTAACGACCGCACTCGTCGTCCTAAAAGCTCCGTGTGATAACATATCATACAAACGGAAAGTAACGCACGTCAGAAATTTTAACGGTAATAATAATCGAATTTTTCGGGGTTTTACACGTAAAGTTTAGCGTTAATCGGGAGATAAATTCAAACATAGAAAGAAAAAGAAAAACAATATACCGACATTTTTTTCAACTTACAAACTTTAAGATCCTTTTTTATTCAACCCATAAACTTTGGGGTCTCAAAAATAAACA
The DNA here is from genome assembly GCA_029582165.1 of Portulaca oleracea. Taxonomy (NCBI): domain Eukaryota; kingdom Viridiplantae; phylum Streptophyta; class Magnoliopsida; order Caryophyllales; family Portulacaceae; genus Portulaca; species Portulaca oleracea. The sequence goes on from CM055892.1 coordinate 12,158,356, forward strand.
ATGAAAACCAAGAATCCAGAAAATGAATACCCATATACTTTAGACCATTCAGGGTCCAAAATGCAAAAACCCGAACAATTACTATTAGATGGCAGGTTGTCCATATAAGTTCATATTTAATTCATATCGTGATTGGCTATTTGGCTGAGAACAAAATTATTTCCACCATCTTAATTTTTAACAATACTAAGGTCAAAAGTTCCATGTCTCATTTTAATTTATCAGTTCATAAGAGTAGCAACGTAATTTCCAAAACCATATTTCGTGTCAGTTTCATAAAGTCTCTTCATTTTTCAGGTAAGGATTAATTTGGTAGATAGGGTTATTATGTGATTTTCTGCTGTCTATTTTCCTTAGATTAATACAACATGCTAAACAATAAACCGATAGGTCTTGAAATGGTGAAAGTATCTTGAAGAATACTTTTAAGCCATAGAAATAAAAATAAGGAAATTAACGACAATGTGAGTTTCAGGCCCCATTTTTTTTTAATGTGGCTGGCAGGCTGCGGTGCCACACTACACCGCAACTTTTTATATTTCACCCCAACCCATCTCAATCCATCACAATCTACCGTGACCCATCACAACCTACTTTTTCTAATTTAATATATCTTTTTATTAAAACTTAAATTTTCCATATTCCACCACAACCCACCAAAACTTTCCCCAACCCACTACAATACACCACAACTTTCTCAATCCACCACATTTTGGTCACAACGCACCGCAGCCAGACGTATAAAAGAACGGAACCTCAGTTTTCATGGCTTGCATAGATGTTCACGGGAATCTGCTTCATTCTCAACTATAAAAATTGAACCTTTTTATTTTGTGGTTGTACTCCCTCTGTTCCATATTATTTGTACTTATGTTAACTGTCACAGTCTCTAAAGTCGCCTTTTGATTGATAATTTTTTATATAATATCTTATTAATAATTGTAATATTATACTTTCAAAATAGTATTTTTATTATGAATCTAATGATAGTTATTTTATATAGCAAAACATTGAATATATTGAAAAATTTATGATAGATTTTTTTTAATTTGACTGCATAATTTTCAAAAATGACAAATAATATTGAATGGAGGCAGTAGAGTAATCTCTAGGCTTAGTAGGCTATCAAGAAATAACAATACAATACTGTTGAAACTCAAGTGGTTTAAATGCTATACAATATGCTGAACATGGACTACAAAATCTACAAGTATTAGGCCCAATTTTGCCCCAGATCTGCACAATGCTAGCTAGTATGTTGCACTTTTATTTGGGCCTTCATTTCTCAAAAGGGTTATTGAATTCAAAGGATGGCCCGAGATGTAAATTGACCATAAGAATTATGAGGACAATGAGGTCCAAAATTGTAAAATATGTGGGAATAAAAAAAACTAAGGTGACATGAATTTTTTAATTTAATTTTTTTAAGCGAAAATAAATTAAAAAAATTCATGTAGCCTCAACCTTTTTTGTCTCCACATATTTTACAATTTGAGACTTCATTGTACTGCTAATCCTTCATAGCCAATTTATTTTTTGGGTCATCCCTTAAAGTCAATAACCCTTTTCAAAAAGGGCATTGTTACATGTCTCCCACCCTTTTACTATTGTCACCCCCCCAAGTGACCTATATGCCCCTCACCTCTCCCTCTCCTCTCCCTCTCATCTCCTTCATTCTCTCCAATTCTCTCAACTTCAAATTTATCACCAAAATTGTGTAAATTGAAATTAAATTATCAATGGAAGGATATAGATCATCCGAAAAAGAAGAGGTTAGTTTGTAAAATTTAATTTTTGTAAAATTTGGTTGAATAATCGAAAAATCAAAAAAAATTTCGGAAAATGCTCGGTGTCGCACGGAATATGCGGTGTCGACGCCGCCGCTGCTGCACGCAAATTGCGGCAAGTCCGCGGCTGCTGCCGCGTTTCACGTGCGGCAACCACGGTGGTGTTGCCGCAGTTGGAATGCAGCACTAGCGGCGGCCTTGCCGCAATTTGCATCAATGATACGCCACATAACCCAATGATACGCCACCTCCTCCCATGTTCATGTTCTATGGTGAACCTATTGGATAAGGGAGAGGAAATGCACACGACACAGATAAAATTGTTTTGGAGGCAACTCACAGTCATAAGTGACGGTGACACCCCCGGGTCAATGGTGATCCATCTTCTCGTGACTTGAAAGAATTTGAGTTGCTCGTTCAAAAGGTTTGGGAGAGCGATCCATCAATGATACACCACGTAACCCAAGTCATCCACGAGGAGATAAATCTCGAGATTGGTGATGTACCTTATTCGAAGACAAGCCCCACACGTAAGGGGAGACCCAGCACCTCCAGATCCACCCAACGCAATCCCAGTGCCTTCGAGTACGGCTGAAGACCGAGTCGGGGTAGCAAGACTACGACAAACTCTTCGAGAAGAAAGGGATCCAATTCTTCATCAGTCGGGATGGAGCCAAAAGATTTGAATTGACTTAGATATTGTGTTTGTATTCAACTTCATAACCAATGTTATGGTTTTTTTTTTACAACTAATGTTACTCTTAATCGCAGGTATTCCTAGGATTTATAAAGATCCATTCCCGTACAAGAACGATTTACAACATTTCATTATTCCATATATTGTTGGTTGGACATATGTTGTCACTAATGGGAACTGCGGGTTTAGATGCATTGTTGCCGCAGGCTATGGGGGTGAAGATCAATGGTCATTAGTTCGGACTACAATGGAGAGTCAGATGAGAGGGTATCGTAATGCCTATTTGAAGGCGAATTTTGGATCTAAGACCTTAGTCAATGAAGCGATTGCAAGGATAGGTGGTAACAAAGTTGGAGCAGCCGATGTACCATTTTGGTTACAAACTCCACAAGATTTATTTGCAGCAGCAACACTGCTGAACATTATGTGGATCAACCTTGCAACACCAGCTGGGGAATTTGAGCAGATAGTTGAGTTATGCATATCAATGTTACCCAATGAGCAGGCCTCAGAATGACGGGACATGCAGCCATATATGGGACAGTACATGCATAGAAGGCCCATTACATCCTCATTCATTTACACCCTCAGTGCCCTCTACCACCAGTTCATGTTAAATGGCACGAAGCGAGAGACATTACTGTTGAAGGTTGGGATGAGTCGTTCAAGGCTCGTATTGATCAATGGCGTGCTCTTAGGGCTGGTCAAACGCAATGATTGTATTAATATTATCCTAGTTAGTTAAATGTAAACACTTGTGTATTTACTTAGTTGTTTATTGTTTAAAATCACCTTTCCCAAATATGCAATTTTTTTATCAAACACAAAATCATAAACTATATTGGAATATAAACAGGACATGAAGTATGATGTTGCTTATCATATAGCAAACAAATTAAAAAGTACGACTGTTTAAAAAAAAAAAAGTCCACAAGATTTAAGGATAGGGTACAACAACACAGATTAAAATAGGGAAAGAAAATATGTTGCTCCTGATCATCATCCCGCTGCTCAGGGACCTGGATATGCATTTGAGTGCACCAACGTGCCCACAAATCTCTCATGTCAGTCATCCTCTCAGTACTCACTACCTCCATCTGTATGTTCGGCGGTGGTGGCTACATCCCTCCCTGTACTTGTGAGACCCAGTCATAGGCCCATTTGCAAAAATTAAAAAAAAAAACAAATCATTTTTATCATTACTTTACCAAGAATATTCAATGCAAAATTAAGTTAGGGTTTAGGGTTTATACCTGTTCCAGCGGTACAGGATGATCGAGTGTAGATTGGATGCCTGAGGTGTTGCTTATCAAGTATGGGTGGGAATGTCCGACATACCAATCATAATATCTGGGCGCCACCTCCCACGGCACTCTTTTATTTCAGGGCAGAGCAGTCAGCGACAATACATATCCATATAGAAATGCCCTCCAGGCCGATCTAATGTTTAACTTACCTCGTCGAACTCCAATTTGTACGGTCCCTTCGCCAGTCGGTGAACGCTCTTCAGTGTGATAAACGTTGGGGGGATATGTTGTTTGTGCCCTATCCGACTAACCACACGATCAGGCATGTACAACTTAGTGACGCCATATGCACGAATTGGGCCCATGTACAACGTTCTATTGCATGACTTGTAAGGGGTAAGTCCATACGGGGCCCAAATCACCTGCTCCTCGGTCAACACGTCTAGGGAGGCGCTCAACCATACGAGCCTCGTGTGTCGGAATCAACCTGGTCGTGCGCGTCCCTGACATGGTCGCTTGGCGTGTGGCCTGAACGTGGGAAAGTAGTCATATATCCAGTACTGCAACAACGTCAAACACCCCGCCACTTTCGCGGTCCCAGCCCTACTCGGTGCCCCCAACTTTTGATACAGGTATGCCAATGTAACTGTATCCTACACAACATTATCGACAATCTCAGTGCTAGGCCAAGGATGCAGGCGAACTCTATCCCTCGATTTGTCAACGAGGATAGTGTTTCCCAACAAACTCAACAACCGTGCTGTCGCCCGTGGGGAATCGGGCATTTGGATGATGTACATATATCCCTTAAATCAGCGTCAAGTATGGTCCCCTTGTCATAAGTGTGTTCGACACGTAGTACATCGATGTTCTTAAGGAAAATAGCAGGCACGTAGTTGTTAACTACTTCCCGATCGAGACAATCCAGCATCAAACCTTCAACTGCAAGCCGCGAGATCTGTTCCACATCATGCAACATAATAGTCATTTCACCGAAGGGAAGATAAATGTGTTCGTGTCGAGCTACCACCTCTCAATAAACCCAGAGACCAGATATAAATCGATTTGTTCGAACATCAGGTCCGCCAGTCTTGTGATTTGGATCCGATCAAGAGCGGTCGGGCAAGCGAAATCCATAGCAAACCCGATTACCTTCAAATCCCTCAACGCTCCCTTCTTTGTCACGCACTCAAGAATTCGATGAGGTGCACGCTCCCCACCATTCCATATTACGCGAGCAATGTGTCCTCCAAAGCTGACTATAACGTACCCCACTAATGGTCCACCAGACACGTCACCATGTAAGTTCCAGTCAGCGTCATCACTACGGCTCCTCTTACACTGTCTGCTGCTGCTCGTCCCAGCATCACCGGCGGTTGAACCACTACCCTGTCCCCGATGTCGAATTGGAGCAAACCTCCTGGCCGAATATCTTACCAGTATAAAACCGGTTGGTCTGTAAACCTCCCTGGAAGAAGGTGCCACAGTAGTAGGGATCATCGCCGGGACCTCAGACTCTGCCCCTCGTCCCCCATCGTCTCCGTGCGGGTAGACTCATCAAGATATTGATCGAGATGATGAACGTAGTCCTTTGTGTTTTGACTCTGCGTGTCCCCTGGCTGGCCGACCGATCCAGGACGTGCTGCACTCCCTCGGCCAGCGCGCACGCCGTGCTGAAGCAGTCACATTACGACGGTGTGGGTTTCCAGAATCACCTGCCCTCCAACCAGACCTAAGTTGTTGCAACCGATCCAAAAACTCTATACCCTTACCCTTGCCTACCATTTTAGTTCACCTGCAAAATAATAATTTTAATATTGTCGTTCACATTCACATATAACACTAATAAATACAACAACAAAAATGTTAAAAATACTAATAATAACAATAACAACAATATTTTAACAATGAGATTAACATTAATAATCATGACAATAACATTACAAATAACAAAGTACTAATAACAATGAAATTAACATTACTAATTTATAAATAAGTAACACTAATTTTTAACTTTATATTACAATAAGATAAACATAATTAATAATGATAATAATAATAACCCAATGCCCTATTATAATATTACTAATATATTACTAATTTATAAAATGAATACTAACTTTTTTATTACTATTTTATAATTACTAACCTAAAACATTATTTAAGTATTAAATAATAATATTACCAATTATTTATTGTAACAACGCCCTAAAATAAATCGTTAATAATAATACTAATATAATTACGGTGATTCATAAATTACTAAAATAATTATTATTCTATTAACATCACTTTAACAAAATTATTATTTATTTATGTATATTAAATAATAACAATACCAATTTTGTCATAATAAACTATAACTTTCACAAAAATATTTACAATAATATAATTAGTAATATTACTAAAATAATTAACACTTATATAAGATAAATTTAAAAATTAATTCTTAAAAGACAAATAGAATATAATTAATTTTTAACTTTACATTACCAATATTAAAAATTGTATTACTAGTTAAAATTTATATTAAATTTTTTATTAGTAATTAAAAATTAGAAAAGTTAAATTTACACTAATTTTTAACTTTATATTATTAATATAATTTATAAATCAAATATAATTATTACTAGTTAAAAATTATAAAAGATAAATTTACACTATTTTTTAACTTTATATTACTAATATAATTTAAAAATCGAATATAATTAACAACAACGCCGTAATTTAAATCATTAATAATATTACTAATATAATTACAGTAAATAATAAATTATTAAAACTATTATTATTCTATTAAGATCACTTTTAACAAAATTATTATTTATTTTTATATATTAAGTAAGAATATTATCAATTTTGTCATAATAAATTATAACTTTTACAAAAATATTTACAATAATCTAATTAATACTATTACTAAAATTATTTTTTACCAAAAAAATTTACAAAAATATAAAATATAAATTTTTTTTATAAAAATTGATTTTCGGCAGAATTTTTTTAGCTGCCGCACGAAAAATGCCGCTAACCGCGGCTAGTTGCCGCACGTCGATCGCGGCAACCTGGCGGGTGATGCCGCAATTGACCTGCGGCAACCAGTCGCGGTTTGCGTCAGTTTTCGTGCGACAGCCGTTTTTTTTGCCGGAAATCAATTTTTTAAAAAAACAATCGACTAAATTCAACAATTACAAACACAAAATACTTACCTCAACCTCGTCGATTGCTAACACCGTCTCTCCTAGGATGATGGTGGTTGTTAATGGTGGTTTGATTTCTAGAGAGAGAAAGTAGAGAGAAGGTAGAGAGTTAGGTTATGAGGTTGAAGGGCGGTTCTGGAAATTATAATGCGTAAAGTGGGCGACGTAAAGTATACGGGTTAAAAACTGTGATTTGACCATATTGGGCTTCCTCTTTTGAATATTTGTTTAAGGTGTTGTTCTCTATGAGCATTGCAGAAAGTGAAATTCGATAGGACAATGATACAAATTTTGACTTAAAATGATTAATAATAGATTCTCTTGTTAGTATTTTGGCGTACGTAGGTAGATATAAAATTAAACTTAATTTATTGATCATTACATATAATTCCATTAAGATATTGTATGAAATTAGAATTTTTTCTACTATTAGACTCATGCGTTGCACAGGGTGCAAGTAAACCATCTGTATTGTTGAAAGTATTATTGATTTTGTATTTAAAAGAATAAAGGAAAAGGCAATAATGAAAAATAAAAAGAATAGTTTTCTTATTTAAAAGTATAGAGAAAAAAGAATAATGCATAAGAAATATGAGTCATCAAATCAAACATATGATTTTTTTAAAAAAGTTGAGGCAATTATAAGTTTCCCAAAATGCCCTCATTAAAATTCATATATTTCGATCCTCACCCTTTGCACCCACAAAAATATATATATATATATATATATATATATATATATATATATATATATATATATATATATATATATATATATATATATATATATATATATATATATATATATATATATATATATATATATATAATAATGAGAAGGGAGTTTTTATGAGAAGAGAAGAAGGGGCAATCCTAGCCATTGATTCCCAAATCAAGGGTGAGTCTAATTATTTCTTTTACCTTTATTTCATTAGCTAAATTTCTTTCTTTTTTTTTGTATTTGGGGGTCTCACGTGAGTGAGGACCCCAAGAGCAATCAATGTGCAGCCTACATCATGCACGCCATCTCCTTCAGGTCCAAGCATGGTGTAATTGAATGACTTCTTAGCTGCCCCCCCCCCCCCACCTCAATTGTCGCCATCATGCACGCCATCTCCTTCTGGGTTTTTTCTATTTTGTGGGTAAATTTCGGGTTTTTCGTGGGGTGTCGACCGATGGGGTGAGGGTTTTGGCCGGAATTACAACTATTGAATGTGTTTTTGTCAGTGTAAGAAGCAAATTGTGCAATTTGGTCATGGCGTCAAATGAAGTGAATGACCAAGATATTGTACAGAGGAAGAACAATATGTGAGTCCTGTTGCCTATGACTTCAATTCATCATTTTTGGGTGTTTGTTGTTCATTTCAGATCTGGGTAATGACATTAAAGTTGGATTCTATTAGTTGAGTTAAAGGAAAATGGTAGTCAAACTGTTGCTCATGAATTATATTGTTGATGTTGATTATTGGATATGTGGAGTTTGGGAAGTGTAATTAGGGTTTTGTGATGGACATGTCATTATGGATTAAACATATTTGGTTGTGAATCACATAATAGCCTACTTTTCAGAATTTGACAATTATGTTCATTTTATTCATACCTGAAGTTCATTTATTAGTTTAATGTTCATGTATATTAGTTTAATGTTCATGTACATTCTTCAGTTCTGAGTAATAGTTCTTGAATATATTGGGTTTGGTAAATGTTCACTTGTTGGTGTTTTCATCGTAGCTTGGTGATCAGGACATAATCGCGAGATGTTCTTTCATCGATGTTTTGTTATCCCAGAATGCTTGATGTTCATCTCAGAATGCTTGATCTTCATTCCAAAACTACTTGTTGTTCATGTTATTTTTATTTTGTTATTCATTGTAATTGTGACTTGATGATCATTACAATTGTTGTTCATATCGTTTTACTTGATGTTCATCCCAGAACTACCTGGTGTTCATCCCAGAACAAATGTTCATCTCAGAATGAGCAAAGGTGCAAGTGTTGCCACCGAGAAGAAAACAAGTGTAAGAAGGTGCAAGTATTATGACCAAAAAACAACACACGACAGCAGGAAATGTCTAGAGCATTATGGATGATCTATTCAAGTTCTTTTGAACATCAGTTGACTATAATTTTGGATTCATGATAGAATGATTGAAGTCTATGTTTTTTTTAACATAAAAACATACATTTGCTTTATGTTTGAGTTGATGTATTTTGGTTAGATTCGGCTGAAGTATTTTCCATTAATGTACATGCGAAGCTGATTTTCAATATATATAAGTACTCATTACAACAAATGACTTGATGTTCCACTGATGTTCATGTTAATTACATGTGATGTTCATTTCAGGTACCCTTGAGTACATTTGCATACAAATGATGTTCATTTCATTACCAAACTCATTCCCAATTGATGAGCATAAAATGCCTACCTAGTGTGCTAATTTCATCGATCATTGTCAAACTGAAAATGGTGTTTATCTCAGTATGTCTTGGTGTTCATTCCAGTATACATGATGTTCATTTCACACTACCTTGATGTTCATATAAGTATGTCTAGATGGTCATTTCGGGTTGTTACTAATTTCATCGATCACTGTCAATTGAAATGATGTTCATCTCAGTATATCTTGGTGTTCATTCTAGTACACGTGATGTTCATTTCATACTACAATGATGTTCATTTAAGTAGCATTACCCCAAAATGTTTATTACATTACTCCAACTGAACATGATGTTCATTACATTATCCCAAACTGTTCCAAACAAAAGATAGCGAATACAATATTTCAATGTCCAACCAAATATAATAGGAGAAAACAATGTCTACTCAAAATGATACAAGGCTTTTCGTTCTGTTCCAATGAGTTGCTCTAGTTTGGACGATGTCTTTCAAGCGGTTCGCAACATGCATAATCAGGGTGTAGCAATATCTGCTCCTCAACACATCCAACAACTCTAGCTTGCTGCAAAAAATTAGATGTTTCAACTGGTAAGTTAATGAATGATGAAATCAACGAATATGCATTAAGGACGTTTACTTACATCTTTCAGTATATATTTGATCAGTTTGTGAAAATAAACTTCTGTAGACATGAAAATGAGCCTCAAGTTGTAGCTAAATGAACATCAATTATTTTAGTTGTGAACATCAACTATTCTGTAGCATGTATTACTGACAAATAACTTACATGCCATGCAACAGAATGCCCCTTACAATAAATATATATGTGATCATTTTGTGAAAATGAACATCTATATACATGAAAAATGAGCATCAAGTTGTAGCTAAATGAATATCAAGTATTTTCATTTGTGAATATCAACTATTCTGTCATGAACATCACCAGTATGTGAAAATGAACATATATATGAAAATGAACATCAGGTTGTAGCTAAATGAACATCAAGCTAAGTATTTTGTATCACGTGTCACTTCATCGATTCAAACTGAAATGAACATCTACATGAAATTAATATCTACATGAACATCAAGTTAAACTGAAATGGACATCAAGATAAACTGACAATGAACATCAATTTAAGCTGAAATGAACACCAATTTGGTAGATTGAATAACTATATACATGAAAATGAGCATCAACATACAATGAACATCTACATACACTGAAAATGATTATTCAATTATTATGCAAATGATCATCAAGTTACCCCTACAACCGCCTTCGTGCACAACAATATCACCGATTGCAGCGGGTGTCACTTCCTCCACTACAACCGCCTCGTTCCCCCTACATCCCAAGCTACAACGTAAGCGAACGTCATCATTAAATATGACCAAACTATATTCACTATACTTACGTTGGGGTTGAATTCGGCACCAAGATCATGACTCTTTCATCCAAGTTGTGCGTTGGCTCACTTGGCCTAACTCCATTTGCGCCCTCCCCCCGCTCCTATGTGTCCATGGGAACAAATAACAATGACGCTAACTTAAATCAAAAGAATACCATAATCATATGTCGTAACCATAATCAGTATTCTTACATTGACTTTGGAGTTGGCACCATGACAATGACTCTTTCTTCAGAACTTCGCACTGGCACACTTGTCCCGACTGCATCTGGCCCCCCTTCCCTACTGATCCAACAACAAGGCTTACTTAAATCGACTACAACAACAATCAAATCACCTATATTAACACGAACATGATGATGCGGGTGAACATGAACATGCAATTATTTCTTCTGTTTGTGCGGATGAACACACCACGAAACGAACATCAGTTTGTGAGTGAACACATGCTGTCACCATGAAATGAGCAACAACTAACATGAAATGAACATACAATAAAACAATCATCATATTAAAAATGCGCAGCATGTTGCATCAATATTCACCTGATGAACATCAAAATCACCCTAAAATGGTCATCAATGTTTGTCCAGACAGAACCCCAACTGTTCACACAAAAAACTATCCCCCGATGAACATCAATCGATGATATGAACAAAAAGCCTTGATAATACAGTTAATTGATTCAATATATACAATGACTTACATCTCCTTCTTCCTTTCTATGACCTCCCCAGTTTCATACACGCCTTTGGACGCCATCCCGAATTGTTCAACTTCCCTTCTTACTCTATCAATAACATACCATCAATTGTTAGAATGAACAACAAAAATCAATCGGATACCCCCAATTCTGAACATTAAAAAGGTGCGAAAAAACCCTAGAAAACTCGAAATTCGATTTACCTAAGAAGTCGTCGTTCCTGAGTTTCACCGTCTCCGAGTAAACTGCCACCGGAATTAGAAAGTCGTGCCCTTTATTCAGTCACGCCGGAACCCTCGTCGGAGAACACAGTCGTCGTTCCTTCAACAGCTTCAATCTGACGACAGTCGTGCCCTTTCTCCTCAATTTGTGTTTTTCAAAAATTTTCACAATGATGGTGTTTGTGTTGGAAACTGACGACAGTAAACCCCCTCCATCAGCATGCAAGTGCTTGATATCAGAATGCCCTTTCATCTCCCTCTATCACATGACCATACTCAAGAAAAACAGTAATAAAAAAAACCCAACCAATCACCTTTTAGCATAAAAAAGAAGAAATAAAGGTAAAAGAAAAAATTAGACTCACCTTTGATTTGGGAATCAATGGCTAGGATTGCCCCTTCTTCTCTTCTCATAAAAACTCCCTTCTCATTATATCTATAATATATATATATATATATATATATATATATATATATATATATATATATATATATATATATATATATATATATATATATATATATATATATATTCCCAAAGGAGAATGGAAGGTTTTTTTTTGGTTGAGTGAGTAAGTTAAAATAAAAAAAATGGTGTTTTTTAATCTTTTATTTTTTTCTTCATTTTTCCCGTCTATGAAGAACTCAATCAAAACATAAAATTATCTTAAAAACAAAATGTCGATTATGTTATAAAATAATAAATAGATGAACACGATATAGAGAAAATAGTATAGAAGAACAATAGAGATACAGAGAGATTGAGAGAGGAGAATGAGCGATCGTATATGAAACTTGAAACTTGAAAGGGAGTGCATTGCTCATGCAACATCATTTTAGCACATTTGCTACAAATCTTGCTTTATGCGCATAATCATATATGAAACTTGCAACGAAGGTAATAACAAATTTCACCAAAGTCTTTCATTCCAAATGCTTTTGTAAAGCAATCTAATACTTCTGAAACTCTATGCGAGTCATAAACATTATTCACAAACAATTTGGATTTGGGTCAATCATTTCTTTTGATTATGCAATATGCGTCCATATTACTTTAATCACATAGATATCTATCTATAAGTAACTAATATTCTCGAGAATTTTATTGTGTGCTTCCAGCACTTTGAACCCTTCGAGAGTTTTATATAAATATCATTATCAAATTTCTAATAAGCTATAGCAATATTTATAAGATGCATACTTAGCTTTTTATGTATTGCTAAATTTAAGTTATCGTGATGTAGGGACATGAACTATGTAGGAGTATATTCCTTCATATTCGATACCAAGTCTTTGCGAAGACAAGTATGCAACAAGTCACTACTTGTGGCTTATATCTCATAATCTCATTTTCTCATTATGTTTTTACACAAATTAAAGACGTAACTGTATCCCACTAGTTGGTGTACGGACGACAAGTCCTGAAATTTCCAATTTAAAAGTGAATCAAATTCTTAAATGCATCTTTCCACTTGGCCAATCTCATCTTTGTCTGTATTTGTTAACAGACCTAAATTTATGATCCTCATGATTACTCACAATAGTGAGCGCTATATTATATAATCAAATATGATATCGACATTGACTTCATTTCGGTTCCACCTTATCCAATTCATGACATAATTAGTTGAGATCTCATCCTTTTCGCGAATTTCAGGTGTCTAAGCTTGTGGTGTAATTTCCACATTTGTCATGATTGAGGACTCTTCTAGAGTCACAATTTCCTCATTTCGGTTATCATTAATTATTCGCTCCTTTTCTTTTTGAGGACTATTGTCTTTAGAACCGAGTGGTCTACCACGCTTCATATGTGGTCGAGACTCATTAACAATTTAATTTGTCCTACTGGGACATCAATTCTTATAGGAGCATTCGTAGTTAGGACATAGGATTTAATAACTCTTTATGGGTCAGTAGAATATCTGGTAGTAGATTCGCTCAAGTTTGTAGACGAATTATATTTTGAACTTCTAGTTTACACTACATTGTATGAGGATCATAATAATTCGTTCCAACTTATTTTCTTGTCCAATAACTTGATTTCTCCCCCTAATGTTGGGAAACTTGTTGTCATCATAATCGGCAAATTGTGCCATAAAGTATGGATGGATATTCATATCCAACATATATTCCCGATTCCTTCGGGGTCCCGTCTTAGTGCGTTATCATTGAGCATACATCGCACATACTCAAATTCGTAAGTGGGAGATATTTGGTTCATGGGCATAAACCATTTGTAGGGGAGGAATAAACATTCATGATAACCTCTTGGCCTTATTTGGATCAACGTTGGTGCATGCAACATGACATGTCCCTGAACAGTTGTAGTAAGCTCTGCTCTCAAAAGTAATAGGTTTGCCATTTATTATATATTCAACATCTCATATATTAATGATCCTATAGGATCATTTGACTTATAAACATTTTACATAGGATGTTTAACATCTATGTCCATTGGCATATAAAGACTATCAAAAGCCTTCACCATCACTATCAAGATGAATCTTCTTGATTGATAATTTGAAATGTGCTCGTAAATTAATTGAGCAAACAATCTTGCAAGTGACAAGTTGCAAGTTGATTGTAAACATACAAGTGATTATCTCATTGATGTATTAAGTGAAGTCATACTATATTCATATGGTTTACAAATGGGTCTACAGGACCGACATAAATATCACTTGTACACAATTCTGGAATCTAGGGGATTTGATCCCTATCTTTGCTAATGATGGTGTTATAATTAATTTTTCTTTGATAGCGATTGATTAAGGATCTTCTGGCATTTTAAAATATATCCATATGAGTTCTTCTTGAGAGGATTGATCCAAGATGCTCCTACTTTGATAAAGTCTTCATCAATATATAGTAAACTTCTAGTTTACTAAAGTATGTGTTTCAATTGGGTTAGTTGTGTAGAATAACCCATAAAATAAGGATGATATGTTTTTCAACACACATGTTGCTCAAAGCAATTTTCATAATATATGAATACTAGTTGTCTGAACATGCAGGTATTCATTCCCACGAGTACCTTTGAAACTTAATTAATAAGTTCATTTGAGACTAACTTGGTGGAGAGAAGTACATCCACAATATGAAAGTTAGTTACACCAAGTAATATTATATGCACTCTTCTGGAGCCTTTAATCAAAGTAGACTGTCAAATATATAATGCTAATATTTGCTTCCCTCATCAATGGACCAGAAGTGATTTATTATCACTAAAAATGTGTGTTGTTCTGATATCTGCTGGACACGTATCTATGACCTCATTTATCCATGTTCCAATCAAGTAAGTATCCATGAAATTCACTTCAAGATAAATATAACATCAATACATATAAAGCATATAGTGGAAGTGCTTTAATCACTTATTCCTAAAAAGAAATGTCACTTCAGAAACACATACATGACTCTTGAAAGTTGAATACTCCATAGTGAATATGCATTAATCATGGATATCGAGATCATTGATTACTTTTAAAACATGTCTATGAGCATAATGAATAATTACATGAATATCATTAAATTCTCACAAAGGTATATTCCATCCATATGCTCATATAGTATCACAATCAAATATCCAATACACACTATAATTTGTAGGGTTTTTGGCTGAGAAAAATCTGTACTGAGGGCCTTATGATCTAGAAAAATCCAAAGTGACTTTTTGGCTGATGGCAGTCTATACTTATTCATTATTTTCTCGTAGCATCCCATATTGAAATTCCGGCACCGGAATGCTGATGTGGCAACCGGAGCACGTGCAATTTTAATTAAAAGCATGTCAGGTCATTTTTAAAAAATTCTATATATGGATGGGAAAAATCCGTACTGAGGGCCTTGTGATCGAGAAAAATCCAAAGTGACTTTTTGGCTGATGGCAGTCTATACTTATTCATTATTTTCTCGTAGCATCCCAGATTGAAATTCCGGCACCGGAATGCTGATGTGGCAACCGAAGCACATTGATCCAAAAAGGACTTCAACAGCATGAATCTTTCATCTACCTTACCCACCTTGAAAAACCTAGAAAGCAAAGTATTGAAAGTTATCTCATCAGGATGACACCATTCCTTTTCATGTCATTTAACAACTTTTCAACATCACGAGGCCTCTTAGCATGGCACAACCCCAACATCACAACTGTATAAGTTATATTATTCGGAGATATCCCTCTCTCAGTCATTTCATCGAACAGTTGGAGTGCATCCGTTATCTCCCCACTTTTACACAAACCACGCAATCGTAACCAATCCTTTCACAAGCATGTCGGCAATGAAATCTTTCAGCTTCCAAGTTTCCAAGCGCCTCCTTTTCATTGCCCAGATGAGTAATCGGAAACCCGATTGAGGGGTGGGTCGATGGTCAAACACCGTCGTCACAAGTTTGGGTCGGAGAAGGTGGGCGACCCGGTTAAGGTCGGGTTTAATGGGGTACGATTTCTCGAGGATGGAGATGATTTTGTCTACTCCGAAAGGCTTCTTCGCAATGACTTACTTGCTGGAATCGAACCCAGCTGAAGAGGAAAGTGCTCTGGTTGCCACGTCAGCATTCCGGTGCCGGAATTTCGATCTGGGATGCTACGAGAAAATAATGAATAAGTATAGACTGCCATCAGCCAAAAAGTCACTTTGGATTTTTCTCGATCACAAGGCCCTCAGTACAGATTTTTCCCATCCATATATAGAATTTTTAAAAAATGACCTGGCAAGCTTTTAATTAAAAGGGCACGTGCTCCGGTTGCCACATCAGCATTCCGGTGCCGGAATTTCAATATGGGATGCTACGAGAAAATAATGAATAAGTATAGACTGCCATCATGCAAAAAGTCACTTTGGATTTTTCTCAATCACAAGGCCCTCAGTACAGATTTTCCCAGCCAAAAATCCTAATTTGTATTATGCTTAGGAAACAAAGTTCATGTATATTTGGTCAATCAATAACAATGCACTTTGTGATTAGGCATTAAGAAACAAGCAGTCATGTTCGTGATACTAAAAAATACTTAATAATTCAATATGATCAACCACAATTTCAATAAATCATTAATATCATATAGTCTTAGACAGATGAGAGCATATTACTCACATTTTGTATGTTGAACATTTTCAATAAAGTGCATACACTAAATCATATGAAATCCATGAAATAATAGCATCATATGAGGACTCATATTAATCCATAATTATATACATATCAACATGATAATATTTCCGTGAACCCAGTAATCAATGCTATATTTGATCACCATGCATATCAGTACTTTTCTAGCAAGGATGTCATATTCATAATGCCCCTACCAAGTTTCCCCCAAACAGATCTTCATGATCAAATCAAGTTCACAGTTAACACTTAAGTTACCAAAATTAAAATAATTGTAATTGTCCTAGACAAAGTTCAATGCCAATTGACAAAGGGGCTGAGAAATAATTAAATTACAACAATTGCTAAAGTTTTTGAACAAATTTAGGGGGAGATCTTAGAAGTAGCGACTTGAAACAACATGCATAACATAAACGATAATATAACTTACTCTCAAAATGTTGTAAAATATATCTTGTGCTTTTTGATTAAGCTTCATAAGGTTCAACAAGATATTATGACGTACAACAGGTACGTGCCGTTTCCATTTCCTCGTTAATAATACATTTCCCAATTTTGTATCATTCATGCTTTTTGATTCCGTGTTCCTACTCCTGGTAGGGATATCATATGTTAGAAGATTAAAATGACTACGACCAAGATTGTGTTGACTGTCACGGCGACTGGCGTGACCTTTGTTTTGCTCATGATTCTTGAGTTTATCTCCTACCACATTCACTTCAGGAAATGAGACAAAATCATTTGGGGTTCTAATGATCCCATAGGTCATTATTAATAAAATCATGAACATTTCTCATCTAAACATTAAACTCCATACTTGTAACAAAATGCTAAATTTAACCGATGATATAAATTATCATCCTCAAGTATACTATCATCGCCTTTCAATAATCCTTATGCCAAATAACAACTCTATACTCTAATTGGCAGGAAAGCAAACTTCTAGTTCACTAACGAGATTATATAGAGCTTCAATGATTGGAGTGAACTTCTGGTTCACTACTAATTCGTGTAATCAACAGAAACAAAATTCAATATTAGTGGTAGGATGAACTTCTGGTTCACCAATGAGATAAGTAATCATCTTTTCTTTTCAATATCAGAGTGAATTTCTTGTCACTAATAAAACTAGATAAAATTCTTAACATTAGAGTGAACTTTCAGGTTCACTAATGAAAATAAGACAAAATTCTTATTAGTGGATAGAACTTCTCGTTAACTAATAAAATTAAATAACGTTAT
Source organism: Portulaca oleracea (assembly GCA_029582165.1). Taxonomy (NCBI): domain Eukaryota; kingdom Viridiplantae; phylum Streptophyta; class Magnoliopsida; order Caryophyllales; family Portulacaceae; genus Portulaca; species Portulaca oleracea. The sequence continues at coordinate 12,176,375 of CM055892.1, forward strand.
CAATATTAAAGTGAATTTCTAGTTCACTAATAAGATAATACTTTCGACATACGGGTGAACTTCTGGTTCAATTAATGAAGTAAGGTAAAATTCTTATCATTCTGGCGAACTTCCAGTTCACGGATAAAATTCTATTAAATTTTCATAATTAGAGTGAACTTTTGGTTCACTAATAAAATAAAATAAACTTTGTATTATTGGGACGAACTTCTGGTTCGCCAATGAAAATATACAACCATTAACTATAACTATAATATTTAATAAAAAAAACTTCAGCCATATAAAGGTGAGGGAATGAACTGCTGGTTCACAATCAATATTGGTTCACAATCGATATTAGACATGATATTCAATATTGAAGTGAACTTCTGGTTCTCTATTAATATTTATAGTCAATCAAACTAGACAAGGATTTAGCATTGTGTGAACTTTTGGTTCACTAATGAAATATTATATTCGTATCCGTGAACCATATAGCGTGAACTATCATATATCACCATATCGTATACTAATTGACATCCATATTCATGGAAATTTAACTACATGGACATCACATTACATGATCATAAGAATACATAACTGGATATTGGAATACGGTATCATCGACAAACCTTTGAAGGAACTTGGAAAGGATCAAAGTACGGAAATTAGGGTGGAGATGTTGAGGCCTCTTGATCTGTTACTTGAGTTATGCTTTGTCTAGTAGATCGATTGGATCAGCAATGCTTATTTAGCGATGGGAATGACCTAAATCCATATAGGTCATAGAAAATACGGTAGAGTTTGGTGCTGATGACGTGTTATAAAACAATAAATAGATGAACACGATATAGAGAAAATAATAGAGAAGAACAATAGAGACACAGAGAGATTGAGAGAGGAGAATGAGCGATCGTTTATTCATAACCCACAAGGGATATTTATACTAATTACATAGTGAGATCACATGAGAAAAATCCTCCTAAACCCTAACTATCTAAGAGATATTGATGGACATTTATAAATAAATGTTATTTCATAACATATTATGCTTAGTATCTTAAGTTTGATCTATCTTAATTCTGCCCTTTATTCGAGTAGTTTTTTCTTAGCCAAATTGCCAGAAGCCTACACTTTTTTTAGTCCAATCGTAGATTTTATCCAATCATCTTAAATTGTCGATATTTCACATTTTGTTAACTTTTAATAATATTTTCTCTAATTATTATGTTGTTTATCAACTACAAGACTATAATACTTATTTAGTTATGTCAAAAAATGTAAATAATAGTCTAATTTTATCAATCGTAGTAGAAAAAGCGTATTTTATGCATAGTTTCATATTTATGAAAAATAAAAATAAAAATAATTATTTTTATATTGGTTATAGGTTGTGATAACCCTCAAAGTAATGAAACATACCTTTATAATGATTTAAATATACTTATTCAACTCAAACCAAATTGTTGAGTTTTTGTAGGATGGTTAATAAACATCTTGCATCAAAATGTTCATCATTTTACAATTCAATAATGCATTACGTAAGGATGAGTTATTACCCACCTTATTCAACTCAAACCAAATTGTTGAGTTTTTGCATTTTAACATTGTGATCAACAAGCCCAAATGTTATATCTGCAATCACCTATGCTCACATGCACTCACGTATACTCACCTGAAACTTGCACTTTTATAAATCCTCTAATGAACAATCCCATGGTGTGAGATTTAAAATCCATGCTAATAACCAAATCTTAACCAAAACTAGTACAACTGAAGATAGAGCTCCTAAGTTGATCACTTATAGACATGACATTACATTTACTTATAGATGTTACATTTTACTCATATCAACTAGCTGCAATTTATTAAGGGTATCCAAAATATGTGCTCCAAGTATTACAATTGTTCACTTTTATTATTACGATTGTTCATTCTTATTGTTATGGTTTGTTCACTATAAATATCTTGGAGCACAGGCTCAGGGTGGATGTAATATATATTGTCAACTAGCAGCGGCCTCAAAAAAAAAAAAAGCCAGTAATGAGTAGGGGATTCAATCTACTGAAAAGAACTTTTGTATGCTTATATCTTATTCTTGATCAAAATGGTTATTGATTAATATGGAACTAAAGTCCAAAATCAATGCAAATTTGATTTAAATTAATCTAAATAAAAAGCGATTAAATTTTTTGTGAGAGGGGTTTTAAAATTAGTTCCTATAACTAGATATAGAAGACACATAAAATAATAAAGCGATTATTATTAACTACCGTTGTATATTTCATGCGATGCACATAAAGTTTTTCAAAGTTTATATGTGATTTATTTTTTAGAGTAATTTAATAATAATTATCAATTCAAATAATAATTGCAAATAAATAAATAAAATTATACAACAATCATACTATCATTATTTATGTATTTTCTTTAGGATTTTTGGATGATCATATACCAACCTTTGGGGCTATTGAATTGTAATATACCGACCTTTACTACTGGACAACAATATCTTTGACCTTTATATGTATGTGACATTATTATACCAACAATAACAAAGGGGACGGTGAATCAGTCTCCATGCTAACATGGCTGGTGGAAGGGAAAAAAAACATGCCCCAACCCAATAACCTCGTTAACATCTTCGTTTTTCTTACTAACTCACATTACAAGGCATTGGGTGGTTGTGTGACACGTCAGTATGGAGACTGGTTCACCACCTCATTAGTTAGTATGCTAGGGCCGATTTTTTTTTTTTAAATGTGGGTTACTAAGAAAAACGAGGGAGTTAACCGGGTTACTAGGCAAAGACCGGTTATTTTCCCTCCGCCTGCCATGTCAGTACTAATACTAGTTCACCAGTTACCACCTCTTCGTCACTGTTGGTATAATAATCTCACCTAAATATAAAATTCAGGGATATTATTGTTCAATAGTAAAGGTCTGTATATTACACTCCAATACCGCCAAAGGTCGGTTTTATTGTCATCCAATATCCATTTTCTTTATACAAATTGTCAAAATTAATTTGGATGATATATTAGTAGAAGGATCCTAAAATTCGTATTTTTTTTATATTGTCTTAATTTTATTAGTCAATTTGGATAAATGCAAGCAAATCTGTAATTCCCTTCAAATCTTTCTCAGTAGCATCCCAAAACACATTTAATGTTAAACATCGGAATAAATGATTAAGATAATATATAGAAACTATGTATATACATTATAAACATGATGTTGTTGGAAACTAGTTTTCATTGAATAAATATTGAAGTTTTATAAAAATAATTAAATAAAAAAAGGTTTGAGAAATTACAAAGGATTAGTATTTAGTAGTAGATAACTGATAATCTTATATTAGAAGTAATTATTAATTCTAAAATGTAAGCATATATCTACAATTACAAAATCAATCAAAACAAGATTAGCATTAATTTGTTTTGCAACAAAGTGAGACTAGTTTACATTTTTATCATATTGTTAATAAAAATTTTATTCCGTTTCTACAATTATTGAAGAAAACATAGAACAATAATATCAGTCTTTTATGAGAGTCCTACACTTTAATATCTCTTAAATTTTATTTAATTTAAATTAATATATTATAATAGTAAATTTGATGAAATAAAGGCTAATCAATGGTATTTTTTAATAAAAAGCTAATAAATATTGTTTAATTTTTTATTAATATGTTATTGAGATTTTTGTATTATGAATTTTATATATATATATTTTTGTAACCAAATGTAAGAAATATAACCCTAGATAACCCTTCTCTCAAAGGATCTACCCAATTTATCCTCCACAAAATAGAGGACAAAGATGATGATTGTGGGGGGGGGGGGGGGGGGGCAACCAACAAACTGCTGTCTGGATCGAAACACCAAACTTAGCCAACCAGTGAGCAACTCTATTATCTTCCCTAAAGATATGTGAAATAAAAAGACAAGTACAAAGGGGAAGCATCAAAACAATATCTTGGGCTGGAGTAAAGCATCAATCTCCCTAGGTGCTTGTGATGTATATTCAATATCTTGGCCCAACAATTCTAGCCACATGAGAATCCAGAAACAGCAGTTCATGCATAGGTTTTGTGATATCAATATTTATTAGATTGAGGTCTTTGCAAAGGATGAGCGCTAGGAGTCTTTGAAGGGTATCATTCAAGGTTTCCAGCAAGCTACTGTATGACCATAATGAAGCACAACCAGGGTATAAAACTCAGCTTTATTTCAGACTATTTTGCCTAGAAAATCAGTTCTGACAAGCTATAGTGTTTTGCTTCGTATATGCTCATTTGATGTCCAAAATGGTTGATTCCAAAGCGATTGGTTCACTTAATGAATCCTCTAAGACTTCCTGAAGAGTGCACATGACTGATTTGGTGGGACATTTTCCAAAGCCCGATCAGTCCGGGTATGTCAGGGAGGGTCTGTTATGGGCATCTTTGGTATATTGAAATCTTCAAGGGTTATTTTGGTCTTTTCATCCTATGCTCTAGTATCTACTGTAAATATATGTTCCTAAGATGATGTAACAGCTTGTGGCGTCTTAGGGGAAGTAATTACGTAAGAGGAGGTGAAGTTTATGCATGAAGTTTCACTAATTACATGTGTTGGACCAGTGGGAAGCCTCCAAACAACAACCTTCTGTTATGTGGCTTATTTTTGTGTTAAGAAACATAATTATGTATTAAACTTAGTCTAAGCTGATCATTTTAATGTATTTTAGCTTAATTAAGCAAGTTTAAAGGTTTATTCATCATTAGGAAACCTTAATAGCTTAGTTTAGCTAGGTGTATGGCTGCTTAGGTGTTGTATATATTCCATCTTTGTAATCCTCTGTTATTATATGAGTTTTATGAATGAAAGTGAAGCTTGTTGCTTCTCTTGTTTGTGAGTATCTAATAACTCTCAAATTTTCACTATAGTATCTAGATTTGGCAAGTCCAGCGGTGATAATGGAGCTTGATTCATGCTTATGCTGATGTGGTCTATATCCATTTGTGTGAGTTGAGTATTGCCCTTGTGTTTTTTGCTGTGGTGTGGTCTGTATTAGCTAGAGCACAAGTTTATCTTTCATTCTTTGTTTGTTTTTCTTTCCTTGATGCTAATTTTGATCACCAAATCAGCTTAGCTGACTTCAAATCAGCCCTGAGAGAAGTCTCTTGATGTTGTCTAGCTCGTTGCACTCGGATTAGTGTGTTGCACATACATAAGCTTGGAATTCACCATTTAAGGCTTTAATGTTAATGAGTTTTCTATTATTAACTTGGGTGAAAAAACGAAGTATTTTGAGTTCATTCACCATTTTCTTTTCTAATAAGAAATAATATTTACTTGTTATAAATAATAATTTCAATCTTTTATCTTATACTCTGAGACAAATTTGATACTTTGTATTTTACAAACATCTTGAATTCCAATCCTTGGATAAGAATACAAACATCTTGAATTCCACACCAGAGAAGCATAAGATTTGGCATAAGGTGGTGTTGATTTTGGCTCTCATTGGAACTTGTATGGTCATTGCTAATGGAGTTGTTACCCCTACAATTTTTGGTAATGTTTTGAATTTCGCTTCCATTTTAATATAATTCTCATTTTTACATAATAGGGTGTCTTCATTTTGTTTGAATTTTCTTAATTGAATTTTTTTTATGTTGTTTCTGGTCTGGAGCTTTGGACAGTTAAGGGAAAATGTGTTAGTTTTTATTAAGTTAAGTACATAAATTATTTAATAGTTAGTTGTGATTTGGATCAATAATTATTACAAATACAATTCGAAAACTAATAAAAACTCATAAATATTATTAGAATACTCAGGTATTGCGTGGATCAGAAAACTGCATTTGAGGTTAGAAATATCAAAGACACAAGATGACGAGATGATGAAGTTGGTGATGGACAACATCAGTTGTTTTGGCTGGAGATCTGTTAAGAGAGGGTGAGAAGCTGGTAGCGATGAAAATTCATCCTATGACCATAATCTCAGGTTAGTGGCTAGAGATACTATACTTTGCTGTGTTTAACTTTGTTTGCATGTGTGTTCAACTGCTATTTGGCTTCCACTTATTCTTATTTTGGCTGGAAGAGGTTAGTCGAACTGCATGAAACCTAATTCACAACCTCTAAAGTATAAAGCAAACCAATTGGTACAGGTATGAATGATCCAAATTCCTTGGATACCAAGTATGTAATCCTTTGTCTTAGATACTTGGGGTGTTTTAATAAATAGTGTCATGGTAAAAGCGTGTCCTGGAAGCAATTCTCAATAGCACAAAGATGTGATTGAGGTAAGCATAATCCATTGTCAAGATCTTCAAAGAACTATCCTAAAGGGTCTCCTGCATAGAGGAATACCATAGAGGTGAAATGTCCCACTTTTGATTGACAAAAATGCCCTTTAATTTTTTTAATTTATGAAATTGTCATTAGCATGATACAGTAATTCATTTCTGTTTTGGACACTTGCTTGGCACAGAAGAGACAACCCTTTGAACTCACATTCTCTCTTCCATTCAATCCCCCCCCCCCCCTCTTCTTTATGCAATTAACATCGAAGAACAACTTTTATTAAAGCCTCTTCTGACAAGAAGTTCACAATAAGTTCAATCGTAATTCCCAATCTTGACCATTGATATAATTGATTTAAGGGGAAACGATTCCTATTCAAAGTGATCCATTAACTTGAGTGAGAGATTTGGGGGAAGAATGAGGCGGCTAGAATTAAAAAAAGGTGAGTTGTTTGCCAAGATATTGCCACTTTATCAGTTTAAGAGGTATGAAGCATTTCAATTTTGTAGAAATTGAGATTATGATTTTCATTTATTGAAATTAGGGGTTTTATTCATATCTATTAATCTGGATGTAGGATTTAGTACATGAATTTGATGTTTAGTTTCATTCTGAACTGTTGGTTGTATGATTAGATAGGTCTTTGCAATATTCTTTATATGACATATCAGTTTAATAATATTCTTAATTGATAGTGTGAATATAATTTGGGTTTAGTTTCTGGGCGACAAGAATATGATCAATCTTGTATGCATGCAGTAGAGTGAGAGTTTAGAGGTCTATCTCTCTTGTGCCAGAGCAAGTGTTAAAGATCTGTTCGTTGAGATTTAAAATATGGACATCTACATGCATTTAATTACCTCTCCTTTTTTCCCCTTTCAAAATTTGATATTTTGGGTTGGATATCGATAGAGTCCTACTACATTGTGGTCAACCTATTTTCGAATCAAATTCATGTTATTCTGTAACCTTATCATGTTTAATTTATTGATTTTTGTTGAATTTGTACTGAATAATTAGTGGCCTTCCTAATTTATTGATTTTTTTTCCTTAATTCATATTGCACTCTGCTATCCGATCGTCATTAGAAAATTGTTGAAAGCAGTGTTTGTAGAAACTCTGAATTGAGACAATTTTCTTTGCCTTTCAAATTTCATATTTTTGGTTCAATGAAGTGTTCTTGGGTTGCTTTTCTAGGGTCAAAATGGAAGAGAAAGAGCTTTGTATGTCGATCTGTAGTGTCATTTGTGTGTGACGAAAAAGAATCTTGTCTAAGGGCTAAGCAAATATGGGGAAGCAGTAAAAAAGAAGACAATGTAGAAGGGGCTGAAAAGGCAACATAATATAAGGGAGGAAAATGGTGGAGAGGGGCTTGTGTTTTGCTAGACTCTGTTGCATAAGCTTGACAAAGTTCTTTTCTGTCTTGCTATTGTTTTAATGTTCTGTCTACATTTTGTGGTTTTATTTGTTGAACTAGATATTTGTATGTGCCCTCAGTTGTTTCGCAGTACTCGTGCACATTTGGAATCAAAATATTGTAGCGATTGGGACTCCTTCTAATGGTATACTCTAGGGTTCAAATATTTGTCTTCTGCCTTATGTTTGTATGATCATGATACTTGTTTTGTCCCTATTCTTATTCTAATATCTTGTTCCAAGGCGGAAATCTTTTGTTTTATTGTCTTTTCATCTTATGTTCTAAAACCTTAATGTTGGTTGTTGCTTTTACAACTGTCAGCCAGCTTTGTTGAACATGTGTTACTTCTGAATCTTACTATGTGTATCTTAGGGTTGCAATACCATGTTCAAGAGATACATTAGTTGCAGGTGATTGCATTTGGTGAATATCATCTTGTCAATTATTGTATATTTGTTATTTTACTTTATTATGTACGTCATAGTTGCAGGGGATTGTATTTGAACAGGAAATGAATGGAATCCAATTTTGTTGTATTTAGTAGGGGTGAGGAGGAGCATAGATGTGATGAATTGTTGGTTTTGGGTTCTACTATCGTGATCAAGTTCACCTTCAAGCAACTTCGAATCCCAGATTCTACTCATGTGATCAAGTTGACCTCATAGCAACTTGAAATGATGTTGCATTCACACAAGTCTGTATCTTCATCATTTAAGAAAAGCCCAACAACCAATATATAGTCAAACTTGAATCCAAATGCTACATGTACATGTATGTATGTACATAGCTCGTGTCGATCTGTAGATGTAATTATCTGTGTCATCGACACATTTTGTATCCAGTTGAAACCTATGATTATTAATATATTTCAAATTAACAGGTATGGTTGTCGGGTCAGCGCGTGCATCAATAATTATCAATTGCTGGCACAACAAGTTCATCAATAATTATTATAAAAATCAATGTAAATTTGTCAATATTATTTTAAAATTCATCAATATTATCAATTGCTTTTACAAAAGTTCCTCACTTAAAATTGACATATCTTAGTACATGTGACGGTGGACCTAAGCGTGCATAGAGAAATTTTTTTATTTACAATTTCCGTTTCTTTTTGATATTTAAATCCTCATCTTTTCAATTTTGTTTATCAAAATTAACTATAAAAAATGTTTTATTGTAAAAATTCAAGTAAATTGCTTATCGAATCTCTTTATCACCATCACCAACTTATAAACACACTTTTAATATCTTCTTATCGCACTATAACATTAACTCCACTAAAACTCTAGCCAACTCTACTGCATTAACAACTTTGGTAGAACCATAACAAACATATGTATAAATAGAACTTTGTCATCGATTTGCCTTGCTCATATTATGATTAACACAATAAAAATGTATTTTCATAATTATCATCAGTTGAATTTACAAAAATATAACTACGTTTTCATAATTTTAGTTCAAAAGCTAAAAGTATATATATCCATTACTATAATTATAATGTCTAACAAATTTATCAGGAATTAGAATAGAATTGTACGTTTCTTACTTAAACTCTTAACCTATATGAATTTTTAATTTTATATATTTTTGTTTGAACAATTTTTCGTACCTTTCAATTAATTATATAATAATGTATGTTGTGGTATTTTTAATTATATGTAGAATAATAATTTAGGTTAATTTTTGTTGAAAATAATATTTGTTTTATCATACAATGTGCATCGCATGCGATTAAGACTAGTATATGTTTAATACACGAATTATTCGTTGTAAAAGGGGGAAAGTAAGAATTATTGACATAATATCAATATAATAGTAATAATAATTTATCAGTGTTTTTGAATTAAAAGCTACCGTATAAAACACGAATAAAAAGCTACCTTAAAAGCCGGACAGAAGACTCCATATATTAGGAAAAGATGGCTATCTCAAATTCCCAATGCAACCGTAGAATTTGTTGGTAAGACTCGAACGTAGACTCCATATTAGGTCTTGTTTCTATTTTCCTTCCCAAGCCCTTGCTAATCTTATTACGTTTGTTCAAAACTCTATTAGTTAAAGCACGTATAATAAGCGTATAAAATGCTCATAGACGAATTGAGTGTCTGAAAAGCGCGAACCGTGTACGGAGGCTGCCGAATAATAAGGATCTAATTTGACTTCGTCGAATTATAATGTTTAATATACGTTTAATACACAAATTATTCGTTGTAAATGGGGGAAAGTAAGAATTATTGACAATATAATAATAATAATTTATCAGTGTTCTTGAGTAAAAAGCTACCGTCTAAAACACGAATAAAAAGCTACCTTAAAAGTCGGACAGTAGAATCCATATATTAGGAAAAGACGGCTATCTCAAATTCCCAATGCAACCGTTGAATTTGATGGTAAGACTCGAAAGTGGACTCCATATTAGGCATTGTTTCTGATTTCTTTCCCAAGCCCTTGGTAATCTTATTACATTTGTCCAAAGCTCTATTAGTTAAAGTGCGTATAATAAGTGTATAAAATGCGTATTGACGAATTGAGTGTCTGAAAAGCGAATTCGTCTACGGAAGCTGCCGAATAATAAGGACTTTTATTGACTTCGTTGAATTTTAATATATGTTTAATACACCCCACAAAATGGAGGAAGGAGAGTAATTGTAGGAACCTAAGCCAATAAGAAATAAGATAAGTATCTAATTATTTTGTTAATGATTTTCAGTAAACAAATTATCAAAATTAAATTTATGACAGACAAAATAAAAAAAAAATTTATATCTACATAATTATAATAGCAAAGTAACTGTGTCCCATTAAATGGTGAAAGAAGAGTAATTTTAGATTCCACAACTGATCAGAAAAAGATAATTATAACACACTACTAAAAATATGTGTATTACCAACCACTTTTTCCAACTAATTTCAAATGGTTGGAAAAACCAACCAATTTGGCAACTATTTAATATTCCAACTATTTTCCAAAAAAATTTCCTACCACCCTTTTTCCTACTATTTGAAGATGGTTGGAAAAATGTTTGGATTACTAACCATTTTTCCAACCAATTTCAAACAGTAGGAAAAAAGATGGTAGGAAAATTTTCCAACCAATTTTAGCAAATTGGTTGGAAATTCCAACCATTTTTCCCACTAAATTTTTTGAAAAATAGTTGGAATATCAAATGGTTTCTAAAATAGTTGGTTTTTTGACCATTTTAAATTGGTTAGAAAAAAGTGGTTGGTAATACACATATTTTTAGTAGTGACATTTTCCTCAATTTAGGTTTATTTAAGAATTAATTTCCCTTTAAAAACAACAAGAACAACAACAATAATCTTATATAATTATAATAGAAAAATTTATGGGTGCCATCAAATGGTGAAAACATAACAATTTTATGTTCCACAATGAATTAAAAAAGATAATTCTAACTTTACCCAATTTTGGTTTATTTGTCGAATACCTGACCCATTCTAACTAAAACCGTCCAAAATTGAAATCTTTGCCCAATATAATTGAATTATCGTTTACTAATTGGTATGACACAAGATTCCTAATTATACAAAGAGTAATTCACGGACTTCCATCAATTACAACATTGATATACCATGTAATACCTTACTTATGTCTACCAAAGTGTTAAAATAAACTTAAAATCCATCAATAATTATTATAAAAATCAATGTAAATGTGTCAATATTATTTTAAAATTAATCAATATTATCAATTGCTTTTACAAAAGTTCCTCACTTAAAATTGACATATCTTAGTACATGTGGCGGTGGACCTAAGCAGGTGCATAGAGAAATTTTTTATTTACAATTTCCGTTTCTTTTTGATATTTAAATCCTCGTCTTTTCAATTTTGTTAATCAAAATTAACTATAAAAAATGTTTTATTTTAAAATTTCAAGTAAATTGCTTATCGAATCTCTTTATCACCATCACCAACTTATAAAAATACTTTTAATATCTTCTTATCGCACTATAACATTAACTCCACTAAAACTCTAGCCAACTCTACTGCATTAACAACTTTGGTAGAACCATAACAAACATATGTATAAATAGAACTTTGTCATCGACCTGCCTTGCTGATATTATGATTAACACAATAAAAATGTATTTTCATAATTATCATCAGTTGTAGTTACACAAATAAAACTACGTTTTCATAATTGTAGTCCAAAAGCTAAAAGTATATATATCCGTTACTATAATTATAATGTCTAATAAATCTATCAAGAATTATTATAGAATTGTACGTTTCTTACTTAAACACTTAACCTACATGTATTTTTAATTTTATATATTTTTATTTGAACAATTTTTCAAACCTTTCAATTAATTATATAATAATAATATATGTTGTGGTCTTCTTAATTTATATGTACAATAATAATTTACGTTAATTTTTGTTGAAAATAATATTTTTTTTATCATACAATGTGCACCGCACGGGATTAAGACTAGTATATGTTTAATACACGAATTATTCGTTGTAAAAGGGGGAAGTTAAGAATTATTGACATAATATCAATATAATAATAATAATAATAATTTATCAGTGTTTTTGAACAAAAAGCTACCGTATAAAACACGAATAAAAAGCTACCTTAAAGGTCGGACAGAAGACTCCATATATTAGGAAAAGATGGCTATCTCAAATTCCCAATGCAACCGTCGAATTTGTTTGTAAGACTCGAAGATAGACTCCATATTAGGTCTTGTTTCTCTTTTCCTTCCCAAGCCCTTGCTAATCTTATTACATTTGTCCAAAACTCTATTAGCTAATGCGCGTATAATAAGCGTATAAAGTTCTCATAGACGAATTGAGTGTCTGAAAAGCGCAAATCCGTGTACGGAGGCTGCCGAATAATAAGGACCTAATTTGACTTCGTCGAATTATAATGTTTAATATACGTTTAATACACAAATTATTCGTTATAAATGGGGGACAGTAAGAATTATTGAGAAAATAATAATAATAATTTATCAGTGTTCTTGAATAAAAAGCTACCGTCAAAAACACGAATAAAAAGCTTCCTTAAAAGTCGGACCGTAGAATCCATATATTAGGAAAATACGGCCCTCTCAAATTCCCAATGCAACCGTTGAATTTGACGGTAAGACTCGAAGGTAGACTCCATATTAGGCATTGTTTCTGTTTTCTTTCCCAAGTCCATGGTAATCTTATTACATTTGTCCAAAGCTCTATTAGTTAAAGTGTATGTAATAAGTGTATAAAATGCGTATTGACGAATTGAGTGTCTGAAAAGCGAATTCATCTATGGAGGCTACCGAATAATAAAGACTTTTTTTGACATCGTTGAATTATAATATTTAATATATGTTTAATACACCCCACAGAATGGAGGAAGGAGAGTAGTTGTAGGAACTTAAGCCAATAAGAAATATGACAAATATCTAATTATTTTGTTAATGATTTTTAGTAAACAAATGATCAAAATTGCATTTCCGACAGATAAAATAAAAAAATAATCTATATCTATATAAATATAATAGCAAAGTAACTGTGTCCCATTAAATGGTGAAAGAAGAGTAATTTTAGATTCCACAACTGATTCAAAAAAAGATAATTCTAACTTTTTCCTCAATTTAGGTTTATTTAAGAATTAATTTCCCCTTTAAAAACAACAAGAACAACAACAATAATCTTATATAATTATAATAGAAAAATTTATGGGAGCCATCAAATGGTGAAAACATAACAATTTTATGTTCCACAATGAATTAAAAAAGATAATTCTAACTTTACCCAATTTTGGTTTATTTGTCGAATACCTGACCCATTGTAACTAAAACCGTCCAAAATTGAAATCTTTGCCCAATATAATTGAATTATCGTTTACTAATTGGTATGACACAGGATTCCTAATTACACAAAGAGTAATTACCGGACTTCCATCAATTACAGCATTGATATACCTTGTAATACGTTACTTATGTCTACCATAGTGTTAAAATAAACATAAAATTCATCAATTATTAATATAAAAATCAACGTAAATTTGTCAATATTATTTTAAAATTCATCAATATTATTAATTGCTTTTACAAAAGTTCCTCACTTAAAATTGACATATCTTAGTACATGTGGCAGTGGACCTAAGCAGGTGCATAGAGAAAATTTTTATTTACAATTTCCGTTTCTTTTTGATATTTAAATCCTCGTCTTTTCAATTTTGTTAATCAAAATTAACTATAAAAAAATGTTTTATTTTAAAATTTCAAGTAAATTGCTTATCGAATCTCTTTATCACCATCACCAACTTATAAAAATACTTTTAATATCTTCTTATCGCACTATAACATTAACTCCACTAAAACTCTAGCCAACTCTACTGCATTAACAACTTTGGTAGAACCATAACAAACATATGTATAAATAGAACTTTGTCATCGACTTGCCTTGCTAATATTATGATTAACACAATAAAAATGTATTTTCATAATTATCATCAGTTGTAGTTACACAAATAAAACTACGTTTTCATAATTGTAGTCCAAAAGCTAAAAGTATATATATCCGTTACTATAATTATAATGTCTAATAAATTTATCAAGAATTATTATAGAATTGTACGTTTCTTACTTAAACACTTAACCTACATGTATTTTTAATTTTATATATTTTTATTTGAACAATTTTTCATACCTTTCAATTAATTATATAATAATAATATATGTTGTGGTCTTCATATTCCCAATGCTCTCTAAAAGCTACCGTATAAAACACGAATAAAAAGCTACCTTAAAAGTCGGATAGAAGACTCCATATATTAGGAAAAGAAGGCCCTCTCAAATTCCCAATGCAACCGTAGAATTTGTTTGTAAGACTCGAAGATAGACTCCATATTAGGTCTTGTTTCTCTTTTCCTTCCCAAGCCCTTGCTAATCTTATTACATTTGTCCAAAACTCTATTAGTTAATGCGCGTATAATAAGCGTATAAAATTCTCATAGACGAATTGAGTGTCTGAAAAGCGCAAATACGTGTACGGAGGCTGCCGAATAATAAGGACCTAATTTGACTTCGTCGAATTATAATGTTTAATATACGTTTAATACACAAATTATTCGTTATAAATGGGGGAAAGTAAGAATTATTGAGAATATAATAATAATAATTTATCACTGTTCTTGAATAAAAAGCTACCGTCAAAAACACGAATAAAAAGCTTCCTTAAAAGCCGGACCGTAGAATCCATATATTAGGAAAAGACGGCCCTCTCAAATTCCCAATGCAACTGTTGAATTTGACGGTAATACTCGAAGGTAGACTCCATATTAGGCATTGTTTCTGTTTTCTTTCCCAAGCCCATGGTAATCTTATTACATTTGTCCAAAGCTCTATTAGTTAAAGTGTGTATAATAAGTGTATAAAATGCGTATTGACGAATTGAGTATCTGAAAAGCGAATTCATCTATGGAGGGTACCGAATAATAAAGACTTTTTTTGACTTCGTTGAATTATAATATTTAATATATGTTTACTACACCCCACAGAATGGAGGAAGGAGAGTAATTGTAGGAACTTAAGCCAATAAGAAATAAGACAAATATCTAATTATTTTGTTAATGATTTTCAGTAAACAAATGATCAAAATTGCATTTCTGACAGATAAAATAAAAAAAATAATCTATATCTAAATAAGTATAATAGCAAAGTTACGGTGTTCCATTAAATGGTAAAAGGAGAGTAATTTTATATTCCACAACTGATCAAAAAAAACATAATTCTAACTTTTTCCTTAATTTAGGTTTATTTAAGAATTAATTTCCCTTTTAAAAACAACAAGAACAATAACAATAATCTTATATAATATAATTATAATAGAAAAATTTATGTGTCCCATCAAATGGTGAAAACATAACAATTTTATGTTCCACAATGAATTAAAAAAGATAATTCTAACTTTTCCTAAATTCGGTTTATTTATCAAATAACTGACCCATTGTAACTAAAACCGTCCAGAATTGAAATCTTTGCCCTGTATAATTGAATTATCATTTCCTAATTGGTATGACACAGGATTCCTAATTACACAAAGAGTGTGTTTGGTAGGGGGAAAACATTTTTTTGGAAAATGTTTTCCCAATTTTCTAGTGTTTGGTACAAAAAAGGTTTAGAAAATCATTTCCAAAGAAAATCATTTCCCTCTAAAGAAAGGAAATTGACTTCCTTTGTTCAACCTAGAAAAATCATTTTCCACCATTGATTGTTGGATCGATTTTTACTACTAACTCTAACTGAAATTTGAGGCCGAAATTTAACATTAACGGTTTTACTCTAAACTTTGTAACACAATAGAATTGATTAAAAATAACCTCAAATATAAATTTTTAGCTCAAAATATTTTTATTTTTGATAACATTCATCTTGATATACATTAGATCAGAAGTTTTTGCCCTAAAACTGAATGAAACTTTTAAAAATTCAATATTACTTGTTCGAATCGAAACTTTACAATTTGATAGTATGAACTAAGGAAAGCTCAAATATAAATTTTGATCTCCAAATATTTTCATTTGTAACATATATCGCCACTTTTATCTACATTTTTTTGCGGTTAAATATGACTGAAAATTAAGAGTAAAATTCAATTTTCTCAGTTTGTCACGAAACTTTACAATACGATGGAAATGATTAAAAAAACACAAATATGAATTTTGAGCTCCAAATATTTTCATTTGTAACATATATCGCTACTTTTGTCGACATTTTTTTGCGGTTAAATATGACAGAAACTTAAAAGCAAAATTCAATTTTATCGGTTTGTCACGAAACTTTATAACACTATAGAAATGATTAAGAAAACTTCAAATATGAATTTTGAGCTCCAAATATTTTGATTTGTAACATATATCACTACTTATATCGACATAAATAATCATTTTTTAAAAAATAATTTATCTCCTACCAAACAAGGGAAAATTTGGCATGAAAAACCATTTTCCTTGGAAAACTATTTCTCATGGAAAACAATTTCCTCAGAAATCATTTTCCTCTCAACCAAACACACCCTCAGTAATTCACGGACTTCCATCAATTAGAGCATTGATATACCATATAATACCTACTTATGTCTACCAAAATGTTAAAATAAACATAAAATTCATCAATAATTTTCATAAAAATCAATGTAAATTTGTCAATATTATTTTAAAATTCATCAATATTATCAATTGCTTTTACAAAAGTTCCTCACTTATAATTGAAATATTTTAGTACATGTGGTGGTGGACCTAAGCAGGTCTATAGATAAATTTTTTTATTTACAATTTCCGTTTCTTTTTGATATTTAAATCCTCGTCTTTTCAATTTTGTTTATCAAAACTAACTATAAAAAATGTTTTATTTTAAAAATTGAAGTAAATTGCTTATTGAATCTCTTTATCACCATCACCAACTTATAAACACACTTTTAATATCTTCTTATCGCACTATAACATTAACTCCACTAAAACTCTAGCCAACTCTACTGCAATAACAACTTTGGTAGAACCATAACAAACATATGTATAAATAGATATTTGTCATCGACTTGCCTTGTTGATATTATGATTAACACAATAAAAATGTATTTTCATAATTATCATCAGTTGCAATTACACAAATAAAACTACGTTTTCATAATTGTAAAAAGCTAAAACTATATATATCCATTACTATAATTATAATGTCTAATAAATTTTTCAGGAATTAGAATAGAATTGTACATTTCTTACTTAAACTCTTAACCTACTTGTATTTTTAATTTTATATATTTTTATTTGAACAATTTTTCGTACCTTTCAATTCATTATATAATAATATATGTTGTGGTCTTCTTAATTTATATGTACAATAATAATTTAGGTTAATTTTTGTTGAAAATAATATTTGTTTTATCATACAATGTGCATCGCACGGGATTAAGACTCGTATTTGTTTAATATACGAATGATTCGATGTAAAAGAGGGAAAGTAAGAATTATTGACATAAAATCAATATAATAATAATAATAATTTATCAACGTTCTTGAATAAAAAGCTACCGTATAAAACACGAATGAAAAGCTACCTTAAAAGTCGGACAGAAGACTCCATACATTAGGAAAAGATGGCTATCTCAAATTCCCAATGCAACCGTTGAATTTGTTCGTAAGACTCGAAGGTAGACTCCATATTAGGCCTTGTTTCTGTTTTCCTTCCCAAGCCCTTGCTAATCTTATTACATTTGTCCAAAACTCTATTAGTTAAAGCGCGTATAAAATGCGTGCAGAAGAATTGAGTGTCTGAAAAGCGTGAATCCGTCTACGGAGCTGCCGATTAATAATGACCTTTTTGACTTCATCGAATTATAATGTTTAATATGTGTTTAATACACGAACTATTCGTTGTAAAAGGAGGAAAATAATAATTATTGACAATATAATAATAATAATTTATCAGTGTTCTTGAATAAAAAGCTACCATATAAAACACGAATAAAAAGTTACCTTGAAAGTCGGACAGTAGATGATAAGTGATTTTTATATAGTATTTTTAGTGCTCAAATCATATATTTCATGCTTTTTATACCCAGAATTCCTTGTTTTTGTATCAATTTCTGTGATTTCTTCACTTTGTTGCGAGATTGGTACATTTTGCAGGGGATATTGAAAATATGCTCAAAAGCATTGAAAATTGATGGAAAAAGGGAGAAAATACAAAGAAAATCAAAAGAAAGTTGAAAGGAAGAAAGATTGAAGAAGAATCAACGGCCCAAGCTCAAGGATTGACCCAAAATTGGGCGGAGTAAGAGACGCATTGCGGCGCCCAAAAGCGTCGGTGCCTCTGCGGAACGTGGAATGCTAGAAAAGACTTCAAGCGCCACAGAATCAGCGCCGCCAAAGATAAATCGATACGGCAGCGCCTAGACACGAAGAACAAGTTCCACATGCCAGACGCGCGCTGCCACCGTTTTGTGCCCCAATCGTGCGATATAAAAGACTCCTCCGCCTGCCGGACACAAGACATCATCGAATATTAGGGTGTTTAGAGAGCTTTTAGAGTAGTTCTTAGATAGTTTTCTTTCTAGTTTTATTCCTCAGTATTATTAGTAGCTTAGATTATTGTAGTGATTGAAGGATACGAAGAAGATCGATTCGGGTGACACGAAGAGATCGATTCCGCCACTTCAAACACTCGGTTATTTCTACTTTTTCTCTATGTTTTCCAATTTACATTCAGTTTGTGTGTTTATTTCTAGCATTATGAGTAGCTAAATCCCTTTGTTTGGGGGATAAACTCAATGTGTTTTGATTGATTATGAATACAGTCTCGGTGTGAAGTTATTCCTTGGTTCGTTTAATCTTCGTAATTGGTCTGTCATAGTATAATTTGGCTAATCGCCTTTTACTTGGTCTTTGATTCTTGATAATATGACAAAAGTTTGAATCTTGAATTGGGAAGACGTAGATTGAATAGGCTTACAAAATAGTTTGAAATAATGATTCTTGCCTAGGGTCAGTTATAATTAGTTCTTATTTTTTATTAGATTAAATAGTTAGAAATAATGTTTAGTTTAATCGCTGTAACTCACTTTGAATCGAAAGATTGTTATGAAAAGGCCTAGAAAGATTATAAACCCCGAATTATCTTGTTACTTTACACCGGGATTATTGATTAATTGATTGACTGACTAGAGAGGACTCCCCTTAACGCTTTTAATTATCTGTTAAAACCCTAAAAATTCCTGCTTTCTTAGTTTAGTTTTCTAAATCATTACAACAACCCTTTGATCGACCTAGCATCCTTTGTAGTGAACTAGTTCAGTGCGTAGTTGAACACAAATCCCTAAGAGAGAATGATATTTTATTACTACACAGACCCGTACACTTGCGGTACACAGACCTGATACGTTTAGGGCCTGTCAAGTTTTTGGCGCCATTGCAGGGAATTTATTTCCCCAACTGCCATTAAACGAACGCACTCTGGGTGACTAGGTTATTTGTTTTTCTTTATTTTTCTTCTTTCTATCACTTTTGATTACGCTTAGTGTTCTTGTTTTTGTCTTTTTCAGGTTTATGCAAAAAGATTTCTCTTTCGAGTATGATCCCGAGATCGAACGCACACTTCGAGAGAGAAGGAAAAGAGCGAGACTGGAGAACGAAAAATAAGAAAATCAAGAAACAAACAAAGAGGAGCAAGAATCGGACAAAGAAGAAGAGATGGGCGAACGACCGTGGACATTCGGGCAGTATCTGACTCCCAATGTCACTAACCCACAATCGGCTATCAACGTTCCCATCATCCAAGCGAATGATTTCGAGCTACGTCAGTCACTAATCAACTTGGTGTCAAAAGCACCGTTCAATGGGCTGGCAAGCGAAGACCCGAACCGACATCTGAGACTTTTTCGTCAAGCTTGTGATACATACAAGGCCAACAACGTATCGGAAGACACCATCAAACTGAGACTCTTTTCGTTTTCTTTAGAAAGTAAGGCATGGGAGTGGCTCGATTCAATTCCACCAAATTCGATAACGACATTCGATGAACTCGCCAACACTTTCTTGGCGAAATACTTTCCTCCAAGCAAGCTCACCAGTTTGAGGAATCAGATTTCAACTTTTACACAAGAGCCAGATGAGCTGTTATATGATGCATGGGAAAGATTCAAAGACATTCTTTGACAATGTCCTCAGCATGGATTCAAACTGTGGGTTCCAGTCCAATCGTTTTTCAATGGAGCGAACGAATCGACGAGAGGAAGCATCATCTCAGCAGCCGGAGGCGATCTTATGGACAAGACTGTGCCTCAAATTACAAATTTGATTAAACATCCAACGAACAACTCATAATTATGGTCCAAACCCCACCACAAAGCGGGAGGTAAGCTTAATGTTGATGCAATCTCTTTATTGTCATCTAAACTTTATTTTTTAACACAAAAGATGGATCGATTGAGTTCACCTTCTAATCCTCCAGCATGCAATGTCTGTCAGTCGACCGAACATGAAACGTTTACTTGTCCATTAGTAGTGAACAAGTCCAGGAAGCCAACTATGTTGGTTACCAAAGACAAAACTATGATATGAATTCTAACACCTACCATCCTGGAGTTAGAAACCACCCTAACTTTTCTTATTGGAACAACATCCCTATTGGTCCTCTTCAAGGACAAGGACAGCAAAAGTATGTACCCCTACCTCAAGACCACCTCAACAAGGACCCCCTCAAAAGTCTAACTTAGAAACTATGATGGAAAGCCTTATAGCCGGGCAACAGAAACAGGAAGGGTTAATAAGGGATTTAATGCAAAAAGTAGAGGCCTTAGCGACGCATAATAAAATTTTAGAAAATTAGATAGCTAATTCAGCAACCCTCTCTACTAGCCTACCACCTCAGCCTGTCTCTAATCCGGGTGCTCACTGTAACACTATAAATTGTGAGGAAATAGACCCTAGGTATAAAACTTTAGAAGAACCAACTACAAATAAGGTAACCAAGACGGATTCTGAACCCGACCAAAGTAGGGGAATCATAGCTCCTTCAGTTATTTCTAAAAAGGAAGTCCCATGTAGTTTTAAGATCCCTGTTCAGTTGGATGGTAGACCCATCAAATATGCCTTATGTGACACAGATTCTGGGGTAAAGGTCTTACTAAAGTCTTACATAAGGAAATATGATCATAGGGAGTTAAATGTGACTAATATGACTCTTCGTTTAGCAGACAAAACCCTTAGCAAACCTCTAGGGATCTTACATGACATTCCCCTCAAGGTAGGAGAACACTTTGTTCCTGTTGATTTCATGGTTATAGACACAGGTGAAGATCCTGCGCCAGAGATTATTCTATGGAGATCCTTCCTTTCAACCGTAAATTGCAAGATGGACATGAAGGGAGGAACGATGGTCATTGAGCTAGGGAAGTCAATGACGGAGTATGAGATACGAGAAGGAAAGTTAGCTCCAAGGCATGTCCCAAAAATAATTCAAGATGATGGAGATCTGGTTCCAAAGCGGGTCAAGGACCCCTAATGATTAGGGGTCCATAACGTCGAGCTAACGACGTTAAACAAAGCACCATGAGGAGGTACATCACTTTCTATTATTTGCTCCTCCCCACCTTTTTTTTATTTCAGTTATCTCTTTCAATTTTTATCTCTTAGTAATTTCTATCTTGTTATTTACTAATTTTTCTTTTTTTAGTGTGTAGAGAGAAAGAAGAAAACTAGAAGAATTTTTGGTTATTATTGAAACTATTATCTCTAACCTAATAATTTTTGAGTTGGTAGATGTTTGTAGGGAATTATGGTACGCCAAATTGTAGAAGAAGCAAGAAGGAAACAAAGAAAAAGGGTAGAACAAGGCAAAAAGGGCTGAAAATCGAATTTTCAACATCAGGTACAAAAATGTTGCTACCAGTAAACATCGCAACGCTGTCTCAGAGAATCAGTGCGTGAAATGTGCAACGTCACAACGCTTGAAAACGCCGCGCCTTCTAATTTTTTATCGGCTCCCCCTTTTATTTTTCAAAACCTAAACCTTTCTCCGCACTTCTTCTCCCTCGACGACTGAAAAACGCTACCATCTTCTCCCTCAAATTCCTCTCCTTCTCCTTCTCCTTCCTCTCGCTCGGCCGACGCATACACACCACCACACCACCATCTTCTTCTCCCTTCTTCTTCCTCTCACTTGCACTCTCTCACTCAACACCTTCAAGTTCTACTACTCTTCTCTCTTGAACCTCAGAGATGGTAAGGACAAAGAACCCGAGCTACTCCGAACCTCCATCGGGTGATGATGATGGCAGGGGAAGCCGGAAACGCAAGGCCACTGCCGCTAAGAAAGGAAAGCAAAAGGCTACCCCATCCCGTGACTCAAGGAGCTCAAACCCTTTCAATTTTGAAGGGGATGTCAAGGCTGTAGACACCGGATTTTGTACCGGGACAAGTGTACAAATCAAGCATAACAAGAAAAGAGGCTAGCATGAAAGAAAATCAAAAGGGCCTTCCTCAATCAAAAGCTACCGGGCCAACCCACCACAAAAAGCCTTCATTTTCCACCCTTTCCACATGCATATGCCCACCATTTTGAATATCATTTTATCCACAAGTCTCGTTGGCCCCATTTCTTTTGATGAGAGTAAAGTACACATCATAAGCTTTCCAACGCCTTTTGAATTGCCTCAATCGGAGTCCGGATGAAAGAGTTATGGCCGTTCAAAGTTGCACTTAGCCAGTTTTATAACCCAGGCGGGTTTTAACATTTTCCAGGCCCAGAAATCTGGCCCAGAAGCACGCCCCGGCCCAGGAGTCTCAAAACCCGCCTAGGTTTTGAGCGAAATAGCGGACGTCGTCGTTTTGCTCCACGTCACCAATCCGTGTGCTGATAATATCAAAACCCGCTAGGGTTTTAAATATTTTAGCGCCAAAATCTGCATGCATGCGTAATCCCCTGATCATAGCCCCACGTGGTTGACTTTTGCCCTTGACCTCCCAAAACCCGCCTAGGTTTTGGTATTTGGAGGGCATGATTTTTGGGGTATGTCCCCCATGACTTCCCTCCAAAATCTTCACTCCTTCACCTATAAAACCCTCCTCCATTCCACCTTCATTTGATCAACAATCACTCTCTACCACCCTTACTCTACTAAACTCTTATCAACAACTCTCACAAAAATCACCATCATTATACTCACATTCTATCTCTTATTTCCATCATATTATACCTTCATTCTCTTAAAATCTTATCATGCACATCCACCTCTAATCCTCTCATAATCACATTCATCACCTCCATACAACTATCCATATACTACTCTTTTCTACATCACCCACATCATCTCATCCGGGCTTCAAGTCA
This sequence comes from Portulaca oleracea, assembly GCA_029582165.1. Classification (NCBI taxonomy): domain Eukaryota; kingdom Viridiplantae; phylum Streptophyta; class Magnoliopsida; order Caryophyllales; family Portulacaceae; genus Portulaca; species Portulaca oleracea. Next base: position 12,199,916 of record CM055892.1, read on the forward strand.
AGGGGCAACTCAAGGGATCAAAGTCGTCATTGCTACATCCTAGGCAAGGTTCGATTTCTTCATTTACATTATTGTAATTAATCATGTAATCTTTTCTATAATTCCATGCTTGTACTTTTTGTAAAATAAAAACCGCATTATCTTTATATTGCATGATTCGAATAATAATTCCGCGAAATTAATCTACTTCTCCCCGCTCTCTTTCTTTTCAATGTTGATTTTAGTAGAGTCTGTTTTATAACAAGCGGATTCGAGAGTTCTTATAACTCTCGAATTCGTAACCTTACCCCCGAATCTAGAAATCGGGTTCGTAGACCGGAGTCTTTCTTTTCTTATTTTATGGTTTGCCGATTTTCCTTAAATCGGATGGCGACTCTTTTTACATTTTATTAATTCGTTTTACTATTTAAAATATTCGATTTCTTATACAAAATTAATTTAAGAAAATAATTTAATTCATGTCCAATATTTATCCAAGGAGGGTCCCGAGAGAAACGGGCCAGAAAATGATAAAACCTAGGCGGGTTTTATCATTTTCAACCCAGTTTCTCTTTGGGCTGAGGAGATCAGTGCCCCAACCTGGAATCTGCTAAAACCTAGGCGGGTTTTAGCTAATTCCAGTGGCCCACTGGTTCTCTCTTGGGCCTGGATTTATTAATTGGGCCGGGATTAAATTATTATTAAATAAATTTGTGTAATTACGGATAATTTAAATAATAAAAAATGGGTTTGTAAATAAATAAAGTTTCATCACCCCGAAAATGAATTTCGAAAAATAAAATATCCTTATTTAAGGATTAAGAAAACTTAGTCGGCTCCCGATCGTTTAAGTAGCGTATCGCGGAAAAGGGTCACCTTTTTCCGGGTCCTACATATTGGCGACTTCACTGGGGTCTTAAACTTTAAAAAGAGGGTAAAACTTGAAAAAATCAAATTGATTTGAAAGTGTAAAATGGAGAAGTTAATTTATTTCGCGATTTTATTATTCTTTTAGGCATCCCTTGCTTACCGGGCCACTAATCGGGTCTTTTGACACGTTAGCACAAAGGCGACGGTTTAAGTTACCTAGGATTTCCCTTGAGAGTGGGAGGCCACTACTATGGAGATGAACTCTACATCTTTAAGCATTTGGTCGCTTCTCTCCCGATGTCACACTCCGAGAGCTTCCTTGAAGTTCTTTGAGAAATACCCTAACTGCTTACCTTATGGTATGAAGAACCGGGGTGAAGGCATGCGGTAGGCTATATACCCAACCATAAAAGTCCATGAATTTAGAGCCTTGATTTAGGATACCCTTTCATGTGTATGCTATGTGCTATGTGTATCCCTCCCCTTTTCTTTTCTTTTTGTAAAGAGTCGACCCTAGTTTTGAGGTTTTGTTCTAGTCCATATAAAATTCATTGGGTTAAGGAAATGATTATTTATTAATTAATGTAATTAACTCAAAAGCATTATGGTTAGCCCAAGTGGAAGGGTCCATTTATGTTTGAAAGTTGATCATCTTAATCAATAAATAAAAATTGACTCACCTTTGATGATATTATATGGCCCTTTACGAAATTTTCTTAACAAAGGTCCAAAAAAATTAATTAATCCAACAAAGTTAATCGATAACGTTTTAGACTGCATAATAGTCACTAAGCACGAGTAAATTAATTTATCGATTTAATTAATAAATCCATCATATTTATGGTCGGCCCCTTGTTAGGCCCAACCATATTGGATTTGTCAATTAAACCTATAAATTAATTATAACTCGCTTATTATTGGCTTTATCCGGTCCTTTACATTGTCCGTTTCCCTGAGTAAATAAATAAAGTTTGTTGTATTCTATGTGTAAATTCGTGTTTGTATGTTGGGTCTTCATTAGAGTCGGACCTAATTTTGAGATATTGTTTTAGTCCGCGTAATAATCATTGGGTTGAGAAGAAATAAATTTATAAACTCGATTAATTAACCTTAAATTTTACGGTCGGCCCGGTGGTGGGGCCCATCCATTTTAAAGGTTAATTTTCCTTGTTTATCAATTCATTTTAACTCACCTTTGATGATTTTATTCGGCCCTTCTCAATATTCTCTTACTCATGGTCCAAAGAAAATTGATTAATAATCAAACAAAGTTAGTGTGTGTTGTTCTAGCCCGCGTAATAGTCTCAAGGTTAGAGCAAATAAAATTATAAATTTGATTATTAAGTCTAACAAATCCATGGTCGGCCCGCTGTTAAGCCCATCCACAGTGGAATTAATAATTGAGTTTATAAGTCTGTTTTAACTCGCCTTTTGATGACTTTATTCGGTCCTTTACAAAATCCACTCTCCTTGAGTTAAATAAATAAATGTTTTGGATCGCAAAAAAAAAAAAAGGTGTGTAAATAGAAGTCAAGTTGTCAGTGTGTTCAGCATTATTCTAGTCCGCATAGTAGCCAACATAGCTTGAGCTATCTGAGTTGTTGGGCCAAGTTACGGATTCTCCTTAAAACGGTCGGCCTGTGGATTAGGCCCATCCGAACTGAGAAACACTGACTTGTATCTTTCCAACTTATGTCGACTCGCTATATTTGACTTTATTCGGCCCTTTATAATGCTCTTGTTGTAAAAAGTGTTGTTGTTACTCAAACCTGTTGTTTCCTGAGTCAGTATATAGGTGTCTTACAATAGCCCTCGATGAGTCTTTGTTTTAGAGTCTACATGTGAATGTCTTTCAGTCTTTAGAAAGTCTCATACAAAGGTCTTGTCATATGTGAGTCTTTTCTTAAGTCAATATGTGTATTTTGTTTTTTAAAGTCTAAACCCGGGTCATGGATGAGTCTTTGGGTTAGGTCATAAGTGAGTCTTTTCCTCGGTTAATGTGTTTTTATCTTAGAAAGTCCAGTATAAACCCGGGTCATGGGTGAGTCTTTGGGTTAGGTCATAAGTGAGTCTTTTCCTAGGTTAATGTGTGTTTGTCTCATTTAGCAAGTCCAGTGTAAACCCAGGTCATGGGTGAGTCTTTGTTTTAAAGTCAGGATATGAGTGTCTTTTTCTTTAGAAAGCACCATATAAGGTCCAGGATAAATCTTTGTGTTAGGGTTTGCATGTAAGTGTCTTGCATTCATTAGAAAGCATCATATGAGGTCTAGGATGGGTCTTTGTATTAGTGTCTACATGTAAGTGTCTTGCATTCTTTAGGAGGTCTCGTACAGGTTCGTAGGTCATGTAAACCCATATCATGGGTGAGTCCTTTTCCAGAGTCAACATATGAATGTCCTGCATTATAAAAGTCTCCTATAGGGTCTACATCATGCAAACCCAAGTCATGGATGAGTCGTTAAGTCTCTTTCTTGAGTTACCATGTAAGTGTCTTGCATACTTTAAAAAGTCTCATATAGGTTCATAGGTCATGAAAACCCATGTCATAGGCAAGTCTGTGTCAGGAGTCATCATGTAAGTATATGTCTTTTTATTAAGAAGTCTAGTGTAAACCCATGTCATAGATGAGTCTATTGTCGTGTTGGCATATCATGTAAATATCTGTCTTTTCTTTAGAGTCTAATGTAAGCTCATGTCAAAGTTTAGTCTTTCTGGGTCAGCATGTAGGCATTTGCACTTTTAGAGGTCTCATATAGAATTTAGGACATGTAGACCCATGTCGTGGGTAAGTCTCTTTCTTGAGTCGGCATATAGAGGTCTTGCATCTTAGGAAGTCTCATATAAATCAGTTATCTCTTTTAAACCCATGTCCTGGGTGAGTCTCTCCCAAGTCAACATGTAGGCGTTTTTTTTTTCATTTTAGGAAGTCCATATAGGTTGTTTAGGTCATGCATGCATTGGGATGGTTTTTTTTTTCTTCATTTGTCCAATGTCAGGGTCAAGGTCTAAGTTAACCATAAAGGAAATGTTTGGATGACGAGAATTTCTTCAACTACCATAGATCCCGAGGGAACAACATGGAAAATTGTTAGACTTTGGAGCACATGATCCATTCAGGGAAACTGCCCCTCACCGAAAGCAGCACAGAGGACCAGACATAACATGGATTCCCCATACGAGGACAAGGAGGGCACATCATCAAAGGAGCTTTAGAAGTAGCTATAGTCTTGGTTGTCAAGCATTTCATGCTCAGAGTCTGTTATAGTCAGTTCTTCATTCATTTCTTTGCTCTTGTTGCTATGTGATCAAACAGAATTTCGTGCTTGTGTTTTTTACGTGAGTTGAGAAGTTCTTTCATCTATCCATGATCCGTACAAACCAAGTCTGACAAATTTCATCTTCTCTTATCCCTCCATCTTTGTCATATACCTCGTTTTCATCCTTCAGTTTTCTTGAATCCAGGGTTATAGAGATGAAGAGAGAAATTCAAAAAAAAAAAAGAGAAGTTCAAAAAAAAAGAGTGAAAAACTATAGAGTGACCGGTTTGAAAACCTCATTGAGGCAAACCGGGCAAAAGGAGAGAATGTCATTAGGAAAGACCAAGTCCAATAGTCTCTCGAAAAGTGAACGCTCATCATTGGAAATGTCGCAGCTTAACCAAATGTGTCGAGGACAGGGGGCTTGAACCCTAACTTCATTTCACAACCCATATTACCCTCATCTTTTCATCCAATCCCGACTTACCACCTACCACTCACATCTTTGACCTCTCCATCAAACCTCAACCCTTTTCAAACCCTTAACCAAATCCAAAAGATGTGCAATGACCAAAGGAGAATAGGAGTCAACCCATGAAGGAGTTTGAAGGGAAAAAAAAAAAACCTTAGCCTTGACAAACCTGGTCATTCTCCTCATGACCAATCCATATCTACCCCAAAGTCAAAAGGTGTGTTGTAACTAATGTCATCAGAAAGGCAAACAGGAGTCAATCCCATGGAGTAGAAGCAAAAAAAAAAAAAAATAGAAACAGCAAAAAAAACCAAAAAAAGAGTGAAAAGTGAAAGTAGAAAAAAAAGAGCCACAAAATGGAGTTCAAAAAAAAAAGTTGAGAGGGAAATGAAACAAGAAAAAGGAAGAAAAAAAGGGGTTATAGGAGAATAAGAAGTGAGAACGCGAAAGCAAGAGTCATGCATACCTCAAAAAATCTCGTCTCAAGCCTTCACCTGCATCATCCATACACCTCAGCCTTCTATAACCTTCACAAACCTTTCATCCATCCATAACCTGCATATGAACCCTCAAGCCTTCATAACCATCTTTTTGAACCACTAAGCCTTCCTCGAGGCACTATCCATCAAAGTCGCGCTTAAAGAACTACGACTGGCCTGTTTCCACCTTGGATACGTAGGAAAACCTCTTTGAGGCCCGACCGCTACAAGGAGCATCCTTTGTCCTGAAAATGTTGGTCTTTGAGAGAAGAAAAAAAACAAGAGAGGCTAGCTTGGAATCCCAGGCTAGGAAAAAGGAGAGTGAGAGAATAAGAGAGGTTAGCCTGAAAACTCGTCAGGGCAGGTTAGGCAAAAGGAGAGTGAAAGAATAAGAGAGGCTAGCCTGAAAACCCGTCAGGGCAGTTAGGCAAAAGGAGAGTGAGAGAATAAGAGAGGCTAGCCTGAAAACCCATCAGAGCAGGCTAGGCTAAAGGAGAGTAAACCCTGGATTTCATCATCATCAACCCTCCATCTTCCTTCCGTCAGACTTGGACATCATTCCATAACCATGTTCCAACCTTTTCCCAAGAGATGATGTCTATCCCATTTGACCATATCTTCAAGACACGATCATTCTTGAGTGTCTCCCTATCTCATTCATCAATAAACTCTCATCTACCATCCCTTTCAACCCTTTCTCAAGAGATGATGTCTATCTCATTCGACCATCTCTTCAAGACACGATCATTCTTGAGTGTCTCCCTATACCATTCGTCAATAAAGCCTCATCTACCATCCCTTTTAACCCTTTCTCAAGAGATGATGTCTCTCCCATTTGACCATCTCTTCTCCCCTTCAAGACACGATCATTCTTAAGTGTCTCTACATCCCATTCACCATCGTCCACTGTCTCCTTCCCCAAACACTTCCTAACCAATCCTTTCATCCCATCTCACCCTTCAAGGACTTTTAAGCTCAATTATTAATACAAGTATGAGGCTCTGTGTGGCTTACATGTCAGCAAGAGCAAAAGTCGTTCACATCAGATCAACGGCTAATTGGCAACCGCATGATCATGAACAGACTCAGAAACAAGCTACTCTAAACTGGGGGGGCTCGTGCTACCTTTGTGACATCATTCAGGACATTTATCGGGCATAACTTCAAAGAGGGACACCTACTCCCTATCCTACAAGGTTCTGCATCTTCATTCTCATAGATGTCTGTAACGTGGTTTGTAAGACCTCGGTTTTGTCGTTCTCTCTCAGGGAGCTGGCGGCCTTGGTCATAGAAACTAAGTCAATGGTCGGGATGAGATTGCTAAGGTAAGGACATCGGTTTGAGGGATCAAAACGCAAGAAACAAAGCTAAGGTCGGTCAAGGAATGGAAAATGGGCTTCGGAGGTTTTCGGGATGCAAACGGGGATGAGGAAATGGGATTTGCAACAAGAGAATAACGAGAAGGGGAAATCAAATGGTAACTCCGTTAGAAAATACCCATGGGGCTTCCTCTTTCAAGGATAGTCCGGATTAACTTCCCCAAAGTCCATCGACAGACCCGGGGGAGTTCAAGGAGCGGAATTTCCTAGTTAGTTTCTATTCGCTTTCGTGAACTAGAATACTAACTATCCTAATTCCTACCTTCCAACAAGTGTTGGATGTATTCGAGATGCTTTCGCACCCAAATACATCCCACTTGAGGGAAGGATAGGATTGAGAAATTGATTTCCTAACTAATTACTCACTAAAATTGCTAACCCAAACCTAATCACCCATTCACACCCTTAATTACCCCCTAACCCATAGGGTTTCTAGCAAATAATCATGACACTAACCATGCTAACAACATCCAAACCAAACCTAAACATGATTTCTAACATCAATCAACCACAAACAAGCAAGATAATCAAATAACAAGCAAGAACAATTAAAGAACAAGCAAAATAATTAGCAAAGTAATTAATAAAGGAGTTAAGGGAAGAGAAAACTTATCAAAGTGTTGTAGATGAACAAGAGAAAGCAATAAAAAGATGACCCAACAATCTTTCAATTGTTTGAATCTCTAAATCTTCAATAACAAACACAAATCTCCAAAACCCAAGATTAATCTCTCACTAATCTCTCTCTAAAACTCCTAATTACAAGTTGGGAATTGTCTAAGTCTATCTCCCCTAGATGCCCCTTAGAAATCGTCCACAAGGAGTATATATACAAGTGAAAATCATTGGCCAAAACGCAGCACTTCAAGCCGAAAACACGCGCAGGACATAGAGAGACCGTGGCCACGGTCTCATTCTGTCCAGCGAAATCTGCACGGCGATTTTTTCCTTCGAGAGACCGTGGGCACGGTCTGGAGACCGTGGCCACGGTCTAGAACACCGTGGGTACGGTCTGGGAGACCGTGGGCACGGTCTCACTCGGCCAGCCTCTTCTTTCCTTGGACAAGTCTTGAACCCACCGTGGCTGGGGTCATCATTACCGTGGCCACGGTCTAGCTCGGCTTCAACTTCTTCTGCTCCTGACTTGACTGCGCTGTGGCTGCGGTCATCATGACCGTGGCCACGGTCCAGCTCGGCTTCAAAAGGTCTTCTGAGCGTCTTGACATGTCCGGCCTTTCTGCATTCCTTCGCCTTCGACTCGACCAAGATTCGGGAAATCTCGGGATTCCCAAATTAGTTGCAAAATGGCCCTTTTTACCACATTTTGCATAAAAACTCCGAAATCTACAAAATTACAAAAAACGCATTAAAAGTTATTGAATTAAACTATGAATCCCATTTTAAGATACATTTCCTTGAAATCTTTTTGCCCTCATTCTCAATTTAGGAATCCCGCCAAATTGAGAATATGCATAACCATGGGGGAGGGGATTCCCAAATTACCCCATTCTCAATTTCTTTTAAAATACATAAATACCCTACCTACATTAAATTTATATGTATAATTTCGAGCAATTTGTAATTTTAGTTAATGAAAAACTCTAAGCATATATAAATAAATTATTCTCTCTAACCATAATTCTTCATTCTCACTCCATAATTGTCTTAGTTTTTGTTTTAATCTCATCCCCGCTGGGTTTGGGTACCTGCTAGGGATGGGGATGGGGGAAGATTTTCCCCTCGCAACGGGTAATGGGGTGGGGATAGGGGTGAGGTGCCCGTGCAGGGATGGGGACGGGAAATATACCCCCCACACCCGCCCCGCCCCGTTGCCATCCGTAATTCCATCAAAGAAGGAGCTCCTATGGGTGAAATGGATCTGTGCCAAATACATCCAGGGGACATCGTAGTGGGACTACACCCCATCGTATGATGTTTGCCCGTATTTCAAACACCTTTTTTTCCAAATCAAGGACCTCTTCAACTGGGTTGCACAACCGGGGACAAATGGAGATGGGGAGGAAACAAAACGTGTGAAATTGAATTTTACTTAAGGCTACACATGGAGCCTTGGTGGGCACAACAAGAAGGCCTGGGTTGACATTCCTTTTAATATCCTCACTATTCCATGACATGCGTTAATTACATGGGTCCTCATGCATGGTAAACTCCTTGTCCATGCTAGAACTAAAAGATATCATACATGGGGGAGAGAGAGCCACTGCACTATCTGTGGGGAGGAAGAAGAAACTCTGGATCATCTCTTTGTTGAATGCAGATTTGGGCAGGAGGTCCGTAGCATTATGTGAACTTGGCAGCATTGTGAGGCGTTCCAAACTTACGGCACACTTCAAGGTTGGATTTTGGATCTTGTACACGTGAACAAGACTAGTGGGATAACCCATCTAGTTTATGCCCTCTTTGTAACCTATGTCTATCATATTTAAAGGGAACGCAATACTCTAATCCAAAAGAATAGAGAGGCGACTCCCACGACCATCAACGCGGCTATTAAAGATGGAGTTCGATAGAGTCCTTGTAACTACAAAAGCCAGGAAAAAGATAGTTAGGCTTATTGAAATCTTATTAGTTGTTAGGCCATCCCCCAAGTGTTGTACGCTTCTATTGGTTGGTTATATATATATATATATATATATATATATATATATATATATATATATATATATATATATGCACGCACACACACCCCCTCCCCCAAAATTAGTTAGTTATGATTAAATAACGTAAATCATGGAAGGGAATAAAAAATCAGATCATTCCTTCCCAAAAACAACAGATACTGTCATGTGTTAATGGAGAATCACAGGTACAGTGTGGCAAAGAGTGTTGACATCAAATACCAGTCAGTGTGGTCATGAAGGCAAAGAGTGTAGTCATCAAATATCAGTCAGTGTGATCATCAAAAGGCAAATGATGTGGTCGCAATCTAATACTAGTTAGTGTGGTCATCAAAGGCAAATAGTGTGGTCATCAAATATTAGTTAGTGTGGTTATTAAAGTCAAATAGTGTGGTCAAATCTAATACCAGTCAGTGTGGTAATCAAAATCAAACAGTGTCGTCAAAATCTAATATCATTTATTGTGGTCATCAAAGGCAAATAGTGTAGTCATCAAATACCAGTCAGTGTGGTCATCAAAGTCAAACAGTGTGGTCAAGGCAAAAAGTGAGATAATCAAAATAACAGTCAGTATGGTAATCAAAGATAAATAGTGTGATCAAAATCTACCTTGCAACAAGTTATTTCTCTCTCCAAATCATAGAAACACAAAATCTAATATCAGTCAGTGTGGTCATCAAAATATCAATCAGAGTATTATATTGTGACCACACTCTTTACCCTTTGATGATCACACTGATTGGTATTTGATGACTACACTCTTTGCCTTCATGACCACATTGATTGATATCTGATTTCTACACTCCTTGCATTTGATGGCTACACTGTACCTATGATTCTTCATTGACGCACAACAATATCTGTTGTTTTTAGGAAGGAATAATCTATTTTTTTATTCATTTCCATGATTTACATTATTTCATTCTAACTAACTGATTTTGGAAAGAAATAATAATCTGTAAAACCCCAAAAAAAATGCTAATGTGGTTACCGTTAATTTACCTAACGTGTGTTTTATTATGTTATTTATTTATCTGTTTTCACACGTAGTTTTTAGGACCGCGAGTGAGTTCGTTATCATTTTTAGAGTCTGAAAAATATCAGTTAGGAATTTTTTTGGGCTTTGGGTAGAATTTTATTTGGATCAGCTGTGGAAATTTTATCTGGTTTTGGTTATGATTTCGGGTAAAAATTGTTGGGGAATATAGTATTAACATTAGGGGTATTTTTTATAGTAATTTTGTGATGACATCATCTTGATGACCTTACCCCCCTTATTCTTTTTCTTTCCATTTTCTCATAATTCTATCAAAAACCCTTTCCCAAGTAAATTGAATTAACCGTTTGGATTGCTGCAAAACAAACCTCACTACCCATGCATACCACTCTTGCCCAACCCTAACTCTACACGTGTCCCCTCTTATTTCCCTCTCTCTCTCTCTTTCTCTTTCTCTCTCTCTCTTCCTACAACAATATAGTACATGTTGCTGTTGCTCATGTCCGACTTACAACACCACCATACACCACCACCTCACAAGTTATCAAGTTTTCATAAGTTATTAGGTTATTATTAAGTTTTTATAAGTTGTTATTAAGCATCATATGATTATTATTATTAAATTTTATAAATTATTGTTAAGTTTCGTATTGTTATTATTAAGTTTTTATAAGTTATTAAATTTTGTATTATTATTATTAAGTTTCGTAATATTATTATTAAGTTTCGTAAGTTTCATATTATTATTATTAAATTTCAAGTATTATTAAGTTTTCATATTAAATTGATGTATTATTATAAAGTTTTCATGACTTTATTAAATTTTCATATTATTTTAAAGATTCATATTATTATTATTATTATTATTAGTTTCATGATTTTATTTTAAAGTTTCATATTATTGGTTTCATGTTATTATTTTAAAGTTCCATGTTATTATTATTATTATAAAGTTTCGTATTATTATTATTATTATTATAGAGTTTCATGTAATTGTTTTAAAGTTCATATGATTAGTATTAAAAGTTTCACATTATTAGTATCAAAGATTCATATGTCTTAGTATTAAAGTTTCATATACTTTGGTATTAAAGTTTTATAAAGTTTTCATGTTGTTATGTGGTAATACGAATATTATGTTCCAAAAACCCTACGTAATGTTATTATTAAAGTATTAGTATCGGGTTATGGTTTTAAATGTGTTGTTCTGATTTCATTATTTTACCTTTAGAAAATGTGTGTTGTGATGTTCATGTTTTCTTAATAGTTACGCTCGATACATGGTTAACTAACTTATAAGAAAAGGCTAAGGTTGGGGTATGGTAGGATTCGTGCGTAACTAGCTTTCGTAGAAGTCAAATATTAATTTTAGAAGTTTATATTCGAATTCTAGGTCCGAGCGAGACGACGCGATAGTTAGCTCCCGTGTGTAAGTGTTGCAGTAAAGAGAAGTTGTTTAGGTAATGTTTATGCCCTAATCCCTATTGGATGTTCTTTAACTGTTTTAAGTGTTTTTTTTTTACTGTATTTTGGAACATGCATCCTGAATGGGGACTTTATATTAAACTAGATTGTCTGTTTGTTATGAAAGTTATGCTCCTTGTTTTATAAATTATGGACAGTCCTTTGGCGTTAATGCTAAAAGTGTTGATTTTGGAAACTGGGTTGGGTTTTATTTGAAGTCTGACGTCTGATAATTCATAAGATACTAATAATCAAAGTGAAACCATAAGTGGGTTGCAGGTAACGACCCGAAGACCAGGATTTGTTCCTGCAGGGGAGTTATCAAGAGATCGGGGAGTCCCGATATATTTCTGAGATTGTGCATACATCTGATTCTATTTCTGGGACTGGCCATCCATTCTGATTCTGAGGATCTGAGATCCTGTTCTGATTTTGAGTTCTAATATTCTGGGTATAGGCAAATCTCGTCCGCATATTAAAATTCTGATTGTTTTCTGAGGAAAGGATTACTCTTTTTCTGATTTCTGGTTTCTGATTACACTGTTCTGATTTCTGATTTTTGATTTCTGATTTCTGATTTCTGTTTTCTGATGTCTGATTCTGATATTGAAAAGTTAGTTGAATTTTCTGGAACGTTGTGTTTTTCTGAGTTGAAAGTCGGTACTGTTGGTTTATAAGTTTTGTTATTTCTGAACACTGGTTACTTCTGGGTTGGGATTCAAATGAGTTGCGAAAGGGTTTGACTTGTTCCCCTCCCCTAAATGAATTGAAATGAACTTTGAACTGTTTTGACAGTTAGAGGTAGACATTATTGAGGTTTCCCCCCCCCCCCCCCCCATGTTGTGAATGTTTTGTTTTTAGGTGAAGATCAGTTATGTGATGGGGATGGGCAATAGAAGTGAGGACGTTGGAGTTGGACGTTTTGTAAATAAAGTTTAGTTTATGTTCAGACTTGAAGTTTAGTTAATATTGAGTTTATGTTGTTCTAGAATTCGAAGTTCGTTTCATTTGTTAAAATCAAAGTAAACAGTTATCGCTTGTTGTTAGTTTTCCTTTCTTGCCTTGTATCTCTTCGGAGGTACGACAGTAATGCCCAAGTTAATAAAAAGAAAAAAAAAGGAGTCTTCCGCTGTTAACGTTAGTCTGACCTTGACGTTTTCAATTTCCGGGGCATTACATAATCTGATTTTTTTTTTATTCATATCCATGATTTACGTTATTTCATCCTAACTAACTGATTTTTGTAGTTTTTTAAAACCCAAAACCATTAATTGTTTTCAATGAAGGTTTTTAATTGAATATGCACATGTAGCAAAGTTTTAATACCATCCATCGGATCAGATTTATACGTCCCAGATTGTTTGTTCCTACCTTCCTATCGAATCTTTCTTTCTACTGAACCTGCTTCTATATATATATATATATATATATATATATATATATATATATATATATATATAGAGAGAGAGAGAGAGAGAGAGAGAAAGAGAGAGAGAGAGAGACACAATTATTCAATATCGGTTCAACATTAGAAATATTTAGAACGGTATTTCTCATCATATTTCTCATTTACATAAAGTTTTCTTTTGCTCTAAACTCTGTTCCAAAATTTTATCCTCATGTAGACAAGAAAAAAAAAATTAAGTGATATAAGATGTAAAATACTAAAGTATGTAGATATTATAAAAATTAAAATTTCTCTTTTGCGCGAAAGTTTTGTGTCCTAAGAATTTGAACCACCCTGATCTTATCTCATCATGTACACTCCATCTTCATATTTAAGTTGTATATATATGTCCTCTTCATCCTCCATCATCTCTACAAAATATGTACCCCATGTTGTCCCATACGTGTGGATAATATTGTCAGCAACATGACAACAAAATAAAAAAAAAATTCTTTTTCTCTTTTTTTTCATGGGAAATCAGTGACTGAAAATTTACTGACTGTCCTAAATTTTGTGAAAATTAACTATGAATAAATCAAATTAAAATGTCCCGTTATGATTTAAATATTGATAAGATCGAACAATAATTTCTAAATCAATGAGGTGATTAAAAAAATATTCTAAATCAATGAGAAAATAATACTGTGTTTAGCAGGGAAATTTATTCATATTAGCCCAGTAAATTTTGTTTTATATCTCATTGCATTACAAATACGTTCATTTTAGTTGACGACGTGCCTAACATTTGTGTGTGTGTAATGAAAGACGTTTCATTCAATGCCCATCAAATGACAGTGTACATGATTCCTGCGTATATGTGGAGCAAGGCAAGACAGTTAGAAAATGAAATAAATAAATGGGATTAATATATTATTATACTGGCCTTGTGAACTTTTGATTTTATCTCTACTGATAAAGAAAAAAAAAAGAAAAAGAAATAAAGCATATCCCTATTGACTTTTTGTTCCCATTCATCCAGTTTGGTGGATGGCAAATTCTTGACTATGCATTGTTTGTAGTACATATCTTCGGGGGCGGATCCAATATGGGTTCACGTGGGGTCATATAACTCCGCTTATAAAAAAAATTTAAAAAAATTTTAGCTTTTATAAATAAAACTGAGTAAAAAGTATAACTGTTATAAGTTACATCTAGGAATCAGAATAGCCGGAGTAGCAGAGTGGCGCGCGGTGGAAACTAATTGCAGGGAGGTCGCGTATTCTCTCACAAACCTACTACAAGCTCAATTTTTTGGTTTTAAACGCAAATTTTGCACAAACCTACTGTTTTAAACGACTGTCCAGCTGCCGTTATTCTCGGTTCTCACATTCTGACGCAGTCACGCACATACACCGCTAGCAGCCACCTCAATTCCTACCACCACCACCGGGTTCACTGTTCTCTCAGCCGGTCATCACATTATGGAATATTTTCAAGTCATGACACCTCATCGTGGACAACTAGACCTGTCAATTCGGTCAGGCAGACGAGTTTCGGGTCGATCATATATCGAGCTCAGGTAAATACGGGTCGGATGTATTTCGGGTTTGGGTAAATACAGGCGGTGTATTCCGGTTTCGGGTCAACCCAACGGGTTTTGATTGCGACCTTTTTCCGTTTTTTCTTTTTTTATAAAATATACATAATAAAATATGATTATCTTCTAGTATAGATAGATTATTTTAACTATTTTAACTTAAATTAGAGAAATAACAAATAAAAGTGTTACGCTTATAGTTTAATAGTTAAAAATTCCAATGAAAAGTCAAAAATTTTAATAAAATTGAACTTAAAAAGTTAATTTTTCGGGTCAAACGGGCGGGTCAGATTTAACCCGCCAATTTCCGGGTTCGGTATATTTCGGGTTTAGTTGAAAAAAACGTGTTCAAAACCCAGAAATTTCGGGCGGGTTCGGGTCGTGTTATCGGGTCGAGTCAAAAATTAGCAAGTCTAAGCACAACTACCCAAAAGAAAATAATATTGTAAATTTTCTAGTTTATCGTTTTGATTTTTTTATGTTTGACTTTGAACCCGATTAATTTCATTTCTGGATTCGTCATTGCCTATCTTAGCTATCCGCCCTTTAAAGAGTAAACTTTTTGAAAGCAATTTATCAATTTCTATTGCAAAATTTTCCCTGCAAATTTATTAATTTATCTAAAATTTTATCGTAAATTTATTATCATTATTATAAAACTCATGGATATATGCAAATTTATGAAGTTATTTCAAAGTTCGTCCCTTTAAAAATGATCATATTACACATGAAGGACCTACTAAGATCTCCAAAATGTAGATTATGACTTAGGTTATTCATAGTTTAGAGCACACTATAATTTTTTTTTTTTTTTCAATTATACACCAACAACAACAACAATAACAACAATCTCCCTAGCTAAGCACATGTATGCACTGTCCAAGGACCCAAATGTAAGCAATCTCACCCTCATAAACTATAATCCATGAATAAGGAGAGTTGGTGTCATTGAGTCAGAGATCTTTTTATAAATAATATTAATATATGATGTTTTAAACTTGTTTTTATTTAAATCAACCATAAATATCATTACAACCATCGTTCATTCGTTTTTTCTTTAAAAAAAAACGCATATCCAAATCATCCATGGCTAACATTGCTTCATAATAATTCATAATTAATTATTTAATATTATTATCATTAGCACCCACTTACTGTGAAAAATAAAAATACTTTTTTTTAGCCAAATCAAATAGACATATAATAAGAGCAAATCAATAACTTACGTTCAAAAGTTTTATATTTTTTGTTCCAAAAGAAAATATTTTATATTTTCAATTAATCAGACAAATATTATACAAAATGTTCCTATAAAAACCTTGGTTAGACTGTGTATCTATCATTCAATATTTAGCATAAATAGTCATAGTCATTACAATAATTTCACAAGTATGGACTATCTTATCAAAATCACAATATTTTAGGCCCCATTCTTTTATACGGTACCGCTGCAGTGCGGTAAGTTGTGGTGTGGTAGACTGTGGTAAGTTGCGGTTAGTTGTGGTAAGTTGTGGTGGAAATAATAAATTGATGTAAAATTTTTGAAATTTATTAGGAAGGTAAATGGTAAGTTGTGGTGGATTGTGGTGGATTGTGGTGAATTGCGGTAACTTGCGATACTGTATAAAAGAATGGGGCTTAGGCACCGTTCTTTTATATATGCAGTTAATTTGCGGTGCGGTAAGTTGCGGTAGATTGCGGTAACCCTTTAAAATATATCCATATAAGTTCTTCTTAAGACGATTGATCCAAGATGCTCACACTATGATAAAGTCTTCATCAATAGTAAAGTTCTGGTTTACTAGAGTATGTGCTTTAATTCGGATAGTTGCGTAGAACAACCCAGAAAATAAGGATGATATCCTTTTCAACACACATGTTTCATAAAGCAATTTTCATAATATATAAATACTAGTTGTCTCGACATGGTATTATTTCCCACGTATATCTTTGAAACTTAATTAGTAAGTTCCTTTGAGAATAACTTGGTGGAGAGAACTACGTCCACAATATGAAAATTAGTTACACCAAGTAATATTATATGCGCTCTTCTGGAGCCTTTAATCAAAATAGAGTGTCATATATATAATGTTAATATTTGCTTCCCTCATCAATGGACAAGAAGTAATTTATTATCACTAAAAATGTGTGTTGTTCTGGTATCTGCAGGGCACGTATCTATCACCTCATTTATTCATGTTCCAATCAAGTAAGTATGCATGAAATTCACTTCAAGATAAAAAAAAAAATATAACATCAATGCATATAAAGCATATAGTGGAAGTGCTTTAATCACTTATTCATAAAAAGAAACTCCACTTCAAAAACATATACATGACTCTTGAAAGTTAAAAACTCCATAGTGAACATGCATTAATCATTGATATCGATCGAGATCATTGATTACTTTCAAAGCATGCGTATGAGCATAATGAATAATCACATGAATATCATTAAATTCTCACAAAGATATATTCCACCCATATGCTCATATAGTATCACAATTAAATATCCAATACACACTATAATTTGTATTATGTTTAGGAAACAAAGTTCATGCATATTTGGTCAATCAATAACAATGCACTTTGTGGTTATACATTACAAAACAAGCAGTCTTGTTCACGATACTGGAAAATACTTAATAATTCAATATGATCAACCAATTTCAATAAACCATTTATATCGTACAGTCTTAGACAAATGAGAACACATTACTCGCATTTTGTATGCATAACATTTACAATAAGGTGCATACATATCAGATCATATGAATATTCATGAAATAGTAGAAACTCATAATAATCCATAATTATGTACATATCAACAAGATAATATTTTCGTGAACCCAATAATCAATGCTATATTTGGTCACCATGCATATAATCAATTTTCTAGCAAGGATGTCAAATTTATAATGCCTCAACCTAGTTTCCCCCGAGCAAATCTTCATGATCAAATCAAGTTCACAGTTAACACTTAAGTAACCAAAGTTAGAATAGTTTAATTATCCTAGACAAAGTTCAATGGCAACAAACAAAGGGGTTGAAGAATAATTGAAATAAAACAATTGCTAAAGTTTTTGAACAATGTCAAGAGGGAGATCTAAGAAGTAGCGATTTGAAACAATGTACTCAACATAAACAATAATATCACTTACTATCAAAAGTTTATAAAATAAATAAGAGATTATGACGTACAACAGGTACGTGCAGTTTCCATTTCTTCGTTAACAATACAATTCTCACTTTTTTATCATTCATGCTCTTCGATTCTGTGTTCCTACTCCTAGTAGGGATATCATTTTTTAAAAAAAAAAAATTAACATGACTACGACCACAACTGTGTCGACTGTCACGGCTACTGGCGTGACCTTTGTTATGCTTATGATTCTTGAGTTTATATCCAACTACATTCACTTCAGGGAATAGGACAAAACCATTTGAGGGTTCTAATGTTCCCATAGGTCATTATTAATAAAATTATGTACAGTTCTCATCTAAACATTAAACTCCACACTTGTAACAAAATGTTAAATTTAACCGACGATATAAACTTTATCAACCTCGTCCTCACATATACTATCATCGCCTATCCTTATGCCAATTAACAACTCTATACTCTAATTGGCAGGAAAAGAAACCTCTGGTTCACTAACGAGATTATATAGAGCTTTAATGATTGGAGTGAACCTCTGGTTCACTACTAATACGTGTAATCAACGGAAACAAAATTCAATATTAGTGGCAGGATGAACTTTTGGTTCACCAATGAGATATGTAATCCCTTTTTTTTTAATATCAGAGTGAACTTCTTGTTACTTAATAAAACTAGATAAAATTCTTAACATTAGAGTGAACTTCAGGTTCACTAGTGAAATAAGACAAAATTTTTATTATTGGATAAGACTTCTCGTTAATTAATAAAATAACATTGTCAATATTAGAGCGAACTTCTAGTTCACTCATAAGATAAAACTGTTGACATACGAGTAAACTTTTAGTTCACTTAATGAAATAAGGTAAAATTCTTACTATTTCAGTGAACTTCCAGTTCATTGATAAGATTAAATGAAATATTCGTAACTAGATTGAATTTATGATTCACTAATGAAATCAAACAATATTGTCAAATGTAAGGTGAACTTCTGGTCAACGATAAGATAAAATTTGTGATCTACAATTGAACATCTGCTTCACTTGATGAAATAATATAAAATTCTGACTAATGAAGTGAACTTCTGGTTCACTAGTACAATAAAATAAACTTCGTATTATTGGGACGAACTTCTGGTTCATTAATGAAAACACATAAAATATTATACGTAAAGATTATAAATTAGTACATAACAATTTGACAACAAAGTTGTTCATAAATATAAATTATACAAATTTAATATTATCAGAAGCGTGAACTTGTGGTTCACCAAGAAGATTATACAAATTTCAATATCATAGTGAACTTCTGGCCACTAATGAAAAATAAATTTTTTATTATCGGGGTGAACTTCTGGTTCACTACTAGTATTTACACTCCTTCAAATGAGAATGACAATCTTAATATTAGTGATGGGGTGAACTTCTTACTTCCAATTGCTGCTTGGCATTGCTATCGCTGTAGAAGGATTTAGATTTTGATCTCATAAATTACTTTTAATTCTACATTCTTGATCCTTGTCTCTTTATCAAAACTCAAAAACCCTAAACCCTTATAGAATATTTAAAAAAAAAAAAGAATAGTAGAGTCTGGTGCTGATAACGTGTTATAAAACAATAAATATATAAATACAATATAGAGAGAATAATAGAGAAGAACAATAGAGACAAGAGAAATTGAGAGAGGAGAATGAGATGATCTTATTCATAACCCACATGGGGTATTTATACTAGTTACATAGCAAGAGTCCTATACAGTATAGACTTCATATGAAAATAGAATCATCATATATTATATCATCCTAACTGAAAAGATACTCAATAGATATCTGATTGATAGATGAACATTCACAAATATATTATTTCATAACACATTGCTTATTATATGTAACTTATAATATTCTCCATAAATTATTATAATATTATTAGCAAATAGAGATTTGTTATTGACGACCTTATTATATATATATATATGTGTGTGTGTGTGAATAGATTGTGTACATTATATTCTAAGACTTCATTCCTTAATTAATCTATCATGGATGAATATGATATAAATTGTATCTTGCTATTCATTTTTTGGGTCATGATAATTTTTTTTTTATTTTTCAATAATTTTGTTAGAGTTTAATTGGTGTATATAATTGGTTTGCTCATTTAATTTCTTTTGCAGGCGAATTGTATCCAAAATAATTGAGTAAATATATAGGAATACCTATATCTTGAAAAAAAATATTATAAAAGCAAATAAATTAAATGTTTTCATAAAATATGTAATTTAATTGCGTCTTGTGTGATGAATGGGTCTAAAGACTAGTTTTATATTATAACTCATTTTAACTTTTGGATAATCAATGGTCAAATTTAATTAAATGGACAAATATTTTGAAACAAGATAATACTTCACAATTTTAACTTGTAGTTTTCAATTGTTTCTCCATTTCTATCCAAAAAAAAAAAAAGGTTTCCACATAATTATTGGATAGTCACTGAGTTGTTGTCAATGTCGTACTCAGGCTTGAGAAATTCAAATCTAAGAAATGTAGACCTTTATTAGTAAATAAAATGGATATTCTTACTGTGTTTATTTTATTTTAAATCTAAGAAATGTCGTACATAAATATTGGAAAGTGTTTTTGAAGGTGTTTTTTTTACTATCCGCCGTCGTCTTTGAACTTATAAGCCTTTTGGCTCTCAATAATCGAAAAAAATAAAATGGATATTAAAGATTTTCCACTGAATAGCATTTAGCATTAGTATCAGCATCTTCTGCTGTCACGGAACTGTCTACAAGCTAACAAGCCTCAATGCCACCAAGAATACACAACAACTGAAACCATGTATACCGCGCACACGCTACTGCACATCAAATGCTATTGCTACGTTCAAATGGTTGGTTATTCAACAATTTCCTTTGACACACAATAGAAAACCCAGTTTAATGGCTCAACACTTCTACAAACTCTTGCTACATCTAAATACAGCATTTCCCCCTGTACTCACTGTTTTCTTTTCTTTTTTTTTTTTCTTTTTTTTTTTTTTAGAACGCCTCTATTTCTTTTCTTCTAACTCTCTTTTGTGTTTTCATTTTCTTTTTCCTGCTTTTCAAACATCCTTTTTCTAGTTTTCTCCCCTTCCCTTTCCCTTTCTCTTTTCAAATATGTACAGGCTTTGGCACTTTGAAATTTAGAGAAGAAAAAATGTTGGGAAGGGTGAGGTTGAAGCAAGGTGAGCGGGGCCCTATATTTCAGGTCTCAACAATCCTGGGTCCTCTATACTGGGATCCCATGACCACCAGGTCGCTAGGGCTGTCTCTCTCTTGTAGCCATGCTAAACTTTCCCTCTCATCCTCCGACACAGATATCCCATCACCTGCAATTTACAAACGGAATTGCATCAGCTACACACGGTAAAACACAAAAGCCATCCACACAACCAACTCTTCTCAAATAATAGATACATGTCTCTTTCTATCCACATTATTATCACAATCACCAATAATTTGCAAAAAAGTAATTAAGAGTGTATCTTTCATGTTATTTCAGTATCTCAAAATTCATGAGGAACAAGACGACAACTAGTGGCTTCAAGCAATAAACTAAACAGAAGATAATGGATTCAGGCATGGAGTGACTAAATAACAAAGAACTAGTTAGTTAAACAGCAACAGACAATTATTCGTTCCTGTGCTCACAAATTTGCGAATATAGAAACCAAAAATAAATAAAGCAGAACATATTCTTTGACTTGACCCAACACCAATTTATTAGTTGATTAGATAGAATATTTTGGGAGTGACTACAAATTCGTACAATGTCCGCATCATACAGAATTTGGGAGGCGGGCATGAAAAGAAAAGAGAAATGATAGTACCTGAGAAACGGTGGAAAGGGTGGTCAAGGTAGTATGTACAATGGCGGCCATCAGGATCAGAGTAAGGTGGGCCCAGAACATCGAGGACAGCGCAAGCAGTGACGGCTGTGAAGCAATGCATATTACCACCAGAAGCTGGGTATAGGATTGAAGTGTTGCATGGGGCTACCAACTCTGCGTTCACTTTCAACTTTGCCAACCGAGCTGGCCCTCCTCCATCTGTCCAACCACCACTCACCCATATCACCTTTATTACCTTTATTCTGTCTATCTATATATATATATATATATATATATATATATATATGGATTCTCCTTCCATGCACTACACCCAACGCTACGTTTACCCTGTACTACACTACATATTAACCAAATGGAACACCATACCTCCATATCCATCGTCTTTGTTTTTTTTTTTTTACCACCACTTTTTCTTCAGGGGAGACTCGAGGGATTGAATAAATAAGATAACACATACAATATATTTTTATATATTTAAAGGCCCCTACAATAATAATAATAATAATAATAATAACAATGAAGAGACCTACATACGTAGTAGCAAAGTAAGTTGAGCTCAGGTTCAGGTTATGTTGATTGTTCAAGTCAATGTATTTTGGGATTGGACTGGTCTGATCAAGCGAATTCAAATTTGGATAAATTCAGTTGCCCTTTTTAGGGTATTATTGGTCACATGTTGTCCAAGTTGGGCATCTGCTCATCTTTTAACTTGGAGAATAGGCCAGTCAAATTCAGGCAACACCGCAACAGGTTGTTTTATGGTGATGAAATTTCCAGCTCAGATCAACAAGAGGTAGTCAGCTAATTCAACAAGCAACTAAAGACGTTTAGAACAATCTGAATCAATGCAGCAGCAATACCTGAAATGACGGTCCCAGGTGCTTCATCTGCCCAATCATACGATTTTATATGCATAGTCCCAAATAAAAGTTTGCTGAACACAGTCATTCCAGGATGGTTATGAAGAGGCAGTACCCCAGAAGGTGGCAAGCAGAAGATGCCCATCTGCATGCAGTAAAACAGATTGTGCCCATACAATTAAAACCATGGTCTTCTTCTGTTAGCTGAAATATCTACACTACAGCAAAGAAACTTACGGAGAAGGTGGGGCACTCATAAAGGTGCAGATAAGTGATGATTGGAAGTTGTCCATTAAGAGTTGATCGAAAATAAGGCATATCTGGGCTCAGGCCAACATCAGCTGGACTCAAGTTATCTGCACAAATTAAACCAACCATAACATTGCATCAGTATGTGAAATTAACCGTGATATCAACTCACGTATGCACACATAATAAATATACTATAGCTCTACATCCTATCCAAAGTCACTACAAGTACCGGCCATATGATCATCAAATAAAATTACATCTACCTTGAAGCACACAACAAATTGCAGAAGCCTTGCTTTCTAACATCAAGTACAAATGTGCATTGGTTAAAATACATGTTTAAAATCCCAAGTAGCAACAGAAAATCATGCTCCTACATCCATATCAAAATGCATTTTGAAAGAACATGTCTTAAGTGAGATGGTATGATCACTTATTACAGGACCCAAAAAAGAAAAAAAAAAAAAAGGAGTTGTTGCACAACGCAAACAGCCGAATCAAAAGTGGGATGGTCTCACCAAAGCACATCAGCTTTAATTTGTGTTTTTTTTTTTCCTCATTTGAGAAATAGCGATAATCGATTCTAAATCAACAACAACCTTGATTCAAGTAAGGCACGACTCAATGACCACACACATCGTAAATTGCTAGATTAAAGAATGAAGCCTTAGGCAATGCTCAAAGAAAAAGAAACATCAAATCATTCAACATATGGGGACCGCATAAAGTATGAGCTATTAAAATCCTAGACATTGTTATTACTTGAAACAAAAGGTAGCAGTATTGCGGTCGGAATTTTCCGCATTAGGTAAAGTACCAATTTGCCCCCAATGACAACTATCATCTCTACAAAAATGGCATACATTATTCAGGAGCATGTCAAAATCCCAAGCTTTCAATTTGGAGTTTTTTTCATTTGTGATATAAAATGCATTACCATGCCCCTTTTTCATAGAAGCAAAATTGAGAATTACACTCCCATATATATTATATATATACATCATTTTCTTAATCCCTGGTCAAATAAGAAAGTGACATCAGCTACATTTCAACAATCAACATCCCACACGCATCTAGAAGCAACATTACCCAACCAAAACTCAAAACCATCATCACTCATCACATCACTATTCATCAGGCAATAAGACTCATTAGATACCCCCAGAATTCACTGAATTGAACCTAAATTAGACAAAAATGTCAACCATCAAACGATAAAACAGCAGAAATATCATACCCAAAATGGAGCGCAAGCGTTCAACATCATCAGGCGGGGGGATAAACCCTGTTCCACCATTGGCGAAAATCTCCCTA
The DNA here is from genome assembly GCA_029582165.1 of Portulaca oleracea. Lineage (NCBI taxonomy): Eukaryota > Viridiplantae > Streptophyta > Magnoliopsida > Caryophyllales > Portulacaceae > Portulaca > Portulaca oleracea. The sequence continues at coordinate 12,223,911 of CM055892.1, forward strand.
CAAGCTTCAAAAAGGGTCTGAATTGGCATCTGTTTTCGCTGTCGTCGCTTGTTCCTTTTGGCTGATTTGCTGTTGTTCGTCGTTGTTTGGCTATTCAAACCGGTGATCAATCCCTTCCCCTTGCGTCTCGCGGCAATGCTAGGCTCAATTCCCATGAAATTTGAAGGCAAAAACCCCAAATGGGCACTCCAAGAATCCCTCCAAAATTACAAATTCCGGTCTGGGTAACTAAAAACAGAGCAGATTTTAGTCAGAAAACAAAAACCCAGACAGAAATTTGCCTAATTTTGGAAAGGATATCGGGAGAACCCCTAGTAGAAGGTGAAAGCGAAAAGACAGAGGGGAGGGAGTTGAGCCTTTTTAAAAAAAAAAATTGGAAGGGTATAAGAAGTTTGTAGGGGGTTTGTATGCTATGAGATGATGATGAGGATAATAGAGTAGAAGGTGAAAGGTAAAAGAAAGGGCATTTGGGATGTGAAAATGAAGAAGAGGAGAAGAATTGGCGCTGTAGAGGGGAAAGTTTGGTGAGGAGAGAGGGTATAAAAGGGGAGGGGACATTGATGAGAAAGGAGGGGAGAAGGAGGGGAGGGGAGGGGAGGGGAGGGGTTAGGGTTAGATGAAGAAGGAAAAACAGTTGGTTTCTCGATACACCAAAAACCGTGGGCGACTCCTACATGACATTCCAGTGGGCTGTTCTAATACCGGACTTTTGAAAATTCAAGTTTTATTATAATATTACTACTCCCTACTAAATTACTAATTGTAAAACGCTTAAACCCCAACTAATTGGCTTAACTAAAACAATATGAAAACTAATCTCCCATTACCCAAATTATGGTATGCTTCAATCAACCTAGGGGCAGTAAAATACTAAAATAACAATAAACAACTCAATTGTAGTTTTCTCTTTTTTTTTTCTACAATTTTAAAATACTTTTTTTTACCAGCATCTCTATTAACTGGCTATTTAATCTCCTAGCGACCATATTTTTTATAAGTTTCACAATTTTGAAATTAATTAGGGACTTTTATACCATTCCAAAACAAAATTAACCATTTACATCTTTCCTTATTCTTTATTATTAGAAATTAACTTTTCTCTTATCATTTTATTTGGAAAATAGATTGTGTGAAATGTGGTAAGATAATGATATTTTATTTAGAATCTCAAATTGAACTCAGTCTATTGTAGTGGTAGGATGATTTCCACTACGAATTCAAAATACTTGAATGTCATTGTTCACGCTCTCACACACATGCCCAGTTTGGCAAACGATTGTTGCTTGTTAGCTTTTGTATTGGTTATTTACTATTAATTGTTTGGATTGACTTTTTGATAAAGTTACTTGTTTCTGAAAAAAATATTTGTTGAAATTTCATTTATACCTCTTTATAAATAATACTTTTAGGATGACAGATGTGTAAATTTAGACGATTTTTGAATTAAACAGTCTATTTGACACCCTAATAAGCCAACTCCATTCAGTCTCCATGTATTATAGCTTATCTTCTTCTTGCTAAATCCTATTGTACCTACTCCCTTTCTGTCACCCTTTTCCTCATCTTCCTTATGATCACGAGATAATTATAAAGATTCAATATTTATTTTATTTTTGTTGTAAAATGTATGCGATTCGAATCGTATTACGTTAGATAAAGTCAAAAGTAGGCTCCACAATTAAGCTTGGGCAACGGGCCAGCTCGGCCCGGATTCGTGTCGACTCATAAACGGGTCGAGCTGAGTCTTTTTTAAAGGGGCCATAGTGGACGGGGTCTGAGCGGACCAGGGTGGGCTTGGGCATACAAAAGGTGTGTTGTATGTAAGTCTTCGCCATTGTCAAAATTACCTATTGCATTCGTCATTTGAAACGCACGCGATCTTGCAATTGAGATTTGGGCATACTGCTTGATACTTGTCCAATCCCTTAACGTTTCAATATTTTTATAATGTACACAATTTTTCAACATTTAAAGGAAAGTGGACAATGCTTTTAAAAATTCATATAAAATTTCAAAGTAAATTTGAACAAAAAAATATAGTCTGCACATTTGCTGAACAACCCATAATTGTAAATGGAGGCATAGGGATCGAGACCTCAATATCTAGTCGAGGGCTTCACCGGTAACAACTTGCCTAAGTCCATTAACACCCCGTTGGGCTGTCTCACCGTGGGGGACTCGGGAGTGTAGAGAGAGAGGGAAGAGTGAAAGTAACCCAATAACATTCCGACCAGCGACAAAAGCCCTCTTAGTTCCACCCAAGCCCATTAATAGCCCGCGGGGGCCGCAACTCTTTATAAACGGCATACCCTCTATTTTCCCCACCCGTTCTATCATCTAATCAGGTAGAGCTCGTCATCTATGATTCGCTCATTAAATCCCAATGGGCACTAGCCCATTTGCCAAGGATTAATCCAAAATCTAAATGAGACCCTAAAAACATGTTTTTTCTTGCTATTAGAATTACTATATTTCTTTATACTCATATATACTAAACAAAGTCCAATCAACTCATCTAAGCCCCTAAAGAACGACAATGTTCAACTGTTGTAGACTCAATCCCATGTCGAACATTCTTTTTAACAAACCATGTGCATTAAAAGGAAAAAGATAAGGTTGCAAAGAGGGAATGACCAACGGAATTTATGAGAAGGAAGGAGGAGTAGATAGTATGGACAACCAAGAAGTCTGTAGTGACAAATCATTTTCAATTTCAACAAGGATTTTCATCAAAAATAGTCCCTAAAATTTATTTCAACAAAGTAATAGATACTAAAAAAAATATTTTTAAAATTTGGAGCTTTGATATTAGATAATAATTTCTCTACAAATATAGAAATTCTATTGGTGTCTTCTGAATAAAATTGTACAAAACTAAATATTATTATCATTCATCGGATAAATTTTAGAATTTCATTATTGATCTCCTTTATTTAGTTGCGAGTACATTAAATAATTAAAAGTTGTATAAGTTTCTGCCAATGTTTTCATAAAAATGATAAATACAATATTTTATTTACTAAAGACTATTTACTTTTAGATAATTTATATTTAAATTTATTTACTCAACTCACAGAATTTATTTAAAAAATAAAATAAATAAGTGATAGGATATTACCTAATTTCACTACTTGACTTACACATTCCATACACGTAAGAAAAGAAGGTTTAAATAAGAATAAGTAGAATTTTAGTTATCATCCCAAAGAACAAGACCTAACTATTGAGTATTTCATCATCTTTTCCCATTGTTTTACCAACAAGAAATTATATAAAGAATGTTTTATATAAAAATAAGTAAAATCAACTCATTTCCGAAAAAATATGATTTATAGACAAATTAAAATATATTACTTGGAGTTTGGCCTTCTTTTCACGCCCCAAAACCAAAAAAGAATGATCATTTGGCATGAATTTCAGGAGAAGGAAAAGGAAAGGAACGAGGAATCTGGTTTTCATACATCAGATTTCACCGGTCAGGTTTTTCTTATCCAAAAAATCCACTTGCTAATGCCCATTACTATTTGCAGTGCCAAAAAATGAAAATTGTAAAACTCAACTCTCATCTATTTTCTTTTGTTTTTATTTTCCTTTTTGATGGCATCAATGATGTTATTGTTGGATGCTTTAAGTTTTCATTATGGAAATCTTTTCACCCCATTGGAACATGATTTTTGTTTGGAAAATGACCTTGTGGCTGTTTGCTTAGCCATGTTCTCGCGAGGATTGGTAAAGTTTTATAAATTAAGGTATGATAAATTAGGATAAATGTTGGTGACTTTTAACTAAAAAAAGGGTTAAATCATGTAATATGTAAATTAAATGTGTTTTACGTAATTTGTGAATATTAAAAAATAAATTTGAATATTGCAAAAATACAAAAATTTGAATTTGAGCAAATCAGAATAACTTTTAATATATTTTCATTTTGTGATTTTTTTCTAAAAATTTGGCAAACATAAGTTTAAAAAATAAAAATTACAAAATACAAAAAATTCCAAAAAATTGAAATATAGATAATTTAAAATTGAAAAATAAGTTATAAAATAAAAATTAGAAATATACCCGAAAAATAAATTTCGAAATCTAAGAACCCTACTTGACGCCAACCACCACCACTGGCACCACCCACCCACGCCCGACCACCACCTCGCAACCACCACCACTAGTTGACAACCATCCCTAAACCACCGCCACTAGTCGACACAAATAACCTCACAACCCAAATCTGAATAACCACTCCTTTCGTCACGACCATTAACAGTTGACGACCGTCCACCAATGTTCAACTACAATTACAAAATGACCACCGCCTGAGTTGTTCCTATGTCAACTCCTTTGTCAAACCCTAAGTCATGACCCATCATCACCAGTCAAAAACCCTAGATCCAATCCACTTCGAAATTGCCTGAATAAACTAAGCCTAGAGCCACGCTCCACTGTTACCAACGCTTGAACTAAACCGCCACTACTAATTAATCCATCCATAGTCTATACTGACAATTTTTCCATCCGTTTTTCATTTGAAAATTGTTGTAAACCATTACCAATCATTTTTCCAACTATCTTTCATAGTAGGAAAAATGTTGGTAGGAAAATATGTCCAACCATTTTAGTAAAAAAGTGATTGGTAATTTCCAACCATTTTACACACCTAAAATTATGGTTGGAATACCAACCATTTAAAAAGTGGTTGGAATTCTGGCCATTTCACCAACCATTTTAGACACCATATTTAGTGATTATTTACCACCCGTTTTGAAAAACAATTGGAAATTTCCAACCATTTAAAAAAGGTTAGAAATCTAACAAAAATCTAAAACTACATGGTTTCCATCCACTTTTAAAAACAGTCAGTAATCTATAAAAATCATCGATCATATTTTATTGCAAATTAAATAAAAATCTAATTTTGATCAGAACAAAATATAGGATCATCATATTCATATATTTAATCTTTGTTCAAAAAATGTTCATATATTGAAGTCCACAAACAAAATAAGCAAGCATATATCCTATTTTCATGAATCTTACACTCGTAAACATCAATCCAAACTTACCATCTCTCAAGCGAGCTTTAGCCTGTGATTGAGTCGAATCATCGCTATCCTGACTATCATTACCTTACATCTAAATGATGTCATAGGGTTGCGGCCAAAACCATATCTGGACTATTCTGATGGTGAGATAAGGCAAGAGAGTCAATAAGATAACCAAGATAACAACCATCCAAGAAAAGACTTGGCACACAGGCCTACACCAGAACCTTATACCCTATCTTAGAAAATGTAGGAGCCATAGCGACATAAATGACTGGGAAAAAATTGTATCCAGGTGCCAACGTATCCATCCTTCTTGAAAGCTTGCTGTTATAACTCATACACTTTCACGTTTGGGGTACTTTAGGACCTACAGCCAGGTGTAAATAAGTCAAGAATAATGTACTTTGTATGGAGCTCTTGTTAATGAACAATACTTTACCGAAAAAAAAACAAATAATAACCATTTGAGAGAAAAATCACCATTTGTTTTAGGAATCAAAGCAATACTAGTTGTGATCATTGGCAAATACCTTATGGTATGCCTTGCACTATGCTTTGGTTCTCTGCTAAAACTGACGCTTCTCTCCACATTTAGTGCACTTGATCAACGAGGAACCAATCGGAATTGCTTTTCACACGTCTTGAAGAGTCTATCGCCCACCTTTCCGGCCTTATTAAGGCCATGTACCAAAGCTCACCTTCTCCTCCTAAAGACCCGATCACCCCATCCCCACCGAGCGAGGATGAATGATCTTTTGCTCCGCTCTTTCCCTCTTCACAATTATGTTCTACATTGAGAACAATGCAGTGTTTAAGCATGGGAGGGGGGTTATCTATCCACTTTGTGAATATTGTTTCTTATTTCTATGATTTTCTCTGATTTTCGTCTTTCTTTTTCTTGTTTCATGCTTATTTTGCAAATTTTAGTGTGATTTTCTTGTTTTAAGAGTGTTTCTTGATTGATTTTCCTGTTTTAGTGTGTTTACTTTTGTTTGAGTTTTAGTTTGTGTGTTTCTTTGATTGTTTTTAGTTTTCCTTTCTAAGCTTTTTTTTCCTACTTTTTCTTCTAGTTTTAGAATTGCACTCACCTAGTTTGCATTAGTTAGAGTATGGTAGATTTTTCTTTTTCTTTCTTTTCTTAGTTTCTTTTCTTTTTCTTTCTTTTGCATTCACTTTGACAAAATCCTAAAAAAATAACCCGAAAATTAGAAAAAGCCAAAAAAATTAGAAAAGACAAGACAAACCAAAAAAAAAGAAAAAGACAGGATTAGGATTAATAATCCGAAACACCTTCGGTGATGATTTGGAAGCCAATCTTTCTTTCAGTTTGCCTTGCTTTACCTAGTAAAATCTGGATGAGAACTAAAAAGTTTTTGAAACCATTTTCTTCAAATCTTCAGAATTTGAGTCAAGTTATGAAAAATGTGCTTAACTGCTTTGACTACCTTAATAGATGTAAATATGCGTGCCGAAAATCATTGGGCTATGTTTAGTTGATTGAGCCTTATCCCGTGAGTCCACATAACCAAAAGTATGGATTGATCACTTTTGTCGATTCTTTTATTTCTTGAGTGACTCCACCATTAGTTGCATCTCTAGAACTTGTTTTGCATCTTGCTTGAGACTGCATCTTTGCATTGCATATTATGACAAGTGATTGAGGCATTCATTTTTATGATTTCCATTCCTTTTGCCCCGCCTAGCCTTTGTTTATCCTTCTTTTATGATTGAACCCTGACAATACAAGCCTTGGCCTGTATTAATACCTATCCTTTGCCTTGCTTGGATGTGTGAGAGTTTGTTTTTTTGAAGATAAGATTTGGTTTGGTGTGTTTGAATGAAAGTAAGGACTATAGGAGTGATTGTGATTATTGTTTTAAATTTGGATAAGTTGAATTCCCCATCTTTCGATTAATCAGTGATTGGTTGTGTTGTTCTTATATCATATCGAGGTCAAAGCTATGTTTTTTATGTTTTTCTTCTCCCTTGATCACCCACCAAAAAGAGAAGTAGTAAAATTTAAAAAAAATAAAAAAAGAGAAAAAGAGTTCCAAAAAGAAAAGGGTGATTAGGGAGATTTAATTGAAAGTTCTGAAAGCTTTTGACCTGATTGTAAAGTTAGATGAGGTGTTTGATATCAATGAGGGAGAAAAGTGAGTTCCTTGCACAAATCAAGCAAGAAGGTGAGATTGAGAGCAGTTCTTTGTTGAAAATCAATCCAAGCATGGCTCTTTCACTCCTCATACCTAAATTTTACCACTCCTTTCCCCTAGCCTAAGCCTCATTACAACCCCAAAAGGTCCTCTTGATTGTCACTTGCGCATTGCATTCCAGTAGTGGAGAGCGAGATTCTTACCAAGCTTATGGTAGATTGTTTATTTTGGTATGAGTATGAGAAAAACCCACATATGTTCAACTTTGAGTGTTTGAGTGTTCATATTCTATCCTAAGGTGAGGTTCCCTCTTTTGACTGGCTTACGTCCATAACTAACCGCGCATATTTACATTTTTCTTGAGACTGTTGGCGGATTTGTGCATCTGAAGTACTTGTTCTCTTCCTTTGGTTTCGAAAGCTTCATCTTATCTATTTTGAACTGATTTTTGTTCCCTTCCAGATTGATCTTGGTGTTTTCTTATTGAACTGATGTGTTTGATTGGATAGCCTGAGGGGGTGTTTAATTTTGTCCTTTCTAACCCTATGGAAAACTCCTGTCGCTTCTCTTTCTTCCTTAGTCTCATTTTTCCTGTTTGAGCCCCTTCTCTTGTTTTTAATTCTGCTTGTTTGGGGACAAGCAAGAGCAAAGTATGGGGGAATTTGATAAGTGATTATTTTATAGTAATTTTTAGAGTTCAAACACATGTATTTAATATTTTTATACCCGGAATTCCATGTTTTTATACCAATTTCTGTGATTTCTTCACTTGGTTGCGAGATTGGTGCATTTTGTAGGGATCATTGAAAATACACCAAAAAGCATGAAGATTTGAAGGAAAAAGGGAGAAAAAATGAGAAGAAATAAAAAAATTTGTTTTAGGAGAAGGAAATCAAAGAAGAGGAATGACCCAAGCTGCAAGGCCCGACCCAAATATTGGGCGGACACCGCAGACACTGCCAGCGCCACTGGTAGAGAGTTTGTACGTGGAAGAAAAGCTTGAACGCTGCCGGAGTTTCCTTGGACGTTGCCAGCGTGCGGACACGGAGAACGTAATTTTTAGGACAGACGCTGCCAGCGCCTCTTGGGACGCTGCCAGCCTGGCGCCCTAATCGTGCCCTATAAAAGGTTTTCCAGCCGACCGTTTTAGACATCCAAGATTTTAAAGAGCAGTTTTCTAGAGTAGATTTTTTAGAGAGTTTCTTTCATTAAAGTTTAGTTCTTTAGGATTATTAGTAGTTTTTAGATTATTGTAAGGTGATTGATGAGAAGAAGAAGATCGATTCGGGTGACATGAAGAGATCGATTTGGCCACTTCAAACACTCGGTTACTTCTATTTTCTTTATGCTATTCAGTTTTAGTTCAGTTTGTGTGATGTTAATTTCCAGTATTATGAGTAGCTAAATACTTTTTGTTTGGGGAATAACTTGATGTCCTTCGATTGATTTTGAATACAATCTCGGTGTGAAGTTATTTCTTTTAATCGTTTGATCTTCGTAATTTGTATGTCATAGTAAATTGGTTAACCACCTTTTGCTTGGTTTAGATTCTTGATATGAGAACGAAAGTTTGTATTTTAAATTGGAAAAACGAAGATTGAATAGGCTACAAAACAGTTAGAAATAATGGTTTCCTGCTTACGGTCAATTACAATCAGTTCTTATCTTTGATTAGGTTAAATAGCCATGAAAATAGGTGTTTAGTTTAATCACTGTAACTCACCTCTAATCGAAAAATTGCTATGAAAGGCCTTAGAAAGATTGTAGACCCCGAATTCTTTATCACTTTACACCAGGATTGTTGATTAGTTAATTGATTGACTAGAGTGGACTCCCCTGAACTCTTTTAATTATTTGATAAAATCCTAAAAATTCCTACTTTCTTAGTTTAATTACCTGAATTGTTACCACAGATCTATCTGCTAACCTACAAAACTCATAAAAAACAGAGCACAACACCACAAGATAATCACTATCCCAAATCAACCCTAATTTTCTCAAATTTCCAATCACATTACTCCCAAAACACACCCAACACAATAAATTCTCAATCTTCAAACTAATAAGGATCACATTCATCAAACTCCATCATGCCCTAATTCAAGAACTCAACTTCAAAGACAATGCAAGCAAAATCACTTGAAATCTTTGAGCATAAACATGGTATATCAAGAATTCCAACAAATTACCAAGTAATTCATGAATCAAAACAAAATTATACCACAATTACTAGATAATAATAGAGTAAAGGGAGATTGAAGAGTTTACCTTGATGAAGTTGGGAGACTAAAGATGGAAGTAGAAACTTGTGTGTGGTGAAGTGAGTGAGAGAGTAAGGTGGAAGAAGGGAGGAAGAAAAAGATTGAAGGTGGTGGTGGTGAGGAGCACCGGCGAAGAGTAAGAGAAGAGGAGGAGGGCGTGGGAGAGGGCATGGTTTTTCGTCGAGGGAGAGGGAAGAAGTAAGAAGGAAAGTTGGATTTTAATTTTGAAGGGGGGTGACTTTAAGTGAGAAGGCGGGCAAGTTTTTCGTGAAAAACCCAGAAACGCTGCCAGCATTTGCCAGGCGCTGGCAGCGTGTGGAAAAATTCACTTACCTGTCTGCTGCTGGAAGAGGCGCTGCCAACGTTTTTCCACCTGACATTATTTGCTCGATTTTTCCCAAATTTTGCTTTACTTATCCCTTTTTCCTTGTTTCCTTTTGCTTCTTCTACACTTTAGCATGCCTTAAATCCCTACAAACGTCCACACATTAAAAAATCATTAGGTTAGAAAGTAAAACTTCAAAAATAACCAAAAATTTCACCTAAATTCCTTCTTTTCTCTGCACAATAAAGAAAAATATTAACGAAATAACAAGGTAAAAATTACTTAAGAGATAAAAATCGAAAGAAATAACAAAAAAAAATAAAAAAAAAGTGGGGAGGAATAGATAATGGAAGAGTGGTGTACCCTCCCCGAAGTGCTTTGTTTAACATCGTTAGCTCGATATTATTGATCCCTAATCATCGGGGTCCCTTAGCAGTCTTTATGCTGACTGTAGAACAGGGTCTCCAACTAGGTACGGTTTCAACCATTGCCCAGTGACTTTAAATGCTCCAGTGTTTTCATGCCAAGCCTCTACTGCCCCGTGGGGATATGATCATAAAACCTTAAAGGGGCCTGACCATCTTGACTTGAGTTTTCCTGGGAACAACCTTAGTCTGGAGTTGAACAAGAGTACCATGTCGCCTTCTTGAAATCTCCTCCTCATAATCTGCTTGTCATGCCAAGTTTTAGTTCGTTCCTTGTATATCCGGGAGTTTTCATATGCTTCTTGCCGTAATTCATCAAGTTCCTGGAGTTGCAGGATTCTCTTTTCTCCAGTGGCCTTGGGATCGAAATTGAGGGTTTTGATGGCCCAAAATTCTTTGTGTTCAATTTCGACTGGAAGATGACAAGCTTTCCCGAATACTAGCCTATAAGGTGTAGTGCCTAGAGGTGTTTTGAAAGCGGTTCTGTAGGCCCACAACGCGTCATCGAGCTTCAAATACCAATCTTTTCTAGAACTATTAACAGTTTTTTCAAGAATGCTCTTTAATTCTTTGTTTGAGAGCTCACCTTGACCACTAGTTTGGGGGTGGTAAGGTGTGGCTACCTTGTGTTTGACCCCATACTTGGCAAGGAGAGGTTCTAACGCTCGGTTGCAGAAATGGGTCCCATTATCGCTAAGGAGCGCTTTAGGGGTGCTAAATCTAGAGAAGATGTTCCTTTTGAGAAAATTAATGATCGTCTTGGTATCGTTGGTCGGAGATGCTATAGCTTCTACCCACTTGGAGACATACGACGACTAATACGTAGAGGTTTTTGTGGGATTGGGCGAACAGGCCCATGAAGTCAATTCCCCATACATCAAATAGTTCGACTTCTAGTATTCCAGTTTGGGGCATCTCATTTCTTTTAGACATATTTCTCGTTCTTTGGCATCTGCCGCAAGATAGGATGTAGCGCCTTACATCTCTAGTAAGGGTAGGCCAGTAGAAGCCTGCATGAAGGACCTTGGCTACCGTCTTATCAGGCCCGAAGTGGCCACCAAAGGGGGTAGTGTGCAGATGGAAAAACACGTTTTGCACTTCTTCTTCAGGTAGACAGCGCCTGTAGATTCCATCACCACAAAGTTTATATAATAGTGGTTCTTCACAAACATACCTTTGAACATTAGAGAGGAATTTCTTCTTCTGCTGATAGGTAAGGTCCGGCGGGAGAATCCCACAAACAATATAGTTTACATAATCGGCAAACCAATGAGCTGGGCGCTGAGCTATGGCCAGGAGTTGTTCATGAGGAAACGACTCATTAATGGGTAGATCATCATCAGCTGATGGATCTAATTGAAGCCGCGAAAGGTGGTCGGCTACCACATTTTGGAGGCTAGGCTTATCATGAATTTTAATATCAAATTCTTGTAGTAATAAGACCCGTCGAATCAAGCGCGGTTTCGAATAAGCCTTTGTCATCAAGTGCTTGATGGCGGCATGGTCTGTGTAGACTATGACTTGAGAGTTAACTAAATAGGCCCTGAACTTGTCTAGGGCATATACTACCGCTAAGAATTCTTTTTCAGTAGTTGCATAATTTACTTGAGCTCCATCTAGCGTTTTGCTCGCGTAGTAGATGGCGTAAGGTTTGCCATCGGTTCTTTGCCCTAAGACTGCTCCTATGGCGTGATTACTAGCGTCAAACATTATCTCAAAAGGGAGGTCTCAATTGTGTGCTCACACAATAGGCGCGGTTACCAAGGCGTGTTTCAGCTTCTGAAAAGCTGTTAAGCATTCTTCGTTAAAGTCAAAAGGAACATCCTTAGCAAGCAGATTCGTGAGGGGCTTCGCAGTTTTTGAGAAGTCTTTAATAAATCGCCGATAGTATCCCATGTGTCCCAAAAAGCTTCTGACACCCTTCACAGATACAGGTGGGGATAGCTTTTCAATCACCTCAACTTTGGCTTTATCAACTGAAATTCCCTTGGTGGATATAACATGTCCTAGGACCACTCCTTCCTGTACCATGAAGTGACATTTCTCCCAATTTAGAACAAAGTTAACTTCTTCGCATCTTTGTACTACTTGCTTCAAGTTTTGCAGACAAAGATCGAATGAGGTTCCATACACCGAGAAATCGTCCATGAATACTTCCACAATGTCTTCGATAAATTCGGCAAAGATTGCCATCATACACCTCTGAAAGGTGGTCGGCGCATTACACAACCCGATGGGCATTCTTTTGTAGGCGAAGGTTCCGTGGGGACAAGTGAAGGTTGTCTTTTCTTGGTCCTTGGGGTGAATGGGAATTTGGAAGAATCCTGAATAACCGTCTAAATAGCAAAAATGAGAGTTTTTAGCTAGACGCTCCAACATTTGATCTACAAATCTGTAGACACCGGGATTTGCACTGGTATAATCCCGACTCATCAAGTTCAGCATGTCATTTGGGCCAAGCATCTACATTCAAAGCGGCCCACCTACATTCAATAAAAGCGACATTCAATAATAAAACCGACCTGGGTTTTAAGTTTCAGAAAGCAGCCCATCGAGAAGCGGGCTCAAGGCGCGCCCCTGGCCTAGAAGAATAATAAAACCCAGCTGGGTTTTAATCTCTGCAGGACACGTCGTTTTGAAGCAGCCACGTTAGCAATCCGTGTGATGGGATTTAAAACCCAGGCGGGTTTTATTTCTCAAAGCTGGCTTCAAAATTCTCACGCAATCCCTTGATCATAGCCCACGTGCATTGACTTTTCCTTGACTCCTTAAAACCCGTCTGGGTTATGATTCTGCATGGAGAGGAAGGGCATGATCTTAGGGACGTGCTCCCTCCATTTTCCCTCCTAAACACTCACTCCCTCACCTATAAATACTCCCTCCATTTTACCCTCATTTCATCAACTACCACCATTATTATCATCTAAATTCTCTCAAAATTCCATCAACTATCATCACCACTATACCTAAACTCTCTCAAAATTTCATCCATAACCCTCTCATAATCATTCTCATTACCACATCACCACACTCTTACATTTCAATACTATTTTGTCCATCCAAGTACCAAAAGCAAGGCCAAGTAAAGGGAATTGATCGTTGCATCCAAGCATCCAACCAAATGAGGGTCGCTTTCATTATTATCATTCTTGTTATTTTGATCATGTAATTACATTTTACATCCATGACTTGTACATATTTTGTAAAGTAAAACCGCATTTTATATTGCATGTTGAGAATATAATGTTACAAAATTAATTAAACTTCTCCCCGCTCTCTTTCATTTCAAGTTTTGATTTTAGTAGAGTCTGTTTTATAAACAGGCGGATTCGAGAATTCTTATAATTCTCTAATCCGTAACCTTACCCCCGAATCTAGAAATCGGGTTCATAGACCGGAGTCACTTTTTATTATTTTTTTATGGTTTGTCGATTTTCTTAAATCGGCTGGCGACTCTTTACCATTTTATAACCCGTTTAATTGTTTAAAATGTTCGTTTTTGCATAAAAATAATTTAAAAAATGACTTAATTTATATCCATCACTAATTCAAGGCTTGGCCCGAGAGAAACGAACTAGAAATTGATAAAAGCCCGGTGCCGGTGGGTTTTATCAATTTCGACACATATCTCTCTGGGCGGGGGAGGAAAAAGACCCAGCCTAAAATTCATCAAAACCCAGGCGGGTTTTAATGGGTTCTGGCGGCCCACTTGTTCCTTCTTGGGCCTGAATTTGGTGCTTGGGTCGGGATTAAATTATTATTGAAATATTTTGGATAATGTAAATAATAAACAACGGGTTTGTAAATAAATAAAGTATCATCACCCCGAAAACGAATTTCGAAAATAAAAATATCCTTATTTAAGTATTAAGCAACCTTAGTCGGCTCCCGATCACTTAAGTAGCGCATCCGAAAACCGACACCCCTAAACAGGGGCAATTTTCCGGGTCCTACAGATTGGCGACTCCACTGGAGACTTAAACTTAAAAAGAGGGTAAAACTTGAACAAATGGAATTGATTTGAAATTGTAAAATGGAGAAGTTGATTTATTTCGTGATTTTATTATTCTTTTTAGGCATCCTTTGCATACCGGACCACTAATCGGTTCTTTTGACACGTTAGCACAAAGGCGACCGTCTAGGTATAACTAGGACTTTTCCCCCGAGAGCGGGGGGCCACTACTTGTGTGATGCACTCTACATCGCCAAGAATTTGGTCTCTCCTCTCCCCGTGTTATGCTCAAACGGCTTCCTTGAAGTCCGATGAGCAACACCTCACACTCCTTCCCCACAATTTTAAGGGTGAGGTGAACTGAGGTAAGAACGTGCGGTAGGCCATGTTAACCCAGTCATAGTAACCCATGAATATAGAACCTTGGTTTAGGGTGTTCCTTCATATTGTATGCTATGTGCTATGTGTACCCCTTCCCCCTTTTTTTTTTGTAAAGAGTCGACCCTAGTTTGGAGGTTTTGTTCTAGTCCATATAAAATTCATTGGGTTGAGAAAATGACTATTTATTAATGAGTATAATTAACTCAAAAGCATTATAGTGAAGCCTAAGTGGAAGGGCCCATTTATGTTTGAAGATTGATTATTTTAATTAATGAATAAAAATCGACTCACCTTTGATGATATTATATGGTCTCCTTTACGATGTTCTCTTAACAAAGGTCCAAAAATTAATTAAAAGTTCAATAAAGTTAATGGATAACGTTTTAGACTAACTGTATAATAGTCACTAGGCTTGAGTAAATTAATTTACCGATTTAATTAATAAATCCATCATATTCATGGCCGGCCCGTTGTTAGGCTCAACCATTTTGGATTTGTCAATTAAGCCCGTAAATTAATTATAGCTCGCTTATTGATTGACTTTATCCAATCCTTTACAATATCCATTTTCCTTGTGTAAAAATAAAATAAAAAAATAAAAAGAAGAAGTTGTCGGTCTTGTTGAACATTATTCTAGTCCGCATAATAGTCAATATAGCTTGAGCTGTCTGAGTGGTTGAGCCAAGTTACAGATTCTCCTTAAAACGGTCGACCTGTGGATTGGGCCCATCCGAATTGAGAAACACTGACTTATGCCTCCTAACTCATGATCCGCTCTCTATATCTGACTTTATTCAGCCATTTATAATGTTCTGTTGGTAGGTCCATATAGAGTTAGGTCATGCACTCCCAAAAAGTGGGTGAGTCCTTTGTGTCAGCATATAGGCGTCGAGTTTGTTAGGGTCATATAGGTCCCTTAGAGCGCGTGCATCGGGTAGTATGTGTCGGAGTATGCCATCGAGTGTCCTAACTTTGAATTTCCATGCAGGCATCATTGGTGATCGACTCCGAGCCCGCATCTGAGATCCGTGTACCGGCCGTTTGATTCCAAACCCTCACTACGATCCATCTGCAACTAGTGACTGCATCATTTCTGGAGAGCAATTCCAAGAAGTCCCGGTTCAGAGCGCTGAGGCCAACATCACGAAACATTTAGACGAACTCTACACCAAAATGCAAGGCCTGGTATTCGCCAGCACTTTAGAACAGGAGCACAAAATAGGAAAAGGATTGAATGAACAACAACAAGTGATGGATGGCATGCTGCAGGCCATCACCAAGATTAATATCAAGTTGGGGCTGAATACTGAAGAGGATGACGAAGAGGTTCATGGATATGACTCGAAACCTGAATTCATCAAGACATCATCAAATTCTGGAGGAGTAGAGACATCCAAAACGAAGGTTAATACTCCAGAAATACCAAAACCTACAAGGGACCTCGCTGTTAAGGCCCTTGAGCAGAAGTTGGAAAGCCTCACCAAAGCGATGAGCACCGTGCCGGCCTTCGGTGACAGATACATGGAGGTACCTCTGCCTGTTCAGCCCGTTCTCAAAGTTGCTGATAAGATTGAGGTGCCAAACATCAAGTTCAAACCCTCTGAGAACCCTATTCACCATGTCGAAGAGTTCATGAGATTGGCACCACTAAACTGGATTGATGTCGGTTTATACTCCACAATCTTCCCATCCACCCTAGATGGTGAAGCCAAAGTGTGGTATCATGCTTTATCAACCTAAGTGAAGGCTGACTGGAATGAATTGTTCAGGGCTTTAGTTAATCATTACAGTCGCATCCAGAAAAAGCAAGCTACGGTGGATGACCTAACCACCATGAAGTAGAGGGACGACGAATCCTTCCTTGATTATTTTGAAAGGTGGAATAATAAATTGTCCCACATCAATGAGTCTTTCCAGCATGTTTCGTCCTCGCTCACACACTGCTTGGAAAAACTTCCCAGGAGGTCACCCATCCTTAGACTACTCCTAGCCAAACACGCTTACTGAGGAGTTCCCAAAGGATGAGCTCCCTTAAAATAAGGTGCACCTTGGTGATATAAGTAGTTGTTTTAATCCCTTTAAGCCACACTTTAACCACGTATTCGGGGTGTTAGAAAGACAGTAAAGAAATTGGATTAACTTCAAGCTTCCCTCCTGCTGTATGGTGGGTTTTGGACCATTGATAGGTATTCAGGATCATCTTCTCAATTAGGTTAGTAAGTTGAGGTGTCGTCTTGTTCATCAGGTCACCTCCAGCCGCTAAAAGTTGCTTCCTCTTATTGATTCAATTTCTCCATTGTAAAATTATTGAATTGGAACCCATGGTTCAAAACCATGGTGGAGACACTGTCTGAGGAGGTCCTTGAATCTTTCCCAAGCCTCGTAGAAGGTCTTATCAGGTTCTTGAGCAAAAGTGGATATTTGGTTCCTCAGGCTGGTCAACTTACTGGGTGAAAAGTACTTCGCAAGAAACATGCCGCCAAGCTGATCAATTGTAGTGATAGTGTTGGGTGGCAACGAGTCGAGCCACTCCCATGCTTTCCATTCAAGTGAGAATGGGAAAAGCCTTAGCTTAATGGCGTCATCAGACACATTATTCACCTTGAATGTGTCGTATTCTTGGTGAAAAATGCGTAGGTGGCTGTTAAGGTCCTCACTTGGATGTCCATGGAAAGGAGCTTTGGACACAAGGTTGATGAGGGACTGTCGCAACTCGAATTCATTTGCTGCTACGGCGGATACAACAATCACGCACTGGGTGTTAGTGACATTGGGTGTCACATACTACCCCAGGGTATGAGGTTGTTTGCCCATCTCGTCTTCTCGTTTGGCTTCCTCTTCTTGTCTTTCACTTCCTTTTTCTAGCCATTGCTTCTTCCTCCTTTCTCGCAAGGTGCGCTCGACTTCGAGGTCGAAGTCGTAGAGAAATTCCTTTTGCGTAAACTTTAAACAACAAAGAAAAGAATACCAAACGCAATCAAAAGTTAAAAGGAAATAAAATAAAATAAAATAACCTTACTCAACTAGAGTGTTTTCATCTAATGGCAATGTTCGGTCTCGTTCCGAGCCGAATTTTATCTCTTTTATAGGGTGTTTGTGCTTATTTTAGCCCTTATATATATATATATATATATATATATATATATATATATATATATATTAGATATATTGATTTTGTGTTTTGTAGGAAAATAAAAGGTTAGAAGGAATTCGGTTTTAAATGAGGCTTTTTAGGGAATTCCGAGCTATTTCCCGAGTCAAACCAAGTCAACCCGAGCCGAGACCAGAAACGAAACCGACCCGGAAGTCCATTTCCATTTTCTAGCACAAAATAGGGGAACGGTACAGACTCAAGTCACGCCCGAGTCACCGCTATTCACCCCCGAGTCATGCTGCTGAAGCAAGTCAAGTCACGGATACAACCGAGGTCGCGCCCATGAACCACAGGGTAATGCCCGCGACCTGGTGTTGGAAGGAGAAGAGACCGATGGACAGAGGAATGACTCGACTGTGACAGAGCTAACTCGCCTGAGTCATGTTCCTGTCGCACCAGTGACCTATATGGTGACGCCCGCGACCCCTACTGAATGCTGACGGACGAATCTGGGCTGACACTGGACTCGCCCGCGACCGAGGCCGACTCGCTCGAGTTACTGTGTTCTGCGGAAGTGCTACGCGCGTGCTGCGATTAAAATCCTAGGGTTTGGGTTGTATTTGTTTTCCTTCTTCTATAAATACCCACTTGTATTCAGCACTTTTATCAAGTAGTCTAGATAGATTAGGAGTACGATTAGAGTAGATTTAATTACTTTCCTTAAATTTCTTTCTTTAATCTTTCTTCAAGCTTTCACTTGTTCTTCAAGCTTTCTTTGATTTCTTGTGATTGTATTCAACTTTCTTCAAGGTTTCTTAATTCAAGCAAATCTCCGTTGAAGTTTTCAAGCTTTCTCTCTCCTTCTCTCTCTCTTTCTCTCTCTCTCTCTTTCTAATCTCCATTGATGTTTGATTTCAAAGCTTTCTAGTAAAAATCACCTCAATCCACTTTTAGTGAGGAGGAGGGCTAAGGGTCACAAATTCCACTCTCAAGTGGGGATTTGGGGACTCTTAGTAATCCAATCCACAATTTCTTGTTTGTCCGGGGGAAATCCAAGTTAGATTGAAGTTTTATTGAAGATTCTTCATCAAAGGTATAATTTCTTGCTCCCTAGTTTCATTGTTTACTCTAGTTGTAGTTTATTGCTTTCTTAATTCTTGCTTTTAATTGCTTTATTTGATTTCATGTTTTTATTGCTTTCTTTGATTCCATGTCTAGGTTAGTTTTATTGCTTTCCTTTACATAATTTACCGCTTTCCGCATTTGAGAAAAACCCCAAACACAAACCGATTATCTATATCAAGCCAAAACACCCATCCTCGTGGACCGACAACCCTTACTAAAAACCACAAAATACACAACCGAACAATGGCGCCGTTGCCGGGGATGACATTATTTGGTAGATTAGGCTATTGGTTTGTGTGTAAATAGTTTATTGCTTTCTTGATAATGTTAGAAAAATGTAGCACAAAAATTTGAATATCGAAAAAAAAGAGAAAAGAAAAAAATAGAAAAATAGAAAAAAAATAAAAAAGAAAGTTACGGATAGTCCCTAATTCCCCCAATTTGAGCATGAAATATTTTGGAGGTATTTAGCTAGATTACATGATTACTGTGTCAATGTGAATTGTATGACATTTTTTATGATACATTGAATTTGTTGGGAATTGTGAATGAGGGTGTGAATTATGAGACCCGAAACCTCTTAGATTATTACGGGTTTTCTAGTTTAGGTGAAGAAAAAGCATGGGAGTTACTTGAATGTTTGTCTAGGGGTTCTTATGAATTTGAGCAACAAAGTTTTAGTCCTAGCTTCCAACCTCCTTATGCACCACCCTCCGGGACCGAAATTGAACAAACATGTGAATACCCCGTGTATGTTGATGATTAATCTTATGGTGGGGATTATGTGGAAAACTGTTATGATCTTTCCCAATGTGCCGATGTTGAGTCTCATCCATTGTGTTTATTTTGTGATTCGTCGTGCCATAGTTCTGATTCTTGTTTGAAAGCTAAAATTGAAGCTACCTTGAGTGCAGGAGTGGATGAATTATGTGCGACAATGAATGAGTGTATGCGTGGATTTTTCCATGAGATGAATCATTGGGTAGAAACTCCTTCTTCACAAATGGTTGATTTGAATGTTGAAGTAGATAATTCATCATCTTTGAGTCCTGAAATGCAAGTTAATTCTTCTGTGTATGATGAGGATGATGATTACTATGACCGACCATGCCTTGGACTACTTAGTGATTCCTTAGCTCTAGCCCCACCTAGTGAGCATGAGGAACATGATGAATCTATGTGTGATGATGAAGAACTTGATGAAAACATGCTTGATGATGAACCATTGTCCACACCATTGTCCATGTCGTTGTGTGAAGAAAAGGTTGAGTTTATTGAATGCCATGATGATTGTGATGTAATTGAGCATGATCTTGTTGAGAGTGAAATTGAATCCTTTGTGATTGAATGTGTGCTTGATACTGAATTATTCACTTTCATTAAGAATCATTGCATTAGCGAGGCATTATCTACCCTTGCATGTGAGTCCATTGATGTGCATTCTTGTGATGATGAGCATAATTCTTTAGGGATTGATCATGATTGTTTGAACTTGATTTTTGACAATGATGTTTTTGATGATGACATGCTTTATGAGTCATTCACGATGAGTTATGACCCGGAGCCTTCCACTTTCACTTTTGATGTTGCTTTGAATGATGCACCTTTGCCTTCTAATCTTGAAAGTTCTTCGGATGAGTCTGATATTGATGAAGGTGTGCCTGTTTGTGATGTTGGGAGTGTTATGATGTGGTCTAACCCTGCTTTTTCCTCATCACCCATTGATGATTATGATGATTATTTGGATGAAAGTTGTGATATTGATGAATCTGTGTTTAATAAAAATTGCGTGGATATTGAGTGTGAATCATTGTTGGCATCCAAGTCTTTGCATGAGCACGTTTAGGATTGTGTTGTATTGCCCCCTTCCGTTGATTTGTATACCCAATCTCCATTTACGAGTCAATGAGAGGAATCATATGTCCTGTCTTACTTCACCGTGCCTAGAAAAGTCTTGTACATTCTTGTGTTTCATCATTTTTTTGATTTTTCTAAGGCATTTGATAAATTGTTAAGAGCACTAATGTTTGTTGATGTGCTATTGCGAGAGTGCTCTTACCACCACCATTTTGAGATGCATTCACGGATGCATGGCTTGTTACTCCGGGCGTTGAATGGTTCAGACATGATGCTCGATATCTTGAGGTGAGAAGGAGTGAATTTCTTGATAAGACGCTTTCCAGGTAATATCCTTCCTCACCTTTCTTGTATAATTAGTGAGCTGTCTTTCTTTTGTTCTTTTATTTTCTTTTTGTGTGTTTCTTTTTCTTTTATTTTGGGGTGCTTGCTTACCTACTTCTGTTTCTTTTGAGGATATGGCAACCTCTTTGTGTGGGAGTGGGAGGGTAGTATGCATTCCGGTTTTTGAGTTTAAGCAAAGAAAAAAAAAAGTGAGAGTCGTTTTGTAAATATTTAGTTTGTTTTCTTAGTTCTTTAGTCCTTAGTGTCTTGTATAGTTTGTTTTTCTTTTTGATATTGCATGTGAACCATCACACATAGTATGCTTTTCTTGTTTATTCCTAACCTATTGTGTGATGTTCTTTGGATCGTGGATTGGTTATACTTTTAATTGAAGATCTTGAGGTAACCTCTTTCCACCCTCTCTTTGAGTGTATATATCTTAATCCATGTTGCATGCTTGAGTTTCCTTTTTGGGTGGCGAGCCCCTTGATTGTGAATGTTGGGATATCTTGTTGTTGGAGCTGTGTGGGCTCGGGTTGCTACCACTTTTTATGTGATAAGTGTTTTGTATATATGTTCTTCTTGGTTTTCTACCTTATTTGTGACACCCTTCTCACGATGGAGACATTGTGATGTTTTGTGTTAGAGTGGGGGTGATATCTTTCATTGTTCATGGGTAGATCACCTAGTTTGGAGTCTTTTATTTTTTGATTTTTCGTAGTTTGTGTCCAAAAATCTAAAAAAAGTTTTTTGTGAAAAAAGGAGAAAAAAAGGGAGTAAAAAACTTTAAAAGTTTTTGTTTTTGCTTTGTTTTCGGTTTTGGTTTCGTTTCTTGGATTTTGTTGTCAAAAATTGGGAAGACTTTCTTAATCTTCTTTAAAAGAAACCGGTTTGAGCATTTTCGACCCTATCTTGGGTGATTGACATGACTCAGTTTAATTAGATTCCCTTCATCGAGTGTATAGCGAGAGCCCTGATTTTCTTCACGTTCTAGTTGAAACTGGGAGACCCTAGGGACCCGTATCCGAGCTTGTTCTTTGCAAAAGAAAAAAAAGAAAAGAAAAAAAAGCAAGCAAAAACAAAGAAAAAGAGAATTCAATTCTCAAATAAATGAATTAATTAGGGCGTGTCGGTTGAACGACATTAACCAACATACTGTTAGTGACCTACACGGGGCCGATATTAATGGTACGACGCTAATACCCCTTAAGCTCCTCCTATATCGTTCGCGACGGAGGAGTGTATGAAAAAGACTGTGTTGGGAGGGTAAACCCCAATTTTGGGCCGTTGCAATTCCTGCAAAACTAACCTCGACCTTTAAGCTTTAAAAAATTATTGGGAAAACCCAACTCAAAAAGAAAGTTAAGTGTTAATAAAGTGAGGGGCCTTTCCTTGCATCACCTGCAGCCCTCACCAAGCCAAGGGTGACCAAATGCGGGGGAGGGCAACTCTTTGTTTATTTTTGTTGTTCGCTTTGTTTTAAGCTCGGGTGTGAGTCTTTGGGGTCGTTCGGAATAAGTTAGAACCTACTAGCACTTGCGCACAAGGGAATTAGCTTTACATGAGGTGTAGGGGATCGAAAACCTCTAAGATTGACATTTTCCCGAGTTAGGAGTTTGTGAGATGCTCATAACGGTTCCTTTTGGAGGATTGATATCGTTTTCTTGATTGCGATAGCACGATTCTTGAAACAAGCAGTTTTTCTTTTCTTTCTTTTAAACTTGTTTTGTTTTTCACTTTCCCTCCTTTTTCTCATAGCTTTTATGGGTAAAGCTTCTACAAACCCTCACGAGACCTACCTCGTCCACCCGGGCTACCGGGGGGTTTAAAGGGCTTGATGCATGTGCTAAATGCATCCGCGATTCCTGCGAAAGTGAGTTAGGGTTTTTAGTTTCTTTTCTAGTCCTTATCTTTGTTTTTAGTTTGCTCGGGGCGAGCAAACCCTTGTGTTGGAGTGTTGTTTGGTCTCGTTCCGAGCTGAATTTTATCTTTTTTATAGGGTGTTTGTGTTTATTTTAGCCCTTATATATATATTAGATATAGTGATTTTGTGTTTTGTAGGAAACTAAAGGGTTAGAAGGAATTCGGGTTTAAATGAGGCTTTTTAGGGAATTCCGAGCTATTTCCTGAGTCAAACCAAGTCAACCCGAGCCGAAACCCGAAACGAAACCGACCCGGAAGTCCATTTCCATTTTCAAGCGCAAAACAAGGGAAAGGCACAAACTAAAGTCACGCCCGAGTCACCACTATTCACGCCCGAGTCATGCTGCTAAAGCAAGTCAAGTCACGGACACAACCGAGGTCACGCCCGCGACCCACAGGGTAACGCCCGCGACCTGGTGTTGGAAGGAGAAGAGACCGGTGGACAGAGGAGTGACTCAACCGTGACAGATGCTAACTCGCCCGAGTCTCGTTCCTGTCGCATCCGCGACCTATACGGTGACGCCCGCGACCCCTGCTGAATGCTGATGGACGAATCTTGGCAGACACTGGACTCGCCCGCGACTGAGGCCGACTCGCCCGAGTCACTGTGTTCCGCGAAAGTGCTGTGCGCGTGCTGCGATTAAAATCCTAGGGTTTGGGTTGTATTTGTTTTCCTTATTCTATAAATACCCACTTGTATTCAGCATATTTATCAAGTAGTCTAGATAGATTAGGAGTAGGATTAGAGTAGATTTAATTGCTTTCCTTAAATTGCTTTCTTTAATCTTTCTTCAAGCTTTCACTTGTTCTTCAACCTTTCTTTGATTTCTTGCAATTGTATTCAACTTTCTTCAAGCTTTCTTAATTCAAGCAAATCTCCATTGAAGTTTTCAAGCTTTCTCTCTCCTTCTCTCTCTCTTTCTCTCTCTCTCACTTTCTAATCTCCATTGATGTTTGATTTCAAAGCTTTCTAGTAAAAATCACCTCAATCCACTTTTAGTGAGGAGGAGGGCTAAGGGTCACAAATTCCACTCTCAAGTGGGGATTTGGGGACTTTTAGTAATCCAATCCACAATTTCTTGTTTGTTCGGGGGAAATTCAAGTTAGATTGAAGTTTTATTGAAGATTGTTCATCAAAGGTATAATTTCTTGCTCCCTAGTTTCATTGTTTACTCTAGTTGTAGTTTATTGCTTTCTTAATTCTTGCTTTTAATTGCTTTATTTGATTTCATGTTTTTATTTCTTTCTTTGATTCCATGTCTAGTTTAGTTTTGTTGATTTCCTTTACATAATTTACGGCTTTCCACATTTGAGAAAAACCTCAAACACAAATCGATTACCTATATCAAGCCTAAAC
Organism: Portulaca oleracea; assembly: GCA_029582165.1. NCBI lineage: Eukaryota > Viridiplantae > Streptophyta > Magnoliopsida > Caryophyllales > Portulacaceae > Portulaca > Portulaca oleracea. The sequence goes on from CM055892.1 coordinate 12,248,130, forward strand.
ACCCATCCTCGTGGACCAAAAACCCCCTACTATAAACCACAAAATACACAACCGAACAGGCAACCGGGATACAAGTTCCCCCGGCTGTAGACACCCCGTTTTTAGCGTAGTTGTTGTATACTTTTAATGTAATTTTCATAATTATTTTTAGGGAAATTGGATTCTAATAATATGAACTTTTGGCCATAGTAGTAAATAATATTAACTTTAGATTTAGTACTGAATAATATGAACTTTTTGCACTGTCATTTTCAAATAGCATGCCACCGAGTTAAGAAATGAATAACTCAGTGGCGTGCTGACGTGGCACCGGAAAAGTGTGTTTTAACTTTTATTTTGTGTCTGGTCAACATTTGACTTGTCCACCTCACCATCCCTCATTTTCTCTCTCCTCCAAGCCATTTCTCTCTCCTCCCTCCCTTCTTCTTCCATCCATCTTCAATCCATAACCATGGCTTATCCCCTCAACTTCTCCCCTCTCTTTCTTTCTCTCTCTATCTTTGCATTACTCACATCCAACATCCAACACTCCCATATCTTCATATCTGGTGTGTGTGTGTGTATATATATATATATATATATATATATATATATATATATATATATATATATATATATATATATATATATATATATCTTCCCTTCATATATGAAAACCCATAACCAAACATATCTTAAGATACCATAAAAACCTCACAAAAAGAGCCCTTTCCTAGCCTTTTAACCTGTCCTACTATAAGTTTGGTTCCTTTTTGCATCAACAAGGAGGTGCCCTAATTTTTCTTCTACTCAAGTCTGATTGATTTCATCAAGTTCAAGGCAAGAATCAAACACGTAAGCAAGGCCAGGAAAAGTTCCCCTTAAAATTTCATATAGGTACTCTTTTGTATTTTTCCATTCTAATTCGTAAAGTGTTCTTGTACTCATGTTACAAAGTATACATTTTTGCATATTTAATGAATTATGTAAAGTTTAAATTTGCTTCCCTTCCAAACTTTATTAAAAAAACATTTCTAAACTTTTCGTAGATTATTTCCTAAAGTGAGAGGCGGATTCATCTTTATGTTTCGAGTCCGTAACCTTACCTATGAATCCACTTCTTGGTTCGTAGGCGGAGTCTTCTTTTTCTTTTCGGTTTGTCTTGGCTTTTCTCCTTAAAAGGTTGGGTGGCGACTCCTTTTAATTACAAATACATCGGAATTGCCTAAATCGTGTTTATCATGGTTTTACAATGAACCCATGCAACCTTATGGTGCATTTATATGTTTTCAAATAGTGTAGCATAAATTACCTTCTTCCAAACTTAACATTTTATGAACCAATTGAACTAATCCAAAGGAGTTCAAACAAGTGGATGTTCACTCTCAAAGCGCCCGCGATGGGTTATCGTCACGACCGCGACATTCCGTGTCACACCCGCGACATACCCTGCGGGGAATTGACCCCTTGCCCAAGAAACAGACGTGGCGGCCGCGACCCCCCTAATCCGGCTTAATTTTTGTTCTTAAACCCCCTCCCTATAAATAGTTATTGTTATTATTTTGTAAGGGACTTTTGATGAACTTTTGCTAAGCATTACTTATAAATGGAATGGTGAAGCTTAGAGCTTACATTCTCCTCTAAAAGCTTGTTTACTTTATCCATTACATTGTTAATGGTGGTGTTGCACGTTATTTCTTTATTGATTAGCGGTGGGAAAATCTATCGAATCTTGGTGGGGTGCTATGTCTTGCTGGTGGATTCTCCTTTATCCAAGATCATATCCAAATCCTTTTGGTGCGCAAGCCCTTTGTAGATTGCTTCTTTTGGGTTGTGATTATATTATTATATCTCAAGATTATTGTATTTGGGTTCAACATCATCCAAGAATATTAACATCTACATTCAAGAACCTCAAGTGCATTCTCATCCATCATCATCTTGTCCTTTATTCAAGCAAGAGGATTCTCTCATTATCTTATTTTCCACCGTGCATACGCTCCAACCTAGTTGTTAGGTCCATCCATGTTAAAAGATTAATTATTTTTTTCTATAAGGTAATCTTAATTCGTCTTCGATGATTTTATTTGGCCCTTTACAATATTATCCTGATTAAGGTCCAAAAATCTGACTAATAATGAAACCAAGTTAGTGGCTAGTGTCTTAGCCTGCGTGATCATCACTAAGCTAGAGTAAATTAATTTATAGAATTAATTGTTTAATATGAAAGTTCATGGTCGTCCCGTTGCTTAGGCCCATCCGTGACGGATTTGATAATTGAGTTTATAAGTCAATTCTAGCTTGCCTATTGTTGGCTTTATTCAGTCCTTTACAATACTTACTTTCTATGGGTAAATAAATAAAAATGTTGTAGAAAGTGTAGACTGTCCATCTGTCGAACGTTATTCTAGTCTGTATAATAGCCAACACGACTTGAGTTAACATGATTTTTTGGTTCAAGTGATGGGTTCTCCTTAAAATGGTCAGCTAGTGGTTTAAGCCCATCCAAATTGAGAAACACTCACTTCTCCTTTCCAATTTATGTCGATTCGCTGTGCTTGACTTTATCCGGCCCTTTACAATGCCTTTGTTGTAAAGTAATGTAACGAATTTGTCTTAGGATCATATAGAAGTTAGAATATGTAAACCCGTGTGTAGGGCCCGCGGCCCCAGAGGGCACGGTCCCCCGCGGAGTGTCGAGTCGACGTAGGGTTGCTTAGGGTACAAATTTTAACGGTTTTTTTTTATTATCAGAATCGATCGGGCAGCGACGACCGTAAATCCACGCGATTTGAGCGTTCTCGGCCATGACGAGAAATCCACGCCGATTTCTCGACAAGATTCGTGCCATCGACCGAAATCCACGCGATTTACGAGCGTTCTGGGCCATCGACCAAAAATCCACGCGATTCTCGACAAGATTCGTTGACCACTGTAAATCCATGCGGATTTGAGCGATGTTTTGAGCCTGAAAAACGTTAATTCGCATAAAAAAAAATAAAAGGAGTCGCCAGTTAATTTTATAAAAAATTAACAAAAATAAAGTTGACTCCGGTCTCGAACCGAAATTCGGATCCGGGGGTAAAGGTATCGATGTAGGGGGGTGCCCTTGCATCGTCCGCCGAAGCGGCCCTTACTAGGTCGGGTTTAAAGAAACTAAAAAAAACAAAGTTGTCACGACAAAATTAAAGAAAACACATGCATAAAACTTAAACTAAGTTTAAACAAGTACGAAAATAAGAAAGGTTACAGCGGGCGGGGATTATCGATCTACATTGTTACAATCGAAAGAGAAAACTGAAATAATCAAGGTCGAAACCCTAAATCCAGCTGATTTGGTGAGCTCCGAGGACGCATGAAAGCTTCTCCCAAAAAAATCGCTTCCAGACTGAAATATCACCGAAATCCGCGGATTTCCACATTCGCTCTCAAGAGTGTTTTCCTCTCTTTTTCAGATTTTCCCTCTGTAAACTTTTTTCTCTTTTCAGTCCTCTTTTTTCCAGTCGTCCCCTCCTCTCCCTCTGCAGGATCCGCGCGGATCCTTTTATAGGCAGCAGACTAGGTTAGGTCAAGGAAATCCGCACAGATTTTCCAATTTCCCAGTACTTGGGCCGGCCGTTTTCCTGTTTGGCCCAGAAACTGCACAAATCCGCGCAGCCCTAACCGCGCGGATCTTAGTATACCAAATCCGCGCGAGTACCAACCAAGCTGGAGCCGGGGTCCGCGTGATTTTTATGCTGGATTCGGACCCGGATCCGCCAAGATCCGCGCGAGCCCAGACGATGTTGGGCCAAAAAAACCGCGCGACTCTCATCCGGGTTTGAGCTTGGATCCGCGTGAATTTAATCTGGGTTGCCCGGATCCGCCAAGATTTGCTAAATCCGCGCCATCCCGTCTGTACTTGGGCCCGAAAATCCGCGCCATCCCATCTGTAGTTGGCCCCGAAAATCCGCGCCATTCCTTCCAAAATTGGGCCCAAAATCTGCTCGACCTCCTTGGCTTGAAATGGGGTCGTTCTGCATTCTGTGTTGAGTGAATTCTGCTGGGCCCATATCTGCTAAATCCACATGCGCCTGGGCTACTGGTGCTGCTTGTTCTGACTGAATTTTGTGTCTACAGTTAGCCCCCACTTTGACTGAGTCTGGATAAGACGAAAGTCAAAGTATACATCTTGAAAAATGTTGCAGTTAACTGGAGGTAGTCCGAATGTTAACTTTAATTGCTGGATATTGACCAGGCTTGAACGATTCAAGGGTAGCTTGGATTTCTTGACCGGAGGTAGTCCGATGCTGGTTAAATTCTTTGGATGTTGTCTGTGCTTGACTTCCAAGGGTAGCTTGAAAGATATCCAGAATTGTTTTGTAGCTAGCTTGACTGCTGGATGTTGTCTAGGCTTGGTATGTTTTTTCCTGAAAAGGACAAACTTGTAAGTATCTGATCTGTAACAGAATAAAGTAAAAAATGAAAAATAAAATAAAATAAGAAAAGAAAAAAAAAATAATGTGAAATGAAAAGAAAGAAAAAAAAAGAAAGAAAAAAAAGGAGAGTATGGATGGGGTAGGATAAGGTACTCCCCTCCACTCCATTTCCGCCAGAATCCGCGCGGATTAAAATCTGCGTGACTCCTAGCTCACATTGGCAGACGAGACTCTGTTGTTCTTGTTGTCCAAGCTTTGAAAGAAATCTGCGCGGAGCTCGAGCCCGCACTCATTCGGGTAAGTTTTCGCTTCATTTTCCTCATGAGCCCACCAGTGGTATGTTTCACTGGAAATCTGTGTTGAGCTACTCAAAATTGAGCTAGAACCGAAGAAATTTGACAAATTTCTAAGGGAAATCCGCGTGGATCCATGTGGATTCACTTTGAGCTAGAACCCATGCACATGATGTCACTAAGTCTTGAACTTAAACCTAATAAGGCGAAGTTTTGGACATATTAAAAAAATGACCCCGAAATATTGGTCGTGCTCATTTTGTGGCTGAAGTTCACGTGGATCCCAGTGGCATTTTGAGCAGTTTCGCTTTATTTGTTGTCAAATCAGCGGGGGAACTTGACAGTCTTGGTACAAAATGTGTAGGCTTTGATTTTTCTTCATTTTGTCTCCGACTTATTTTCTTACTTTGCTCGAGCATTTGAAAAGTTTATGCCTGAGTTGAGTATTGCTTGCAGTTATGTCTTCCTCAAAATATATAGACTTCCTCCTGGGCGGCTGATGGGTGGAACTATTTCATTGGGCAAGACCCTGTTCCTCTACCAGGCCGATGCTTTGGTTTCTCAGGCCCAGAATATATAGACTTAGTTTCTGATGGAGAAGATGATGATTGAGTAACTTTCCATGTATAATGCTTAGACAATTAATACTTTGTTTTATTTATTATTTGACTCACACAGACCACAATGCAAATGCTAATGTATTACCAAAAAACTACGACTACATGCAATGCAACAAACACAACAACTGAGACAGAACGTTGAGCCGTGGTCATAACAAGAGTTGATTTCTATAAATTTTGCCAGAAGCAATTAATTCTTGAGTACACAACGAGTCTGCTTGTAAATAAATAATTCGGGCCTTTGATCAGCTCAGACAGAAACTATGGGAAATTAGATGTGCTTGACTCCGACTCATATCCCAGCATTGGGTCCAAACTTACTCGCACGGACCACACATTTGGCCCAGAAATTGCAAAAATCGCGTGGACTCGAGCTTAACCCCAAAATCCGCATAGATCTGCTTGAGCCCAAAAATCGCCAAAATCCGCGCAGCCCCCAGTATCCGGCCCGAAATTCAAAACCGAGCCCACAACTCCTAAAATCACGCGCAGCCTGCAGGCCAATTTGAGTGAAATCCGCTTAGTCCATGCAGAGTCCAAAATCCGCAAGTCCGCTTTATCCGAATCGCTGGAGCCGCCAACAAATTTGCGCGGATGCTGTATCCAACAGTGGTCCGGCTTCGTTAATCAATATCAGTGAGAGCCTCCGTGGTGATCAAAAGCTAGCACCAATGATAGTGGCTGAAACTATCATGGGCTTGGACCGAATTTGTGAAGAGTCTGAAAGCGAATTCTCAGGAAGCCCCCTACTGCTTCAGGTGAAATTTCTACAACTCTCCCGAAATTCGCGCTGATTTCGCACCTACCTAACTCATCGTTTCTCAAATCCGCGTGGACTTGATTTTTCCCTGGAATCTAACCTTCCTTTTCTTCTCTTGTAGATATGGTTGATGGAGCATACCCGCTTCTTGGCGCCTCCCAAGAACGAAGCCACATTCCGGATGACCCAATTTTGCCAACGTGCCCGAACACACAAGGAGCGTTCAACGGACAGGTGGTTGAAATGGTTCATCGAAGAGATGGTATGTCAAGTGGCACATCTCTTGGTGGAGGATAAGATCATCGACACCCTTTTGTGAGACTTGTGGGTTTGACCTACACCACCTACTACTTTCCTGAACGAGCCAGACGTCAAATCAGGAGAAAACAATGTGTCCCTTCACCGGACTGCATTCCGCCTAATCCTAAGACCATCACCAACGACACTTCCAAGGTTCGATCTTGGCAGGACTATTGGATGAGCAGGCCAACTCTCACTGTTCCTACAACAGGTGGAAGTACCTATGTATCTACAGCTTATCGCCATTGGATACTTGAAAAAGATTCCGTTACTAGGGAGCAGTTAAAGGAAGATGAGGAAAAAGAATTGAACCCACCAGTGACTCAACCGACCCCTAACACTACTGGGAAAGGTAAAGAGAAAGCCCCCAGTGACTATGCTGCCAAGAAAAGACAACGAAGAGCGTCTACACAAAGTGAAGGATCTGGGTCAAACACTATTCTAGAGTTTGGAAAGAAACTCAAACAGGATTAGATACTGATGCTGCCTTGCCTTTAGCTTTTTTTTTTGTTTTGTTTTATTTTTTTATTTTATTTTATTTTATTTTTTGATGCCGATGAACGTTGTAGTTGCAAGTTATAAGCTTGCATGCTCTCTTTTCGTTTTTGATCTTTAGGCTTTAGGTTTGCTTGAAATAATAAATTGCATTTTACGGGATTTCAGAATTTTCAATTACATGTGTGAAATCCGCGTGGACTTCTGCACACTGAAAATTTATTTCCGATCAAAATAATGTAAAATCCACGAAGATTTTTGCATCAAGAAAGTAACCCACGAGAATTTAGGCCTAGGAAAAATACAAAACCCGCGTGGATCTGACCCGAACTGCTCTGACAAAATCAAGTGAGTATCCGGGTCATTAAGTAAATCCGCGTAGATTTTCAGAAACGAAAAGGGCCTAGAAAAGCGAGGGATCCGCGCGGATCTACCTAGAATTGCTCCGAGAATATCGTGAGTATTTTGGGCCGGATTGGTAACAAAATCCGCGTGGATCCTGAGATGTTGGGTTCTAAAAGATCTGCGCGGATTCGCCCAAAACTGCTCTGAAAATATCATGCGAGTATTTTGGGGCAAAAGTTTGAAAAATCCGCGTAGGTCTAATGGGGAAAATGGATCGAACATGGTTTGAAATCCGCGCGGATTCGTCCCAAAACTGCTCCGAAAATTTCGTGAGTATTTCGGGCTAAAGATTAGTAAAATCCGCGAGGATTCGCCAAGGGAACTGGGCCGAGCAAGGTCTGAAATCCGCGTGGATTTGCCCCAAAACTGCTCCGAAAATTTCGTGAGTATTTCGGGCTGAAAGTTCGTAAAATCCGCGTGGATTCACTTAAGCCCGGATAATATTTAAAGCCCTATAAAGGTCTTAAGTTGCATAAATCGCGAAGAGCTCATGTTGCTTCAAGGGCTAAAATACAGATAACCAAAATAAATTGTCGGGAAATTTTTATTTATTTGGGCCGGACTTTTAGAAAAAGCTTCCTACGTATCCACATTACATGGAATCAGGCCATCGTAGTTCAAAAAATAGTGTTGGGATTTAGTTGCTGACTTAAATAAGCCAGTGGCTAATATCTTTGAGGATAGTTGCTGGTTTCGGTCACCAGTTTCTATGTCCACTTTTACCCTTATGCATAAAACTTCTTTAGCTGGTCCAAATTAGTCAGCTGAGCATATTCTTCACCCTCCAGGTCAACTAACTTCACATTTCTCCCGAAGGATCTCTTTATGATGTATGGACCCATCCAATTGGGCCTAAACTTTCCTCTCGGTCCCGAATAGGTGCCCTTACCTCCTTCGTAACCATGTCACCCTCTCCAAGGTCTTTAGGTCTGACCTTCCTGTTAAATGCCCTGGACACACGATTCTGGTATATCTGGACATTATGCATGGCTCTGAGTCTCCTTTCGTCGATGTTAACCAGTTCCTCATATCTAGCTTTAGCCCAATCCGCTTCTGGAATCTGACTTTCCACTACAATTCGCAGTGAAGGTATTGCCACCTCTACTGGCAACACCGCTTCTACTCCGTATACCAAAGAGTAAGGAGTTGCTCCGGTGGATGTACGAATAGAAGTTCGATAGCCCCACAAGGCGAAAGGTAACTTATCTGGCCAATCCTTATAAGTTGTGGCCATTTTCTCTATTATCCTGGTAATGTTCTTGTTAGCTGCCTCAACCGCTCCATTGGTCTGAGGCCGATATACCGAAGATCTATGATGTTGGATCTTGTATTTTGCTAACAATTCTGCTGTCTCCTTTTTAAAGTGAACCCCATTATCACTAATCAACTCATGAGGTACCCCGTAACGGCATATAATATTTGTAAGTATGAATTTAGCAACGATCTTAGAAGTCAACTTTGCATATGATGCCGCTTCTACCCACTTTGTGAAGTAGTCAATGGCTACAAGCACATACTCATGTCCTTAGGAGTGATCTTCCCTATGATATCGATGCCCCATACTGAGAACGGCCAAGGCGATGTTAAAGTAGTCAAGAATGAAGGGGGTTGATGTTGCAAGTTCGCATAAATTTGACACTTGTAGCACTTCTTCACGTAATCGTGACAGTCAACTTCCATAGTTGACCAGTAATACCCCATTCTTTGTATTTTTTTGGACAACATCCGTCCATTCATATGCGGACCACATTCTCCTCCATGAACTTCTTCCATCAAATTCTTAGCTTCCTCCCGGCTTAGACAAAGCAAATTGATGCCTATGTCAGTTTTCTTGTACAGTTGACCTTGAATCAAGCAATACTGTGAAGCCAAGAGACTAATTGCTCTTTGTGACCTCGTAGTGGAACCTTCAGGGTAAGCTCCTTTGGTGAGGTACTGGTGTATATCGTAATACCAACAAGTTGGGTCTACCTCACAAACCTCCAAAGAATACACATAAGCCGGCTGAGCTCTTCGATCTACACATATGGGCATAGAAACGGCTCCTCTCGGGATATTAAGCAATGATGACAGCTTAGCCAAAGCGTCCGCTAATTCATTATGCTCCCGAGGTAAATAAGTGAACACTATTTGATCAAAGTGTTCTGCTAACTCTCTCACATAAGCTTGTAAGGTGTTAAAGCTTCATTCCTTACCTTCCACTTATTGGAAGCTTGATTGATTATGAGGCTTGAATCCCCAAATACTCTTATGCATTTTATGCCCATCTCTACTGCAGCTTGCATACCAATGATGCATGCCCCATATTCTGCCACATTGTTGGTGGCTTCAAAATCCAATTTCACCGAAATTGGAGTATGTGCTCCTTCGGGTGAGATCAGAATGATTCCTACTCCATATCCACTTTGATTAGAGGCGCCATCAAAATACATTTCCCAAGTTTCTTTCTGTGTTTGAAATACTTCCTCATCAGGAAATTCGAGTTCTTCCTCACAAGCTTCCTCCACGGGTAGTTAAGCCAGAAAATCCGCCACCACTCTTCCTTTTATGGCCTTCTGTGGAACAAACTGTAAATCAAACTCCGACAGCATGACCATCCATCGAGCTACCCTGCTATTGACCAATGGTTGCTCCATCAAGTACTTGAGAGGGTTCATGAAAGCAGTCACATGCACTGTATGAGCAAGCATGTAGTGACGTAGTTTCCTTGTTGCCCAAACAAGAGCTAAGGACAACCTCTCAATGTTAGATGCGAGTCTCATATTCAAAGAATTTCTTAATTAAATAGTTGATTGCTCTTTCTTATCCTTCGTATCTTTGAGCTAACATAGCCCCATTCTTGCCTCTGTGATAGTTAAATATAACAATAAGGGTCTTCAGGCGTGGGAGGCATTAAAGCAGTGGATTGGCCAGTACTCTTTAATCTTGTCAAAGGCTGCTTGGCATTTTTCATCCCACTCGGGCTTGACTCCTCTCTTCAGCTTCTTAAATATGGGGTCACAGATCATGGTCAATTTTGCTATGAACCGGCTTATGTACTGTAGCCGGCCTAGGAAACCTCTTATCTCCTTTTCTGTCTTAGGCGGTGGCATCTCCTGTATCGCCTTGATTTTTGCAGGATCGACCTCGATACCCCTGGAACTTACGACAAAACCTAACAGCTTACCCGACGTCACCCCGAAGGCACATTTCTGTGGATTTAATCTCATTCCGTACTTACGGAGCCTAAGGAAAAACTTTCTAAGGCTATCTAAATGTGTTTCGCGATCGACGGATTTAATAATCATATCATCCACGTAAACCTCTGCTTCCCTATGCATCATATCATGCAACAATGTGGTGGCGATCCTTTGATAGGTTGCGCTGCATTCTTTAACCCAAATGGCATCACTCGTAGCGAGAATGTACCCGATGAGTGATGAACGTTGTCTTCTCCATATCCTCCTCAGACATCTTGACTTGGTTATAACCGGAGTATCCGTCCATGAATGAAAGAAGGGCGTGGCCACAAGTATTGTCTACTAAGATATCAATGTGGGGTAAAGGAAAGTCATCTTTCGGACTTGCTTTGTTCAAATCCCTAAAATCTACACACATTCGAACTCTCCCATCCTTCTTTGGAACTGGAACTACATTTGCTACCCATTGTGGATATTCCGACACCCTAATGAACCCTGCACTTAACTGCTTCTCAACCTCTTCCTTGATCTTCAAGGCCCACTCTGGTTTCATTCTCCGAAGCTTCTGTTTGACTGGTTTAGCATCAGGGTAAAGTGGTATTCTATGCTCAGCTATTTCCCTGTCTATGCCGGGCATATCTTGCACGACAGTGCAAAGACATCCACAAATTCTCGTAAGAGTAGAGTGAATCGCTCTTGCTCTTTGAGAGTTAAAGATTTCCCGATTTTGGTTATCTTAGGTTCCTCCGGGGTACCCAGATTTACAGTTATGGTTTCTTCAATTATAGAAATTCGATTCTCGTGCTCGTCTACAGCCTTTAAAAGATCTTTAGGAATTTTGGGTTCGTTCTGACATCATTATTATTTTTATCTGAGGTAAAGCAGTTCAGGGATGGGGAACGAGAAGAGTCGTAAGCGAAAGAGTTCATTTCATTGAATGGAGAAACAAAAACATCAACAGATGACTCAACAGACCCTTCAGAAGTAGATGCAACAGACTTAGTGGGCTTAAGGCCCGACTCTAAGACAGACTCTGAAAGTGGAACAGAAACAGAATGAGGACTAGACCCAGATCTATGCACAGACTCTCCTATAACTAGAGTGAACTCCTGATCTCCATCGGTGATATCCGGGTGATTTGTTTGTTCTGGCCCCATGTTGCAATGAGCTCGGTAGGATCGAAATCCATGCTTGATAGAGGCGAGGAAAGTGCTTCCTGATTTCTCTTCTCTCCGTGCCTCCTGACCGAACAAAATCCCAAAGATGTTGCTCCCGGCTAGATGAGTCCAATCTAGTGGGGTCTTGCTCTCCCGTGCTGGTGTGAAAAGTTCTTCTTCAAGCAGCATGCAGTCACTGAAAATTTCCAGTCCTGGAACCAAAATCCCCTTGCTTTTCAAGTAGTATGGCTCTGGAAAGCCAAAGTAAGGGAAACAATCTCCTTCTTTTATAAACTGACCATTAAGCGTGAGTGGATACGGCTTTATATTATAAAGCGGTATTGGCTCACCTCTCTTCTTGACCCTCACAACCTTCTCTGCCAACCGTTGTTCCTCCTCAGTTGGGACGTACCCCAATCCAAAGTGGTGATTTCCTTTTCGAGTCGAGGGAAAGGATGTGGGCCCTTGTGCTCTCCTTCCTAATGGTAAACCAGGAAAGTACCCCTGTCTCCTGAGTATGGCGTTGACTTTTCTATTGGAATAGGGATCAAAGTCCAAAGGTGCTTCGTCCTTATCCAAGGTAGCAACGATGTCAAAATGATGGAATTCCTCATCCTTAGAGTTATGTTCTACTTCCAACATCGGTTTCTTAGAAGTAATCATTGCGGATAACTCCTCTCCCTTGATAGTTACCACCTGACCCTTGACCGACAACTTCACCTTCGATGCAAGGTGACACCGCTCGTTGTTCATGCAACCAAGGGCGCCTAGTAAAAGGTTGAAGGATCTTTGGGATATCGATGCCAAGAACTCAGCGTTGCTAGAAATCGTATCCATGGTGACAGGCAAGAGGATTGACCCCAAAACTCGCCTAGGAGTATTGTCATAAGCCCTAAGCTGAATAGCTTGTTGAGTAAGCTGATGAGATTGAACACCCAGCTTTTGAGCTGTCCTCCATGGGCAAATATTTACAGCGGATCCATTGTCAACCAATACCAATGGTATCACCTTATTAGAACAACCCACAGTTAAGTATAAGGCCTTGTTGTGTGCAAAACCTTCTTTGGGCAAATCCTCGTCACTAAAGGTTATAGTACTCTGGCCAGAAGTGACAAAAGATACTACTTCCTCGGGTGTGGTCTCTGGCGACACTTCAAGTTTACTTAAAGCCTCAATTAAAGCCTGTCTATGCTTTTGCGAAGCCAACAGATTGCCAAACCGTCACATCCATCTTGATTTCTTTAATTGCTTGACACTAGATCTTCCTCAGGAGTAAAAACCTCCGTCTCCCCTACTTTCTCCTTCCCTTTGTCTTGAGGTTGGACTTGGGAGGGACCTCCTGTATGATTATGGCGTCCAGACCGCGTTAGGAAAGTGACATCCGGGGTTTTGGTTTCCCCAGATTCTGCTGTTCCCCAAAAGTCGTCATCACCATCAGAACCCCAGAAATTATCAGTGACATCCTTAGCATGAGGTTCGCCATAGACGTCTTCTTCATCACTAACCCATAAACCGTTGACCTCATAGTCCTCCATAAAGTAACGTGTGATGTAAGTTGGTTTCTTCGCATGCATGTGAAATCAGAAGGATCCATTCACATTCTTCAAATACGGCGTGTATATGAGGCGAGCCTAGTGGATTGTTGGTGTTGCTAGGCTTTTGTGCCGCCTTTGGTAGAGGTAGCGCTTGGACCTAAACATCTCCTCCATTCTATTCTTGAGGTGAAACATTGCTCGATCATGTCCTCGAGCCTGTGATACTTGCAAAATTTCTGGCATCCCAACCCGTGGCTTCTCCTTGGCTCGGGTTTTAAGTCGGGAAGGGTAATCATTCCCTTGCTTAATAGGCGTTCGAGGCTTGAGCATATGAAGTGTCTATCGGGGTATACTCGGTGTAGCGTTGTAAAGCATTCACCTCGTTCCCCTTGTTAGCCGATACGGATGGGCCAACTGACTTCTTATTGGTGTAGGTGTTCTTCCATTTGATCGTAGCCCCTTTAGCGAACTCACTCTCAATCTTTGTTCCGCCAATCTTAATGAAACAAAGTCTTTGAGGTTGGAACCTTAAATGAGTGTTGTAAGAAGGTTGTAAACTACGGATGAGCATGTCAACTTGATGCTCTTAGATGGTCGATCTACCATCCGAGCGCCTTTGATCTCCAGAAAAGTAATTCGAGAAAGACTCCTTTCTTCTTGCTTTATCGACTCCATGTCCCTCAAAGTGAGCGTATCGACATTGTAGGAGTATTGGTGTAAAACTCCTTGCAAAGCATGCTCCATTGTGAAGTTTTAGCGGGTGAGAGTATTATACCATTTCATAACATCCGGGCCCGAGTCCAAGGAAAGATGATGTGATAAATGTCCTCTTCAACCCCCTTCAGTGTCATCGCCCCCAGAAAATTCCGTATATGTTGATGCAGATTCTCGGCACCATAGAATTTGATGTCTGGCATGTTGAATTTAGGGGGAAGTCTTCCCCGGGGAACAGGTGTGAAACCTACATCATCCATGAATTGATTGTTAAAGAGTGTGGACTCTTTCAACATTTGCTCGATCACGATCAAGTCTCGAGTTTGAGATCTCGTGGTGATCCATCCTTCTCTCTTCGGTTGTTCTACTTCGCTCGTAGGGGGATTCTTCACATTCGAATTTTTCACCTCCTCCATGGCATGAATGACAGCGTCGATTCTTTGGTTTTGTGCCTCTAATTGAGCATTCATAGAGACTTGCATATTCAGAATTATGTTGGTCAATTGCTCCATGTCGTTACGTGGAGGTGGTGGAGGAGGCACCGGCTCCTCTCCATGGTCGCTAGGCGGATGATCTCCAGGATGATCATCGTTGGGATCCAACATTATCTCAGATGGGTCAATTATCAAAGACTCAACACCTTCCTCAGATGCTTCTTCGTCGGTTGCTCCTGAATTAGCTGTCTCAGATGATACCCGATCTTCGTTACTGTCGTAGTGGACGTCAAAAGTTTCCAACCGACCCGTCTCGCCCCGCTGATAGACTCGAAACCAACCTATCTTGCCCCTGAAAGGTGGATGAACTCGAAGACTCAACTCAACGTCGCTTTAAAACTTCGTGCATGCAATGGATGAAGAATTCTATTTGGTCCCCGAATGATCGAACTAAAGCTCAAAATCATATGCGAAGCCCAAATAAAGCTCTTATGCAAAATGCAAAATCTAGCCTGGAATGACATATTTAGACCTTATCGGGCCGAGCTTGAAAACGAACTCAGGCCTCACATAAAGGCTAAACATACCGTTTCTAGCCGACTAAAGCGTGAGAGCCCATTTGGATCACACAGGGGTGAGCCCACTCACAAAATCTGTGAGGACTCATGAGGCCCAACAACTCTGTGCTACCCAAATGTTCTACCGACACAAACTCCAACTCATGCAAGCTAACGACCCTAAAGACACCTAAATTTAGGCCCGGCAGTGACCGAGCTCACCAGGATCCGTGCGGATTTCATGGGTTTGGGCCCAGTGGGATCTGCGCGGATTTCCCGGGCTCAGGCTCACTACTGAGCCTAAATCCAGGTCAGACCAAGAGACGAAGGAAAGAAAACCACAAGAATTTGAACCGTACATGGCCCGGCCGTCACGGAATCATGCGGATTCTGCGGGCTTGAGCGATGTATGGGCCAAATCGGCCTCCACAACGACACAAAACCTAGAAGACACTTTGATTTAGGCGCGGTAGTACGAGCACACCAAAACCAGCGCGATTTCGGGCTCAGCGCTACAAAGCCCAAACCGAGGCCCGACAAGCCTGACCATTAATTTGGGCTATACAAGGCCGACCGATCATGAGATCCGCGCGGATTTGTTGGGTAGCCTAACTTCAAATCTGCGTGAACCTCCCGGGTTCGAACTTGTATAGACCAAAGTAATTATCTTGGCTCACCGACTAAAAAAAAACGACTCTACTTGCTTTTTTTTATATTTTTTTTTTCGTCTAAGCATTACTGCATGACTCCAGGTTCGAGAAGCAAATAAAGCACATAGCACACAAGTGAGTTCCAACCTAACCAAGGGTCTAAGTTTATGGGTTCAAGGTTGGTTCATCCTAACCTCTAGCTCGTGTCCCGAGTATTTGATCTTCCATGGGGTGCATGGCAAGATTAACACATTTGGGTTGCTCCCTTTTATCACATGGATTAGGGAGTGGTGCACGAGTGGGAAAGCAACCACCGGCTCGGTGAAGGTCTGAGTGGACCCACCTGAGTTGAATGGTTAAAGCTTTCCCGAAAATGGTAATAATAGGGACGACCTAAACGGTGCCTTGTGTGCACAAAGGGAAGGCAGTGAATGCAATTATGCCTAAAAAAAGAAAAAAAGTGACAACTTTTTTTAAAAAAAAAAAAAACTAAACCCGACTTTTCAAGTCTTACCCACTAATAAGTCCCCAGTGGAGTCGCCCTTTGTAGGGCCCATGACCCCAGGGCACGGTCCCCCGCGGAGTGTCGAGTCGACGTAGGGTTGCTTAGGGTACAAATTTTAACGGTTTTTTTATCAGACCTGGGATCGGGCGGGCTCGCGACGAGAAATCCACGCGGATTTACGAGCGGTCTACTGGGCCATTGACGAAATCGCACGATTTACGGGCGATGTCGAAAGGCGACCGAAATCCACGCGGATTTACGAGCGTACTGAGCTTGACCGAAATCCGCGCGATTTCGGGCGATATTCGAGCGACCGAGAAATCCATGCGGATTTGAGCGATGTTTTGAGCACAAAGCGTTAATTCGCATAAAAAAATAAAAGTGCGATTAATTTTATAAAAAATTAACAAAAATAAAGTTGACTCCGGTCTCGAACCGAAATTCGGATCCGGGGGTAAAGGTATCGATGTAGGGGGGTGCCCTTGCATCGTCCGCCGAAGCGGCCCTTACTAGGTCGGGTTTAAAGAAACTAAAAAAAACAAAGTTGTCACGACAAAATTAAAGAAAACACATGCATAAAACTTAAACTAAGTTTAAACAAGTACGAAAATAAGAAAGGTTACAGCGGGCGGGGATTATCGATCTACATTGTTACAATCGAAAGAGAAAACTGAAATAATCAAGGTCGAAACCCTACCAAATCCGCGCGGATTTGGTGAGCTCCGAGGACGCAGTCGAAAGCTTCTCCCAAAAAAAATCGTTTCCCAGGACCGTGGAAATATCACCCGGAAATCCGCGCGGATTTCCGTCGATTCGCTCTCAAGAGTGTTTTCCTCTCTTTTTCAGATTTTCCCTCGGTAAACTTTTTTCTCTTTTCAGTCCTCTTTTTTCCAGTCGTCCCCTCCTCTCCCTCTGCAGGATCCGCGCGGATCCTTTTATAGGCAGCAAACTAGGTTAGGTCAAGGAAATCCGCGCAGATTTTCCAATTTCCAGATTGGGCGGCCGCTTTTCTGTTTGGCCCAGAATCGCACAACCAGCCTAACCGCGCGGATCTGAGTATACCAAATCCGCGCGAGTCCCAACCAAGCTGGAGCCGGGGTCCGCGTGATTTTTATGCTGGATTCGGACCCGGATCCGCCAAGATCCGCGCGAGCCCAGACGATGTTGGGCCAAAAAAACCGCGCGACTCTCATCCGGGTTTGAGCTTGGATCCGCGTGAATTTAATCTGGGTTGCCCGGATCCGCCAAGATTTGCTAAATCCGCGCCATCCCGTCTGTACTTGGGCCCGAAAATCCGCGCCATCTCATCTGTAGTTGGCCCCGAAAATCCGCGCCATTCCTTCCAAAATTGGGCCCAAAATCTGCTCGACCTCCTTGGCTTGAAATGGGGTCGTTCTGCATTCTGTGTTGAGTGAATTCTGCTGGGCCCATATCTGCTAAATCCACATGCGCCTGGGCTACTGGTGCTGCTTGTTCTGACTGAATTTTGTGTCTACACCGTGTCACGGGTGAGTCATTTCTCGATTCAACATATAGGTGTTTTTCATTTTTAGGAAGTCCTATGTAGGCCAGTTAGGACATACAAACCCATGTCATGGGTGAGTAATTTATCGAGTCAGCATATAAGTGTCTTTCATTTTCAGGAAGTCCCATTTTGAGTCTACGACATGTAAACCCGTCTCACGGGTGAGTATTCTTCCAAGTCAACATATAGGTGTCTTGCATTTTAGGAAATCTCATATAGGCTGGTTAGGATACGCATGCATTGGGGTGGGTTTTCCTTCTTTTTTTTTAAGTGTCAATGTTAAAGCCCGAGTCAACAATGAAGGAAAAGTATTGGGATCACGTGAAATTTTGTAACTACCATAGATCCCGAGGGCACGACACAGAGAATTGTTGGACTTTGAAGAATAAGTTTGAGGGCACGACATAGAGAGTTGCGCCTTTTAGCCTTTTAGTTTTCTTTCTCGAGTTTTCCCTCTAGGTTGTTAAAAATATAAAAATATGAATAATGAAATGGCATGTTTTAGCTTCCCCCAAAGTGAGCACGAATTACTTTGTGATTACTATGATAGATTAATTGATTATCGTGCTTATTGGACTTCTCAAGGTTATAATTATTCTAGAAGGGAAGTGTTGGTTGTTATTAATGAAGGAGTGAATTTTATAACTCGTTATCTGCTAGATTGTTTTGGTTTTAATTTGGAAAATGATAACGAGGCTTGGAGATTGCTTTTTTGGTTGATTCGGGATGCTCGTGATTTTAAAAAGAGTTGTCATTCTGAGGGTTATTATTATTTAGATAATCCATGTGCTCACCATGCTAGAAGTTTGAATGTTTGTCCCCCTTCCCCTTGTGATGATTTACATACTTAATCTCCATTTGTGGATCAACCAAGAGTTGGCTACTACGAAGATCCATATGTGAGTACTCCTTCCTCTCCTGTTTCTATTCCTATGCATGTCCCCTCCCCTTGTGATCAATTTGAATCATCTATTCATGCTTTCGACTCTCTTACTCATGTTGTTGACCCGACCTATAGTGATTATATCATGGATTGTGTGCAACAACTAGATAGAAAGCAAAGTGAGTTCGATGAAAAGCTTGATTCGATAGCTTCTATAATATTTGAGTATGCTCACATGATAAGACCATCCTATCCCGAGGAATGTAGTTTAAGTAGAGTTGAGTCTTTCCCCCATTATCCCCTGATATTCATGTTGATCCCCCTTTGTGTGAAAATGGTGATAATAACTCTCTTTCTCCGTCTTTGACTTGTGTGCCTCATTCTCTTGATATAGAAACTATCCCTCATGATGCATATGTGTGTGAGTATGAATCATTTGTTGAGGATTATGAACCTGAATGTGACACTTTCACCTTTGATGTTCAAGATGATGCATCTCTATTATTAGCAATCCCGGTCCCTTCATGTTTAGATTCCTCATGTGATGAGTTTGAGATTGTTGATGATGATGATGCTACTTTATGTGATGTTGGAAGTGTTTGCATGTGGTACAATCCTATCTTTTCTTTGCACACATGTGATGATATTGATGAATTAGATGATAATCTTGGGTTGGTATTTGTTTGTGACGATATTGTTGAGGAAGTTGACAACTCTTCTATGTGCTTTGAATGTGATGATGTATTCCCTTCTCCCAATCATGTAATCCCCATTCATTCATTGTGTATCACTCCCTCACCCAACCATGCATGCCTTGAGTCTCTAGGTACCTTTAGAGGGTATGATCCCCTCCTTGACCCATATCATGTTTACGTAGAAGACTTGCCTAGAAAAATCATGCTCCTTTACTTCCATCATCATTTTAGTGATTTTTCTAAGGCATTTGATAAAATGGTGAGAGCACTCACTTATACTGACTTTTTATTTTTTGTGTTCTCATACATCAACCATTCTAAAATGCATTCGAGGATGCATGATCTTCTCCTACGGGCGTTGAATTCTTCGGATCTTGAACGCCCGGATCTTGAAGAATAAGGAGCGGCTGATGCTCCATGGTAATCGAGGTTAACCAAGTGCATTTTCTTGCTTTTATTGAAGACTTTATGGTAACCTCGTTCCACCCTTCCTCTTTTGTAAATATATCTTTGTTTTTGTTTGTTTGGTTCGTTTTCTTTTTGCATGCTTGGTTTTACTTTTTGGTGGCGCACCCATTGGTATGCTATATGTTGGGTTTATCTTGTTGTTGGAGCCGTGTGGGCTCGGGTCGCCACCATTTGCTTGCTAGTTGTTTTTGTTTGTTTTGCCTTTCTTAGGTTTTCTACCCTTTCATGTGACACCCTTCCCACAATAAGGACATTGTGGCATTTTAAGTGTGTGTGTGTGGGGGGGGGGGGGGAGATCTTTATGTTTCGGGTAGCACACCTAGTCTTTTTAGGTCCTCTTTTGTTGCCTTTCTTTCTTAGAAAAGTTCGTGAAAAAAAAAATTTAAAAAAAAGTGAAAAAGGTTGTGAAAAATGAAAGAGAAAAGGGAAAAAGTTGTGAAAAACCCCAAAAAGTGTTTTGTTTTTCTTTAGGTGATGTTCTTGTCCATAAAGTGTAGATAGTTGTTTAATTGACTTAGTTAATCATTTGGAAGCGACCAATATGTACAATAATAGGCCTTAGTTTGAATTGTTGTCGTGACTTACCTTTATTAAATTCCTTCATTGAATGAGAAAGTAAAGCCCTCACCTCTTACACGCCTTGATTGTGAGTTTCTTGCCTAAGTTGGATAGTTTGAGTTGTTTAATGCTCATGCTCACCCTAATTAATGAATTAATTAACTACTGTCGGGCCTACCAATTTGGGTTGGTATGGGTGGCACGACACCCTTTGCCCCTTAAGTACAATGTTTACGAATGGAAGTAACCCGAATAAGGGAGGGTAAACCCTTTGCGAAGGCCGGTCTTATTCCCGAAAAACCCGAGGCTGAGGCCCTAAAATTTACAAAACGGATTTAGTGTGAGGCTTAATAAAGAAAGAAAGAAAAAAAAGAGAAAAAGAAAGCGGAATAAAGAGAAAGAAAAAGCAAAGCCAAAGAAATGAGATAAAAAAAAAGAGTTATAAAAGAAAAGAAAGAAAAGAT
Source organism: Portulaca oleracea (assembly GCA_029582165.1). Taxonomy (NCBI): domain Eukaryota; kingdom Viridiplantae; phylum Streptophyta; class Magnoliopsida; order Caryophyllales; family Portulacaceae; genus Portulaca; species Portulaca oleracea. Next base: position 12,268,724 of record CM055892.1, read on the forward strand.
AGAAAAGAGAAGTGAAAGGAAAATAAAGAGTGAAGCTAGGATAGATAACAATCCCGAGCTTGAGCATGAAAATGACTTGGATTGTCTGGCTTATGTTAGAAAGGATCGATTAGGGCCCACTTACACTTGTACACGAGGAATATGCTTTTCATGAAATGCTTGGGATTGAAAATCTCTAAGAATGACAACTGTTCAACCTAAGAAACCTTGTGTGTTTATATTCGCCCCTTCCTTGTGATTGATAAAGTTGGTTGAGCAATTAGATGCGTTGTTGTGAATGCGAATATCTCCTTCCTTCTTTCCATTTAAGTTTTGTTTTTCACTCTCCATTCCCTTCTCTCTTCCATTTCTTCTCTTGGCTTTTGTGGGTAGAATCGCTACAAACCCTCACGAGACCCACCTCGTCCATCCGGGCTACCGGAGGGTATAAAGGGCTTGGTGCATACGCTAAATGCACCCGTTTCCTCCCACGAAAGTGGAGTAGCTAGGTAGTTTTGTTTTGTTTTGCTCGGGACGAGCAAAAGTCTAAGTGTGGGGGGATGTTTAGTCCCGATTTTGCATGATTTTTTCCCTCTATTATCTGACTTTTTGCTTGTTTTTAATAATTAAATTAGGCTTTTTATTATGTTTTTAGTAATTTTACAATTTTATTAGTTTTTTCTATTTTTGTTATTATTAGTACTAAAATTGAATTAAAATGTTTAAATTGGAAAATGAAAATAAAACCTTGAATTTTCCTAATCTAAAACCTAAACCCTTCCCTTCAAATCGGCCCAGTTACATTCCCTGGCCCAAAACCCAACCTAATTCCCAGCTACCCGTTAACCCTAATATCCAGACCCAGAAACCCACCCCATTTCCCCCTTTTATCCAGCCGAATAGAAAACTCCCCAAACCCTAACACTAACTTCATTTCTCTTATTCCCCTTTCCCTCCTTCGCCCCTTTTCCCTTTCTTCTTCCTCTCTATTTTCTTTTTCTCTGTTGCGCACACAGCACCGAGCACCGAGCACCACACCACACACCATAATCAACCTCCAGGAACTCCTTCTCTCTTCTTCATCTTCTCTTTTCTCATCTCATTCTCGCATCTCCCTCTCTCTGCTCTTTTCCGTTATCTCGTGAATTTCTCAATCTCTCACTCTATTTCTCTTTGATTTTAACAGATTCGGTTGAGAAGATAAGAGAGCATGCACGAGCCACCATTGACCCGTCTTCACCCTCAACAAACCGATTTCATCTCAATTGTCCACATGGAAGAGGAATCGAAGGGTGGAGATTGAAAGGAGAGGGATGAATTAGACTATAAAAGGGGAAGAACGAGCCATTCGAAGCTTCTATGGTTGGTTTCGCCCTCCATCCTTAGATTAGATTTAGGTTTAATTTCGTATGCATGTTAGGGTTTCGAATATAGGTTTTTGATGTTCTGGGATTTGATTTGGTGTTAATTGATTTTAGGGTTTTTGGTTCGTGAATGATTTGTTCAGTTTGGATGTACTGTTCGAATTCTGGAATTTGTATGATTTTGATTCGTGTGTAATGAATTGATGCGTTTTCTAGGTTAAATCTGAGACTCTTGGTAATTGTTTTGGTTCGATTTGTGATATTGTGATTTGGTGTTGGTGTTTGTTTTGTCTAGGTGCCCTGATTGAATCTGGGTTTTGGTTGAATTTGTGGGTGTATTTGTGTTCTGCTCGTCTTCCTCCTTTGATTTATGTCTCTCTCTTTTCCATCTGCACTTCCCTTTTTCTTCCTCTGTTCGGTCAATGAGCAGTAGGGGGGTTGGCTTTTGATTCTCCTTCTTTCTCTTACATGGTCTAGGGTTCGTTTGGTACTGTTTTTTGTGTTTTCAGGTCTTGTCTTGGCCAAGTCTTTAGGGTTTTGGGTTGGATTTCAGGTCTTTGTTTTAGGGTTTGTTTGTTTAAATCTTGGTCAGTTTAGGGTTGTGTTCTGCTAGGGTTTGTGGGTCTAGTAGTTCTGGTCAGTTTGGTGTGGGTTCTATTAGGGTTCTTATTAGGGTTCTGCTTGTTTTGCTAAGGTTTGGACAATGTCATTAGGGTTTAGGGTTTTTATTAGGTTTAATTTGTTTATCAATATGATTACTGGCTAGGGTTCTTTGGGGTTAAGGGAGTGATTAAGACTCCATTGGATGATTAGTCATAGGGGTTAGTGAATTAGGGGGTAATTAGTGGGAAAAATCTATTCCCACCTTAGTCCTTCCTTTAAGTGGGGTGAATTAGAGATCAAAAGCTCTCTAATTCTCTAATCACTTGTTAATGGAAGGCTAAGGATGGGATAGCTAATCATTATCTCACGAAAGTGAGATAGTGGCTAACTAGGGAATCTTGTTCGATTAACCCCCGGGATCCATGGTAGATTTTGGGGAAGTTAATCTGGATTACCTTCGAAGAAGGAATCACGTGGCCATATTTCTAACAAGATTCTCATATGATCTATCCTATCTTTTTGCCTCTTAACCACAAAACTCACATAACCATGAATCCTTTGGTTGCCTAAAGCTCCCCGATAACCCTTTTCTTCCTTTGTGTGCTTTTACTTGTGTTTCCATATTTGCTTCCCAATCTCTCTTAAATGAATGTGAACCTCAAACCTAGTAGGTGAGAATTCGGAATAGACTTTGAGGTTTAGAAGCCCCAACTCCCTGAGAGAGAACGACAAAACCGGGGTTACAAAACCACGTTATACAAAATGCTAGCAAACAACCCTAACCCTAAAGGACATAACTGAGCCAAACCCTAGAAACCTTAACCAAAACCCTAAAACAGAACCAAACACGTACCAAAACAAGACCAAACCTAACCAAGACAAGACCTAAAAACACAAAAAAAGTACCAAACGAACCCTAGACCATCTAAGAGAAAGAAGGAGAATCAAAACCAAACCCCCCTACTTCTCATTGACCGAACAGAGGAAGAAAAAGGGAAGTGAAGATGGAAAAGAGAGAGACAGAAATCAGAGGAGGAAGCCGAGCAGAACACAAATACACAACCACAAATTCATCCAAAATCCAGATTCAATCAGGGCACCGAGACAAAACAAACACCAACACCAAATCACAATATCAAAAATCGAACCAAAATAATTACCAAGAGTCTCATATTTAACCCAGAAAACGCATCAATTCATTACACACGAATCAAAATCATACAAATTCGAAATTGACGATGCGTCAAATCGAACAAATCATTCACGAACCAAAAACCCTAAAATCGATTAACACCAAATCAAATCCCAAAACATCAAAAACCCAGATTCGAAACCCTAACAAGCATACGAAATTAAACCTAAATCTAACCTAAGGATGGAGGCTGAAATCAACCATAGAAGCTTTGAATGGCTCGTTCTTCCCCTTTTATAGTCTAATTCGTCCCTCTCCTTTTAATCTCCACCCTTCGATTCCTCTTCCATGTGGACGGTTGAGATGAAATCGGTTTGTTGAGGGTGAAGACAGGTCAATGGTGGCTCGTGCATGCTCTCTTATCTTCTCAACCGAATATGTTAAAATCAAAGAGAAATAGAGTGAGAGATTGAGAATTCACGAGATAATGGAAAAGAGAAGAGAGAGGGGGATGCGAGAATGAGATGAGAAAAGAGAAGAAGAAGAAGAGAGAAGGAGTTCGTGGAGGTTTATTATGGTGTGTGGTGTGGTGCTCGGTGCTGTGTGCGTAGCAGAGAAAGAAAATAGAGAGGAAGAAGAAAAGGAAAAGAGGGGAAGGAGGGAAAGGGGAATAAGAGAAATGAAGTTAGTGTTAGGGTTTGGGGAGTTTTCTATTCGGCTGGATAAAAGGGGGAAATGGGGCGGGTTTCTGGGTCTGGGTATTAGGGTTAACGGGTAGCTGGGAATTAGGTTGGGTTTTGGGCCAGGGAATGTAACTGGGCCGATTTGAAGGGAAGGGTTTGGGTTTTAGATTAGGAAAATTCAAGGTTTTATTTTCATTTTCCAATTTAAACATTTTGATTCAATTTTGGTACTAATAATAACAAAAATAGAAAAAAACTAATAAAATTGTAAAATTACTAAAAACATAATAAAAAGCCTAATTTAATTATTAAAAAGAAGCAAAAAGTCAGATAATAGAGGGGAAAAATCATGCAAAATCGGGACTAAACAAGGACATGGTCCAGTCAAGGAAACTGCTTCTACCAAAAGCAGCATAAAGGACCGGTTAGAGTATGGATTCCCTAGGAAAACAGGATGGAAAAAGAATCTCATGGAAAAAAAATTAGGAGGAAAATTTTTTTGGGGTAAAGTTAATTTTTTTTTCTTGTTTGGTTTAAGTAAAATTTTGAAGGAAAAAAAAATTAATTTTCTATTCAACTTTCTTTTCCTTGTTTGGTTTGAGGAAAACTACATGGAAAGTAAAATTTACATGAAAACTTTTAAATGTTAAGCTTCATTTTTCTAAATCATATGATGTGATTTGAGAGAGAGAGTTGGAGAGAGATAAGAGAGTTAGAGCTAGAGTGAGAGAGAGAGAGTGTGTGTGTGTGTGTGTGTGAGAGAGAGAGAGAGAGAGAGAGAGAGAGAAAGAGAGAGAGAAAGACAGAGAGAGAGAGATAGAGAGAGAGAGAGAGAAAGAGAGAGAGAAAGACAGAGAGAGAGAGATAGAGAGAGAGAGATAGTTAAAGAGAGAGCGACAGAGAGAGAGAGAAAAAGAGAAAAGAGAGTTAGAGAGAGAGGAGAGAGAGAGAGAGAGAGAGAGAGAGAGAGAGAAAAGATAAGTTAAAGAGAGTTAGAGTTAGAGTTAGAGAGAGAGAGAGAGGGAGTTAGAGAGAGAGAGCGACAGAGAGAGAGAAAAAGAGAAAAGTGAGTTAGAGAGAGAGAAGAGAGAGAGAGAGAGAGAGAAGAGAGAGAGAGAGAGAGAGAGAGAGAAGAGCGTTAAAGAGAGAGATATGAGAGAGTTAGAGAGAGAGAGCGTTAGAGAGAGAGAAGAGATAGTTAGAGAAAGATGAGAGAGAGAGAGAGAGTCGAGAGAGCCGCGAGAGATGAAGAAGGGAAATGTTGACTTGCAGATCCAAAAATTTTCTCTCAACCTCCCATTCATTTTTGAAGGGAAGATTTTTTGTTCTTTGTTTCCCCAAATTTTCAATGTAGTTTTCCAACTTTTTTTTCCATTCATTTTTCTACAATCCTAACAAAGGAAAAATTCTTATTTTCCAAATTATTATTTTTTTCCATGTTGTTTTCCTAGGTCCCAACGGACCCTAAGGGTCCGTTTGGACCTTGGAAAACAGCATGGAAAAAAAATTATTTTGGAAAATGAAAATATTTCCTTTGTTTGGATTGAAGAAAAACGAATGGAAAAAAATAGTTGGAAAATTGCATGGAAAATTTGGAGTAACAATGAATAAAAAATTTCCATTCAAAAATGAAAGGAAAGTTGGGAGAAAAATTTTGGATCAAAGCCAACCTTTCTTTTCATCCTCTCTCTAACTCGTCTCTCTCTCTCTCTCTCTCTCTCTCTCTAGCTCGTCTCTCTATCTCTCTAACTCTCCTCTCTCTCTCTCTCTCTCTCTCTCTAGCTCGTCTCTCTATCTCTCTAACTCTCCTCTCTCTCTCTCTCTCTCTCTCTCTCTCTCTCTCTCTCCCTCCCTCTCTCTCTAAGTCTCTTCTCTCTCTCTCTCTAACTTTCTTCTCTCTAACTCTCTAACTCTCTTCTTTTCTCTCTCTCTCTCTCTCTCTCTCTAACTCTCTTCTCTCTCTCTCTCTCTCTCTCTTCTCTCTTCTCTCTTCTCTCTTTCTCTCTCTCTCTCTAAGTATCTTCTCTCTCTCTCTCTCTCTCTCTCTCTCCTCTCTTCTCTCTTTCTAAGTATCTTCTCTCTCTCTCTCTCTCTAACTTTCTTCCCTCTTTCTCTCGCGCACTCTCTCTTCTTTCTTTCTAAGTCTCTGCTCTTTCTTCTCTCTCTCTGTCTCTTCTCTCTTCTCTCTTTCTAAGTATCTTCTCTCTCTCTCTAACTCTCTTCCCTCTTTCTCTCGCGCACTCTCTCTTCTTTCTCTCTAAGTCTCTGCTCTTTCTTCTCTCTCTCTCTCTCTAACGTTCTTGTTCTCTCTCTCGCTCTCCCTCTCTAACTCTCTTTTGTCTCTCTCTCTCTCTTCCTCTCTCTCTCTCTCGCTCTCTCTCTCTCTCGCTCTCTCTCTCTCTCTCTCTCTATCTAACTCTCTTTTCTCACTCTCTCTCTCACTGTCTCTCTAACTCTCTTTTCTCTCTCTCTCTCTCTCTCTCTAACTCTCTTTTCACTCTCCCTATCGCTCTCTCTCTTTGTCACTCTCTCTATCTCTCTAATTCTCTTTTCTCTCTCTTTGTCTCTCTCTCTTTCTCTCTAACTCTCTCTCTCTCTAACTCTCTCTTTCTCTCCCAAATCGCATCATATGATCTAAAAAAAATGAAACTTGATATTTTCAAGTTTTCTTGCAAATTTTATTTTTCCATGTATTTTTCCTGAAACCAAACAAGGAAAAGAAAATTGAATAGAAAATCAATTTTTTTCCTTCAAAATTTACTTAAACCAAACAAGAGAAAGAAATTTACTTTACCCCAAAAAAATTTTCCTCATAATTTTTTTTTTCCACGAGATTTTTTTTCCATCCTATTTTCCTAGGTCCAAACGAACCATAAATGAAAGCAAGAAGGGCACAACATCAAATGAGCTTTAGAGTCAGCTAGGGTTCTAGATGTCAAACATTTTGTTTCTAGAGTCTGTTAGAGTTACGTTTAGAGTAAGTTCTTAATTCATCTTTTAAATTCAATAAATGAGTTGTTGTAGTCGTTATTTGATCAAACAGAATTTCATGCTTCTGCTTCTAACTTGCGCTGAAAAGTTTGCTCATCCATCCACCATCTTTACAAACCAAGTCTGACAAATTTACCTTCTCTTTTCCTTTCATTTTTGTCTTACACCCCGTTCCCATCCTTTAATTTCTTGAATCCAGGGTTAGAGGGATACAGGAAAAAATAAAAAAAAAGGAGCGAAAAACTATAGAGTGGTCGGTATGAAAACCTCATTGAGGCAAACCGGGCAAAAGGAGAGAATAAAAAGAAATGTTTAAAGAATTGAAGAGAGAAATCAAGTTACACCCCCATTCAAAAAAGGAGAGAATGTCATCAAAAAATACCAAATCCAATAATATCTCACAAGTGAACACTCCCTATTAGGAATCCTACAACTTCAGCAAATGTGTCGAGGACAAGGGGCTTCAACCTTGCCTTCATTCCACCACCCTCATTACCCTTATATTTTCATTTAACCTCGCCTTGCCACCAACCACTTACATTTTTGGCCTTGCCATAGAACTTCAACCTTTTCAAGACCCTTTCATCCCCTTATAACCATTCTTTCATGAATCGAAGTCAAAAGGTGTGTTGTGACCAAAGGAGAATAGGACTCAACCACGTGAAGAAGAGGTTCGAAAAAAAAGAAAAAAAAGGAAAGTAAAAAAAAAAACAAGAAGAAGAAAGAGTTCCTAGTTGGTCCACCAACACGGGTTGATATGAGCGGTACAACACTCTTGTCCCTTAAGCACTTTGTTTGCGTATGGAAAAATATGTGTTGGGAAAGTAAACCCCGTTTGGGCCGACAATATCTCAAAACATGCCAACAAAAAGAAAAAGAAAAAAAGAGGGGGGGGAGGGAGAATGAGAAACCAGGGGCGGAAATAAGAGTCAGCACACAAGAGAAATTCCAATAAACCATTCAAATTGATCTCGAGTCTTATGCCTTAAACCTTCACCTCATCATCCATATACCTCATCAATCTTTTCAGCCTTCAATAACCTTCACAAGCCTTCAATAACCATCCATATCCTGCATATGAACCCTCAAGCCCTCACAACTATCTTTTTGGACCATTAAGCCCTCTTCGAGGCCCTAAGCCTTCAAAGTTGCACTTTAAAGAACTACGACTTGCCTAATTTCACCTCGGATATGTAGGAGAATCACTTTGAGGCCTGACCGATACTTTTCACTTACTCTGGACAGTTTCCTCTGCCAATTTCAAACGCGCATAACTTCTTCATCCGGACTTTTTAGGCCCACAAGATATCAATGGAAAGCTCTCGGTGTGTACTTTAAGCTCCCAAAGTTTGAGACCCATCAGAGTTATATAGAAGGAGTTATGACCCAAAAAGTGAAGGCGCGTCCATTCCGACAACCCACATTGACCATTTTCCGCTTATTCTTTCCGAAAGACTCCGAACCCTTTTAAAGGCCCGAAGTAGGTTCCGATAAGGACCCGTAGCTCTACACCCAAGGTCGATCAACTCATGACTCCAGGGTCCCGGGTCCACCTTAAAGTGTGCTCCGCACCTGACCATGAAGTCATTTTTCTCTTGTTTCATGGGGGGGGGGGGGGGTTGCGGGAAAGCTTGGTGACCATGATTTTCGAGTCTTGGGGTTCGGCCCGATACGCTCCACATACATAGTTAGAATTTTAATGCATTTTTCGATAACTTTCCTAGTCTATGTCTCTGCACCCTTCCTACTTGTCTCTCCCTCTCTTACATCCCTTTTAAAATAAATATCACTTTAACTAACGTTATTTTTATAATACTATTTTTTGTTCGTTCTTTAGTACGGGTAAAAATTTAAGTGGATAATTGCAATATCAAAGAATATGATGGAAGTAATATTCAAATGCAGACCAAGTTAATGTATAAATTGTCATGGAAAAGAACTTACAACAACAATAGGTAATTGAACGTAACGAAAAAACAATGTTAAAGAGAATTTGACTAATGGGAAGGAGAACAAAAGGCATCATATTTTGTTTAGAAGTTGTAGTTTGGAATGGGATAAGAATAAGTAATAGAAAAATTATAAGATTGATGGGTACGTTTATCATAGGTAGTTTGGTAGCTCCCATATAGAACTGAGTAAACAGGCCAAGTTTACTCGAAGTTTAAAAAAAAAGTAATAGGGAAACAATTGTTTATTTGAAATTTTTCTTTCATGTTAATAGGTCAAGATTACCTAGAGTTAAAAATAAGTAACAGGGAAACAGTTATTTATTTGAAATTTTTTTTTTATGTTACAAATAATTTAAATGTTGTACATCTTAATTTAAATATTGTTTGCGAATATGAAAATAATTGAAATTGTATATACAAATATTGTTGCAAGTTGTCCAACAAAATCTTACCGTTATATAACTGTAAGACCCCGGAAATAGTGACCACTTTCTCGGTGTTGCGCTACTTAATTGATCGGGAGTCGACTAAGGTTGCTTAATCCTTAAATAAGGATATTTTTATTTTATGAAATTCATTTTCGGAGTGATGAAAAATTTATTTATTTACAAATTATTTTATATTATTAAAATATCCGAAATTACACTAAATAATTTATTAATAAATTTAGTACCGGCCCATTATTTCATCCGGGCCCGAGAAGAAACAGAGGGACCATCATGGAACCATAAAACCTGCGCGGATTTTATGGCACCATGGGCCGGCCCTGTGCAGCTTCGGCCCAGACAAAACGGGGTGAAAATTAATAAAACCCGTGCGGGTTTTATTAATCTTCTGGCTCGTTTTCTCTTGGGCGGCCTTAGATTAATAAAAGGTGGTACTAAAAATATTTATGATGATTTTTGTGCAATTATCGTTTATTTTAAATAACTAAAAGAATTTATGAAAATGATAAAGAGTCGCTAGCCGATTTAAGGAAATCGACAAACCATAAAAATAAAGGTAACTCTGGTTTACGAAACTTGGTTCTAAGTCCAGGGGTAAGGTTACGAATTCGAGAATTATAAGAATTCTCGAATTCTCCTGTTTAGAAAACAGACTCTACTAAAATCGACATTAAAATGAAATAGAGAGCTCAGAAGTTTAATTAATTTCGCAAGTTTATATTCTTAATCATGCAATATAAAGAATGGGGTTTTTGGTTTACAAAATATGCACATATAATGTAAAATAAAGTACAAATTACATGATTAAATAATAATAATGAAAAGAAACATAAAAGCGAACCTCTTTGATTTAGGAGCCCGAATGCGGCGGTCAAAAAGCCTTGACTTCCCTTGACTTGGTGCATGGATAGATGAGTGTGAGAATGGTAGTAGGATAGTATATGAGTGATGATTTTGGTAGAGTAAGGGGAATGGTAATATGAGAATAGTGAGAATATGATGATAGTTAGTGAGAGTTTGGGTAGAGTGATGGTATTAGCTGATGGAATTTTAGTAAAATAAGGGTGGTAGAGGATGATTGTTGATGGGAGGTTGAGTATAATGGTAGTAGTTTATGAGAGTTGTTGATGGTTAGTGAGGGTGAAATGGAGTGGGTATTTATAGGTGATGAGGTGAGGCTTTAGGAGGGAAATGGAGGGGACACATCCCTTAGATCATGCCCTCCATCCCCATGCAATCAGATAACCCGCGCGGGTTATGAAAAGTCAAGGCGAAGTCAATCCCACGTGAGCTAAAATCAGGGGGTCTGCATGGGATTTTTGGCGCGAGCTTCTAGAAGATAAAACCCGCGCGGGTTTTATAATTCTCACACACAGATCGCTGACGTGGACGGCCAAAACGACGCGCTTCATATGGTAGAAAACCCGTGCGGGTTTTGAAGCAATTGGGCCGGGGCGCGCCTTGGGCTAGTTCTTGTCCTGAGCCGCTTTTATTTATCAAAACCCGTGCGGGTTTTGTTCCTGGTACTGGGCCGCCATATTGTCATGCTTGCTTTGCTTATTGCATTGGCTCAATGATCCATCTTGGTCTCCGACCCAAATGATTTGTTGAACCTTTGATAAGTCGGGATTATATCGGTGCAAATCCCGGTGTCTACAGAGAGCCCCCACTTTTATTGAGTCCGAATAGGACAAAGATCAAAGTAGACTTGATGTCTGTCTTGATGCTGGCGGTGCTCTTTTATATGGCGACCAAGTGACGTTGCTGATGATGATGTCGTCGGTAACCTTTAAGTGGCAATCGTTGAACGACTAATGCTGAGGATGTCGTTGGAAACCTTTAAGTGGAATCCGTTGGACGATTGACGCTGATGAAGAGGTCGTCGGTAACCTTTAGGTGGCAACCGTTGGACGACCGATGCTGAAGAAAATGTCGTCGGTAACCTTTAGGTGGCAACCGTTGGACGACTGATGCTGAAGAAGAGGTCGTCGGTAACTTTTAGGTGGCAACTGTTGGACGACTGATGCTGAAGATGTCGTTGGAGACCTTTAAGTGGCATCCGTGTGAACGACTGATGTTGATGATGTCGTTGGAAACCTTTAGATGGTATCCGTTGGACGACCGATGCTAAGGATGTCGTTGGAGACCTTTAAGTGGCATCCGGTTGAACGACTACTGTTGTTAACATCGTCAGAGACCTTTGTGTGGAATCCGTTGGACGACTGTCGCTGATGATGGTGCTCTTTTATGTGGCAGCCAGATGATGGTGCTCTTTTATGTGGCAACCGGATGATGGTGCTCTTTTATGTGGTAACAAATGATGTCTGATCCCTTTTTAGCGACGACCTGAAAATCACAAGAAAATTAAGCATTAGTTTTAATGACATGTGAGAAGGGTTCAGATTTTTACCTGAACTTTGGGAACCCTTGCGCCGCAGTCTTTGGGCCGTCATTCTGGGTTGCATGGCTTGCTTCGAGTGGGCTGTGGGACCTTGGGCCGCGCCGTAGCTGAAGTAAAACCCGTGCGGGTTTTATAACAACTACTGGGCCGTTGAAAGATGATGGGCCGGAAGAATGGGCCTGTAGATCATCCAAAACCCGCGCGGGTTTTGGCCCTTTTTCTTTCCTTTTTTTTTCTTTCTTCTCCACGTGAAGGGAATCAAAGCAGGTCCCTTCTTTTTGTGGACGAGAATGTGCCACCTGTTCGGTTGTAATTTTTGTGGTTTTATAAGTAAGGGTTGTCGGTCCACAGGGATGGGTGTTAGGCTTGATTAAGGGAATCAGTTTGCGTAGAGGGGTTTTTCATATGCGGAAAGCTATATATTATGTAAATTAAGCAATAAATAAACTAACCTAGACATGATAATAATCAAGGAAGCAATAAAAGATGAAAGCAATTAAGAACAAGAAATAAGAAAGCAATAAAAAGCAATGTAATAGAAAGCAATAAAACTACTAATGAAATTAGGCACAAGAGATTATACCTTTGATGATCTAAACTTCAAATCTTCAATCTACCTTTGCAATTTCCCCCGAACAAACAAGAAATTGTGGATTGGATTACCAAGGATCCCCCAAATTCTCACTAGGAAGTAGAATTGGAATTCCTTGACCCTCCTCCCCACTAAAAGATGGATTTGATTTGGCTAACCCTAGAAAGCTTTTGAAATCAACATCAATGGAGAATAGAGAGAGAGAGAGAGAGACAAAGCTTATAAAACTTCAATGAGATTACTTGAAAGAAGAGTTTAATAACAATTGCAAGAAGACTTAAAGAAAGCTTCAAGAACAATGGAAAAAACTTGAAGAACAATTAAAGAAAGCAATTGAAGAAAGCAATTAAATCTAATCTAATCCTACTCATAAAACTTAAATAAAAGCTAAGCTAAAAGATAAAAACTAAGATAATTAGTTCTGAATTACATTTGGTATTTATAGAAGAAGGAGAACGAAACCCAAAACCCTAAAACTAACTCAACAAAACGCGCATCAGCTTCGCAGATTTCCGCAGAAATTTGGGTGACTCGGCCGAGTCAATAAGTGACTCGGGCGAGTCAGTGTTCTGTCCCTCTCCCTTGGCCTCTGTCTTTGTTGCCCCAGAAGCCTGACTCGGGCGAGTCACTGTTCTTGGCAGCTTTTCCCTGCCGACTTCAAACGTGCATAACTTTTTCATCCGAACTTCGTTTTAGACTCGTAAGATATCGATGGAAAGCTCTCGGTGTGTACTTTAAGCTGCCAAAATTTCAGACCAATCGGAGTTGTAACGAAGGAGTTATGACCCAAAGAGTGAAGGCACACGTATTTCAAACCTTTGAGTCTGTACCGTTCCCCTGTTTTGCGCCAATCTTGACATGGAATTTTCCGGCTTCGGTTTCGCCTCGACTCTCGACTCGGGTTGACTTAGTTCTCGGCTCGGGTTGACTTGGTTTGACTCGGGAAATCGCTCGAGATTCCCTAAAAACCTTCAATTAAGCCCAAACTTCTTCTAACTCCTTATTTTCCTACAAAACACCAAATCATTATATCTAATATATACAAAGGGCTAAACTAAACACAAACACCCTATAAAGGAGATAAAATTCGGCTCGGACGACTTGGTCTCTTCTTTGGGTGGCAAAGATGATGAAGCAATTCTAGAAAAGAAAATGAGCAGTCTGCAGTTAGTTTTAGTAAGGTCTCATCGTACCAGATCCGATAGTAGAGATCGTCGTCCTATGGAAGAGGACATGGGTCAGATGTCCTTGGAGGAACCAACTTGGTCAGGGGGGTCACATCACAGTGTTGGGTATGGTGGTGATACCCAGCCCCATTCCCATTAGGTGGAAGATGCTTCGGAGTCAAGCGCTACCTACCGGCTTTCTCATTCTCGTCGCACTCCAGCTTCAGTGTGTTCTGCTTGCCTTGGTCGGGAGATAGTGGTGAGGGACCATGATTCAGGTGCATCCGTAGGGTATCTTGGCAGTCAGGCCCTAGCGGATGACGCTACTTCATGTCCTGCACCATACGACGCTTCCTCTTTTGGCTCTAGCTCTCATTCTGTTGGGTGGCCTGTTCCGACCCCTAGGATGGGTCCTTCATGGCCAACGGGTATGCAAGAGTGGTCTACGCCTCAACACTCTTGGCTGGGAAGTGGAAGGATCTACTTCTTCTGGTTGGCCAGCCCTCGGTTATGGAACTTGTCCTGTATGGCGTAACCCTTCTGTTGACTGGCACATTCCTGACCATTCATGGCTAGCCGCTTCGCAGGAGCATTCCATATCATCACCGTCGAGCGTGCATCCTTCTGAAGTTCCCTTGTCTGGGCCACCGCAGATGGCTCCTGGCCCTGACTACTATTCCTGGGACACCTACTTTGGTACAGTTGGCGCCTCCAACGCTGGGACTTCACATGTTAATCTGATTGAAGATAGCGGCGATTCGGGCTCCTTGTGGTGATCAGACTAATATCAAGCAAGACTTTATGCATTTTAGACTTTTGTATGCAAGACTAATTTGTACTATTTTTTTATTTTACTGCAAGACTCTTTATGAATTTTATTTTTATTTTATATGCAAGACTTGGTGAATGCACGACTTTATTTTATTAATGCATATCTGAATGACTTTCTACATGACGGGATTAATCCCAAATTAATATCGCTTCCCCAAAAAGAAAAGAAAATAAAAGAAAACAAAAAACTTAAGTGTCAGAGTAAACTCGAGCAAAAAACTTTCAAACCGAGCATCACTGGGTCAATGACAAGATCCAAAACATTAAAGATACATGAACGGGCCAATTCAATTCACAAGGCCCAAATATAGTAAGAAAATAGGTGAAATTTGAGTTCTTTGAAGGCCGCCCATGTCGTTAGAAAACCAGCGAGTTTTCTTCTGCGTGAGCCGTGGACACAGGCTTGACAGCACGCGTGGGTCTGGGAATATCAAAACCTGCGCGGGTTTTGATTTTCTTATCCCTTTTTTTTTAGCCGTTGTGGATAGGCTGAAATCATGGGATATGGAGGGCAATGGCTATGTGATCGTTGGCTTATTGCTTTTCTCCATTTTTTGATCATGCATGAAGGTGTATAAATACCTCATGTTATGCATATGATCATCACTCCTCATCATTACTTCAAAGCTTTCATCACATATTCTCCTAAAACACAAAGAAAAACCTCCCAATTCTCATGGCGTTTGAGAAGAAGCTTGCAACTTGGATGAGCACCTTGTCTAAGGAAGAGAAAAAAGAGCTCGGAAGATACAAATTGACGAGCTTGTTGAGTCTTCGACAAGTGAGAGTCAATCACGACTTTCTCTGTGCGGCGGAGACTTTTTGGGATCCGAAGATGCATGTTTTTCGATTCACTTGGAAAGAGCTATGTCCGCTTCCGGAGGAATGGTCCTCAATCCTAGGGACAAATCATTTTGCTCGGTCAACGTCGCCTCCAACACCAACTGACATCCCCAAGCAATACAAAGAGCTCTTATGTCTTCCTTCTCGGGTCATCGGAAGTGCAATATTCGGCGAAAAGGTACACTTCCAAACCATAGTTGAATATTTTCAATCTCGTGATACTTTGGAATATGGTCCAGTGATACGAGTGCGAGCACTCATATTATGTCTCCTCGGCGAGTTTTGCTTCTACCACGGTGGCAAAAGAACCGGACCGACGAATTTGATCCAAATCGTTGAAGTCATGTCTCGAGGCTACAATCCCGTACCTCTAATGCTAGCGAAAACCATGATGGGTTTGGATGATCCGAATCCAGAACATGACTTTCGAGGAAGCCCCTTGCTACTTCAGGTATTTCACTCCTTCTTTTCACTTCTGCTTGTCTGCCCTACTGCCTGTAAAACCCGCGCGGGTTTTCCATCATTTTTTTTCGTTAGTTTGGAATAATTGGCATGCAATCTTACCCTGGTATATGGTTAATGGAACACTTGGGTCTCATTGAAGAACCCCGGACTTCATCGGCGATGGTGAACTATTGTCAGAGAAAGAGGAAGTACACCGACCTCCACTCGGTAACGGAATAGATCGCATTCTTAAAGGAGCCTCGCGAGACCACGTGGTGGATCGAATGGTGGCACATTTCCGAGTTTGTGACCCATGATTCTCGCAATGCCTATGTGTGCCTTGTTGGCTTGACGCACACGACCTTCTATTTTCCAGCACGAGTGAGGCGGCAGATGGGTCGCAAGCAGAATATCCCCGAGCTATTGTGTGAATCTCCCAAGCAATTGAAGCTTCAAAGCTCAGTGATAGAGTCGTGGCTAAAATACTGCGAAAGAAGGCCAACTCTTAAAGCCCCTCCAAAGGCATATGTGTCTCATATTGTCGATGTTGATTACCGTGGATGGCTAATTACAGCTATTGAATCTCGCCGTGATGGAGAGGTGAGGAGAAGGCAAGTATCTGCAAAGGAAAGATTGGGTCCCCGTACATCGGTAAAGGACCGCCTTGGTGCAAAAGGTTCGGTGAAAGATAGACTTGGTCCGAGAGTGGAGACACGAAAACCAAGCAGGCGGGTCTATAAGCCCAAAGACAAAGAGAAGGCCCTCAACGAACCTAGAGACATGGAGATTGACCATGAGACAACTGGCGAAGTAGAGAAAGTGAAGCAAGATTAGAAGATTGAATTAAGGAACTGAAACTGCTTTGCCAGAATAATCTTTTATTTAATTATGCCTTTTGAATTTTCTTATGTTACAAGCAGTGTACTTGCATTATTAATATTAATAAAGAAGAAACATTGTTCACAATTATTGTATTCTTGCAAACTTTATTTTTCTTATATACATGAGCATTTATTGAATATATCCCAACTGTCTGAAAATTGGTTTTCCAGTTGCTTGGTTATATTAAGCATAATATCGCTTGAGCTGATTCAAATTCGTTTGCTGAATTATGTCTTCTCCATCCATAGTAGCAAGCCGGGCTGCTCCCCCTGGAAAAATGTCCCTAATCATGTAAGGACCCTTCCAATTAGGTGCAAATTTTCCCCTTGGATCTTGTATAGGGCCCTCATCTCCTTAAGCATCAAATCACCTACTTGAAATGAACGAATTTTCACCTTCTTATTAAAAGCACGAGTGATCCTGCTTTAGTACACTTGCACATTATGCAATGCCCTCAATCGCCTTTCGTCCATCAACATTAACTCCTCGAACCTTGCCCTAGCCTATTCTGCTTCTGGCAATTGACTTTCGGCCACTATCCGTAGCGAAGGGATTGCTACTTCAATCGGCAGAACTGCTTCCATCCCATATACCAGAGAATATGGCGTTGCACCTGTAGCAGTTCGTATAGAGGTTCGGTATCCCCACAGGGAAAATGCCAATTTATCACGCCAATCTTTGTAAGTGACGACCATTTTCTTGACGATTCCAGCCACTGTTTTATTGGCCGCTTCTACAGCTCTATTAGTTTGAGGTCGGTATGGCGAAGACCGGTGATGCTGGATTTTATAAGTGGCGAACAAAGTTTCTACTTCCTTCCGAAAATGGCTTCCATTGTCATTGATGATCTCATGAGACACTCCATACCGGCATATGATATTCTGAAGGATGAATTTGGCCACCTGTTTAGATGTGAGTTTGGCAAAAGAGGATGCTTCTACCCACTTAGTGAAGTAATCGATGGCGACCAAGATGTATTCATGCCCTCCTGTCCCAGTTGGGTGTATCTTGCCAATGACGTCGATACCCCACACCGAGAACGGCCATGGAGATGTCAAAGTAGTTAGATATGATGGGGGTTGATGCTGTAGGCTGGCATACTCTTGGCATTTGTGGCACTTCCGAACGAACTCTAAGCAGTCTGCCTCCATAGTAGACCAATAGTAACCAGCCCTTTGAATCTTCATCGCCAGCATACATCCATTCATGTGGGGACCACACTCTCCTCCATGTACAGTAGCCATGACCTCCTTGGCGCTCTTAGCATCGATGCATAATAAATTGATGCCCGTAGGTGATTTCTTGTAAAGTCGAGCTTGGATCAAACAAGATCTTGTCGCTAGAGACTGACGCTCATTCCTCGAGTATCTAACTCAGCTGGATATTCTCCTTTCCGAAGAAAATTGTATATGTCATAGAACCATTCCTTAGTTTCTTCCTCTTGTGCCTTCGTGTTGCAAACATATGCAGGTTCAGACTGTCGCTCTATTACTACTGGTAGTTGGAGTGTGCCTGATGGTATCGTCATTGAAGACAACTTGGCTAGAGCATCAACTAACTCATTGTGATCCCTTGAGAGGTATTGGAAGCTGATTTGCTCAAATTGGTTAGCAAGTCCCAAGAGCTTCTGTTGGTATGCTATAAGACATTCATTTCGGACCTTCCATGTATTTTTAGCCTGATTAATGATGAGGCTAGAATCTCCGAAGACTTTTATGTGACGTATGCCCAAAGCCAAGGCAGCTTGTAGGCCCTTGATGCATGCTTCGTATTCTGCAGCATTGTTAGTAGCATCAAAGTCCAACTTCACCGATACAGGGACATGTGCCCCTTATGGAGAGATCAGTAGTACTCCTACTCCACAACCCATTTGATTGGAAGCTCTGTCGAAATACATTTCCCATGTTATTTCGTCAGTGAAGAATACATCCTCATCTGGGAATTCCAAGTGAGTGCTTGGAGGTTCCTGGGATGGTGAAGCAGCTAGAAAATCTGACACAACCCGTCCTTTGATGGATTTCTGAGGCAAGTACTGAAGATTGAACTCTGAAAGCATGACCACCCATCGAGCGATGCGGTTGTTGATGGTAGGTTGTTCCATGATGAACTTGATGGGATTATTCTCAGTTGTGACATATACTGTATGTGAAAGCATGTAATGCCTCAACTTCTTGGTGGCCCATACTAATGCGAGAGCTATTTTCTCTATGTCTGCGTATCGACTTTCATAGTCCAAGAACTTCTTGCTCAAGTAGTAGATGGCGCTCTCTTGACCTTTAACCTTCTGAGCTAGCATAGCCCCCATTGCAGAGCTAGTCACGGTAAGGTAAAGGAGTAGAGGCTCATCTGGTACTAGCGGCATGAGGACTGGAGGATGCTGCAAATACTCCTTGATTTTGTGAAAGGCCGCTTGACATTGATCGTCCCATTCTATTTTGCTTCCTTTCTTTAGTTTCTTGAATAAAGGTTCGCAAGTCATGGTGAGCTTTAAGATGAACCTGCTGTTGTATTGAACTTGTCCTAGGAAGCCTCTTATCTCTTTTTCTGTCCTGGGTGGTTGCAACACTTGGATAGCTTTTATCTTTGAAGGGTCAACTTCAATGCCCCGTTGGCTAACCACATAACCTAGCAGCTTCCCAGAGGTAACACCGAAGGTGCACTTTGCTGGATTAAGCCGCATCTTGTATTTGCGAAGTTGCAGAAAGAACTTGCGGAGGTTAGGAATGTGCTCCTCCCTCATTTTGGACTTAACAATCATGTCATCCACATAGACCTCTACCTCTATGTGTGTCATGTCATGAAGTAGGGTGTTGGCAATTCTTTGATATATCGCTCCGACATTTTTGAGACCGAAAGGCATAACCACATAACGGTATGTTCCCCATGGTGTAGTGAATGACGTTTTCTCCATGTCTTCTTCTGCCATTTTGATTTGATTGTAACCGGCATATCCATCCATAAAGGATAGAAGCTCATGCCCGCAAGTGTTATCCACTAATACATCGATGTGAGGTAACGGGAAACTATCCTTGGGACTAGCTTTATTGAGGTCTCGAAAGTCTACACACATGCGCACTTTCCCATCTTTCTTGGGCACCGGGACAATGTTAGCAATCCACTTAGAATATTGGACTGCTTGATGAATTTAGCGTTAAGATGCTTGATCACTTTTTTCTTGGCCCATTCAGGCTTGATCCTCCTATCCTTTTGTCGAATTGGCTTTGCATTAGGAAGCAAATGTATGGTGTGTTCTGCAATTTCCCTGTCAATCCCAGGCATGTCCTCGTAGGACCATGCGAATACGTCCACAAACTCCTTGAGAAGCTCCGTGAATATTACCCGTTCTTCTGTTGTGAGCGAGCTACCTAACTTCAACTCCCGAGGTTGTTCTTTTGTGCCCACGTTTATGGTGATGGTGTCTTCCAACACCGCCATTTTATGCTCATGTTCATTAGAAACTTCTTTTAAGGGTTCATTAAATTCCAGATTATTATTGGCGCATTAGTTCAGGGAAGAGGGGAAAGAAGAATCAGAGTAAGCAGAAAGGATCATCTTATTGAATGTAGAAAGGAATACATCACCAGCAGACTCAAGACCAGACTCACTTGACTCTAGACCATTAAGACCTAACTTTATGTCCTTAGGAACAGACTCTCCTACAGATAAAGCAAAATTATTCTCCTCTGCATCGACCCACGAGACCGCCTTAACTTCTTCTCCTTCAGAAATCATGAGACTCGGGTCGAAGCATGGGTTAGACAAAGCAACAATAACAGCATCAACTTCAGACTTCTCTTGGACAGCCTCTTGTCCAAACAGCATGCCAAAAATGTTGCTCCCAGCAAAATGAGTCCATTCTAATGGAGGCTGTTTGTCCCGAGCGGGAACAAAGACAGTAGCCATGTTAATGGAGCAATCACCAAAGACTTCTAGTCCAGCGACTTGAATTCCTTTGCTCTTCTGATAAAATGGCTCAGGGAACCCATAGTAGGGGAAGTCATCACCTTCCCTAACAAACTGCCCGTTCAGCGTAAGTGGATAGGGCTTCATCTGGAATAAAGTGGGAGGATTATCCATCCTCTTTTGTTCAGCTATAGCCACCTTTGCGAGCCTAACCTCCTTCTCCGTTGGTTTGTAGCCTAAGCCAAACATTCCCTGCTGCTTGAAGGTCTTGAACACGGGCGGAATTTTGTTCTTCGGATTCTTCCCTAACGGCATCCCAGGGAAATAACCTTGTTTCTTTAGCATAGCATGTACCTTGGAATTTGAGTAGGGATCGAAGTCGAAAGGTGCTTCATCCCGACTCATCATCACCACAAGCTCAAAGTTGTGGAGTTCTTCATCCATTGAACTGTGCTCCACTTCAAGAGTTGACTGTTTAGGAGTTGAAAACAGCATTGATAGACTCTCCCGAGATAGTTATCACTTGACCTTGAACCAGCTTTTTCACCTTTTGATGCAGAGTGGATGCTATAGCATTACACTCGTGAAGCCACGGCCTCCCTAGTAGCAAACTGAAGGAGGCTAGAATGTCCAACACCACAAATTTCACATTCCGAGTAACACTGCCAGTAGTAATGGGCAATATTATGGATCCAACTGATCTCCGAGGTGAATTGTCATAGGCTCGAAGTTGGACCCCGTTTTGAGCCAAGTGTTGTTGTTGAACCCCCAACTTTTGTGCCGTCTTCCAAGGGCACACATTTACAGCTGAACCGTTGTCGACCAGAACCAGTGGGATAGTTTTGTTGGAGCATTGCACTGTAAGGTACAGGGCTTTGCTGTGAGATGCTCTTCCTTGAGGCAGATCTTCAATCCCAAAAGTAATCATCTCCTGTTGGGTGGTCACATGAGCAACTAAGGATTCAGGAGTCGTTGTAGGCGGTATTGTGAGTGTCGTAAGGGCATCCAACATCTTCTGTCTATGAGCATGCAATGTGCATATGAGTTGCCATATAGTGACCTCCGCTCTGGTCTTTTTGAGTTGAGAAAGAAGAGGATCTTCAGGAGAGACCTGATTGTCATTGTCGACCATTGTTGTATGGTTAGGAGCAGCCACTGGGGTGGTGGTGTTCCTATGGTTGTGGCGGCCAGACCGATTGAGAAACGCCACATCACCTGGTTCATCTTTCTCCATCCACTTTGTCTCGGAGTGCTAGTGCTCGTCGTCCTCATCATTGTCCCAAATACCATGGATGAACAGACCTTCAGGGAACCCAACTACTTTGGGGACAAGTTGACATATTTCTACAATCAAAGCGGAGGGGTCGAAACTGAAATCCCCATAGAAAATAGCATTTGTGTGCTCCGGCATAGGATTACTTTGATTGTTTGGTTTCCTTGCAGCTTTTGGCATTGGTAGCGTCCCTGCCCTTATCATATCTTCTATCTTGTTCTTGAGAGTCCAACATTTCTTAGTACCATGTACTCGGCAACGGTGATAGCGACAAAACTGGTTGGCATCCCATTTTCTGCCCTTGATTTCTGGCTTTTCCTTTGGTAAGGGTAAAACCAAGATACCCTTCTTGACTAGGCGGTCGAGAGCCTGAGAGTAAGAAGCATTTAATGGTGTATAGGTCTCATACTTCGGTACATAAGGCCCCTTGCGCTGGATAGAGTTAGTCTCCATAATTTTAGGAGGGTGGCTAGCCGCATTAGTGGCCCCCCTGTTGGAGCTGGACCCTTTCCATCCAGGCGAAGTGGTCTTATCATTGTGTATCACCTCTAGTTGGACACAAATGCCCTTCAGGTAATCAAAATCTTTAACAACATGGTACCCCAAGTGCTTGGACAAATTGCTCTTGAGTCCTTGCTTAAAGGTAAATAACTGTAGGCGGAGAGGGATTGTCTCATTGATGTGGGACAACTTCGTACGCCATCTCTCAAAGTAATCCATAAAGGACTCATCTTCCCGCTGCTTCATGGTGGTTAAGTCATCCACCGTAGCTTGTTTCTTCTGGATGCGGCTGTAATGGTTGATGAAAGCTTTGAACAGCTCACTCCAGTTGGCTTTGATTTGAGGTGACAGCACATGATACCATACCTTTGCTTCACCATCTAGGGTGGATGGGAAGACGGTAGAGTATAAGTTGATATCAATCTGGTTTAAAGGTGCCAACCTCATGAACTCCTCAACATGATGAATAGGGTTCTCAGAAGGTTTGAACCTAACATTTGGCACTTCCACTTTGTCAGCTATCTTCAGAGTTGGCTGAACAGGAAATGAAACCTCTAGGTACTTGTCGGCAAAGGCCGGCACAGTGCTCATTGCCTTAGTGAGGCTTTCTAACTTTTGGTCAAGGGCCTTAATAGCGGGGTCCCTTGTAGGTTTTGACACTTCAGGAGTATTAACCTTAGCCTTAGATATCCCTATTCCTCCAGAATCTGAGGATGTCTTGATGTTCTCAGGTTCAGATTCGTACCCATGCATTTCTTCGTCATCCTCTTCATCATTCAGCCTTAATTTGGTGTTAATCTTAGTGATGGCCAGCAGCATATCATCCATCACCTATTGTTGTTCATTCACCCTTTTGCTCATCTTCTACTCCTGCTCTAGGGTACTAGCAAACACAAGACCTTGCATTTTGGTGTAGAGCTCGTCCAAATGCTTCGTGATGTTGTCTTCGGTGCTTTGAACCAGGATCTCTTGAAATTGCTCTCCAGACATGATGCAGTCACTAGTTGCAGATGGATCATAATGCGGGTTTGGAATCAAACGACCAATTCGTGGATCTCAAATGCGGGCTCGGAGTCGATCACCAATGATGTCTGCATGGAAATTCAAAGTTAGAACACTCGATGACATACTCTGACACGTACTACCCGATGCATGCATGCCGTAAGGGACCTATATGATCCTAACTGACTCGACGCATATATGCTGACACAAAGGACTCACCCATTTTTTTGGGAGTGCATGACCTAACTCTATATGGACCTATGGACAAAACATTAAAAAGGGCCGCACAAAGCCAAACATAGCGAGCGGGTCATAAATTGATAGGTTCAAGTCAGTGTTTCTCAATTCGGATGGGCCCAAACCACAGGCCGACCGTTTTAAGGAGAATCCGTAACTTGGCCCAACAATTCACACAGCTCAAGCCACAATGACTATTATGCGAACTAGAATAATGTTTAACAAGACTGACGACCCATTTTTTTAACCTTCTTTCTTTTTTTTTTACTTCTTTTTTATTTATTTATTTATTTATGTTTTTTTTAGTCGAGGAAAATGGATATTGTAAAGGATTGAATAAAGCCAACAATAAGTGAGTCACAATTAATTTATGGGTTTAACAAATCCAATATGGTTGGGCCTAACAACGGGCCGGCCATAAATGCGGTAGTGGATTTATTAATTAAATCGACAAATTAACTTTCTCGAGCTTAGTGACTATTATGCAATCTAAAACGCTATCCATTAACTTTGTTGGACTTTTTAATTAATTTTTGGACTTTCGTTAGGAGAATTTCATAAAGGGCTATATAATATCATCAAAGGCAAGTTAATTTTTATTTATTAATTAAAATAATCATCCTTCAAGCATAAATGGGTCCTTCCACTTGGGCTAACCATGATGCCTTTTGGGTTAATTATTCTAATTAATAAATAATCATTTTCTCAACCCAATGAATTTTATATGGACTAGAACAAAACCTCTAAACTAGGGTCGACTCTAACACAAAAGAAGATAAAAAAAAAGGGTGGGGTACACATAACACATAGCATACAACATGAAGGGATACCTTAAACCAAGGTTTTATATTCATGGATTTCTATGGTTGGATTACATGACCTACCGCACGTTCTCACCCGGGTGCTCCATACCCTTAGATAAGGAGTGTGAGGTATTGCTCAAAGAACTTCAAGGAAGCCCTTTGAGTATAACGCGGGGAGAGGAGAGACCAAATGCTTGGCGATGTAGGATGCATCACAGAAGTAGTGGCATACCCACTCTCGAGGGAATCACCTAGGTATGCCTAAACCGTCGCCTTTGTGCTAACGTGTCAAAAGACACGATTAGTGGCCCGGTATGCAAAGGATGCTTAAAAAGAATTATAAAATCGCGAAATAAATCAACTTATCCCTTTTATAATTTCAAATTAATTCAATTTTTTCAAGTTTTACCCTCTTTTTTAGTGTAAGTCCCCAGTGGAGTCGCCAATCTGTAGGACCCCGGAAAAAGTGACCATTTTTTCCGTGATGCGCTACTTAATTGATCGGGAGCCGACTAAGGTTGCTTAATCCTTAAATAATGATATTTTTATTTTATGAAATTCATTTTCGGAGTGATGAAAACTTTATTTATTTACAAATTTTTTTATATTATTAAAATATCCGAAATTACACTAAATAATTTATTAATAAATTTAATACCGGCCCATTATTTCATCCGGGCCGAGAAGCAACAGAGGGACCGTCATGGAACCATAAAACCCACACGGGTTTTATGGCACCATGGGCCGACCCTGTGCAGCTTCGGCCCAGACAAAACGGGGTGAAAATTAATAAAACCCGTGCGGGTTTTATTAATCTTCTGGCTCGTTTTCTCTTGGGCGGCCTTAGATTAATAAAAGGTGGTACTAAAAATATTTATGATGATTTTTGTGCAATTATCGTTTATTTTAAATAACTAAAAGAATTTATGAAAATGATAAAGAGTCGCCAGCCGATTTAAGGAAATCGACAAACCATAAAAATAAAGGTAACTCCGGTCTACGAAACCTGGTTCTACGTCCGGGGGTAAGGTTACGAATTCGAAAATTATAAGAATTCTCGAATTCTCCTGTTTAGAAAACAGACTCTACTAAAATCGACATTAAAATGAAATAGAGAGCTCAGAAGTTTAATTAATTTCGCAAGTTTATATTCTTAATCATGCAATATAAAGAATGGGGTTTTTGGTTTACAAAATATGCACATATAATGTAAAATAAAGTACAAATTACATGATTAAATAATAATAATAATGAAAAGAAACATAAAAGCGAACCTCTTTGATTTAGGAGCCCGAATGCGGCGGTCAAAAAGCCTTGACTTCCCTTGACTTGGTGCATGGATAGATGAGTGTGAGAATGGTAGTAGGATAGTATATGAGTGATGATTTTGGTAGAGTAAGGGGAATGGTAATATGAGAATAGTGAGAATATGATGATAGTTAGTGAGAGTTTGGGTAGAGTGATGGTATTAGCTGATGGAATTTTAGTAAAATAAGGGTGGTAGAGGATGATTGTTGATGGGAGGTTGAGTATAATGGTAGTAGTTTATGAGAGTTGTTGATGGTTAGTGAGGGTGAAATGGAGTGGGTATTTATAGGTGATGAGGTGAGGCTTTAGGAGGGAAATGGAGGGGACACATCCCTTAGATCATGCCCTCCATCCCCATGCAATCAGATAACCCGCGCGGGTTATGAAAAGTCAAGGCGAAGTCAATCCCACGTGAGCTAAAATCAGGGGGTCTGCATGGGATTTTTGGCGCGAGCTTCTGGAAGATAAAACTCGCGCGGGTTTTATAATTCTCACACACGGATCGCTGACGTGGACGGCCAAAATGACGCGCTTCATAGGGTGGGGTACACGGATCGCTGACGTGCGGGTTTTGAAGCAACTGGGCCAGGGCGCCCCTTGGGCTAGTTCTTGTCCTGGGCCGCTTTTATTTATTAAAACTCGTGCAGTTTTGTTCCTGGTACTGGGCCGCCGTATTGTCATGCTTGCTTTGCTTATTGCATTGGCCCAATGATCCATCTTGTGTCCGGCCCAAATGATTTTATTGAACCTTTGATAAGTCGGGATTATATCGGTGCGAATCCCGGTGTCTGCAATAACCCTTCACAACTCCAGTTAGTTATGGAGCATAGAGCAAAATTACTACTTGGAACACAATGCCAAACCAGAATGGATTGAATAGTCTTGAGCAAATGAGACGGAGCATTAAGCAAATGAGCAACTTTATTCCTTGTTGGTAAGGGTGTCCAACAAAAACCGAAACTAAAAATCAAACCGCAAACCGCCTAAAGCAAACCAGTAAAAGTGGTTAATCATTTGGATTTTTTGAAAATTGCGGTTTAGGTTAACCAAACCGGTATAAGCAGTTTAGGTTTCGATATGTATTTTTGTGAAACAGTTAACCATAGTTAACCAGTCTTGATTAAATTAGGTACAAAATTTAAATTTTAAAGCAAAATGTTAATTTTTCTTCCTTACTTGTTACTTTAAATTTTTAGGAACCGGCGGCTAATCGCGGTTAACCATAAACCGAACCCAAAAAGCAGTTAACTATGTTATCAATCTGGTTTCGGTTTCTAATTTCCAAAAGCGGTTAACCGGTTTAAAGCGGTTTAGGTTTAGATTTCTAAAAAATTCGTAAACCGCATATACGGTTAACCGAAATTGTGGCTAACCGATTTTGGACACCCCTACTTGTTAGTGTTATGCATTGTCGCATTCAGCACTCTAGCTAAGTAACATAGAAAGTTAAAAAAAAAATAACCCACACTTATCCATTAGTATTTAAAAGATTGACGATAATAAATGATCAAATACATTAGTATGAAAAGATCAAATGATTAAAAGTAAATATGTGTGTTTATGATGAAGACAATGGTAGACACAAACTCAAAGTACGAATAAATCTATTTGGCAAAAATTAAAAAAAGTATGAATAAATTTAATATGAAATATTAAAATTAATAAGGTTATACAATAGAGAACAAATTAAATTCTCATAACCAATACCAAAAAATATATAAGAAAGATAAATAAAACACTCAACATTACTGTGTATCTTTAATCATTTCTTAAAATATGTTTTTGAAAAAATAATAATAGTTATTTAAATAGCTTTTTTTTATCATGAATTTAATGACATGAATCATTATACAAAGTAATATACTAATGATCAAAATTTTAAGCGAAAACTTCGCCGACAATTACAATTATGGAGGGAGTAACATGCTCGTAGTTTAAGTAACTTTTAGGCTCCGTTCTTTTATGTGGTAGGTTGTGGTGTGGTGTCACACGTCACCACACTCTTTAATGTTTACCACTCTTTAATGTTTACCACACTTCATCACATCACACCATAATCGTTATTAATATATTTTTTCACTTTTTTCTCTCCTCATTTTTCTTTTCTACTTTTCACATTTTCTCTCATTGTTTACCCTACATACCACAACTTTCACCACAACTCACTACACTTCTTCAAATTTAACCGCACCGTATCATTATGATACCGCACCAATTGTATAAAAGAAGGGAGCCTTAGCAAGGTGAAGATCCACTATTTCATCTAGTATTTTAGAAAGATTCTACATTACTATTCATTCAACTATAGTAGTAAAATTAATTCAAACCCATCAATTTTGTGTAAAAAAAAAATCCAGCTTTCACTCTAGTCTAATGAAACTTACTTGTATTGTATGTACAATACATGTTTTCACACAGTCTGTTATGGCTTTTTCTCTTTCTCACACGAACTCACCCAAACACATATTTAGGCTCCATTGTTGTAATGGTGGTGCGGTGAAATTTGAAAAAGTGTGATGAGTTGTAGTGAGAGTTCTGACATGTAAGGTAAATGAGGAGAGAAAATGTGAAAAGTAAAGAAAAAAAATAAGGAGAGAGAAAACTGAAGAGATATATTAGTAACACTTGTGCTGTGGTGTGGTGGCGTGGTGAAGAGTGATAAGAGATATATTAATAACAATTGTGGTGTGGTGTGGTGAAAAGTGAAAAACATTAAAGAGTGCAGTGCCATATGGTACCATAATTTTCTCCAAATTCCCTTTCTCAATTACTACCATAAATTTTTCCCCGACCGATCTATATCTCACTGTGCGGTATGAAAGTGCATAACCTATTTATCAATTATAGCCCCCAATGATGGTCCTGATAAATAAAAGAAGAAGATGGCGAAGAGGAATATCGTTGTATATTTGTTGTTTTATGGTAAACATCGCTTTATGTGAAGCATTATTACTCCCTTTATTCTTTTTTATATGTCATTTGATTTTTTAATGTTAATTTTTAATTAATAATTGTTCACATATTATTTTTATTAAAAAATGATATTATAATTTTTTAATGATATTTTTTATTGCAAATGTAATGATCTCAGTTTTATATAATAAATCATTATATAATTAAAATGTTAACGATTAAAATTTTTAATAAAGTTTTCTAAACGACACTTAAATAAAAAGTGAGGGAGTAACAATTAACACATTATATTGAGTTTATTTCTTTTTCAATAGTGAGTTATCACTTAAATTATTGACATAAGTTTAGATTGGAGGATTTTTTAGTCATGCCATTTTCAATTGCATCAATCTAAAAATAGAACAACAGGATAAAAATATTTAACAGGGCCTATATAATTTGCACATGTAAACCTACCCATGGTTTGTGTTGTTCGACTAATTTACTAACGAAATTGGAAGTAAATTATCAACTATTAAATAATAACAAAACGGAGTATCCCCATCCAAGGTAAGATAATGAAGTACAAAAAATGATGAAGCAAATTACCAAATGAATTTTAGTATCTTGTAGTTTACTTCCCATGGATATGACTGCACCATGTAAATGGTCTAACTCTATTAATCTGCAAACGAAAATCATTAAAGCCAAAATCAATGATGGAAAAGGAACAACCCAGTGCACTGTGTCAAGAACTTATAGAGAAATAAAGGGAACCAAATGGAGGGAAGGGGAGAGAAAGAAAGAGAAACAAAGGGAACCAAAAGCTAGAAAATCAATGATGGAGGGATCCCGGAACAATTGACAAATTAACTGTTTTTCCAAAACAGTGCCCACCGATTGCCGAAATTTATGGCATATCATGTGAGATAACTGCCATTCTTCTAACCCCTTTTTTGTTGTATTTTTTGGATTTTTGGATAATTTTTTTGTTTGAACGGTTCACAATTTTCTATGAGAAAGATCAACGGTTGTCATTACACAGTGAATGAGATTGCAGGGATGGAGAAATGGAAAATGTCTACGACATGTGGAAGTTATCATTCTAGCATCATATATCATATATCATATCATATATTATATATCATATTATCATGTATCATATATCATATATATATATATATATATCATATATATTTCTGGGTACAAAGGGTAAGGATTGTAATATGTGTACTTCTATGAGGGCAATTTTGGAAAGCTCTAATTATTCCTTTTTTCTTTTTTTTTAAATATTAATGCTTATTAATGGCAAGGATGTTGTTTTAAATTATTTATTTGTAAGTTACTATTGGCCTATGTATATATCTTTCCTTTTTTTTGTAAAAAAAACCATTTTTTTATTAATTGACAAGGTTATTACCTTAAATATTTTGTCAAACATAATAACTTTTATAAAAATAAGCGTCATTACTATAGTTTTTCAATTTTTAAAAAAAAGAATAAATATAATTATAAGTGTATTTTCCATCAATAAAAGAACTTACAAATGTATTCTAATAATCATATATATACAAATATTAAAAGGCACTTCTTTGAGGGATATTAAAAAATAAATAAAATGGACAACTACAATAGGATTAGATTTCTAAATAAGGGTCCCTTAGAAAAAGAGAAGGAAAGATAAGAACACTTTTTTCATTAAAAAAAAAGATAAGGTCACTCAATATTTGTAAGTTGTGTTAATTTTGATTAATAATTTTTTTATTGATTAGTATTGGTAGTTATGTAGTCATATTTTAATTTAATGTTTTTAATCCCACACAACAAAAAAAATAACTATCTATTATAAAAATATAATAATAATATAAATATTTTTGTATATAAATTTCTAATTATAGGATGAGTTACTACTAAGATCTATTCATATTTATATTAAAATGAAATATTGTATATATTATAAATTAAATATTTGTATTTTTTAAACATAATAAAAAATTAGACATACAATCATTTTAAATATGTCCGTACAAGTTATATTTTTTTTAAAAAAATTGTTTAACTTTTTTGAAAAAAGGCTTTCTATACATATAATTGACAATTTATATTACTCAATAAGTCAATATAGTCGACTCGACATTTTATTAATGAAATATGGCTTTAAAAAATAATGTATATAATAAAATTATTATAGTTTAAATATTATAAAATGAGTTTCATACATATTATCACATTTTAAAAAAAAATAGACATATGAATGAGTGGGAGTTATCAACGTATGTGCTATTTTGATTTAATAACTACAATAATAATTTTTAAATTAATTATTATGATTAGTAAAGTGTTGTATGACCGTTTTACTTCTTTGATTGATTGTAAAGAAAAGTAGGCTCTTAAGATTCCTTTAGGTTAATGGGCTCTTAGACAATTTAGGCCGTGTTCTATACTGCGGTATTTTGCGCTGAGGTATGGTGGAATTGTGGTGGGGTGTGGTGGAATTGTGGTAGGTTATTGATATGTGGGGTAGGTGAGGAGAGAGAATGTAAAAAGTAGAGGAGAAAAGTGAGGAGAGAAAAAAGTAATAATTTGCGGTGAAATGTGGTGGGTTGTGGCAAACTGCGGTACCGTGTGGCACCGCAGTTTGCCAACCGCAGTATAGAACACGGCCTTAGTTACACAAAATTAATTTTGATAATAATTGATTATTATTTACTATGTGTTATTAATTAGTAATTCATAACTTATATAGCATCTACTTTTTCTAAGATCTCATACTTCCTATATATATAAATTGATCTTATGCTAGGTGTCACGGAATTTTCCGGAATCATCCGGAATGTCCCGGAATATTCTAGAAATATCCGGAATATTCCGTAACTTTCTTGAAGTCTCTAGCGTTCTCTAGACTATTCTAGAATTCCCTAGAATTCCCTAGAGTTCTCTAGACTACTCATGAATGTCCTAGAATATTCTAGAGTATTCTACACATGTATAGATTATTGGATACTTGTATAGATGGTTCTAGAGGCACAATATGGACCGTTAGATCAAATCAATCTCCACCGTCCATTGAGGAGGTGGAAGTGTATAAATACCCCCTTGGGGTCTCATTTGTAACCATCCACCAATTGGAAGCAATACTCAAGAGCATTCTCCCAAACACACTCTTATCTCTCTTCTTATTCTTCAAAGCTTTCTTAGTCTCTTATAGTCTAAGTTAAGCTTGTGAAAGGCTTACTAGCAAACTTCCAATATAAAATCGGGTTAAAGTTTGCTAGCGCCGCACGGGCGTTGTACAAATTAAAGTCACCCCGTGACATTTGGTATCAGAGCCTCGGTTTTAAGAAATTCGTGTGCGGGAGAAGTCATGTCGAGTGTGGCCGAGCAAGGCTCCAAGAAGGGCAAAGGGAACGAGGAGAGCATGGAGAACCCGGGACATGTCACTCTTGATGAAAGGGTGGCCGAGGTGGAGGACACCATGTCCCACCTAGTGAAGGAAGTCGAGGCCTTAATGGGAAAGGCCGAAGACACGGAGGAATTCGCTTCTAAGGATGAGATGAAGGAATTCCAGGATGATGTGCAAAGCGCCTTTGATTCTCTCAAGGCGGAGCTTGTTCATGGGGATGATGCTCTCAAAAGGGAGTTGAAGGATTCCAATAAAGCCCTTAGGAAGGAGCTGGCTGATTGCAAGTCAACAATCGAGTCTCTTTCCAACAAGGTGGAAGAACTCGAGTTGCAATTGAAGACTTGCATGGCCTGTTGGTTAATGGTGGAGGCGCCGGAGATTTCCGTCTCCAAGAAGGATAGCACTCCTCCTCCTCCCTTCTACAAGGGGTCGAGGAATGCACGAGAGATTGATGACTTCATTTGGAATGTGGAGTCATACTTTGAGTCCAATGACATATTGGACGAAAGGAAGAAGGTAAATACCGCTTCCCGCTACTTCAAAGATGTTGCCTTGATATGGTGGCGGCGCAGGTGTGAAGATGCCACCACCGGCACATCCGATCCCATCACTACTTGGGATCAACTTAAGAGGGAGCTTAAGAGGCAATTCTATCCAGAGGATGCCGAATTTGAAGCTCACACTAGGCTTCGACATCTCCAACACAAAGATGGACGTATTCGGGAGTACGTCAAGGAGTTCCAAGAACTCATGTTGGAGATCACCGACATGAGTGCCAAGGACAAGTTGTTTATGTTCCTTGAAGGATTACAACCGTGGGCTAAGATGGAGCTGAAGCGACAAGGGGTAAATGATATCAATTCAGCAATTGTCGTTGCCGACACTCTGCCCGAACGTAGGCGAGAGTTCTCGAGGGACCGCACGAGGCAGTAACCTTTGGAAAGGCGGGGGAGATCGAGACAAGTCTCCCAAGAAGGATCGACCCTTCAAAAGCCACGACAAGGACAAGGGTAAAGGCAAAAGGGATGACGCTCCGAGGAGGTACTCATGCTTCCTATGCAATGGGCCACATCGGGTTGCCGACTGTCCTATGAGGGGAAAGATTGCCTCCCTCGTAAGGGAAGAAGAAACGAAGGAAAGGGAGAAGAAGATATCTTCTCTAAAATTCCTTAGCGCCGTCCAAGCTAAGGTCGAGGAAGGATCCCATGGGCGCATGTACGTAGAGACACACATCAACGGCAAGCCTCCAAGCATTGTTGGACACGGTGTGAATACGCCTATATGGCCAAGGAGCTTGCTGATGAGGTGGGCCTCTCCTACACCAAAACCAAGGGTTTTGTCAAGGGAGTAAATGCTGAAAAACTCCCGATATATGGAGTTGCCAAGGACACACCCATTCACATTGGGCAATGGGAAGGTAAGGCCGATATCACTCGCTCCCTTAGATGACAAGAAGTTCTACTGGGAATTGATTTCTTTGTCAAGGCGAAGGCCTTCCCATCCCCTTGCCAACATTATGTGCATCATGGAGGAAAAACAACCGTGTCGTCCGTGGACGGACATTGATGAGGAAGGATGTTATCCGCCTTCAACTTTCTAAGGGAGTGAAGAAGAAGGAGCCTACCTACTTAGCCACTCTTAAGATGGAAGAGGGTAACAAAAGGAAGCTCAAGTACCCAAGGCCATCCAAGAGATACTTGACGAGTTCAAGGACATCATGCGTAGAGTTGCCCAAGAAACTTCCCCAAGAGGGAAATAGATCACGAGATCGAGTTGGAGCCGGGCCAAACCACCCGCGTTTGCTCCTACCGAATGGCACCACGAGTTGGAGGAACTAAGGAGACAACTCGAGGAATTGTTGGATGCAGTACATCCGCCCTTCAAAATCTCCTTATGGTGCGCGGTCCTATTCCAAAAGAAGCGGATGGGTCACGGCATGCATCGATTATAGAGCACTAAACAAGGTAACCATCAAGAATAAGTACCCATTCCTCGTATTGATGATTTGTTCGATCAACTTGGAGGAGCAAGGTATTTCACCAAACTTGATTTAAGGAGTGGGTACTACCAGTTCGCATGGCCGAAAGGAGACGAGGTGAAGACGGCATGCGTGACCCGCTATGGATCCTATGAGTTCCTAGTCATGCCGTTTGGGCTCACAAATGCTCCAGCCACATTTTGTACCCTCATGAACAAGGTACTTGCTCCATTCCTTGATCACTTTGTGGTGGTTTATCTCGATGACATTGTCATATATAGCAAGACTATGGAAGATCATGTGGGGCATTTGAGGCAAGTGTTCAAGACACTTCGGGAGAATGAGCTCTATGTGAAGAAGGAGAAGTGTTCCTTTGCCCAAGAAGAAGTACCATTCTTGGGCCATATTGTGGGAAAAGGCAAGCTACGCATGGATCCGGGCAAGATCAAAGCGATCCTTGATTGGGAGCCACCAACCAAGGTCACTGAGCTAAGATCATTCCTTGGCTTGGTGAATTATTACCGGCGTTTCATCAAGGGATATTCCGCTATTGCCGCTCCTCTCACCGACTTGCTCAAGAAGGGAAGAGGATGGGCTTGGAGCGAAGAATGTCAGCAAGCCTTTGAAATTTTGAAGAAGATCATCACGGAAGAACTGTTCTAGCACTTCCGATCTTGCAAGCCATTCGAGCTACACACCGATGCTCCGACTTCGCCATCAAGTGAGTATTAATGCAAGAGGGTCATCCCATCGCCTACGAGTCGGAAGCTCAATGACAGAAAGGCGGTATACGATGCAGAGAAGGAGATGACCGCGATGGTGCATTGCCTTGAACTTGAGACATTACTTGCTCGGGAGTAAGTTCGTTATCAAGGCATAACGTTGCAACAAGCTACTTCCAAACCCAAAAGAAACTAACTCCCAAGCTCGATGGCAAGACTTTTTAGCGGAGTTTGATTATACAATGGAGTATAAGCCGGTCGTGCTAACTTGGTAGCGGATGCTCTAAGTCGCAAAGGAGAGCTCACGACATTAGCCAACCTCAAAGCAACCTACGTGATCGAATCAAAGAAGGATTGGAGCATGATTCCTGCGAAGACCATCTCCAACCTAATCAAGGATGGCAAGACAAGGAGATTGGGTTGAAGATGGGTTGATTCTCACTAAGGGCGACGAGTCCATGTTCCTTCATATGGTGGCCTCGAAGGGAAGTCTTAAAGGAATGTCACGACAAGTGGGCGGGCATCAGTGCACGCACCGAACACTAGCATTGGTAGGCGATTCCTACTATTGGCCTCGATTGAAGAATGATGTTGAGGCATATGTCGAACTTGTCTTGTATGCCAACAAGACAAGCTTGAGCAAGGGTACTGCGGACTCCTCCATCCACTTCCCATTCCTAAGAGACCGTGGAAAGCATTTCCATGGACTTCATCGTGGGTTACCCACGAGTGAAGGATATAATTGGATCCTTGTGGTGGTGGACCGATACTCAAGTATGCCACCTTTATTCCCGCCCCAAGGAATGCATCACGAGCAAGCCGCCCAACTCTTTTCAAGCATGTTGTGAAGTATTGGGGCTTGCCTCACTCGATCGTGAGTGATCGAGACACTCGCTTCTGGGGCGTTTTTGGACGGAGTTGTTCAAGCTCATGGGTTCGAGCTTAACTTCTCCACCACTTCCATCCTCAAAGTGATGGACAAACCGAGAGGGTGAACGCACTTTGGAGTTGTACCTTGGCATTTCGTGAGTGCCAACCAAAGGGATTGGGCAAAGTTGCTCGACGAGCCCAATTCTCCTACAACTTGCGTAAGAGCGAGTCCACGCCAAAGTCCATTCGAGATTGTCACAGACAACAACCGCTGACACCAAGCACTATTGCTACGGGCTATAAAGGTCCAAGCCCACCCGCATTTGATTTGCCAAGCATTGAATGACCAACTTGGGGTGGCGCGAGCTTACTGGAAAAGGCTTCCGAGAAGATGAAGAAATGGGTGATAAGAAGAGGCGCGAGGAATTTCAAGTTGGTGACCTCGTGCTTGTTAAGCTCTACAACCACGCGAGGTTAGAAGAGGCGACATCGGCCTACTTCAAGATACGAAGGACCGTTTCCCATTATCAAAAGGTGAACGCAGGCTTATAAGGTGGAGTTGCCCAGGATCAAGTACCATCCTGTCTTCCATGTAAGCTTACTTAAACCTTACCACGGAGACCAAGATGACCCAGAGGCATATCTCAGCGGGCACCAATGGGTATCAAGGTCCAACATGATAAGCAAGCGAGACGATTCTTGCCAACCGAGTAGTGCGCCAACCAGTCTACCTCCGGCAGGAGTTACTTGTCAAGTGGAAGGGTCTTCCTAATAGCGAATCAAGTCGAGCCTATCCAAAACTTATGGCAATTCAAGAAGCGGATCCAAGCATATGAGGACTTGAAGGCAACGAGGACGTCACGGATTAGGTGGGGAGAATGTCACGGAATTTTCGGAATCATCCGAATGTCCCGAATATTCTAGAAATATCCGGAATATTCCGTAACTTTGAAGTCTCTAGAGTTCTCTAGACTATTCTAGAATTCCCTAGAATTCCCTAGAGTTCTCTAAACTACTCATGAATGTCCTAGAATATTCTAGAGTATTCTACACATGTATAGATTATTGGATACTTGTATAGATGGTTCTAGAGGCACAATATGGACCGTTAGATCAAATCAATCTCCACCGTCCATTGAGGAGGTGGAAGTGTATAAATACCCCCTTGGGGTCTCATTTGTAACCATCCACCAATTGGAAGCAATACTCAAGAGCATTCTCCCAAACACACTCTTATCTCTCTTCTTATTCTTCAAAGCTTTCTTAGTCTCTTATAGTCTAAGTTAAGCTTGTGAAAGGCTTACTAGCAAACTTCCAATATAAAATCGGGTTAAAGTTTGCTAGCGCCGCACGGGCGTTGTACAAATTAAAGTCACCCCGTGACATAGGGCGCTCTTGATCCAATTTTTGTAGGTAAGTTTCAATTCAATTTTTTTTTCATTTGGATGTTAGTATATATTATAGATTTACCTAACCATTTTTAATTAATTCAAGTTTTTTTTTTTACAATTTTTATATTAGGGATCTTATAAACTATGTTCTTTCTTCTTCTTTTTTTTTTTTATATTTGCTTATATTATTTTATTTTATTATGTTCTATTTTAATTTTTTATGATTTGTCAAATCATAGTTCATAATTGACTCTGTTGATTTGGTTGATTTTCATCGGTGAGATCTACTCAAGGAAAAGCAATGGAAGAAAATACACATATGGATCAAGATGTTAACGATGAAGACAATCTCAATATACTTTTTGGTGACTCCAACTTTGCGAAGATTTGTCTCTCTCACTTAGCCTAAAGTTCGAGAAGAAAGGGTATTGTTAAGGATGAATATACGGTGTTGTTAATGTAAATCATATTCATCCATTGGAATACAAGTAATCATGTCCTACATAAAAATGCATTTATCGGTGTCACCCATTCTCAATCTTATATATATATATATATATATATATATATATATATATATATATATATATAGTAGGTAGGGTATTATATTTCTATAACTAATTTAATAAAATATTGAGTATTATTTTGTGTATGTTCTATTGTATAAATTTCAATATGAAATGATTATGCTCTTATGAAAATGAAAATACCGATGAGCAAGGATAATTCTATTTTATATGTTTGTATGTATCAAGTTTTAATTTTTATTTCTATTTTGCAAATAATTTTAAGAACTTCCTATATTGTTGTGATGTTCATATGCAAATTAAAATTAACTAAGTTCAAAGTATCGGAGATGTTTAAGCTCACATTTTAAAGTTAGATTTCTTTTTAGGTAAAAAAAAAATTGAACCTACATTATTCAATTATAACCATGAAAACGATATTGTTAGAATATGATATATGAACACAGGAACATTTTTTTTTCAATTTTTTGAATAATAAAACATGTTTTTTTGGATTTATCATAAATATGAAAATTTTTAATTTTTAATTTTTGAATATAGTATATTTTTGTATTTATGTTTCTTTTTAATCATTTATCAATCATATTATAATTTTCGTAAGTTAATTACTCTATCACTGAAGATTAATTTAATACCCATATAATATGTATTCCTATAGTATTTGTTTATCTTCTCAAAATCTTATATATCTTGAAGGCTTTACTTTGTAAGTAAAATAAATATATAACTACAATGCACCCAATAAAGAGAGCTCAAAATAAGAACGCTAAGTAGTTAATCTATAGATGAAGATCGTAATATGTGGGCTCCAAAGAAAGTATTTTAGAAAAACTCTAATTGATTTTTTTACTTCTTAATGAAAATAATTATTGTTTATTAATTGGTAGGATATATATGTTACTACTAAAGATAAATACAAATTTATTGTATGTATATTTAATTAGTTTATTATTTTTGTTATTATTGATTTAAAAGTTTTATATACCATGATTTGATATGTGAATATTTTTTTAAATTAGTTATAAATATTTATTGTATGTATATTTAAGTAGTTTACTATTGTTGTTATAAAAATTTATTATATGTAAATTATATCTGTCAATTATACCATGATTCAATGCTCAAAATATGCCAACAAACATATATTTTCTTCATGCATATAATCCAAAATATTTATAATATCGAATTTTCAATTATGTTCCGTGCAACGCACGGGTCAAAGGACTAGTTTATAATATAGACTAGTCAGTGGAGAGCGCGCGTTGCGTGCGATAAGTATATTATATGATAGAACATTATTAGAGAAAGGAAATAAAGAAAAAGAAAATATTCCGTATAAACTTCAATTTAAATGCGTGTAAAATTTTGAAAATTGTTTGGAAAATTTTCAAAATTTTATACCTCTTTCCAACACTTTGCCAACCAATATTTACAAAAAACTTACATAACCTAAATCAACCATCCAAAGAACAAACTAAATTAAATAATAAAATTATAGAATAAACGTTCAAGTGGGTAAATTCATTAAATGTCATATGAACAATACTAACAACACTTAAAGCTAAGTAAAATAAGTGCAAAGTTCTAACGTAGGCATTAAGCAACGAAAAGGTTAAATAATAAAATAATTAAGTCATAAAATAAACTTTCAACTTGGGAGTATTTGCTAAAATAACATTCGAACAGTAGTACTCTTTGTATTTTGAATAGTAAAAGTATATGTAAAATTTTTATTTAAGGATTTAAATAAAATGAAAACAAAATAACAAAAATGCTAGAAAATAACCCCTAAAGTTTAACAAAATTACCAAAATGCAATTGGAATAGTAAATGTGCATTCATATAGTTTTTAATATTTAAGGATTAAGGATTTAAGGATTGAAATAATGAAAACAAAATAATATAAAGCTTAGAAAATAACTCCTAAAGGTTAACAAAAATTATAAAAATGCAATTGGAATAATTAATGGGTATTTATGGTTTTTAATATTTAAGAAGTTAAATGATTAAGGTAATTAAAAAAACTAAAATAAAATAGTAGTAGGTAAGAGCTTAAAACAAGGATTCAAGTTGTAGAAATTACCATGTTGCCATTTGAATAGTGGTGAATAGCAATTTGAATAGTAAAGTTGCATCTAGGCTTTTTAATGTTAAAGGATAAAGGATATACATAAATATGTCATTTTATATTCTCAATGACAAATTAAGTTATCACTGCATTCATTTTTAGACCTTGCTCTTTAGAGATGTAAGTAAAACATTATTTACTTTATCTATGTTCATTTACCTTACCTTATATTATCTAAAATACATCACATAGTATATTATTTTAAAAATTTATATTTTTAATAAAAAATGTGGCTTACTTGACTTACACTACCTTATTAAAAATTGTAAAATATATATTTAAAAATTCATA
The DNA here is from genome assembly GCA_029582165.1 of Portulaca oleracea. NCBI lineage: Eukaryota > Viridiplantae > Streptophyta > Magnoliopsida > Caryophyllales > Portulacaceae > Portulaca > Portulaca oleracea. The sequence continues at coordinate 12,308,262 of CM055892.1, forward strand.
TGTACTTATACAACCTTTTTTTTTGAATATTTAAGTTCGCATAAAAGATATTATAACGATCCACAAAACTACAAAACAACAAAAGCATACTGGAAGACAGAATCTGCAATAACTAAAAAGATACACATAGTTGTTCTGCAGAAAAAAGAAAAAAAAAAAAAAAAAACTGCCTCTTCCACAAACCACTCCAGGAATAAATCAAACAATTTGTGTTGCAGACTTGCAGGAGTAGGACATTGCCCCAAATATGGTTTGTGGGCCTTTATTTATTTAAACAAAGTTGGGGGAAATATGGGCTTGTTAGGCCCAAACAGGCGTCTCAATGAAACAAATCTCGTTCACCCCTTTCCTGCCAATGCCGATCTTCCTTGTTCAACACCAACGTGATTGCCCTTTGTCCTCTTCTTCTCTCTTCCCTTCACTTGATCAGGTGAACGTGATCAGCCCAATCAACACTTTCTCTCTCTCTCTCTCTTGATTTTCCTCTCGACCTGATTCGAGATCTCTCCTCTTACAATCCCCAATTTCAAGGGATTTCTACGAAAATGTATGGATTCGAAGCTTTGACCTTCAACATCAATGGCGGGTACTTGGAAGCCATTGTTAGAGGTTACAGATCTGGATTGTTGACCGCCGCTGATTACAACAATTTGTGTCAGTGTGAGACGCTCGATGATATCAAGATGCATCTCTCTGCTACTGATTACGGGCCTTACCTTCAGAATGGTGAATTCTCTATCTCAATCCAAGCTTCAATTTTAATGATCTTTAGTAAAGATCTGTTTCCATGCTTTTAGTTTTAATTCAACATAGAAAGTCTTTGCTTCTGATTGTTCTGGGTAGAAGTTGAGATTTTATAATACGAGTTTACCATAATTTGAATGAAGATAGTGAAAAGCTTGCTGTTTTGCAAAATGAGGAGCTGGTTGGATCGGTTGTAACTTCTTAGAGAAGAACTTGTGAGTAATGGGTAGATGGTCAATAGTTTCTGACCTGGTGCATATGGTACCAGGTTATGGCAGATTATGCACACTTGAGTATAGTGTTGGACAAAAAAGCACATTAACTATAAATTAGGGGTTTAATCTAAAAGGGTAGTGTCCTTTCGAATTTGTTTGGCCCTTGACGAATTTCTGCTCATTCCAAGCCGGCCCAACTAAAACATTGTGATTCAATGATTTGTTGTGAGGCTCCAATTGCCAAAGAAGGCATTTACGAATACGCTGATGTGCAAGTTATTTAGTTTTGATTTGCTAAAGTGCGGGAAGTGAGTAATTGGCCTAGACACCACTTGCATTTTCAATTGAATGACTCAAGAAGTTGGTTTTCAGTTTTTCCTCTCCTCCTTCCCCTCCATAAAAGTAAAATGCTTGTCCTCCATTTCTTCTTTTCTCCTTTCTAAGGTAGAATAGCTGGCAGTGAATGTTTTCGACATGGTGGATTTGATAATTATCCAAATTGAAATTCATGCCTCTCTACAATTGGGCTGATTTAGGGGTTAGAAGGAGGGAGTGATGATGCAGCAGCCTTACCTTTGGATTGTAAAGAGGCCGTTCTATCAGACCCTAAATCAAAAATCATCAAGCAGCAAGGCCTGCCTTAGACCTTTCCAATTCCACCTATGCATAAATGTGTCACTCATTATAAACAATGTTCCTGAAATCATTAACTCCATGGTCAGGTGGTGCTGTAGGGTATGGATTCGGACTTTGAGATTTGAAACCTACCTTTGAAAATGGATCTTTATGGGTGCAACTTTGCATCAATTCTTGACTGTGTTTAATATTTGTTATATTTAAGAAAGGCTTTCCTTGATTTCTAACTCAATGGAAAACGTAGTTTTAGACTGGTAGTGTTTATAAGACAAACTAATCAAGATTCAATTTTGAAATGGAAATTGAACAGCAGTGAATCCATACTCTAGCCCAACAAAAACAAAAACAAAAAAAAAAAAAGAGGAAAGGAAAGGAAAGGAAAAAGAATCCACAAAGGTACTAAAGATTATTGGAGGGGTACATTTGATTATTCCTTGTGTGAGACTCATGATTAATTTACGGCCAATGCTGATGTACTGTTGGAGTCACAGATGTGGCTATTGTTCAGGAAAGTAGTTGATATAGGTGTCTTGTAGTAGCTCTTAGGTTCTGAACACGTAAGATATCGGATGCATTGGGGACTGAGGTTTAAATTCTGAAAGATAATGGTTGGGTGGATTGTTGATTGTTTAGCTGGTACGTAGGGTAGGATCTTGTGTTTGAAGAGTAATCCCTGTGCGCTGGGGAAAATGGATCCAATATGTGATGGAGAAACAGGAAGTTTCTTTGCTCTTTCTGGGAGGACAACTTTGAATTTCTTGATGGTTGAGTTGTCCCTTGCAGTTTGGATAAACAGAGGCATGATGTTCCGGATTGAGCTTTTGTTTTGGATGATAGCTCATTCATTCGGCAATCTTGTCGGGGCGAATAATAGAATTATCTACTGGACATGTTGTGACATTGTTGGTTGGACATCAAGTTTTTTCTGTCTTGAGGTTAAAGTCATTACTCATTACACAAAATTGCTTGTCTTAATGTTATGACAAGTTATGTAACTGCTAAACTAGGAAATATAGTTTGCAAGACTACGAACGTGGGTGCTTTGTGCGCGAACTGGTTGAGGTGTGCATCAATTTGGCTATTTTTTAAATTTTTTATTCATGGAAGCTTCTTTGATTTCTTTCTTTATGGTGGACATTCCATTGCTTTGTACTTGCTATCTAAAAATTGTATCCACTAATTTGAGTATCCAGTGTGCTTTTCCTCTCTTGCCTAAACATTTATTTTGTTGGATATGAATGTCTTGTGTTTGTGTCCTGCTTTGCTTCATTGTCTTTTGATTCAGTTAGTTGGTTGGTTTAATAATTTTTCAATTCTGCTTTGTAGAGATATGTTTTTTTACTTTTACTTTTCTCTTTATTTGATTGTTATGTGGTTGCAGAACCATCTCCTTTACACACAACTACCCTTGTGGAGAAATGTACCCTTAAATTGGTTGATGAATATAAGCACATGTTGTGCCAGGCCACAGAACCATTGTCAACCTTCTTGGAGTATATCACGTAAGTAGAGTTTTTGAAATGCATACATGGTGCATTGGAACATTTTATTAATGTGTTGTTATGGAGACTAAGACTATGATGGAGCACATGATTAGTTACTGTGATTTCCCTGTTCTTTGTTGGCAGTATTTCTGTTTTGAATATTTATTGCCGACTTGGGTTGCTGTGACATGCATTGACATGCTAGTCCTATCACTTTATCTCCATTTTCTTTAATTGCTAGTCAATTATCCTATGGAGAAATCAATATCTGGAAGCTTATACTCAATGTGTCTCTATAGTTTCACTACTTGGCTTATGGTTATTTATATAAAATAGTTTTATGACAAAACTCTTTTGAGAGGCCTATTGGGTTCAAATACACAAGGCATTCTTATGGGATATCCTTATTTGTTGCTCTTAATTCATACACCGTGTTACTTTAAAATGACATATTGATGAGAATCCAGTATCTGCATCCTTTGTCTCCATTTTTATTTTGTTCTGCTTCCTTCCAGTAGATTAAAGGAAAAAAAAAGGGGGGGGGGAGACTAGAGAGAAAGGGGGGGGGGGGGCAGGGGGAAGCACATATCTGATAGACATAGCAAAATGTTACTATTGAGTTGTTCGAGATAAGTAGATAACAAAGAGTTACGTAGGACGCATCCTCCCATTTTCATCTGAATGATTTCAATTGAAGAAAGTGTCCTCAAATCCTTGTCCATTCTAGTTGTAATCGATCAGTTTGCAGCATAGTTTTGTTATGAATTTTAACCATCTAATTTTCACAATGTATTCAAAATTCAAGTTAAATTGATGCAAGGAAATGGTAGATGTTATAAAGAGTTGTCCAAATAAGCAAAATTCTGTATTTGAGGTATCTAGGAGGTGTCTCTGACACTCTTTACTCCAACAAAGGCTCCTCTCCTCACCTTGATGACTTCCAAAGTATTTTTTTTTCCCCCTTACTAGGGCATACCCCCGAGCCTGCATTTGTTAATTTAATATTTTAGCGACAATTCATGAAGGAAAGCCCATGCAAGTGCCAAGTGGAAAGCTAATACCCAAAGATCTCAAGTAGATGGACTATGAAGCAACCTGAATGGGAATTAAAATTACTACTTAGAAGACATGATGTCCATTAACATTCATTGAAAGTTTAAGTGGCTTTTAATGGATTACGTTTGTTAATCTTTATTTTGTTTGGATGCTCAGGTTTGCTTGTTATATAATCATGATTGATCTTTCCTTTTTTCTTTTTTTTTTGGGGTGGGGGGGGGGGGTGGGAGAGTGTTTTTTTTAAAATTTAATTTAATTTAATATTTTAAAAGTACCATAGCCAACCTATTGCATTAGGTGATGGTTCCTGTTTGCTTGCAGTTGGGGTTTCATGCATGAATCTATCGTCAAATGTGGCTGAGGTCAGCTCTTGTGGGGGGTGAAACTGTGGAAGCCTGATTGTTATTTTATGTTTTGATCATCATTATATTCCCTTTACTGTTTTTCTTCTTCCTGGTACGAAGCAGTCTAACTGCATCGCTAGACCCTTCAGGCTAAAGTTTAAACAATTGCATGCATGACTTGTTCTCACTTAAGCCTAAGGTGGAAAGCCTTGTTATATAACCCAACGATGCAGTATTTTTGAGAAAAATTGCCAACTGGGACAAGCTCTCTTTTGTGTATATACACATGTACATATTTGGTGTGTTGCTTTATCAGCGATATCTCAACCGCTTTTCGTAGCTCAAATGTTCATTATATGCCTCTGCAGATATGGTCACATGATTGATAATGTTGTCCTTATTGTTACTGGAACATTGCATGAGAGGGATGTGCAGGAGTTATTGGAGAAATGTCACCCTTTGGGAATGTTTGACAGGTACTGACTTCCTTCCAACAGTGTGAATTGATCATCTCTTAACAGTACTAACCTATTCTTGTGTGTAGTATTGCCACTTTAGCCGTTGCTCAGAACATGAGGGAGTTATATAGGTTGGTGCTGGTTGACACACCTTTGGCTCCATACTTCTCTGAATGTATCACATCTGAGGTACTGTCATGATATCCACATTTCATTCATTTGTGTTTTTGAGGTTGTGGTGTTTCTTTTTGTCTCACCCTTTTTTTTTTTTTTTTTTTTGGGGGGGGGGGGGGTTGAATTTAATTAATAAAATGATGGCATTCTCATTTGTTGATAGTTTATATTTGATCCAATTGTAAGAATCCATGTTCATGATGAAGTGTAAACCAGAAGCATTATGACAACTGTTTATTAATATAGAAATCTTGATCAATCATGGCCACACCAGATTAGTGTAATTTGCAGATAGGATGAAAAATCAGTCTTTAGTTTTTTAATTTGGGTGGGAGGAGGGGAAGGGCATTGCTGCTTTAAGAGCTATTACATTGATTAAGTAGGATTCTCTCTTGGAAGCCTCAGGTATTGGCTCCAGGGAAAGAGGAGCTGTTACTTGTTAGTTCTGTAGCCCTCCATTCTGGCATTGTCTTCATGCAGTTCATGGATATGATGTTTTGGATATGATGTTAACAGCCAAAAATTCAAAAAGGAAAAAAAAGGAAAAACCCTGAACTGCCTCACTTTGACCATGCCCTTTTTTGTTGGGATAGTGGGGTAGAAGAATTCATGTCCTCAACTTGTGTGAAACAATTTTATTGTGCATCCACTATTTTTTTTAGTATTCATAAAAAATGCATTAGAGACACGCCAAGGGGAAGGGCATGCCACCCATCTGCAACAGGGTAAGTGCAAGGTTGTTAAAATCGGGATTTTAACTCGGATTCGTGGGATAGTTAGGATCGGAATTAACCCACGTACGATCATGGATCAGAATGTAGATAGTAGAATCGCATCGAGAATTTTGGATCATAAAATCGTAGGATCGTAGATTAGGATCGGGATTTTAATAACTATGGGTAAGTGCAAAAATCATCCTGCCCGCAAGCTCTCATGCATGATATTATCCACAAAATCTGTAAAACTTTTACTTCCACCTTGAAGAACTACACTCCAAATATACATTAATTCTCACAAGTAGAGCTTGAAATTTTGAAGTTCTTTTTATTTTTATTAATTTTTTTTTTTTAAAAATTAGTAATCAAAAGACTGGTGATTCCTCTCCTTCCAAATGCACCAACAAATTGCCAATGGAATCATATTCCGAACATTGTCAACCTAGGTCATCCTCCTTCCCCAAGCTACTGCAGCATCCTTGACTGAAGAAGGTTGAATTTCTAGTGCATCCACTTTTAGTGTTGCTTTTGTTCTAGTTCTAGAAATTTGAAGCTCCTAGTACTGTTTAGGGTCCACCAATCTACCTAATACATGTTTTTATTCTTGTTTTGTGTTGTTGGTCATAATGGCCTTTTAAGGTATGAATGGGAGGTGAAGGTTGCATCGTGTTGTGTGGGCCTTGTAAGGTAAAGGATGGAGTAGCTTAGGGTTGGGAGAAGTGGTCATAGCAACACTTGTGTTCAATATTCATGGATATTTTTTTCATTTCCTTGTGTTCATCATGCAGGACTTGGATGATATGAACATTGAGATTATGAGGAATACGCTCTACAAAGCATACCTTGAGGATTTCTACAGGTTTTGTCAGGTGAATATTGGATGCTTACAGATGAATTTCTTGCCTTCATCTCTCTTTCACTCTTGCAGCCGTGCATTAATTTTTTCTGTTAACTGTCTACTGCTGTGCTCTCTCTAATGGATATGATGAGTAAAGGAAGAAAACTGAAATTAAAATATTTCCAATATTTCATTTCTAATATTTAGAAATCTTTTGTACTCATATATCTTCTTTAATATATAATTGTCATGGGTTATTGATAGGTGATTTTAGGTTAATCTAAAGGATATTTTGTAGTATATTAATAAAATTTAGTTTCCAAGTCTTATGCTCTTATAATTAGATTGCATGTGATAGGTTGGTATCACCCCTTTGATATATTTTTTTTGGTTAATCAAAAGATATGTTGCAAGGACACCAACGGGATGTCGCTCATTTACAGTAGGGGCAAGTACAAAGGGCGTTATAGATACCTCCTTTGATCAGTATTGATAATTGATTATTGAATTCACCTATATGTGATAGTTCTCCCTTTTGCTGCTCACTTTTATCTCTCTTCCTTGTGCTAATGATGGCTAACTTGTTGCTCCTCTTTCTTTTCTCTCCTCCTAGCCTTACCAATCTGTTGTTTTGTATATCTAACTTGATGTATGTAATACAGAAACTTGGTGGGGCTACTGCAGAGATTATGTCTGATCTCCTTGCTTTTGAGGCAGACAGGAGAGCCGTCAACATAACAATTAACAGGTGTGTAAGCTGCAGATAAGCTTCTCTGATATCATAAGTGAAGTCTGATACCACAATTGAATAATAAAGTATGTTGCAATCTTTATGTCATTTAAGTAACTAAAAACCAAAGGGGTTGACTTTTGCAGCATTGGAACCGAGCTTACAAGGGAAGACCGTAAGAAGCTGTACTCAAATTTTGGTCTTTTGTAAGTGCCTTCAATATTTGTGTTTCATCCATATAATTTGGGTTTATCTTTCTGACCTAGAGGTGCTTTTGAATTTCAGGTATCCTTACGGGCATGAAGAGCTTGCCGTTTGTGAGGATATCGATCAGGTAATTTTTCCCTTTTTGAAGAGAAGAAATGTGTATATAAATAGCAAAAGGATGAATGCAATTAACATCCTAGAAAAGGCTATGCACCTCCGACACTATGGATACTTACCACAATCTACAGGATCAAGGAAAGAATAACGATCTGTTTATCCCCAGACGTAGAGAGTCTTGATCGAATTATCCTTAAAAAGCTGAAGAGGCAACTCTATGCCCTCAAACACTTTTCTGTTTCTTTCATGCTTAAATGTTGATAAATATTGCTTGTGGAATTAAAATAGCATTCCTTTTAGCTTTCCCACCAAGAAAAAACCTTCCTTGTCAGTGAGATGATCCCTTCTGGATTTAGAAACAACTCAAGAAACTCCCAGCAGCTAAAGGCAAGGCTCTGTTTAGCAACTAGCTGTTAACTATTAGTTGTTTGGATTAACTATTTTGCTTAGCTGTTTGGATCAGTTGTTTGTAGGAAAACTGTTTGATATATCTGTTTTTGAGAAGCTATTCCAAAAAATATACTCCAAATAGCTTTTTATAACTTCGTTTTTTTTTTTTTTTTGGGTCCGAAAAGCTAATATGAAAAGCTATTACCAAACGTTTCCACTAGATTTTTGACCAATGTCAAAAAGCTAATAACCTCAAAAGGAGCTTTTGGAGGCCAAACTAGTGAACAGTTTTTAAATGTTGGGTCAATTGGAACCAATTTCTGAATCGCTGATTTTAGGGGTAAGACTGCTATATGCAACCCATCCATACCCCGCTCTATGACAGTATTTCGGAGGGTTGGTTTTGAATAAGGCAGCTAGTATTCTGGAGACTCAGCATTTCTTTGCATGAAAGGCATATATTCACCAAGATTTTACCCTCTTTTTTTTCCAAAATTATCAAGAAATCAATATGTTTTTGTAGTTTTTCATTTGAGATTGTCTAATCTGAATGGAATTTGTTGATAGTTCATACTTCCCATTCACTTGGACGGGTGTATTGAGTTTTTTGTTAGTTTTGCACCTGAAGAAATGAGATGGAGGGTTTGTACCTATGATGGATGATGGACATGTGGACTGAGTACAAGTGTATGCTCTGAGCCGAAGCTAACCCTTTGTTTTGGTTTGACAAGGGAAGGAATAGAAGGTGATTAAATACCATCTTGGTTGGATTTATGTTACAGAGGAGAATGGAGGTGTGAGAGGGTCGCTATATTAAAAATATCCCCTTTCTCCCTTTTCCTTCTCTGTTCCCCCGTTTTTGGGTTTTGGGTGAGGGTGTTTCTGCGTAACTAGGGTGAAAAGGTGTGAAGTGATCACCCTGCTGTTCTTTTAATTGTCCCAAACAAAGGCAAAGTGGGTTTATCGAGTTTTGTGTGTTTTGGTTCTGCCACTTCTCTGTAGTCTACACTCAATCCAGGATGTCAGACTTGGTTGTTGTGATGGCATGGCTTGGTCAGTGCTGTGATTTGTGAGCCATGTCCATGCCCAATCCCAATGGTTTGTGACTCTGCAAAGATTGTACTTTGTCTACTTCCTCCTGCCACCTTAGAAATGGAATTTGAACAAAGGTTCCAACTGGTTTATCAATTACAGGAGAGGAGTGACAGGAGAATTGTAGCGATAGATGGTCGTTCGGCCATTTGAAGCCTGAAATTGCATACCTGTACTTACACAAAATGTTACTCTTATTTTTCTCTTGTATTGTATGCTAGAGGGAATTCAAAGGTGCTCTAAAATGTATCTGCAATTCGAACATGCTTAAAGATCTCCTTGCTAGCATTCCTAATAGAGCACTTCTACTGTTTTAGGTCCGTGGTGTTATGGAAAAGTATCCTCCTTATCAGGCCATATTCTCCAAGATGTCTTATGGAGAAAGCCAGATGTTAGACAAGGCATTCTATGAAGAGGAGGTCAAGAGGCTCTGCTTAGCATTTGAACAGCAGGTTCTTCTCTAACAATTGGCTCAGTGGTCTTATATAATAGCTAGACTGATGTACCCAGGGCAACTGAAAAAATTTCTGTCTTGATGATCTGCAGTTCCACTTTGCTGTTTTCTTTGCTTACATGAGGCTAAGGGAGCAGGAGATCAGGAACCTGATGTGGATATCAGAGTGTGTGGCACAGAATCAGAAGTCCAGAGTGCATGACAGTGTCGTCTTCACATTCTAATCCCCCTGAAGTGAATGTGAGCAGGCGTACTAAGCCTTATGGAGTTTCAGAAAGAGAAACAACAATCCTCAAACTTCTTGTGCGGTTGTACATGTCCCTTGTGTTTCACTTGTAGCGTTGAGCTGCAGACGTTAGTTTTGCAGCGTAAGGTGGAATAAAACTCTGTGTATCTTTATGATTCTTCTGCTTTAGACTTTGAGGAGGCATTGTCTCTTTCGATTCCCGTTTTGTTGTTGGGGAAAGAGAAGTTAAAAGGGTTGAAACAGCCGTGGTTAACTGAATATTAGTTTATCAGACGTGAGCTACATTCTTTGTGTGTCATATTAATTAATAATGAATAAATGTGTATTCCGCATTGTTTGGAAAAGTATTGAAATTTTACCCGATGGTCAGCTGCCTGCAATTGGAGTTATGAATAGTTGTCATCCTGAATGTGCATACAAGGCAATGGAAATGGTATTGTTTCTTTTTAAGGCTTTAGAGCAGAACTAGTCTACATGATACCGCCGGTATATTGCATAATACATACAGGGAGGACGAAATTGGTATAATGCTTCTGTGATAACTTGGTGTTTAGATTGGCATAATGCTTTTATGATAGTCTCTTCTCTCTGTCCTCTCTTTCACACGCATTTCCAGCGTTCTTTCACCATCCCTGTCCTAGATCTTCATTTGTTTGTTTTTTTTTTTCCGAAAGGTTTGATATGCTTCCCTAACAGTGTGTGAATCTTTGTTATGTTGGTCTGTTTTTTTCCGAAAGGTTTGGTATGCTTCCCTAACAGTGTGTGGAATCTTTGTTATGTTGGTCTCCGGATTCTTTTGAGGTTCCAAAATTATTGCTTCCATGCGTGTTTAGATTGGCGCTGGTTACTGTTTGGAGTTCTTGCATGTCCTGTCTTGGTCTCATGTTGATCATCATCTTGTTCTTAGCAATATCATGGTATGGGGATTCAGTTATGGCCTTTTCTGATCGTGGTTTGAGTTATCTTTTCTTTCATCATTTAGCGGAGTATTGGGATTAAATTGCCACTAAACTTGTCAAAAAAGCTAAAATTGCCATTAGATTTTTTTTTTGTCCCAAAATGTCATTTAACTTGACAAAATAGTTAAATATTTTATTTTAACCTGTTGTAACAGCTTAACACCTTAAATAACAAGTTAAACGCAATATAACCGAAAAAGAAAATAATTAACCCAAAAACCTTCTTTAATTAATTAGCACCTTCCCCCCCCCCCTCCAACCACCACCCACCACCCACCACCTTCCATTACCATCAATCTCATTCTCGGTCTGAGGTGGTAGTAGTGGTAGTTGTAGTGGCTGTCGAGGAGCATGAAGAATGAGATGGGTGGGTGGGTGGAAGAAGAAGAAGAAGAAGAAGAAGAAGAAAATATGGTGGAGGTGAGGCTAGAGACAATTTTTGGGCAGTGGGTGGGTGGTAATGAAGGGAAATTGGCTTAGGAGAAGGAAGAAGAAGGTGATGGAGATTGAAAGTGGTGGAAGGAGATGGTGGTGGTGGTGGTGGGGCAGTATGGTGGCAATTAATTAAGGATGGTTTTTGGGTTAATTTTCTTTTATAGTTAGGTTGTGTTATTTAAGGTGTTAACCTATTACAACAGGTTAAAATGATATATTTGACTATTTTATCAAATTGAATGACACTTTGGGACAAGAAAGAATTTCAATGACAATTTTGATTTTTTTTTTGACAAGTTTAGTGACATTTTAAGCCATTACTAATTAAGAGTATCCCTTTTAGAGTTTGATTAGTGGGCAACCTTTACATCAAACTTGGTGAGAACTTTTCATTGTGAATCATTTGGGTGTTAGTGAAATTCTCCTTTAGGCATCCATTTGGGCCTCCAAAGATCAATCTTGGTGAGTCTACTCTTTATGGATTGATCATACCTTGTTATTTATGTTTTGTTGTTATTAATCATCATCAGAATCATAAAAATAATTGTGTTAATTGTATGAGCTCTACTTGGTTGTTGGGTTTGTTCTTGGATGAATAGCGATCCTAGGGCTACATGCAATATTTGTGATACTTGGCTAGACCCATGCCGAGCATTACGGCTTAATTCACCGAAGTTTTGGAGTGAGTGGTATGACATGAACTTGGTTTGACTTTCTAGATATCCTCTAATTTAATTAAGCTAATTTGTTGATAGATTGCTTCTGCTAGCAATGCATAAATGGTTTTATTAATCTCATTAGTTTTCTCATTTAAAACTATTTGTTTCTCAGTAATAATAGACATAATACTAATAAGAGTTACTCTACCTTTTTCTTTTTCAAACATTTCTTGCAGCTCTTTCAAACTATGAGTTTTAAAGTTCCTCCATCTTCATTTTCTTGATTAGTAGATTCCTCCATCTCTTGTAGGAGCTCCTGTGGGTTCCAGTTCTTTTTCCTTAATAGAAGGTATAGGAAAATGAACTTCAATTTATTGATTTTGGAAATGATATTAATTCTTATAAGCCATGCTAGTATTATTAAAAGCTTTAATTTGATGAGTTGGATATCTTGAATTGTTTAGTATGAAGTGTACTCTTTAGAGTTTTTACTTCAGTTATAATAGTTTTCAAATCCTTTTTAATGTCTAGAATCAAGTCAACAATGTAATTTAATTGTGCTGTTGTCGCGCTACCTGATTTGTATCATGAATATGAGAATGTTCAAGATAGGGACAATTAGGTGAGGTCATTAATTTTTATTTAAGAAACTATTAAATTCACTAATTATAATTAGTGAAATCTGACATGTGACTCTGATACCAAATTAGAAAACAATGTGGGAAAAATAAACATACAACAATGGAATTATTAATTAAATGTTTTAACATTAATATTTTGTTCATTAGGATCAAAAACAAAATATTAAACAAGGTAAGGACAGATTTGTAAATATGAAAGATCAAAATGTGGTCCAAAAATTATTAATTAACATGTAATTGGTAAAGTGTGGGTTAGGATAAATGACTAAAGTGTAGATAAAGTAGATATATCCGTTCAGTGTGGATATGATGAATAAAGGTAGAAAAATATTTATAATTTTTAATAACTTTTAATAAAATATTGTGAGGTAAGTCACATTAAAAAATATTTTTCTTTTAATCTTTAATTACTATTATTTTTGGGTTAAAGCAGTGTTTTCTTGGTAGCAATTGGATAATACACCTAGGACCAATATATATTACATGCATATAGAGTATGTGCTCCGAGTAGGTATAAGTGAACAATTATGCTATTAAGAGTGAACAACAGGTAGGTATAAATGAACAATTATGATATTGAGAGTGAACAATTGGTAGATATGAGTGAACAAATATACTATTGAGAGTGAACAATGACCATATTTGGAGCACATGTTTCAGGAGCATGTAATAAATTGCAAACCTCGGACCATCTTCCTTCATAGTTCCAGCTAAAGTTGTTAAAATGTAGATCCTTGCATTCTTGGATAGCACGTAATTGATATGACAATTAGGGGTTAAATCCTACTCTGTTTGTTCCATATTAGTTGTCATAATTTTCATTTTTACGTCTTTAATGTTACTTTTTGATTGATCATTTTTTATATAATGTGTTATTAACGTACAATTGCAATATTATACTTTTATGATAATATTTTTCTTTACGAATCTAATGGTGATAATTTTATATAACAACCCATTGTAATAATTATATATATTGAAAAATTTATGGTTAAAAATTTTAAAATTTGACAGCATAATTTTTAAAGACGACAATTAATATGGAACAGCCGAACATGGGAGTAGCCAAGACTCGCAGGATGGCAAATGACACAAGTACCCTTTATAGCGGTAAACAGCGAAAAGTCTGGTGGGGGTGAACTTGCAAATTGGAACTTACTAGCCTCATTCAGCAACCTAATTTCTTCATTTTCTCTTCCTCCTCTTCCCAAGTCTAAAACCCTTGCAATCCCTTCTCAGTGTTAAAAACCCTAAATCGATTGTAATTTAGCCCGTTAATTTGTCAAATTGCATTTTCAATCTTCAATTGAATCAATCAGCCAATTCAGAAAGAGAGTGAGAGAGTTGATTCAATAGTAAGTAATGGAGGAGTCTTCATCTTCTATGGATGAGCATTATTCAACAACAATCACAGACTTGGACATTGATTCACTGGCACGGTGCGGTGGTTACTTGAGCCTTCAAGACCTCTCCAACATGGCCATGACCTGCAAATTGTTCAAAAGAGCCGCTTATTCTGACTCCATTTGGCAGCCTCTCTTCAGGTTCTTTCTGTTTCTATATTTTGTGACCATCTCTGATGCTGCCAATTTTATTTTCAAAACTCGGAAAATATGTCACTGTTAAGCATATGAATGAACTGGGCGTAACATTTCCATGGTTATGTATAATTTTTGTTTCTCAGAAAAGGAAAAATCCGGAGCATGCTCTATCACCATTCTATGAGATTTTCATGGATTCCATCCGTTGTGCATAATTTATTTCAGTCTTAGAAATATCGGGAAGGACTAAATGGAGAGTTTAAAATAAATGTGGTATAGAAGCTAGGATAAGGTCCAACATCTTTAATATGGAGATGGAAGGTGTCTTTTCAGCAAGCATCAATGCTCGTGGTATGTTGGCAAAGTGGAGATTGCACTCAGATTCTAATAAAAATATTTTTTAATAAAAAATAAAATATTTACCACTCGATTTTTCCAAAAAAAAAATGAATGACATTTGACATTCTGTGGCAATTGAGAAAATATATGAACTTATAGAAATTGTGGTTTTGGCAAGAGTGGTTGCCTATATGAGCTGGGAGATATATAGTTAAGAGTTGCAATTTGTTTCTTACAACTTTAGGAAAAGTGAGATTTTTTTAAAAAAAAACTTTTTGAGAGGGGGGGGGGGGGGGCTTATGATAGTGACAGATATGCGACTTTTGTTGTTCATGTATTTCTGATAGAGAACTTGGGGAGTACCAAATTGGTAGAGAGCCGGAAATAACAAAGATTAAAGATAAGAATTCAACATACCCTTGTCGGATTCTAGAGATGAATCCAGCATCCCCGTGCTAAATTCATGAAAAGATTAGCATCCCTGTGCGTATTCAATAAGAATTCATAATATTCAACATTTGATAATCAATGTAGAGTCCCTCACAAAGGCAAGCAGAGCCCTTATTTATAGGTAACAACTTTCCTAATGCTAAACCTAGTAGAAATATGAAACTAGAATAATATTGCTAGGAAATCAAACTAAGACACTATAATATTCCTAACGAGAATGGAAACTATATGTAATATGAACTAAATATTCTAATGTTGCTTTCCAAGTTTCCATCATCCTCACCTGCTTGACAAAAAACTCGCCTCTGGAGAGTTTGCATAGAGATATGCAGCCAGAAAATCAAGGCAACAGGTCTTCCAGACTCCAAGTTGTGAGAAGCACGACCTTTGGTTTTGTAAAAGACTAGAAACGCGAAAATCCAACAAAGGAACAACATATGCACTTCATCACAGATAAGAAAATAGTGCAAAACATTGAGCTTCTCTAGAAAAAGTAGCAAATGGGATGTAGCCTCTTGCCAACAAAGCATTCTATAGGGAGAAATAAATCAATATGCTCAGTTGCTCTTGGTGCCTTCACATGTTTAACCGGCGACTAACCAGAAAATGAACATAAGTAGGCAAGGTCTTGTAGTCATGTGTTGCTTTTGGAGACACCTTATCTTCAGGATTGACTTCAACATTATCAATAACAAACACCACAGGACACAACAGGCGTCAATATGGGCTTTGTAATAGATGAAATTGTAGAACCATATGGTGTACACAGACAACATAGGATACTCGAAAGTACCTCGAGAAAGTGTCAAAACCTCAACACTGAAGATATGACTAATAAATAAATAAATTAGGAGGTAAATTAAGTAAGTCAACCTTGGAGCCAAGTTGTTCACTCTTAATATCAGTTGAGGAGTGCTCACATCTCATTAGAGATGGAGTGCTTGTCCTCTTCTTCATTCTCACGAGAGTTTTCATGAGAATGGAGTTGACTTGCAACCCCATAATGCTCTTTTGGAAATGACTTTTGAAAGTCATCTACCTTAGAAGGAATTCTTTCAACAATTTCTAAGATATAATCTTCAAACTCCTTGTTTGAATCCTCCATCTTTTCACAAAATTTTGTATCCATTTTGACTCTATAACACTTGTCTCAAGTCCCTTGATTCTTTCTACCCATAACATTACTGTAGGGAACATCATGCAAATTAATGTTTCTTTATTTGTTTTTTTTTTTTCAAAACAAAAAGTGATTTTAAAGTTCCAAGCAACCCAATTAACAACCAACTGATTATCAATTATCCTAAAATCATAGCAAGAATTTAACAAATACCGAAATGAAGTTGACCATTGAAGAGTTTTTGCAAGAGCATGAAAGTAGCCCACAAACTCCCTAGCAAGCTTCTTGAAGCAGCAAGACACAACAACAACCAACAACTAGAAGTGGCAGTTTGGTGTTTGGCAAGCTAAGATGAACTGGGATAGCAAGGCTGATGTATGTGTAGCTTGAATAGGATCAGAGTGCACCAAGGTTCACACACATCGTGGCTATGGATTTAAGATAGTAAGGTTATGGTCTTTTTTAGGCTCAAGCACAGGTTGATTATGGAGATTGTAACTTTCATGCCCACTCACTAGCAAAGGGTGAGACAAATAAAACTTCTCTTGCTTCTGAAGTTCTTTGCAAACAAACACCACTTCCTTATTGGCCATTGGAGTAGTCAGCAGCTCGATGGAATCTTGTTGCTCTTCTAACTCCATAAGCTCTTCCTCATCGTCATACACATCAAAGATAGGTGATTGATCATAACAAATGGGATTTTCATCTTCTAAGAGATTATCACCTTCAAATGGGTGGTATACATCCTCCATGATTCAAGTTCCTTCATGGACTATGTGGTTGGACATGGGATTGTGTTCAGGCTTAGGGAAGCTTAGCCAAGATGGTAAGCCAACTCTGACACCAAAAATGATGTATGTGTAGCTCGAATTGAATCAGAGTGCACCAAGCTAGACATACACCAATACAAGATTCGAACGTAGGATATGTGGTTTTCAACAATCTGAGTTATGAACTCAGATTAAAGGAAAGAAAACAAACGATGGGATGGATAAACAAGTGTTTCCGTATCAAGCTAAGCCCTTCTGATTTGTGATTGTGGTGTTTATGTATCAATCATAGATCACTCGTTTATCCATCCCTCGTTTGTTTTTCTTTCCTTGAATCTAGTTCATAACTTAGATTGATGAAACCACTCATCCTACCTTTGAATCTTGCATTGGTGTGTGTCTAGCTTAATGCACTCTGATTCAATTCAAGCTACACATACATCAAAGGTAGTAGCTAAGGTTGACTATTTGAGCATATTTTTTTGATGGCAACGGAACTTAGGGTTTGGGTAAGGCTTGGGATCAAGAACTTGCTGTGATACTATGTTGATAGAGAACTTGCTCTGATACGAAGCGGATAGACAACCAAAAATAACAAAAGATTAAAGATAAGAATTCCACATTCCTGTGTTGGATTCTAGAGACGAATTCAGCTTCCCCGTGTTGGATTCATGAACAGATTAGCATCCAGTGCATAGTCAATAAGAATTCACAACTTTCAATATTCAATATTCAATATTCAATATTCAATATTCAATATCCAATGTCAGTTTCTCAAAAAGGCTAGCAAAACCCTTATTTATAGGTAACAACCTTCCTAATACTAAACTTAATAGAAATAGGAAAGTAGAATAATATTTCTAATTAAACTAGGAAACTATAATATTCCTAATAAGAACAAGAAACTATATACAATAAAATCATAAATATACTAAATATTATTATTCCTAAATATTATAATTCTACTTTCCATCAGTTTGTTGTGCATGCTGCTTCCTTTTTCCTGTGAACAATGCAAATTATTGTATGCTCCTGGAGATGACATGGCAGCCATGTCGGATTTTTTATTTTAAAAAAAATTTAGTAACTACTTGTTGGTTACCAGCGTCAATTGAACTGAATTGTTCACTGAAGATAGCATAATTATTCACCATACGATGTTCACTAACTTGAACTGGATTGTTCAATGACATTAATGTGATTGTTCATTTACTTTAACTGCGTTGTTCACTTGCTTCAACTACGTTGTTCACTTACTTCAACCATACTATGTTCACTAACTTGAACTGGATTGTTCACTGACATTAATGTGATTGTTCATTTACTTTAACTGCGTTGTGCACTTGCTTCAACTATGTTGTTTACTTACTTCAACTATAATTATCTTCTTATGTGAAAATTTCTATCATTAGAAGTCGTTAAAGTTATTGTTCACAAGCTAATTCAATATTGTTCACTTTTAGAAGATGAACAATGATAAATTGAACAACGTATAAGATGAACAATGACAATATATATGGTGAACAATGGATTCATGTACATGGAACAATAACATAATGAACAATGGAAGCATTTTGAGTGAACAACCATTAATTATCTAATGAACAATTACGATACATGTAGTGAACAATGGAATTGATGATGTCAAGTTGATTACAGTTAACAACATCCTTTTGTCTGGCACTGGTTGTTGTTCTCGAGCAATGAAGTACTACGACAAGATACCACCAACAACAGCTAGGCGCCATTAATGGTGGTTGTGGCTGGTTTTCGATGGAAGCGATGGTGGTGCGGAAGATTCTGACGACTAGGCTGCAATTGGCGGTTGAAGAGTACAGGAAGCAGACCGTGGGCGATGGCTGTGCGAGAAACACAACCTCAGGTGCGCTGAGTTTCGCATAGGTTGCCGGTGGCTGGTCGGAGAGCCAATGGTGGCGATGGGTCGGCGGTTATTGATGGAAGGTGGCCTGAGACAGCACAGCAGAGGGTGTTAGGGATTGAGAGTGCAAGGAGTTGAGAGGTGGCGGCGGTGTTGGAGGCGACGGTGGTGTTGGCGGCGAGCCGACGATGGTGGTGGTTAGGAGGATGAAGAGAGAGAGAGAGAGAGAGAGAGAGAGAGAGAGAGAGAGAGGACGAACCTCCTCAATTGATTTATGTAGCTTAATAAACGTGGATGCTTTAGTTATGGATGTAGTTATAGTTTCTTTTTATTTTTTATTTTTTTTAAAATTAGATGCCACCTGTTGCTGATGTGGATTTGGAGCACATGCTCCTGGTGCACATAATAGATATTGTGTGAACAATATACTTCATCTTAGGGGGACCACAAAAAAAAAAAAAAAGATGAAAAATGTGAAACAGTGATTCCAGTCAGCCCATAACGGTCTCTAGTTATGTGTTCCGTCAATCTTATGTATTATATATACTGTGAGGTGGTTTCACTTGAGCGTTTGCATTGGTGCTATAGTTATTAGTTATTATTACCCTTATGTCATGCTGATATTGTGTGTTTAGTTGCTAAAGTCAGAGAATAAAAAGGGAATGGTTAAATTTCTGCTATAATTGTATGTTAGTTTAACAAAGCTGTTTTCCAGGGAGAAATGGCCTGAAGAGATGTTGTGTCGATATTTACCAGGCACACAGGCCAGGGAAGCTTATTTGGCTAGGCGTAAAGCAGTCATGCAATTCAGCTTTGTTGATCCCTTGGTTGCTGACTTCCATACTGATTCCAGGCCTTTCAGTCATGTTTTGTTGGAAAAAGATGATATCATATACTCTCAGGTATCTTCCTTGCTCTTTCGCTTGATTTCCATTTTCAGTGGGAGAAGGATGCTGGTTGTTTCCGACCAGAACTTTTCCTTCCCCATCAAAGAAATGAAAAAGGGGGGGGGGGGTCAACCTGAAGTAAATCTGAACTTGGTCAATGGTCATGAATCCAGCTTTTTTTTTTTTTTTTTTCCGTGGAATTGTTCTACTTTTTGAGGGCATTTGCAGGGGCAAAATTTCTTGTAAGGACTTATAACAATCCGAATATAGTGATAGACAGTTTTCTTCCCCTGTCTTTTAGCAAATAAAAATTTTCCTTGTGGGGTTCGGGATGACTATTCAACTTTATCTCATTCCAAAAAGTAACATGCTGCCCAAACAATAAAATATATGGATAGAGGAGCACAATTCTAATTGACTGTATGATGTCTTACCTTTAGCTTAGTGCATCTGCTATGTGTTTTATATTATCATCTAGCATCAGTAGACCTCATAAATTAATCATTAAGCAACATTCTGCCTCAAACTTATGGATGCATGACTTGAATACGTGTGTGTATAAAAGCTACTGACGTGGCAAGAACAGCGTTCATTGTATCGATATCATATATAGTTTTGACAAGGAAGCAATATGAGATCAAACGTTCTTATGAAGGAAAAGCCGAGAAAGCAAATGATGATATAATAGCTAAATTTAAGAGAGTTATCGTCTTGTATTCTGGTTTACTATACAGAGTGAAACCAAGTTTGTAAATTGTAATAGTTACAAGCTGCATGGATGGAACTATAGATAAGCAAGGAGATATCTGGCCAAGTTATGCAGCCTTACAATATATTGTTAGCTGAAATTTCCATTTTTCAACTATGTGATGTATGACGATCTTAATGACTCACTTCGCATAGTCTAACCTAGGCCTTCCCTTTTACTCCTCAATTGAAAGATGCTACTGGATGTGCTTAGTGTGCTTCTTTGGTGCCTTCATACTGCTTTCCAGGTTTACTTCTGTCATTGTCATTGGCTAGTGTAGTTAAAACATAAGGTTGAGTTTTGTTGTACACAAACACAAAAATCTTGACCACCACCATTAATCGCTGCATTCCCACTATGTTATCTAAATTGACTTGGAGAAGGAAGTTAGTCCTAGGTACCTTATATTGGTATACTTTGTGTCTCTGTGAGGAGTGGCTAATATATGTTAAGCTTCTATTTAGTCATTGCCACTGTCGGCATAGCTTCAATTTTAATGATTGAGCAGCCATTCATAAGATTGTTATAGGTAATGGTTGTTATCAAGAGGTCTTTGTGATTTGTTTAGACTTCATCTAGCAAATATGTTTGACAGTTTTATTTCTTTACTGTCATGAAGCCATCCATGAATCAAACGCAGTAGTTTAATGGAATATATGGTAATGAAAAGGCTCTTTTTAGCTTTAGCTAAAAACTAAGAAAACAATGACCACATATATGTTACTTGATTTAGTCCACACATTTCATGATTTTGTTGGTCTAGGGCCTTTCCAATTAGTTTACTGTGTCCCCCCCCTCTCCCCCCTTCTTCTTCCTAAATGTTGGTTCACCTATCTGGTGTGTTGTGAAGTTGCCACCCAATGAACTCTTTTTCATAAGCCCACACTTGTTAGTTACCATGTTGCCAACACTGTTCGGGATTCATTTTTCTGTGTGTGATTTGACAGGGATCATTGATACAAATTCTCAAGATTGACAACTTTGTAAAGGGCAAGGACTGCTTTTCCTCACTGAGGGATCATAATGCACGAATTACGTGCATAAGGTGAGCTAAAGGGGAGATGGCTCCGTCTGCTATTTCTTGATTTTTTTTTTCTCATTGCATGACATGCAATGTATGCTGTAGACCACATGATTTCTGCACTAGTTTTTTTTTTTTTTTTTTTTTTCTTTTTCTGAATAGTAGTCCCTAATATTCACTTTTGTATTGTAATGGGCAAGGTGCAGAAAATTATTCAGACATCATCACTGCTTCTAATATGATTTTCTGATGGGCTCTGATTGCTGGGAGTCTATGAATAATAAGTTCTTTTATTTTCCAGACAAAGAAATTTTACATTAGTCAAGGGCCCGAGGGTGTATACTATGCTTCAATCGAGAGCAGAATTACAAATGATTGTTTGCAGACTGCTTTGGTTGAAATAGGGAGTATGCCTTTTTCATTTTCATGATCTAATGACTTGAGCAATAACATCTTGACTTCAGAGTTACATAGATATTCTGATTCGTGTAACATTAGTACAGTAACTTGTTTCTGTAGGTTGTTTCCTGCCAGTGAAGCTTGTTTTACTAAAAGCGAGGCTCAGAGTGATGGAAATATATTGATAACCTCAAGTTGTGATCGCACCATCCGTCTTTGGTGGAAGGTGTGGTTCTTATTCTCTTCCATGTATGCATCAGACAAAGTCCGTTCCTTGTTCGTCTTACGCCTAAAAGTAGTTACTAAGGTACTTTTTGTTTGTGAAGATTTTGACAATTTTGTGTTTGTTATCTTTATATATGCCTAAGACACAACTGGTTGTTTATTTCCCCTTGTAGCGAGTACTTTCCTTTCCCCGAATATGAGAGTAGGTTAAACCTTCTCTGGTATTCATCTTTCTAAAATATAGAGTTTGAAACGGGTTTGAAAACACATATTCTTGTCATTCAATTCTTGCATTTTTTACGAATGGTTGTATTGGACAAAAGTGCCTTTCTTTGCCGTATCAATCAAGTGTTGCTGGAGCGTATCGTGGTGGGAATCAATGATGCTTGAGTAGGAGATGATGGAGATGAACAACACAAACCAAAGAATCAACAAGAACCAAGATATAGACTAGGGATAAAGGTTAAAGCACCACCATAGAACTACAACTCACCAAGAATTTGAGAAAGGATAATCCACCACAAATTCTCTGAAGGGAAGACTTGTAATACCATCATAAACAATTTATGGATAAAGTAAACAAGATCTAAGAAGGGAGGAGAAAGCCAAAAGCTTCTTCTTTTCATTCATAATCATCAAAGCTGAATTCTTCCTTCCAAATGCCAAGTATATATGGGCATTGAAGTGGAAGAATCCCTTGTAAGCCCTAATTACAATTGAGAACTAAGCTATACACAAAATTCCTATTAGGAGAGGGATATATAGTGAGTAAGGGAGGGGGCAAAAGGGGAAAATTGCAAGAGAAATGGGAAACCCAAAAGAAAAGCAAAGCTCGGCAAAAATGGCTTCCCGCAAATGACACGGGCGTGTCAATGCATGACCTACGTTACATGGACTCGGCAATTAGGGATGCTGTACCAGGGTCAACACGACACGACACGGATCCTGGCACGGGATCCGTGGCGGACACTGGGCGAAGTCGCGGGACACGGCCAAAGAACGAAACCCTAGTCACGGCAAACCCTAGATCGAACAATTGGACAACCAATTGGTGGGTATTGGGGGTGATTGTTGAGGGCTTTTGGTCGAGTCAACTGTGCGACCCCACCGGTGGGGTTTCTCCGGCCAGAATTCGCCGGTTCCGGTCGCCGGAAGTGCATTTTCCTGGCAGAATCTCTCCCTGGATTGGAAGTGCGTCGTTATTCGTTTGCTTCCTCAAAAACAGAGGAGAGGGGGGGGGGGAGGCGTGAACACTCAATATGGGTTGGGCCTAGGGTTTTTTTTTTAATCATTTCTACCTTTTTATTTTGATTATTCTAAAATTAAAGTGACATTGAATCTTTTGGGCTTTTAAAAGTTGGGCTGTTTATATCTTTTATATAGGTCAAATCAACTTAAATTAAAGTATTTTTAGGTTTACAATTTTTAAGGATGCCTTTAAAAAAAATTAATATTTCACTTTTAATATAATTAAATATGTTATGCAACTTAGGGGTTGTGTTTCTCCTGCCGTATCGGACCCTTAGATACCGTGTCCCTGTGTCAGTAATTTTTGGCGATGTCTTGTCGGACACTTAGATCCGAGTCCGTGTCGGACACCCGTGTCCCGAGTCCAGGTAACATAGTGCATGACACGTTCGTGTCATATGTGTTTCTCTCCGAATCCATGATTTTTGTGGAAGGGGCACGATCGTGTCATGCATTGGACACAATCGTGACCCCCTTGCAGGAAGGGAGGTCATGATCGTTTCAGTGATCGTGTCTTCCACAATCTTCCCAAAATTCTGCCAAACACTAAGGGGCACGATCGTGTGCCCTGAGTGTCATAGTTGTGTGCCTTGGCTGCGTCCTTCTTCTTCTTCCTTGGAGAATCTCCCGACCCATCTCATGCTCGGAGTGAAAGACCATGATGCCATCGGTTGCAAAAGACCACAATACCCCGACATGACCCACTTTTGTGTGCAAAATGCCAAAATACCCTCTGTGTTGGTTCATCGATCGTTTGGCGCGCAAAAGGAAGTCAAACTTGACTCTATCTCCTTATTTGTGCCGATAAACCCGGAGCCCCGAGATAGGCCCCAATGAGGACTCGAGCCTTCATCTCCAGATCTGAGATCCTCGTTAAAGTGCTCTCCCCACTCGTTCTTGAAAGGAAAGAATCCGTCCTTCCCCTTGCGGCTTCGGGGTGACAAGTCGATCAAAAGTTGGATTTCGTGGGTTTCATCCCGATATGGCTTAGTTGCAAACTGTGTCAAATTCATGGGTAAACTGGGTTGGGTAATTTTTTACCAAAATTTACCAAAACTTACCAAAGTTAAAAAACAAAAAAAAATTTATTTTGATATATTTGGATAAATTTGACAAAATTTACCAAAATTTACCAAAAGGTACCAAAATTTAACTTTTACTCAATTGCTTTTTACCCATTGATTTGACACACATGGCTGGTCTAAGACAATGGTTGACTTCCATGACTTTTAAATGTGTCTCTTGATGTAATCCAGTGGCATGATAATGTCTTTAAGTCTTGATTATGGACTTTTTAGCATTACCATCTTTCATTTTTGCACCATAAAAATGTCCTCATTGCCATTCTTTGATGGTTGGCAGTTGTTTAACAACCAAACGGAAACCCTTCACTAAGTATGCAGGGTATCTATACTTTCGAGAGAAGGAAGGGAAGGTAGGATCAAATGTATGCATCCTCACTCTGAGTGCACGGTTTTTTCTGTTGAGTATTGTGCTTTAAGTCATTCAATGAATAATTGGTACATAGCACTAGGAGTAAACCACCTTTTTTTTTTTAGGTGTTGGGGGGGGGGGGGGATTGGGTGGGTTGTTTTGCTTTAGCCTTTTTGTAAGCTGCTTGGAAGTTGAGATGTCTCTACATAAAGTTCTAAATTGGGAGATCAATGTATCAAAATATTAGTTGTGGTTATGAATGGACCACTAATCTGAAGGTGGCAATTGCAGCTAAGCAGTTCTATAATTATTGTCAATATGTTACATCCCTTGAAACCACAAATAGGATGCTCAATACGTGAGAGGGTGTATAGTATAATCGGCTTCACCACCACATATCACTACAAGGTGCTACTTTATAATATCATTGTGGTTTCACTATGTGTGCGTCTTATCATCCATTTATCGGAAAGTTTTGCTTAGTGTAGGTAAAGAATGAAAGTCATATAGATAGTGGAGAGTTTAGCTTTTCCTCTTTTGATGTGGCTGATTTTGTCAGTAGCTTACAGTTTGGCTATGCATTCATTTATAAGATGGTAGCTTTGCATCCTTTGTATTTTTGAATCTATCAATAACTTATGAGATTGCAAGGCTTTTAGAGCATAACTTTGTTGCCTAAGTCTTTTATGGTATTGTTTCTAATTCCATGAACTATCTTTTAGCTTGGGAGGGTTTCTTTGATTCTTTAAGGTATTTGGAGAGAAGGAAACTAAAGATTTTTTGAGGAAGTTGAAACTCCTCTTTGGCGGTTGAAAGACATTTTCATCAGAACAAACTAGGTTTGGAATATTGGAGGTTTAGCTCTTCCTCTTTTTATATGGCCGATTTTTTAGTGATAATTTATGTTTTGGCTATACATAGATTTGGTAGGGTGTTAACCATGCATCTTTTCTTTTCCTCATATTTTTAATAATATTTCTTTTTCTTTATAAAAAAAAAAGAGTTGAAGCCTTATAGATCTACTTCTGTATCTCTAGAAATAATGGGCTTTCCTAGCCAGTGGAGAAAATGGATCTACTTTTTTCAGCTAGTTAGCAAAGCAATCGATGCAGGTTTTTTTTTAGAAGGTTTTCATGTTTAGAATTCAAGCTCTTCTTCCACTGAGGGTTTGCTGGTTCCCAACTTCTTCTTTTCATAGAGTACTTTAAATTTTTTGTAGACCTTATGAAAAAGAGTTGGGTCATCTGAGATGCATTCTCTTGACTTTTGAAGCTATGTGTGGGTTGAAAGTTAATTGATTCAATAGTGTGCTTATTCCCATAGGTGAGGTTCCTAACATTAGATCTTTTGGCTCATATATTCAGTTCGTGAGTCAATAGCTTCCAGATTACTTTTATTTGAGCGTGCCTTTAGGTGCTTTTAAGTGCAAAGCAATTTGGGAACACATGGTGGAGAGGTTCCGAAAGAGACTTATAGGATGGAAGTCCATGTTTTCAACTGTTGAAACACCTCAGGAGGAGTGTTTATATTTCTAGTTTTGATGATGAGTCCCAATGTTATGCGATGATGAAAATTATGGTTGGATAGGAGAGCCTGCCAAGTTATGTTATGTGCATGAGTGTGGTTGCTATGAATGGTTTGTATGCGAGCACTATTTTGGAAGCAAACATTGTTACTGCAAAGAAGTAATAAGATTAGTGTTGTGCCTAGTGTTTCATATGTCTGATCGAGATATGGTTCTACATACTATGGTGATCCTAGTTATCAATCCGAGAGGAACTGATGTTGTGGAATGGTGAAATACGTGAAGCAACCTAAGAAGTTCTTGATGCTGAATGAAGAAGAGCAATCCCTTGATGAAGATGTGAAGTCTAAGTTGAGTTGGGATGTAGGCTGGAAGACTAAAGATGTTGATCATGTGAAGCAGTGAAGTAAGAAGCTGAGCTGAGATGGAAGCTAGAAGACTTAAGATTCTTAATAAGTCACCCTGTGAAGATGTTTATTTAACTGTGAAGACTAGATGTGTAATTGAAGATAGAGTCTTGCTGTATTGGCTAGATTCATTTGAAAACATATGAACCAAGGCTAATTCTGATATGGTACTTGAAGTGTGAGCAACCGAAAGAACACTTAGTAGGAATTGTGTCTTGAGTATAGGTTAAGAACCCTGTACCCAAGGTTGAAGGAAATCTTTATTTTGGAGCAATAGAAATGTATTTACCATCAAATATTCTGGGTTAAGGAGACTTAACCTAAAATAGTTGAGAAATATATTTAGAGTTGTGATGGAATATAATTGACGTGGTAGATATGGATATGGGTTTGCTAGTTTTCTTATCCTATACTGTTATAATTACATTCCTTAAAATTATGTCCTTAAGTCGGTTATGATGAATTGTATTTTAGGGTTCGTTGCTGCGACATCAAGAAGTGCGAAAAGAAGCTCAAACAACATTGCTCATACCATTGAAAAAGCCAACCAAAATTTTTTGCGTATAAGGTAAGTGCTTGTCTATGTATTTAAAGCTTAGGCATATGCAAGAAAGAGAATAGAGAGCAAGTCATATTTGTAAGTTCGATTATTTTGTCAAGAGGGTTAGTCACAATCCGTGTGTGGTTGTGCAACTAGTCACAATCCTTGCGAGGCTGTGCAGGGTAGTGTTAGTCACGGTCAAGTGTCTTGTGCAAGAGGAGTTAGTCACAATCGAGTGTCCTGTCGATCACAATCAGGGGTTTTGCAACTAGTCACAGTTTAAGGGATCTGTGCAAAAGAGGAAAAGTCCTAGCTTGTGTGTAGGTTGCAATCTTGAGGGAGGTTGTATTATAGGAAAATCCTAGTGGGAGTAGGATGTAGAAGCAAGGCTTTGAAGAGAATGTAGGTTACAAGGTGTCTCTTAGTATTGGGAGGAACAAATCATTATAATCGGCTTGTGATATAGTAAAGAGTTTTGAGAAAATCCTTCAGAGGGGAAGGTCATGGCTTTCACACTTTATGTAGGCCTAAGGTGGTTTTCCACGTAATAATCGTGTTGTTATTTTCATATTGTTTATTTTCGTTGTTGTTATTGTTTGGAAGGAACTAATCCTCATATCTGTTCCTAACTCAGATAGAAAATGGAAAGCAACTTAGACACAATTCAACCCCCTTTCTATGTATATCTACGTACTTGTACGTGACATACACTTGCTATGTGATGTTTTTCATCTCAACAAATCAAAGCAGTTTGAGACTGATTATTCTACTTTCATTATCAAAAGGACGGAGGTTCACTCTATTGTAGAGAATTTTATTCTGTTTACCTATCTATTATATGTCATAATTCATAGTTCCTTACGCATTGCAAATCAATTGGACAAGATCGTGAGAAACTTCCTATGATCTAGACAAGATCAGGAGAAAGGGTTCCAATTCAGTTGGGAAGAAGTTGGTATGGGTATTAGACCAAGTTGTGTAATGAATGAAGTCCAGGGGTACGCTTGTGAGGAGGACGTTTAAAGTCAGGTATTAGGCCAAGTTTTGAATTTTGAAATAAAAAGTTGGATAGAGTAACCCCTTAAAGTCAGATTTGGAAATCTGTTCTGTATGCTTGTTTGATAGGAAAATATTCAAGAGTGTTTGCATAGGATGGGGAGTGGCAACCACATGATTCGGGAAGAAGAAAGCGTTCCTAATTAGTTAGCTCTTCTTGCAAAGGTGAAGTTTCAATCCGAGAGTTGTGACAAGATTCGTTGGCCACTTGCTCCTATTAAAACATTCTTTTTGAAGAGCCTTTCACCCTATTTGTTTTTCCCCAGTTTCCTTTTTCATGCCATCTAGAAGTGTAAATCTCCCATTAAAGCATGTTTTCTTACTTGGACAGTAACTTTGGGCCAAATTGCTACGAATGACATGCTTAAGAGATCTGAACCGTATTGAGGTAGGGTACGAGCCTCAAAGTCCTTGGTCATCAACCCCTCTCCAACCTCCCTTGGAAATTATGAGTAATTGTACTTCCAAGCCAGGTGTGGGGTCCATTTCAAGGCGGACCCGAGGCCGAAGGAGACCGTCGACACCATCCTTGGGATGGCCTGGGACTCCCTCTAGTTGGGTGTTCTTTTGATCTTGGTACTAATAACGAAGGAGGGTCTGAGTTATGGTTGATAGGTGGTGTCAATGAAGTTAGGGAACATCCAACAACTCTTCCCGGGTGTGGCCATCATGGTCACGACTGTGACCCTCGTGACAATCCTTGCTTGTGCTGGCAAACAAGGCGTCGTGGCTGCGACCCCACACGTCGCGCCCGCGACCTCCTTCTCATCGTCCGCCCTGCTTGGAGCCGAGGCGAGTCGCGCTTGCGACTCAGCTGTCATGACTATGATGACTCTTGGGTCCAAGGTCGTCGCGCCCGTGACCAAGCCATCATGGCCACGACAAATATTCAATGGAAATGAAGTCTGGGAGAGCTTATTGCTGAGTCACGGCTGCGATGTCGGTTGTCGCATCCACGACGCCACGAAGTCGAGGAGAGCCCATCGCAGCATCACGGCGGCGACGTGGGTCGTCGCGCCCGCGACGAAAAGTCAAGGTGTCACGGCCGCGACACCCCTGTTCGACCTTAATTTTTGTTTTAAAACCCCCCTCCCTATAAATAGCTCGTGTTAATGTTTTGTCATGGACTTTTTTGATGACTTTGATTATGAATGTATTGGAAAGGTTTGAAGCTTTCTCCCCTCTCTAAAATCTTGTTTATTTTATCCGTTTGTTAATGGTGGTATTACAAGTCATTCCTTTATTGATTAGTGTCGGACATTCCTTTATCTAATCATGGTGGGATGTTAGGTCTTGGTGGTGAAATTTTCCTTTATCCTAGATCATATCCAGCTTCCTTGATGTGCAAGGTTCTTGTTATCTTTCTTGGGTTATGATTATTGTTTCTCAAGATTATTATCATCAATCAAGAACGTTATTATCATCCATTTAATATCATCTCCATACTCAAGCAATGATTATTTCTCTTATGCTCCCACTGCGCTACGCTCCATTTGGTATCAGAGCATCCTGGTTAATTCTTGTTTGAGCTTTGTTGTTCTTGATTGATTTTGGTGATTATTGGTGTTCTTGATCATGTTGAAACCATTGGAATTGTTGGGTATTGGTGGCCACCACGGGCCGACCATGGTCGGCGCTATCTCACCGTTTCCTGTTCTGCTTCTCCTGAAACTTGTGCCACGGTTTGTACAACCATGGTGGAGGCCCGTGGCACCCTTGGTCTTGCTAGAATTGCTCCCTAAACCCATGTTTTGCTCCTAAATCTGCAAGTTTTCACCAAAAACACAAAGACCAAACGTAATAGGGAAATAGGAGAAAATATATACATTTTCAATCTAAAACTTCCCTAATTCTACCATTAAAGTCCCCTAAAATTCAAGGCAAATAATGCATTTATCAAACCCCTCCATGCTAACTCTTTGCTTGTCCCCAAGCAAGTACAAGATTCAAAACAAACCAAATCATTCAAACCCACCCCTCCATGCTAGGACACAGCATTGTCCTCAATGCAAAGAGAAATCATGATGATAGGAGGGGGAAAAGATAAGGACCAAGGCATCACTCCTCAGGAGGAGGTGGGGGATAAGGGTAAGGTATGTGGGAACCATGGGACACGAACCAATCACGTATAGAAGTCAAGCACTTGCTCATATGGGTCAGGTGCTGGTTCTGCGACGCAATCATGCCACAGAGCTCAGCATGCTCCGTCCGGACATACTCCCTAAGGGATGTTTGCTCGTCGCGGATTTTGCGAAGTGCGCTAGAGAAATCGCCCATGTTAAAAGCATAGGAAGCGGAAGGGCCAGACGAGAAAGAAGGGTGAGGTTGCTCTTGGTCAGGCTCGAGTTCTTGCTCAATAGGATCCTGGGGAGAAGGGGCGGCGTCCCCCTCGGGTTGGAAGGAGAAGTTCGCTTGGTTCTGGATGGTGGTCCATGCTACATTAGGCAACCGCATAACCTGCCTATTAGGGTACCTCCAATAGATGCTACCCCCCGAGAGACTATGAAATGTATGGTGGTCAGGGAAGTTTTATCCAATCTCTCAGAACCGAAAATCCTAAACTCTTCGTTCGGCACAATCCCCAAAGACTTCGCAATCGTAGTTAGTAACCACACCCCCACAAGCAACCTTACCCTTGTTTCTATTATTAATTTCTTGTAAATGGGCAATTAGAAAGGAGCCAGGGTCCATGGCTTCACCTTTATACATATTTCTGAACAAGAACAATTCTGCCATCCATGACACATTGAGACTGTTATCCCTCATGAAAAAGCTCGTGGCAGAGATGCGTTCAACAACTCTAAGAACCAGATTTTTGATTTCGGTTGCTTTTGACCCACTAGAATCATAAAGAGGGAGCCCAGTAATCATCTCCCAGAAGGGGTCCGGGTTATACCTGTGTGGAAGGCGACACTCACTCACATCCAAAGGAGGAGGAAGGTGAAAAACGTTATGGAAAGAGCGCAAATTCAGTTGGTAATCCCGACCGCTCAATATGAACCTAATCAATCCTTCTCCATGCCTACCATTCTGGACCTCAGTATATAAGGTACTTAGGAATTCTAAAGTCAAGTCTAAATATAAAGGTTCTTTGAAGGTCAAATAATCCCCTATCCCATCCCTACCAAACAACCAACGAAAGTCATCAAGAATACCCATAGATTGAAGCAATTCATCATCCATATAACTAGAAGCAACAAATCCACGAGATTTCAAACGCAAATAATTAGTAGTTTGCATAGGACTAGTGAAATGAAAGGGAATAGGTTCATCACCTGGCTCCATTGCGGTGCGATTTGCATGTGAATAATTAGTAGTTTGCATAGCACGAAGCTCCCTTGGATTGGCTTGGTTTGATGCTTCCCTGGTGGTATCCGTCCTTGACTTCTTTGGTGCCATTAAAACCAGATTGAAAGCTTGAGGATGATGGTGAAGTTCTCTAACATGAAGAACATAACCTTCTATTGATTCAATCAAGAATTCAAGCACACACTAATAACAATCTAGTCAAACACCATTGCTTCGGTTTGTAAAACCCTAGAAAGAACGAATTCTACTCATTAATAGTCATCAAAAGCGTGAAGTACGTTCTAAACATGACAATCAAATCTCAAAACAAAGAGGGAAATGCAAAGAGAATAGGGCAAACAGTGAAGCGAATTCCGTAGAGTCTCTCGATCTCCGGGGTGGAAATGTCTCCACAAATGCGCGACCTCCTCTCGAATTTCGATCTCTTACGTCTTTTGATTCGATTCTCGATGATGGATGGAAGTATTTGCAATGGGAGGTGAACTTTCTCCAAGTTTTCTAACCTTTGGAAATGACGAACTCGCCTTCTTTTCTTTTCTTTCCTCTTTTTAACCGTCGTCAAAGGGTCGCTTGTGCGAAGATGGCGTCCACAACGGTCTGTGGTGGCCACCACGGGCTGACCGTGGTCGGCGCTGTCTTGCCGTTTCCTGCTCTGCTTCTCCTGAAACTTGTGCCACGGTTTGTACAACCATGGTGGAGGCCTGTGGCACCCTTGGTCTTGCCAGAATTGCTGCCTAAACCCATGTTTTGCTCCCAAATTTGCAAGTTTTCACCAAAAACACAAAGACCAAGCGCAATAGGGAAATAGGAGAAAATATATACATTTCAAATCTAAAACTTCCCTAATTCTACCATTGAAGTCCCCAAAAAATCAAGGCAAATAATGCACTTATCAAGTGTTGAAATTTATTGGGGTTGAATGTTTTTGAGAGGCTTGATTCTTATTAGTGGATTTTGATCATCATCCATTGATTTGCCATCTTTGAAGTGATATTTGCTTGTTGAATATTGTTGAGATCATATTGGCGACCCCCATTCCCGGTGTGATTATTTGATTGGATTGCAATTTTGGTTGATCAAGTTTGGAATTGGAGTAGAGTTGGATTGTAATTGTGTTGTGGGGTTGTGATCCTATTGTGGTGTTCGAGTATTGGAGTTTGGTAGTGATTGGTATTGGTTTGAATTGCTCCTTCAACATCATAGTGTTATCCATTGTCTCTCTTGTGCAAAACTACAAAAAACCCTAAGCCTAACACAAAACCAACTACAGAGAACCTAGCTCGACAAAATTTCCCCAAACACAATCCGTCCTTCACCTATTTTTCTTCGTATGGAACACCCCAACGATCCAAACCGAGAGGAATCTAGTTGGTGTCCAAGGACCTCCATGAGTTCCCCGCTCGAATAGACCCCTAACCTGGGCTACGAGAGCTGGTTCTCACGCATCGAAAACGTCCTTGATGCCATTACTGCCAGGCTCACCCAAATCGATGCACACCTCCAGGTGCAACCCCCACCTACGAGGCTAGAGAGATCTTCCCCGAGCCCCATCCGTCCTCCTAACGTTGAATCGAGTGACGACGATGAGGGTTCCGTGAACATGCTCCGACATCAAAGTCGAACTCCCGGAATTCCATAGTTCCCTTGGTTCGGATATGATAGAGAACTGGAAATAAATAAAGGCTAAAGATAAAAATTCAACATCCTCGTGTTGAATTCAAGAGAAGAATTCAGCATCCCCGTGCTGGATTCAGGAAAAGATTAACATCCCCGTGCATAATCAATAAGAATTCATAATAATTCAATATTTAATATCAATGTAGTGTAATGTGTTTAATAAAGGCTAGCAAAGCCCTTATTTATTGGTAAACAACCTTCCTAATACTAAACCTAATAGAAATAGGTAACTAGAATATTCTTAAACAATTAGGAAACTATAATATTCCTAACAAGAATTGGAAACTAAATATAATAAAATCATATATCTACTAAATATTATCATTCGTAAATATTCTAATTCTACTTTCTATCAAGGATGAGTATTTGGTGTGGGTTCAACTGGTTGAGCGGATATTCGAGGCCAAGGGATATAGCAATGAGAAGGCTAAGGTGGCAAGCTTGAAGTTAACCAAGGTAGTGTCGTTATGGTTCGAAAGTTTGAAGACACAACGGGCTAGGGATAGTCAACGAAAAGTTTCTTGATGGGAAAAACTCAAGAAGTTAATGAATCAACGATTCCTTCTTCGCACTTACAAACAAGACGTCTTGAGGAGGCTCTTTGCTTTGGAGCGAGGCAAAAGGAGTGTGAGCGAGTACATTCAAGAGTTTGTGCAACTTTTGATCAAAAGTGACCTCCAAGAGCCCCAAGAATAAACTGCTATGAGGTTTTTGAATGGATTGCCCCCTGCCATCGCTGGGAAAGTTGAGACTTAACCCTATCACACTTTGAATGACTTGTGTAACATGGCTACCGTGGTTGAAAGGTGAAGGAATGAAAGGACTACCTCTAAGTCCTATGGCTGTGTGGCACCACCACCTATTGAATCTCCTCGCCCGGCTACTCCTAGCCCTATCAAGGCTCCTAAGCCCGCACCATTACCTAGGGTCGACACAGGAAAAACACCACTTTTTCCTCCCCTAAGGATCTCTCAATGAAGATGAAAGGCAAGAAATGCTTTAAGTGCCTTGGCTATGGTCACTTCCAACTTGAGCGCCCCACTGGTAGAACTATGACCATACAAGAACTGCGAGAGATTGATGATGAGCTTGTGATGGCCCAAGAAGAAGAAGCCAACCACAGTGAGGTAGACTCCAGTGAAGATGAGGTCGAGCTTAAGGCAGACACCGGTAAGTTGCTAGTTTTGAGGAGGCTTCCACATCTTCATGAAGCGCCCCTTGACGATGAGGTCATGATATGTGTCTGTGCCCCTCGCTGAAATCCCAGTTACGAATGCTACATTCGAGGGATACTAGGTAATCCTATTATCACAAATCCTATCTGCTCCTTTTACCAACACCAATCCTTGAATGAAATGTTATGGAAGCAATTTGTGCTCCGGTGCGGAAGACGTGGCATCTCCAATGTTGGAGGTTCCAGTTTCAAAAATGGGTGTCACTGTCTGACTCAGCCATGTCCTAAGATATTTAATGTTTAATTTGGAATTAAAGGTCACTGTCCATATGTTTGGCAGAATGTAAGGGTTGTGGCATCTCTCTTTTGGGCTCCTTTCCTTCCATACCCATCTTAATATATATGTTCATGTATTGGATAAATAAGATGACCATCTGAGGGCCATATAATTCATGAGATGATTTGGATGGACATGACTTGGGAAGGGAGGGGTAGAATGAAGGGGAGAAACCTTCCCACATTCCCAACTCCTGAGTACGTCTATGGCTTGTTGGGTTGATTGTAACCAACCATGTAATGAAATCAAAACTACAAAGTTGGTTGCACTACATTGTTTGATGACATGTCAACCTTGTAATGAGACTTCCCTTGTAATAAGAACTACATCTACTATGATAATTGCGAATATTTCTCATGAACTCACATCTTATTTCTCATCTCTTATTTCTCTCTCATTTTCACCTCTCAGTGTGTGTGTCTCTCTTACTCTCACACATACACACACATGCAAATATAATATGACTAATTTATTTAATTTCCGATTACATTATCTATTTTAAGTAACCAAACATGGTAATGCAATCACTTTCCCATACATTGCATAGTATTCCCTCAAAAAAAAAAAAAAAAAGAAGAAGAAGAAGAAGAAGAAGAAGAAGAAGAAGAAGAATTGCATGGTATTGCATTATATAGTTGATTGGATAATACCCCCGTTGCATTATTACCAACCAAACCATATGCTAGTGGGATTAATGAAATGGGACATATGCTATCTCATCCATGTTTTGTTGGTGCCAATTGTTATCTCTTTGTGAGCAAGATGGCTTATAACGATGATTCTTTCCTTTCTGATTTTGCGACTGTTAGGGTTTTTTTTTTTTTTTTTTTCCCTCTTATGCAATTCATAGTTACCACTTGCAAGAACACCTGATGTGTACTATATCACATTGAGTCTTTCTTCCACCTGTGTCCTGTGGGACAGATTGATAACATGTTCTTAACCATCATAGGTTTGTTTTTTGCATTGGTTCTCGTGTCTATTGCAGGGTTCTTGCCTTCGATCTTTCAAAGGTCATAATGGTCCTGTTTCCACCCTCTCAGATAAACTATTAGGAGACAAGGATAGCAAATTACTTGCAAGCGGAGGCGAAGATGGTACAGTTCGTCTGTGGTCATTGAGCTCCAACGGCAAACGTGGTCAGCGTGCCTTGAGTGCAACACTACACGGGCATGAGAAACCAGTTAAATTTGTGGCAGTTGCTGGGTATGAGCCTTGTCTTGACTTGCATCATTATGTTTTGACTGAACACCACAATTTTTTGCAATGATAAAACTGTTTATCATCGTCTGGCTGTGGTATTAGGATGTGATTTCTTGGAATGTTCTTCTGATTACGAAATGATGACACCGTTTTGTCTTTTATTTGTATGGTAGAAGTAGAGGACGTGTTCTCAGAACTACAGGTTCCAGAGTACAAATAAAAATGGCACTGTCAATGATCAATCTGCCTTTGCGATGTGAGATATTTTACTTAGCTACTGTGGTTGACAGCTTTACATCCTCAAACTTTACCCTGAATATTGTCCCATTTGTGACCAGTCAGCAATGGTATTTGTGGGCCATCCTGTTGCTTGAGCTACAGGAGATTGTTGGACCTAAGAACTGTGATACAAAATGCTGTATATTTCTTTGTCTATGACCTTTTGAAGCATAATTTCTCCAGTTACAAACTTAAAGATCGATTCTACTGACTTGGAACTGAGACACTGATCCAGATGCACCATAGAAGTCCATCTCTACCTTGTGAAATGATAGAAGTAACACAACAATAATGCTCCCTCAAAAAGTTCCTTCCCATGGTTGACAAAGTGGAGTTAGATTGCCTAGTAACTCTCTTCCCATCTTTTCCGAACCCAAATGACTTACTTAGGATGGGCCAAAACTCCATCAGAGCTGGCCGCTTCGTCTACAATTCAAATCAATACACTCACAATGGCAGGCTGTGTGTCTACCTTAGAAAATACAGTTGCTTCTTATTTACGTCATTGCCACAGCATAGTGTTGTTGCTCTTTTTCTCATTCTTGAACAGTCATAATGCATATCTTATTTTGTTCTTTTCAGGCACAAGACTTCACTTCTGGTCAGTGTGGCAACTGATTCCAAGGTACCATATTCTTTCGCTTTGTACATCTTTTCTCCCTTTCCATATTTTTCATCTCATGTACTTCCATCTGTATGGTAATCTTGGTGGATGGGAAACCCTGAGAAAATTACGAGTCTCCTGGGTACTCTTAAACTAGCTAAATCATAGTTATTACCTCCACCATGCTGCAATCCGCCATCCAGGATCCTCGTTTCATGTTGCAATTCCTTGTTAAAGAAATCAGAGAATTTATCAATCGCAAAATCTCAGAGAGACAATAAATCCAAAAGCAAAGAACATACATCGAGACAAATGCATCGTCATCTCTCATTCTCTTGTTCTTTCCATAGTAGCACTCTAAATGAACTACCCTGTGATTTGCGTTCTTCCTTTATTGGAGGTTCCTGAACCTTAGTGATTATGGTTAAAATTGCCAGAAACCATACTCATGGGAGATGATTTCCTGTGGAGTATGGGGAATTCATTAGACCATAACTGGGAAACCTCATCTACAAGCATAGGAAGAGAGCCAACTCGGGGATGTTGATCAACTCTCTTCTGAAAGTCAGGCAACTAATATTTCTAATTATTGGGAAAAAACACAATCCCTTAAGGCTTAAATTAATATGTTAGATTTTGTTTTCATCTTCAAGTAATGTTCCGAGTACCTACCCCCCTACCCCCCCCCCCCCGACCCCAACATACGCATGCATGTTTGCACAAAGAAAAATGAAAGATTAGATTTTGTTTTCATCTTCAAGTAATGTTCCGAGTACCTGCCAACAAAGCTCGATTGTACAATACTCTAGTATTCCCCCCCCCCCCCCCCCGGACCCCAACATACGCTTGTATGTTTGCACAAAGAAAAATGAAAGATGAGTTCTTATGCGTGCTAATCAAATTGTATAGCTATGGTATAGATGTCATGTTGTCTTGTTAGTCAGTTGCTTCATGATTTGTTGATCAGATAATGTCTGTCATGACAGATCAGAGTGTGGGACTCAACCCTGGCATCGGCATCCCGAACGTCTACCTGTGTGGGAATGGCCTCAGTGCCAGGTGCTCCTGTTGGGATCAAATGCTTCGAGTCCCTGTTGTATATGGCTGCAGGTTCCTCTGTCCATGTAATTGATTTGAGAACAATGAAGAAGTCTTTTACTGCTGCCGTTTGTCCACCACATCTCTATTCATTTGAGGTGCTGCCCTCTAGATCTTTACTCTGTACGGGTGGAAGCAATAGGTATGGATGTCGTGAACAATGAAATAGGGAGTATATTTTTTGAGTAGTATCTCTTTCAAATATATATTCCATATTATGCTTTAAGTTTCTTTTACAATGCTGATGGTGATCATGTTTGCCATGTCATTGCCCATAATCTATATCCTTGGCCATGGTATATCTCTTTACATCTAGGGTTACCTTATCTCAAAAGTTTGCTTAATTCCAATTCCATGTCATTCAAAGTTAGCTCATGTAGAGAGAGGAAGAAGAAGGGGGGGGGGGGGGGGCAACAAGCAGTCTTTGAAGTTTTTGTTTATCCTACTCTACGGCCAGCCCGGTAAAGTTGCAATTATCATTCTCCTTGGTGATTGCATCATTTTACTTATTTAGGATGAGAATCATGTTTAAAAGGTTGTCAGGATAGGCATGCATGATATACCCGAACCTACATGGGATGATTTACACAGGTCCCCAGAAGGCAAGAATGAATGTCAACATTTTTCATGCATTAACTTGCCAACATTTTTTTATGGGGGGAATGCATAAAATCTAGTGTTCTGTGTATCAATTATGTCGTTGATTTTATGATGCTTTTGCATATTCATTGTTTAAGCTGTTTTGATTGCTTTGCTTTATCTTTGAGAATGAACACTGAACAATGGACAAGGACTGATATATTAGGAATCTAACTCTTGCAGAGGTCTCCTATGGGATATCAGGAAAAGTCAAGAGAGAGCCAAAATAGACCCCATAGCTGAGTTGGAGGGTCACAATGGTCGTGTCACACACTTGCATATGGACCCATACAAAATAGTTACAGGTGGCCCTAATGATTTTTACACCAATGTTTGGGATGTCGAAACGGGCACTCTGGTCAATTCCTTGAATTGTTGTGAGTTGGAGGAGCTATCGCGTTGTGATGCAATGGCCGTTGATGGATCTCGCATTGTTACTGCAAGCTGTGGTGATGATGGACTTGTACGCTTCAGGGACTTCACCAACGCTTCATGCTCTGTCTCGTCTTTTGAGGATGCTGTTGCTTCCAAATTCTGGAATTCAAATACCTACCTTGATTCAGATTCTGATGAGTGAAGTAATGTTCCTTTTCAATGGGAAGTACAGAGGCAGATGTAAAGTTCAAGTGAAAAATATCAGATTAGAAGCCAGACTCATCTTTTCATTTTTCAACCGAATGCAGTATTGCAGGTCAAATTGTGGTTAATGTCTGTCTATCAGTAGTGACTGGAAACTGGAAAGTGCTGATCTGATTGTGTTGTGCTGACTATACTTTATTTATGTCAACACTGTATCAGTAATTTGAACAAGGCAGGCAACAAACGACAACGGAGTTATCTTAGCTCTTGTCGTACTCCCTGTTGTGTACAGGATGTTGCGTGAATACTTGGCTTTTATTTTTTGTGCCTATTCTATTTTATATGTTTACAAGAATTCACTAGTGCCTGCTTGTAAGGGAAATGCTTTATACCCAAAAGGATATCATTTGAGAATGGATCTTGGTGATGAAATTTGACACTTATATTTAATCTAGGGGGACATGGGAATGCACCCATCCATCCATAGACAGTAATGCCTATTTTCTCTGTTCAAAACGTGGCTTGTTCTTGATCTATAAGTAGGTGGTTGAAGGCAGCAACCATAAGCTTACCATGTTTCCTACCACTTTAAACAAAGTACTATATATATAGCCATAGGGGGTCAAATCACATATACATCACCTAATTAAGGAAGCTTACTGGGCTGAAGCGTTTAATGTTTACATGTTTATATTTACTAGATGTACCTGCTCAACTATAATTAAGACACCGGCTGCAAATTATTTCCTTGTAAGAATACTATATGCAAATATGGAGAGCATCTGCCATTATATATACTATTGATATTAACTGTTTTCACATTCTTTTTATATTTTTTCTTTTATCGCTCAACTTGGAATAAAATTAATCGATTCGAGGGACACATTGATGGTGTTAACAGCATCATAACAAACCTTTGAGAGATTATGAAAACTTTAGGAGGCCTACACAATCTATTCATGATCACTCCTCTTTTGATGAGCTGATATTATATGTCTTGGCCAAATACATATTCTCTAACTTTAAGTTGTTGCTTGAAGTGTTTAAAATGTGATAAATTTGGGATATTTGTGGTGCCTTTTGTGTATTGGTTTGATTGGGGTTATTGTGAATGGAAAATCTTGAAAGTGCTCCCCACTTATGTAGCTTCACTTTGGATTGGATGTTGGAAATTTGCATGAGTTGGTTTGCTATTCACTAAGAAAAAAAAATCAATCAAAAACTAAAAAAAAGAAAAAAAATGAAAAAAGGAGAATTAAAGTGTTTCGGCATTGTGTTTTTTTAACACTAAGGCAATTTCCAATAGTATTTTGAGTTTGGTTTGATTGTTTATGAGTAACGAGGTTGAATGTAAGAGTGAGTTTGGCGAGGTTTAGCATCAAGCTTGGCTTTTAGCCCACTTTAACCAAAACAATCTACTCCTTACCCCTTGCCTTAGCCCCGTTACAACCTGCAAAGACTTCTTGATTGTCACTTGCACTTTGCATACTAGTTAGGGGTGAGCAAAAATTTCAAGAATCCCGATCCTATCCTGTTCCCGGTCAAGTCCTCGATCTTTAATCTCGTTCTCGGTGGGAGCTGGACCGGGAATGGGACTAATATATATATATATATATATATATATATGAAAATTAGATTATAATAAACC
Organism: Portulaca oleracea; assembly: GCA_029582165.1. Classification (NCBI taxonomy): domain Eukaryota; kingdom Viridiplantae; phylum Streptophyta; class Magnoliopsida; order Caryophyllales; family Portulacaceae; genus Portulaca; species Portulaca oleracea. The sequence goes on from CM055892.1 coordinate 12,348,992, forward strand.
CAAATTTTGCAAATTGGATGGTGATAATTCCTACTTTCATTTTGTATTCTGGTGGTCCAAAAAAAATAAAATTGGATTTAAGTGGGACACCGACGAGTTAGGGGGCGGTGACTCGATGGTTTTCTGACTTGGCACCATGAGAATGTGTTTGACCGCATTGACCTGGATTGTGGTTGCCACCTCAACTTAAAAAAAAAACCACAGTTGGCAGTTGCTAGGACAAGGGTCTTAAATGTCCAGAGGAGAAAAAAAAGACTACTAAACAAAACACAGTCAACTTGTGTTCGCCGACCTACCCACTGCTTTCTTTGCAATTTCCTTTCTTCCTCCCTATATCATCCCCCCATCACTTTCTCTCTCTTCGATCCATCAAACCGACATCCTCAATCCTCAATCCTCAATCATATGTTATCTGTTTCTCCATCTAGATTTCAATGGCGTCGACTAATCAATAGCTTGTAGATTTAGGGCATGAGAGAGAAAGAAGAAAGAAGGAAGAGCAAGAAAATGATGCAACCCTCTCTGTCTTATTGAAAACGAAAACAGAGCACAACCCTATATATAGAAGGGCTAAACAGAGAATGAAACATGACAGCTAGCATAAGCTTGGATACAACTGTCATACAACAACCACCTACGACAAATTCTAGCCAAGCTCACATGCAGTACACTCCACACTCCCCCTTAAGTTGGAAGGGAGCAAACACCCAACTTGGACAACATCAGGCGATGTTGAGCCACAGTCACAGGTTTGGTGAAAACATCGGCTAACTGTAGCTTGGTGGACATATAAGTATGCTTGATCTTACCACACTTGAGCTGATCATGAACATAATGACAGTCGACCTCGATGTGTTTCGTACGTTCATGAAAAACAAGATTGTTGGCTATATGAAGGGCAGTTGGTTGTCACAATGAAGGGAGACAGGATCTGCAAATGAGAGAGCCAAATCCATTAACAACGCAAATAACCAAACAATCTCACAACACGTCACTACCATTGCTCTGTACTCTGCTTCCAAGGAAGAGCGCGCCACAACAGATTTCTTTTTAGATCTCCAAGATATAGGAGAGAATCCAAGCAAAATATAATACCCCGTGGTAGACTTTCTTGTCATGGCACAACTGGTCCAATCCGAATCACAATAGGCATAAAGTGATGGTGGAAAATTGCTAGACAGAAAGATACCTTGCAAAGATGTGCCCTTGATATACCTTATCAACTGGAGAGCTGCTTTCATATGCTCATCGGTCGGAGCATGCATGAACTGGCTCAAGACCTGATTAGAATAGCAAATATCAGGTCTTGTGACAGTCAAATACAGTAATTTGCCCACAAGCTGTCTGTAAGTCTCAGGTTGAGTTAATAGAGAGCCTGTATCTGAGCTGAGCTTCAAATGTGAGTCAAAAGGTATTTTCAAGGGAGTAGCATCTGTCATCCTAAGGTCACTGACCACATCGGAGATATACTTCTTTTGACATAAGAATATGCCTTGATCAGACCTAGCAATCTCCAGACCCAGAAAGTACCTCAAAGTCCCCAAATCTTTCATATGAAATCTATTGTTGAGAAAGTGTTTGATATTAGCAAGCTCAACATCATCATTGCCTGTCAAAATCATTGTCATCTACATATATCAACATGGTTGAGAATTGGGACCCGCTCTTTTTGACAAACAAAGAGTAGTTTGATTTAGATTGCTTGAAACTATAATCCAAGAGAGCACTCGAGAGTTTGGCAAACCATTGCCGAGGAGCCTTCTTGAGACCATATAGAGACTTGAGTAACTTGCACACCTTAGCCTACGAACTCCCCCTGGTAGGCAAGTTTGAGTGAGGGCTGATAGTACAACCATACCCCTCACATCCTTGAGGTAGGATCATATAAACATCTTCCTCTAAATCACCATGCAAGAAGGCATTGGTGACATCCAATTGGTAGGCAGACCAATGATTCATGGCAATGACAGCTAGAAGGGCACGTACAGTAGTCATTTTAGCTACGGGAGCAAAAGTTTCTTCATAATCTTCACCATACTTTTTCTTACATCCCAAGATAACTAGTCGAGCTTTATGGCGTTCAATAGAACCATCAGAATGATATTTGGTTTTGAACAGCCATTTGCACCCTGTGGCTGACTTGCCAGGAGGAAGAGAAGACACCTCTCAAGTGCCATTATCTTCTAATGCTTGAAGCTCAATATTCATAGCTTCACACCATTTAGGGTCTTGGACAGCCTGACTAAATGAGGTAGGATCTATGGTGGCTGCAAAGGCTGTTGCAAAATATTTGTAGTGTGGAGCAAGGTGAGAGTTGGAGATAGAGAACATAGATGCTGAAGTAGGAGTGGTGACAGCACTGCCCACAAAATCAGACATCCAAGATGGAGGTTCGGTAGGTCTAGATGACCTCTTGACAGGAGGCGGAGGTGGAGATGTAGACGAAGTGAGAATGGATGAAGGACAAGACATGGGTGAGGAGGTTTCAGGATGAGGAGATTCAGGTGTATGAGGGGCTAAATCACCAAGGTCTGGAGTGATGAAATCATCTGTCCAGGGTAAAGAACATGGAACAGGTCTCATGTAATGTTGAATAGAAGATGCTTGGTAAGGAAAAATATGTTCAACAAACGACACATCACGAGAGACAAATGTTTGTTTGGTTAGAAGATTCAATAACTTATAGCCCTTTTGAGTGGAGGGATATCCAAGGAAGAGACAAGGGACACCTTTCGGTTGAAACTTATCAATAGTACGTAGCGGATTAGATGTAAAGGCTAAGCAACCAAAGGTTTACAGGTTGGTATAGTCAGGCTTATATCCAAGTAGCATTTCATAAGGAGTTTTATTGCCCAAAACAGACAGAGGCAGCCGGTTGATGAGATATGTGGCAGTAAAAACCACAGTCACCCCAAAGATGCAAAGGCAAGGCAACATGAAATCGAAGTGCTCTTGACACTTGAAGCAAATGTCTATGCTTGCGCTCTACTACCCCATTTTGCTGAGGACGATCCACACAGGAGGTTTGATGAATGATTCCTTCCTTTGAAAAATAATCTTGAAAATCATGAGAATCAAACTCCAAAGCATTGTCAGATCGAACAATCTTAACAGTGCATCCAAACTGATTTTTGACCTATTGAAAAACTGCTTGCAACGTAGCAAAAGATTGAGATTTATGCTTGAGTAAGTAAGTCCAAGTAGCACGACTGTAATCATCAACAATAGTCAGAAAAAATCTATTATTTCCATGTGCCATAACACGATAAGGCCCCCATATGTCATTGTGAATCAACTGAAATGGAAATTTTATACTAGTGGTACTGAACTTGTATGGTAGACAAGCAAACTTGGTGATAACTGCGTTTCATGACTATGTTTTTGGGGGTTTTCAATAGTAAATTAGGGATAGTTTTGGGTGTGAACCTTGATTTTTATTCCAATTTCCCTACTACACTTGGTGTTGTTGTTTTTTATGTGAATTTGTAGGTTTTGAGGCCAAAACACCAACTTTCTCTCAACTGCAGGCAAGAGTGAAGTCACCCCGGGCCTCTGCATGTCATACCCAAACGGTGGTATGAATCTGGAACGAAACGGAGCTCGGAATACCCGGACAGTAGCCACCAGGGTCTGACCGTGGTGGTGGCCACGATCCGTGGCGGGGCAGCTGCTTGCTGGCATTGTTGCTTTGCGAAGGAAATAAGAAAGAAGCGGGACAGTGCACACCACGGGAAGCCCGTGGTGGCAGCCACGGTCCATGGCGACTGTCCTTCGCGTGAAATTAGGTCGTGCATAGCAAGTAAAGGCAGCAGTTTTTATTCTATATCATCTATCATTCATTCGTTCACCATTCACTATCCATCTATCATCCATCCACCCTTAGAAGAGAGAAAAAAACCCTAATAAATCCCTCCACTCATCAAACCTCCATCAAGATTCAAGATTGAGATTGATTTGAAGAAAAGCGAAGATTGAGATTCGGGAAGAAATTATCAACGCTCGCGAGGAAGACACCGCCCCGGGATCGAAAGGCTCGACGGTCGTATTCCTTGTATTTTGTATCTCTTTTTGATTTCTTTCTTTGTTTTGAGAATTAGTCATGATGTTTGGAACTTGTGTTATGTTTTCTTTGATGATGAGTGAGTAATTTTCTTGAATTCTAGGGTTTTGCAATCCGAAACAATGTAGTTTTGATTGATTGTTATTAGTTTGTGCATGAATTCTTGATTAAAATCAATAGAAGGTTGTGTTTTCCATGCTTATGAATATTCTTAAGGCCTTGAATATTTGTAAGTTTGAGATTAGCCTAAGAAGTACTGAAAGGTGAATTAGGGTAATCTGACTACCAACCTGTCTACCTAGGTTTGCGAAAGTTGAGAAAGGAGTAGTGAACTAGGGAATCATTAGATAGCCTGACTTTTTGAGACCTTCAATTCTGATTAACTTAAAAGGCAGACGGAAGTTGTTGATTAGGTTGTTTAGAATAATTCTATTTAGCATCGAAAGGGCGATAGAATTAAGAGGTTGTCGATTTTTGATTCGTTCTTGAATGTATGATTGTGCAGGCTAGGTTTTAGTAATCGAGCTCGTTGTTAGGTTAGCATCTCCCTAGAAATCTTTCTCTCTTGATAGAATCTATGATTGAATTTTTCCTACTTTGTTAGTTTGATTAAATGATTAGACCATTTCAAAACCCGAAAACCTGATTAGCTTAGCAATCGTGATAGAGACTAGTTTATTGAGCTGCTAATTGAGTCCCTGTGGGATCGACCTTGACCTGCTACTACGCATAATCGTGCGCACTCAGTTTTTTGGCGCCGTTGCCGGGGACTCTGTCCCTAGCAGTCGATAAACGAACGTCTTAGGTTGACTAAGCTGTTTTCTGTTTTCTTTCTTTTTCTTTTCTTTTTATCTTTGATTTTTTTTAAAAAAAATAAAAAAATGGCAATTCTTGATTTTCTCCAATTTGAGCAGGAATTATTTTGGCACTATTTTGAACGATTACGTGCATGTCCTGTTCCACGTGGTGTTGTGCCTAGGAAATAAGATATTCTTGACATTGTTGCTGAGGGGGTGAATAGAGAGACTCGTACTCTATTAGAGTATTTTGGTTTCTATGCTAAAACTGTCGATGAAGCTTGGAGTTTGCTTGAGTGGCTTGAACGTGATACACTTGATTTTGATAATTATTATTGTGCATCTAGTTACTCTTACTCCAATCCTTGTGCATCTCATGCTAGATTATATACTCAACCCCATTGTGTGCATCCTTGTCGTTCGTGTAATTCTCTTGACCATGATGATTCTACATGCCCTGGTTTAGCTAAACTTGATATTTTCATGAAGGCAACGCAAGAGCAACGAGATAAGTTGGAAGCTTGTCTAGAGAAAATAGAGGAAATAGTTGACCTTTCTAAGTCATCTTTGCCAACTGTTGCTCCATCTCATCCTAGCTTACCTAGAGACACTACTAATGGTGTCTTTGCTTTTCATGATGTACCCTTACCTTTTTCTCTGTCGACGGGGTTTGAGTTGAGTGATTCCTATAGGTTTGTTGCTAGGTATGATGATGATGTTTGTCATGAGTCAATTGATGCTATTGATGAGGAGTCTTGTGAGGGGTTTGTGGGTGGATTGGATCCTTCAAGCGAGGAATCTGATGATGTACTCCATGCTTCTATGCTTTGTTCACTACCTTCCCTCGCTCCTAAGAACCTTAAGGAGCCCATTCCCTGTGAAAAGACCATTGATGTTCTTGTTGATGTGGGGTGTGTGGTTAACTCTTGTGATGTGACTGTGATTGAGGGGTCCAACAATGTCTTTGATTTGTCCTTAGGCACTTTAGAAGGGTTTCATCCCTATCTTGATCCATATTGTAAATGCCTAGAGGACTCAACTAGAAAAATCATGTGGACAACTTATTTTGATTCTTTTGATTTTTCTAGTACTTCTGACTTATTTGAGAGAGTGCAACTAACATTCTTTGCCATGAGTATTTTGTTGCTCTCTTATCTATAGGCTTGTGAACCACATGCTGCGGAGTTTGACAAGCTTCTAAGGGCATTAACTACATCTGAGGTAGGTTTCGTCTAGCTAAAGACGTTAAACTAATGCTTCTTGGGAGGCAACCCAAGCGTTTAATTGCTTTATTAGGTTTAATTTCGTTCCTTTAATTTTCTTCGTTTTTTTAGAGTGTGATGCATTATGTCGTTTCCCTCTTGTTGCATGCCACCCTTTTTCGAAATACATTACGGACACTGCTTTGTCCAAGCATGGGGGGTTTGGGTTGATTGTCTTAAAATCATGTGCTTGAGTGAGACTTACATTTATAGTTGCATATTTCTTAGTTTTTTTTTGTGTTTGTTAGGCATTGAATTTGCATCTAGGTTGCATATAGGAGTAGTTTTCTTGCTTTCTTGCTAAAAGTTTTTAAAAAAAAAGAAAAAAAATAGGATAGTCTTTGGCCTTTAAGAGGTGTGTGTTTGGATTGTCATTACAAGTGTATACTCTTGGGAATTTTGGCTTGATGTGGATGATAGGAGAGACTTGGTTGTTTGTTTGATTTAGGTTGCCTGTCTTGATTGTGATTCATCTAGTCTTTGATCGATTCAAGTGCATGATAGTGAAGTTCCTATGTTTGGTTCATCAAATGAACTAGTTGCAGTGATTCTGGTAGGTTAACCCGTGAGACTTCTTGAGCCTAAAAGACTATTATTTTTATAGTATCATTTTCTTTTGAGTGTGACCTTACCATGTTTGCATCTCTAGAACTGGATTTGACTCTCTTTGAAACTGCATTTGACTTGTGCATTGTGTTAATATGATTGAGGCCCATCTTGTAGCCACAAAGCCAAAAAGTCACCCGACATCTTGACTTCTTTTTGCTAGCCCTTTACTAACCATTTTTCCTGTCTTGATTTATTTCATCTATTTTGCGCACCCTTGGCCTGTTCTTAATCCCATATCTTTCTAGCCAAGTTAGTGGAGCAACAATTCAGTTGGGGGCAGTTTTGTAGTCTTTTTGTTGGTGACGTTGTTGGTTGTGAGTGCTTGATGAGGGAAATGATGTTGTTGATAATTATTTATCTTCTCTCTTGTTCGAAGCTTTAATTGGGTTGAAAGGGAAAATAGTCCATCTTTGTGTAACCATGCTATTCACCGAAGAAAAAAAAAAGAAAGAAAAAAATCTTATTAAAAAAAAAAAGAAAAAAGAAAAGCTTTGAGTAATAAGGTGAATAGCATGGTGGTTTTCTTGCTTATATTGACTCTTCCCTTGCTTTTACTTCGATTCGGGGATATATTTGAGCTTAATTGAGATGTGAAGTAGGAGGTGTTGTGTTTTGTATATTGGGAATGTTGCTCTTTAGGTCCTCAGCTCTTTTTGCTCCACATTTCCTAAATGATTTCCCTCCTTACCCTACGCCTAAGCCCCATTACAACCCTTGAAAAGTCCTCATGATTAATATTTATGCATATTGTCTATAGCGGTAGAGAATCGAGAGTCTTGTCAAGCTTATGGTAGTGTGCTTTCATTGGTTGAAGGTTTTTGAGTGAACCGTCATATCTTTTGCAAACACACGAGGGGAGTGATCCACGTACCCTAAAATGAGGTCCTACCGATCCCAACTAGTTCGCCAAACATGTGAACGAATTTTGATAGCATTTGAGTTGTGATGGATTGGTTGTGTTGCTTCTTGACTTGTGATTCTATTTCGAACAACAATTTTTGTTTCAATTTGATTCTTAATCTTGCTAGGGAGTCTCTTTATGTATGCTTGTTTTGGCTTTCTAATATGCCCTTTTTATTAGAAGAGGCGTGAATAGATTTCTTTCCCTTTTCAAATCCTTTCATCTTGTTTTGAGTCTTGTACTTGCTTGGGGACAAGCAAGGAGTAAGCATGGGGGGATTTGATAACTGCGTTTCATGGCTATGTTTTTGGGGGTTTCAATAGTGAATTAGGGATAGTTTTGAGTGTGAACCTTGATTTTTATTCCAATTTCCCTACTACACTTGGTGTTGTTGTTTTTGATGTGAATTTGTAGGTTTTGAGGCTAAAACACCAATTTCTCTCAACTTCAGGCAAGAGTGAAGTCACCCCGGGCCTCTGCATGTCATACCCAAATGGTGGTACAAATCTGGAACGAAACGGAGCTCGGAATACCCGGACAGTAGCCACCACGATCTGACCATGGTGGTGGCCACGGTCCGTGGCGGGGCAGCTGCTTGCTGGCGTTGCTGTTTTGCGAAGGAAACAAGAAAGAAGCGGGACAGTGCACACCACGGGCAGCGGTACCACGGTGGCGCATCGCCCTTCGCGTGAAACTAGGTCGTGCGTAGCAAGTTAAGGCAACAGTTTTTATTCGATATGATCTATCATTCATTCGTTCACCATTCACTATCCATCTATCATCCATCCACCCTTAGAAGAGAGAAAAAACCCTAATAAATCCCTCCACTCATAAAACCTCCATCAAGATTCAAGATTGAGATCGATTCGAAGAAAAGCGAAGATCGAGATTCAGGAAAAAATTATTAACGCTCGCGAGGAAGACACCACCCCGGGATCGAAAGGCTCGACAGTCGTATTTCTTGTAGTTTGTATCTCTTTTTGATTTCTTTCTTTGTTTTGAGAATTAATCATGATGTTTGGAACTTGTGTTATGTTTTCTTTGATGATGAGTGAGTAATTTTCTTGAATTATAGGGTTTTGCAACCCGAAACAATGTAGTTTTGATTTATTATTATTAGTTTGTGCATAAATTCTTGATTAAAATCAATAGAAGGTTGTGTTTTCCATGCTTATGAATATTCTTAAGCCCTTGAATATTTGTAAGTTTGAGATTAGCCTAAGAAGTACTGAAAGGTGAATTAGGGTAATCTGACTACCAACCTGTCTACCTAGGTTTGCGAAAGTTGAGAAAGGAGTAGTGAACTAGGGAATCATTAGATAACCTGACTTTTTGAGACCTTCAATTCTGATTAACCTAAAAGGCAGACGGAAGTTGTTGATTAGGTTGTTTAGAATAATTCTATTTAGCATCGAAAGGGCGATAGAATTAAGAGGTTGTCGATTTTTGATTCGTTCTTGAATGTATGATTGTGCAGGCTAGGTTTTAGTAATCGAGCTCGTTGTTAGGTTAGCATCTCCCTAGAAATCTTTCTCTCTTGATAGAATCTATGATTGAATTTTTCCTACTTTGTTAGTTTGATTAATTGATTAGACCATTTCAAAACCCGAAAACCTGATTAGCTTAGCAATCGTGATAGAGACTAGTTTATTGAGCTGCTAATTGAGTCCCTGTGGGATCGACCTTGACCTGCTACTACATACACTGTGCGCTTGCGGCCCTGTCACTTGGCCATAGGACAAGTAACACAAATGGATGTACTGTCCTTAGGTACACTGACATCAATACCTTTCACAAACTTCAGGAGAGACATAGGTAGGTGTCCTAGCCTGTGGTACAACAAAACTGACTTGCCCAGGGCAACATTATTACAAGGAGTCTGACCTGTGTCCTTACTGACAGAAGTGTAAGCGTCAGCTCGATAAAAAAAAATGAAACAGTCCTCCTTGTTCTCTACCAATTCCCTTGATTGCTTGTGTGACACAATCCTGTATCACACATAGTTTTGCATGAAATATCACACAACAATTGTTATCTCTAGCAAGCTTAGCGATAGATATAAGGTTAAACTTGAAGCTAGGCACACATAGCACATTCAGCAACTTAAGGCCATTTTTCAAGATAACTTTCCCAATGCCACTGACAGTGGTATAAGTACCATCAGGCATGCTAATGCAAGGAATGGAGGAGCTCAAACAAATATCTTGTAGCGTATTAGATGATCCACACATCTGATAAGTTGCTTCAGTGTCTAAAATCCACGCAGATTCAGCATTCAAATTAGAAGAGGATATGACATTACCGGCAAAGGTGTCTATCTCATCATCTGTATCTAGTGCAGATTAAGGGACCAATTTGAGAAGTTGTTCGATTTGCTTGGGAGTAAGATTGTAGATCTTGCCATCTGGCTGAACTTGCACACTTTAGGCCTAAGCTGCTCCTTTCCAAGACTGAGTGTTACCAGCCTTCGCTTTGAAACTTCGAGATTGCTGAGACTGCTGGCCTTTCTTTTGGTGTTGTTGCTGAGGATGTTGTCTGGATCAAGGATGCCAAGATGGATATCTGATCACATTCCAACACCTTTCCTTAGTGTGACCTTTGCTTCCGCATTCGGTACAACGAACTTCAGGTCTTTTACTCATCAAGGTAGAAGACTCAGTCATAGGTGAGCTTCTCATTCTCAGAAGTTTCTTTTGTAGCTCTTCTTGTTGTAACAATCCGCACACTGAATCAACCGAAGGAAGAGGTTACATAAGGAGTATTGGACTCCTTTGATGGCTGAACGATTCATCCACTCCATTGAGAAACTGGAACAACTTTTGATCTTCTTGCTGTTTACTCAACGCCAACAAGAAAGTAGTCACATCATCGGCGATTGTAGTGATTTTAGATAAATCACTCATAGCTTCCAATTCCTTCCAAATACTCTTGATTTCAGTGTAGTATTCACTCACACTGTTATTTTGCTTCAATTCATACAACTCTTTATTTAGTTCATATTTTCTTGATCCATTTGCAATCGCAAACCTTCGCTCCATCCAAATATGAGAGGCTCTAGTCACAAAAAAATTGATTTAGAGATAGCATCACTCACATTGCTCATGATCCATGAGATTACCAAATTGTTACAGGCATCCCACTGTTCTGCCTTGCTTGGATCATCATCAGATCTGGCCAAGCTACCTTCAACAAACACCAACTTCCTTTTGATGGAGAGAGCAATCTCCATAGCTCTCCTCCATGGTCTGTAGTTTGATGCTCCAAATAATTTCTCAGTCAACATGGTAGAATTAGGGCCATCTGAGGGATGTATGAACAGAGGATTCTGCAAATCATTGATATTAACATTCCTCGCATTCATCTTCAAGATCAGAATAAAGAATCGAAAGAAAATCGATCAAGGTTCAGGATCTTTCAATCTCTGCTCACGCGCTCTGATACCATGTAGATTTAGGGCATGAGACAGAAAGAAGAAAGAAGGAAGAGCAAGAAAATGATGCAACCCTCTCTATCTTATTGAAAACGAAAACAGAGCACAACCCTATATATAGAAGGGCTAAATAGAGAATGAAAGATGACAACTAGCATAAGCTGGGATACAGCTGTCATACAACAACCACCTACAACAAATTCTAGCCAAGCTCACATGCAGTACACTCCACATAGCTCAAACCTTTGCTTCTCGTCCGGATGAGGGCTCTCTTTCAACACATTGTAAAAAACCCAATTTAGAAACCCAGAAAACAAGAGAGAAAAAAAGACATGAAGAGAGAGAGAGAGCGAGATATGAATATGCTTTAAGCTCTTGAATTTGCTGAGGGTGTGTGTCGGTGATAACGTTTCTTCTTGGGAGGAAGAAGATCAAGAGCATCTTGATCATCACCTAAAGCAGGACCTTCGAACCAAATCTACTTTCATGTTCTTCTTCTCTACTCCTTCTAACTCCAACTACTCCTCCTCCATTTGCAATTGCATTTGGTTGAAAAAAATCCCTAATTCTAAGGGGAGAAATTTTCTGAATAGCCAATAAAATGTACTCAATCATGAAACATATTTAACAGCTATGGTTATTGTTAGATGAGTGGTTTGCAAGACCTCAATTTTATCGTTCTTCCACAGGGAGCTAGGGGCCTTAGCTGTAACTAGTTGACTCTAGGTATGTTTATGATCATGAAAGGATGATAGAATTTAGGGTAAAAACAGCGCAAACACACTATGTTCAGTCAAAAAGTGAAACAATGGGTGTCGGGAGACTTTCGGGATGCAAACGGGAATGAGGAAATGGGTTTCGCAACAAGAGAGTAACGAGAAAGGGAAATCAAATGGTAATTCCGTTAGAAAATACCCACCGAGCTTCCTCTTTCAAGGATAGTCCGGATTAACTTCCCCAAAGTCCATCGACAGACCCAGGAAAGTTAATGGAACGAAATTTCCTAGTTAGTTTCTATTCGCTTTCGCGAACTAGAATACTAACTATCCTAATTCCTACCTTCCAACAAGCATTGGATGTATTCGGGATGCTTTCGCACCCAAATATATCCCACTTCAGGGAAGGATACGGTTAGGAAGTTGATTTCCTAACTAGTTACTCACTAATATTGCTAACCCAAACCTAATCACCCATTCACATCCTTAATATCTCCCTAACCCATTAAGGTTCTAGCCACTAAACATCCTAACTATCATGATAATAACATCAACAACTTCATTCATGCTTAAAAGAGTAAACAAGATGACAATAAACATTCAACAATACCAATAATAATAAAAACAGAGATTAATAAATAAGCAATAAATTAGAGAGAGTAAGGTTAAGAAATGCTCATTGATTGTGATGACAAGGGAGAAAACTTCAGAATAATAAAGCTCTAATGCTCCAAAGTTGAGAATAATTTCAAACTTCCAATAAAAATCAAGAGAATCCAATACAAGAACCAATAATCTCAGCAAGGATCTTCCTTAATCACTCTAATCTAAGGCTTAAAATGTGATAAAGTGTGCTAAAGTATCATAAAAGATAGATAAAAGCTGCTGTCTAGATCATGTTTAGCTAAAATGACCTAAATACATTAAATAGTAATCAAGGTTGTTACTCAAAACTCATCATTTTACACAAAAGACAAAACTATGCCGCAGGGGACCGTGGGCACGGTCAAGGTGACCGTGGCCACGGTTCTGCGTAAGGCAGGCGATTCTTCTCTTCGCTTCGCACCACCGTGGGCAGGTCTAGGCGATTAGGGCTGACAACTTTTCGCTCCTTCGCACCGCCGTGGCTACGGTCATGGGAGACCGTGGCCACGGTCCTGTTCGGCCAGATTCTTCCTTGGGTAAGGCAGTGATCCCACCGTGGCTACGGTCAGAGTGACCATGACCACGGTCTATCTCGGGTGGCATTTTCCTTTCCCAGGCGTTGGCTTGGTCACACCGTGGCTACGGTCAATGTTACCGTGGCCACGGTCTCTCTCGGCCACCAGATGCTTCAGGGTGCTCTTCAACCGTTGCTTCCGCTTTCGCTGCCTTTCGACATGATCGACCCTTCTAATCCGCTGCCTTTGACACGACCAGGGCTCGGGGAATCTTAGGGAATCTCGGGATTCCCAAGATTAGTGCAAGATTGGCCCATTTAGAATCGTTTTGAGTAAAACACTTCGGAAACTACAAAAGTAACCAAAATGCATTAAAAGTTATTAAAACAAGCTACGAAACAAGTCAAAAACCTAAGGATTTAAATGGTATTTAAACACGAAATCGGGTCTAAACACCCCCCCACACTTAAACCTTTGGTCGTCCCGAGCAAGACAAAACAAAAAACTAACTAATTAACACTAACTCCTCTGTCGTGGGAGAGAAACGGGTGCATTTAGCGTATGCACCAAGCCCTTTGAACCCCCCGGCAGCCCGGGTGGACGAGATGGACTCGTGAGGGTTTGTAGCGGTTGTACCCACAAAAGCAAAAGAAAAAGGAGCGAGGGAAAGTGAAAACAAAACCGAAGAAAACAAAAAGAACGAAAAGCAAGGGCTTTGATTCACAAGATCTCGCAATCCAAACTAAGAAAACGCGATTAAACCTCCCAAAGTAACCGTTAGGAGCATCACACAAACACCAAACTCAGAAAAAGGTCGATCTTGAAGATTTTCAACTCCCTACACCTTGTAACAAGCGAAAGCCCACAGTAAAAGCACAACAAGGGTTTATCGGGAACCAAAAGACTCTAAAAACTCGCGTCCGAATTTGAAAACAACGAAACAACCGAGAGGAGTGTTGCCCTCCCTCGCATTTGGTCGCCCTTGGCTTGGTGAGGGCCGTAGGTGATGCAAGGGGAGGCCCCACTCTTTTTAGAAGCAAAACTTTTCTTTTCTTTCTTCTTTTTCTCCTTTTTTTTTTCTTTTTGGTTTTTAAAAGTCGGTATTAGCCTTACTTTCGGGAATTGGACTGCCCATATAAGGGGTATACCCTCCCAACAAGGTCTTTTCCATACGCCTCTCCGTCGCAAAGAGATAAAGGAGGAGGGTTAAGGGGTATCCAGTGCCGTACCACGAATACCGGGCCCGTGTAGGTTGGCTAAGTGTATGGTGGTTAATGTCTTCAGTGACACGCTCCACTTATTCAAGTTATTAAATCTTATGAAAGCTTTCTTCTTTCTTTTTCCTTTTTCTTTCTTTTCTTTTCTTTTGCTAAACGAGAAACAAAACAAACTCAGACATAAGCCCTTAGAATCTCCGGGTTCCCAACAAAACGAGAAAGGAACGGGAGTTTCACAAGATACTTAACGAAGGGAGTCTATTAAGGGTAAGTCTCGACTAGAACCCGAGTTAGGGTCGAAAATGCTCCAACCGATTACTTTTAGAAAGAAGTTTAAGAACGGCTTCTCAACTTCGATAACGAGATCCAGGAAACAAAGCAAAGCAAAAACAAAACAAAAAGAAAAACCGAAAAGGTTTTCACTCCCTTTTTTCTCCATTTTCACACAAAAATTTTTAAATTTAAATTTTAAGCAAAAACTAGGGAAACGAAGAACAAAACGACTAGGTGATCTACCCTTGGAACATAATATCTCCCCCCCCCCCCCCCCCCACACTTAAAACTCCACAATGTCCTCATTGTGGGAAGGTGTCATATGAAAAGGGTAGAAAACCTACAAAACACAAACAAACAAAAACAACTAGCAGGTAGAAATGGTGGCGACCCGAGCCCACACGGCTCCAACAGCAATAGATATTCCAACACAGACACTCAAAGGGGTTCACCACCCAAAAGAAAACCAAGCATGCGACGGATCATGATAAGAATTCACATAAAAAGAGTAAGGTGGAAAGATATTACCTCAAGCTCTTCATAAGCGTTAAAAACATCGATCCGAAGTCGTCGTTCAAGAGAGTCGGAACAATGTTAGAGTAAAAGACGACTTTATAACTATAGAATTCGCATGCGAGACCAAAAGCAAAAGAAAGGAAAGACTAACTTAAAAGATTATGAAAAGAAATTGGAAAGGTGAAAAACGAAAATATTAACAATATATACATTGCCAAAGACTTACCTTATCCCCGAATATCACTTATTGAGGCGGGAAATAAGGGTGAAACTCGATACACACTAACCGAAACATATAATTCATTACATTCATCACTAATAACATTCGGTTACATTCCATCCATGACCAAAATACAAACAGACATGCTTAAACCAACAGTCCATCCCATAAAAGCAACCATCCAACAACCATCAAACAAAACATGAAAGATAAACAAGACAAGGCAAAACCCGAGCATCCTATCCGAACAATCCCCAAAATATGCTAACGCATGCCAAATGAAATTGAGAGATCCACAATCCAAAACCACCAGACATCGCATCCAAAACCCCGAAGAAGCACTCCCCCACACTTATACTTCACAAAATAAAGTAAATAGAACGATGATAAAGGTCGGGTGGGGGGTGGAGTGCTTACAAACGGTCCTCAAGCGGACCCTCCCAGCGGAGAACGGGGTTGGAGTTGCGACTGGATGCTAGCCAGCGTCTCCTGTTGGATCTCGATCAATCCTTGCAAGTTTTCGATCAAGAGCTGCTGGTTTTGGATGAGCTCCCGTTGTACTTGAAACTCATCATGAAGCTCCTTGAGTTGCTCGCTGATACGCTTAAGAGCGGCGTCCCGTTGTTGACTTGGCTCGGCTTCTTCTCCTTGTGTTTGTTCACCCCCTTCTTCTTCTTCCTCATCCTCTTCTTCCTCCTCTTCTTCTTCTCCTCCTTCGCCTTCTTCCGCTCGATCCCGGGACCACCCACCACAAATCGATCCCCAAAAGTTTGGTCACACGGCCAATTGCGTTGGTCGGTGACATCGAGACGTTGTTCGGCATTGTCGTCACCCAAATGAATCACGACGCTATGGGGTTCGTGCCCGTGACGGTATAATGTTCGCGTCTTGTGTTTCTCCAAGAATTCCATCTTTCGTAGGCAAACACCGTCGATAGGATCGGGGAAATAGCGGGGAGTCCACTTGCTTAGATAGGACTCGAACCCTTGCTTCCTTAGGAAATGGGTGATCATGTGACCCATACCAATAGTCATGTTACGGGTTTCGAGGCTTATCTCCCGAAGGCAATGGAGGATGCACGAGCCAGTGTTGACCCGACGACCGTTGATCGCATTGTAGAGGATGAAGAGGTCGTCTTTCCGGATGCTTGAACGCCCGGCATCACGGCCAAAAACAGAGTTGGAAATGATGCGGTGGAAGATGCGGACGCTCAGATTACATAAATCTCTGGCCTTAGAGTTGCTTGGGCAATAGTACTTTGCTCGTTGATATCGAATCCTCGGGTAACGTCTCCTCCAACAAGTCAGTGCTTGCATAGCTTCTTGTTCATTGAATTTGACGCACTCGCCGTAGGGGATGCCATCCTCGGGAAGGCCTAGAGCATTGCATAAGTATTTGAGCGTACATTCGACCTCCTTTTTGTTCACGATGTATGAAAAAAGGCGTTGGATGTGCCATCTTCCTTTACCACCAAAGAGCTGAGGAATTCGAGCACCGGTTGCTCGATGATTGGTTCGTTGATTGTGGCAAAGACCTCCCATCCCATGACTTTTATGAAAATGTCCATGCTCGGCTTACAAAAAAATCGTTTGCCGTCTCCTCATGATAGAGATCCGGAGCACAAATTTTCCGCTTCTTGAGCCACTCATACCACACCTTGTGTATATCGTCCCGAAAATTGACCTTAATCTTCGGGTCGCATTGAATAATCGAGGCCGGTTGACCCTTGTACCGGGTTTTGTCAGGCTCGGCAGAGGTTGATGGGGCGGGGGTCGATTCCGGCTCGGTTCAGCCACGTTTTTCTCGACCCATTGAAGTCACTGCAAGAAAATCAACCACCACACACCGAAACATAACACGATAATACCCAAAAATCCCGAGTAACACGAATTCACAATCAACCACAAAATTCAACCCAAAAGTTCACCAATAACACTCCCAAACTCAGCAATATCAACCAAAAATTCAACCCCAATTCAACCTACTCGTCCAACCAAACCCAGCAAGCAATTTGTACAATATTCAACCCAAATAAACAAGAAATTGAGTGTTTAAGCACCAATAAATCAAGGAATACCTGGATTGAAGTGTTGGGGAAGGTGGAGAATGATTTTCGAACCCCACTAGTGCAAAAACTCAGAATTTTGCTTGAAGGAGCCCCGAAAATGGCGAAAGAATTCGCGAGATGCACAGCTAGGGCACGATTCGCAGGGGAAGATGGAGAAGAATGGAGTAATTTGTGATAGATTTGCCGAGTTTGGCAAGGAATCGGTGTTTTAGGGTTTTAGGTGGGTTTTCGAAGGTGAGGGAATGAAGGGAATTGAAAGAGAAATGAGGGGAAATGAGTATTGAGTCCCCGACATATCGCAGCTTTTCGACAGACCGTGGCCACGGTCCATTTTACCGTGGGCACGGTGTGGTTCGGACTGGGTAAAAAGAGGGGAAAATTTGCAGGGTGGACACCGTGGCTATGGTGAACACACCTTGGTCACGGTCCACTTCGGGGCAGAAATTTTTTTCAAGAATGAGCTACAACGAGACCGTGGCTGCGGTGGAACTCTCCGTGGTCACGGTCTACTTCGGCCTGATAAAACTGGAAGTAGCTTGTATATTCTGACCGTGGTCACGGTCCAGGCGACCGTGGGCACGGTCCCTTTCGGTCCATCCACAACACCTACAAGGCTCAAAACTTGGAGAAAAATGTTAAGTGCTAAAATCTACCCTCTTGTCATCCACTCCCTTTTCTTTTTCGCTCAATTATCATTCAAGGATACTCTCCCAACACTCAAAAACACTTTCAAGTCCGACCCTCATAGAACCACTCTCGAATTTTTTTTTTCCTTTTCAAACTTTTCAAATTTTTCAAATTTTTTTCTCAATTTTTTTTCTCTCTAAGATATAACAAAGGAAGAAGAAAAACACTAAAACAAGGGAAATAAAAATGAAAGAACTAACTAAAAATGAAAGAAAACATTAAAAGAGGGGGAAGTAGTTCATACCTCTCCCGGGTGCTTGTTTTGTAGGTCCTAGCTCGACCTATTCCTATGCTTTTCAATCTTCAAAATCCGCGAGGTATGCCACAATTGTCCCGACATATTCCTCGCCCATGATGTATGGTTTGAGCTTCGATGAGTTTGCTTTGAAACACTTTCCTTGTGCATCTTTCAATTCAACAACTCCGGCGGGGAGAATTCTCACAATTTCAAATGGCCCGGACCATCTTGATCTCAATTTCCCAGAGAATAACTTCAGCCTTGAGTTGAAGATGAGAACCCTATCGCCTACCACAAACTTACGTCGGTTCAACCTCTTGTCATGCCATGCTTTCGTTCTCTCCTTGTAGATCTTGTTGTTCTCATATGCATGACGCCTCAACTCCTCAAGTTCTTCTAATTGAAATAACCGACTACCTCCGGCCACCTTGAGATCGAAATTCAACTTCTTGATTGCCCACATGGTTTTGTGCTCAAGTTCTACGGGGAAGTGACACGCCTTCCCATAGACAAGACGGTAAGGGGTAGTACCGATCGGTGTCTTGAAAGCGGTGCGGTATGCCCACAAGACTTCATCTAATTTTTCTGCCCAATCTTTCCTTGAAGAGCTAACCGTCTTCTCTAAGATCTCCTTTATGGCATGGTTTGAGATTTCCACTTGACCTTGTGTTTGTGGATGGTAAGGGAATCCCTTCTTATGCTTGACGCCGTACTTCGCCAATAGAGACTCGAATCTCTTTTCGATGAAATGGGAACCGTTGTCGCTAATGATGACCTGTGGGATGCCAAATCTTGGGAATAGGGTCTTTTTCAAGAATTTCGAAACGGACTTCCCATCGCACCTTACACATGGTATGGCTTCGACCCACTTTGTGACATAGTCCACCGCCACTAGGATGTATTGGAAACCCCTTGACGACGGGAAAGGACCCATGAAGTCCAATCCCCACACATCGAAGTCTTCCATCTCAAGAATATAGTTCAATGGCGCTTCATTCTTCCGGGAGATGTTACCGGACCTTTGACACCTATCACATTGCTTGACATGTAAGTGGGCGTCACGAAAAAGAGTCGGCCACCAATAGCCGGTTTGCAAAACCCTCGCTGCCGTCTTTTGGGGGCCACCGTGACCTCCCACCGAAAATTCGTGACAATGGGTCAAGATAGATTGCACTTCACTCTCGGGAATATCGTCGGTACATCCCGTCATTGCAAAGACGGAAAAGGAAAGGGTCATCCCAAAAGTAATGCTTCATGTCGTGGAGGAATTTCTTCTTTTGATGATGGTTCAAATGTTGAGGAATCACTTCGCTCGCCAAATAATTCACAATATCCGCATACCAAGGATGAGAGTTGATAGCCAAGAGTCGCTCGTCCGGGAAAGCATCTACAATCGGTTTGGTGTCTTCCAAGTCGACAAGAATCCTCGAGAGGTGATCGGCTATGACATTCTTCGTGCCCGCCTTTTCGCGGATTTCCAAATCAAATTCTTGCATAAGCAAGACCCACCGTATAAGTCTCAATTTTGTTTCCTTCTTTCCCATCAAGTATTTGATAGCGGCATGATCCGTGTAGACTACCACCTTAGAGAACATGAGGTATTGCCGGAATTTGTTGAGCGCAAAAACGATCGCTAAAAGCTCCTTTTCCGTGGTAGTGTAGTTCCTTTGGGCGCTATCAAGCGCATGGCTTGCGTAATAGATGACCCTTGGCTTCTTGTCTATTGTTTGGGTCAAACACGCTCCCACGGCGAAGTCGCTCGCGTCGGCCATAATCTCGAAGGGTAGCGTCCAATCCGGAGGTTGAACTACCGGAGCGGAAATCAAAGCCTGCTTCAACCTATAAAATGACTTAAGGCACTCATCAGTGAAAATGAAATGGGCAACTTTACACAAGAGATCAGTTAGAGGTCGAGCAATTTTTTGAAAAATCCTTGACGAACCGACGATAAAAGCCGGCATGGCCAAGGAAACTACGCACCCCCTTAACAGAAATTGGGGGTGGTAGTCGCTCTATAACCTCAACTTTAGCCCTATCCACTTCGATGCCCTTAGAAGAGATTAAGTGACCCAGAACGATACCTTGTTCCACCATGAAGTGGCATTTCTCCCAATTCAGAACTAGATCCACTTCCTCACAATGAGTTAACACTTTCTCCAGATTTAGCAAACAATCATCGAAAGAATTACCGTACACAGAAAAATCATCCATAAAGACTTCCATGCATTTTTCAATAAAATCGCTAAAAATAGCCATCATACAACGTTGAAAAGTCCCAGGGGCATTACATAAACCAAATGGCATGCGACGATAAGCAAATGTCCTGTATGGACAAGTGAAGGTGGTTTTTTCTTGATGTGAGGGTTGGATTGGAATTTGAAAGAACCCCGAGTACCCATCCAAAAAGCAAAAATGCGAATGACCCGCCAACCGTTCTAACATCTGGTCAATAAAGGGAAGGGGGAAATGGTCCTTCTATGTTACTTTGTTTAGTTGGCGGTAATCGATACACATTCGCCAACCGGTGACGGTCCAGATACTAACTAGTTCTTTCTTGTCATTTTCAATTACGGTCATTCCACCCTTCTTGGGTACACACTGAACCGGGCTTACCCATTCGCTATTTGCGATGGGGAAGATGATCCCAGCAGCTAGCAACTTTACTACTTCCTTTTTAACCACTTCTTGCATGTTGGGATTTAAACGACGTTGGGGTTGCCTAGTAGGCTTGGCATCTTCTAGCAAGGCAATCAAATGCATGCATATGGAAGGGGACAAACCTTTCAAATCTTCTATCTTATACCCTAATGCACCCCTATGTTTTCTAAGCAAATCAAGCAACTTGGAAAATTCAAAATCACTCAAATTCGCATTCACAATGACAGGATAAGATTTCTCATCATCCAAGAAAGCATATTGGAGGGAAGGGGGTAAAGCTTTAAGCTCTAAAGGAATAGAAGATTGAATTTGGGAGGAAGACATACTTTTGTAGATCACATCTTGAATCTCCATGCACTCCATATAAGGCTCATCAATAATAATCTCCTCATGCATGAGTGAAGAGTTAAGAAGGTTGGTGAAGAAAGTAATATTGGTGCCGTCGGTCTCAAATTGGAAAGACTCCAATAAGCAAGCTCCCAAGGGATCGTCGCAAATAGATTCAAGAAAATGGGAGTCCTCAATATACTAAACAACAAGAAACTCCATCATATCAATAGCATAGCATGAGTCCCCATTCGAAGGACCTTTCAATGACCCCTCAAGTTGAAAAATGATGCTTTCATTCCCGACATTCAACGACATGCTTCCATTCTTCACATCGATAATTGCTCTCGCCGTAGTAAGGAATGGCCTTCCCAAAATAATAGGTATGTTGTTGTCTTCCTCTATCTCCAAGATCACAAAATCACAAGTAATCAAAAACCGCCCCACTATTCCCAAAGGTCTTCAGAATAATAAAGCTCCAATGCTCCAAAGTTGAGAATAATCTTCAAACTTCCAATAAAAATCAAGAGAATCCAATACAAGAACCAGTAATCTCAGCAAAGATCTTCCTTAATCACTCTAATCTAAGGCTTAAAATGTGATAAAGTGTGCTAAAGTATCATAAAAGATAGATCAAAGCTGCTGTCTAGATCATGTTTAGCTAAAATGACCTAAATACATTAAATAGCAATCAAGGTTGTTACTCAAAACTCATCATTTTACACAACAGACAAAACTGTGCCGCAGGGGACCGTGGGCACGGTCAAGGTGACCGTGGCCACGGTCCTGCGTAAGGCAGGCTATTCTTCTCTTCGCTTCGCACCACCGTGGGCACGGTTCCCATGCACCGTGGGCACGATCTAGGCGATTAGGGCTGACAACTTTTCGCTCCTTCGCACCACCGTGGCTACGGTCATGGGGGACCGTGGCCACGGTCCTGTTCGGCTAGATTCTTCCTTGGGCAGGGCAGTGATCCCACCGTGGCTACGGTCAGAGTAACCGTGACCACGGTCTATCACGGGTGGCATTTTCCTTTCCCAGGCCTTGGCTTGGTCATACCGTGGCAACGGTCAATGTTACCGTGGCCACGGTCTCTCTCGGTGTAAAATCTCGAAAAATTCGAATATGTTGACCGTTACGCTGTTAATTATTTATGTTGACTATGTTAAGTTTGAGATTTTATCGACGATTATTTCTGCTAACACTTGAGCTCGTAGGACCGTTGTGAAACTAACAGGGGTATTTTTGTCTTTTTCTACGTGCATGGATATGCATGGGAAGAGGGGTATTTTGGTAAATTACATGTTAATAATTGATGATTATGTGTTAGTTTTTATTTAGTTAATTATGTGTTTTTTTTCTACTATTATCATTATTATTATTATTATTATTGAGAAATTAAAATTGATTTTTTTCCTAGCTATTAATAGTATTAGCGTTGTAATTATTTTTTTCAGATTATTTTCTTACTAAATTAGTTTTAGTTATTATATATTGTTAATTAGGTTAATTATGGTAACCGAAACCTAAACCCTAATTCTATTCTCTTCCATCTCCTCCTCTCGCTCAGAATCGCCGCCTAGCCCAAACCGTCGCACCGTCCACCATATTTGCCGGAAACCGCCACAACACACCACCAACAACCATCCTCCTCCTCCCTCTTTCTCTCTCTCGATCTTTGACATTGAAGGTCGCTTCGCTGCGCCACCACCACCAAGGCTGCCGTCGTCCGCCGCCACCGAGAGTCCTATCGACATCACCGCTGCGCCCCGCGACTACCCCACGCACATCGCACATACCATCGCGCCCGCCATTGCCCGAGAGGGCGCTGCTATTTCCGTTGTTGCTACCGTGATTCGCCGCCGCCCTAGCCAACACCGACCCTCGCCGACGCTCCACCGTCCGCCGCCGCTGCCGTCAACCCCGCCCCGACTGCCGCCCGTTCTGCCCTGTAAACCTCTGTGTAAAATACTAACCTTGATACCCTACGTTGGCTAATTCATCAATTTTTCTTTATTATGAGTATTACTCCTTTATGATTAGCATTATTTTTGCTTGCAAACTGATTTGATGATGTTCTGCATGGCTATAAGTCATGTTTAATATGGAAGTTTTCTAGAAAAATAAATATCTAGTTTTTCTCTCCATATTTCTATCCAGACTAACTGATTACACTATCTGTTTAGTAGGAAACAATCACTGAGGAAATTGGAAAGAAGAAAAGATTATGATTCCCAGAGAGGATCTCAAAAAGAAGGAAAGAAAATCAAGAAGCAAGCAAGGAAAGAGAAGCAGAGAACAAAGAAGGAAAGGATCAATCCCAATGTCTACTATCCAATGACTACCAAGCTGTGGAGTTATAAATAGAAGACTTGAAGATCGAAGAAGTAATCGATTCCAAGGGAAGAAATCGAAGTGTAGGAAATCCGTGAGGATTTCTGAATGTGTCTTTGAGAGATGTTTCTATGTGTTCTGCTGTAAAACCAAGGACATTGGCGTGTTAGGCTTTTAATCCTTAAAGGAACTCACTGAGAAGTTGCTGTAAGGACCTTCAGTAAGGCACTCCTTGAGCAGTTGCTACAAGGACCTTAATCCTTGAGCAACCAGATTTACTCTATTCTGTATTCTGCTTATGATTAAATAAAAGAAGTTATTCATTCATGTCTGTATTGTCCTTTATATTGTGAAAAGCTATCTCTTAATCTGTACAAGATTAGGAGACCTAACGTCATTCACCTTACGTGTGTAGAATTTTATAAACCCTATTCACCTCCCTCCCTCTAGGGTTCTTTCATGGTGAATGGGTGATTGATTAGATCTTGATAGTTTAATTCTTGTAAAATCTTTTCGAAAGCTTCCCTCTTACTTGTGCTAAACTGTTTCCATCATTTTAGAACTATACTCGGTTAGAATTAGTTGCTAGATAACTTTGCTAATGCTTACATGATGAGGTATGTAAATAGATTATTCCTAATCATCTAACATCATTTTTTATTTTATTTTTTTAGTCCTTTTATTTTTGAGTCTTTTTGTTTTGTTTTGAGTATAGCACTTGCTTGGGGATACGCAAGGAGTCATGCAAGAGTTTGATAATTTTGATAGTGGATTAAGGATTATTTTGATTTATATCCTCATTTCCCTGTTACACTTGGTGTTGTTTTTTTTTTTATGTAAATTCTTAAGTTTTGATACCAAAACACCATCATTCCCTTAATTTTTGGTGAAGACAAGTTTAGGAATAATAATAAATAGATATTTTATATGTTTTAGTTTCCTATTCATATTAGGAATATTATAGTTTTCTAAGTTGTTTAGAAATATTATTCTAGTTTTCTATTTCTATTAGGTTTCGTATTAGGCATATAAGGGTTTTGTTAGCCTTTATGAAACAGACTACATTGAATATTGAATAGAATTATTACTGATTTAAGCACAAGGATACTAATCCAGTGGCGAATCAAGAAATGAAATTAAGCGGGCTCAAAGTCAAACGTAAAAAGTCAAACAATCAGAAAATTTACAATATTATTTTCTTTTGGGTGGTTGTAGAAAATAACACTTAAAAAAATTATCAAGCTAAATTTTCAAGTTCGATATACAAATTCAACTAAGTTTATTAGCAAATAGAGTAAATATATTTAAGAATTATGCTACATAATCACATCGAATCAATCTAAATTGAAAATTGAATAAATTACTCTAAACTTCAAATAATATTTGAAAAGAATTTTCAATTGACCATAATAAAATCTAACACAATTTACTGGGCTAGTGATTGAGCGGGCGATGGTGGTGGTCCCCAGTGGAGATGGTGGTGGCGTCCGGTAAAAAAAAGCTTATGAGCTTCGCAGGATTCAAACATACGACACCAAGCTAGTAGTATTCCACTACGTCAGAGATGCGCCACTCAGCTACAACATTCTATACAATTCTTGGATGTCACATATAGTATTTGTGTACACTATGCAGTTTTTATTTATAGAAGTAGAAATTTTGGATTTTTTTTAAAGCAGACTCACGTGACCCCACGTGACCCAATATTTAATCCACCCCTATGCTAATCTTACTTGAATCCAGCATGGGGATGTTGAATTCTTCTCTTGAATTCCACACAGAGATGTTGAATTTTTTTCTCCAGCTTTCTAGTTTTCTATCAAATTGGCATCAGAGCTCGTTCTCTTTCATATTGGTATCATAGTAAGTTCTTGATTCTGAGCCTTCTCCTAAATTTTTTTCTTTTCCTTTTTCCGCTGTCATCCAACTTTTGAAAAAAAAATCCCATATGTCCAGAAAAACCCTCACCCTTGCACTGCCTCAGCTTGAATCCACCACGCCACCGCCGATCACCAGCCGCTTACCACCACCAGCCTGGTCAGGCGACCCCCGCGCCACCACGACTATCGCTACTCACAGAGAAAACCCTAAAATCCCTAAGTTTCGCAAACCCTAATCTATGAAATTCTCAATTCTCAAACCCTAATTCCCCAAATTCATCCTCAATTCATCCACCCACTTCAAATTGCCTTCACCCATCAACTTCCTACTCAATTTTTCCCGACCCAAAACCCTTCAACGAATTGTGTTAAATCTGCCCCAGATTGTTTCCAATTGATTCGCCCTGATTTTGCGAAACCCTAGTTCGCGAAAGTTGGCGCACTATTGTGTTGTTCTTGTTATTTGATGGTATTGTTCGTTGTCGAGATCTTTCATAGAAGGTCGACCTAAGAGTCTTGGTGCTCCCCTGCTGTCACCCGAGACCCTGGTTGCCGGAGTTTTCGTTGGAGTTGATGTTCGTTGGTGTTGTGTCATCATACTACTGCTGCTACTGGCTTACTCTCTCTAGTGGTGCAACTTGGTGCCTTAGCAAAGTTGTTGCTAACTGTTTGTGGTTTCTCGCTTCAACAAATAGGTTTCTTCGGTATTTCATAATTTGTTAAAATTCTCGCTTTGAGTTTCAGTTAATTGATAATTAATTGGTTATTAATTGAGTTTGCTTAAAGCTCTAAACTCCTACTTTCTGTTTTCTAAAAAACAAATAAATCAGGACAGTTTGGATCGTTATCTTATTGTTTTCGTTGCTCTGCTTGTTCCTGTGCTTTAGTAGTAGTTCAAAATTTATTTACTTGGTGTGTTCTTTGTTACATAATGGGAAAAAAAAAGTTTTAATCTTGTATGCCAATCACTAGAGCAATGACATTAGAAGAAAGAGTACAGAGACTTGAGACTAGTGTTCAAAACTTTGATAAAATACTGGAAGATAAGCTAGAACAAACTGTTAGGAAATATTTTGATGATGAACTCTCACAAATTATCACCGGGCTTAATTCTAGGATAGATAATGTTCCAATTGATATTCGCGTTGTCACTGATATTGTCAAAGATCTAGAAAGTACAATGAAAAGTTCCCAATCCTCTTTAGTTGGTGTCCAGGGCAATGTCACTAAATTAGACCAACAATTAGAGTCTCATTTGTCTAAGTGCATGCCTGTTAATGATGTGTCCAACTCTACCCTGACGAGAAAATTGATGCATGATGCCCTTACACTTAGAGCCCTCCATTATCGGAGACCCTAGTGGAGGTCCTAACTCACACAAACCCACCCCGCACGAACCTTAATGTACCTGTGACTATGAGGATGTAGGCAGTGACGGATCCAGACATTCAACTTATGGGTGTCCAATATATTTATTATTATTTAATATCTTTTGAAAAATAAAATAATAACAATAAAAATAAATAACAATAAAAATAAAAATAAATATTAAATGACATATTCACAAACTTAACAAATTTTTATATCATCATATAAATACACCCACCAAATAAACTGAAATTTCACATTAACTAGATATTTATATCTTAAACTTATACTAATACCCAATTACACAATTCATTCACTTAGACTTTTTGTTTATAAAAAAAAAAAGTTAGTAATCCTTTCATCCCAATTAATTCGTCTAGTTTACTTTTTATATACGGTCTTCGATGCAACACTTTGACCGCAAATTTTTTACGTTTTATTTTAGCAACACTAATAATATTATATTCAGGTAAAATTTTTGACCTAATTAGTCAAACTTAGACAATTTATTTGGGATGGAGGGAGTAATATTTTAGGGTATTTGGGTTGTTGTTAAATTAGAGACCCCTATTATGTATTTTGGGACTTTTTTTACGGTGTCTACTTGCTCCAATTAAGAAAATTTCTTCCGAATAATATTAGAAAATCACAAATTTTTCTTTGACTAACAGTGCCCGTGGACACCCCCACGGCCCCACCTTACCCCTAGATCCGCCCATGTGTTCACTTACATATACTATCAATAACTCAATTGTTCACTTATACATATCTAAAACATATATGCTTCAAATACATGTTGGTCTTGTTCTTTGGATGAATTATTTTTAAGTTAGGATAGTTAGGTTAGGATACGATAGGATAAGCGAGGATGCTTTTTTGGGAAATTGTGTTTTTAGAGTGGATGTTTTTTTGAGAAATTATGTTATGTTATGATAAGTTAAGATAAGTTAGGATAGTTAGATTAAGATAGTTAGATTTAATCTGGTAAAAGAACAAGAACGTAATATATATTGCCCAAAAACAGGGTGGAAAAAAAAAAAGTAGTTGCCGCACAAATTTTCCGTTTGATTGGCATTGAAAAAGTGGGGTATGTAAGTTGAAGATGGATTTCTAGGAATGAGCATTTTAGGGTTTAATTCATGGACTACAAAGTGGACAACAACATTCATCATTTTTTTGTCACTTGCACTTTGTTCATTGCATATTGACAAGTATATGTCTGCTATATATTCAAATTTTGCATTATATTTATTTGAATAATTGTTAGATAATTATAGGTCTACGTATATAGGTAAATGCATACTATTTTTCTTAATTAATACACAGGAAAGAAAATTAGAGGGTTTATAAGGAATAAAAGCCAAAATTTTGTGTGTTACATCTACAAAGGCAAGTAGGGTTAAAACTACTTGTAACTTTGCGACATTTAAATTCAACTTAAATTAGATTTTAATATGTAAATGTATTCTAAATTTCAAAATTAAGAGGAAAAATCGTTATACACGAACACGACGCTTTCATATCTCGTCTAAATAGAATTTCAAAATACTCCTTTGAGAATAACAGTGGGTAGTAATTTAAACCTGGCCTTCTCTCTTTTCTTTTTCTCTCTAGAAAACCTTAGCCTCCATCTCCTTGGAGGGGCTACTATCGATCCTTTTGTCGATGGTAAGCCCCAATTTGCTTGATTTCTATTCCAATTATTAGTTTGGTTTTACGTTTACGCAAATAAAGTTATTCTCTTCTTTTGTAAGAGTTTTTTTATACCCTTATTTAAGGTTTTTAGTCTCTTTCTAGAGTTTTTGTTCAGTTGGTGTAGTCTAATACGCTGGATGAAGATTGTTTAGACCTAATTTTGTGTTTAAATACCACCTAAATCCTTAGGCTTCTGACTTGTTTCGTGGTTTAATTTAATAACTTTTAATACGTTTTTGGTTATTTTGTAGATTTTGAAGTTTTTACTCAAAACGTGGTAAAAAGGGCCATTTTAGAGCATTTTTGGTGATTTCCCGAGCCGAGCCGGACCGAGAGTCGAGGCAGAGTTGACCCGGGACCACTTTCCCCACCTTTGGTATCAATTAGTGAGGTAACACCCACTACGATCCTCGTAGCGGGCGTTACATTCCTTGGAAAGAAGGAAGGAACAAGAGGAAGGAAGTCAGAGGTAGCCCCAGCCACGCCAATGGTGACACCCGCTACCCAGGGCTGGCCAAGCAAGACCGCATCCACGGTATTGGGGACCGTACCTACGGTCTCTCGAAGATCAAAAATCGCTAAAGCAGCTCTTCGCTGAGACAGCAGGTACACCGCACCTACGGTGTCCCAGGACCGTACCTATGGTCTCTCGAAGGAAAAAAAATCGCCATGCAGATTTCGCTGGACAGAACGAGACCGTAGCTACGGTCTCCTAGACCGTGCCCACGGTCTCCCTATGTCCTGCACGTGATTTCGGCCTTTTGTGCTGCGTTTTGGGGAGTTTTTATGCTTTGTACAAATAAACCCCTTGAGGGGGATCTAGAGAGACTTGAGGAGAGAGACTTGGACATTTTCCAACCTTGTAATTAGGGGATTTTAGAGAGAGATTAGTGAGAGATTAATCTAGGGTTTTGGAGATTTGTGTTTGTTTGTGAAGATTTGGAGATTCAAACAATTGAAAGATTGTTGGATCATCTTTTATTGTTTTCTCTTGTTCATCTACAGCATCTTGATAAGTATTCCTTCCCTTAACTCTTTTATTAATTACTTTGCTAATTACTTTCCTTGTTATCTAATTGCCTTGCTTGTTATTTCATTATTCTTGCTTGGTTTATGTTTGTTGATGTTAGAAATCATGTTTAGGTTTGGTTTGGATGTTGTTAGCTTAGTTAGTATCATGTTTAGTGGCTAGAAACCCTATGGGTTAGGGGGTAATTAAGGGTGTGAAATGGTATTTAGGCATGGGTTAGCAATTTTAGTGAGTAATTAGTTGGGAAATCACTTTCCACTCCAATCCTTCCCTCAAGTGGGATGTATTTGGGTCCGAAAGCTCCCGAACACATCCAACACTTAAGTTGGAAGGTTGGAATTGGGATAGTTAGCCCTTTACTCATGAAAATGAATAGAGGCTAACTAGGGAATTCCGTTTCTTCAACCCTCCGGGCCCGTAGCGGACTTTGGGGAAGTTAATCCGGACTATCTTCGAAAGAGGAAGCCCGGTTGGTTTTTTCTAACGGAATTGCCACTTGATTTCCTTCCTTGTTGCTTTCTTGTTGCGAAACCTATCTCCTTGTTCCCGTTTGCATCCCGAAAATCTCCGAAGCCCATTTTCCATTCCTTGACCGACCTTAGCTTTGCTTCTTGCGTTGTGATCCCTTCAAACTAATATCCTTACCTTAGCAACCTCATCTCGACCATTGACTTAGTTTCTATAACCAAGGCCGCCAGCTCCTTGAGAGAGAATGACAATACCGAGGTCCTACAAAAACCACTATTACACAAAATGGCGCCGTTGCCGGGGAGCCGGCGCCCCTAGTTTTAGTTTCTTGGTTTTTGGTTATTTGAGTTTGCTTTCACACTAGAAGTGAGTTTGTGTCAATCCAAATTAATTTGATGCTTCTTCATTTTTTGTAGGAGTCCTCGCGTTCTAATGGGTGAAGCTCAAGCTGGTTCACCTCGTACCCTTCTATCATATGCCGTTCCATCATTGGGTATGAGAGGCAGTCCTATCACATTACCACCATTGCCACCCGATGTTGTGTTCGAGTTTAAACCGCATTTACTTGAAGTCTTCGAAAGAAACCCGTTTCATGGGGACGATGCTGTTGAAAGTCCCATTGCTCATATTGATAAGTTCGAAGACCGGATTAGCTTTATACACATTCCAAGGATATCATCAGAATATTTGAAATTGAAATTCTTTCCTCTCACTCTTGCGGGGAAAGCGAAGATATGGCTACAAACATGCCCACTTGGTTTTTATTCTTCATGGGAGGCACTCAAAGGAGATTTTCTTCACCTTTTCTTTCCGGCGGAGGAGACACACCGACTTCGAGCAGAAATTTTAAGTTTCAAGCAAGGGCCGGGAGAGAGTCTTTTTGACGTTTGGGGGCGATTTAAGAGTCTTCAACGATAGTGTCCTCATCATAGTTTACCGGCTTGGATGTTGCTTCAACATTTCTATCATGGGCTCCGTGGTCCTCTTAGAGAATCTATTGATAATGCGTCCGGAGGGATGTTCCTAAAGAAGACTGCGGAGGAAGCCAACATTTTTCTTCACGATCTATCTCAGAATGTTCCTAGTTGGGGAGGCGGCCAAAATTCAGGAAATGGGGATTATTCTTTGGAACACAACTCCACTATCAAGCTTCTAATGGCCACCGTCCTTAATTTGCAAAAGAAGATGGTGGATGATGAGGTTTCCAACCAGTTGAATCTAGCCCGAGGTATGCAAGCCTTTGCATCCATTCCCGCTCCTAATTTGCATATTTGTAAGTTGTGTTTTGGTCCACATCTCGAGCATCAATGTGCGGAGTATCGCCAAGTAGAATATGTGAATGCCGTTTATTCCAACCAACTTTATTCCCATTCTTATGAAGATGATGATCCCGGTTACACTACATTTGCCAATCCTATATTTGATCTTGTTTCTCAATTTTATGAACATCATGCACATTTTCAAGAAGAGTTTTCACATCAACCTACCCCACAACCCCAAGTTTCTCAACCATCCCAAGATTCTATGATTCAAAAGTTGTTGCAACAAATTATTGCTAATCAAGAAAGTGAAGGTGCTCGCTTTAGAGACCTTGAAACCCAAATGACCCAAGTTGCTCAACAAGTATACTTTTCTCAACCCATTCAACTTCAACCTATCCAAGGGGAGCAAGTTGAAGCCATTACCCTAAGGAGTGGAAGAAAAATTGAAGAACCTTTGGTAGTGGAGGAGAATGAGGAGGAGGAGAGACCTTTGGGAGAGAATGAGGGAGTTGTGATGGATAGCGATGAAGAGGAGAGCTTAGAAGTTGAGCAAAACATAGTTGAGGAGAAGGAAGATGATGTTGTGGTAAATGAGCCCGAGGACGAAGAAAAAGAGAAGTTGGAAGAGAGGTTAGAGATTGAGAAAAGACGAGAGAAAGGAAAGGAAGTCTTGAGGGAGGATATTCATGTAAACCTATTGGAGAAACCCGTTTCATATAGACCTCCAGTTCCATTTCCCGGAAGATTGATTTAACAGAAGAATGATGATAAATTCTCCAAGTTTATTTTGATGATGAAGAAACTCCAAGTTAATATACCATTTCTAGATGCCATGTCGGAGGTTCCTTCATTCAAGAAACATCTCGAGGACCTTTTGACAAACAAGAGAAGAATCAAAGAGTCATCGACCGTTCATCTCACAGTTAGTTGCAACGCCATTATGGGAAGCAAGTCTCCCGAGAAACTAGCCGATCCCGGTAGTTTCTCTATTCCATGCTTAATTGGTGATATGAAGATTAATAATGCATTATGTGTCTTGGGGGCAAGTGTGAGTGTCATGCCACACTCTATATGTAAGAAGCTGAACCTTGATGACTTGACCCCTATAACTATCCACTAGCAACTTGCGGACCGAAGTGTTAGGAAGCCTTTGGGAATATTAGAAGACATCCCAGTTCAAGTGGGAAGTTTCCTTATCCCTTGTGACTTCGTTATTTTGGAGATGGATGAGGATTGGAGAAATCCTATTATTCTTGGTCGACCCTTTTTGGCTACCGCATAGATGTGAAAAGAGGCCGCTTGTCTCTTCATGTTGGTCGAGATCAAATTGATTTTGACATCGACCCTTCAAGAGTGAAATCTCCCAAAGAATCTCATTTTAAGGCCAATGCGGTGGTAGACATCTTGGATGAACCCCAAAAGGAGTCTTATTTTCTTGAAGTTGAGCCCGATGATTGGGGAGAAATCAAATATCTAAGAGCTTCGCATCCAAATCTAAGTGAATTTGAGGATATTTACTATGATCATCCTCTTAAGATCATTCCATGACGGAAGGAAATTTCTTTGAGCGAAACCTATGTTGAGTGCAACAAAGTCAATAAGATGATTTTCAAAGGTCCTAGGCCCGCTAGGAAGCGTTGGAAGAGAAGAAGGAAAATTGGTGGAGGAAGCCAAAGAAAATGTTATCCGGATATCCTAGGCGGATGATTAGACCACTGGAAGAGTGTCCCTTGACATTCATGAACCTCTTTGAGAATCATGGGAAAAAGAGGAAGAAGAATTGGTGGAAAAGGTTGATGATGTTTTTGGTTTGTGTCCCGAGAATTCCAAGAATCAAGTATTTAGGTCAAGCTAGGGACCAAAAACAAGCGCTCTATGGGAGGCACCCCATAAGTTTTGAGTTTCTTATTTCAATTTTTAGTTTTTTTTTTTCATTTTTTCTAATTTTATTCCTTTTTCTTCTTTCTAATTTTTCTTTTTAGTTTTCTTTAGGTTTTTCTATTTTTTTTCTTGTCTTTTTAATTTTTCTTTATTTCGTTCTTTTGTAATTTGAGGTATTAGTTCTAGGTTCAAAAGAAAAAGTGTGAAAAAAATAGAAAAAAAAAGACTAGAAAAAGTTTGAGTTGAAAAAAAAAGGAAAATTGAAGTTGGAGTGAAAGAAGTAGTGTCTTATTTTTATTTTTTGTTTTGTTCTTTTTCTTTTATGCATGCGAACACTCACACTTATTATGTTTTTCTTGTTTATTCCTAACAAAAGTGTGACGTTTTCTTGGATCGTGGATTGAATTCGTTATTTATTTAAAGACCCCAAGGTAACCTCTTTCCGCACTCTTTGAATGTGTACATAATATTGATCCTTGTTGCATGCTTGATTTCTCTTTTGGGTGGCGAGCCCCTTTGAGTGTTTGTGTTGGGATTATATTGCTGTTGGAGCCGTGTGGGCTCGGGTCGCCACCGGTTTTATATGCTAGTTGTTCTTGTTTGTTTGTTTGTTTTTGTAGGTTCTCTACCTTTTTCATGTGACACCTTCCCACAATGAGGACATTGTGGCGTTTTAAGTGTGGGGGGAGATATTCTGTTTCAAGGGTAGATCACCTAGTATTTTTGTTTTTGTTTTCTAGTTTTTGCCTAAAATCTAAAAAAAAATTTGTGTGAAAAAGGAGAAAAAAGGGAGTGAAAACCTTAAAAGTTTTCTTTCGTTTTCGTTTTTGCTTTGTTTCTTGGGTCTTGTTGTCGAAATTGAGAAGCCGTTCTTAAACTTCTTTAAAAGAAACCGGTCTGAGCGTTTTCGACCCTGTCTCGGGTACTAGTCATGACTTATTACTTTAGATGTCCTTCATTGAGTGTCTAGCGAAACCCCCGATTCCTTTCACGATCAGGTTGAAGTCGGGAGATTCTAGGGGTTTGTGTCTGAGCATGTTTTGTTTCCCTGATTAGCAAATGCAAAGTTGTAAAGAAAGAAAAAGAAAGAAAAGCTACAATAATAGGATTAAGTGGAGCGTGTCGCTGAATGACATCAACCACAATACACTTAGCCAACCTACACGGGCCCGGTATTAGCGGTACGACGCTATTACCCCTTAAGCAACTCCTATACTGAATTCTCGACGGAGGTGTATATGGAAAAGACTGTGTTGGGAGGGTAAACCCCATATTTGGGCCATCCAATTCCCGAAAGTAAGGCTAATACCGACTATAAAAAGAAAAAAAAAAGAGAAAAAGAAAAAACAATTTCGTTGGTAAAACCAACCAAAAAGAAAAAGAAAGTTTGTGCTTCTAAAGTGTGGGGCCTATCCTTGCATCACCTACGGCCCTCACCAAGCCAAGGGCAACCAAATGCGAGGAAGGGCAACTCTTTCCTTGTTCGTTTCGTTGTTTTTGAGCTCGGGCATGAGTCCTTGGAGTCTTTTGGATTCGGTTAGAACCCACTAGCACTTATGCACATGGAGTTTTGCTTGACACTAGATGTAGGACATCGAAAATCTCAAAGACTGACTTTTGCTTGGAATAGGTGATTGTGAGACGCTCATAACGGTTCCTTTTGGAGGTTTAATAACATTTTCCTGATTCAGATTTCGAGATCTTTTGAAGCGAAGCTGTTGTTCTTCTTTTCCTTTGTTTTCCTTCGGTTTTGTTTTCACTTTCCCTCTCTCTTTCTTTTTCGTTGGCTTTTGTGGGTATAGCCGCTACAAACCCTCATGAGTCCATCTCGTCCACCACGGCTGCTGGGGGGTTCAAAGGGCTTGGTACATACGCTAAATGCACTCGTTTCCTCCCATGACAGAGGAGTTGGTGTTTAGTTTTCTTATTTGTTTTTTTGTTTTGTGTTGCTCGGGACGAGCAAAAGTTTAAGTGTGGGGGGGGGTGTTTAGACCCAATTTTGTGTTTAAATACCGCCTAAATCCTTAGGCTTTTGACTTGTTTCGTGGTTTAATTTAATAACTTTTAATACGTTTTTGTTATTTTGTTGATTTTGAAGTTTTTACTCAAAACGTGGTAAAAAGGGCCATTTTAGAGCATTTTTGGTGATTTCCCGAGCCGAGCCGGACCGAGAGTCGAGGCGGAGTTGACCCGGGACCACTTTCCCTACCTTTGGTGTCAATTAGTGAGGTAACACCCACTACGATCCTCGTAGCGGGCGTTACATTCCTTGGAAAGAAGGAAGGAACAAGAGGAAGGAAGTCAGAGGTAGCCCCCGCCACGCCAATGGTGACACCCGCTACCTAGGGCTGGCCGAGTAAGACCGCACCCGCAGTATTGGGGACCGTACCTACGGTCTCTCGAAGATCAAAAATCGCCAAAGCAACTCTTCGCTGAGACAGCAGGTACACCGCACCTACAGTGTCCCAGGATCGTACCTACGGTCTCTCGAAGGAAAAAATTGCCATGCAGATTTCGCTGGACAGAATGTGACCATAGCTACAGTCTCCTAGACCGTGCCCACGGTCTCCCTATGTCCTGCACGTGATTTCGGCCTTTTGTGCTGCATTTTGGGGAGTTTTTATGCTTTGTATAAATAAACCCCTTTGCTATGTTTTGAGGGGGATCTAGAGAGACTTGAGGAGAGAGACTTGGACATTTTCCAACCTTGTAATTAGTGGATTTTAGAGAGAGATTAGTGAGAGATTAATCTAGGGTTTTGGAGATTTGTGTTTGTTTGTGAAGATTTGGAGATTCAAACAATTGAAAGATTGTTGGATCATCTTTTATTGTTTTCTCTTGTTCATCTACAGCATCTTGATAAGTATTCTCTTCCCTTAACTCTTTTATTAATTACTTTACTAATTACTTTCCTTGTTATCTAATTCCCTTGCTTGTTATTTTCATTGTTCTTGCTTGGTTTATGTTTGTTGATGTTAGAAATCATGCTTAGGTTTGGTTTGGATGTTGTTAGCTTAGTTAGTATCATGATTAGTGGCTAGAAATCCTATGGGTTAGGGGGTAATTATAGGTGTGAATGGGTAATTAGGCATGGGTTAGCAATTTTAGTGAGTAATTAGTTGGGAAATCACTTTTCCCACTCCAATCCTTCCCACAAGTGGGATGTATTTGGGTCCAAAAGCTCCCGAACACATTCAACACTTGAGTTGGAAGGTTGGAATTGGGATAGTTAGCCCTTTACTCATGAAAATGAATAGAGGCTAACTAGGGAATTTAGTTTCTTCAACCCTCTAGATCCGTAGCGGACTTTGGGGAAGTTAATCCGGACTATCTTCGAAAGAGGAATCCCGATGGGTTTTTTCTAACGGAATTGCCACTTGATTTCCTTCCTTGTTGCTTTCTTGTTGCGAAACCTATCTCCTTGTTCCCGTTTGCATCCCGAAAGCCTTCGAAGCCCATTTTCTATTCCTTGACCGACCTTAGCTTTGCTTCTTGGGTTGTGATCCCTTCAAACCAATATCCTTACCTTAGCAACCTCATCCCGACCATTGACTTAGTTTCTATAACCAAGGCCTCCAGCTCCCTGAGAGAGAACGACAATACTGAGGTCTACAAAACCGCTCTACAAAGATCGACTTTCAAATCGCTATAGAACAGGTTGTGAGGTTCTCCATCAATGGTAAAGATGTAGAGTCATCGAAGAAAGATGCAGAGTCATCGAAGAAATCGGAGCCGAATGTCAGTAAGATTAGTATTAGTTTTTTGGAAGTTTAATTTCATATCTATGTTTTAGATCTACAATTGTTCGATCACGATTTTCATATATTGTATGTGCCGTAAGACTTACTATTAATGAAATCGTTATGTTTGGTTTCAAAAAAAGAAAGTTCCTTATGCTGACAACATTCGCTTCTGCAAAAGTCTAAGTTCAACATAATATTACATCAGACCTGTCAATCAGCTACAGCAGGCCTACTAGCTTTTCCAAAATTTAAATCAAAAATAAATTGCTGGTCAAAGTGGGCTAATTGATGGCAACACCAAGATGTAAAAGAAACACCAAATTTAAATCCAAATCTTAAGCCCAACACTAGAGACTAATAAACCCATAATCATAACCTTCTTTTTCATCACATTTCTTTCTCCTTACTTTTCTCCTCTATTTTTCACACTTCATTTATCACATCAATCATTCTTACCACAACTTTTACCATATTATACCACACTTTCCATAACATTGTCATACCATACCATTTACTACATTCAATTTGTCACACAAAAGAACAGGGTCAAAATCCCTATCATTTTTAATGATAAAATGTGTCTTGTCCTAAGATACGATGTTTATGATTTTCATTAATAATATAATCCCTGTACATTTACTACTGGTCAGCCGCAATAACATAGAGCTACTTTTGGTTTAAGAGAGTTAAATCATATATGTTGGCTTTTAGCTATTTAAAGATTAAACATTTCCACCTAATGTATTCAATTATTATTAGTCCTTCCTTGATATTCAATTATTATTAGTCCTTCCTTGATTTAAGAGAGTTATTTAGACCACATATACAACCATAGACTTCTGTCTATTAAATTTTGGACCCCATTAATAACAATGATCGTCATGTTGCATTTTCACTACATACAAAATGGTAGGTCTTCTGAAATTATAGTAAACTAATTGTAGATTGATTATCTCACGTGTTCAATATCTTTCTAGTAAGCTTTGTGGCCATAATTTTTTGAAAGAGCAACTGAATTTTAAGTAGTTTTTTTAGTAAAAAAAAACTACTAGTAAAAGTTTTCATGTGAAGGTTAGACATGATGTGTCTTATAAATTATACCCACTTTTCATGACATGATGAGAATTGTAGACTTGGTGTAACAGCCCGCTCCCTAATAGGGGCTGTTAAGGTCAATCTCAACCTAATTACGGTTGAGAAAGGTAAAATGAGGTACTTAGAAATGAACTTCGAAAACTTCCTGGGGAAAATCCGGCAGAATTCTCTTTGTAATATGGACGTTTGCCAGACTTAAAGCCTTACATCTCTGTAAATAAACAAAATAAACCAAAAACAGACTCAACGGCCACACGTCGGAGTATATCGCGAGCCACACGCTCGGAGAACAATCTAAATGCATCAAACAACCCAAGCATTTCAACAAAATTTACAATAGGATTCAAATTACAGGACAATTACTTCCTATACATAAACAACTAGATATACTAAATCTCCAAACATGCAATCAGCTCTATATCTTTATATTTACCTGTAAGGGGGAGGGGAAAGGGGGTATGAGCAAACCACAGCTCAGTGGGTAAGTTGTACCCTGGAATAACCATTGAGATTCAAACAACCTAAGAATGAGAGTCACCCTAGTTCTGCATTCACAAAAGTACAATTAAAATATAAACGCATCTCTTGATCACTTTATAATTCCTCAAATAGGAAAATAGGTATAAGGTTTCCATTCAAGCACCTACAGGTCCCATTTGAGGTAATTAAACAATCTCATATCTTCCAAATCAACTACAGGGGGATGGAATAGCCTTTTTAGCCATGAAAACAACCAGGAAGTCATCAAAGGAGCATTTCAAGTACTCAAGGGTTCTAGTAGCCGCAACCAACTCCATACACATCATCCTCCTAACTTCATTACCCCTCAAGTGACTCATACACTCCATTTAGCCTCCACAGTAGCAATCAAGGTGGGGTTATCATGCCATGCATTAGTCTAATTAAGAGGCACACTCGAAGAGCTTAAATATCACATATATAATCATTAATAATAAAGTAAGTTCGTATTTAAATCACAAGGTCCCTTTCGAAACCTAGATTGAACACAGGTGAATACATTTCATAAACTCAATAAATATCACGTAGAATACCATTCAGACCTCCAAAGCTTTCAAAACGATTCTCAATAAGAATACAACACTTCTAACATTTGAAGAATAACTCACGCACTTTGAAACGGGTATTAAAAGTTATTCAAATTGCATTTTCCACCTTTCCATAACCATAGTATACACCGTTTCAATAAATCAACGATTTCATATTATCTTTCCTTCTTTCCATTGTACGAAAATATCGATACCATGGGCGTAGGGTACTTTCAGCACTTTTCCAGTCGGGGCCGGTTCCCCCTTAAGACAATTAGTTTAACTTCCCGGGAGTTCTAACGTCAATGGACTTTATATACCATGCCGATACAGGTGTAACCTCGGCTTTCCAATTAGTCCACAATACCTAGTGCAATACACCTAGCCCGAAAACCATTTCAAACTCGTAAATCGCATAACAATTCCATACCATATACTTCTCATCCAAATAGCTTTCCAAAATCTCGTACATATATATAAATAAAAAAGGAATTTAGCCTTTGTTTAAATCAAAGAAGCTCAATTGAACATTTTCCAACTCTTTTCCCATTCAAGAAATCAAATCTCCCATAAATAAATTCATAAACCTTTAAAATAATTAATTACCACATAGAAATCACATAACCAACTTAAAATATACACAAGTATCAAAATCCAAACCATTTCTTAGAATAATACTTTAAAGAGTCATACAAAACTCAAGTACGCAAACAAATACACGTAATTAAGCCCATAAAGCCCGTATAAATTCAAATAAGCCTTCTTAACGTGTCAAAAATGCATTCAACTACTCATAGCGTCCTAAAAATAGCAAAGTCTCCCAATACGCCCTTAAAAACTCATTTGAAACACCTTCTTTTGAACTAAATAGAATACCTTTCAAGTTCACATAAATTTCAAATAATTAGGAAGAGAAAGCACACACGAACTTAAATTAACATATAACGACTAACAAGCAATCTAATTTCCATTCACACTAAGACTAGAGCATATTCACCATATACTAGATACCAAACCCTCCAACCATAAGCTCAAAATCTCCCTCTTTAAATATATATAACTCATCCATGG
Source organism: Portulaca oleracea (assembly GCA_029582165.1). Classification (NCBI taxonomy): domain Eukaryota; kingdom Viridiplantae; phylum Streptophyta; class Magnoliopsida; order Caryophyllales; family Portulacaceae; genus Portulaca; species Portulaca oleracea. The sequence goes on from CM055892.1 coordinate 12,389,004, forward strand.
TCTATGTATGCATACCATACTTATCAAATCAATATCCTTCTAACTTAATCAAACCTTTTGAGTATACTAACCTCATATTCGCATATATAATAAACTCTTTCAATTCACAATTTACTCCATTCCCACACAATTCACATAACAAGAATAATACTTAACATAACTAGTCTATAATCCATTCATTTCATCAATTGACCCAAAGTATTCTGTTTCACAATTCAACCCGAGCTCCCTCCTCACCTACACCATCCCAAACAGACCTCGACACTCAACGTCAACCCAAATGCCATCCAACTTCCAACTCAGTTACATAATTCAATCTGACCATTCCAGCATAATCAACAATTTCAGACATAAATTCGGTATTCAAAATCTGTAAACTAAACCTAAAACTTAATAGTTGTTAAGAGGGGACAGAGATTACCCACTTTGAATCCCAATTGAACATTTAGAGTCTCAATTTGGGGCAGAGTTGGTTGAGAGGGTATCGGAAGCACCCCCAAATGCGTTGGACTTAACCCGAATACTGCCCCGAGACATAATTCGAACCACTCCCTGCCCTTCCTCTCTCACGCGTCGGGCCACCGCTGTAACACCCCGTATTTTTTAAACTAGATTTATTATGCTAATTAAAATCTTAATCTCAATTACGATTCATTATCTATTTTAATTAGCTAAATTTCTTAATTTTTTTTCAATTAATTATATTTACTCAAGTATGAGTATTTTCAATAGTTACATTGGAGCTTGTAATTTTGAATTTTATAAGTTAGTCTATTTTACACATTTTCCATATTTTACTTCTTAATTTACAAAATAATAATAGTGTTTTATATTTTACACATTTTTTTCATATTCTATAAATTAATTGTTAATTCTAGTTGGTATAAATTAATCCTTTTATGCACATTTTCCTTATTTGTACAAAATGATATTTATAAATATATTACTTTTATTTACTTTTGCTATATTCAAAAGTAGTAATATTATTTATTTTACATATTTTTCACATTTTAGTTATTGATTTATTAGTAAATATTTCTTTTTTACTTGATTTTTGAGAAAGTGAATTCCATCACCATCCATCTCATCCTATCATATTTCTCATCTTCCTCTTCAAGCTTCAACAATGGCTTCCTTTTTCAACTTTCATGGCAAATTTAAATTGCTCCTCTTCTCTCCATTTGACAGGAAAACCTAGATTGGTGACTCATCCAAGCTATATCACCTACAAAATTTACTATAAATAATAATCCAATCAACATCAAACATCATCACCATAATTCCCATCTTCTTCTTTCTTGTTCATCACCATCATCTTCATCTTCTCAGTCAACCTCGTCCACCACCAACACCACCAGATCACCACCACTGTCATCTACCATCACCGCCCAAACCTTCACTGCCCCAGTACCACCACCCATCACCATTTCCGCCACCAAATCACACCAATATCAATCACACCCATCCCCAAAATTCATCCATATCCATCTCAATAACCATCCAAAAACAAAATCAAACACTGACACCCATAACCCAAATTCATCAATTTAAATTACACTTACCAATTGGGGGTCGAAAACTCGCCGGAAACACCTCTATCGCCGCCCAAAACACCCCGAACCATCGCCCAGAAAACCCCTCTGTCCTCTTGGGTTTCTCGGCCTGAACCACCGACGATGGCCCTGCGGTGGCCGTGCTCCTCTCCCTCGCCGGCGACCCTCTGACTTATCCGACCACCTCCTGCCGCGTAGCTCCGTCGTCCACCGTCGCATGCCCAGCCAAAACACCCCCCCTCTGCTTTCCTTTCTCTCTCTCTCTGTGGTACGTTTAAAGCAGAGGAAAAGGGAGGGCTTCTTTAGACCCAATTCAACACTTCCTCTCACTATTTCCTTCAGGCCCAAATAAATAATATTAATGGCCCATAATCTCTATTGGGGTAATTTCTAAATCTGATTTTCAAATATCAATTTTTACTAACGATTTCAATTAATTATTCCTAATACTAATATTATTACTATTTATTTATATTTTTACGAATCAGATTTTTCAAGTTAAAAGGAGGATTTATTATTCCTTTTATCCGTCAACTCAGGTATATTTCGATGACTGTAACCTTCGAAACTGTTTAAATGTAAAAACATAAGTTACTTTAATCAAAGTGAAATAATTATCGTTTTCATTATTTTTTTTAAATATTGTTTTATGACTAATACATGTGGATCGATCCATTAATTTGTTTATCTATTTTACTAAATAATTTTAGTGCGATTGTTTACTTTATGTGTTTTTCATTGTTAAACTTTATTGTCCATTGACCATTGATGCTGGTATACCGGTTAATGTGGGTTGATCGGCCCGCGCGCCAAGATTGCCGGGATTGCGAGAAATCGCAATCTCAGATCAAGTCTTTGTCCCCGGGTCATTGATGCTGGTATAGCGGTTCATGTGGGTTGATCGGCCCGCGTGCGTGCATTGTCGGGATTACAGTATACTGCAGAGTATTGAATCTCAGATCAAATCATTGTTCATTGACTTATTGATGTTCATTGTCCTTTGACTGTTTTGTTGTTCATTGTTCATTGATAATTTTTATTTATTATTTATTGATTGTCGTTTATTGTTCATTGTCATTGTCATTGCTACTTTAATTGTTTTACTTTCGTCTTTACTATTTATTTTATTGAAATATGGTAAGGTTCCACATTCAGATAATAACCTGCAACTATTTGAGCATATTCTCCTCTCCTTCATTTCAAAATGAATTTACACTGGGCCTCAATAAAACTATTTGTTTTCAAATTGTTTTTACATTACAATGTCGAATATATTGAGCTCCGTCTCATTTTTTTTCCATGTTTTCAAATGTTTTGTTTTTAGGTATCAGCGGGACATTTTGGGCAGATTCGTGGCAAGGATATCTCATATAGCATATTAGGCTGTCACATAGTTTATTAGTTTTAAGTTTCGTACTAATAGTTGGCTCACTTTTTTAATTTGATCGCCCGTTTTAATATTTTCATAGTACAGAACAATCTTTTTATTGTCCAAATTTTTCCCTTGTGAAATATATTTCTATTTTCAGTTATTTTCATAGCAAAAGCCTTGCTTTTCCTCTTGGGAAAGCGGCGTAGCGCTCTCGGCTTTTTAAATACGCTTCCGCTAAATCAAGATTAATTGGATTAAAAATTGCTAAATAACATCCCAAAAGTCAGGGCGTTACAACCGCGGCCAACGTTGCTGCCGAGGTACGCTGGTCATCACTCGATTCACCGCCACCCGGTGGACACCGCAACCACCAACATCGAGCAATCCCCTTTTTTCCTCTCTCTTTGTGTGCTGCTCGAAGAGGAACAGAGGAGGGAGAAACCACCAAACCACCCTCCATCTCCGTCCTCCCTCTGCGCCGCGTCGACAGCCGGCCACCAGGCGGTGCCGCCACCACCGCTTCGTCTCTCTCTCTCTCTCTCTCTTTCTCTCTCTTGTGCGTGTCTATTGTGTGAAAGGCCAGAAGGGGCTTGTCCCCCTTTTCTCCTTCTCTGGGCCGTGAAAAACAAAAGGAAGAGGGAGGAAATTAATCCCCTTTTCCTTATTAATTGTATTCCAATCCAAATAATAGCAATCCCTTCCTTTCTCAATCTATAACCTAATTACCAATAATATAACTAGTCAACTCTTCTAATAAAATTTTAACTTTAATAAATAAATAAATAAAACAATATTCATATAATATTGAAATACAATCATTAATCCCATAAATAAATAACTAAACCTAAATTAGACCCTTAACCACGGTAATTACTCTCAATAAAACTCTCGGATCTTACACTTGGTTTCCATGTGAAGGTTGGACAAACAACACACTTGCTTTTCTTGACAAGAAATATATACCCAATTTTCATGTCAAGGTAAGAAAATTATAGGAAACTTAATTTTATTGTAGGGTTGTTAATAGTCCGGTCCGGACCTAAAAAGGGACTGGACCGGACTGGATCGAGGACTGGACCAAATGGACCGAGGGAAGTTCGATCCAGTCCTCGGTCCAGCCCATGGACCGAAGTGAAGGATTGAGGTTACTAAAATTATAGGGTTTCTTTATGTATAGTCCAGCCCGGACTAGACCGAGGGCTGGACCGAACAAAGTTCGGTCAATCCAGTCCTGGATCGAACTTTTTTCGGTCCAGTCCTCGGTCCAGCTTAGTCCTCTAATTCGGTCCTCGGTCCATTCGGTCCAGTCCGGGACCGATGAACAGCCCTATAGTTTATTGTAAGATACTAATCAATATATTGACTAATTTCGAGATAACACTTATGGGTATCTCCTAATTTAATGTCAGTACGAGCCGTGAGTATATAGCAATTGGAAAAAGCGCCTTAATTATGAGCTTAACTAGGTTGAACTTACTAGCTTATAACAATTGGAAAAAGCAATCTCAAAGATTTGTAACCAAAAGCGGTAAGTGTTATCATTGAATAAGTTTCTTCAACTTAAGTTGAGTCAAAAGCTTAAAATATATTTTTCTTCCAATGAAATATTTTCTAAACAAACTTGATAATATCTAATGAATTGTTGGGATAAATTCATTAATAAGAGGTATCATATTGTGAAAGTAAAGAAAAATGATATGGTATATAAATCAATTAAGTTACTATTTTTGCCGCAGTTTGATTTTAAGATACAACTTCAACTTATTATCATAAATTTTAATTAAGGTATACTCCCGTTTTAGATCTCCCAACCACCAGTTTGAACGTGGTAGCTTCTAACAAAATAAACAAATGGTCCAAGCAAAAAACTAATAATACCCCATGTATTCTTTAAGTCAAACACTAAAACCTCCTCATTATAAATTTTACCACTCCCACATGCACATACACTGTACATACACGAAATAAACGCACACACAGGAGAAAACACACACAAACACGCAGGCGAAAATCCATCTAGAAAAACAGTGAGAAAAATCAACTAGAAAAACAGTGAGAAAAATCAATTAAACACAATTAAACACTATTGCTAGCTTTTCAACCAATTCAACCTTTGAATAACTTGAAAAGGGGGGAAAAAAAAAAGACGACACACACCCCATAAACAAATTGATTGTCTAAGTAACAATCTCAAAGTTTTGTCCGATCCGAATGCTCGATTCGTCTAATCCAGTAAAGAATTTGGTTTTGTCTGAACTCGATTTTGTCTGCAACTGATTTTGCGATTGACCAAATTTTCGGACACAATATTTTTTTTGTTTCTAGTGTCCGAACCTGATTTTAACATGAATTTAGTTTCCTCTGAATTATCTAACACGAAAAAACTGAGTCCGGACATCAATTTCTTGGTCAAATTTTGACAATGATCTAATTTACCTGAACCTGAACTTTTGCCCACGCTAAGTCCAGACAACAAACTAATAAGGGTTATCGGAAAAAAATTAATCCATAATTTGGAGATATTGGAAAAAAATAATCCGAACTTATAACCTTGTCATGGATGAATTGAACTTTAAACCCTATTATTTTTTAACATCCACTACCTAGTTAAACTCATCGGAAAAGTGCCCCGGCGGTGGCGATATTACACGTGGAATTATTTGCTGCTCAAAAAAAAAGTTAAAACTATGCTCCGCGTGTAATGTCGTCATTACCAAATCACTTTTCTGACGAGTTTAACTAGTTGGTGAATACTAAAAATAATAATAGTTAAAGTTCAGTTCATCAATTATAAAGTTGTAAGTTCAGATTATTTTTTCCAATTCTCCAACTGATAATACCCATGCATTGTTTCAGTCGAACACTAAGGCCATGTTCTTTTGTGTGGTTAAAAATGATGCGGTATAGCGAAATTGGGAAAATGCGGTGAGCTGTGGAATGATACAGTGAAATTTGTGGAAAATTTGATTGATATGGTAGGTAATGAGATAGAATGTGAAAAGTAAAATGAGAGAAAAATGAAAAGATATATTGGTAATGATTATAATAAGATGTGATATAGTGTGGAAGAATATTGATTAATATGTTGAATTGTGACACCGCACTGCACTGTACAAAAGAACACAGCCTTAGAAAAAAAAAAGTCTAAAATAAAACTGGCAAAATTTTGTTCGACCCAAAATACTCGAATTGTCCAACCCTGAAAAAATTGGGTCTGAACATAGATTTTTCGTCCAAATTTTGATATTTGAATGAATATTCGGACACAAAATTTCCTTTTTTCTATTGTCTGAACCTGATTTTAGATTCGTCCGAATTGTCGACCCGGTCTGACCCGATATAAAATCAGGTCCGGACATAAATTTCTCGTCCGAGTTTTAACATTGTCCGAATTGATCTGACTCAAATTTACCCAGACCAAAATATTTGCGCACTAGTCCAAAACCTCCTCATCATATAAATCATCACCCACCCACACACCCCAAATAAACACACACACACAAGAGAAAACACATCCATAAAAACAGAGAGAATTAAGAATCAATCAAGAACACAATGAAGGAGGAAGGGAAAAAACATTATGTGCTAGTACACGGTGCATGCCACGGAGCGTCGACCTGGTTCAAGCTCAAGCCCCTCCTCCAGAAATCCGGCCACCGTGTCACCGTCCTCGACCTGGCGGCCACCGAAATCCATCCCGCCGACATCAGCCAGCTCCGGACTCTCCAAGACTATTCCTAGCTGATGAGAGGGTGATTCTTGTCGGACACAGCCTGGGAGGGGTCAATCTGACGGTGATGATCGAGATGTTTCCCGACAAAATAGAAGCGGCAGTTTTTCTGGCAGCGTTTGCGCCGGATGCTTATCATCACCCAACGTTTATTTTTGATGAGGTATGTATGTATGTGTCATTATATGCTGGCGGATCCAGACATTCAACATAGGGGTGTCCAATATATTTGTTATTACATAATTGTTTTTGAAAAGTAAAATAATAAAATTTAAATAAATAACAATAAAATTAAAAATAAATATTAAATATTAAATAACATATTCACAAGCTTAACAAAATTTCACATTATCATATAAGTGAATATGCTCACCAAATAAATTGAAATTTCACATTAACTAGATATTTATATCTTAAACTTATACTATTACCCAATTACCCAATTCATTGACTATTTGGCTTACACTTTTTGTTTATAAAAATAATAATTTGGTACTCGCTCTGTCCGAATTAATTTGTCCAGTTACTTTTTCACGGTCTTCAATGCAACACTTTGACTGCTAATATTTCACGTTTAATCTTGGCCACTAATAATATTGTATTAAGGTAAAAATTTTGACCTAATTAGTCAAATCTGGACAATTTATTTGGGACGGAGGGAGTAATATTTTAGGATTTTTGGGTTGCTGCTAAATTGGATACCCCTATTATGTTTTTTGGGACTTTTTTTACAGTTCCACTTGCTCCAATTAAAAAAATTTCTTTCGAATAATATTAGAGAATCACAAAATTTTCTTTGGTTAACGGTGTCCGTGGACACCCCTAGCTTACCCATGTATCCGCCTATGGATGTAGGATACTATTATGATGAGTATGACGGTTCACGTTGACATCGCCAGATAGAGAGAGCACCAAACCAAACCGCTAGGTGCCCTTCCCCTAGGCCATACAATGATGACCCTTATGACGTGACTCGAAAAGTCAAGGATGTGCCTGAATTTGATGGTCGACATGATCCTAATGTGTTCACTGATTAGATAAATCACCTAGAGAATTATTTTGAATTTTATGGCATGCATGATATTGCTAGAATTCGCTTCACTAAGATGAAACTAGTCGAGTATGCCATGAAATATTGACAAAGTGTGCAGAGAGAGATTAACCATTTGAATGAACCCCCATCACTTTGTCGGAAGAGATGAAAGGTAAGTTGAGAGCAAAGTATCTGCCAACTTTCCATAAACAACAAATGATGAGTGAATGGTTAAACTTGAGACAAACCACTAGTATGTCAGATTACTATTCTCAATTTGAGGAGATGCAACTTAGGTGCGCCACTAGGGAAGAACCTTGGGTTACTGTTACTAGGTTCATCAATGGCCTTAATGATAACCTTAAAGGCGATGTGAGTCTCCACCAACCTGACTCTTTAATATAGGCTTACCAAAAGGCTTTAGAAGTTGAGAAGTACAAGAAGCCTTCCTACTCTCGTAGGTGGACAGCCCAAGCCGGGGAGTCTCGACCGTCTAAGACAGTCATGTTTCTAGAGTCATCCTATCTTGTAGGTTCTAGCTAAACCACTCAATTTTCTAAGCAAACTACCTAACCCCATCCATCAGCTGCCTTAGCTAAGGCTAGTTCTTCAAACTCCACTTATGCTCACTGTACCTCAATATCATCCATAGTATGTCATAAGTGTCGTGAGAGAGGACATCTTGTTTCTCGATGCCCTAATTGCACTCTTACCTTAGGAATAGACCCTACTGAAGAGGATCAGGCTACAGATGAAACTGTTTATCCTGTTGATGGAGATACGACTACGGAAAGTGAGGGAGAAGATGGGGGTCACTTAGCTGTCATGAGATGTATCCTTTCTACAACTCAAACTGACTCTTGGAAATGAATTGTTATATTTGAAACTAAGATGCAATGTGTTGGTAAGATTTTTCCCATAGTCATTGATAATGGGAGCTTTATGAATGTAATTCGAAATCAGATGTGAGACTTCTATACCTTAAGAGCATACCCTACTCCACTCGTATTAAAGTTGCTTGGGTTGACAAAAAGTCTTTGACAATTACTAAAAAAATGTGAAGTCCCTCTCCAATAAGGTGCATATTCTAATACTGATTGGTGTAATGTCTTGCCTATAGATGTTGTCCACATACTTTAGGTCTCCCTTAGATATATGACAAAAATGCTACTAATTTGGTTAGGAAAACACCTATGTGTTTGTACATAAGGGCAAGAAGATTAAGTTGGCCTCATCTCGCCTTGCTGACACTAGTAAGCCTAAGATCCATAAATGTAAACCACCATCACCCCTCCCCCCCCCCCCGACCAACCAAATCGAGTGAAATTTCTAACTGCCCAAGAATGTGAAACTGAGGGTCAAAGTTCTGATATGTTGCTTGCTGTAACGGCCAGAGCGACACTTGTGTTTCCTTTAGCCACTAGTCCTGAGATGTCTGCTGATTTGAGTAAACTTCTTAGAGCCTGTTTGGATAGAAAAGTGAGATGGATTGAGTATGGAATTAGAATCCTAGGGGGTTGGGTATGGAATAAAAACTGAAAGTGTTTGGTGAGCACTGGAATAGAGTCAAAGTTGTTATTGTTCCGATTATCATTATCATTATCATTAGGTTTAGGATTATTATTATTATTATTATTATTATTATTATTATTATTTAATAATTAATGAATATCAATAATTAGTTATATTATTAATTAATGTTAATTATTTACTTTTTAATAATTATAAATTATGAATCATTAATTGTTAATAATAATTTTTATTTATGATTTATTATTTATTATTTATTTTTCATTAATTAAAATTATTATCAATTATTAATAATTAATTAAAATAATTATTAATCAATAAATATTTAATTATTATTAATAATTTTACTATTATTAATTAATATTAATCATAATTTATTTAATATTACTTTTTATATGTTATATATTATTTATTATATTTTTTTATTAAGTAACTATAGTAATTAATATTTAATTATTAATTATTAATTACTAATATTAATTATTAATATTTAAATTTATTATTAATTATTATTATTATTAATTATTAAATATTAAATATTTCTATTATTAAGTATTAATAATATTAATTATTATTTTAATTATTGATTTTTAATATTTTTTTTAATGAATAATTTTATTTTTTATTAATAATTAGTTATTAAATTATTAATTATTATCAATTATTATTGATTAATTGTAACAATTAATAAATAATTATTAATATTTACATTTATTATTATTATTATTATTATTATGTATTATTATTATTATTATGTATTATTATTATTATTATTATTATTATTATTATTATTATTTCGGAAGAAAAGGGATAGCATTCCACCCACATTTGGGAGGTTTCTAATCCCTCTATTTGGGAGGGATCAAATAGCAAATCATCAGGGATTGCAATTCCATTCCAAAAAGTGTTCTCCAAACAGTAAAAATATAAATTAGAACTCATTCCTGACCTATTCTAATCATTTTATACTCACCAAACAGGCCCTTAGTGAGTTTCATAATGTTTCCCCTGATGATTTGCCTGTTGACTTACCCCCTTTACGCGACATCCAACATGCTATAGATTTGGTCCTAGGATCCTCTTTGCCTAACTTACCCCACTATGGGATGAATCATAGTGAACGTGAGGAGTTAAATAGACAAGTCTTGAGTTTGTTACTAAAGGGTTTCATTCAAAGCCCGTGTGTTGTTCCTAACCTTTTAACCCCTAAGAAAGATGGTTGGTGGAGAATGTGCATTGATAGTAGTGCTATTAATAAGATCATGGTGAAATATAGGTTTCATATACCTCAACTTGATGATATGTTGGACCAAATATCAGGCTCTAAGTGGTTCTCAAAAATTGACCTGAGAGCAAGATACCATCAACTGAGAATTTGCCTTGGAGATGAATGGAAAACTACTTTTAAGAATCCTTATGGGTTGTTCAAATGGTTAGTTATGCCCTTTGGTTTGACCAACTGTAGGGCCCGCGGCCCGGAGGGCACGGTCCCTCGCGGAGCGTCGAGTCGACGTAGGGTTGCTTATTATTCCTAGGACGCAAACTTAATCATTTTAGCGCAAATTAAAAAAAATTATCTTCATTTCATGTAATTTTAATCTGATTTAACCAAATTTTTCTTTAGACAACTTTCAGTAATATTGAGGGATTTTCACAAACCAAGACTGAAATCCAACCGGGCTTCCCAAACATGAATCCTCGCAGATCTTCTGTTCTGATCATTTTAAAATGGGCCTCGAATCATGACCAATTAGTTAGAGTTTGGATCAGAGGTCAAACCTGACCCACGCGGATCCCAGGCCCATGAGACCACTGATCCGCGAGAATCAGAGCCTCATGGGTATGGGATCCGTGAGGATCACAAAGCCCTTGGGCTGGGTGTCCTTTAATTTGGACCAAGTTCGAACGAAATGGTTTCCCCCCATACTTTACCTAAAGAAAAAAACGTTAAACCAAACAAAAACATGCACAAAATGAAGCGGAGTCGCCAGTTAGTTTAAAAAACTAACAAAATAAATTAAAATAAACTCCATAAGCTTCGATCGAACCAAAGTCGGGATCGGGGGTAAAGGTACAAATGTAAAGGGGGTGCCTTTACATTGCCCGCCAAGGCAGCCTTTACAAGGTCGGGTCTCTTTTTAAAGGAAAAAGCAAAAAGAAAACACAAAACGAAGTTGTCACATTTTTGAAATTAATGCACGCAAAGCGTTCTCGAATTAAACAAGCATCTAAAGGAAGCAAAAAAAATAAAGGTTACAGCGGGCGGGTAAGAGAACTACATGGTTACAAATTTGATAAAACCCAGAAAAACAGAAGAAAAGAGAAAAAAAAAGTGATTACCAACCCCCAAAGATCCGCGAGAATTAAGCAGAAATAAAGTTCCAAATGGTTGTCCGGCCTCTCCCAAAATCCGCGAGAATTTCTGCTCAATCCGACCCTTTCACCGTCGTTGCCAACGCTGCATTCAGACGCCAACAATAGTTTTCCCTTTTCAAAAGATCCGCGAGGATCATATTTAAATCAGGATGAGTATTGTTCTAGTTTTTCACTGTTGACTACGCCTAGAAATGCACCTATACGAGAGCCTCCAACCCCCTGAAAAATCCGCCTGGACCTCCATTTTATAGGCAATATGTATGGGAGTTATCTGCAGCAATTACCTCCCCCTCTCCCCCAAGAAATCCGCGAGGATTTGCCTAGTGGAAAGAGTGGGAATGACAGTTCTTGACCGAGCAAAAAAGCTGTCAGCTGTTTGAGAAAAAACGCACGAGTTTTCCTCTGGAGTTAAAAGTGAGATCCGCAAGAATTTGTTTTCCCGGGCCAAAAGTAAGAAATCCGCGAGGAGTTCTCCGGACTAGCCTGCAAAATCTGCGCAGTCTTCCTGGGCTAGCCTGGCAAATCCGCCAGGATTTTTCCTAGGTTGGCTTGACAAATCCGCGAGGATTTTCCTAGACTAGCCTGACAAATCCGCGAGGATTTTTCCTGGGTTGGCTTGTGAAATCCGCCAGGATTTTCTTGAGCTGGTCTGGGAAATCCACCAGGAGCTTTTTCGAGGCCATTGAAAATTGTTCTGAATTGAAACAACTTTTCTTGTCTCTACAGTTAGCCCCCACTTTGATTGAGTATGAGTAAGACGAAAGTCAAAATATACCTTCAAGCTGTTGGAGCTAATCCAGAGAATTTTCGGGGGTAGCTCGAAGAGTTGAAAATTGGTCAGAGGTAGTCCGATTGAGATGAATATTGGTCGGAGGTAGTCCGATCTATATGCTGGATGTAGTCCAGACGTTGATCAATTTCTCGGGGGTAGCCCGAACACTTGGATGAAATCCGGAGGTAGTCCGCTTGAAATTGCTGGAGGTAGTCCAGGCTTTGATGAATTTCTCGGGGTTAGCCCAAATAGTTGGATGAGAATCGGAGGTAATCCGATGCTAACTTGGTTGTTGGAAGCTATCCAGGCTTGATTATTCATGGGTAGCTTGAATATTGAAAATTGACCGGAGGTAGTCCGACGCTGACAAGATTGTTGGAGGTTGTCCAGGCTTGATGTAATTATTTACCTGAAAGTAAATAGAAATAAAAAGTAAATGAAAACACTAATAATAATAAAAATAAATCATAAAAAAATAAAAAAGTAAAAATAGAAAGAAAAAAAATGAAATGAAATGAAATTGAAAATAGATAGTACTAGAAGAAGTAGTAATAATGACTTCCCTTCAATGTGTTTGTACCATCTCCCATCTCTTGAGCAGCCACAAGTCCACGTGCATCCAGAGATCTTCAACCTGGATTTTTTCTCACTTTGCAATTACTGTCCACACTGTTGAGTGAGTTGTGCCTATTTTCCACACAAAATCCGAGAGAGTAAACTTCAGTAGGCACTGAGTAAGCTCCATTCTAGATCCGCGTGGAGCTCCGTTTTTGACATTTTGTACCAAATCCGCGAGGATCCACTGTGTTGAGCAGCTGACTAAGTTTCTCTTAACTTGACATTTTGAACCTTCAAGAAGCCATGGCTGACTTGCTTGAGCTTTTTATTCACTTCAGATTTTGAATCTCTCAGAAACTACTGTTGAGCTGCGCTTGAAACGCCACTTTGAACCTTTGAAGCACCAAATATCCCCGAGGATCCCAACTGCTGAAAATCTCTTTTTTTTTTTTGAAAACTCTGACAAATTTGCAAGGAGCCAATAGCAGCCATTTTCGTTCTTCTTCCACTTCAAGCTATTTTTGTTCTTGCTACTGAGAAATCCACGAGGAGCACACTCAAATTTTGCCTGGGTTCTTCACAAATCCGCGATAATCTAGGCCGAATTGCAGCCGGATATGTTTTTCATACAGTTAAATTTTGAGTCTTTGCTTGTTAAACTCAAATTTTCGAAAACTTGGCAGATTTTTCAGACAAATCCGCGAGGTGCTCAGATCAGATCCACGTGATGCTTGCGATTTGCAAACTTCGTGAAGGCCACCGAATCGCGCGATAAGTTCTTCATCTGCATTTTGGTAGAGCAGATCTGAAAATCCATGAGGAGTTGTACCGTTGCTGAGCTGCTGAGTAATCTCCATTTGATGACTGAATAAGCTCCGTTTTTTTTTTTCAAAACTTGGAAGATCCGCGATAATCTCCATTTGTTGAGCTTGCTGTATTTTTGGTCCAGTTCTTTAATCTCATAAACAAGTCCGCAAGATTCTACTGGAGTAAATCCGCGAGAATTTGTAATCTTTTCCTTTAGTGAGACTGGAACTACGCGGATCTTCGGGGTTTCATAGACCAAATTTCACTTGTATGGTGCAAGACTAGCTAGCATATTCATCATGTCAGAATTTCTTATTAAAATGCCATAAGTGTAGTGACGAAGATCCACTTAGATTTTAATAATTCCCGTGCATGTGGACTAAATTTCACTTGAATAATGTCAAATCGTACAATCTTCAGTCAAAGCATTATGTGTGTGGGAACCACGATCCGCGGGATCTAAATGGTACCTGTGCACATGTCCTGCATTCTGCTTAAACTAAGTGAATTTAAGAACTACTCGTGGACTACATTTTATTCCCGAACTTTATGGGAAACATTTTATTCACTTAGTCTACAAAAATGTCCGAAACGGTCTGGGTAGGAAGTGAGATCCGCGAGGATCCACTTGGACTGCCCTGTATTTCTGAGAAATTAAAAAAATGTTCAAAATGTTATCTGGGTTGAATTTGGGATCCGCGAGGAGCCCTTCAACTTGGACTGTATGCTTGAGCCTAAATAATTAAATGTAGACCCGGAAGCGGTATTTGATGGTTCTAGATCCGCGAGGACCCAAATGAGTCGGGCATATTTTCTTGCTATTTAAATCGAGTCTGGTTCATCATTCCTCCTCATGCAGATTGGACCTACTTCTATGGCATGCATGCTGATTTGTTGGCCATGGGTTCATGCTATGGGTCCTCGAGTTTGGAAGCGACTGATCTAATCTCTATTAACGAGCACTGAGTGCGTGTATAATGCTTAGACTGTTCATTTATCTTTTATGATGCAATAGATGGACTCTATTTCTCTAGTAATGCATGATGTTAATGCGCTCTATGCGAACTGCCTTTTTAATTTATGAGGATGCAAGACACATGTAATAACCCATCCCAAAATCATGTTTAATTATCTATTAATCACAGTAATTATTCAAATCGCGTTATAAATTTTTCGCATTTACCTTTATTTATCTATTTATTTATTTATTGATATCGGTGTCAAGTCTCGTGCAGGAGATGGCTAAGGTGCCGAACTATCGGCTTAAAAGTTTACTTTACGCATTATTTCAATGAGTTAAAGTATTTCAGGTTATATGTTTTACGTTATAAATTTATTTACCGAGAAACGGTTAATATTTATCCGCCCCGATTTCTATATATATTTTACCGTTCCAATTTTAATTTATTTAATTTCATTCCCTTTATATTGTTTCAAGTGGTAATTTTACTCATTTTATCCTATTTTAATCCAAATCCTAATTTATTTTACCCAAAGTGTTACCGATTAATTTTCTTGAGTACAAATTAATTATTTTTAGTCTAGTACATTTACAATAACTTTATTTTAATTAAAGTTTCAGGTTTTAATTAGGCTCTAATTGTCCTAAGTTAATTATATTAGTGGAAGTATATAATAGTTGTTTTAGTAAGGGTCATAGTTATTTCTTTTTCAAACACCAACACTCTCAATCACTCTCAAAGCTTCACCTCTCTCCTTCCCCCTCCAATCTGCCGTGAATCAGCACCACCACCAGCCGCCACTTTTTCCGGCTAGCCGGCGCCGGAAACCGCCAGCCACTGGTGGTCGCCGCCCTCTTCTTCCTCCCTCTTGTGTTTTCATCCAATTTCAACTCCAAGGGTAATCTCTCAAACCCCAATTTCAATTTCTATAAACCCTAATCTGAAAATACATGTTATATATATGTTTCTTTTATAAATTCTATCTCTTTTACTCCCTAAATTCATGAATTCAAGTGTATAATTGGATTGGTTAAGTTAGGGTTTGAGTTTGGAGTATGTGCATGTGTATTTGGATGAGTTCTTGAGGTTTTCTTGTTAAATTCTTGATGGATGTTGTTATAATCTTGATGCATGTGAGTGTTAAGGGCTGGTTATATATGCTAAGTTTATTATTTTAGTGTTATCATGTTTAATTTGGGTGAATTAGTGAGTTTTTGGTGAAAGAGTTCAAGAACAAGTCTTTTATGTTGAGTTTGTGTTTAATCCATGGTTGCATGTGGGATTTAAGCTCTTTGATGAGTTAACTTTCAAGGTTTAATTCTGGAAATATAGTGGATTATAGCCAAAGTGAAGTTTGGTTGAGAATTATTATGGATTAAGGGCTAAATGTACCATTAGAGCTGAAATTAAGAACAAATTAGGCTCTGTTTCAATTCTGGAAATTTACAGCAGTATAAAAGTGGGATTTTTGCCCAGATTTCTACTCCATTTGATAGCTTAAGGTGTTAGCAAACCATAGGCTTTGGAATTTCTAATTTCCGACATGTATAGCCCGAGTTATGACCGAAACCGTGAAGGTACAATTTTATATACGAATTTCTGAGTCAGTGTTTTGAGGGCTGTTTTTCGTCCCTTTGGAGACCTTTTTGGTTTTTATGGTAAACATGAAAGTTTTAGGCCTCTTTGCAAGCTTTCCGGAAATGTATGGTTTGTAGTTATACGATGTCGGGAGTGTGAGATATGAGCCCGGGAAGAAGGGCTGTCTACTTGAAGTTTCTGCCCAGTTTACCCATATTAAAATTCCATCTTTAAGGTCCTAAACCAAGTCAATAGGGGACTTTAAGCATTGATAAGTTATGGTTATATGTTATAATCTTAGGTTAAAGTCTTAAGGGGAGAAAGTATGGTTTTGGAGGCCTAAGTATGTCCTAAGGTCTTTTAGCCAAGAGTAGTGATTTTTAAACACAAGTTATACATATCTCCCAATGAGTGTTAGCTAAGAGTTCAATATCCTTGGGTTGATCAAGGTTTTATCTAGCTAGTGACTTCCAAGTTCTAAATAACTCTCAAGTTAAGTTCCTCTAAGTTCTCAACTCAAAGTTTATTCCTCAAACTCCTTTATTCATTCTTCTTCCATCAATCGTGTCATCGACTTCGTTTTTCTCTAAATAAGTCTAGAAGAACCCTTTTAATCTCATTTTTACCTTCAATCTTTGGTTCTTATACTTCATTAATCTAAGCTATCTTTCCAAGGTTCAAGTGCCCTTCTTTGATTTCACCTTTCTACATCAATTTCTCTATGTAATTTCATTCCGGAATTTCTAATTTATTCTACTCTAGCTTCTGTCCGGGCCCATTTTGGAGCCCTTCCACTCGTTTTTAGCCTCTAGTTCTGTTGACAAAGTTGTAGATTATGATTTTCCCTATTCCGAGATGTACTCGTTTGCCTCATTCCGTTTTTCCTAACTCAAGTTATGCTATAAACTTTATTTTTATATAACCTGAAATTTTCTTCCTAAGCTATTTCATTTATATTTTACTAATTTTCTAAACTTGTAAATCTAATTTAGAACCTTATTCGGTTCTTCATTTTTACTTATTCTTATCTTAGTTGACAAGTTTCAAAAGCCATCTCCAAGCCGAGCTGCGCCGCCAAGGTCTCTAGCGTCTCAAGGTACGCGAATTGTCCAGCTTACGATCTAAATTATAGTCGTAATTTATTCAATTCATACCATGTCAAGTTTTATGGTTTACAATGATTTTATGTTTAACAGTGGACCCGCATTCTATGCTTAATCTTACGTTCATGTTTTAGCACTCCTGATCAGAGTGCCTTGACCTGGCCAGTGTCGACTGCTTGACAGTCACCCATTCCAAGTTTAGATCAACTTAGGCATACGCGTGTGTAAGGTGCTTGCACCGATCGTAAGGGTTCCACCTAATTTCTATCTTCATTGATTTATGTTATGCATATGTTTATGTTCTTGTTATTCAAGTCCCATTTTAATCTCCTTCCCTTGTTTTCAAAATGAATTTAAATGCCGGCACCAAAACCGTTTTCGAACAGTTTACGTGCTGGAGGTTTGCGTATTGAGTGTTTCCCCACTCACCTTTTTGCAATGTTTTAATGTTTTTTTTTAGGAGGTTCGAGCTCCCAGGGCAAGGACGAGTCGGTTGCAAAGTAATTCAAGGTTCTTGAGGTAGTTTTCTAAGGAATTCATCGGTCAGCAAGGGCGAGCTGGAATTTTGGAAGTTGTTCTAGTTTTTAAGTCATGTTTAAGTTATGTACTTTTTCCAGGGGTTGTATAAGTTTTTTTTATGAAGGTTCTCAAGTTAGTAAGTTATCTTGTGGTTTTGGAAGTATCTTTTGTGTGTTGTTGCCTTGTCTCTTTTGGGAGACGGCGGTAATGCCTCGACCTAAGGTGTTCCGCTGCGCTAATCGCAGGTTTGGGTTTCTAAGTGTAGTCTTAACCTTGTGATTAAGGTTGGGGTGTTACAGTTGTGGTATCAGAGCAATGGTTTGCTTAAGTATTTGGAGATTATAGAATTGTTTTTAAGTCATCGATCCTAATCTAGGGAGAAAGATAGGCATGTGAGTACAAGCCTCTTTATGATAGGTATAAGTATGACAAGTGGTATGTTGGGAATTGTTGATGAGCATGAAGCTCTAAATATTGGTTTGGTATGTATATTGTTCTTCTTTGCAGGTTTCCAAGATTATGTAAAATTGGGAACAGCTCTAATTATAGGGGAAGTGCTTCCGAATTTCCTCTAGGGTTATAAGAAGGTTTTTAGTTAAAATCTTTAAGGAGAGGATCTAGGTGAATTGAGTTAAGCCTAGTAATTTATGCAATTGAAGTTAGTAAGTATAATGGAAAATTGTGAAGTTTGTCAAAGCACCTCCTTGGAAGTTCTTGAAAGTTAACGAGAAGTTTAAAAACCGAGTCCCAAGTGGGATTAGTATGTGATGAAATAAGTTTTAAACGTTAGTATGGATTAAAAGTTTTCAAGAAAGCCCGAAAAAGGGAATAAATTATGAGGTCTAGAATTGTTAAATCGCTCATAAGAGGTTAGCTTGGTTGAGTCTCGAACCTCGTCACAAAGTTGTTTCTTTTATTGCAAATAGCTTGTTCATTTTGGCCGTGATAAGTTTTTAAAATTTTGCATTGTACTTTGTGTATGGTATAGATGGACAACGACGGTAACCCCCTCCCAAATCCGTTCGCGATGTTCATGGACCCCTCCACCAACGTTCAAGCCCATCTTAAGGCTTTACAAGATGTCCTCGACGCACATTGCGCTGCAAATCCCAAATCCGAATATCATGACGACATTTGCCGAGCCCGATGCCTTCTAGCGACTCTTCCCCACGAGAGCCCGTGGGATGACATCCGGGACAGGTACCGTCAACTGCTTATACGTGGAGAACCCGGACGCCACGCATGGTGCCTCAACTATGTGGGGGCTTGGAATCAGATCACGATGGAGGTAATGATCACATAAGCTGCACAATCTTTAGGTCTTCAAGTCAGTAAGTTAGGACCCCATCTTCATGAGGTGCTAGGATTACCGGCACCTGCCAACGCGGGAAAAGCGCCGGCTCACGTGTTCGCACCCCCGGCAGAGGAAATCCATCTACACTTCTCACCGTACCTCACAGGACGTCCGATTGTTCCGAACCTATCGTCTCATGGGGAGACTACGCCTATCGCCCGAATAGCCGGAAAAGAAGAAGAAGATCCTAGCATGGATCTAGACCAAGACGAGGTGCGCCCCGAGCCAAAACAAATCAACGAGTGCGAGGCAGGGACGTCTACACCTGTCGCCCCGGTGGAGAACGACTTTGATTGGACCGCTTTGGGGCCCAGGATTCGGTACACCAAACGCAAGAGCGTTGGTCCTCTACGACTTCGACGCGTGGAAGAGGATAGGGATCAAGAACAAGAAGGGTCTAACTCTCATGTTTAGCAGTAGTCGTCGGTATTTGACTTTTGTGCAGGTTTAGCAAGGGGTTGACCATAAGTGTAGGTTAGATGACTACAAGTACATCTCGAGTGACTAGGTTTTTGCTTTTGGGTCACCAATGTAATTAGCCAGACTATGCTTATTTTTGTAACCTCCCTTATGATTATTTTGTGGAAGGGAGTGTGGGTTTGTAATTTGGAGAACATGATGTTTTGGTTTTTTCATGCATTGGGATTAAAAATGGATGGATGTTATGAAAATTGTGGATTTATAATTATATGTATTGTGGATTCTGCAACTTACAATATATTGGGATTGTGAAAATTCTTTTGAGATTTTAATTATGTATAAATATATGTATGTGAATGATACCTAAGACTTGACCAAGGAATCAAGGTTCTATGCGGGAGCATTTGACTAAAATCTGAGTTTTACGAAAAATGGGCTACAAAATGAGGGAATAATGTTAAGCTATGTGGGTAATAATATATTTTGTTGTAATATTGTAGTATGTCGCAAAATTCAAGAAGCACGCCATCACAAGAAGAACCTGGAAATGGGACATCCGAGGGAAATCTACTAGAATTACAAGGACCTCAGCTTAACCCGGGGATGGTTAATCCTTCTGAGTCTTCTTTAGGATCTGTTCCTTTTGATCCACCTCAATACCCTGACCCCTTTGGGATGCTAGTGCAAGAATTGTTTAGGCGTATACCCCTTCCATCTACGGGTCAAGTAAGTCAGTCAAAAGAGGGAAATTTCGCAGATAGAGTAGCCCGAAGGAACTCAACCTTTTACGAAGGGGGCTACGACCCCGTAGTGCGAGAGGATTGGATTCGTGAAATAGAGAAAATTTTTGAAGTGGTCGAGGTACCAGAAGATAAGAAATTGGCCATAGGCACCTACTATTTGAAGGGAGAAGCGGATATTTGGTGGAGAACCATCAAGGACAAATATCAAGGGACTGCAAAGTCTTGGGATGACTTAGGTGATTTACGAGCTCAGTTTTACCCTACCTCCCTTCGGCGCCAGAAAGAGAAGGAGTTTTTAGAGTGGAGTATGCTCAACAAAGATATTTCAGTTGTACAATACACCGCCAAGTTTAATGAGCTGTCTCGTTTCGCCCCAGAGTATGTTGCATCGGAGAGGCTGAAGTTAACCCGATATGAGGGAGGCCTAGCGCCGTATATCCGTAGTCAGTTATCATCCCATGACTTCCGAACAATGCAAGAAATGTATGAGAGGGCTGCAGAGGTAGAGCGAGTAAAGAAGGAGCTAAAAGCTCTAAACCCCGGAAACCAGGGAACTACCAAAAGGAAGTGGAACGACAAAGGGATGACAAGTACCCCAAATGTGGGGGATAGTCCAGTCAAGAGGCCAGTACCTTCAGCCCCAAGGAATCAAGCAACTCCTGTCGATGTCAAGGAACCCTGCAGGAAATGTGGCAGGACCAACCACACTACCTCCCAATGTCGGGTAGGTACGGGGAATTGTTTATGGTGTGGAGCCCCGGATCATAAAGCTGCAGAATGCCCAAGGAGAGCCCGAAGACCAGAACCAGGCACTACGCCCGTCAAAGACCGCCAATGAAGGCACCGCAACAAGGCTCAGTGGGTCAAGCATACGTCATGAGCAGGCAGGAGGCAGCAAAATCTGGTATAGTTGTTACTGGCACAGTTTATATATATATGCAACCTTTGACTGCTTTATTTGATTCTGGAGCGACGCACTCTTTTATTTCAACCAAGGTTGCCTCAAAGCTAAAGTTCCAAAATTTAGGCAGAAAAGTAAATTATTCTATCAGTTTACCTAATGGTCAAACCATGCCTTGCACGACTAGTTTTGTGGATGTCCCACTCATGTTAAAATCAGAGATATTTCCCGCTAACCTCATCCAGTTAGACCTAAAAGAGTTTGATATCTTTCTGGGTATGGATTGGTTGATTTCGACGCAAGCCCAAATCAAGTGTGATAAGGGGATAGTCATTCTTAAGAACGCCTCAGGCACAGAAGTCCACTTCGTTGGGGACTTAGGAGCTAACCCGTGCCCCATCATAACTTATGTAAAGGCTCGAAGGATGCTTAATCATGGGTGCGAGGGTTATCTATGTTTGGTAAGTGAAGATTCGAAGACTCCGCTCAAGATAGAGGAAATCCCCGTGGTGTGTGATTTTCTAGATGTCTTCCCAGAAGAAATCATGGAGTTACCCCCGAGGAGGGAAATTGATTTTGAGATTGAGCTAATTCCGGGAACAAGACCTTCTACAGTTAGTGAAGTGCGAAGTTTCTTAGGCATGGCAGGATATTATAGGAGATTCGTACCGAATTTCTCTAAGTTAGCTCTACCATTGACCAACCTTCTCAAGAGAATCATGGATAGTCTTGTCATAAAAGGGATGCCGGGATTCCTAATTCAAGATGATGGAACCTTAAGATTTCAGAATAGGTTGTGTGTGCCTAACAGAGGAGATTTAAGGCTGAAGCTTATGGAAGAAAGCCACAACTCATTATATTCGGTGCACCCTGGAGGTACCAAAATGTATAGGGATTTAAAGGAAAATTAAGCCCACGTTTTATTGGGCCATATCCGGTGATAGAAAAGATCAACCCGGTGGCATACCGAATAGAATTACCTTCTAGTTTAGGAAGGATCCACGACGTTTTTCACGTGTCGCAGCTCCGAAAGTATGTGCCGGACCCGAAGCATGTTCTAGTTGAAGAGCCGTCGCTTTTGGCCGAAGATCTAACCTTCGAGCAGCAACCGATTCGAATTTTGGATCGACGAATCAAGCAGCTACGCACGAAAGAAGTCCCATTAGTCAAAGTGCTGTGAGCAAATCAAGATACCTCGGAGGCCACTTGGGAAACCGAGGAGAGCATGAAAGAACGATACCCTCATCTCTTTTGAGGTAACCAATCACGTTTTTAATCACCATCAAGTTTCGGGGACGAAACTTCTTTTTAGGGGGGGGAGGATGTAATAACCCATCCCAAAATCATGTTTAATTATCTATTAATCACAGTAATTATTCAAATCACGTTATAAATTTTTCGCGTTTACCTTTATTTATCTATTTATTTATTTATTGATATCGGTGTCAAGTCTCGTGCAGGAGATGGCTAAGGTGCCGAACTATCGGCTTAAAAGTTTACTTTACGCATTATTTCAATGAGTTAAAGTATTTCAGGTTATATGTTTTACGTTATAAATTTATTTACCGAGAAACGGTTAATATTTATCCGCCCCGATTTCTATATATATTTTACCGTTCCAATTTTAATTTATTTAATTTCATTCCCTTTATATTGTTTCAAGTGGTAATTTTACTCATTTTATCCTATTTTAATCCAAATCCTAATTTATTTTACCCAAAGTGTTACCGATTAATTTTCTTGAATACAAATTAATTATTTTTAGTCTAGTACATTTACAATAACTTTATTTTAATTAAAGTTTCAGGTTTTAATTAGGCTCTAATTGTCCTAAGTTAATTATATTAGTGGAAGTATATAATAGTTGTTTTAGTAAGGGTCATAGTTATTTCTTTTTCAAACACCAACACTCTCAATCACTCTCAAAGCTTCACCTCTCTCCTTCCCCCTCCAATCTGCCGTGAATCAGCACCACCACCAGCCGCCACTTTTTCCGACTAGCCGGCGCCGGAAACCGCCAGCCACTGGTGGTCGCCGCCCTCTTCTTCCTCCCTCTTGTGTTTTCATCCAATTTCAACTCCAAGGGTAATCTCTCAAACCCCAATTTCAATTTCTATAAACCCTAATCTGAAAATACATGTTATATATATGTTTCTTTTATAAATTCTATCTCTTTTACTCCCTAAATTCATGAATTCAAGTGTATAATTGGATTGGTTAAGTTAGCGTTTGAGTTTGGAGTATGTGCATATGTATTTGGATGAGTTCTTGAGGTTTTCTTGTAAAATTCTTGATGGATGTTGTTATAATCTTGATGCATGTAAGTGTTAAGGGCTGGTTATATATGCTAAGTTTATTATTTTAGTGTTATCATGTTTAATTTGGGTGAATTAGTGAGTTTTTGGTGAAAGAGTTCAAGAACAAGTCTTTTATGTTGAGTTTGTGTTTAATCCATGGTTGCATGTGGGATTTAAGCTCTTTGATGAGTTAACTTTCAAGGTTTAATTCTGGAAATATAGTGGATTATAGCCAAAGTGAAGTTTGGTTGAGAATTAGTATGGATTAAGGGCTAAATGTACCATTAGAGCTGAAATTAAGAACAAATTAGGCTCTGTTTCAATTCTGGAAATTTACAGCAGTATAAAAGTGGGATTTTTACCCAGATTTCTACTCCATTTGATAGCTTAAGGTGTTAGCAAACCATAGGCTTTGGAATTTCTAATTTCCGACATGTATAGCCCGAGTTATGACCGAAACCGTGAAGGTACAATTTTATATACGAATTTCTGAGTCAGTGTTTTGAGGGCTGTTTTTCGTCCCTTTGGAGACCTTTTTGGTTTTTATGGTAAACATGAAAGTTTTAGGCCTCTTTGCAAGCTTTCCGGAAATGTATGGTTTGTAGTTATACGATGTCGGGAGTGTGAGATATGAGCCCGGGAAGAAGGGCTGTCTACTTGAAGTTTCTGCCCAGTTTACCCATATTAAAATTCCATCTTTAAGGTCCTAAACCAAGTCAATAGGGGACTTTAAGCATTGATAAGTTATGGTTATATGTTATAATCTTAGGTTAAAGTCTTAAGGGAGAAAGTATGGTTTTGGAGGCCTAAGTATGTCCTAAGGTCTTTTAGCCAAGAGTAGTGATTTTTAAACACAAGTTATACATATCTCCCAATGAGTGTTAGCTAAGAGTTCAATATCCTTGGGTTGATCAAGGTTTTATCTAGCTAGTGACTTCCAAGTTCTAAATAACTCTCAAGTTAAGTTCCTCTAAGTTCTCAACTCAAAGTTTATTCCTCAAACTCCTTTATTCATTCTTCTTCCATCAATCGTGTCATCGATTTCGTTTTTCTCTAAATAAGTCTAGAAGAACCCTTTTAATCTCATTTTTACCTTCAATCTTTGGTTCTTATACTTCATTAATCTAAGCTATCTTTCCAAGGTTCAAGTGCCCTTCTTTGATTTCACCTTTCTACATCAATTTCTCTATGTAATTTCATTCCGGAATTTCTAATTTATTCTACTCTAGCTTCTGTCCGGGCCCATTTTGGAGCCCTTCCACTCGTTTTTAGCCTCTGGTTCTGTTGACAAAGTTGTAGATTATGATTTTCCCTATTCCGAGATGTACTCGTTTGCCTCATTCCGTTTTTCCTAACTCAAGTTATGCTATAAACTTTATTTTTATATAACCTGAAATTTTCTTCCTAAGCTATTTCATTTATATTTTACTAATTTTCTAAACTTGTAAATCTAATTTAGAACCTTATTCGGTTCTTCATTTTTACTTATTCTTATCTTAGTTGACAAGTTTCAAAAGTCATCTCCAAGCCAAGTTGCGCCGCCAAGGTCTCTAGCGTCTCAAGGTACGCGAATTGTCCAGCTTTTACGATCTAAATTATAGTCGTAATTTATTCAATTCATACCATGTCAAGTTTTATGGTTTACAATGATTTTATGTTTAACAGTGGACCCGCATTCTATGCTTAATCTTACGTTCATGTTTTAGCACTCCTGATCAGAGTGCCTTGACCTGGCCAGTGTCAACTGCTTGACAGTCACCCATTCCAAGTTTAGATCAACTTGGGCATACGCGTGTGTGAGGTGCTTGCACCGATCGTAAGGGTTCCACCTAATTTCTATCTTCATTGATTTATGTTATGCATATGTTTATGTTCATGTTATTCAAGTCCCATTTTAATCTCCTTCCCTTGTTTTCAAAATGAATTTAAATGCCGGCACCAAAACCGTTTTCGAACGGTTTACGTGCTGGAGGTTTGCGTATTGAGTGTTTCCCCACTCACCTTTTTGCAATGTTTTAATGTTTTGTTTTAGGAGGTTCGAGCTCCCAGGGCAAGGACGAGTCGGTTGCAAAGTAATTCAAGGTTCTTGAGGTAGTTTTCTAAGGAATTCATCGGTCAGCAAGGGCGAGCTGGAATTTTGGAAGTTGTTCTAGTTTTTAAGCCATGTTTAAGTTATGTACTTTTTCCAGGGGTTGTATAAGTTTTTTTTATGAAGGTTCTCAAGTTAGTAAGTTATCTTGTGGTTTTGGAAGTATCTTTTGTGTGTTGTTGCCTTGTCTCTTTTGGGAGACGGCGGTAATGCCTTGACCTAAGGTGTTCCGCTGCGCTAATCGCAGGTTTGGGTTTCTAAGTGTAGTCTTAACCTTGTGATTAAGGTTGGAGTATTACAACACACATGCAATGAATAAGAAAGTCTAGGTGTTGAGTTGTGGTCGATAACACTGGAAATATTAGAACGCTTCAAATAGTGAGAACCAAAATCCGATGAGCATTTTTAGTCTTCACTCGTACCCTCAGCTTCGACCCCTTTTGCAAATATGTGATGAATTTTACTTTAATCCATGAGAATCGATATTCTGAAACACTCTAGTTGTGAACCTCGAGGGAACCGCGAGAGCTTGTGTCAACATGTAATCTACCAAGACTTCGGGCGGACTTAAATAATCGACGAGAAAAGAGGTTTGAGTCTCTACGAGTTATAAAGTCCGCGAGAGCTCTTAGAAATATCTTGCAAGGATTCTTCTTTAACCTGCTTGAGCACAACCTGGAAATTGGATAAGATCCTTTTGGGAGATCACTCGAAAGAAGCTACTTTTGTTTGATTATTTGGGTCGGACTTCAAAAGTTTCCTACGTATCCACTTTATGAGTGGAATCAGGCCGTTGTAGTTCAAAAGGTAGTGTAAGTGTTTAGTTGCTGACTTAATAGGTCAGTGGCTAACAACTTAAGGATAGTTGATGGTTCGGGTCACCAATTGCTATATTTAACCTTGCTTTAAGGCATAGAATTTCCTTAGTTTGTCTAGATTTGCTGAAGCTTCTTGGATCATATATGAATATGCTAGGAGTGATAAGCCATCAAAAGTTTGTAAGAACTTCATGAATGAGAAATCTGCTAGGATGTTGTGTCAACAAAACCCACATCTCCAAGCTGAAATTGATGTATGTGAACATGCTTTTGTAAAAGTTGTTCAAGGGCTTGGCTTCTAGTGTTAGACCCTATGTTGAACATGCTTAGAAAAAGTATTCCAATTATACAATCAACTAAGGAATTCTCTTCAAAATTGTGGACCATGCAAACTGCCATGAAAATATCTGAACGATCCAACTGCCCTAAAAATTCGTGAGGGATTATATAGACTTGACTTGTGATGAACATGCTTAAAAAAAGTTATTCTTATATAAAATGTTGCTGGAAGAATTGACGATGAACATTGGCTCTTGAAAATTCGCGAGGACTTTTTCATTCAGCCTCACAAAAATCTGTTAGGACTTTTCCACAGGTATTGCTTATTGTTACTGGATAGTAGAGCTTGATCTTGTTATCCGATGAACAAGAAGGAAAGTGACAAGACTGACGTGTCATTTTCACGAGAGGGAATTGGAACGAAATGCCCACTCCCACGCACCCTAGTGACTGCTAAAAGGTGAGCAAAAGGAAAAAATTGTCCCTGGATGCAACCTGTAGTGGTTAGGAAATCTAAGCCAAAATAAGTTGTATCCTAATAGCCCCCTGTTGAAAAAGAAGACATAGGGAAAGAGAAAGCCCCCAGTTCAAAAGGAAGACAAAGGGGAAGAGAAAGCCCCCAGTGTCTACAAGGATTAGCCATGAAGAAAAGAATATGTGAGACTTCACGAGCAAGATTAATCAATTAGTGGAAAAGACCTTATATCACATGACAATAAGACCAATGAGAATGAGATGCATAATAGAGACTCAATAAGGTCAAAATCATTTCAAAGCAAACTCTATTTAAATACTACGAGCATAAGATCAAGACACAAATCCAGTCACTCTATGTTGTACCTCTTAACAATCATGTATCACCTTAGCAATTGATGAGCTAGTGAAGCTAGTAGATCCTCACTTTAGGTAAAGTGGAACACTCCTCTCAATGTGTTTAGAAATGCAAGGGTTCACTCAAACTCGTTCTAATGTATACAGTTGTCATAAGCTTGGCAAGACTCTCAGCTCTCCATCACTGAGGACAACATGCAAAAAATGCTAATCATGAGGACTTTCAAAAGGTTGTAATGGGGTTTAGGCTAAGGTAAGAAGGGAAATCATTTGGAAAATGTGGAGCTAAGTAGCCAAGTACCTAAAGAGCAACAACACTTCCACTACATGCAATCCAACACCTCTACATTGAACCTTAAACGAGCACAAAATATCCCCAACAAAAGAAAACCGGGATAGAGTACCAAATACAAATCAAAACCTAAAAATAAAATAAAAATAAAACTTCTCTTTTTTCTGTTTTTCTTTTTTCTTTTTTCTTTTTTTTTTTCTTTCCCTTTTTGTTTCCTTTTTTGCTGTTTTGCTTCTTTTTTTCCTATTATGAATTCCTTGTTTTTGAACTTTTTCTTTTTTTTTCAATGAATAACATGAATATATAAAGAACAACTCAAACCCCAATGGTTACAAGTTATAACTTTTGAGGATAAAAAGGGTAGAAAGGATATTCAACAATGTACTTCCCTTGTAGCAACAAACCAACTACTCACTCTCAACAATCGACCATGAAACTGCCCCATACAACTGAACTGTTGCTCATTCTATCTTGGCTAAAGGTAGGAAATTATGTAAAGGCCAAGGGTGCGCACTTATACGGTAAACAACAAGACAGGAAAAAGGGTTAGCAAGGGCTTGTAAAAACATGTCAAAATGTCAGGTGGCTTTTTGGCTATGTAGCTAACAAAAGGATGCTTCAATCATACTAACATAATGTGTATGCCAAATGTGATTTTAAGGAATGTCAAACCAAATTCTTGAGATGCACACATGAAAGAGTTAAACACAAAAAGAAAATGAGACTACATATATAATGAATAGTCTATGAAGGCTTAAAAATCTCACGGGTTATTCTACTAACTCTTCAACTAGCTCAAAAGAACAATTACTAAGATTCAACAATTATGCAAGAAGTACTCAAGAGAAAAACGCTTGCACGAGGCAATACAACTCAAAGCATTTCCTCTGGATAATTGCTTTGACCTAGACATTTCCTTCATTTTGTTCAATGTAATGTCCTCGAACTCTGTGGTACTTGTAGAAATCACCAGCCTCCCAAGCTCGAAGTATTTTCTATTGACTCACCCCTTCTCTTGGAAGTTGTTATAGTGCTTCAACACATGGAGTGTTCTAAGGCATTCACCTAGTTTCCCTTGCCAGGCCAGAAGTTTGCTTATTAGTGTAAGTGTTCTTCCAGCCCCCAGTGAGCTAGTCCACTTTCAATTTTGATTCCAGCCAACCTGAGTGATACAAAGTCCTTAATAGGTTGGAATCTTAGGTAGGTGTTGTACGAGGGTTGTAATCCTCGAACAAGCATGTCTACTTGGTGTTCCTCAGAAGGTCGGTCCACCATTTGGACTGCTTTCGTCCTCCATCGAGCGAAATAGTCAGAGTCTCTTTCTCTCCTTGCTTCATGAGCCCCATATCCCGTAAAGTGATGGGCATGTCTACATTGTAGGAGTATTGGTGTAGGAACTCCTTGCATAGCAAGCTCCATTGTGAGGATTTAGTAGGATTGAGAGTGTTGTACCACTTCATAACGTCCGTGCCAAAAGTCCAAGGAAAAATAATGTGGTAGATATCTTCTTCAACTCCTTTTAGTGTCATAGCCCCCATGAAATTTCGCACATGTTGATGGGGATTCTCAGTACCATGGAACTTGATATCAGGCATGTTGAATTTAGGGGGAAGCCTACCCATTGGGATAGGTGTGAAACCTATATCGTCCAGAAAATTATTGTTAAAAAGAGTAGATTCCTTCAACATCTGTTCAAATCGGTCAAGTCTCGAGTTTGAAACCCCGTGGACTGACCCTTCTTTCACCTTTCCTAATTGTTGTTCGTTCTCAACCGTGGTGCGGTTCTTTTCATTCAAATTCTTAGCCTCCTCCATGGCATAAATGACAGCATTAGTTCTTTGATTTTGTGCTTCCAACTGTGCATTCATGGTGACTTGCATATTCAGAATTATGTTGGTGCGTTGTTCCATTTCAGTACGTGGAGGAGATGTGGGAGGAGGTATTTGCTCGTCCTTAGGATCACCATGAGGATGATCTTCAGGATGATTGTTGTTAGGGTTCGACATTGTCTCAGATGGATCAATTACTAAAGACTCAACTTCTTCGTTGGTCGCTTCTTTGTTGGTCGGATGATGGCGAAACACGATCTTCATTACTATCGTACTGGATATCAAAAGCTTCTAACCGATCTATCTCGTCCCTTTGATATCCCCGAAACCAACCTATTTCGTTTGGGAAGATAAAGGAATTCAGGACTCAGCTCAACACCGACTGACAAGACACGATGCATGCTATGGATGAAGAATTTTATTTGAATCCCGAATGATCGAACTGAGGCTCTAGATCATATGTAGAACCCGAATAAAGCTCTTATGCAAATGCAGACTCAAGCCAGAAAGATATATTTAGACCTTATCAGGCCGAGCCTAATATCAAATGTTCAGGTTCAAGCCTCACATAAGAGCTAAATATATCATTTTAGCTGACTAGACATAACAAGGAACCCATTTGAATCACACAAGGTCGGGCCCACTCAAAAATCCGCGAGGATCCCCAAGGCCCGAGCTTACTTGTGCGACCCAAATGACCTGCTTGCACTAGATGGGGACGACTTCATGCAAACACATGACCCTAATAACACTTTAGTTTAGGCCTTGTAGGGACCGAGCTCACCAAAGTTCCTTGCGTATTTCTTGGGCTCAGGTCAACTATCGGGCCTAAACAAGTGTTTGGTGACTAAAGGAAGGGGTGGAACATTGATTTGGACTATACAGGGCCCAGCCAACCTGGGATCCGCGAGGACTCCAAGGGCTCGAGCCTTGTTGTAACAGCCCGCTCCCTAATAGGGGCTGTTAAGGTCAATCTCAACCTAATTAAGGTTGAGAAAGATAAAAAGGGATAACTTAGAAACTAATTTCCAAAATTTCCTAGGGAAAATCTGGCAGAGTTCCCTTTGTAATATGGACGTTTCCCAGGCTTAAAGCCTTACATCCCTGTAAATAAATAAAATAACCAAAAACAACCTCAACGGCCACACGCTGGAGTAATTCACGAGCCACGCGCTCGGAGAACATTCTAAATGCATCAAACAACCCAAGCATTCCAAATATATTTACAATAGGATTCAAATTACAAGACAATTACTTCCTATACATAAACAACTAGATATACTAGATCTCCAAACAAGCAGTCAGCTCTTGATCTTCATATTTACCTGTAAGGGGGAGGGGAAAGGGGGTATGAGCAAACCACATCTCAGTGGGTAACTTGTACCCTGGAATAACCATTCAGATTCAAGCAACCTAAGAATGGGAGTCACCCTAGTTCTGCATTCACAAAAGTACAATTAAAACATAAACGCATCTCTTTGTCACTTTATAATCCATCAAGCGGGAAACTAGGTATAAGGTTTCCATTCAAGCACCTAAGTGTCCCATTTGAGGTGACTAACACTCTCATATCTTCCAAAGCAACTAAAGGGGGATGGGATAACCTTTTTGTCATGAAAACAGTCACGAAGCCATCCAAGAAGCATCTCAAGTACTCTAGTGTTCTAATAGGTCGCAACCAACTCAATACATATCTCTACCAACATAGGGATCTCTCTAGTGACTCGTACATTCCATTTAGCCTCCAAAATAAACAACTAAGACAGGACTCACATGCAATGCATCAGTCTAATTACAAGACACACATAAAGAGCTCGAAAATCACATATAAAATCATTAATAACAAAGTAAGTTCTTATTCAAATCACAAGATTCTTTTTCAAAACTTAGTTTGAACATAATTGAATACATTTCATAAACTCAGCAATTAACAAGTAGAATACCATTCATACTTCCAAACCTTTCAAAACCCTCCTAAATAAGAACATAACACCTTCAATATTTAAAGAGTAATTCACATAATCAAAAATACGTATTAAAGTTATTCAAATTCCCTTTTCCATCCATTCATAACCATAATGTAATCATTTCCAATAAACCAACGATTTCATAAAATCATTCCTTCTTTTCATTATACGAAAATATCAATATCATGGGCATAGGGTACTTCCAGCACTCTCCAGTCGAGGTCGGTTCCCCCTTAAGGCAGTTAGTTTAACTTCCCGGGAGTTCTAACGTCAATGGATTTTATATACCTAGCCGATTCGGTTCCCCTTTACAGGTGGTAACCCCGACCTTCCAATTAGTCCACAGTACCTAGTGCAATTCACCTAGCCCGAAAACCATTTCAATACTCGTAAATCGCATAATAATTTTCATACCATACACTTTTCATCCAAACCCGCTTTCCAAAATCTCATATATATATAAAGTAGGAATTTACCCTTCATTTAAATTAAAATAGCTCAATAGAATATTTTCCAACTCTTTTCACATTCAAGAAAACAAATCCCCCATAAATAAATTCGTAAACCTTTAAAATAATCAACTACCACATAGAAATCATATAACTAACTTAAAGTATACATAAGTATCAAAATCCAACCATTTCTTAGAATAATACTTCAAAGAATCATTCACAACTCAATACACAAATAAATACGCGTACTTGAGCCCATAAAGCCCACATAAGTTCAAATAAGTCTTGTTAAATATCAAAAATGCATTCAATACTTCTTAGCATCTTGAAAAAGCTAGTGTCGATCAAAATACCCTTAAAACTCATTTGGAATACCTTCTTTTCAATTAAGAGCATAGAATACCTTTCAAGTTCGCATAAACTTCAAATAATTGGAAAAGTATGCACATGGGTACTTAAATTCGCATACAAAGTCTAGCAATTAGTATAAATTTGAATCACATTAGAACTCAAAAGGCCTAATTACGACGTATCTTTGAGATATAAAAGTTTTATTCCTTAATCAAATAACTCCTCCAAGTTTCATTTATGCATACCTTACTCTTAAATAACCAAATTAAACACATATAAGTCGTAGGAAGCTCCTTTATGCACCTTATACTGATAATCGACCAAATCAATATTCATTTTAAACTTAACTCAAACCGTTGAATATACTAACGACATATTCACATGTAAAACCACGCATCCATCACAACAAGAACAGTTCTCAGCACAATCAATCAATAATCCATTTCTTTTCATCGTTCAACCAAAAATATTCTAATTTCACAATTCAACCCGGGCTCCCTCCTCACATACACGTCCCAAACAGACCTCGAGATTCAATGTTCAACCTAAGTACATCCAACTTCCAACTCAGTTACATATATCAACCCACCAATTCCAACATAATTAATAATCCCGACATAAATTTCAATATCCAAAATCTACTAATTAAACCGAAACTCAACAGTTATTAGGAGGGACAGAGATTACCGACTTTGAATCCCGGTTTGCAGCTTAGGGTTTCTAATTTAGGTCACGTGTGAAGTCAGACCACCATCGCTCTCTCTTTCTTGTGCGGATGACCACCAATGCCCAACCATCGAGCACCCTCTTCTCTCTCTGCCTGTGTCGCTCGAAGGGGTGAAAAGAGGTTGCCCGACCCCCCTCCCTTTTTTTCCTTACGCGTCGACCGCCGGCAACGGCCAGCAAGTGGCGCCGCCACTGCCAACCCGCCCCTTTGTTTCCCCCTCTCGTGCGATATTGGGCTAGGGCTCAATGAAGGAGGAGCCATGGTCGAGCTCTTCATCTCCCTATCTCTCCCCCTTCGCATCGGCGGACGGCGGACAGCGACCGGCAGCAAGGCAGCGCTGCCACCGCCACTGCCTCTTCTCTCTCTCTCTCTCTCTCTCTCTCTCTCTCTCTCTCTCTCTCTCTCTCTCTCTCTCTTGTGCGTGCGTGCGTTTTGCCCAGAAGAAACAGAGGCTTTCCCCTTTTCTCTTGTCGTCCAAATCCCCAAAAGAAGAGGGGGTTTCAATCCCTTTTCCTTATAAATTTTATCCCACTTCAAATACTTGCTAATTGTCCAATCCCCTTTCTTCTACCATAATTCCTTTGATTGTAAAATTCTCCAATCAAACATAATAAAAAATCTCCTAATTTCCCTTATTTTCTTCCTTTCCAAATCTATAACCCAATTACCCAATAATATAACAAGTCCAACAATTAATAAGTCGGCTCTTCCAATAAAATTCTAACTCTAATAAATAAATAAATAAATAAAATAATAATAATAATAATAATAATAATAATAATATCCACATAATATGGAATACAACAATTAATCCCATAAATGAATAACTAAACCCAAATTAGACCCTTAACCAAGGCAATTACTCTTAATAAAACTCTCAGGTCTTACGCTTGTATAGGCCAAACCAACCATCTCATCCCACTATGCAAATGCATGATCTTAATAACACCTTAACTTAGGCCCTATAGGGCCCGAGCGCGCCAAAAATCCTCGTGGATTTCTTGGGCGCAAGTTCACTATAAGGCCTAAACCGAGGTTGTGACAACTAAAGAGGAAGGGTTGGCCATTAATTTGGGCTATACAAGATCCACCCCCACATGGGATCCGCGAGGACCACTGAGGCTCGAAACTTATATAGACAAAATTAATTATATTGGCCCATCATGCAAAAACTTGGCTAATTTTACTACTTTTTTTTTAGTCTAAGCATTACGACACGATCTCGGGTTCGAGGATCGAAAGAAACACGTAGCACACAAATGAATTCCACCCTATCCAAGGATCTATGTTTGAGGTTTAAAGAGTCGGTTCAACCTAACTTCTAGCTCGTGTCCCGAATGCTTCAACTTCCATGGGGTGCATGGCAAGATTAGCACACTCGGTTGCTCCCTTCGTCATGAGGACTAAAGGAGTGGTGCACGAGTGGGAAAACAATCACCGGCTTAGTGAAGGTCTAATTGGACCCACTAAGTTGAATGGTTTTGTTTTCCCGAAATGGTAAAAATGAAGGTAACCTAAACGGTGCCTTATGTGCCTAACAAAGGGGAAGGCCCGAAAATGCAAAATGCCTAAAAAGAATCGTGACAACTTTTGTTTTAAAAAAAAACACGACTTTTCAAGTCTTACCCACTTACTAAATAAGTCCTCAGTAGAGTCGCCACTGTAGGGCCCGCGGCCCGGAGAGCACAGTCCCCTGCGGAGCGTCGAGTCGACGTAGGGTTGCTTATTATTCCTAGGATGCAAACTTAATCATTTTAGCGCAAATAAAAAAAAATTATCTTCATTTCATGTAATTTTAATTTGATTTAACCAAATTTTTCTTTAGACAACTTTCGGTAAGGGATTTTCACAAACTGAGGCCGAAATCCAACTGGGCTTCCCAAACATGGATCCTCGCGGATCTTCTGTTCTGATCATTTTAAAATAGGCCTCGAATCATGACCAGTTAGTTAGAGTTTGGTTCAGATCAAACCTGACCCACGAAAATGGGATCCACGAGGATCCCAGGCCCATGAGACCACTGATCCGCGAGAATCAGAGCCTCCTACGTATGGGATCCGCGAGGATCACCAAGCCCTTCGGCTGGGTGTCCTTTGGACCAAGCTCGAACGAAATGGTTTCCCCCCATACTCCCGGGAATTACCAAAAGAAAAAAAACGTTAAACCAAACAAAAACATGCACAAAATGAAGCGGAGTCGCCAGTTAGTTTAAAAAACTAACAAAATAAATTAAAATAAACTCCATAATCTTCGATCGAACCAAAGTCGGGATCGGAGGTAAAGGTACAAATGCAAAGGGGGTGCCTTTACATTGCCCGCCAAGGCGGCCTTCACTAGGTCGGGTCTCTTTTTAAATGAAAAAGTAAAAAAAAAAACACAAAAATGAAGTTGTCACATTTTTGAAATTAATGCATGCAAAGCGTTCTCAAATTAAACAAACATCTAAAGGAAGCAAAAAAATAAAGGTTACAGCGGGCGGGTAAGAGAACTACATGGTTACAAATTTGATAAAACCTAGAAAAACAGAAGAAAAGAGAAAAAAAAAAGTGATTACCAACCCCCAAAGATCCGCGAGGAATTAAGCAGAAATTAAGTTCCAAATGGTTGTCCGGCCTCTCCCAAAATCCGCGAGAATTTCTGATCAATCCGACCCTTTCACCGTCGTTGCCAACGCTGCATTCAGACGCCAACAATAGTTTTCCCTTTTCAAAAGATCCGCGAGGATCATATTTAAATCAGGATGAGTATTGTTCTAGTTTTTCACTGTTGACTACGCCTAGAAATGCACCTATACGAGAGCCTCCAACCCCCTGAAAAATCCGCCTGGACCTCCATTTTATAGGCAATATGTATGGGAGTTATCTGCAGCAGTTACCTCCCCCTCTCCCCCAAGAAATCCACGAGGGTTTGCCTAGTGGAAAGAGTGGGAATGACAGTTCTTGACTGAGCAAAAAACTGTCAGCTGTTTGAGAAAAAACGCACGAGTTTTCCTCTGGAGTTAAAAGTGAGATCCGCAAGAATTTGTTTTCCCGGGCCAAAAGTAAGAAATCCGCAAGGAGTTCTCCGGACTGGCCTGCAAAATCTGCGCAGTCTTCTTGGGCTAACCTGGCAAATCCGCTAGGATTTTTCCTGAGCTGATTTGGCAAATCCGCCAGGATTTTCTTGGGCTGGCCTGACAAATCCGCCAGGAATTTTCCTGGACTGGCCTGACAAATCCGCGAGGATTTTTCTTGACTGGCCTGACAAATCAGCGAGGATTTTTCCTGGGTTGGCCTGACAAATTCGCCGGGATTTTCTTGAGCTGGTCTGGAAAATCCGCCAGGAGCTTTTTCGAGGCCATTGAAAATTGTTCTGAAATGAAACAACTTTTCTTGTGTCTACACCAACGCATCTAGCACATTCATGCGAGTTATGACTCATATTCTTCACCCTTCCCTTGTGAAGTTTTTAGCCATGTACTTTAATGACATTCTCATATATAGTCCTTCCCGGGAAGCCCATTTACAACACTTGAGGCTAGTCTTTGAGGCTTTGAGAACTGCAAAGCTTTACATCAATTTGACAAAGTGTTCTTTCTCACAATCTGAGGCTGTGTTCCTTGGATTTATTGTGTCAAATAAGGGTGTTTCTGCTGATTCTATGAAGGTTAAAGCTATAGTAGAGTGGCCTAAACCTAAGCTATATCTGAGGTGAGAAGTTTTCATGGCTTCGTTACTTTCTATAAGTGTTTTGTCTGAAGTTTTAGCTCTGATATGGCTCCTATGACTGATTGCTTAAAGAAAGGTGAGTTTAGATGGACCTAGTCTGCTAGAGAGACTTTTAAGCTCATCAAACAAAAAATGACCGAAGCCCCTGTTTTGTGTCATCCTGATTTTTCTATAGTGTTTGAAGTCGCTTGTGATGCTTCTGGAGTTGGTATAGGAGGAGTCTTGAGTCAGGAAGGACATCCCATAACATACTTTAGTGAAAAGCTCAATGAGTTTAGGATGACTAAGTACACAACCTATGAGAAAGAATTTTGTGCCTTAGTGTGTTGCCTAGAACATTGGCGATATTATTTATTGCCTGAGTTTGTCCTGTGGAGTGATCAAATGCCCTAAAGTTCATTAATGATCAGAAACACCTTTAAGAGAAACACGCTAAATGGGTCAAGTTTCTTTAGGATTACTCTTTTGTGCTTAAACACCATTCTGGTGTTGAGAATGTGGTTGTTGATGCCTTCAGTCGAGTGAGCCTTCTTTTACATAGAATGACCACCAGAGTGACCGCTTTGATAGGCTGAAAGAACAATATCCTTTATGCTCAGACTTTTCTAAGACTTATGATGAGGTTTCCAATGGTAATCGTCGTGATTTTGGTTATTATATGATAGTTGATGGTTACTTGTTCTATG
The DNA here is from genome assembly GCA_029582165.1 of Portulaca oleracea. Lineage (NCBI taxonomy): Eukaryota > Viridiplantae > Streptophyta > Magnoliopsida > Caryophyllales > Portulacaceae > Portulaca > Portulaca oleracea. The sequence goes on from CM055892.1 coordinate 12,426,640, forward strand.
GGTAAAGGTTGTATGTCCTTAGTACTTCTGTATATGAGTTCCTAATATGGGAACTACATGATGGAGGCCTGGCTGGTCATCTCGGATGAGATAAGACCACTTCCCTTGTTGATAACCGCTTCTTTTGGACTTCATTGAGAAGGATGTGGCATGTGTTGTGTCTCAATGTCGCACTTGTCAACTTGCAAAGGCTAAGAAGCAAAACACTGGCTTATACACATCTTTACTTGTTCCACACACTCTATGGCATGACCTTAGCATGGACTTTGTCTTAGGGGTTCCCTACACTACTAGAGGTCATGATTGCATACTTGTTGTGGTGGATAGGTTTTCCAAGATGACAATATCATCTCTTGTACTAAATTGTAGATGCATCACATGTTGCTAGACTATTCTTTAGGGAAATTGTGTGTCTCCATGGTCTGTCGTTTTCTATTGTGTCTGATAGGGATGTAAAATTTATAGAGTTATTTTTGGTGAACTTTGTGGAAATTATTTGGCACTTACTTGAAAATTTATGTTGCTTTTCACCCACAAACCGATGGCCAAACTGAGGTTGTTAACTAGAGTCTAGGTAACCTTCTTAGGTGTATTGTAGGGGAAAACCCTAGCACTTGGGATTTGGTGTTACCCACTCCTGAATTTGCTTATAACAACTTTGTGCTTAAGTCCACGGGTAGGAGCCCTTTTGAAGTGGTCCATGGGGTTGCCCCTCGTCTTCCTCTTGATTTAGTGTCATTGCCTATTGACTCTTAATCGGATGAATTTGCTAAATCTTTTGCTAAACACATTCATGATGTGCATGTCGATGTTCAATATAAATTGCACAGAATAATGAAAATTACAAACTTGCTGCTAATGTGCATTGTAGGAAGATGGAGTTTAACAAAGGTGATTATGTGATGGTCCGGATCGTACGGAACGATTTCCTAAAAGCTCTTTGATAGAGCGTCTGGTCCTTACTGCATTTTAAAACATCTTGGCTCCAATGCTTACTTACTTGACTTACCTCCTGAATTGTCAATTAGTCTTAACTTCAATGTTGAGGATTTGACACATTACAGAGGTACTTTTGAGCATCCTATGTTTTCAGCAAGTTAACAAGTGGTTCTACTACTTCTTCTGTTTCGGTGCCTCGCTTACCTCCAGTGGTGCCCTTGCTTGTTGATGAGGTTGAAGTCATTCTTGATGATGAAGTTGTTAGTTTGGCTTCTAGTGGCTTTCAATGCTACCAAGTTCGTTGGAAAGGTCGCTCTTCTTCAGATAATTCTTAGGTTCTTGAAGATGATCTTTGTTGTGTTGCACCTAAGTTATTGGAGGAGTATCTACAAGCAAACTCTCCGGAGGCGAGTTTTTCCAATCCGGAGAGAAATGATGGATAACTGAAGACTTATTTTAGGAAGAAGTTTAGGAATAATAAAAAAATAGATATTTTATATGTTTTAGTTTCCTATTTATATTAGGAATATTATAGTATCCTAAGTTGTTTAGGAATATTATTCTAGTTTCCAATTTTTATTTCGTTTTGTATTAAGCAGGTTGTTTACCTATAAATAAGGGTTTTGCTAGCTTTTATGAAACAAACTACATTGATTATTGAATATAATTATTATTGATTTAAGCATAGGGATGCTAATCTTTCCTGAATCTAGCATGGAGATGTTGAATTCTTCTCTTGAATTCAACACAAGGATGTTGAATTCTTTTCTCTAGCTTTTTAGTTCTTTGTCACCAAGTGCAACACGGGCCTCCCTATAAACTACCGAACCATGGTAGAAAACTCAATTTTTGGGAGCTGAAAATGGTTGAATAGCAGCCACTCCAGGATGTTCGTGGGCTTCACTCTGGTCCATGGTGGGCCATTTTCCAACCCCCTTTGTGCGGTTTTGCGGAGTTTAAGCGGTTTTAAGCACTAAAAATATTTTTTATGGGGATTTAAGCCGAAAGACAACAAATTCTTCACCTTTCATTTTTCATATTACATCCATATGTTATCCACATCAAATCAAAAGACACAACTTCGAAGCTCGAAGAATAAGATAATAATCACAAAGAAGTTGAGCAGTACTTCCTGAATAAGTTCTCGCATGGGAAAATCAGGAAAAAGAGAAGAGGAAGTCAAAAAAAAAAAAGGTACCCATCAGAAGAATGCTCGAAAAGTCGCTGTAGACCTTGACTATGCAAATATAGCAACGAAAGGGAGGATCATATTGTTATGGGCGACAAATGAGTTTCAATGTTCAACCATTACAAAAGGTAGAGGGTGGTTATGCATTGTAGGGAGGTTGACTCAGGTTAACATTGATTACGATGTTTGTCTTGTATATGCACATCATACTGCTGAAAGTAGAAGGCAACAATGGGATCAATTAGGAAAATGAAAGTTGGAAATCAGTATCCCTTCATAATAATGGGGGATACTTGGCATGTTCGGTCTACAATAATGCAAGATTGGGGGCAGATTGTAACTCAGGTGTTGAATGTGAAAGCAATGTTCAAGAACTGGATAATGATGAATTTCAGGAATACCATGAGAAATAAGGTTTGGAAGGTAGTGTGCTTTGTTATGATTTGGTCCATAATGTTGTGATTTTTAAGTAACAGGCAAGGGATGAAGAACTAGTGGTGAGACTAGACCTGTCAATACGGGCGGGCGAGCGGGTTACGGGCCGGTCGTATATTGGGTTCGGGTAAATACGGGTCGAGTGTATTCCGGTCTCGGGCGGTTTGGGTCGGGTTTGCGGGTCATGAACACCTTTTTCTCAGTCACTTACAACTAATAAAATTGATTATAATTAGTCAAAGACACCTGTGTAATGTACCATTCCATTCCAAGTTCGACCATCACGATATGTCACAGTTGTATAGACATATTAATATACACCTAAGGGACAAAATTTGGCAATCTTCAAGTCTACAAGTATTATGCAGTTTACGTCAACAATCCACAAATAACAATACTTATGAAATATATAGGGTTTTGAGATGCTAATATACTAAACTTTTGGGGTATTGGATAATAATGCACTGAACTTTGACCTTAGACAATAATACACTATTTTACTGAAAGAGAGGCGAGAGGCGGGACTACAGGAGTTTGAGGGTTCACTGAAAGAGTGAGTGAGTGACAGTGTTAGGGTTTTGTTTTGGTTATTTGTTATTTGATTATTTCATTTGTATGTCTCTCTCTACGCATAGCTTTCCAAATTCACCCAATATTTTACTTTTGGACCTTAATTTTCATAAAATGGACTCTTTTTTGCACAAGGCCAAAGTAGACAAAACACTTAAAATTAAAGTGTCTGACCCAACGGGTCGACCCAAACCTGACCCGTTTTTTTCCGGGTTATTTGGGTTGGGTCATTTTCGGGTCCCGGGTCGAAATTTCGTGTGTAAAACCCACTTTTTGCGGGTCGGGTTTCTGGGTCGGGTCGAGAATTTCCAGGTCTAGGTGAGACTATAAGATGGCATATATGTCTATAAGTCTCAGCTTGGAAGGAGGGGATGTCATGCCCATTGGAGTCTCTGGTTGCAAATTTTCACAACATGCCAATCATTTTTTAATGAGGACTTTTCAATGAGGATAGGATGGAAAGGAACATGGAAATGGAAATAGAAATGGGGAACAACTAATAAATAATATAAGTTGGCAAATATACAAGAGGTAGAACATGGAGGATGCTGAAGCATGGACATTTGATTTTCCCACTGGATGAAAGTTAATGAAGGCAATTTTCATAGATGGAAAAAGAATTAATGAAGGCAATTTTCATTGTTTTGATTTGTGTATCAATGTAACATATGGGTGGTTTTATGTTGTTTGTTTTTCAATTGACATTGACAAGCCAATGGGGCGGTACTAGTGTTGAAGGGCACCATTGGAAGTTTTTTTTGGGCTATTGCCTGTGACTTATCAAAAAAAAAATCCAAGAAGATTGAAGCGACCGTGAAGGAATTTTTGGCTAGAGATTGAAGACTCGACCGAAATTAGCGAAGATTGTTCAAACCAAATTTATCTCCTAATGTTTTGAGGTTTGATTATCATGTTTGGAACTTTCATTATGCTTTGAACAATCATGAGTGAGTTGATTTAATTATCGAGGGATTTGTGAACCAAAACAACGATGTTTGGTTATAATTTTCATAGCTTGTGCTTGAATTCTCAGTTTAAATCAATAAAAAGTCGTGTTTATTCATGCTTATGAATACTTTTAAGTGCTTGAATGTTTATAATTTTTTATTAGCCTAGGAAGTATTGAAAGGCACATTAGATTAATCCAACTAACGACTTTTCTACCTCGTATATGAAATTTGAGAAAAACTAGTAAACTGGAAGTCACTTTGATAATTTGAGATAGTTAACTTTATATAACTTGAAAAACATACGAGAGTTGTTTGTTAGGTTAATTAGAGTAATTCTTTTAAGCATTGAAAGAGCGGTATAACTCATTGATTATTAATTCTTAATTCAAATGAGAGTATGATTGCACAAACTAGGTTTTAATAATCAAACTCGTTGCAAGGAAAGCAAATCCTTATGTGTTCTTTACACATTGATTAAACCTTAGATTAATTGCATTGTTCTTAGTTAAATTAGCAAGTTAAACAAACCAAATGCAAAATCGACTAACTTATCAATCAAGTAGAAGGCTAGTAAATTGTATTACTAGATTGAGTCCCTGAAGGATTAACTTTGACGTGCTACAACCATACCCATGCACTTACGGCTTGTCACTCCAATGAGGGCAGCCTAACTTAGCTATTCTCAACCCTCTGCAATTTATAACCTACCCAAGCAGTCAATTCAACTACAACTCGCAAGCAAGGCAATTCATGGTTGGTGGGGTAATTCCAGTCTGTTTCTGTAATTCCAGTCCATATAATCAAAGACACAATAGATATATACAAACAGCTGAGACAAAAATACTTATTGTGGCATCTATGTCATCTGCATTCATTTGACTTTTATCTACGGATACTTTTCACGCCATGATATCCTCGGACAAAATGGATGTCATGAACCTTAACCTGGGACATATCAAATTGGATATTCGAATATTAGGTGGAAAAAAAAAAGAGATGAATAAGAGTGACATGAGGCACAAGTTAAAAGGTACAAATATAATTAACTCACCTTTGAATGGAGAAAATAGAAGCAACATAAGAATTCAATTATACACGTGTAAACTGCATGATCCTAACATCAGTTCTCTCATTATCTGATAGCCCCAATGCCCCCAGACCATTTCAAAGTAGCTAAAGCGGGAACAGAGGAAGAGAAACTCAACAAATCATCCCAAATTGTCCATTGTTATAAACAGCTGCAATCTCTTGGAAAAAGAGCTATAGCAAATAAATATTGATTGTATGCATAGTGTTGAACATAAGAGCTCATACTTTATATCATCAAGCTACATCACTCTCTGGCTGATTTTATTTCACAATGGCCAACTATCAGCATGTATTAAATAGTGTCAGATTGCTATAAAAAGAGGCACAAAGACCCTCCCTCCCCAAAAGAACATATCATCACAAGAATTCATAATTAAGCTAAAGAACTCCAAGCATGTCAGTCCAACTCGCGATTGTAAGAGGTTTCTGTGAGGGATAGATCTAAGGTGAAGAATCTTCAATTATATTTAACTTGATTGATGTCAACAATCCCCATCACTAAAACAATTTACATTCTGCATTAAACTGAATTAAGTAATGAGTTAAAATCTGGAAGCCTGGCACTTATAGGGGAATGCGTAATAAGAACCATTCTAAACTGCATGCCAGGAGAACATCATATGCAGGGCTGCGGCAGTGTGGCACAAGCTTTACACAGAAGAGTACAAGTCATAATGAAACCCTAAGCTAATTCCTCAATGCAAATTGCAGTTTTAACAGTACATTATTTTATAAGACAAGAAAAGGAGTCGGACTTTGTCGACGGACAAGCACAATGCTTGCCCAATTTCAATAATAAATAGAACCATACCTGTATGTCTGCTCGATCATTCGTCAAATTGATTGGCAGTGGATCTGGAGTCAGTTGTCCAGCTACGTGCACAATATCCAGTACCTTAAGATGCATAGAAGCTGTGTGGGCCATGTCACCTTCGAATATAATGGGAATCCTAGTTGAAGCAGGGATAGCAGAAAACATAATTAGTTGAAGTTCAGCAATGCACAGGCATAGAACAATAGAGTGAAAACTAAATTAAGTAAATTTCATATCTTCAAGAAAATGATGGAGATTCCTTGCTCACATATCATCCCTTTATTGTAACAGAAGAAACATGCAAGGGGAGAATCAACAAGCAGATAATCACCTCTTATAAATTAATTGCAACTCATCATCGGTAACTACAATGTACATACGCATAGCATGAACTCATTCACTATCCTATTCCTAAGCAAAATATAATGAATCACAACACACAATGACGCCTACCAGAGTGTTCATTATCCATCCATAGCATCCAATAATTTCATTAAGATCCACCAACTTGATAATGAATATAATGATGGTGGTATGCAGGACCCTGATATGATAGTTACACTGCTGATTCCCTAAACCACCTACCTACCTTTTAATGAGTAGCCAAAGAATATATTATGAATAAGACACCAAAGGGGAGTCACCCCCATACAAAAGAAGTGCAAAGCATCAAAATTATGCCTTCGCACTGTTGGGCCTGATGTCATAAACTATCTATGACATATGCATAGCAAACCATCCCGCATATATAATTAAATCATGTCCTAAAACGTAGCTCAAAAAGCATCAGAAGGCAGAAATCACAATATATTGTTCAACATCGAACCATGACAATCAATAGTTCCAATCCATATCAAAACTCGATAACAATGTTGATGTTCATGCTTGAAGCTGAGGAGGTTACAGAGTTGCGGATGTGTGGGCATATGCTTATATGACATTGCTTCTTTTCCCCCCTTGTGCCTCACCTGTGTTGGAATTGCTTTACGTTTTGTTGGGGTTTGGTTGGGGGTAATGTCTACCTCACACTCCCATTACAAGAACCAGCACCACAGTAGGTCTCACAAATAGAGAGATCAAGCACACAAAAGTACAAGACAGCAGTGTCCTTAACCCTCCAAGCAAAGAGACCAATAAAAATTTTGGACCACCAGAAGGGATTTCCAAGATTGATATTTCAAGCGATAATATAGCAGATATTATGAGTTTCATACTTGGATTATTTGGTTATAGTAATGTGTACTTTGGGCCATTGGATAATAATAACTCTACTTTAGAATTGTACTGCAGTGAGCCCTACATTGCACCCTTTGGATTACAATGATCCCTATCTTATAAAATTCACTATATAATAACCCCTACTTCATATATCATTAGTAGTGGTGGTCAACAATCCAAGGATATAAAGTGGGGCTTATTGTGGTACAATTTCAAAGTAGCGATTATAGTAAAATATGGATCATTGCAATCCAATATTCCTTCATACTTTCACAAAAATTGTTGGAAGGGTCCTTTTCTGCGGAAACTATTTTTTGGGGACGATATTATTATGGGGTGAACAATGTCTTAATATATCTATTATTTGGGGACAATATGGCCGGAACACATCAGAATCCGGCGAAAAAAAAAATGTAAAGTTACTAACCTACCCTCATTATTAAATATTAATTTGGGATTTATTTTTCTTATTCTTCTCCAACCTAGTTTCTCCCGCCTTCTACACTAAAATACCCCAAATCCGTACTTTGAGTTTGCTTCTTTCGCTGAAGAGCTCATAGAAAGAGATGATCCCTACATGGAGCAAATTGAGTGTACCATCAATGGCAGATCGATGCAACTGAGCTCGAAAGCATTCACATTTGATATCCCAATATTCTATTTAGTGCCAAAGTCAGATTTATAAAGATGTTCTTCAGTTGAATTGGGCATGCATCATGAAAAATAGATAATGAAACCCTTGTAAGTAGCTACAACTTAGGTAATAATTCGCAAAATTCAACCTTGGTTTTGTACCCCTCTGAGGGAATAATTGGCATACACAAACGCAATAGTTGCCCACTTGCCCAAGCCCATTTTCTTCATTTTAAGAAAATAAAAAAACATAGACACCTCACAGGATACCAAAAAAAGGGGCAGGGAGGACGGTAGACAGCGAGAGTTACAACTTACAAAGCTGCTAACAAAGCAATTTGCCATTATGCAGACACATTTAAACAATAAGAGCAAGGCACATTATATATCAAAGAACATGATCCGACTATGTAGTGGAATATGTCTTGTAGATCTCCAACACAACCATTCTTTTGGAACCATTGGTGTTGGAACTCTTGATCCATAAATCTGGTTCATAACAATATTCCCTTACGTAATATAACCTACCCCCCCCCCCCCCCTCCTTCCTTTCCAGCAATTGGTGTTGGATTCTTGATCCATAAATGTTTGTCTAAATATTAGTCCCTCCTCATTAGGTATCAGCAAGCAATGAACCCTTGCCTTTCAGATAGGATGGGAAACAAAATAATTGTTGTTGCTGTTGTACAGGACAGAAGCTTCCATTCAGAAGCGATCAAATTTCCCAGATAAACCAACATTTTTTGTGAGAACTTGTTACTAATAGTGAATAGTATAGAAACAGATAACTATATATGACCCTTCTTCTAAAAGAGAGATCGTTTCACCCACACTCCAAGAAAAATCAAGAAAGCAGCAAAAAGGTTCTCTATCTGCAATTAAAGAAAGACTAATTGATCATCATAACTTGTCTAATAATCCTTCAGTACTTACCCTTTGTGCATTGTTGAACCTGGGGGAATAAGGCTAGAAACCACAATTTGTATGTCTTAGCTTAGTTTCAGAAAGCATAATTGCGGAGGAACCAGGCTTAAACTTCATTGCCTAAGTTGCTGGGAAGAATAAAGTTTCATGAGGGTCATTGAATATAGTGTCCCTGGCCACAGCCAAAGTGCCAGACTGTTTATCTCTGCCTTACTGAAATCTTAAGCAAGAAATGAGATACCCCAGCTATCATAGCTAAATGTATTTCATTCAGACTTGTCATTCTCCAAGAAGGTTGATTGTTGACACCCTCTCAAGCAAATGTGCAAAATTTGTCACTAAAGCCCCCAATTGAAGATCCAATCAATTGAAAGACCTACCTTCTAGATCACTTGTAGGCTAGTCAAAACATTCGACTCAGCTACACAAGGTAATTTCATCAGGTTAATCATTCAATATTTTCCAACTTCCCACTAAGAATGAAACAGTCGGCAACAAGAAAAACTAGAATATTAAAAGCACCAAAATGTCAACTAATAACCAGTTTAGGAAAGATAAGGCCCCCACATACATGATTTGTACCCCCTTCCTGGCACATCATACCACAGCTTTCGGAACCTTCCTATTTTAGCATTGTTGACCCATAGAACGCTACAATTTTCAACACCAAAACTAATTAACACCCTATTTCGATGCTCAAAATTTGACTCCACACAATTTAATGAGTGCGAGATAAAATGGTACACCTTATAGATGTTCAAAGCATTATTTTGGAATGCCTAATGGTTAGCAACTTAGCATTATGGTCACGCACAATGGGCTCTACATTACTTTTAGTTGGTAAACACAGAATATTCTTAGCAGAGATCAGGAGCATATCATATCTGTTTAACTACACAATTTTTTTAGTTAAACATATCCTCATCCTTTAAGATAGCCACCATTTCATCGTCAAAAAAGTCACAGTGATGACAAACAGAAAACCATCAACCTGGATAATGCTTGTAAGATGCCACAAACATTTTCAATGTTGAAAAGAGCGATGGAGTCAACATTTTTCCCAACTTCATGAAAAAAACAGTGTATTGAACTTCTATAATCACAGTTGGGGTTTACAGGAATAACAGTTCCACATGGAATGATGAAAAGGCACAGAGTAAAAAAGGTCAGCTCGGTGCACAAACTGTCTCGGCAAGCAGGGTCCGGTGAAGGGTGGTATAACGTAGGCAAAACCTTAAATCTTCTGAATCTTAAATCATGATTCTAACACCCCCAAATAAAAAGGTTCACCAAAAAAAAATTCTCCGGAAAAGAAAGAGGTGTGGTAAATACAACAGAGACAGAAATATCCGCAACTTGAAGAATCGATAAACAATTAATATTGATAGAAGATGTAAAATATCTAAAATTGAGGGGATTACCAAAAAAGACGGGAATCAGAGTTGTTGCGATGATGAGAAAGAAGAGTGCCGGCCCAGGAATTGCCATTGGGCAAAGTGATGAATCGAACTGGCATTCGAATATTTCCGATCAAATTAACCCAATTGGCAACTTTCGACTGGAATGGAATCTCGCTAGGTCTTCGCAAATTATTGAGCCGACCATTCTCCTCCATAGCCACAGCACCTTGACCTTGAGCTTGAGCTTGAGGTTGAACTGCTGAGTAGGCCCAGAATTTGGAGGTGCAGTAATTGCACCACAGTCGGAGAGTTGGGGTTTTGGTGACTCTTCTGTACAGTGAGGTCATCATCACCTAGAAATCTTTCGTCAAGAAAACAAGATCAAGGCCCAATCCTCCAAATTTCGACAACGATGCCACCTAATGGTTCAAATAGCGTTTGAAAGAGTAATCGCTCTCTGTCTTTCAGTCAAACTCACAAGTCATATGTATTGCAACTTATTATGTGCGTACAGGCATCATCTCCTGCAACAAATATTGCGATGGTTGGAAATTTCAAATGTTAGGCATTAATTATTAGTTATTCCATGTTGTCAATATCTTTTTAACATATTTTAAAAGGTAGGTTTAATAATTCAAAATTATCCCATAGATATGATTTGAAACTGTAGTAGGGTATCAAAAAGAAAAAAGAAATAGAGGAAATTATGTTTTGAATTTAGAATTTGCCCAAACGACTCTAAGCTAGCCCTTATTGTCATCTCCTCCCCTGGAACACCGAGCCCAACCTCACTGTCATTGTTTGCCATCTTCGACCGCGACTCCCATCTCTTCATCTTAAGTCTCCCGCCATTATTTGCCAAATTGTTGATCCCAGGCCCATCAAAGATCGTGGCAAGACCACCACAAATCGTGGTGACCAACCACAGGTCATGGTGGCTTGGTTTTCCCAAACACAAGCCCCATGCTTCCCTCAGCCCAATCCCATATTGTCCCAAACCTTATTCCAAATGCACATTGCCTTCAAGTCGCTGACTTGTGTGATCCTATGGGACCTGTTGATTTTTAGGTGATCTATTTCCTAAACAAATACAGATTAATTGACGGAATATTCATAACAATTACAAAACAATTAATCACCCAGGAAAGAGTACAACTGCAGAGGTTTAGTATTATACATGATCGTTAATCCGGCTGAAAAAGAGGTAGACCTTTGAGATTCCAATGCAGAAATCTTCTACTATAGGTCCATGCAGCACTCCGAAAACTCGATTGTTAGATCGACCTGATTGAGACTAATCTCAATCTAAGATGTATGTGTTTAGGGTATTTTGTGGATTGTTTCGGGAAACAATAAAGATAACTATTAAACTAAGAGAGAGAGACTCAGGAAATCACCATGGAATCTCTCTAGAAGTCTTAAACAGTTGATTAATTAATCTTTCAAATAGACTCCCTATTTACAGTGTTGGGTCGTTTGGCGAAGGGGTTAACAAAACCCTAGTAACCAACTTCTCTTAAAACGGCGTCTAAGGCCCAACACGGCCCGTGTTCACTCAATACGGACCATGTTGTGTTGATTTCTTCAAGAAATCAACTTCTAACACTTTCCAAAATAATACTTTATTATTTTAGGTTACATACATTGTTTCAGGGCACTGACTTGTGTGATCCAGTAGGACCAAATAATATAATTGTAATTAAACATATTTAATTACTGAATATGGAGGTCTCTAGTAAGACATATAATCATAATATTATTTTGGCTTAAACTCTAAGTATATCGAACATTGTCAGGACACTCCCAGGACCAACTAACTCGGTTGTGATCGAACCTATACAATCACTGATTAATGGGACTTCTAGCAAAGTCATTAATCATTGAATTAACTTGGCTAGAGTACTGGGATGAAATTGAACATTGTCGGGACATTCCTAACAAAACCAACCCCCGAGCCTACCTTTCGTCTTTGCTATGTTCCTTTGTCAGCTTGCTTGCTTGATTGCTTTAGTTAGTTCTTTACCAAATCATCATTCCTTCTATTTGTTTTCTTTTACCTTAAATTAGGTCTCGTAGTGAAAGAATTGACTTAAAAGGTCCTTACTCCCTGTGGAAAACGATTTCTAACGTCGACTGTACTGCAGCTCAACAGTCGCCATCACCTTTAAACGACTCTTTTATCAGATTCTTCCTTGTCTGACTCTTCGTCAGACCCTCGATAGAGGGCGCTTCTTTATTTTCTTCACCAACTTTGCGATCAATTCACTTTGTTCGCTGATCTTCTTGTCTTTCTTTGCACTTCCCCTAGCAAGCCTATTCACCGTAGCCTCCAATTCTACTATCATTTCTTCCATGTTGATTGCACCAGCTGTCATCACTGGCATGATGACAGTCTAGGTAGATTCAATCTTAACTTGTGAGAAGATAGATTCTTTTTTAAAGATTGGGGAAGAGTCTTCACTAGAGCAATCATGGTCTTCAAAGCCTTCAAATGGGAAGAGTGGGTTTGTGCAAGTGTGGAATTCATCCATCCTGCAAGGTGTAGTCTTCACTAGGCTAAAGGTAATCGAAGTTGGCTTCCATGAGCGAAGATCCCTTGGAGGTGCCCCCAGTACGTTAGATTCAACATCTTGACTCTTTTTGCAGCTGACTTGATGTATTCACTGTTGGTTTTTCCAACACAGTAGATATAGCAACAGTGACGGTTGCGGCGACGACTTTTGCCAGAAGCTCAAGTCATGCTCCTCTTTGAGAGTTGAGAGATAACTTTTTGGGTGCCATCACGTCGCTTGAATCGAAGCTTGAACTTGACTTCTTGGAGAACGAGATGAGAGACAGAGTGGTTCCACCGAGCGTGCCAAAATTTGTAAACACAAATTTCTAGTCTAAAATTTAATAAGACAGAAAATTGAGAAACAAATTAATTCGTATAAATATTTGGATGTATGCGAGTACAATTTCTATATTAAAATACAAATGATGATCCTCTGATTCGGTCTACTTAAGACTTGGATGAGTCGAGGGCGCGAACGCTTAATCTTGATCTCGATAGGAATGGCAGTCAAGTCCGAATCCGAAGCGAATTCGATTCGCTCCGACTAAAAAATCCGAATCCGAATTCGACTAAAAAAACTCTGAATTCGAATCCGATTAAAAAAATCCGGCTCCGATTATAATTGGGGCGGGTATGGAGGTGACCACCTCCGATCCGATTAAGTTCGATTAAGTCTGATTATAGTCGATCCGATTAAGTCCTATTATAATAATTAATATAAAAAATTAAAATTAAAATTGAAAATTAAAATTAAAAAATTAAGAATTATTGTTGGTGCTTTATTTTAACAAGTATGATATATAATCAAAGGTAATCGGAGTTAGAAGTAATCAGAGTCAGAGGAAATCATTTTATGGAAACGTATAACAACTAATTGGAGTCGGAGGTAATCGGAGTCGGAGTTGGTTTGGATTTGGAGATCCTCCCACCTCCGATTAATCGGATTTGGAGGTGGACGTCCACCTCCAATTATTAATTGGAGCGAAGGTGGAGGTACCTACCTCCGATTCACCTCCGACCAATTGTCATCCCTAGATCTCGATTTCAGATGCAAGTTTAGTTGAAGATCTCTAGTAGTAGATCTTAAGCTGAAGGTCTTGAGTGTCGATCCCCTTGGTGCTTAGTAGCTGGAGGCTGCTCGTAGTTTAACCGTCGGAAGGTTGACTGTTGGTTGTAGTTCTTTAGGTTCTTGGATATGAGGGCTTGAGGGCTTGATATCGATCGATGAACCTGACAAAAAGCACGACTGCAGTCGTTGATATAAAGAATAGAAGTTGTTGAACTAGTCGACGTTGGTCCTTGTCGCTTGTAGTTGGAGAACGTCTATAGTTTGATCTCTGAAAGCTTTGCAGATATCACAGAAGAACTCTGTAGCAGTTCTTGATCTTGACGCGATAGAGACTTGGAGCTTTTGCAGACCTTTATCATTGACGCTTGGTAGTTAGAGGTCTGTAACGCCCCAGCCTCTCTCGGACTGCAGACATTACCGATAACTACTTTCAAGGACCACTGACTGACCCCACAAATCACCATGGGTGTTTTCAGCGTGCTTCGTCCTCGCTCACACGCTGCTTGGGAAAATTTCTCAGAGGTCACCCATCTTGAGACTATTTCCAGTTAAACATGCTTAATTGAGGAGTTTCCAACGGATGAGCTACCTTAAAAGAAGGTGTGTCTTGGTGTTATAAATAATCATTTCAATCTTTTTAAGCCATACTTAACCATGTGCATAGAGTGTTATAAGATTGCTTATAGCTTTATCTTCCTAGAGCTCTAGGAGTGCAGAATGCCCAATGTCCAATGTAGAATCTTGAATCTTGAAAGCAGAATCCAGAGTTCTCTGTTTCCAATGGTAAAATGCTAGAAGGGGGAGAGGGAATGAGGGGAAGGACCGACCCTGGAGACTTAGAATTTGAGTTGAGTTTTGGACCTAAGTCCAAATTCATTAATTATTTTTTAATTTTAAATAAAAATAATTATCATTTTCTTTATCATCTTTGACATTTAATAGCTTCTAATTGTCACATATTTAATTTTGACGAGAAGGGAAATTTATAATTAGTCAAATAAAATTAATTAATTTTCTACGTGATATTTTTTTGTCATTACCGTGCTGTTTGAACCGGGGGGGCCTGTGCTCTCACCCAGTCGCCGTCGCAGTCGCAGTCGCAGTCGCAGAGCAGCTCTATTGCAGAAAGAGTACGAGTTAGAGAGAGAGAGAGAAAAGGAGGGAACAGATGAGATGACAAGTTACAGAGTAAAGTGGAGTCGTCGTTGGAAAATGAGCGGCGGCAATTATGTCCTCCTGGTGGTTCTCCTCTTCCTGCAGTGGTGTTTTTTGAGCTCCGGTGCCATCCCTGGTCTTGATTCCTTCTTAACCCGTCAATTCCAGGTTGATCCACACGGCAGCAACGACACTCTCAACTTCCTCCCATCACGCCTTAAATCCTCCATCTCAGCCTCATCATCCTCTGATTCCGCCGATCGCATCTCCTCCCTCCTTTCCCTCTCCCTCCCCTTCTCAATTCATGTCAAGCTCGTCGGCTCATACTTCTCCTCCGATTCCCCCAAACTTCTCTCCTCCTTCATCTCCGCTTCCCTCTCCGATGACTCCTTCACCGTCATAACTCCCTTCCACTCTCAATCCCAATCCCAATCCCACCGTCTTACTCTCTCTCATTCACTCCATCTCCATCCCTCTCTCGCATCTCCATCTCTCTCCTCCTCTCTCTCCGCAGCACTTCAGTCAGCCCTTAACACCACCCCATCTTCCCTCCGTTCCCCTCTCTCTTCCATTCATTACTCTGTCATCGATGATTTGATTGCCGCTGACTATCACAAGGAGACTCAGTCTGTGCACGGGGTTTATATTTATCTCATTCATTTAGGCCCCAGATCCAAACCCTATGCATACACCTACTCATCCCCCTCTGGCTCCGAGTCTTCCCCTGCTTTCACCAAGTGTTTGGGCACCATTTGGACGGGGAAAGGCAGGTACATCTGGGTTGATCTTGCTGCTGGTCCGGTTGACTATGGTCCGGCTTTATCTGGTGATGGGTTGGTCCCAAAGGGTGAGTTTCACCATCTTGCTGCCCTCCATGGAAAACCCAGGTCCCAAAAGGCCGTCCATGCTGACCTTGCATCCTTGGTTTACAATGCTTATCAGCTACTTGTTGTCCCTTCTTTGAGAATCCCTGTCCCCTTTGAGAATTCCCTTCTCGTTCAGTTTATTCATGTTTATCAGGGTAGTCTTCATAATGACGAGGGTTCTAAGCATGGGTTGGATTGGAAAATGATCGAAACAACCTTCCGTGATGAGGCAAATGACAAAGGCTTGTTGGTCGGGGATCAGTCTCTTAGTTTTAAAAAGTATGAGATTAAGTATGACGAGTGTGCTCTTTGTTCTTTTGCAGTTTCTAAGTCAATTAGCTCATATACATCGAGGTTTCTGTTTGATAACTATACTTTGATTGTGAGTGAGTATGTGGACTCTAAGAAGTTGCATCAAATATTGTCGGATTCTGCTGAGGAGTTTAAAAGGTTGGCTGGTGTTCATGAAGACGATGATTACGGACGGGTACTTCCTGTGTATGTGTTTGATTTGGATTATAATATGTTGCTCATGCTTGATCGGTATCATCAGTCTGTTGCGTTCAAGGATATGGTGGTTGCTATCAGAACGAGGAATCCTCAGACTGTGAGTGAGTACAGTTGCAACGGCCGTCATGTTTTTACTCAAACACGGGAGCTTGAGAGACCCCTTGTCGGCTCAATTTTGCAGAGTATGTGGGGAGTGTCCCCTACCCATTTGATATGGAGTCCGAGGCATAACAGCACTCTGGTTGACTATACGTGGAGTGTTGGCCAAACTCCATTTGGGCCTTTCTCGGATATTTCTTCCTTGTCCTTTGTGCAGAAGGATGCCGCTCGGAGAAATGTCCTCTTGACCTCGTTGAATTACAGTATTACCAGTGCTATAGATGTTATTGAATCTGTCAAGGCACATGGCGGGTATCAAAAGCTACTCAAGGGGCATCAAAATGTTGAGTTTTCACAGAGATGGTTTCTGTTCAAGTACAAGCTGGATAAAATGATTTCTTCATTATCCCATTGGGACTTCGAGCTGGCCTCTTATTACTTGAGATCATCAGATCATGATTTGTTTTCAATGCACTCGATTGTTTACCATGCATCGCAGGAATTAGAGGCTTCACTTAATTGCTTCAAGGATCCTCCATTTCCGTGGGCTTCAGTCTCAATGTCTGCTGCAACATTCATTCTTCTTTGCTATGTTTATGCAAAAAGAGACAAGTTTTTTAAGAACAAGAGAAAGCAGTTCTGAAATTTCTAGGTAGGAACTGCACCTTGACGAAAACGGAGTCATGTTTATCTGTAAGTGTTCACGCTAGCAGTTGGAAATCATTGTTCAGTCTGAACTAGATTTGTATTTCAGTTGAAACATTTTTCATTACTGCGAATAGTTCCCCATAACAACATTTTGCCTCTCAGTTTTGTCTTGTGTATACTTTAGCTTCCTTCTGTATTTGAGGCTTTAATGAAAAGCTAGTTGGCCATGTATCAAGATGCTTATATATGGTCTATACACTGTCTTTGTGACCATATTTAATCCATTGCCACTGGCCCTGATTCACTGGATGTAGGATGCTTGGTCTTGCTTCGTTTTTTCCTCGAAGAAACACTTAAATTGTGGTCTCATAGTTTCCGACTTTCCGTGGGTTTATCTCTGTAAAATGTTTGAGCACCACCAAACTGTAGCATCTTCATGCTGTTGAATGAATTTCATTGGTTGCCATTTCATCTCACTTTTGCACGTATATACTTTTGCTCGCTTGCTTAGTTGCTTTCCTTCTGAGTTACGCGGCACTGTATCCAAATGCTGATATATATATGTATATTTGTGAATGCCCTTGTAACTGCTGTCAACACATCAGTGCTGACTCTGAGTCCATAGGTCTTGGATGTTGTATGTTCTTTTCAAAATAGATACCAAACTATGGTCTAAGTAATTTTCATAGCATGCCCTTTAAGAAATATGCTAGACTCCAACTTGAATAGCTTTGTCTTATTGTTCTGTGGGCTCTGCCCCTCTGCCTAATTCAAATAATTGATTGTCATTTGCTGGGGTAGTTTGTGTCAATACTTTCACTGCTTCAACATGGTGCATTATTTCTATGGTAATGGTATGAAAGGACGATTAGGTCAATGCCTCATATTATGACCCTCATTAAGTTCATTGTGGGAGATATTTGGCGCCATTCTTGGTACACATTGATAATGATCCTAAGTTTGACTGTGACTTCATTTGATCTCTGAAGGTGTGTGCTTACTGTTTGCGTTGGAGCATTTTGCCTTTGAGTTCAGTTTTCCACGTAGGCTTCCACCTGACAATAATGAATTTGCTTCTGTCTCTGGTCTTCTTTGGGTTTATCACTGAAATTTTTGCCTAAGTCTCCCCCTAGTTTATTGTACCGCAGCGAGCACTGTTTCGTAAGTTCGATGCAAATATGGGCATCATTTATAATGGATTATGGAGTCCATCTATCGCTACAACTTTTTTCTCAGCTCCTGGTCCCATTCACACTTGAAGCATTGAACTTCTGTTGCACTTGAAGCTATTGATGGATTTCAAAATGAGGGGTTTTCTCTCATATTCATTAGTAATGTTGAAATAACCCGGCCCAAAGAGGAAAAAAAAGGTCCTATTAGTATTATCACTTATTTATTTGGCCCGTTTAGAATTTTTTGTAGGAGACTCCAACCTTAAACCTAGACCTCCTATTTATATAGTCGTCGTGGGGAAATTTTGTGCCTCCAATCGCTAGGTTACGTAATTAAGAGATAGAAAAGGACACATTCATCTACGAGATAGCCTAAAGGTTAGTATTCAAATTTTCCCTTTACCATTCAAATGTGTCGTTGGGATTATAGATAGTCGATTGATTAATTATTGTGATGATTTTAGTGAGGATCAACTCTAGGCATTAGAGAATGAGGAAGAGTAAACATAGCAACCGTTTATGGTTATAAAAGTTCATGATGATGGTGATAATGATAAATGTCGCAAGGTTTTGACCCAGAGGCCTATATTTGATTTTTAGTTTGGCCGTATGGATTACTAATGTATGATGATGATGGTTATGATATATAAGTTGGTTAGGAAATTCTCAGTACATAACATTGCGGCAACATCAGTAGGATACTAGTATAGGTTATCCAGTGAATGTTTTCACACTAATCCATCTTTTGGGCAAATTATGATTAGCATGAGTTTACATACTGATTAATAGGTCTCAGAGGAATCATAAGTGATCTTGTTTTTAATTTGGAGTATATCATCGGATTTTTGCGGTGTCAGGTAAGTGGTGTGATACTCTTTTAGTCTTCCTTCGTGCCCAAAATATTATTTTGTAAACTCCTTTATCGTAAATTAGTTTTATTAAATCGGGTTGGCATGCTATTGTTTAAGTATATTATTTTCTGGTTATATTTATGTCCGAAAGATTTGATCGACTCCGTATTAATTTATATGCTTATAAAGTGAACCTTCCATTGTCAATTTGATATGTTATGTTCATATTTTGGCACATATTTAATATTGGAACCTTTGGTAGTAATTTTTAAATTGTATTTATATTTTACCTTTATATACCACATTTTGTGACACTTTACTAAATTATTTGTAAAGTAGCAGTTTACATAATAATTTTGGTATTTGAATTATTCTGAACCATCCGTTGTATTAGTGACTTTATGGTTCCGATTTATTTGTTATTCTAAATTACTTGACTGGGTACTATTTGTACGTTTTGATATTCAAGTTACTGGTTTTGTTTTTGGGCTATGTCTTCTGCCTTAGCCAGTTAAGGTATGCACTGGACCTGTCGATCGACTTGTATGCGCGCTACTATGTGTTCCGATATGTGTATGTGTTCCGTTGGGCCCAATTCTTCGTTGCCCCGCCACTGGGTCAATAGTGGTTTTCGTTGCCCCGCCACTGGGTCAATAGTGGTCTCTGTTGCCCATGCCGCTGGGCTAGTAGCGGCTGTCTGTTGCCCATGCCACTGGGCTAGTTGTGGCCTTAGCCCCAAAGTGCGTTTTGTGTTCCGATTGCTAAGTTTTTATATGTATTGTGCTATTCAACGGTAAATTAATATTCTTGTGTATTTCGGGATGTTTTGGAGCTAAGTAAAGTGTTTTGAAAACCCAGTCATGTTTTATCGATTTATTTGTTAACTCTGACCCACCCTATGTTTTACCCGCATGTCTAACCCAGCTAAAGGAGTGTTATGCTACTTACTGGGCTTTCAAGCTCATCCTTTCATCTTTCTATTTTTTTCAGGTTGCGATTATTGGTCTTTTGGTAGCGTTCGGGTTCTTTATGGTATAAGAGTTTAGCAGTGAAGCGTAGTGGGCCAAGAGGTTGCGTGGGATAAGATTTCTGTTATTTTTTTTCCAGTTGCTTTGTGAGTTTGAAGATTCCAATATCTTTTATTGTAGTATCCGCTGTGTAATTAAGTATCATCCTTAGTTGACTGTTTAATCAAGTACTCCTTTCGAAGCTAGGTCTATTCTTATATTTTGGGTTTGTTCGATCTTTTGAGCCTTGCATGCTTGTGGGATCTTGTCCTACAAGTGTGCGGCGTCTGTCACCCCTTGGTTCGGGGCGTGACAAATGTATTGTGCTGGACAGTCTCTGACCTACTAGAATTTCATTAGGAAATGCATTGAAGGAAACAGACATCATGTTTCTCTGTAAGCGCTGGTTAGCATGTTGGAAAACCTTGCTCAGTCTGAACTTGGTTTGTACTTCAGTTGAAACATTTTTATGGGAGCAATTCTCTGAGTCAATACTGCATCTTGGCTTTGTCTTATGTATACCTTTTCCCTTGATTTCCCCTATGAATTTGAGGCTTTGATGATGTGTTATGTGGTCATGTATACAGATGCTGATATCATTAGTTAAAAAGGCGTGCCTGCTCGAGGTGAGACTCATCAAAATAGCGCATAGAAGGTGCGCCTTTTTGTGCCTTTTAGATCATAGTGAAAGACAATATAATAAAGGATCTTTTTGCTGTGGGAATGGTTTTCATGCCAAGAAAAAGTATATGAAGTTCTCGCATTCAAAAGGCTCGCACCTTTGCGCCTTTTTTTATTTTTTTTATTTTTATAAATATAAGTTTTTAAAAATCTAAGGTCATATTTGTGATCTCTGAGATGTTTATGCTTTGGGTTGTGCTTTATTTTCTATGCAAAGCAATGGGTCTCGTTGGTTGTCATTTACAAGATTGATGATCATCAACACTTCCACCGCTTAGTGGAACCTTGCCAGGCAATGGTGTATGAGTATCCATCTTTGTTAATGATAGCAGTTTCAACATTCAAGACACATACATATAACCCCCCCCCCCCCCCTCTTGATGTGACATAGTGATGGTGACACTAAATACGAAGATAACTTCATTGGATATCTGAAGGTTCCTGACTGGAGTCTATTTTGTAACATATTGGCATCTTGCCTTTGAGTTCAATTTTCCCTCGTAGGAAGCCCAGTAACTGCAGGGCATATATTATGTTTTTGGTGGTCTTCATCTTGGACGTTGCCATCCTCAGCTACTCGCATGTGGCCCTGAGATACTCCCAGATTGTTGCATGCTTGCCAAACGCTGTTTGTTTTATGTAAATATTGTTGATCTTGGATTGTGCAAGTCTGCATCTAGGTGTAATTTTCTTCGGATGATTCATACTTGCAAGAACTGTTCTCTCTCTCCCCCTCCCACCCCTCCCCTCTTATCTTTTCCCCTTTTCTGGTGGTTCTTTCTTTAGGGGATGGGTGAAGAAACTGAGGGAGGAGGGTTAATGAAACAGGGACATTGAATTCTTTTCATGCTTTCAGCTGAAGGTAAATCCCAAAATAAGGGATTTTACATAATGCTTGTTAGTAATCTATTGTGCAGGCAATCTTAATTGCTCATAACTTACAAATTTATTTATTCTCTTAGTGTTGTATCCTGTCAAAGATTTGTCTTTGGAAACAACTTTCTAGCTGAACTGGATAAGTCTTTCGTGCATTTGTAGCATCTTTTATCCTGTCCTGACAGGATTTACACTACGTGGTAGGTCGATTGTTATTATTTTATCGTACATCTTGTCTCACGAAAAACTAAAAGGAAATGCTGAATGCAGTTGTTCTACGTCAAATCCTGGGTATAGAAACTTTACGGTGTTTAGTATGGTACAAATACTACTGTGGCCCTAATTTCTGGTACAGTTGTCATTTTGGTACTTGTCACTTGATTAATACGTAGGCACGTTCTATCTCTCTGCTGTATAAACCACTAGATTGGTAATTCATTTTGCTTGATTCTCATGCTTGGCTTGCTTTAATAGCTAAATTTGACCAGCATTGGCTGATATACTTCACCATGCATTTGGACAGCAATGAACCTTTCTCAGTACGGATGGAGGCTTGTCCATTCTCATTATGGCAACTACCCAAGATAATGCATGCCATCTTTGAAGGGTTAGACTTTTGGAGGAGGATCTAACTCAAGTAAGCAAATACTCTCAAAGATATTAGGAAATTGTAAGCAACATGGTCTTGCCTCCATGACAATGTAAATGGCACATTAATTGAATGATAGTGTTTGGACTTAACTTTAAAAAAAACTTTGTTCGAGGAGTATTACTTTATGTTTCTTCAAATTTCCTTCCTGGGTATCATATTTTCAGTTCTGTCTTGATTTTTGTAAAATATTTTTGTTACTTTGTTTTCATTTCAATCCTAGAAATCCTTATTTGATATGTTCAAATATATGAAGAATGTGCTCTACATACGCATCCATAATCTTTATTTGCAGAACAAACACTTTTGTAGCTGGTAGCAATCAAACACCTTTGTAGCTATAGGTTTACTTTCTTTTATGTTGAACAGATGATGTGCTTATTAAAATGCAAAAGTTCTGGACAACCAATGAAGTAGATTTTGTTTGCATTCATCCCTGGTGATCTGACAATTGGGATCACTAGTCGATAACAGTTGACCAGAACTACTATTTTTCTCTTTTGTTCTATAATGAATGGACAACTGTTGCGACTGTACCTAAACTAGTCTAGATGGAGCATATTCCTTTTACTAACTACCGTGGAATGATGACCCTACTAAAATTTCAAAATTTTGAAACTATATTGCACATGTTCTATAAGGTTTGGTATTTCTATCAAAATTAAGCTTCTTGGAATACCATGTAATGCAATCACCTTTTACAAGCAAAGATTGACCACTTTTAGTGCATCATATAGTTCATACTTAATGTGACAAGGTGCAGAAATGAATCATTTTAGAAAAGATGCCTACAACTATCATGATAAATCTTTGTCTATTTGAATTCTTGGAAGTCGAACAATCAAATCAAAGCTTAAATCTTCTCAAGAACCTTCAAGAACAAATAAGGTTTGTATAAGTCATGAGACAAACTATGACTCTTTGCTAATTGACATACATAACACCTTTTTACCAAGTGATAAATATATTTAGCCATTTTAGTTAGACCAACAATATCATCCCTTTAATAACAACAAAGTCTTTTCTGGGCGCTAGGAATGACCAAAAACATCGGTATCTCCAACATTCAGCTGGGGAAAGACTCATTGAGCCTCATTACTAAACTGAGGAAGGTTGAAGTACCAAAATCGGAAATAGGTTCTGGCGTTAATTAGTTCTTTTAATAGTTGTTCCTTCTCTCATGTTAAGAGGTGAGGCAATAGAGTAGCTCATGCGTTAGCTCACCTAAAACCTATTGACCATTCGATAGGTCGTGGGTGGAAGGAGGCCCTACTGAAATCCTGAACCTCATAATTGACGATTCTTGTAATGTCGTGTTGAATTAATAAAGCAAATGTTGTTTTGATCCAAAAAAAAAAGCAAAGTCTTCTCAACATCTAAGTATCTAGCTAACCATCCTCTGTGAAGCTTTGAAATAAATAACCCTCTTATAATTTCCTTTGGTATACACAATCTGCTTCCTTTGAATAGATAAATAACCACTTGATCAAGATGGTATAAACTTGAGGATGGCTAACACTTGAACAAGTTCCTGAAATTGTCACCTTGATCATGCAATTCTTAAGATGCTTAAAACAAAGCAACATTGAATCTAGATGTAGGCGTTGAATTTTGTTCAATTTCGTACAAATTTGTAATTCTATTTAGAATAGGTGATTAGCTACTAAAGTCATCGACACTTGGCATGCCATGCCATGTAGGATTGGATAAGAGTGATGATATACCTGGCTATATAAAATGTTGGTATCTAAAGTTATATATATATATATATATATATATATATATATATATATATTTGTATGTGTGTGTGGGGGGGGGATAGATCTAGTAGGAAGAGAGTTTAGGTAGGAAGGTGAGAAGAGTAAATCTCGACCATTGATTTAACATCTGACGGTGTGTGGTCATGGATATTAGGGAGTGGGGTCATGCATTTCAGGGAGTGAGGTCAAAGATATTAGGAAGTGTGGTGATAAAATCCTTGACCGCACCCCTAATATCCATAAGCACACACCATTAGATGTAAAATCAATGGCTGAGATTTTACTCATCTCATCTTCCTATCTAAACTTCATTCCTACCAGACCCAGTCCCTATGTGTGTGTGTGTGTGTGTGTGTGGGAATATATCCAGTAGGAAGAGAGTTTAGGTAGGAAGGTGAGAAGAGTAAATCTCAGCCATCGATTTAACATCTGACGGAGTGTGATCATGGATATTAGGGAGTGTGGTCATGCATTTCAGGGAGTGAGGTCATGGATATTAGGAAGTGTGGTAATACAATCTTTAACGCACCCCCTAATATCCATAAGCACACACCGTCAGATGTAAATCAATGGCAGTTATTTACTCATCTCACCTTGCTACCTAAACTCTCTTCCTATCAGATCCATTCCGTATATATATATATGTGTGTGTGTGTGTGTGTGTGTGTGTGTGTGTGTGTGTGTGTGTTTGTAGAGGATGAATTGGGTAGGAAGAAAGATACGGTAGGAAGGAAGGAAAAAGCGATTTGGGGTGTACAAATCTAATCCGATGGCTGATAATAAAGCCATCTTCCTTCCCTATAAATCAGCTAGTGGTTTATGGAAAAAAAAATGAAATCACTTAGGTAGTTATGATTCACAAGAATCATGGATGAAACTAGAGAGAGAGAGAGAGAGAGAGAGAGAGAGAGAGAGAGAGAGATTACTTCCCTAAATTATAGGGATAGAGTTATCCAAATTTAACTCCACCTATTATCAAAAACTAAAGAAGAAAAAGAAGTCAACAGTCCATAAGAATTTTATCGTGAGTTTGTTGCGTCCAACATCATCGTTGCTTCTCACATTTATGACCACACTCCCTAATATCATGACCACATTCCCGTAAAATCAAAATTATATCAATGTTATCAAATTATATTCATGACCATTGTAACGCCCCGGCCCCTCCCGGGCCGCAGACATTACCAATAATTGCTTCAAGGATCGCTGACTAGCCCCTCAAATCACCATGAGTCTTTCCAGCTTGCTTCGGCCTCGCTCACACACTGCTTGAAAAAACTTCCTAGGAGGTCACCCATCCTAAGGCTACTCCCAGCTAAGCACGCTTAATTGAGGAGTTCCCAACTGATGAGCTACCATAAAAGAAGGTGCACCTTGGTGATATAAGTAGTCATTTCAATCCTTTTAACCAACGGTTAGGGGTAGACATTATTGAGTTTCATCTCATGTTTGCAAATGTTTTGTTTTTAAGTGGACCATTCTATGATGGGAACGGGTTCTAGAAGTGAGGACGTTGATTTAGAAGTTTATCCGAGAATAAAGTTTAGTTAATTCATTAAACTCGAGTTTAGTTAATGTTCGTTTGATGTTTGTCGAACCAAGAAAGTTTTGTTTGGGATAATTAATGAAAGTCAGCAGTTGTAGGACCCTGGAAAAGGTTTAACTTTCCCGTTGTACTACTTAGTTGTGATTGGGAGCCGACTACGGTTGCTTAATCCTTAAATAAGGATGCTTTTGCTTTTAATAAAACTTTTTCTATTCTTTAGGTATCCTAAATATGTAAACTCATTTGAGAATAACCATTTCAATTTAGAGATGCGAACCAGTATCGATCCCGTACCCTACTATTGCCAGAAGGAGGAACCTGGGCCACTGGACTGACCCATAGGCCAGACGACCTATGTATGGGCCAGGCCAGTGGCCTACTGGGTCACATCCTAGGGAAATGGCCTAGAAAGAAGGCAAGGTTGTCTGGACTTCCCTGATTTCTACTACATTTCCTCATCGGTTGGCTCTTTAACATTTGTCCTGGGAGAGATATCGATCCATTCTGTTAAATAGAAACGAAAGTTGCAAGAAATGAGTTTTGCAAATTAGTATAGAAAGGAGTCCCTAATTGATTTAAGGAAATCAACGAACCAAGAAAGAAAGTGATAAAAACTTCGGCCTACGAACCCGAATCCCAAGCCCGAGGGTAAGGTTACGAGTCCAAGAGTTAAAGAACTCTAGGACTTGCCTGTTTTGAAAACATACTATACTAAAATCGATATTATATTCGCGATCGATGAATGACCAAAATGATGTAAGCATGATGATATTATATTCGCGATCGATACTAAAATAGAGCGGGGAGAAGTTTAAAAGAAGTTTCACGATCGATGTTATATTCGTGTCATGCAAGCATGATGATATTTACAAAATGATGTACAAGAATAATGTAAACGAATTACAAGGTTACATGATGATGAATGAACAATCCAACCTTGTCTACACACTATGTATGTAGGATGATTGTAAGTAGGAGAGAACCAACATCAATATGTCGGAATTCCTTTGATACCGACAGGACAAGAATATCGGGACTTTTTGTGTGAGAAATGAAGGAAGAGACAGAGAGTTTCTTGGAGGGTTTTTTCGAGGAATCGTTGATGATTCAAATGGTAGAATGAGGGGGTATTTATAGGTGAGGTGAAGGGTGGATGAGGATGGAAGGAGCGGGCATGATCCACCTTTTAAGTCCCATATCCCACCCTTAAAATCGTTTGGCCTTTGACTCTACATGAGTCAAAGGCTCGAAGGCATGTGTCATGGGATTCTTGACTGGGAATTGGTGCGGATGATGTGGCAGCAGGGAAGGCTCGACGGCCTATACGGGGTTCTGTCACGGATTGTTGATGTGGCAACGTGCATGTGCCATCTATGGGCCAACGAAAGCTAAACGACTTTTGAGAGCTCTTCTGGCTTCTGTAGCAAGGCCAGAGGACTTTTGGGCCTTGTGGAGGGATCATAGGTCGTCTGGCCTTGCCCTAAGTCTAGTTCAAGTTCAAACGGTCATAACTCTTTCATCTGGACTCCAATTGAGGTAATTCAAAAGGCATTGGAAAACTTATGATGTGTACTTTACTATCATAAAAAGAAATAAGGTCAATGAGACTTGTGAAAAAAATGAGATTCAAAAGGATGAGCACATGTATGTGGAAAGGGTGGAAAATGAAGGTTTTTTGTGATGGGTTCGATGGCTTTTATTTGCGAGCAGTGGCTTTTGCTTCATAAAAGCCTAGTGGTATTTAATCAATAAAAGCTAAGTGGCTTTTGATCAATTCTAGTCTTTTTCTTGCTTTCCTCGGTTTTGCTTTGGTGCGCTCTTCTCCGTATGAAATCCGGTGTCTACAACAGTTGATATTTGTTTGTTATTTTCATTCTTGCCTTGTATCTCTTTGGATGTACGACAATGACGCCCGTTAGAGTTAACCCTTCCGCTGTTAAAGATAGCCAGATTTTTACTTTTAGATAATTGAATTTTCAGGGCGTTACAATAGCACACTGCAGGGTATTGCATTATCATATTAGATCATTGTTCATTTTTATTGTCATCGTCATTGCTATTGTCATCTTTTTCTTTTATTTTATTATTGGTATGATAAGGTTTCTGATGGAGATCAGCCCTCGCAACTTTATTTGGTGACAGCATGCTTTGAGGCCATCCATGAATCCCAGATGAGCCTTGATAATACCGAAGGTCATTCACCCAATGTGAGGCCATCTTTACTGTCTCAATATCTCAGAATTGAGACCTCACCTTTCATTATGCCTTCTATGATTGTCCAAGAGTCGTTCATAATGTCCAAGCTTACATGGTCTGAAGGTTATTTGGGTTCCACAGAGCTATCTCGTTCTGGACATGCATTGAGGACGTTTATCTGGACATTGAGGACATTTATCTAGAGCCGGTTGTTCTTTTCAACTTGGTTTGTGATTCTCTTCTCTTTGGATGTCAAGGAAGTATTATTGAGCTTTCCTAAATGCCCAAGGGTGATCCATTTGGAGGTCATCAACCTTCTATGCAATCTGAATATACGCATGAGGACCTCCATCTGGAATCTGCTGAGAATTTGGACGTCCAAGGACGTTGCCTACTGAAGGAAGACTATTTGCACATTCTGACTTCACTTCCTGAGTTGTTGAGGTCTTTCCAATTCAGTGAGGTGTTTGTCAATGAGGTCTTCTATGAAGACGTCACTTTCGAAGCTGTTGAGGCCCTTCCAGCTCGTGAGGTGATTATCCAACCTTGTCCACGTGAAGAATAATGCTCCAACAAGAAAAGCGCCATGTGTGATGTTTCTAGTGTCTTCCAATTGTTCTAGAAGCTTCATGAAGATGCCATGTGTGACGCTTTTATTAGTCCTCATTACCAATGGGTCTAGAAGCTTCATAAATTAGTTATATATTATCTTATTTTGATGTAATTAGCTTAATTAAGCAAGATTAGGACGTTTTCTTTTTGCTCAAGAAACTCCTAATTAGATATCTCAGTTGGGTTTATATATACCCTCTATCAGGTCATTGTAAGGAACAACTTAAACAACTTGATATATGAATTTGATGAAATAGAAGAGCCTTCGAGCCTTTTGTTTGTGAGTGGTGTAACTCTCAATTTTGGTTAATTCTACTTCAATATCTAGGGTTTGGCAATCCTAATGGTGCGTGTAGAGCTTGGTAATTTCAATGGTGGTGTGTCTGTATCCATTGAGGTCATCAAGTCCATTGCCCTTATGATAATCGGTCATGGTGTGACTGTATTGATCGGTAATCACTTGATTCTACCCTTTATCTTTCTGCATTTTCTAACCCTCATTGTTGATTTCAATCCATTTGAATGAATCCCAAAATCCCCAATGAGTTCTTGATGTTTTTTGGTGTGTGGTGAACCTGGTTCAAATTTGATCCTTTGAGTCAGTCGTGAGGTCCCTGTATTTATGTGATGTTTTCCAGCTTGCTGAGTTAGAGGTCCTTAGCTGGCATACATCATCCATCTGTTCTTGTTCATCCTATCACATTTCAATCATCATCCATTTGATCCTTGTTGTTTGAGCCTGTTTTGGAGTGATTGTAATCGATTATCGGTTGTGAGGTCCAGAATCTCAGTGTTGTGTGTGTCCACTTGGAGTATGTGAGGTCATCACTCTGATTTTATTGACCTTGCATACATCAGTTTCACTCTCAGATAATTAACCGGTAACTGCTTGGTCTCTTCTATTCTCCCTAATTTCAAAATGAAATGGATTTATAAATCCCCCCCCCCCCAATAATTTGGTTTAAATAAAATGATATTCACATTATAGTGTCGAAAATATTGAATTCATCGCAGATAAAAAAAAATTGAATTCTTCTCGTCTTTCTCCATATTTTCAATGTTTTGCCTTTTGGTATCAACAAGGTATTCTGGGCAAATTATTGACAAGGATAATACAATTAACAAATCATTTTCCCTCATAGTTTACTAGTTTCAAAGTTTCAATAATAGTAATTAGATCATCAAGACATTTAGATATGCATGTTCAATATTCGCTCTTTTAAATATTATGAACATGTGCACAATTTATTTAGAAGTTCCTCTTATGTGGTTTACCAAGTCATTTGCATTGTTAAACCCTTGCTTTTCATCTCTTGGAGAAGGGCGTAATGCTTTTGGCTTTATAAGCTTCCGCTAAGTCAAGATTAATGAATTAAAATGTTGCTAAGTGATCACCCCAAAAGTCAGGGTTGTTATTGCAGGCAAAATTTGACAACTTTAAATATGTCAAATAAATGTTTATTTGTACTTTGGTAAAAGTACAATCCATTTTTTTTACCTTAAATGAAAAGGAAAAAAAAAGTCTAAAGTCTTATATCCTTCATTTAAGGAAGAATAATAAAGACTTTATATTAGCACAAAATTTTAATTTTTAATTACATCTTAAAACATGCATGAGTAATTAAAAGGTGCATCAATGCATGATGGGAGATACATACATGTTTTTAAAAGATATGTAAATCTCACTTGTGTCACAAGGACTAGTTGAATTTTGATTAGACCAAATTTGGTGTCAACTTTTACATAGTTGACAAGAATGTTAACAAAAGAAAAAAAAGATGAGCCTAATAAATTTGCAACATCACGTGAAACCTAAATGGTTAGGGTTGCAGGCTGTGTCATTCATTTGCTCAGCCAAAGTCTGTAGAAATGAATTATTTTTTTTTTCTTTTCCTTTTCTTGCTAAATTGAGAAAAGGACTATGGGAAAGAGGATGGAGAATGTAGGTTATTTAAGGCCTTATATCCTTCCTCTCCTGGTGATATTTGACGCTCTTCAACTGCAAAAATGCAGTTCGCTTGTTAACTGCAACATATGAATAACTGACTATATAGGTCCCTTACAAAGGGGACGAAAGATAGAGCCGGGGGGAGCTTGGTGCTTAGGGTTTTAGCCACTGGAGAAACTTTCTGGGCAAAATCAAACGGAGAAGAAGATCGAAAACAGAGCAAGGAGGAAGGTTGGCTTTTCGGTGGTTAAAAAGCAAGTTTCAAAAACGAGAAACTGTAGAAATTAGAGGAGAAGAAGACTGTGCAAAGGAATCATAACAAGGAAGAGACAACTCCACAAAGATATCAAGTCTAAGTAAGTTTCTCAAACGGTTGTTGTCCACCATAAATTACTTCCATTCTTCTCAGCATCAACCCTCCCATGGCTAAACTCCAAAGTCAGTCACAAGAAGGCTCCACCCCCTTCGAAGACAGCCAACCAATCAACCATGGCGTCCCAAGTTCATACCGTACACCAAAAACCAAAATCTCGATCTTGTCAGATTGCAAAATCATTGGATTAGGAATCCTTGGTCTCTAAGGACTCATGTAAATTGGATTCGTGAGGATCCGGGTCCTAAGGACCCATGAAAATTGGATTCGTGAGGATCCCGGGTTCCTAAGAACTCACAAAATTTATGGATTCGTGAGGATCCGGGGTCCTAAGGACCCATGAAAATTGGATTCGTGAGAATCCCAAGTCCCTCAGGACCCTTAAATTTGGATTCTCAGGAATCCCGGCTCCTTCGGGAACCCATGAAAAAATGGATTCTTAGGAATCCCGGGTCCTTTGGGACTCATAAAAAATGGATCCTTGCGGATCCTGAGTCTGTAGCGACCCATAAAAATTCGGGTTCTGAGGCATGCAGGTCTCGGTTAATTAAACCAAGATGACAAATTTTAGGTTCATGGATGTTTGTTATGGTGTCATATGGAAACATTACAGTAAGTATAATATGGGTTGTTTGGAGGAAAGTGTTCAAGGTCTGATGTTTCTGATCGGCTATTGGATGATCCCAAATCATTATTCAATTGTAATCAAGATGTGATGCCTTCTGTCATTGCAAGTTCAATTCAATTGCATTCAATAAAATAAAAATGCTATTGAAGATTTATTTAAGATTAAATGACATTAAATTGTCATGTAAGATGACAGTACAAGGAGAATTGAAAGAGAAAATAAATTAATGTGCTTGGTTTACAATACAGTAAACAAAGGGGCTTTAACAAGTGATTATTGGCTAGGTAGACAATACTTGTGCTTTTATGACATAATCATCTTGATATATACTAAGGCGTCTAATTCTTTTGAAAACCGAATGAAAGTGATGCAATTCAAATTGTTTAGTCTCTGGATTTAGTTTTCTAAAGAGCAATAAATCAAGTGGTGGCCTAACAAAGATGTACTGTTGTAGTGCAATTCTCTAATAGCAAGGAAAAGAGTTTGTGTCTTCCGTTCATAAATTATGGTGACAACAAAACAATGTCATCCAGATTGAAGATGTACGTGTCCATTAAAATTACTGGATACCAATTCATGTAAAGTTAATTGAATTGGACACAACAATATATGTTTTGTGCTCATAATTAGCTTTTATTACTAAATAATAAATAGTAAAAAGACAAAATTGTTATAATATGTTATTGTGAATAACTCATTTTACGTGTGCTATTTTACATTAATTTACATTATATTTTGCTTGGAGTCCAAGCTTGTAATGTCAATAAATAGCTTGTAATATGAGCAATAATATACATCCCTCTCCCTCATTATCTCTCTCATTTTCTCTTCATATTTTCTCTTCTCTCAATCTCTTATTTTTAATTGTTGCAATTACAACCAAAATTATAACACGTTATCAACACCAGGCTCTACCTTTCATTAATTAAGGGATGATTCCCGTTCGACCCCATTTCCTGGCCCATTCTGAGAAACCCGAAGCTATGCATTCGAGGGAGTACCTATGGGAGCCGGGTTATAGGCGTGTTGTTGACGGATAATAGCCCCTTATCGACCCCAATCATCTAAGGCCCATTCTGTGAAACCCGAGAATCACAAGTCTAAAACATGGACATATTTTTGCTTAATTATGTTAATGAACCTGAAGTTCATTCCAACGTTGAGATATTACCTAAATTTTGTTAGTGACCAGAAGTTCACCACTCCAATATTGAATTTATTTTTATGAATGAACCAGAAGTTCACCCCACCTTTAATGATAATTAAATTCATACAAATATTGTCAATGAACCAGAAGTTCATAACACTAACAATATTGACATTCAAATGAACAGTAATATCTTACTGTCTGATTTCTCTTGAATTATGTGCATGAGTTTTAACGGTATAAATTTTACTATATACTCTCTATATTGTATAGTAGTTGTGGCTAAAGTTTTAAGATATTTGGATGTTTATTTCAAGAGTTGTGAAATTTTGGACAAATAATATGCCTAATTTGGTGTAATATAGGCTGCTTGTATGCTAAATTGAGTTATTAGTTATGAAAATTATGTCTTATGCTAGCATGATGATCAAGTATTGTTGTGAGTAATTCTCACTTTGTTTTGAGCAAGATTAATTAGGAAAAGATTATGATTATGATTCATGCTTAAATTTAATTACTTTGCCCATCCTTGCGTGAACTTCATTATATGGATATTCAATAAATGAGAAATGATCAAGTTCACATGATAAATGCATATGGTTCATTGTGTTATTTATTTACACCATATTTCATGCGGATTTCATGGTCATGTTGATGATAACTTGAATATATATGCTTGATTAATCCATATGGGAGCAATTTATTAAAAAAATAATACATATATATATACAAGTATTCGTGATACTATATGTGTTATTTCAAGCGTATATGATATACCAAAAAGTTTCATGACTCTGTACATGATTATTATAATTATGTCCAATATAGTCTTGTTGTACTTGTATATGCACATGCCCTGATGGCTAATGATATGCGTATGATGCTATTTCTTATAATTGGAGATTCACATATAAAAGGGTCAAAAATATATATGTTTTTATCTTTGTGAATACTCGATTTATACATGCCTTTATGATGTGAATTATTATTAAAACGGAAGGTAGAAGTAATAATTGTTTGGTGTCCTGCCATTAAATGCCAATTGGAGAGTATAATTGATAATTGGCATACCAATAGTTAAAGGGCAATTATGGTATACATGAGACTGAAAAATTATATGAAGCTTGCTAAAGTTAGTATTTTGACTTGCAAGTATTTGTATTGCCTTATTGTATTTGAGTATGACTGTATGTTCATATGTGGAGTTTAATCTTTGGAGATTTACATGATTTTTTATTTACAAAATAAATGAGTTGTTAAACTATTAAACTCCACCCAATTGGTTATATGTCATTCCCAGAAGTGAATGTAGTAGCATATATATAACCTGAAGGATTATGAAACAAACAAAAAGTCATGCCAGAACTCATGATAGGACATAGTTGTGATGAACTATTGTAATCCCTTTTCAAATATCATTTTCCCACCAGAAGTTGGGGAGCAAGAATGATTGAGGCAAGAATACTGTTGAAAGTCCATGACATCATTGTGGATAAAATGGACATTGGCAACATACCTGTCGTACGTCAAAACATCTTGTTGACCTCTATCAAGTATCATTAAAGAACGAAAGAAAACAGATAGAGACAAAGTTTGGGCAAAAGGATAGTAATGATGATTATGACCACTCCGTTGATTAAACTTCATGAACACTTCTTTGTTTTGTGTCATGAATGAAGGAGGAGATATGTGCCCTGAAGGCAGCATAATAGCACACTTCATTATGAGAAATACTTTTATTACTTATTAATGAAAGATGCAAATGTTTGTACTATATTGGGTAGCTCAAATTTAATTGAAGGCTCCGGAAGAGTCCATATAGTGCTACCTGGTGGAACAAGCTTGCACATTGATGATGCATTATATTCCACCAAGTCTCAAAGAAACTTACTGAGTTTCAAGGATATCCGCAGAAATGGATACCACATTGAGACAACTAGTGAAAATAATATTGAGTATTTGCATATCACGAAAATTGCCTTGGGCAAAAGATATGTGTTAGAAAGATTATCATCTTTCTCCTCCGGGTTATATTACACAGTAATTAACCCAATTGAAGCACATACTCTAGTAAACCAGAAGTTTACTAATGATAAAGAATTTATCATATGACATGATAGATTGGGGCATCCCGGATCAACTATGATGCGCAAAATCCTAAAGAACTCATATGGACATACTTTAAAGGACCAGAAGATCCTTCAAATTAATGAGTTCTCATGCGCCGCTTGCTCTCAAGGAACATTAATCACAAGGCCATCACCGACTAAGATTGGGGTTGAATCCCTTGCATTTCTGGAACGTATACAAGGTGACATTTGTGGTCCTGTAGACCCACCATATGGACCATTTAGATACTTTATGGTATTAATTGATGCATCAACTAGATGGTCACATGTGTGTTTATTGTCAACCCGCAGCTTGGCATTTGCAAGATTGCTTGCTCAATTGATTAAACTACGAGCACATTTTCCAGATCATTCTATCAAGAGAATTTATCTTGATAATGCCGGTGAATTTAAGTCTAAAGCCTTTTATGATTTTTGGATATCAATTGGCATAGAAGTTGAACATCCTGCCGCATGTTCATATACAAAATGGTCTTGCAGAATCATTTATTAAGCGCTTGCAACTAATTGCAAGGCCATTGCTTATGAGAGCAAAGCTTCCAACTAGTGCTTGGGGACATGCTATATTGCATGCTGCGGCATTGATCCGCATAAGGCCAGTTGGTTATCATGAATTTTCTCCCCAACAATTGGTTTTTGGCCATGAACCAAATATCTCCCATCTATGAACTTTTGGATGTGCGGTGTATGTACCTATTGCCCCACCACAACGCACTAAGATGGGACCCCAAAGGAGATTGGGAATATATGTTGGGCACGAATCTCCATTTATAATTAAGTATATGGAACTATCAACTAGAGATTTGTTTACGGCACGATTTGCCGACTGTCATTTTGATGAGACAGTTTTCTCAACATTAGGGGGAGAATCTAAGCAGTTGGGCAAAGAGACAAGTTGGAACGAATTACTGCTAAAGCATCTTGATCCTCGTACAAACCAGTGTGAACTGGAAGTTCAAAACATAATTCGTTTTGCAAGCTCTAGCAAATCAACTGCCAGACGCATTTAATGACCTAAGGAGAGTCACTAAATCTTGCATTCCAGCTGCTAATGCTCCTATTAGAATTATGTCCCAGCAGGACACAGTGCTATTGCTAATGAGTCTAGACCACATTTGAAGCGTGGCAGACTCGTAGGTTCCAAAGACAAAAATCCTCGAAAAAGAAAAGGAGCAAAGAATAATGATAACCAACGCGAGGAAATATCGACTCCAGAAGAGTCCCTAGACATGACAAATGTGGTCACCACAAACTCAGGTACCTGAGAATTGCAATAATGATGAGATCTCAATAATTATGTCATGACTGGTACAAGGTGGAACCGAAGTGAAATCGACGTCGATACAGTGTTTTCATATAATATAGCACTGAATATCATGCATGAAAATGAGGATCATGAGCCAAGGTTTGTTGAGGAAACCAGGCAAAGAAAAGATTGGCCAAAATGGAAAGATGCGATTAGTGAAGAATTAGATTTTCCTACAAAAGGGAAGTATCAGACCCGCAGTCTGTACAAAGCATGATTAGTTAAACAAGGGTTTTCGCAAAACCAGGTATCAACTACATACTCCCCTATAGTTTATGCTACTATATATGTTGTTAAGTTTGGCAGTACATGAAATATTTCACATGCATCTTATAGATGTTGCTATAGCTCATGAGAAATTCGATAAAGATATTTACATGAAAATCCCTGAAGGATTCAAATGGTGCCTGAAGCATACATTGAAACTCTCGAGAGAATTACTCAGTGAAATTGAGCAGATATTTATATGAGTTTATACAATATGGACACATATTGTATAATCAAAGAAAGTATCAAAAGATATTAATGATATCCAAACTCCAAAAGAGATTCCAAAAGCAATAGATTGCTTATTTTGAGATAAAAGGTTTTGGTAAAACCAAGTTTTGGACTCCTGAAGAGTCTCATTGCAGTTTCCTTAAAGAAAGAGTTTTGAAATGAAAGACAATCCCAAAAGCAAATGTTGTCTTGCTTTACAAGTTGAACAAATTGGGGATGATTTTCCGTGCATCAATCAAGTCATATAGCAAGTGTGATAAAAGGTTCTATATAGACTATGCACACTAGTAAATGATGATTATATCTTCTTTCTTTTTAGACCCTGAAAGGATGATGAGAAACTTTATGGTTCTGAAGTACCATATCTAGGTCCAGAAGTACTATATATTACCTTATCTAGGTCCGGAAGTACTATATATATCGATTCTGAGGTATTGTATTTGACTTTGTATGTACCATATTTAAGTCCTGAAGTACTATTATGGTTCTTGAAATACCAATATGAGTCTTGAAGTACCATATTTACATGCTATTTGAGCATTGATGTATCTCGTTAATTATACATCATTTCAGTATTTTCGAGGTACGATTGATATGATATATTTTATCCTCGTGAAGTAAAAGCATTTTTGGTTGGCTATACGGATGTCAGATACTTATCTGATCCCCATAAAACGCCTGATCGCAAACTGGGTATGTGTTTACTTATGGTGGAATTGTCATTCTATGGCGCTCTATGAAGCAAAACATAAGAGCTACTTCCTCTAATCATGCTGAAATTTTGGCAATTCATGAGGCTAGCAGAGAATGTGTTTGTTAAGATCTGTAATCCAACACATACGGGGATCTTGTGGTTTATCTTCAGGTAAGGATATTCCCACAATATTATATGAGGATAATGTTGCTTGTGTAGCACTATTGAAAGCATATCTCACCGAAGTTCTTTTTCACTCATGATCTACAAAAGAAAAGTGAGATTAATGTTCAGCAAATCCGTTCTAGTGAGAATTTGGCGGATTTATTTACCAAGTCTCTTTCGACTGCAACTTTTGAGAAGTTAGTCCGTAAAATCGGATTGCATCGCCTCAGAGATGTCTGCTGATGCTCATATCAGGGGGAGTTTATACGCGTTGTACTCTTTTTCCCTTATCCGAGGTTTTGTCCCATGGGGTTTTCCTTGGAAAGGTTTTTAATGAGGCAGCATATATTGGCGTATCAAGAATTATGTACTCTTTTTCCTTCACTAGGGTTTTTCCCAATGGGTTTTTCCTAGTAAGGTTTTAACAAGGCATAATTTTGAAAATGGTTATTCAAGGGGGAGTGTTATAATATGTTATTGTGAATAACCCATTTTACATGTGCTATTTTACATTAATTTACATTATATTTTGCTTGGAGTCCAAGCTTGTAATATGAGCAATAATATACATCTCTCTCCCTCATTATCTCTCTCATTTTCTGTTCATATTTTCTCTTCTCTCAATCTCTTATCTTTAATTGTTGCAATTACAACCTAAATTATAACAAAAATTATATTTTTGATTTAGAACTACGTTGACTTGATCCCATTAAGGGTACGTAGGAAACCCGATATTAAATTTTTCGGGTTCAGTCACAAACTCAAAATCCCCGTTAAATTATATTTTGAGTCAAATTTGGCCAAGAACTACGTAGACTTGATCACCATTAAGGGTACGTAGGAAACCCGATATTGAATTTTCGGGTTCAGTCACAAATCCAAAAATTTCAAATTGTATTTTTGGGTTGATATTCGAGTCCTTTTATTTTGTGAAGGACGAATAAATATGGTCAGGTTTGTGTCGCAAGCCAAATGACCCAAGCTCCACAAAAATATCAACCGACCTTGTCAAATTTCCAAATCTTCCAAGCGGACAAAATTCGAGCCAAATAAAAATACCCAAGCTCACAAAAATCCCCGCTCTCTCAAAAAAATTCAAATGTCTATTTTTGACCCTATGTTACATATTTCATGTGACAAACAAATAAACAGGTCATCCGTTCAGAGATATGGGTTGTCCTGCCAAATAGCCAAACCTACCAAATGGACCCAAACCAAGTTCCATAAAGTGTCGGGCTTGTGATTTCTTCCCCCGCTCTTAAAAGGGGACAGATTCGGGATTGTGTGACTTGTAACAACAAAATGTCTCCCTGTAACTGAGACACAACAACCCCATTACGGGTTTCCTGTCAGATCTCAAGTCCGCTTAACGGACTAAACACAAGTCGGACAAAAAGTCTAACCTTGCAAATATTTCCCCCAATTTGTTATAATGGCCAAGTTTCAAGCTTCTTGCAACTTATAGTTATGAAATGTTTTCCTGTAACCTAAACGAGTCAACTCCGTCGCAGGTTTTTCTTGTTGTATTTCAAGTCCCTTAAATGGACCAAACACAAGCCAAACACAATGTCCAAGCTCTCAAATTTTTCCCATCGTCCTAAAAGGGCTAAATTCAAAATCTAACGACTCCTGGTTACATGATACATTTTTCTCGTAACCTGAAACTGGCCAAATGCAAGTCCCACAAAATAATCCATTCTACATTTCAAGTCCGTCAATGGGACCAAATCCGAGCCAAACACAAATCCTAGCTCACAAGAATGTCCCCCTCTTTCCTAAAAAGCCAAATCTCAAATTTATATAGCCTACGATTACATAATATGTAATTTCGTAACCAAAATAGGTTAAATCCAAACACCCAAAAATTACTCATCCAAATCCCAAGTCTGTCAAATGGACTAAATTTGATCCAAATAAAAAGTTCCGAGCTCATAAATTTTCTTTCATTTTTTTATTCGAGCGGTAGACTCAAAACGGGTCTAGAACTACGTCGATTTGATCTCAACAAGAGTATGTAGGAAGTCCATAAAAATAAATATGGCCTATGGGTGCAATCGACAAGTCAAATTAAATCATCCGACCCCATGAAGGACTAAGTCGGAAAGTGATAAAAAAATAACGGAGAGGCTATAACTTTAACTTGGCCAGAATTTCGTAACAAATTCAAGTCCCTGTCTCGGCCATTTATTTAGCTGACAAATAACAAAAATGAGTCAAAAATAATGGTTATTAATTTAACCTAAATAAAACCCCAAATAAATATTAAAATTTTCCCAAATGAACTACGATCAGTTTGATCCCCACCAAAGATTTGCTTTTACATGATAAATTATGTCTTTAAAGTTGGTTTTACATAATTTTATATGAACTAATTTACCTCTTTAATGCCCTATTCTTTTATACGGTTGACTGGCTGCGGTGTCACATCGCACCGCAACTTTCCATATTCCACTACAATCCAGCACAATCTACCACAACTCACCACAATCTACTTTTTCAATTTTAATTTATCTTTTTATTAAAAGTTAAACTTTATCTACCAACACCTTTCCCAACACATTTACAATTATTAAAACCAAAATCCACCACAACTTTCCACAACCCACCACAATCCACCACAACTCACCACAACCCACCACAACCCACCGACCACCACAATCCACCGCAATTCCTCCACACCGCACCGCGCCACACCGCAGTAAGCCGTATAAAAGAACGGGGCGAGTAGACAAAATGGTTTTCTTTTCTTATTGATTTTAATTAAGCATAATTAATTAGGTTTTTAGTAACTACTCTATTGTGATATTTATTATTTTCATCCACTACTTCTAAATGAACCTTGAAAAGAAATGGGAGAATATTGTTTATGACTAAATATAGGGAAATTTTACAATTATGATATACTACTCTACATATTTGTTCACCAAGTGTATGCTAATGTAGAACTGGGGAAGTAGAACTGGAACAGAGGAAACAAAAGGGGGCATTGAATTTCAGATATATGGAATGGAACAATTGTTTAATAGAAGCTATATTCTCATACACATGTCAATTACTGAAAGCTTAACATGATGAGTCAGACTCAAACACCATATTGTACGAAGTAAAATTGGGCCGGCCCAATAATCAAGCAAGTTGGTTGCACTACCTTCACTACCTGCAAAAGACAGGCAGCAAAACAAAAAAATGAGCGATACAACATACCTGTTCAACTCTTTTAATATAGACTAGCAAAAAGGGCCCGTGCAAGGCACGGACAAATAATTTTCATTTATAATTTTATTAGCAATTTTTAATGGTAAATTGTACTTCTTTTATTCTATATTAATTGTTGTCTTTGGAAATTATACAATTAAATTTTGAAATTTTTGATCATAAATTTTTCAATATACACAGTGACTTATCATATAAGATTTCTAATGAAAAATACTTATATAAGTATAATTTTACAATTATTTAAAAAAATATTATATGAAAAACTATTAATCAAAAAATAATATTGGAGACTGTAACAGTTAACAAAATGACAATTAATATGAAGCGAATGGAGTCATTTAAAAATTTAAGCTTTAAGGAACTACCCTTAAATTCATATTAGAGTTATTAAATAATTGTACATGTGTAATTATAGGCGTCACTTATAGAAACAATTAATTATATCAAAAAATATCTGCATAGTCACTTATAGAAACTGGAAAAAAGAATTTGAGGACACATGGCCCAAAAGCTTTGCAGAAGCAGACAAGAGAAATTGTATCTGAGTGGAGCTTAAAAGACACCTGGCCCAAAAGCCTTGCTAAGGCAAACACGTATTATGTACAATATGGGTTGTAGGAGTTAGTACACATAAATCCTATCATTGTGTGGCTGGGCCAAACACAAAAGGTCCAATAATTCAATGACACAATAAATAAATAATTAAATAAATCCAACAGTCAAGCAAAACAAAAAAAAAGGGAGCAAAACACAAAAAAAGGCTTGCAAAACACAAACAAAAAAGGGGAGGCAACTCTCCCTTTTAATATAGAGTAAATGAAATGAAATGAGATAGAGTATGATACAATAGCAACCACCTTCGAGGCTTCCATGCAACATTTTTTTTTTTTATATTTCTCGTTTATTTACTTTGGACAATTTCTTCTGTGGTTTTCAATCTTGGTGGCTTCCACAATTTTTTTTTTTTTTGGGTTATCTCTCCATTTTCATTATACAGAAATGTGCCAAGTTGAGGGTGAGTCTCATGTGCAATGCACATCAGATTGTTTTTCAAAAAATTACTTAGGGGTACCCCGAAATGTTTTTTTGGTACCCCAACTTTTAAAAACTAATTTTGGGTACCCTAACTTTTAGAATTAGAAATAATTAGGTGAATTTTCGGCCAATAATTTGAATTCAATGGTGAGTTTTAGGCGGGAAATTGATTAAGTGTTTTTGTGGATGAAAATGACATTTGTTTTCGTGGACGAAAATGATTTGAATCAATCGGAGTTTCGCTGGAAATTCACCTAGTAATTTCTAATCCTAAAAGTTAGGGTACCCCAAAATTAGTTTTGAAAAGTTAGGGTACCAAAAAATTGTTTCCTCAAAAGTTAGGGTACCTCTAAGTAATTTTTTGATTGTTTTTTATTAATTTAACTAATTTATTTTAGGTGTAAATTATAACTTTAGAATCAATATCTTAAAAAACATTATATTATCATACTATGGTCTATTTTCTTATTGCAAATATTTCTTTAACACTATTTTTTTTAGTTATACGGTTGTAAATATAAAAATATACATATACAACTTGTAATGTTCTTAGTTTATGATGACCAATATGAAGGGAAAAAAAAAAACTAAAACAAATTTTTATCATGTAAATTAAGAGTCAAGTTTAAAACTATATTTTCAAAATAAAAATATTTTAATATTTATTTATAATATCATTATGGAACAATAATATAGGGTTTTTATGGGAGTTTTACATTTTAATATCTCTTAAATTTTACTTTACACATATTTTTTCTATATGGGCAGTACTCATATTTTATTAGTAAATTCGGTAGAAGAAAAACTAAATAAAGAATTTTATTTTTAAAATACTAATGAATATTGTTTAATTGTGTATTAATATTTATAACCTATATATATGATTTTGTTTTTAACTTTTTAAGTTGACATTTATCACATTAGAAGGGTGGTTATGTGGTAATTATCCTCAACTTTCAAACTCCCCAATTTTGTTGAAAAAAAAAATTATTCATAGGTTTGGAGTTTGGTTTTAAAGAAACCGAACCTCTCAAATCCTTCTTTTAGATTTGGGTTTTCCTTAACAGGTCTCGTTTTAATATATATATATATATATAGGGATATGATATAATGAGAAGAGGGTTATTGTGAGAAGATGAGAAGAAGGAATCCTAGCCCTTGATTCCCAAATCAAGGGTGAGACTAGCCCTTGATTCCCAAATCAAAGGTGAGACTAATTCATTCTTTTTCCTTTTATTTCATTAGATGTTTTTTTTTTGTTTAAGGGAGGCTCACGTGAGTGAGAACCCCAAGAGTAATCAATGTGCAGCCTCTACATCATGCATGCCAGTTCACTCCCACACATGATACAATCGTCCGACTTCTCAGCTCCCACCCATTCACTTTGAGCTTTTTAGTTATCCTCAATATCATATTTTCATGATCTTTTTGCAATTCTCCATAATTCTCCATAGTTCTCAATATCAAAGAGAAGAAACCTTAATTTTCTGGGTTATCATTTTCTGGGTTCTCATCAGTTATCTTCAAAACCTAAACGGATGCAAGTTAGTTGTCCAACCAACACAAATCAGACCGTGCGTTTTCTGCAGACATGGAATCAATTGTGCAGATCGGGGGAGAAGGATCGAGGTATTTTGAACGTTGTTTGATGTTCATTCTAACAATTGAGTGTGGTTTTTTATCAGAGCAGTTGGGTTTTTTTGTTTCTCTTCAGTTCTCCTCAGTTCTCCTCAATATCAAACAACAGAGAAACCCTAATTTTTTGGTTTTTCCAGTTGTTGGTTAAATAATATTATCCAAGAGCTGAAGGAGTGCAATTTAGTTGCCCAACAAATACCAATAAGAATGTGAGGAAGGGTTTCTGCAGAAATGGAACCAATTGTGGAGATCGGGGGTGAAGTAATGAGGTAACTTGAACTTTGTTTATGTAATGTGATATTTGGTACAAGTTAGCTAATGTTCATTTCAAATATGGTTGATGTTTATTTCAGGATACGATTGGACCCTAAGTAAGTCAAATTACATTTGATACTCACTCGTTTATGGTATGCTTGATGTATATCTCATTTGACATGGATGCTCATTGGTGATCATTTTGGAATTTATTTTGAGGGGGCCAATCATGTGTATAGTTGATGTTCATTTCAGGGTATGTTGTTGTTCATTTTTGAGGTATAGTTGATGTTCATATCATATATAGGTGATGTTCATTATGGAGTTTATTTTGGGGTGTCTGTGTATAGTTGATGTTCATTCGAGGCATAGTGGATGTTCATTCGAGATGTAGCTAATGTTTATTTCTGGGTTGATTTCTGAGCTTGTAGTGAATTCCTTCATCCAACTGCCTCTCAATCATTTCTCCTCATTTCAATTTTTCATTTCTTCAGGAACAATTGCAAAATAAAGAAGCTTTTCCAAGACCTGAAGGTGTGCAATTCAGTTGCCAATATCGTGCAATTCCATATGTGCGAGGAT
Source organism: Portulaca oleracea (assembly GCA_029582165.1). Taxonomy (NCBI): domain Eukaryota; kingdom Viridiplantae; phylum Streptophyta; class Magnoliopsida; order Caryophyllales; family Portulacaceae; genus Portulaca; species Portulaca oleracea. The sequence continues at coordinate 12,470,666 of CM055892.1, forward strand.
TTTCTGCAAATCGAGAATCAACAATGGAGAGTGGGGATGAAGGAACGAGTTAATCTCAATCTTGTTATGTGATTTGAATACATGAATGTTTGGGGGTGGGGGAGGAAAAGTGATCGATAATGCTAATTGTAATATATAGAAAGAATAGTTTATTTTGATGGGTGTTTGAGTGGGAAAATGATGATGAGAAGAAGGTTTTCATGTTGAATGTTGCAAATCAGGTCAGTTTGATGCAAATCGTCAACACATGTGATGATCAATTTTTTTTTGTTATTGTTGTTCATAAGCGTCAAAAATAGAGTTTTATAGGTGGAATGCGATGTATTTATGATCATTTTGATATTTTTGATACTGTTTTGATGGTTTTACTTTAATTTTTCCTTTTTTTCTGATGTTCATCCCATAATGCTTGATGTTCATTCTAGAACTATTTGTTGTTCATTGTTAGTGTGACTTGATGATCATTGTAATTGTGAATTGATGATCATTACAGTTGGTATTCATATGGTGGTCATTTTCTATATATATATATATATATATATATATATATATATATATATATATATATATATATATATATATATATATATATATATATATATATATATATATATATATATATATATATATATATGTTCATTCAATCACGTGATCGTTTTTCCTTAAGTGCCCATTATTCATTGCCTAACGGTGTGCTTTCCATTACAATGTTTCATTATATGTATATGTTCATTTTATTATACCTAGATGCTCATTTCCACAACCACTTCATGTTCATTTCACAATAGTTTGGTGTTCATCATATTAGAATAACTTTATTTTCACAATAACTTGATGTTCATTTCACTATACCTAGATGCTCATTTTACTATACCTACATGATCATTTTCACGCAACTTGATGTTCAGTTCACAAAACTTGATGTTCATTTTCACAATAGCTAGGTGTTGAATATATAATTCAACTTGGTGTTCATTTAAAGAAACCTTGATGTTCATTGGAAGTAGCTTTGGTGATCATTTTAACTTAAATGATGATCAACATTCATGTGGCACAGACCATTATATGCTCAAACGACTTAACGATAATGACTTGGTGCATTTTTTATCTGGGTGATCATTGAGTGCAAATGGTCTCCATTTTTCATTGCGTCAGAGTGAGTAAAGTAAAGCCCACTTGGTGTGCCTTTCATTACAATGTTTCATTATATATAGATGTTTATTTTACTAGACTTAGATGTTTATTTCATAAACACTTGATGTTCATTTCACAGTGACTTGGTGGTAATTGTACATATTCAGAATAACTTGATGTTCAACTTGTTGTTCATATCAGAATAACTTTATGTTCATTTCACTATACATAGTTGATCACAAACACTTGATGCTCATTTTACTATACCTACATGCTCATTTTAACATATCTACATATAATGGACATTATATATAGATATTCGTTTACTATACCTAGATGTTCATTTCATAAACACTTGATGTTCATTTTCACAATACTTGGTGTCAATTACATGTTCATTTTACTATACCTACATGCTCATTTAATAAACACTTGATGTTCATTTTCATAATACTTGGTGCCAATTACATAATTCAACTTGGTGTCCATTACACAGTAATACCATCGTATGCTCAAAGTGACTTAAGGACAATGACTTGGTGCATTTTTCAGTTCAACACAACTTGATGTTAATTTCACTTCATCAATAAATCATACAAGGTGATGTTCATTTGAGGAACCCTTAATGTTCATTTTAAGTAGACTTCATATGACAAAGACCATTATATGCTCAAATGTCTTACAGACAATGACCGGATGTCCATTACACGAACTGATGTTCATTTGAAAACTGAAAATTAACGTTTACTAAAATATCCCAAACTTTTCCAAACAAAAGGGACCAAAGTAAACTTTTACTACAATATCCACATAAACACAACATGATGGACCAAAATGAAGTATCTCCAAGTCAAACGGGTGCAACTGTGCTCGTCCTGTTCCAATGAAGTATCTCCAAGTCAAACTTTTCCAATGATGGACCAAAGGAGATGTTCATCACATTAGTTGATACGTGACACCCCGGAGTCAGTGTGTCCATCTCGGACCTAATCGCGAACGCATCGTCTGATTCATATAGTTTTTCACTGGAAAATCAACAAACAAAAAAAGAACATCCATAAAAAAATTAACACCAAACCTAAAATGAACAACACCTATTTTTGAAATAAACATTAGCTACACCTCAAATGAACATCCACTATTCCTTGGAATGAGCATCAACTATGCAAAAATTGACACCCCAAAGCAAACTCCAAAGTGGACATCAACTATATCTGATATGAACATCAACTATACGTCAAAAATGAATATCGACATACCCAGAAATGACCCCACATGATTGGCATCTAATTCATATAGTTTTTCATTGGAAAACCAACAAACAAGAAAAGACCATCCATAGTAAACTTAACAACAATTGTATCCTAAAATGAACATTAACAATATTTGAAATGAACATCAGTTGCACCTCAAATGAACATCCACTACGCCTTAAATGAACATCAATTATACACAAATTGACCCCCCAAAGTAAACTAAAAAATTACTATCACCTATATATGATATGAACATCAACTATACCTCAAAGATGAACACGAACATACCCCGAAATGAACATCAACTATACACATGATTGCCCTCCCCCCCAAAATAAACCCCAAAATGACCATCAAAACAAAGTAATATCAATTGTACCACAGATGAACAACACATATACCACCAATAAGCATCCATGTCAAATGAGGTAAACATCAAGCATACCACAAACAAGTGAGCATATTTGAAATGAACATTAGCTACACCTTGAATGAACATCCACTATGCCTCGAATGAACATCAACTATACACAGACACCCCAAAATGAACTCCATAATGAACATCACCTATATATGATATGAACATCAACTATACCTCAAAAATGAACATCAACATACCCCAAAATGAACATCAACTATACACATGATTGGCCCCCCCAAAATAAATTCCAAAATGACCACCAATGAGCATCCATGTCAAATGAGATATACATCAAGCATACCATAAATGAGTGAGCATCAAATATAATTTGACTTACGTAGGGTCCAATTGTATCCTGAAATGAACATCAACCAAATTTGAAATGAATATCAACTAACTTGTACCAAAGATCACATTACATAAACAAAGTTCAAGTTACCTCATTACTTCACCCCCGGTTTCCACAATTGGTTCCATTTCTGCAGAAACCCTTCCTCATGTTCTTATTGGTATTTGTTGGGCAACTAAATTGCACTCCTTCAGCTCTTGGATAATATTCTTTAACCAACAACTGGAAAAACCAAAAAATTAGGGTTTCTGTTGTTTGATATTGAGGAGAACTGAGGAGAATTGAAGAGAAACAAAAAAACCCAGCTGCTTGTAGGACCCGGAAAATTCCCGTTCGGGGAGATTGTTTCGAATGCGCTACTTAAGTGATCGGGAGCCAACTAAGGTTGCTTAATCCTTAAATAAGGATATTTTTATTTTATGAAATTCATTTTCGATGTGGTGAAATTTTATTTATTTTACAAATCCGTTTTTTATTATTTAAATATTGAAATTACACCAAAAATATATTAAATATAACTTAAAATCGGCCCAAACAACAAATTCAGGCCCAAAAGAAAGCAACCGGACCGCCAAGGACTGCCAAAACCCGCGCGGGTTTTGGCCAGACTTGGACTGGGCCGTCCGCTTTCCTGGGCCAGAGAAAGTGAGTTAGGAACAATAAAACCCATACGGGTTTTATCGTGTCATGGCCCACTTTTTCTCGGCTTTAGCCTTGAATGTGATGAATAGGAAATGTTAAGTCATTTTTAATTATTTTTAGTGTGAATTCAAATGTTAAATAATTAAACGGATTATAAAAAGAACAAGAGTCGCCAGCCGATTTAAGAAAACCGACAAACCATAAAATTAATAAAAATGACTTCGGTCTACGGAACCCGATTCTAGGTCTGGGGGTAAGGTTACGAATTCGAGAATTATAAAATTCTCGAATTCGCCTGTTAGAAAACAGACTCTACTAAAATCGACATTAAAATGAAAAGAGAGCGGGGAGAAGTTTAATTAATTTCGTAAATTTATATTCTTAATCATGCAATATAAAGAATGAGGTTTTTGGTTTACAAAATATGCACATATAATGCAAAGTAAAGTACAAATTACATGATTAAATAATAATAATGAAATGAAACATGAAACCGAACCTCTTTGATTTAAAAGCCCGAATGCGCCGATCGAAATGCCTTGACTTCTCTTGACTTGATGGATGAAGGACGATTATAAGAATGGTAGTGTGTGGATGATATTTTTGGTGGAGTTATGGTAATGAGAATAGTGAGAATGATGGAAGTGTGATGAGAGTTTAAGAGAGTAAGGGTAGAATTATGGTGATAGTTGGTGATTTGAGTATAATGGAGGTAGTTTATGAGAGTTGTTGATTGATGAATGAATGGAATGGAGGGGGGTATTTATAGGTGAAGGAGGGTAGTGTTTAGGAGGGAAATGGAGGGAGAATCATGGGGGCACATCCCCATGATCATGCCATGCAATCACGTAGCTTCCAAGTCAAGGCCAAGGTCAAAACATGTGGGCTAAAATCAAGGGAGGGTGATCAATGTTTTTGGCGCCGGATTTTTCAAGATAAAACCCGCGCGACTTTTCATCAATCCTGCACACGGATTGCTGACGTAAGCAACGCAAAACGACGCGCTCAGAGAATACAAAACCCGCGCGGGTTTTGTAGTGTTTGGGCCGGGGCGCGCCTTGGGCTGGTTCTGGCTCTGGGCCGACTATTTTAACCAAAACCCGTGCGAGTTTTGTTCTTGATAGTGGGCCACCTTAAACTTTTTTTGTTTGCTTTGCTTGTTACATTGGCCCAATGATGTAGTCGGCCCAGATGTTTCATTTAAACTTTTGATAAGTCGGGGTTATATCGGTGCAAATCCCGGTGTCTACACTGCTCTGATAAAAACCACACCCAATTGTTAAAATGAACATCAAACAACGTTCAAAATACCTCGATCCTTCTCCCCCGATCTGCACAATTGATTCCATGTCTGCAGAAAACGCACGGTCTGATTTGTGTTGGTTGGACAACTAACTTGCACCCATTTAGGTTTTGAAGATAACTGATGAGAACCCAAAAAATGATAACCCAGAAAATTAGGGTTTTTTCTCTTTGATATTGAGAACTATGGAGAATTATGGAGAATTGCAAAAAGAGCATGAAAATATGATATTGAGGAGAACTAAGAAGCTCAATGTGAATGGGTGGGAGCTGAGAAGTCAGACGATTGTATTATGCGTGGGAGTGAACTGGCGTGCATGATGTAGAGGCTGTACATTAATTACTTTTGGGGTTCTCACTCACGTGAGACTCCCCAAAACAAAAAAAAAACATCTAATGAAATAAAAGGAAAAAGAATTAATTAGTCTCATCCTTGATTTAGGAATCAAGGGTTACGATTCCTTCTTCTCATCTTCTCATCTTCTCACAAACAAGCTTAAACCAGCAGTTCATCTTCACCAAGACTACATAGTCCGTTCGGGGTATACCTGGCTCCTTGGTGCACATGACAACTGGCCTTGGGCACGTATTGTGTGGAACAAAATAAACACCCCCAGACACTCAGTAATCTGCCGGTTGGTTTTACATGAAAGGATTCAGGTGAGAGATCGGCTACACAGGCACAATCCCTCTATCCCGGACACCTGCCCAACCTGCAACAACGACATTGAGAATATTGAGCACCTCTTCTACACCTGTCCCCTCTGAACTATGATACAGACCTGGCTGCCATGTCCCCGTGCTCACATTTTTATGCAATGGTGTAAGAAGGTCATCACTTGGAAGACCCCCAATTGGAAAAAGCACCTTCACATGGCCGTAATTTGCAGTTACATCTATAATATTTGGGCGGTTAGAAACAAAATCGTCTACAAAAATAGTCACATTACTTCTGAACAGATTTACGAGACAATACGTAGAACTCTTAGAGATAGGATGTTGTACATTTCTAGCACCTCAAATAGATATACCCATTGTGTAAGCTGGTTTCATAACTCTTGTATTTGTTTGGGCTGAATTTGGCCTTCTTGGAATAAAAGTCTATACCTTTTGTCCAAATATATATATATATATATATATATATATATATATATATATATAAACACACACACATAGATAGATAAGCGGGTTCCAAAGCTTTACATGCCCTGAATGGTTGGATGCTCAATGGGTATATGTCTTGAGTGTTGCGTTGGCCAAATTCTATAAAAAAAAAATATTGAGGACTTTCCCTTCTTTGAGGAGAGAATCTGTCAAATGGATTTGGTCCCTAAGCTAAGGATAATGGGGTGACCCAATCACCACATTTAGAGTGTGTTTAGCCTTTTGACGTGGTTGATGGCAACTTTCCGGGCACACAACTTAATCCAGTTGATCCCCAAGGTGGTTTTTTTGTCTTTCCATTGGACTTAGAGCTTACTTTTTCAAACCTAGTTTGTGCAGGTTTGAGTCAATCCAGAGTTGCCTTAGGTGCCCTGAGTCACTTGGCTTAATTTGTTTTGATCGATGGTTGCACTATAATGTGTTGTCTATGCATGATCCAAATGAAAGTGAGGACACATTGTGGGTTCAATCTGTGCCAGGAATTTCTCTTGGTTTTGAGGCCTCCATCATGGTGGATTCAAAAGTTGATGTTAGAAGTAAGAGGAGAGAAAAAGCTTTGTTGAAATCTAAGTGAAGGAAGTAATGAAAGCAACTTGAAAGACTAAGTTTACTTCAAATGAAACTCTTCGAAAATCAAGTATTTCTAGGATATTGACGCAAAGCTTGCATGAAGGAGTATCATGGTGAGAAAGGTTTGTGGGATGAAGGTTATTGATGCTAAGAAGAATAGAAGACAAAGCGTTTGATTCCTTCTTAGAGTGGTTTGGGGAATAGGTGGTTGCACTTTTTTAGCTATTGTTTCTTTTTTTTAATGGTAAGTTGTTTCTTTTTTTTATTTTCCGAATATATGTTTTTTTTTTGATATAATACTCCCTTCATCCCTTTTTGAATGTCATCAAAACTAACTTTGCAAAACCGATGTGTCTTGGAAATAGAGCGAAAAAATTATGTATGGACAAATATACCCCTTATTAAGAGAAACAGAAATAAGAGGAGAAGTTTAAAAGGTGACAAAAATCTCATTAATTCATTAAGGGTATTATGGGAATTTTAATTATTGGAAATGTAAAATTGACAAATAAAAAAGGACAAGGCAGTTAGAAAAGTTGACACTCAAGGGACGGATGGAGTAGTTGTTATGATTTATGACTTGTTGTATTATTTTACTTACTTACGGATATTTATAGTATCATTAATATGAATTTTAGCATTAATGACTTTCAATTTTCGAAACAAAAATATCACTCAATCATCGTGAATTTTACCTTTTTTCCCGAATTGGAAACTTAGAGCTGCCTTGGGCGAAGCTTCGACCCAATTGTTACCAATTAAAATTCTCTGTTTCTTCGATTTTGTTTTGTGTTTCATTCTTGGGTCCTCCATTGCTTCCCATCCCCCTCCCAGCAGCCATGGCTAAGGGTCCTGGACTTTACACCGACATCGGCAAGAAGGCTCGAGGTGCATTCTCGATCTTTTTGTCAATTCTCTACACTCAACACGGGTATAAACATGGGTATAAGATTCTACCATTTTAAATTTATTTTTTACATTAACTAATGGATATTCCTCTGTATTAGATCTTCTCTACAAGGATTATCAAACTGACCAGAAGTTCACCATCACTACATTTTCCCCTACTGGTGTTGTAAGTGTTCTATTGGCAATTTATATATTGTTGTTATAATTCTATCTGATTTGATTCCATTTTGATGATGTTGTATTTCTGGTGTGATAAAGAGATGGAATCATCGAGTAGGTTGGGATGGGTCATAGGTAGGAGTAAATGAAAACAGTACGGGTAGAAGGTGATGGTATGTTCTTCAATCATTCCCAATGAAAGTAATCGGCGAAGTGAATGTGTGATTGCAAACACAATGCCAAAAGTTTTAGCTTTTTTGTTCGCTCTTTTCTTGTTGTGTGTGTGGGGGTGGGGGGGGGGGGGGGGTAATAGCGTTGGTAGAATATTTGTGGTTAACTTGGGGGTGTTGGGGGGGGGGGTCTATTTAAGGGTTTCCCCCTTTTCATCTTTTATTTGGGGGGGGGGGGGGGGGGCTCAAAAAAATGAATCTAGTGAGACCAAGCAACGTTGTGTTTCTATACAATACACCTAGGGTAAGCACAGGTATCCAAATATTCATGCCTTGCACTTTCTTTAGTCTAAGTTAGTGATCTTCTGCGAGACACTTTCTATGAAATGGTTCTATTGGTGCATCATGTATCATGATTTCTAGTTCTTACCAAGAAGGGAAGAAACATGCATCTTATTGGTAACCTTGGTTGGTTTATGAAGGAGTACTGTAGATGAAAGATCCCATTTGGTATTTAATAGAAGTGATATTTGGATAATACATCTGCCATACTGATTTGTCCTTTGCTAAAAGCATTAAAGGTGCTTTCAGTGGTCATAATTTATTTGGTTTTGTTTTACAATACCTCCAAATGGCACCAAAATTAGTATGAAACAAGAATTAGAAATGGCTCAGAAATCTTGGTTCGAAGTTTTTGTTGCCTTCTCTTATTCACTGTCCACCAAACAAACTATATTGGTCCCTTTCCTAGCAAATTTCTTTTGTTCAACATTTCATTCAAGGAATGTGTGATGTGATGGACAATTCTTCCTTTCCGTTTGTCTGGATTTTCCTCACCATTGAAATGGAGAGTGAAAATATTTTGATTGCCTTCATTTTTAATATTTCTTTCGTGGTCGGTTGCAAATAATAAACCAATGATGTGCATTGGTTATATTGTTGGTTCCTTGAACTCTTGAAGTGATTCTATTTGTTACTTTAGTTAACATCAGTCACTGTATGTGTTGTTTTTTCAAGCTTTCAAGTTAAGTTTAGTGCTTCTTGCCATGTGTCTTTTTATTTGAAGTGTTACAAGTGTATATGTCATTCTCTCATTAATGGCTCTTTTTCCACAGGCTATTACTTCATCGGGGACTAAAAAGGGCAGCCTGTTTTTGGCCGATGTAAGCACACAACTAAGGAAAAACAATACTACAACTGATATCAAAGTGGACACCAACTCAAATGTGAGTTTATTAACTTTGTGCTATTTTAAGTTCCCTATTTAGGCATGGGGTATGATGCTTAAAGTAGTTCCACGCTACGATTTTTCATCTACTGTGTTAAGTATGGTCATTTATGTCAAGACTTTGATTTTATTGTTGTCAAAGGTAATTAAAAATAATAACCTGGGGTTTGTGGGTACTTTCAGAAGTTCCAAGAATAGCAATGATAATTCTCTTCACTCCCCTATACCCTTTCGTTTTCCTTTTCTTGTTCAAACTTTGTGATCATTTTCTGTCATGATGATTTAATTTATGTTTCCTGGTGCTGTTTGGCTTGTTTGTGTGCTTGAGCCATGCATCTGACATGTTTGTTATGCAATTTTCAGTTGTTGACTACCATTACAGTTGACGAAGCTGCACCTAGTCTAAAGACAATTTTGAGTTTCAGAGTTCCTGATCAAAGGTCTGGAAAGGTAAGTTATTCGATGTTGCATTCCTTCTTCAAGATATGTATATTAATTTGCAGCATAGGACCAATTCTTGAATATTCTTAAATTGACCCCCTTTATTATTTGGACTTTTGTACAGCTTGAACTTCAGTACTTGCATGACTACGCCGGTGTCTGTGCCAGTGTTGGGTTGACAGTAAACCCCATTGTGAACTTATCTGGTGTGATAGGATCAAATACTTTGGCTTTGGGGACCGATGTTTCTTTTGATACCAAGGCTGGAAATTTCACCAAATGCAATGTTGGATTAAGCTTTTTGAATGCAGACCTCATTGCTGCACTTACATTGTGAGTGATTTTCTTGTCGAGATTAATTGTGTAACTTTGTTCAATATTTCATCCATGTGAAGAAATCATCATTAATTTTCTGTGGACATGCATATTTGAGTTGTTACTAAAGTTCAAGGATTAAATAGATTGCACAATAGATACTGCATTCTACCTACAGAAGTAACATGATTACCACAGTGTATAATTGATTTGTTCTTGAAAATTTGTAGAGGATGTCTAGGACTCTTAGCAAACATCTAATTATTATTATTATTATTATTATTATTATTATTGTTGTATAGCTTTAAAACATTTCAAAGTAACTTTTTGTGTTTGAGCCCAAAAGTTTTGTTGAATGGTCTTAAACTTTGTAGAGAATGTCTGAAATCCAGGGAAAATGCTTGAATTCTGTTTAGCTATTGAGCTTTTTATTCAAGTTGAAATTCTTAGATGAGCTCTGAAATTATCTACAGAAATTTCATAGTAGATTCTTTGTAAAATATGATTAGCAAAAGCTATTGAGCCTTTTTATTCAAGTTGAAATTCTTAGCAAAGCTCTAAAATTATGTATGGAAATTTCATAGCAGATTTGATTGTAAAAAAATATAATTAGCAAAATAAAGGGTGAATACATATCCTACGTATCCTATAGCAGCTTGCTCCAATACATGAGAATGACAGAAAATTACTTGTGAATTTTTCCATGTCAGATGAATTTTGAACAGCTGGATATTCTGAAAGTGGAGCTACCTAAAACTCCAAAAAGGGGGGGTCATTAATTGACCTAATATGGAAAATGCCATGTGAATAGAACAAAGAATGTTTTGTGTAAATTGCACGAGGCTATGTCTAATGTCTTCTTCTGTGGCCATTCACTAATTTAATTATGAATTTAGCGCTCTTTACTTGTGATCCTATAAAATTGGATGGGCATTGTATGTAACCCTTAATAATTATACACTGAAAATTTAACTCGCTAAAAGTTGGTGATCATGGATCCCCACTCAACCTTCCCCCAAACCTCATTCATCACCCTTTTTTTTTTTCCCCCTTTTGAGGTGCTAATTCCTAATTAATTTATATGGTGGTTTTGGGTGTTTATTATAAAAATGGGTGTTGATGCAGGAATAACAAGGGTGAGACTTTGAATGCTTCATACTATCACGTAGTAAACCCAGTTAAAAACTCAGCAGTGGGTGCTGAGGTAGTACACAACTTCTTAAGTAATGAGAACACCATCACCCTTGGTGCTCAAACTGCTATTGATCCTTTGACCAACTTGAAAGCGCGTATTAACAACTATGGGAAGGCAAGTGCACTGATCCAGCACGAGTGGCGTCCCAAATCGCTCATCACCATATCAACTGAGGCAAACACCAAGGCCATTGAGAAGTCTGCCAAGGTTGGTCTTGCGTTGGCTCTTAAACCTTGACCTTCCTTTCCCATCGCTCTTGAGTCCCCTGAATTGCGGCACATAATTGAATTTTCTTTCTTTCTGCTACTCCCATTTTACGTGGGTTTTGGTTAGCAAATAAGTACAAGGCTCGTAACCTTTTCTCAACTCTTATCGGCTCCAATATTTTGGAGTTATGTTTGCAAGTTTTGTCCCAATTTTTCCGGCATGATGACGAAAATCATTTTGATGGCTGTTTTACCGGTCCGTTGCCCCCCCCCCCTCCATTCATATGTCTTATTTCAATAATTTTAGATTAAAAAGATTCAGCTCAAGCTTCCAGTTATGTTCGATTGGGATTTGGAAATATATGCTTCTTGCAAGTTGAAACACCAATTTACATACACTCAGTGTTGAAATGCTGATATGCATGCACTTGGCTATGTGGTGTATTAATATTATCATACAACACTATTCGTAAGATAATCCAAACATAACGTATCCAGGTCAATGATATTGTAATATAGTAACAAGGCCATATGCTTTACTATGGTTAAAAAGTCACCCCATGGCCATTTGTTTGCAAAGCATCCTCATTGCCAAGTCGGGGTTTTTAGCGCGCTAAAAGCTGGGCGAAAACTGGAGTATTGCTACAGTGCATGTGTACTGCGGTTAACAAGAGCAATCTATGTATATAATGGCTTAATGCTCATAACTTAAAATGCTTAACGTGAATAACACATTTAAAAATGTAACTTTTAGCTTTTTTATGAGCAACGAACCTGGTGCTGATGCATATATGATCTGTGTAGCACATGTGTACAAGAGTTATCTACATATAATATAATGACAATCTACATACATATAGTGTAGTATGGCACTAATGGCAATGAAGCATTTAAAATTTGAATAGACTTTATAAAATAATGTTTGAAGATGCTCCCAATATATTAATCGTCCTAATCAAAATTTAACTTTGCCAACTTTCTCGAGTCATAATGCTGGATTGATTGTTGAAGTCTAAACGAGATAAACCAGCCAAGGATAGGAACTCTAATGATACACAGAACAAAGAAAATGCGAATTACTTGCACCTGGCAATCACTGACCATTAGTCTGTCAATCATGTTGGCTCCTAGCTTAAACTCATTCAATAGTCTCAGTTAGAAATATAAACATGCTTGCAACTGTTTTATATAGTAATAATAAATCTGTGCTCAATAATAGTCAGTTGCATTGGATACTATAGCACTGTATTATCTTTTCAAAGCAAGCTTACCATATATTACATAACTACTAATCATGTGATAATAACCAACTCTTCCATTTTAGGGAGGCGTACAAGTGTGGAGATATGAAAAAGGTTTGTAAGTCCCTCAAATGCAACAAGTCCGACCCTATCATTATATATATATACAGATTTGTGTGCTTCTATAAATGGATTTCATCCATCCAGTCTTGATTAGTGTACCAATCTTGGTGGGATAAATAAGAAGACAACACAGCAGATTCTCAAGGCTCAGAGCTTAGACTTTGTCTGAGTATGGTTGTTCGTCAGGGTTCTTCAGAAGTGCATCTCTGGTTGCCTCATCAACCGCAGGAAGAAGAGTTGGCTTCTTCCCAGGGTATAGCACATAATGTTGTACCATGAACAGAAGATCAAAGAAGATAGACACCTGTATCACAATTCATAATCCCAAAAGAAAAACAAAACACACCAGTTAACCAAGAGTAGATGAGGCTTTGTTCTTCTCATGGGTTATTACCCAACCCTACCCAAATTTACCCAAACTTACCTTGTCCCTTTAAAAACCTGAGTGATACACAAGAACACATTTCCTTGGAAAATAGGGTACATGTCAATTATATTGAGTTTAGATAGATAAAAGAGGGGGAACATACAAGTGACAGTAATGTCTTGCCGATGTTCCCATAGAAATTCACCCAGGAACCTGCATGCACAAATGATGTAGATAGTATATAACTTGGCTGTTTTGAAGAGGAATACGTTAAGGGGAAACACAGTTACAGTATGAAAACGTCAACTCACCTTGATCTATAGACTGTATAGCCATCTGCCCGTAATTGGTAACTCCCCCGAGAAAATCCAGCAAAATGTTTCCAATGCTAAACCCATCTGTGCTTTTCCTACAGAAGTTCATAACTGCCTGCACTCCAAAACCAAGCATGACATGCTATTAGCTTTCTAAACCGAACTCATCAGATTATCAAAGTTGTTTCACATAGTAACAAGTACAGGTACAGGTAAAGCAAGGAACTATGAGAGTTTCTGAACTCTGTTTCTGTAGATTATCTGGTACAGCAGAATGAATTGTAGTGGAAATTGTAACAAAAAATCATGGAGAAATGTCAGATCATTCTAGAAACCAAAATATTCAGAGGCCAGCCATGGCATTTAGAGAGAATTATCTATTACTGCTCAACATGATAAAGAACATCTGGGAATAAATGGTAAGAAATATTTGATGAAGATAACTCTTACCTGGGGAATATATTTGATGACTGTCATGATGACTTGAATAGTGCTGCAACATTTCAGAGACAGACAAAAACCCAAATCAGCAAATGAATCATAACCAAGTAGTAAAAAGTCACTATTTAGCAACAAAGAGACCAAAAATTTACAGTATCTGAAAACATCAACGACAAGTTTCCAACGAATTAAGAATACAACGTCCATTCAGATATCATACAAGATAATATGAAAAAGGGAATCTTACTTGAAGACAGAGATAAGCCAAAGCCATGAATGGCTTGGCAAAGCAATGAACACACAAATTGCTGCAGCAGTCCACACAACAGAAACAATTGCCAGGGAAACCTTTGACACCTTCTGATTTCCGCGCTATACAGACATAATAATGCACCACAAAATTACATCCAAATGTAGAACATCAATCCATCATCTAATAAGAAGAAGAAGAAGCCAGTACTTACTTCATAGATAAATATCTGGAACAATGTAAATGCAGTCAACAAAACGGCATGAATAGAAAAGGCAACATCATTTGCAGCCACAGGTATCATCTGCAATAGGGTTGGATTATCAGTAGAAGGTAACTATCTATTTGGCAGATTCAGACAAGCAGGACAGAATCAAATGGTTATTTCTAATGGCCCAAATTTTAAGAGTTTATGCAACTGAAGAACATTGAAAATGCATTTTAAAACGCCCAAAATTACTTACTTAGTCTTGCACGCCTTAATTTCAGAAGACCAACAGCAGTTTTGATGATTATGAAATCAAAAATTTCCCAAGTCTTGAGATTAATTGAAAGATGATCAAATTAAATTTTCAGAAACAAACAAGCAAAATTATTCTAAATTCTTTGATATTGTATTGTTTACATCAACCAGGATTACGAAGATCAGGAGACAGTTGACATGGATTTGGATCTAATAAGTTGTTCAAGTTGGTGATCAAATTTGAATGAAAGAGAATTAGTTTGATTGAAGTAAACAGAAATTAGATAAGAATGGGGAGAGAGACTGACCTCATTTTGGCCAAACTTCTGACGGTACTGGTCTTGTACAGCAGAGCTGAAGTAGAGGGTGGCGTTGTATATAAGATATGAACTATGCTTTGTCAAATTCAGGACTACAAAATCAAAATTCAAGCCTACGACACTGCAACCACGAAAAGCAAATTATTCAATGATGAAGAATACCCAGAAAAAGAATGATAGTCAGTTTTATTAAGGAAAGAAAAACAAGTAAAAAAGAGAGACCTTTTGCGACGGTAATTGAGAATAACTTGAGGATAGAAGCTGATTGACCATGAGAAGAAAGCGATCCATCCAAAAACTTCGTAGGTTATCTCGAGTGGGAAAGAATTCCATTGGGAACCCATCTCAAATCAAATGAAGAAGAAATCCAAATAATTTCTGGGATTTTAGAATCTGGAAAATAGAAAAGGGTTTAATAGAAGGGGATTCAGATTCTAGTGGATAAAAATGGCGGCTAGACACACGCAACAGAGAGGGCCACCGCATAGACCCCCCAGATTGGACAGATTCTTGTTGGCTCCAATGAATACGGACGCTTCCCCAGCCCTGTTCATCAATTCCTCAGTTACTGGGGGTCCTTCCTCCTTTTTCCTTTTTCCTTTTTCCTTTTTCCTTTTTCCTTTTTTTTCCCTTTCCCTTTTTTCCTTCTTGAGTTCCAACAATTAAAAGGAGAATGATACATTGACCATGGCCATGGGGGTTGGTAACCCCCTTGAATTGACATATGATGTGGATGATAAATATGATTTGACAATCAATTTTTTCCCTTTTCCATGTGCTCTGTTTTTATGAAATTTATGTGATTTTATTTTCAAAATTTAAAATTTTTAGGTAATGATTATTAACTACTCATTTATTATTTCATAGATATATTTTGAAAATATTTTTTATTCTACATCTATTATTTCATAGATACATTTTGAAAATATACTATTGTTTTAACAAAGTCCTTTATAAGGTTTTGTTTTGTATGTAGAATATAATTAGTGGTTTTGCACGTAGAGTATAGTATAATTGACATCTTTATTGGTCTAATGGTTTAAAAAATATTCATTGAATAAAGGCCAAGTGCCCTTACCTATCAAAAAAATAAACGGGTTAATTGCTTTGTGGTATTGGGCTTAAGATTTATTTACCATGAGTGTCTTTCTTTACAACTTGGTGTTGTCATCAATCAAACTCACATTTGACCAAAAAACATTTTACAGTTTGGTGTTTTTTAGTAGAGTCCAACCTATATGCATAGGTGTAATGATGGGAAATGAATATTTAACAATTAAAATTGTGTTTGCAGTTATCCTATTCGTTCAATTTGTTAACCTACTGTATTTTGGGTTAATCACATCATTGGTCTGGGTTAACTACAATGAATTTCATGTACTCCTAACGCAAAGTTCCAACATAAGGTTTGTATACTGAAATTAGTAATTAATAAAGTAAAAGTACATAAGTTATGTTTTAGAGTTATGAAGATAGGCCATATGGGTAATGATGCTAACATAAAGCACTCAACATGGACACCATGGACGGTTAACCCAGAACAAGTTCATGTTGACCTACTGTATTTTGGGTTAATCACCTCATTGGTCTGGGTTAACCTACAATGGACAGTCAACCCATAATAAGTTCATGTTAACCAAGTTATGTCTCGGTTAACCACCTCATTGTTTTGGGTTAATCTACATTGAAGTTCACCGACAACTTATGTTAAATATATCAAACATGTCACATCAACAGCAGGTCTACTTGCTTTTACCAAATTTTAATCAAAAATAAATTCTTGGTCAAACTAAGTTGATTGATGGCAACACTTAGTTGTAAAAAAATATCATATTTTAAGCTCAATCTTAAGTCCAACACTAGAGAGCAATTAACCCAAAACAAAATATGTATCTTAATTAATTTTAAATAAACTAATATTTAATTAGATATCAAAAATGAAACAATTATTCTAATTTATATTTTTTTTGAAGATTAATTTAGTTTAAACAAATTATATTATATCATATATCTTAATTATTATTTAAATAAATAATACTATTTGTATTTACTCACATATAACACAGATGAAAGAAAGAGTTTTTTCTTATTGTCTTGAAAAATGAAAACCCAACAATCAAATAGCAAAAATTATCCGTTGAATTTTAATAAAAACAGCAGCATGCCCCAAACTATCCTTTGAATTATAATATCACAAATCACTTTAAATAAATTGCTTACTACGTTGTAGGATTTTTGAAAGGCAAAAAATATCCATACAATATTTTCTATATACACAATAGCTTGGGTGGAAAGGAAAAAATTCAAGAACGAAGAATCTAACTCTTAACATAAGGTTTGAATTTGGTAGTTGGTATATTTCTTCCTTTTATCTCAATTTTCTTTTCTAAAATAAACAATGCTTTTTTTTTTTTTTTTTTTTTGTAACTATAGGAAGCAAAAATTTGTCGACAAATCAGAAAATGACACGTGGAAAATAAATTAAATTTATTTGGCCAATTATTATCTACCACGTGTAAAGTTAATTGTGGTGATCCATTTTAATTAAAAAAATTTTGTAACATCGTGACACGTGTCAATTATGATGCAGAAAATAGTAATTATTTCTTTATTTTAAAATAAATGAATAATTAACTAATTTAAGCCCAAGCCCAAAACTGGACTCAAATCCTAGGCAACCCTAGGCCTCTAGAGGCTATAAATAGGAGTCCTCCCACTCATTTTCAATACACTCTGCAGTCTATATCTGGCGTTCGGCATTCTGCACTTCAGAGAATTCAGAAGCTCGAAGTGAAAGCGACCTCCAGCTCCCAAGCGCCAAGGATCAAGGTCGACAAAAGTTCAAGATCAAAAGCTCCAAGTTTTCTGCACGTCAAGGTAAAGAACTACAACTAAGTTCTTCAGCTCGACCTACATTCGAGATCGAGATCAAGCGTCCGCGCCCTCGGCTCACCCAAATTTTAGAAGATTGAATCAGAGGACTACTTTATTGTATTTAATACAGAGATTGTGCCTACATACATTCGAATATTAATACAATTATATTTGTTTCTCAATTTCCTGTCTTTATTTATTTCAAGGCTCGAAATTTGTGTTTACAAATTTGGCACGCTCAGTGGAACATCTCTGTCTCTCATCTCTTTCTCCAAGAAAGTTCAATTCACCTTTGAATCAAGCAACGCGATGGCACCCAAGAAAGTTGTCTCTCAACCCTCAACAAGAAGGATGACTCAAGCTTCATCCTAGGGGTCGGCAACTGCAAGCGCTACATTAAGTGGAGTAATGACTCGAAGGATGGCGAAGGCTGCCGCCGCTGCTGCTGCGATTTCTGCGCTGTTGGAAGAACCAACTATGAAGGCGCCAACTCCGTCACGGAAGAGTTTGACTGTTGACTCTAACCTTCAGGGAGTGCCCCAAATGACTCCTCACTCTCAGAAGCCAAGCACTTCGAATACCTTCGGCTCAGTCATGACTACCCCGCGTGGAATGAACGAACTCCAAACTCGCAACAACCCGATCTTCGAGTTTGAAAGCTTTGAGGGCCAAGGCTACTCCAGCGAAGATTCCTCCCCAATGTTTGAAGAGGAATCTATCTTCTCGGAAGCTGAGATAGAGTGACAACTGCGCTTCCAACATGGAGGAAAGGATAGCAGAATTAGAGGCTACCCTAAGAAGGCTCGCTAGGGAAAGCGAGGAGAAGGATAAGAAGATCGAAAAATAAAGCGAAGAGATCGCAAAACTGATGAGGAAGATGGAGAAGCACCCTTATTAAGAATCTAAAGAAGAGACTGACAAGGAGGAATCTGACAAATAGTCTTCTAAGGATGATGCTGATGGCGACGGTGAAAGGAAAAAGATCTCGTCTTCAAGGTCAATGACTGCGGAACAGATTCAAAGTCTAATTGCAAATGCAGTAAGGACTCAACTCGGAAAGGCATCGAACAAGAGTCACTTGTACATCAAGCCCTACACGAAGAGGATTGATGCACTTCGGATGCCAGTAAGTTATCAACCCTCGAAGTTAACCAGTTTGATGGAAACGGTAACCCTAAGAAACACATCACGCATTTCATCGAGACTTACAGCGATGCTGGGACAGAAGGAGACTGACTACTCTCCCTTGGATTAGAATCCTTATCCTAGGGTGAGTTGGTTATAACTAACCTTATCCTAGTTGTTATTAGCTTCCTAATCCAATTTGGATTAGTTACAAAATAGCCAAATCTTTCTAGGATTCTTTAAAAGTGACGCCTAGTCCTACTAACCACACGAAATAATAAACCTAGGATGATCAAGTTTATAAATCACTTGTCATCTTACATTATTCTAAAATAATTAAAACACACCAAAACTGTTAAAAACTATAATTAAATAAATTACATCCAAAATCAAGATAATAAAATTTGGGCTTGAGTTCTTGAAGTTGGACGTGTGACACACTTGGGCTTGGCGTGATATTGAGCCCAACTCTAGGATGTTTGAACATCCTCTTGAAATAATAAGCACACCATGTGAATGGGCCTTTGCAACTCAACTTTGTATCTCTTTCTTTAATCCATCTTGTATAAATGACCCGAATCTCCCTTGTTGGGCCTGTGTTGGACGAAGTCCTTTGATGAAGGACCCTATCTTGATACTTATACTTTAATTGGGCCTTCTTACTTGGGCTTAGAGGAGTAGAGGTGGGCTGATTTCCATCACAACCTTGTCTACACACTATGTATGCAGGATGATTGTAAGTAGGAGAGAACTGACATCAATATGTCAGAATTCCTTTGATACCGACAAGACAAGAATATCGGGACTTTTTGTGTGACAAATGAAGGAAGAGAGGGAGAGTTTCTTGGAGGGTTTTTTTAGAGGAATCGTTGATGATTCGAATAGTAGAATGAGGGGGTATTTATAGGTGAGGTGAAGGGTGGATGAGGATGGAAGGAACGGGCATGATCCGCCTTTTAAGTCCTATATCCCACCTTAAAAGTCGTTTGGCCTTTGACTCTACATGAGTCAAAGGCTCGAAGGCGTGCATCATGGGATTCTTGACTGGGAATTAGCGCGGATGATGTGGCAGCAGGGAAGGCCAGATGGCCTATGCAGGGTTCTGTCACAGATTGTGGATGTGGCAACGTGCATGTGCCATCTATAGGCCAACGAAAGTTAAACGAATTTTGAGGGCTCTTCTAGGATTCTGTAGCAAGGCCAGGCGACTTTTAGGCCTTGTGCAAGGATCATAGGCCGTCTGGCCTTGCCCTAAGGCTTGTTCAAGTTCAAACGGTCATAACTCTTTCATCCGGACTCCAATTGAGGCAATTCAAAAGGCGTTGGAAAGCTTATGATGTGCAGTTTACTATCATAAAAAGAAATAAGGCCAATGAGACTTGTGAAAAAAATGGGATTCAAAAGGGTGAGCACATGTATGTGGAAAGGGCAGAAAATGAAGGTTTTTTGTGATGGGTTCGATGCCTTTTATTTGCGGGCAGTGGCTTTTGCTTCATAAAAGCCTAGTGGCTTTTAATCAATTTCAAATGACTCCTCACTCTCTGAAGCCAAGCACTTCGAATACCTTCGGCTCAGTCATGACTTCCCCGCGTGGAATGAACGAACTCCAAACTTGCAACAACCCGATCTTCGAGTTTGAAAGCTTTGAGGGCCAAGGCTACTCCAGCGAAGATTCCTCCCCAATGTTTGAAGAGGAATCTATCTTCTCGGAAGTTGAGATAGAGTGACAACTGCGCTTCCAACATGGAGGAAAGGATAGTAGAATTAGAGGCTACCCTAAGAAGGCTCGCTAGGGAAAGCGAGGAGAAGGATAAGAAGATCGACAAATAAAGCGAAGAGATCGCAAAACTGATGAGGAAGATGGAGAAGTACCCTTATCAAGAATCTAAAGAAGAGACTGACAAGGAGGAATATGACAAATAGTCTTCTAAGGATGATGCTGATGGCGACGGTGAAAGGAAGAAGATCTCGTCTTCAGGGTCAATGACTGCGGAACAGATTCAGAGTCTAATTGCAAATGCAGTAAGGGCTCAACTCGGAGAGGCATCGAACAAGAGTCACTTGTACATCAAGCCCTACACGAAGAGGATTGATGCACTTCAGATGCCACTAGGTTATCAACCCCCGAAGTTTAACCAATTTGATGGAAACGGTAACTCTAAGAAACACATCACGCATTTCATCGAGACTTACAGCAATGCTGGGACAGAAGGAGACTGACTGGTGAAGCAGTTCGTGCGATCATTGAAAGGGATAACATTCAACTGGTACACGGATTTGGAACCCGAGTCTATCAACAACTGGGAAGAAATGGAGCGTGAGTTTCTCAACCGGTTCTACAACACTCAACGTGTCGTTAGTGTGACGGAGCTAACGAATACCAAACAGTGGTAGGGGGAGCCAATCCTTAAATACATCCATCGTTGGAGGGCTCTTAGTCTTGAGTGCAAGGATTGCCTCACCGAAGCGTCAGCCGTTGACATGTGCACTCAAGGTATGCACTAGGACCTATTCTACGTCCTCAAAATGGTCAAACCAAGGACCTTCCAAGAGTTGGCGACCAAGGCACATGACATAGAGATAACCATAGAGAATCGACAGGGAAAATCTTTATCTTCATCCGAAGTAAGAAAGGGTACTAGCGAGTACAAGAAGAATGTGAAGCCAGTAAGGACTTCAAAGAAGGAGTCCATGTATGTTTCAACTGAGGAGCCAGTTCGAATCTCTGCCAAGCCCAACAAGAAAGCAGAAAAACCACATTCTCGAGGACTGATGTTAAGAAGCATCCTACGTTGAAGGAACTACAAGAGAAAAAAATACTCGTTCCCCGATTCAGACTTGTCGGGAATGCTTGATGATTTGCTGGAGAAGGGTGTTATCGAGCTCCCGCAACCAAAGAGGCTAGAAGAAGCGGGAAGGACAAACGACCCAAGCTAGTGTCACTACCACAGGGTAGTCAGTCACCCTCTTGAGAAATGTATTATTCTGAAAGAGCGTATCATGAGGTTAGTTGAAGAAGGGAGGATAATATTGGAGTTGGTCAACAACGTTGAAACTAATTGCATTTCGGCACACCCGATTCCATATGATAGAGAAGATCTCGTGATGATCCAGTTCAGGAGCCAAGAGCCAATTTTTATTCCCATCCTAGCCCGGACCTCTCAAGAGAAACATAATGACGCACCAGAAGGTCTGAAGAAAGAGAGAGGATGGACTCTGGTCACGCAGAGGAAAGTTAAGAAGATCAACAAGGTCCAAGTGTTATCATCTCACAAAACAAAGCATCAGGAAGGAAAGAGAAGTTCTCAACCAGCTAGGCGAGGGAAGAAGGTCGGCAACTCAAGGAGGCAGTTAGTCCAACCCTTTGGGTTGTTCGAGCAAAATCCGCGTCTTCCTCTCACCTTAGGAGAATATTTCCGTGGGACTTCCGGGGAAAGGCTGACGAAGTTGTTGTTAACATGGTCTCCTGTTCCGAGCTCGACGATGAAAACAACGAAGCTAAAAACCAAGATCATCTTCAAAAAGCTACTGATAAAACTCTAAGGTTTTTGGAGGCCTTATCAACACGAATGGCATGGGAGAAAATCTTTCATCTTCCTGAGGAGATGCGTCGCCATATTGCCACTGCATCGCAACACCCCGAGGTTTACGCCGACAAGGTCCAAGATGTAGGGGAATCGTCCGTCACTTTCACCCAGTGTGTTTCCTGCAACACATCCATCACCTTCACTGATGATGACTTACTTCTAGGCTCCAAGCTCCATAATCGTCCTATATTTGTATCCGGCTACATCCGTGGACAAAAGGTCAAACACATTTTGGTTGATGGAGGATCTGCTGTGAATATCATGCCTAAGTCGACGATGTCTAAATTGGGGATCACAATTGAAGAGCTCTCCAAGAGTCGTACAATGATACAAGGGTTAAACCTTGAAGGTCAACGAGCACTTGGGATGATTCGAATTGAGCTATCGATGGGTGACTTGTCTACAACTTCAATTTTTCATGTCATCGACTCCAAAACTTCCTATAAATTGTTGTTTTCAATTCACAATTAGTTTAGTTTAGGTTCAAGTTGATTTATTATTATTATTTATTACTTTCTTGAATGAGTTCTTCGTTAGTTTTTGTTTTTCGTTCTTGTTAAATTAGGTTAATTTCTATTCTCTGATTCATGTGTTCCTTAGTTATTATTATTTTAATTTTCTGCTTAGTTTAGTTTAATAATTATTTACTATTTTTCGCATTTGAAACCTTACCAAACCAATTCCCTAAACCTAACACACCATCCTTGAGGATACGACAACCCTTACTCTTAAAATCCGAAATACTTTATGATTCTATTACTGTTGAAGAATTTGAAATTTCTTGGCAAGAGTGGGTTGACATGTATGGTCTGCATAACTACATTTGGTGCAATGATATGTTTGCTAAAAAGCACGGGTGGGTACCTGTTTACTTCAAAAATGAGTTCTGGGCGGGAATGTCCAACACTCAGCGAAGCGAGGCATGAAATTTTTTTTCAAAGGATTTGTCAATGTCAACACAACTCTAAAACAATTTGTAGAGCAATTTGGATTTGCTTTAGCAAAGAGAGTCAGAGAAGAGGACAATGAAACATTTCGGTCAAAGGATAAACCAATCCAGTGTGCCACAGACTATATTTTTGAGCAAGTATTTCAGCAGCTATACACTTCAAATAAGTTTCTCAAGTTCCAAAAGGACTTGAAAGACATGATCTATACAAATGGCTAAAAGACACACGAAGATGAGAAGATGTATATTTACGAGGTCATTGTGAAGAGGCCACGATCAGGAACCATCAAACGATCCACATTTTTGGTCGAAGTAGATAAAGAGACGTTCGAAATGAGATGTGACTGTAAGAAGTTTGAGTTCAGAGGAATTATGTGCTGCCATTTATTGCGTGTTTTCCATGAGGAGAAGTTGGATTTCGTTCCAAAGATGTACATTTTAGATCGGTGGAGGAAGGATTTGCCAAGAAAGCATCTCAAAATTCCAGTTCCTTACTACCGACTGGTAAAAGAGAAACCAAAAGAAATGATCAGGTACGAGAAACTACAAAGTGCATTCGAGCCTATTTCCTCTTTAGCTATGACGAACGAGAAATTGTACGATGAGGTGATGACTTCCATTTCTGAACTAGGACTTAAAGCAACATCCATTATTGGGGATAGTAATGGGATCGTTGGCAGAGTATAAGGTAGGAGGCTGATCGAGGAGGGAACTTCACAAAGGGATGCCAACACCAATATCAACACCAATGACTCTAACCCCAAATGACCCCACTGATAAAAGGGGTCGGGGTAGGAAACCGTCCAGGAGAAAAGGTTATGGTAATGATCGGCCCCATACTAAGATGAGCTCACAACAAATGCCACATGGATCAAATGTTCCCCAAGGCTTCCGAATGCCACTTGGATCTAATGTTCCCCAAGGGCTCCACATCCCACATCGATCTACTACTCCCCAAGGGTTTCATATGCCACTTGGATCTACTACTCCCCAAGGGTTTCACATGCCATGTGGATCTGCTACTCCCCAAGGGTTTCACATGCCATCTGGATCTGTTACGCCCCAAAGGTTCCCAATGTACCCTCAAGGGTTTCAATTGTGCCCCCCGGGTTTTGGTCAATTTCGTTTTTAGATTTAATATAATGAAAAAGCAAGGAGTTCCCATTTGAAATGTAAATAGTTTCGAATCAAGACTTTAGTACGTATAAATCAAGTAACATAATATTAACTACTCCTTGTTTCTATGCCAATCACTTTTGTTCATATTTATTCGATAGTGTTAATACAACTAAATCAATATAATATATGTTCGTCTATATTTTTCAATTTAAACTCTACTTATATGATACAATCTAAAAATGAAGGAGGTATGTATTATTCGATTATTTTCTACTTGTATATAATAAAAATGTCAAATAAATAATTGTTATTAATATTATTATTATTATGATTGTTGTAATAATCCTAAATTCAATTAAAATGAATAAAGAATAGAGGAATAAACCAATATAAGTGTGGATATTTAAAAAAAAATTCATTGTTATGAGTTCGATTGTTAAATCGTTGTAGACGTTTTTAAATTTCATTGTTAAATCTTTCTTATTAATAGTTACAATGATTTTATTTTTAAAAAAAATTATTTTAATTTGTATATAACATAGACTGATAATTGAATATCATAGGTTATGAGTTCGATTCTATTGTAATTTGTAGGAACCGTAATTTGTACACACCTATTATAATTTGTATATAACTTTAATACAATACCAAGACTTTTTTAATGATAAAAATTTTGAGAAGCACAATAGAAACATACAGGATAGTAGGGAAAAGTCGAGACAAATGTATCAGAAGGGGAGGAAACAAGCAAAAGTACAATTAGACAACATTAAAGGAGGATGATGCTAGCTGGATAACACAAAATGCCAAAAGCTCCCTCCCCATCCCTTTACTAATATATATATACATATATAATATGTACCTTGTATGTTATCAATAGGGTTTGACAAAGTACTGGTCAATTTTTGAGCAGTACAAGTGACAATATTAAAATGTTGGCCAAAACTGATTGTTTAGGGTTATTGTCCAAAAAAAAAGTAAAAGCATATCATTTCCGGTTTAAATTCAATTAAGCTTAGGGTTATTGTTCAGTTAAATTTTAAATAATATTCATGATTTGGTGACATTGTCAAAACGTAGAATGATTTAATATTAACTTTTTGATTTCTCGTTTATATTATTGAATTTCAAAATTCAAATTTGTGTATTAGGCTATAATAAGATAAAAAGTATTCCTGTATAATAATAACAAAGATGAAATTTTTTGTATCATTATTACTTGATTATAATCATTATTTCTTTATTTTATACAAAATATTTAATAAATAGAGATACACATGCATCAAGATTTGAAAACTCAGATTAGTCAATCAATCTATGGATTAATCCAATAATACAGTACAATACAATTATTATTATGCACCATCTTTTCATTCTTTGTTTATGCGTTGTGGTGGGGTCTAAACACAGGGTTTTGCCTTGCCCTACTCTACTGACACTCTTTTCCTTTTTTATTTCTGTGTCCTTTTTTTCTTTCTTCTGAGGGAAATGTGAAACCAACGATGCACATACTCCGAGTATATCAATCCATCTCATCTGTCACTGTTCAAATTGGACCTTTTTGCCAACCCTAAAGAAAAGAGCTTAGAATACCACAATTCTTCTTGATTCATTTTAATTGAATTTCAATTCTCTTTCAATGAAAAATTGATTACCATGGATGAATTTAACATGGAAATTCTAATAGACTTTTAATATTTTATAAAAATCAGATAATCAAAATTCTCAAACTTATCTATAAATAGTTTCTTTTCAAATTTTTAATTACATAAGCACAAAGAAAAAAACAAGAGAAAAAACAAATTGATACCCCAACCACATCAATTACTTAAAAAAGTTCTTCTTTATCATCAAAGAAGATAGGTGCTGCATATAAAAATAAGTACAAGGTTTTGAGAGCTGAAATCAAAGAACTGATGAAAAGGATGATTGAGGCAGGAAGAGGAGGGCCCATCTTCGAAATCATGCCCAGAAAAATCAACCAATGCATGAACCATGAAGAAAATCAAAAAATTAGGAAGTACATATATTAATATTAATGAGAAATAGGATTTGGATAAAAAAAATTAGAAGACTTCTTGGAGAAGAGAGAATGGGTTGGATTGGGGATCTCGAAGGGGAAGAAGGGAGACTTCTTTCCGGATTGGCGTCGGCCGTAGCTCCAGCGAGCTGCGTGTATGGGGTTGGGGGTGTATGGGTTAGGTTTAGGAGGTGGTTTGGAGGTGCCATGAATTTGAAAGGGAATGCATCAGACTTCGGATTTGGGGAATTAAAATTTTAAGGGGTGGGCACTGTGTACTAGAAATGGGGAGAATTTTGATGGGGACTTATTAAATTTTTTTAAATTGTAACTCAATATTCTAGAAGGTAATAATAAGTCCCCGGTTTATGTGCATGAACATTTAATGAATATTAATTTACAATTAAATTTTTTTTATTGCCACATTATATGCCACCTTAGGAGGGTTGGTAACCCATAGGGTCAACCAATCTTTTTCCGTTCACAAATGCTCTCGTTCGCACATCTTATCATTTTCATAATCACTGTATCTCAAATTTTATAGATGTTCCAAAATATTGGGACTTTTGAGGGTCATGTTTATTAATAGTTCAATATGCAATTAATATCAATTAACAACAAATTTTTCATATGATTCCAAAAAATATTGTTAACTCAGATTAATTTTACTTAAATTAATTAAGTTTGATTTGATGTTAAGGTACTGAAAAATACCATGCTGTTTTGAAATAAATGTAAAATTCATAATATTATAATTAACAACTAAAGTCCTATACTCCTATTTAGATTTAATTATTAGTACTACCACTCCGGTTATTTATTGCAAAGAGAGAGAAAAAAGTGAGCCAAAATCTATGTTCTTATTCTTAATATGTGCATGGAAATTTCCTTTTCTGATTGCTCCTAATGTTAACATAATCATATTGCAGATAGAAGTTTTATATATTTCGTGAAACCTTGCTCAAAGGGAAATGTGATGTTGACGCGATTCTCTAAATTCCTATTTGCTTTTAGGTTTTCCAATTTATATTCCAAATCCTCCTTATATAAAGATGGGTTTTGTGCCATTTATTGCTGCCAGCAAATATCTGTTTAATGCTTATTCGTAGGCAGCTATGTTGATATTTCATATTTCCAAATATCCCCTACTCTGCCTGCCTAGCTGGGACATTATATGGATATGGATACATATGAATTTGGATTTCCCCTTGCAAAGACTCGTACATATCGATATTCTCTTGCTTTTGTTGAAAACTTTGTTCTCATTCTCTGCCATTATTAAGTTTTTGTGGAGACAAGGGAAGTTATGATAAATTCATCACAGGTAAGTACATATGCTATTAGAGATGTGGAGGAGTACAAAAACTAATGTGATCGACCAAAGGATCAACGCCCACTTCCTGAACAAGTCATTGGGGCAAGTGTACGTACTCTAGTTTGTATGAAGAGTTTAGTTGGGTATATATGTTTATTGTCATATTTCATGAAGAAATGTTTTTGTAGCTTCAAAGTTTAAACTGTCAACGCAAACTCTGATTAGATGATACAAAATAATAGTCAGAGCAATCAATCAACCCAATATCGGAAGTGACTTGTCTGTTTACTGGATTGGTGGAGGCACCTTGTTCTGCTTTGCCAATTGGTGCAGACCCTACTAGGGTGGTTTTTGTCAACATAACCCAAGATTTGCTCCATCTTGTTCTTATTGTTTCATTTGCTAAGGAGCCTGACCAAATTATTTCCTAGGAATACTTGAAAATCACCTTGTTCAACTTTTTTTGTTTGGGATACTTTCCTTTCTTTGAAGAGTGCAAGTCTAATAGGGTATCACATACTAGTGATGAACGAAATCTTTCCTTTCTGTTTGCTCGTCCTACTCAGTCGCCATTTTTTACAATTAATAATTTTGGATTGTCCAATGTCCTGACCAAGGAAGGCTCCATCCCTTTCTTCTTTAGATTATTCTTCAATGTTTTAACCATTTGTTTTTGTTTGTCATAGCAATGTTGATGGTTTTGTTTACATCACGGATGTTGATGTTCAAAGGTTAGACTTCATCAAAGCTTTGTAAACTCGATTTTTGGTGAGTCGTTTTAGAAGTTGAAAATAAACTCTCTCTGATGGTGATGATTATGTTGTATTGTAGGAAGAAGATAACATACCTTGCACTGTCAGTTGGTGAACTCCCAAGCAGAATCTTTGATACTAGGGACCTTGGCCTGGTTAGAAACTTGATAGTTGGAACCTTGGTTCTTTATGAGGCATATTCTTTATTTATTATACACACCTCAATCTGATGATGAGGCGTCTTATTACTGTCATCATGGGAATTGATTCTGACTCGCACCTCAGTCTTGGGTGGCTGATCATGAGAACTGTTGTTGTATGTCTCTGATTAGACTCGTGATGGTTGAATTATGCAAACGCCAAAATCTTTCCAGGAATCCTTCAATTGTGTTGTTGTTTTGTTACAGGCAGCCTGAAGCATGTTGACAAAGAGTGTAATTTGATCCCAAGTATGTTGTGAATTTCTTTCATGCTTGTAATGCATTAGCCAATCATTTTGTTTGATAACTTTCACCCAAGATTACTCCTTTTTTTTTTGACAGTTTCTTAGTTATGGTATTGCTGTGGAAATATGTCATAGATATAGATGGATGGTTTTAGTAGTACTAGTCTATATTAAATAATAGAATAGGGCGGTTGTAGAATGAAGGTAGTTATACTGATGAGTAATTAATTGTGTAGTAGAGGGAGATTTAATGCGAGGAACTTAACCATTCATTTTCCTTTTTAAAAGAAAAGGAAAATTAAGATTTTTTGAAAGGTTGAGATTGTGTAAAATGTTAGATCACTAAAGAACTTTAATAAAACGAAAAAAAATTGCTTATAAATGAGAAGTGGCCATGGAAATTTGGTTGAAAGTTATAATGATTTGATATAAATCATGAGAATTCTGTGACAAGTAAAGTATATGAATGTATCAATTGACAAAAGGTAAATATGATAAAGAGAAGTAGGATAGAATGTATATATAAAGGATCTTGTTCCTTTCTAATGTATTAATAATTGGATATAGATCATGTTCATTCTGTAAAAAAACAAAAATACATGAATATATAAGGTAAACAAAAGCAAGTTAAAAAGAATATGTAACATGGAGACCCTCACCAACAATTATTGGGCGGTGTTTTGTGTGACTGAAGTAATTGAAATGATTAGAGAGACGTGAAAATGCAAACGAATGATAATAGTTTGCATCACAAAGTGTTGTACTTTCGGACTGAAAGGAAGGAATCAAGGATGATGTTCGGTTGTGGTAATTTGGGTTTGTAGACACCGGAATTTGTACCGGTATAATCCCGACCCCTTGAAAATATGCAAGTCAGACGGGCCAAATAATAAACGGGTCATTGGGCCCAAAAGAGCAATAAGCTGAGCCCAAGGAAAATAAACAAGCTGCAAATAATTGTTAAAACCCACTAGGGTTTTAACTTTTATTGAACATGCCCATGCAGAAACAAGCCCAGTCGCGCGCCTTGGCCCAGAAATTCTCAAAACCCGCCTGGGTTTTGAGATCAGCCAGACGCGTCGTTTTGAGCAGCCACGTCAGCGATCCGTGCGAAGGAGAATTAAAACCCGCCTAGGTTTTAATATTCTGGCGCCAATTTCTTTTGATTTCATGCAATCCCTTGATAAAAGTCACGTGCTTTGACTTTGCCATTGACCCTATGAAACCCGCCTGGGTTTTGATCCGAGATGGCTTGATCTTTGGGGTATGTTCCCCACCATTTCCCTCCAAAACTCACACTCCCTCACTTATAAATACCCCCTCCATTCCACCTTCATCTCATTAACTACTATCAACAATTCCCATCAACAACTCTCACAAAAATCACCATCATTATACTCACATTCTATTACTCTCATTTCCATCATATTATACCTCCATTCTCTCAAAATCTTATCATCCACATCCACCTCTAATCCTCTCATAATCACATTCATCACCTCCATACAACCATCCATATACTACTCTTTTCTAGCCATTCACATCATCTCATCCAGGTTTCAAGTCAAGGGCAACTAAAAGGGGATTAAAGTCATCGCATCCATCACCTTAAGCAAGGTTTGATTTCTTTGGTTCATTTTTTATTATTATTCATGTAATTCCTTCTTTAATTCCCTTACTTGTACACATTTTGTTAAATGAAAATCGCATTGTTTTTTCTATTGCATGATTCGAATAATAATTCCGCGAAATTAATCAAACTTCTCCTCGCTCTCTTTCTTTTCAATGTTGATTTTAGTAGAGTCTGTTTTATAACAGGCGGACTCTCGAATTCGTAACCTTACCCCTGAATCTAGAAATCGGGTTCGTAGACCGGAGTCTTTTCTTATTTTACGGTTTGTCGATTTCCTTAAATCGGCTGGCGACTCTTTTTCGTTTTATAAATCCGTTTAACTATTTAAAATGTTCATTTATGCATGAAATAATTTAAGAAAATAATTTAGTTCATTTCCCTTCACTAATTTAAGATTGGACCCGAGGAAAATGGACCAGAGATCAATAAAACCTAGGCGGGTTTTATTAATTTCAACCCATTTTCTTTTGGCCCAGGGATGCAGACGGCCCAACCCAGGATCTGCTAAAACCTAGGCGGGTTATAGCATTTTCTGGTGGCCCGTCTGCTCCTCTTTGGGCTTGAATTTAGTGATTGGGCCGGAATTAAATTATTGTTAAATTAATTTGTGTAATTTCGGATAATTTAAATAATAAAAACGGGTTTGTAAATAAATAAAGTTTCATCACCCTGAAAATGAATTTCGAAAATAAAAACGGGCCGTTCAAACTCTTAACTTCGATCTTGAAAAGGTTGGAGAAAAGAGGATGTTACAACTTCAAGAACATGATGAATTGAGGTTGGAGGCTTATGATAGTGCCAAGTTGTACAAGGAGAGGACTAAGAGATGGTATGACAAGCATATTTTCAAGAAGAGATTTGAAGAAGGAGACCAAGTGTTGTTGTTCAACTCAAGGTTGAAATTCTTTCCGGGCAAGCTTAAGTCCCGATGGTCGGGTCCTTTCCGGGTTTGAAGGTTTTCCCCCATGGTGCGATTGAGATTTGTGGGGACGATTCCGAGCCATTCACGGTCAATGGGCATAGACTTAAGCCCTATTTGGTTGGTCAACCTCTTGAAGATCGCCAAAACTTCAACCTCACCGCTCCCGGTGCGGTTTGAGAGGTACTTGGTCAAGCTTAGGACGGTAAATAAGCGCTTCTTGGGAGGCAACCCAAGGTTTTTAGATTTTATTTTCATTTTTTAGGATTTTCTAAAATTTTTTCCTCATTTTTCTTCTTTTTATTTTGATTTTACTAGATTTTTCCCTATTTTTCTAGTATTTTTAGGCTTTTTCTTTAATATTATTTTGATTTTTCTAGAGTTATTAGACATTTCTCTCTTTTTATTTTCCTTTTTCTAGGATTTTTCTAGGGTTTCTATTTTATTTTTTCTTTTTGGAGGTATTAGTTTTAGGAAAATAAAAGAAAAAAGAAGAGAGAAAAGAAAGAAAAAAAAACCTAATAAAAAGAGATTGAGAGTGAGTGGGAAAAAAAATAAAAGAGAGAGAGTTGAAAAATAAATGAGTGAAAAGAATTTGTGTGGAGAAGGATGGGTTGTAAAAAAGGTGAGAGAAATTCAAGAAAAAAAAAATGCATAATTGAGAGTTGGGAGAGTTGTGGGGTTCAATCTCAAGACCTACAAGGTCAAGGACAAGGGGCACGGGTAGTGCCTACATGGGCACGAGTCGTGCGCCCCTCCAGCAGCCCAAAAATTGGTCAGGTAGGTAAGGCACGGTCCGTGCCTAAGGTGGCACGGTCCGTGTCTCACGCGAAAACCCTAAAAAAAAAAAAAAACTCAGCTGCTTTTCTTTCTTTCTCTATTGTTTCGGTCCGTGCCTTTCTTTTCTGCCCAGCCCTTTCTCCTCTTCGCTCGCCCTCACCCTCTGCGCTGTTCGCAAGCCCTCGCCCAGCACGCTACAGCACTCACACATACCCACGCTCGCCCCACTCCCTCACCATCCACACAGCCCCTCCCTCGCAACCTCGCCCAGCACAGCCCCACGCCACTGCTTTTGTGCGCACGTCACAGTGCTTCACTCGCCCAAACCCTAACACTCCACATTCTCAACTTTCTTCTCAATTTCTCTTGTAAAAAGGTTTGATTCTTGTTTCTTTTTAGTTTTCTTTGCTTAATTTACTAATTTTTGAGATACTTTGTTTGGGTTTTTGAATTTAGGGTTTCTTGTGCTTAATTGGTTTGATTTGGTTTGGTTGATGCCCAATTCAATTACTAAGGTTAATTCGAACCCTATTGCTATCTTGGTGTAAATTGTTCAACTTTGTTTTGGTTGAATTGATTGTTGACTAATCTATATGCTTTGGGTTTGATTGTGAATTTGGCGTGGTGTGTCTCAAATTTTAGTGAGGTTGTTTGGTTGATTGTATATACATTGAGTCTTTGGTAGTAGTAATTTAGTCATTGTGTATAGTTAACTTATTTCTTGCTTTAGTTTTAGTTTCATTTCGTCGTAGTTAAGAGTTTTTGGTGATTTGTATATAGTTGGTCATTCACCATTGTAGTGTTTTTAGTAGTGTTGGTTTTGATGTTTGGTTTGTTTGGTTTGCTAGGATGTACATATTGTTTTTAGCTTACCTATTTGTTAGACTTTTATCTTAGGAGTCTAAGTTTCGTGTTTCTTTGTTTAGTTTTTGAGGCAATGATGGTTTGTAAAAACTAACTCCACCATCCATTTTGAGTCTTTTGCACTTTTGTATATAACTAACATTGTTGTAACCCTTTGTTATCGAAGGATGGCTAGGGGTAAAGTTCCAGTTCAAGAGGAACCGTCTTCTAAGAAGCGGAAAGCTAATGGAGGCAAAGGGAAGGACAAAGGTGCGCGCTTGTCACGGTCTAATAGAGGTAACAATCCATTCAATCTTGAAGGTGAAATGTATGACCGTTATCTTGCTTTGAGCAAGCGTAAAGTTGTAGCCACTAGATATATGCATGAACCCTTTTTGGTTGCGACTGGCATGTTAACTGATGTTGAATGGTTGTTAAAATCGTTGTGGCCTGTTGCGTTTTGCTCGGATGAGAGAACCTACCTTTCGCAACCTGACCTTGGAGGTGCTTAGCACTTTCGAAGTAGACTTGACTACTAGGGACGGTTTGATTAGTTTTAACATTGATGAGGAGACCCATTCCCTAACTTTGGCTGAATTTGCTAAGATATTTCAACTACCTGTTATCACTGATAGAGGGAGGCGAGAGATGCCTGATGATGATGTATGGAACCCCAAAGCCTTTTGCCAGTTCCTTACTACAAGGACTAATTATAACCCTCGCAAATCTAAATGCACTGCCATCCGCAATCCGACTTTTCGGGTTATTCAGCGAATTTTATCCTGTGGAATGTTTGGTCACGGTGATAGCATGAATGTTGCTTCTAAGGCTGAATTTTTTGTGCTGTGGGGGATGTATTATGCCCGACCTGATGTTAACCCCGCTGCTCTAGCTTTTTGCTCTTAATTTAGAGAGACATGCTAGCCTGGGGAAGGGAGATATTGTTATGGGGGGTCTACTCACTGTATTAGCGAGACATTTTGGTTGCGACCCTGCTCGCCATCAGCGAGATTTAGTTGGTTGACCTTTGCTTTTGGATGCTAAGACCTTTTGTTCTATGAAAATGTGTACATTGGACGAGGCTGTTGTTCTGTAGCGGTACCCTAACAATGAGTTGACGCGGCTTCCCCATGTTCATGTGTCCATCCAACCTGTCCCTAACATCCTCTTTCTACCTCCCATGGACCCAAACCAACCCGATCTTGAGGCTCCACTAGCCATCCGAGAGGATGGAGAGAGTGGTGACAGTAGCAATGATGAGCAAAGTGATGAGGGTGATGGTGAGCCTACCCTTGAAGAGAGGTTTAACGACCTCCAAATTTATTGTGAGCTTGAGTTTCAAGCCCTTCGGGACTCCCAGAGTAGGATTGAGCGTAGTCAAGATGAGATGCTTGCCTTGATGCGATCCGTTCGTGATTGGCAGCTTAACCATACATGCAACCCACCCCCTCCTCCACCTCCATGATACCTCTTTGTGACCTCTTTGTGTTTTCTTCCTTTGCTTCTCGGGTGATGCTTCGCATTGCGGACAATGCTCGGTTCAAGCATGGGGGGTTTGTGTAAACCTTTTTGTGGATATGTGTGTTTTGAGTTGTTTTTTATTTTTAACTTGTTTTGAGTCTTTTTCTTTTGTTTTGATTTTATTTTCTTTGTTTTCTTGATTTGCTTGTAGTTTTTAATTTCTTCTTTTCGTAGGTTGTTTCCGTTTTCTTATTTTCTTTTTTTCATCTTTAGTCTTGTAAAAAGTTTTTGAAAATTGAAAAAAAGAAAAAAAATAGAAAATTGAAAAGTTAAAAAAACTGTTTGATATAGGATTTGGCGAGATAGTTTTCTTTTGACTTGATTTGATCTTGTATAGCCCGTTTGTGAAAGACTGAATTGACACGAGTTGTGAAGCTAAATGTTGTGAGAATTGTGCTAGGATAATGAGATTGATTACTTTTGTCACTATTTTAAGAGTGAGTTGTGCATATGCATATCTTTCAAACTGGGTAATGATTGTTGAGCGCTACCCGTGAGTCCACATAAACCTAAAAGAAAAGACTAATCATTTTTATTAGTCTTGTTTCCATGAGTGACTCACCATTGTGGCATCCTCCTTCATTTGCTTTTCATCTCCCTTAAATTGCTATGCGTTGTACATTGACAAGATGATAGAGGCATTAGGAATTGAACCCGCAAGCCTTGACCACCCGTTAACATCAGAAAATCCGTAGTTAGCCCCTTTCTTACCTTGGCTTTTTCTTTTCTTGAACCCACATTATAAGCCTTGGCCGATTATATATTTCCTACCCTTAAGCCATTGCTTGAAATGTTTTGAGTTTGAAGTTGGGTTGATTATGGTTACTTTGGTGGTTTGGTTTGTGATGGGGATTGGTTTGAGTTGTAAATACTTATTTGATTCCCCAAATTATGTACATTGAGGTTGTTGGGTAGAATTGGAACTTGCCTAGTGAGTTGTACATAAGTGTGTTGTTTGTGTGTGTGTTCGAATCAAAGAGAAAAAAAAAAGAGAAAAGGAAAAAATCAGAAAAAAAACAGAAAAAAGTGAAAAAGAAAAAAATCGGAGAATTCCGGAAAAAGAAAAAAAGAGAATAAAGTGTTTGACTTTTGGCTTCTTTTGTTTTGTTTTGAGGCGAGTTTCCAATTGATAGTGGGTTTGTTTTGGATTGATTATAAGTGGTGAGATGATATGTTGAATTGGTGCGGAATAATTTCAAGCTTTGGCTTTTAGCTCCACAATTCCCAAATATTATCAACTTCTTACCCTTAACCCTAGCCCCGTTACAACCCTTGAAAGTTCTCTTGATTGTCATTGTTGCTTTGCAAATTGCAGTGGAGCGTTGAAATTCTTAGCAAATACGTGGTTGGTTGTGGCTTTGGTTTGAGTATTTGAGCGAACTTTCAATGATTTTTCATATTTAAACACATGAGAGGAGTATTTCCACATTCCCAGAAAGTGAGTTTGCTCTTCATTCTTACCTAGTTTCATGCTTAACATGTGCCTTCTTATCTCATTCGGTGAGTAAGGGTGATTGGTTGAACTTGATGAGTACCATTCTTGAATAATTTGTCTTCATTTACTTGTGTAAATTGGCTTCTTTCTCACTCTTGGGCTGTACTTTAGATTAGATTGGGTTGATTGAATGTTCTATCATTGCCATCCTGTGGAGTTGTAATTAAATAAAATTTTCGTTTTTGTTATTTTTACTTTTGAGTCTTTTTATTTTTACTTTGAGTTCTTTGAGTCTTTTTGTCCCGTTTTCTTTTATTTTCTTTCATTTTCTTTTGAGTTTGGACTTGCTTAGGGACAAGTAAGGACTAAGCATGGGGAATTTTGATAAGTGCTTCTTGTATATATGAAAACTTGGTTGTTTTGATGAGAATTTTGGGGAATATTTGATTTGATTATATTGTTTTATGCCCGAATTTCCCATATTACGCTTGGTATGGAGTTTGGTGAGTTTTTTAGGGAATTTGTGAAGAATCGATGTAAACCGAGCCAAAAATCAAGTGTAGATCCAAGTTGCATGCATAAAGGACCAAGAAGTGAGAAGTTGGATCTCCTAAGGCCTAAACAATGGCCCAAAGGACTCCTAGGCCCGAGAAAGCAGTGACACGGGTGCCCATAGGAGGGGCACGGGTCGTGTCTGCCACCAGAAAGTGCAGAATTTGAAGCAAAGCCTCGACACGGGTAGTGCCTAGGGGCGATCAGTGTCACCCAATCTGTGTCTCTTGTGTCTCTTCATTTTCGGCGGTTTTGAGTTGCAATTTGCCTATATTATGTGATTTTCGGATGTTTATAGAGGCAATCATCATTCCACCATCTTCCATTCCATGCCCTAATCATATCCTTCGTTCATCCATATTCCATCCACCATTGAAGCTTGAGAGAAGATTTAAGATCGAAGAGCAACTTGAATACACTTTGAAGTGGAGGAGCAAAAGTTCTCCATAGTTGATTCCTAGCAAGATTGTTGTTCCCTTTGGTTTATTTCTCATTCTCTCATAGATTTTCATATGCTTTCTAGAATAGATTTCAATTGCTTTGTAGTTTCAAACATGAATTGTGAGTAGTTCTTTTTAGTTTAGGGGATGAACCTTTGAAGTTGCTTGATGAATTGACTTTGTTAGATTGAATTACCATGAATTTAGTTTATTTCAATCTATTTGGTCTTTGAATTGAATTGTTATTGCTTTTACTTGATCACCAATTGCAAGTTAATAGGTTGTTGGATGAAGTACCGAAAGGAGAAGTTTGATTA
Source organism: Portulaca oleracea (assembly GCA_029582165.1). Lineage (NCBI taxonomy): Eukaryota > Viridiplantae > Streptophyta > Magnoliopsida > Caryophyllales > Portulacaceae > Portulaca > Portulaca oleracea. The sequence continues at coordinate 12,508,272 of CM055892.1, forward strand.
CCCGAAACCCTAGGCTAAACTAGTTAAAATTGTCTAGACATAGAAGTTTTAATTAGGGTTCTTGAGATAATTAGATCTTTAACCTTGACTAAATCGAAATAACCACGAAAGTAGGTGCTTGGTTAGTCTTGGCAATTCGCTCCAGTGACAAAATCTCATGCGAAGTGTTTTATGCTATTATCGAACCTTGATTGTGCAAGTTAATGAAATGAATGTTCAATCCACATCGTTGATTCGTTATTTGACTTAGGTTTCATCCCCTGAACGCCTTTTTACCTTGATTAAATTAGAAAAGTTTATGTGAATATTAGTGTGTTTAGTTCTTACTTGTGATTAGATTTAGAATTAGTTACTTCAAACCAAAACGGATCGACTTAGCGATCAACTAGGAGGCTAGTTCAGTGCGTTGAAAGGAAAAGTCCCTGTGGGAACGACCATGATTTATGCTACAATTTCATCCGTGCACTTGCGGCTTATCACCGGGCCACTAATCGAGTCTTTTGACACGTTAGCATAAAGGCGACGGTTTAAGTTACCTAACATTTCCCTTGAGAGCGGGAGGCCACTACTATGGGGATGAACTCTACATCTCTAAGTATTTGATCGCTCCTCTCCCGATGTCACACTCCGAGAGCTTCCTTGAAGTTCTTTGAGAAATACCCTAACTGCTTACCTTATGGTATGAAGAACCGGGGCGAAGGCATGCGGTAGGCTATATACCCAACCATAGAAGTCCATGAATTTAGAGCCTTGGTTTAGGATACCCTTTCCATGTGTATGCTATGTGCTATGTGTATCCCTCCCCTTTTCTTCTCTTTTGTAAAGAGTTGACCCTAGTTTGGAGGTTTTGTTCTAGTCCATATAAAATTCATTGGGTTGAGAAAAGGATTATTTATTAATTAATATAATTAACTCAAAGGCATTTTGGTTAGCCCAACTGGAAGGGCCCGTTTATGCTCGAAAGTTGATTATCTTGATTAATAAATAAAAATTGACTCGCCTTTGATGATATTATATGGCCCTTTAAGAAATTCTCTTAACAAATGTCCAAAAAATTAATTAAAAGGCTAACAAAGTTAATGGATAGCGTCTTAGACTGCATAATAGTCACTAGGCTTGAGTAAATTAATTTATCGATTTAATTAATAAATCCATCATATTTATGGCTGGCCCGTTATTAGGCCCAACCATATTGGATTTGCCAATTAAGCCCATAAATTGATTATGACTCGTTTATTGTTGACTTTATCCAATCCTTTACAATACCCATTTTCCCCCAGTAAAAAAATAAAAAAAGAAAAGGTCAAAAGAAAAGTGGGTTGTCGGTCTTGTTGAACATTATTCTAGTCCGCATAATAACCAATATGGTTTGAGCTGTGCGAGTTGTTGGGCCAAGTTACGGATTCTCCTTAAAACGGTCGGCCAGTGGATTGGGCCCATCCGAATTGAGAAATACTGACTATAGCCTGCCAACTTATGACCCGCTCGCTATGTTGACTTTATTCGGCCCTTTATAATGTTCTGTTTTTAGGTCCATATAGAGTTAGGCCATGCACTCCCAAAAAGTGGGTGAGTTCTCTGTGTCAGCACATATGTGTCAAGATTGATTAGGATCATATAGGTCATCTAGGTCATGCATGCATCGGGTAGAACTTGTCGGAGTATGTCATCGAGTGTCTTAACTTTGAATTTCCATGCAGGCATCATTGGTGATCGACTCCGAGCCTGCATTCGAGATCCACGAACAGGCCGTTTGATTCCGAACCCTTGCTACGATCCATCTGCAACCAGTGACAGCATCATGTCTGGAGAACAATTCCATGAGATCCCGGTCCAGAGCACCGAAGCCAACATCACAAAGCATTTAGATGACCTCTACACCAAAATGCAAGGTCTGGTATTTGCCAATAACTTAGAACAAGAGCAGAAGGTGGGCAAAAGACTGAATGAACAACAACAAGTGATGGACAGAATATTGCAAGCCATTACTAAGATCAATACCAAACTGGGGTTGACTGCTGAAGAAGACGATGAAGAGATACAGGGATATGAGTCCGAACCTGAAATCATCAAGATATCCCCAAATTCTAGAGGAAGTGGGATATCCAAGACAAAGGTCGATACCCTTGAGGCGTCTAAATTCATGAAGGACCCTGATGTTAAGGCCCTTGAACAGAAATTAGAAAGCCTTACCAAAGCAATGAGCACTGTGCCGGCTTTTGCGGACCAATATCTGGAAGTGTCATTGCCTGTTCAGCCAATTCTGAAGATAGCTGATAAAGTGGAGGTACCAAACATCAGGTTCAAACCCTCTGAGAACCCAGTTCATCACATCGAAGAGTTCATGAGGCTAGCACCATTAAACCGAATTGATGTCGGTTTATACTCTACTGTTTTCCCATCCACTCTAGATGGCGAAGCCAAGGTATGGTATCACGCTTTACCACCTTAAATGAAGGCTGATTGGATGAACTGTTCAAAGCCTTCATCAATCACTACAGTCACATTCAAAGGAAGCAGGCTACGGTGGATGACTTGACCACCATGAAGCAATGAGATGAGGAATCCTTCCTGGATTACTTTGAGCGGTGGCATACCAAGCTGTCTCACATCAATGAGACAATCCCTATTCGCCTACAGCTATCTACTTTGAAGCAAGGGCTAAAAGGCAGTTTATCCAAACACTTGGGATACCACGTCATCAAAGACTTTGACTACTTGAAGGACATCTGTGTCCAATTAGAGGCAATGCATAATGAGAAGACAACTTCGCCTGGATGGAAGGGGTCTAGTTCCAACAGGAGGGCCACTAGTGCGTCTAGCCACCCTCCTAAGATCATGGAAACTAACTCTATCCAGCGCAAGGGGCCTTTCATACCAAAGTATGAGACTTACACGCCATTGGAGGTCTCTTACTCACAAGCTCTTGATCGATTGGTCAAGAAGGGTTTTTTGGTTCTACCTTTGCCAAGGGAAGAATCAGCAACAAGAGGAAAGAATTTGGATAAATTCTGCCGCTACCATCGTTGCCGAGGACATGATACTAAGAAATGCTGGTCTCTCAAGAACAAAATAGAAGATATGATAAGGGATGGGACACTACCCACGCCGAAAGCTGCTCAAAAGCCTAACAATCAAAGCAATCCGATGCCCGAGCATACAAATGCTATCTTTTATGGAGTTTGTAGCTTTGATCCTTCTACTTTGATTGTTGAAATGGGTCAACCTATCCCCGAGGTGCTCGGCTTTCATGAAGACCTATCCATTCATGGTATCTGGGACAGTGATGACGATGAGCAACATGAATACTCCAAGACGGAATGGATGGAGCCGGATGAGCCAATATCAGATGATGTAGCATTCCTCACTCGATCAGGATGCCATAACAACAGGAACACCACCACCCCAGTCGCTGTTTCTAATCCTACACCAATGACTACCAACGACAATCATGTCTAGTCTGAAGATCCTCTCCTTCCACAACTCAAGAAGACCAAGGCTGAAGTTACCATCTAGCAATTGATATGTACCTCACAAGCACACAGACAAAAGATGATGAACGCTCTTACTGCATTAATAGTATCTCCCACGACAACTCCTAAATCTCTATTTGCTCATGTGACTACCCGGCAAGAGTCTATCACCTTCGGGATTGAAGATCTGCCTCAGGGAGGGGCATCCCACAATAAAGCACTCTCCCTTACAGGGCAATGTTCCAACATGACTATCCCACTAGTTTTGGTTGATAATGGCTCAGTTGTGAAAGTGTGCCCTTGGAGGACGGCACAGAAATTGGGAGTCCAACAACAGCACTTGGCTAAAAATGGTGTACAACTATGGGCTTACGACAATTCTCCTCGAAAGTCGGTTGGGTCCATAATATTGCCCATCACTACAGGCAATATCACTCGAAATGTGGAGTTTGTAGTGCTAGACATCCCAACTTCCTTCAATCTGTTGCTAGGGAGGTCGTGGTTCATGAATGCAATGCTATAGCATCTACCTTACACCAGAAGGTAAAGATGCTGGTCCAAGGACAAGTTATCAGCATCTCGGGAGAATCCATCAATGCTGTCTTCACTCCCAAGCAAGCAACCTTTGAGGTGGAACATAGTTCTATGGACGAAGAACTTCACAACTTTGAACTTGTGGCGACTTTGAGCCAGGATGAAGCTTCCTTTGACTTCGATCCCTACTCAAATCCCAAAGTGCATGCTATACTTAGGAAACAGGGACACTTTCCTGGAATACCGCTAGGAAAGAACCCGAAAAATAAGATTCCTCCTGTGTTCAAGACGTTTAAGCAAAAGGGAAGGTTTGGCTTAGGATACAAGCCAACTGAGAAGGAAGTTAGGCTCGCCTAGATAGCCATAGCTGAGCAGAAGAGGATGGACAATCCACCTACGTTGTTCCAAATGAAGCCCTATCCACTCACCCTGAATGGACAGTTTATTAGGGAAGGTGATGACTTCCCTTACTATGGGTTCCCCGAACCATATTACCTGAAGAACAAGGGAGTTCAAGTTGCTGGATTAGAGGTTTTCAATGACTGTACCATTAATATGGCTACTGTTTTTATCCCCGCTTGGGACAAACAGCCACCGTTGGAATGGACTCATCTTGCTGGGAGCAACATATTTGGCATGCTGTTCGGACAAGAAGCTGCTAAGGGAGAGTCTGAAGTTGAATATTGCTGCATTATCCGACCCAAGCTTTGACCCAAGTCTTATGATCACTGAAGAAGAAGAAGTCAAGGCGGTCTCATGGGTCGATGCTGAGAAGAATACCTTTGTTTTATCTGTAGGAGAGTCTATTCCTATGGACATAGAGTCTGGTCCTAAGAGTCTAGAGTCAAGTGAGTCTGGTCTTGAGTCTGCCAACGATATACTCATTTCTGCATCCAATAAAATGAACCTTCTGCTTACTCTGATTCTTCTTTCCCCTCTTCGCTGAACTGCTGCGTTAATAATAATCTGGAATTTAATAAACCCTTAAAAGAATTTTCTAATGAACATGAGCATAAGATGGCGGTGTTGGAAGACACCATCACCATAAATGTGGGCACAGAAGATAAACCTCGCGAGTTGAAGTTAGGTAGTTCACTCACAGTAGAAGAACGGGTGTCGTTTACAGAGCTTCTCAAGGAATTTGTGGATGTATTCGCATGGTCTTATGAGGACATGCCAAGGACTGACAGGGAAATCGCGGAGCACACCATACCTTTGCTCCCTGATGCAAAGCCGGTTCGACAAAAGGCTAGGAGGATCAAACCTGAATGGGTTAAGAAAATTAAAGAAGAGGTGATCAAGCAGCTTAACGCTAAGTTTATCAAAGTAGTCCAATACCCTGAATGGATTGCTATCATAGTCCCAATACCCAAGAAAGACGGGAAAGTGCGCATGTGCGTGGACTTCCGAGACCTTAACAAAGCTAGTCCCAACGATAGTTTCCCTCTACCCTACATCGATGTATTAGTGGATAACACTTGTGGACATGAGCTTTTATCTTTTATGGACGGGTATGCCGGTTACAACCAAATAAAAATGGTAGATGAAGATATGGAGAAGACTTCCTTTACCACACCATGGGGAACATACTGTTATATCGTCATGCCTTTCGGTCTTAAAAATGCCTGAGCAATGTACCAGAGAACTGCCAATACCCTACTTCATGACATGATGCACGTCAAAGTAGAAGTTTATGTCAATGACATGATTGTTAAGTCCAAGACAAGGGAGGGTCATATTCCTAACCTCCGGAAGTTCTTTCTACGACTTCGCAAATACAAGATGCGGCTCAATCCAGCAAAGTGCACCTTTGGTGTTACCTCTGGGAAGCTACTAGGCTATGTGGTTAGCCAATGGGGCAATGAAGTTGATCCTTCAAAGATCAAGGCTATCCAACAGCTACAACCACCTAAGACAGAAAAGGAGATAAGAGGTTTCTTGGGCCGAATCCAGTACATCAGCAGGTTCAAGAAGCTAAAGAAAGGAAGCAAAGTAGAATGGGACGATCAATGTCAAGCTGCTTTTGATAAAATCAAGGAATATTTGCAACATCCTCCAGTTCTCATGCCGCCAATACCAGATGAGCCTCTACTCCTTTACCTTACAGTGACTAGCTCAACCATGGGGGCTATGCTAGCTCAAAAGGTGAAAGGTCAAGAGAGCACCATCTACTACTTGAGCAAGAAGTTCCTCGACTACGAAAGTCGATATGCAGACATAGAGAAAATGGCTCTCGCATTAGTTTGGGCCACCAAGAATATAAGGCACTACATGCTTTCACACACGGTGTATGTTATAGCTGAGAACAATCCCATCAAATTCATCATGGAGCAACCAACCATCAATAACCGCATCGCTCGATGGGTAGTCATGCTTTCTGAGTTCAATCTTCAATACTTACCCGTAAATGCTAAAGCGGGTTATTTGATTTTCGTCGCTTCACCATCACAGAACCTCCAGCATACTTGGAATTCTGCACGAAGACGTGTTCTTGACTGATGAAGTTACTTGGGAAATGTATTTTCATAGAGCTTCTAACCAAATGGGTTGTGGAATAGGAGTCCTATTAATATCTCCAGAAGGTGCACATGTCCCTGTATTTGTAAAATTGGATTTTGATGCTACTAACAATGTGGCGGAGAATGAAGCATGCATCAAAGGCCTACAAGCTGCCTTGGCTTTAGGAATACACCACATAAAGGTCTTTGGAGACTCTAGCCTCATCATTAACCATGCCAAGAATGCATGGAAAGTTCGAAGTGAATGCCTTTTAGCTTATCAGCAGAAGACTGGTTGACCAAATTGAAAAGATTAACTTCCAATATCTTTCTAGGGATCACAATGAACTGGCCAATGCCTTGGCCAAGTTATCCTCAATGATATCAATCCCATCAGGCACGTTCCAGCTACCAGTAATTGTAGGGCGACAGTCTGAACCCGCATATGTCTGTGCCATGGAAATACAAGAAGAGGACACTGATGAATGGTTTCTTGACATATATAATTTCATCGGAAATGAGAATATCCAGCTGAGTTAGATGCTCGAGGGCAACGAGCGATCAGGGCTTTAGCAGCACAATACTGCTTGATCCAAGATCGAGTGTACAAGAAGTCACCTACAGGCATCAATCTGTTGTATATCGATGCCAAAAGTGCAAAAGAAATTATGGCTACTGTACACGGAGGAGAGTATGGGCCTCACATGAATGGGCGCATGCTGGCGAAGAAGATTGAAAGAGCTGGTTATTACTGGACCACTATGGAAGCAGACTGCTTGAATTTTGTTCGAAAATGTCACAAATGTCAGGAGTATGCCAATCTGCAGCATCAACCTTCTTCATATCTGACAACATTGACCTCTCCATGGCCATTCTCGGTATGGGGTATTGACATCATTGGCAAAATACACCCAACCGGAACAGGAGGACATGAATACATCCTGGTCGCTATTGATTACTTCACTAAGTGGGTAGAGGCAGCCTCTTTTGCAAACTCACATCCAAGCAAGTGGCCAAATTCATCTTTCAGAACATTATATGCCGATATGGAGTACCTCATGAGATCATCAGTGATAACGGGAGTCACTTTCGAAAGGAGGAGGAGGTTTTGCTCACCAATTACAAAATTCAGCACCACCAATCTTCACCTTACCGACCACAAACCAACGGAGCTGTAGAAGCGGCCAATAAAACGGTGGCGGGGATCATTAAGAAGATGGTCGTTACTTTCAAGGATTGGCCTGACAAGTTAGCATTTGCCTTATGGGGATACCGAACCTCAATTCGAACGGCCACAGGAGCAACACCCTATTCATTAGTGTATGGGATGGAAGCAGTCCTATCGATCGAGTTAGCGATCCCGTCATTACGAATAGTGACAGAAAGCCAATTGCCAGAAGCAGAATGGGCTAGGGCAAGGTTCGAGGAGTTAATGTTGATGGATGAAAGGCGATTAAGGGCGTTGCATAATGTTCAGGTATACCCTATTCATTAGTGTATGCAATCCCCTGATTTTTGCCCACGTGATTTGACCTTCCTTGACCACCTCAAAACCCGCCTGAGTTTTGGACTCTGATGGCATGATTTTTGGGGTATGCCCCCCACCTTTTCCCTCCAAAACCCATACTCCTTCACCTATAAATATCCCCTCCATTCCACCTTCAAGGAGGTAACAATCATCATCTAACAAACTTACTCTACTCTCCCACCATATTATACTTCCACTCTCTCAAATTCTCCTCATCCCTAATCATTATTCTATCCTCCCATTATCTCCATATTATATCTCCATCATCCTCCATCACAAAATCACCTTCCCACACAACATCCATATTATACTACTTTTTCTCCCATAATCCCTTTCTCAAATCATATTCTTCACAACCATACAATCATCCACACACCACTTTTCCTAAACCATCCACATTTCTCATCCGGGTTTCAAATCAAGGGGCAACTCAAGGGATCAAATTCGTCGTCACTACACCTTAAGCAAGGTTCGGTTCTTTGATTTAAATTATTGTATTTAATCATGTAATGCTTTATTAAATTCCGTGCTTGTACATATTTTGTAAAATAAAACCGCATTTGTTTTATATTGCATGATTCGAATAATAATTCCGCGAAATTATTCAAACTTCTCCCCGCTCTCTTTCTTTTCAATGTTGATTTTAGTAGAGTCTGTTTTATAACAGGCGGATTCGAGAGTTCTTATAACTCTCGAATTCGTAACCTTACCCCCGAACCTAGAAATCGGGTTCGTAGACCGGAGTCTTTCTTTTTCTTATTTTTTTTGGTTTGTCGATTTGCTTAAATCGGCTGGCGACTCTTTTACGATTTTATAAACTCGTTTAATTATTTAAAGTATTTGATTTCTTACACAAAATTAATTTAAGAAAATAATTTAATTCATGTCCAACATTTATCTAAGGAGGGTCCCGAGAGAAATAGGCCAGAAAATGATAAAACCTAGGCGGGTTTCATCATTTTCGACCCAATTTCCCTTTGGGCCGAAGAGATCAGTGGCCCAGCCTAGAATCCGCTAAAACCCAGGCGGGTTTTGGCTGATTCTAGTGGCCCACTGGTTCTCTTTTAGGCCTGGATTTATTGAGTGGGCTAGGATTAAATTATTGTTAAATTAATTTGTGTAATTACGGATAATTTAAATAATAAAAAATGGATTTGTAAATAAATAAAGTTTCATTACCTCGAAAACGAATTTCGAAAAATAAAAATACCCTTATTTAAGGATTAAGAAACCTTAGTCGGCTCTCGATCACAAATGTAGTGCAACCGAGAAAACATTTCCCCGAACGGGAATTTTTCCGGGTCCTACAAATTGGCGACTCCACTGGGGACTTAAACTTTAAAAATAGGGTAAAACTTACAAAAATCAAATTGATTTAAAAGTGTAAAAGGGAGAAGTTAATTTATTTCGCGATTTTATTATTCTTTTAGGCATCCCTTGCATACCGGGCCACTAATCGGGTCTTTTGACACGTTAGCACAAAGGCGACGGTTTAAGTTACCTAAGATTTACCTTGAGAGCAGGAGGCCACTACTATGGGGATGAACTCTATATCTCTAAGCATTTGGCCGCTCCTCTCCCGATGTCACACTCCGAGAGCTTCCTTGAAGTTCTTTGAGAAATACCCTAACTGCTTACCTTATGGTATGAAGAACCAGGGCGAAGGCATGCGGTAGGCTATATACCCAACCATAAAAGTCCATGAATTTAGAGCCTTAGTTTAGGGTACCCTTCCATGTGTATGCTATGTGCTATGTGTATCCCTTCCCTTTTCTTATCTTTTGTAAAAAGTCGACCCTAATTTGGAGGTTTTGTTCTAGTCCATATAAAATTCATTGGGTTGAGAAAAGGATTATTTACTAATTAATATAATTAACTCAAAGGCATTTTGGTTAGCCCAAGTGGAAGGGCCCATTTATGATCGAAAGTTGATTATCTTGATTAATAAATAAAAATTGACTCACCTTTGACGATATTATATGGTCCTTTATGAAATTCTCTTAACAAAGGTCCAAAAAAATTAATTAAAAAGTCCAACAAAGTTAATGGATAACGTCTTAGACTGCATAATAGTCACTAGGCTTGAGTAAATTAATTTATCGATTTAATTAATAAATTCATCACACTTATGGCCGGCCCGTTGTTAGGCCCAACTATATAGGATTTGTCAATTAAGCCCATAAATTGATTATGACTCGCTTATTGTTGACTTTATCCAGTCCTTACAATACCCATTTTCTCCGAGTTAAAAAAATTATAAAAAGGAAAAAGTTAAAAAAAAAGTGGGTTGCCGGTCTTGTTGAACATTATTCTAGTCCGCATAAGAGCCAATATGGTTTGAGCTGTATGAGTTGTTGGGCCAGGTTACAGATTCTCCTTAAAACGGTCGGCCAGTGGAGTGGGCCCATCCGAATTGAAAAACACTGACCATGGTCTGCCAACTTATGACACGCTCGCTATGTTGACTTTGTTCGGCCCTTTATAATGTTCTGTTTTTAAGTCCATATAGTGTTAGGCCATGCACTCCCAAAAAGTGGGTGAGCGTTATGTCAGCATACATGTGTCAAAGATCATATAGGTCATCTAGGACATGCATGCACCGGGTAGAACGTGTCGGAGAATGTTATCAAGTGTCTTAACTTTGAGTTTCCATACAGGCATAATTGGTGATCGACTCTGAGCCCGCATTCGAGATCCACGAACAGGCCGTTTGATTCCGAATCCCCGCTACGATCTATCGGCAACTAGTGACAGCATCATGTCTGGAGAACAATTCCAAGAGATCCCGGTCCAGAGCACCGAAGCTAACATCACGAAACATTTGGATGACCTCTATACCAAAATGCAAGGTCTGGTATTTGCCAATACCTTAGAACAAGAGCAGAAGGTGGGGAAAAGGCTGAATGAGCAACAACAAGTGATGGATGGTATACTGCAAGCCATTACTAAAATCAATACCAAACTGGGATAGAATGTTGAGGAAGACGATGAAGAAATGCAGGGATATGAGTTCGAACCCGAAATCATCAAGATATCCCCAAATTTTGGAGGGAGTGGGATATCCAAGACAAAAGCCGATACCCCTGAGGCATCTAAACATGTGGAGGATCCAGCCGTTAAGGCCCTTGAACAGAAATTAGAAAGCCTTACAAAGCAATGAGCACTGTGCCGGCCTTTGCTGACAAATATCTGGAAGTGCCATTACCTGTTCAACCGATTCTGAAGATAGCTGATAAAGTTGAGGTACCAAACATCAGGTTCAAACCCTCTGAAAACCCAGTTCATCACATCGAAGAGTTCATGAGGCTAGCACCATTAAACCAAATTGATGTCGGTTTATACTCTACCGTTATCCCATCCACTCTAGATGGCGAAGCCAAGGTATGGTATCACGCCTTACCACTTCAAACAAAGGCCGATTGGAACGAACTGTTCAATGCTTTCATTAATCACTACAGTCGCATCCAGAGGACGTAGACTAGGGTGGATGACTTGACCACCATGAAGCAACGAGATGACGAATCCTTCCTGGATTACTTTGAGCGGTGGCATACCAAGCTGTCTCACATCAATGAGACGATCCCTCTTCGCCTACAGCTGTATACTTTCTAGGAAGGGCTAAAAGGCAGTTTATCCAAACACTTGGGATATCACGTCATCAAAGACTTTGACTACATGAAGGACATTTGTGTCCAACTAGAGGCGATGCATAATGATAAGACCACTTCGCCTGGATGGAAGGGGTCTAGTTCAAACATGACGGCCACTAGTGTGTCTAGCTAGCCTCCTAAGATCATGGAAACTAACTCTATCCAGCGCAAGGGGCCTTTCATACCAAAGTATGAGACTTACACGCCATTGGACGTCTCTTACTCACAAGCTCTTGATCGATTGGCCAAGAAGGGTTTTTTGGCCCTACCTTTGCCAAGGGAAGAATCAGCAACAAGAGGAAAGAATTTGGATCAATTCTGCCGCTACCATCGTTGCCGAGGACATGATACTGAGAAATGCTGGTCTCTCAAGAACAAAATAGAAGATATGATAAGGGATGGGACACTACCCACGCCGAAAGCTGCTCAAAAGCCTAACAATCAAAGCAATTCGATGCCCGAGCATACAAATGTTATCTTTGATGGAGTTTGTAGCTTTGATCCTTCCACTTTGATTGTTGAAACAGGCCAACTTATCCCTAAAGTGCTCGGTTTTCATGAAGACCTATCCACTCATGGTATTTGGGATAGCGACGACGAAGAGCAGCATGAATACTCCAAGACGGAATGGATGGAGCCAGATGAGCCAACATCCGATGATGTAGCATTTCTCACTCGATCACGCCGCCATAACAACAGGAACACCACCACCCTAGTGGATGTTTCTAGTCCTACACCAATGGTTACCAATGACAATCATGTCGCACCTGAGGATCCTCTCCTTACACAACGCAAGAAGACCAAGGCTGAAGTTACCATCTGGGAATTGATTTGTACCTCACAGGCACACAGACAGAAGATGATGGATGCTCTTACTACATCAACAGTATCTCCCACAACAACTCCTAAATCTCTAGTTGCTCATGTGACTACCCAATAAGAGTCTATCACCTTCGGGATTGAAGATCTGCCTCAGGGAGGGGCATCCCACAACAAAGCATTATACCTCACTGCAATGTTCCAACAAAACTATCCCTCTAGTTTTGGTTGATAATGGCTCAGCTGTGAAAGTGTGCCCTTGGAGGACGGCACAGAAATTGGGAGTCCAACAACAGCACTTGGCTAAAAATGGTGTACAACTATGGGCTTACGACAATTCTCCTCGAAAGTCGGTTGGGTCCATAATATCCATCACTACAAGCAATATCACTCGAAATGTGGAGTTTGTAGTGCTAGACATCCCAGCTTCCTTCAATCTGTTGCTAGGGAGGCCGTGGCTTCATGAATGTAATGCTATAGCATCTACCTTACACCAGAAGGTAAAGATGCTGGTCCAAGGACAAGTCATCACCATCTCGGGAGAATCCATCAATGCTGTCTTCACTCCCAAGCAAGCAACCCTTGAGGTAGAACATAGTTCTATGGACGAAGAACTTCACAACTTTGAACTTGTGGCGACTTTGAGCCAGGATGAAGCTTCTTTTGACTTCGATCCCTACTCAAATCCCAAAGTGCATGCAATACTTGGGAAACAAGGACACTTCCCAGGGATGCCGCTAGGAAAGAATCCGAAAAGCAAGATTCCTCCTGTGTTCAAGACATTTAAACAGAAGGGAAGGTTCGGCTTAGGGTACAAGCCAACTGAGAAGGAAGATAGGCTAGCCAAGATAGCCATAGCTGAGCAGAAGAGGATGAACAACCCACCTACCTTGTTCCAAATGAAGCCCAATCCACTCACCCTGAATGGACTATTCGTTAGGGAAGGTGATGACTTCCCTTACTATGGATTCCCTGAACCATACTACGTGAAGAACAAGTGAGTTCAGGTCGCTGGGTTAGAAGTTTTGAATGACTGCACCATTAACATGGCTACTGTTTTCATCCCCGCTCGGGACAAACAACCACAATTGGAATGGACTCACCTTGCTGGAAGCAACATATTTGGCATGCTGTTCGGACAAGGAGCTGTTAAGGGATAGTCTGAAGCTGACGTTGTTATTGCTGCATTATCCAACCCAAGCTTTGATCCAAGTCTCATGATCACTGAAGAAGAAGAAGTCACGGCGGTCTCATGGGTCGATGCTGAGAATAATAGCTTGTTTTATCTGTAGGGGAGTCTGTTCTTAAGGACATAGAGCCTGGTCCTAAGAGTCTAGAGTCAAGTGAGTCTGGTCCTGAGTCTGCTGGCGATGTACTCATTTCTGCATTCAATAAAATGAAACTTTCTACTTACTCTGATTCTTCTTTCCCCTCTTCCCTGAACTGCTGCGCTAATAATAATATGGAATTTAATAAACCCTTAACGAATTTTCTAATGAACATGAGAATAAGATGGCGGTGTTGGAAGACACCATCACCATAAATGTGCGCACGAAAGAACAACCTCGGGAGTTGAAATTAGGTAGTTCACTCACAGCAGAAGAACGGGTGGCATTTACAGAGCTTCTCCAGGAGTTTGTGGATGTGTTCGCATGGTCTTATGAGGACATGCCAGGGATTGACAGGGAAATTGCGGAGCTCACTATACCTTTGCTCCCCGATGCAAAACCGGTGCGACAAAAGGCTAGGAGGATCAAACCTGAATGGGCTAAGAAAATTGAAGAAGAGGTGATCAAGCAGCTTAACGCTAAGTTCATCAAAGCAGTCCAATACCCTGAATGGATTACTAACATTGTCCTAGTACCCAAGAAAGATGGGAAAGTGCGCATGTGTGTGGACTTCCAAGACCTTAACAAGGCTAGTCCCAAGGATAGTTTCCCTTTACCCCACATTGATATATTGGTGGATAACACTTGCGGACATGAGCTCTTATCCTTTATGGATGGATATGTTGGTTACAACCAAATATAAATGGTAGAAGAAGATATGGAGAAGACTTCCTTTATCACACCATGGGGTACGTAAAGTTATGTCGTCATGCCCTTCGGTCTGAAAAATGCCGGGGCAACATACCAGCGGGCTGCCAGTACCCTACTACATGACATGATGCACGTCGAAGTAGAAGTTTATGTTGATGACATGATTGTTAAGTCCAAGACAAGGGAGGGTCATATTCCTAACCTCCGGAAGTTCTTTCTGTGACTTCACAAATACAAGATGCGGCTCAACCCAGCAAAGTGCACCTTCGGTGTTACCTCTGGGAAGCTACTAGGCTATGTGGTCAGCCAACGGGGCATTGAAGTTGATCCTTCAAAGATCAAGGCTATCCAACAGTTACAACCACCTAAGACAGAAAAGGAGATAAGAGGTTTCTTGGGCCGAATCCAGTACATCAGCAGGTTCATTTCAAAGCTCACCATGACTTGTGAACCTTTGTTCAAGAAGCTAAATAAAGGAAGCAAAGTAGAATGGGACGATCAATGTCAAGCTGCTTTTGAGAAAATCAAGGGATATCTGCAACATCCCCCAGTTCTCATACCACCAGTACCAGATGAGCCTCTACTCCTTTACCTTACCGTGACTAGCTCAGCAATGGGGGCTATGCTAGCTCAAAAGGTTAAAGGTCAAGAGAGCGCCATCTACTACTTGAGCAAGAAGTTCCTAGACTATGAAAGTCGATATGCAGACATAGAAAAAATGACTCTTGCGTTAGTTT
Organism: Portulaca oleracea; assembly: GCA_029582165.1. Classification (NCBI taxonomy): domain Eukaryota; kingdom Viridiplantae; phylum Streptophyta; class Magnoliopsida; order Caryophyllales; family Portulacaceae; genus Portulaca; species Portulaca oleracea. The sequence continues at coordinate 12,523,550 of CM055892.1, forward strand.
GGGCCACCAAGAGGCTGAGACACTACATTCTCTCACACACAGTATATGTAATAGCTGAGAACAATCCCATCAAATTCATCATGGAGCAACCTACCATCAACAATCGCATCGCTCGATGGGTAGTCATGCTTTCCGAGTTCAACCTTCAATACTTACCTCAGAAATCTATTAAAGGGCGGGTTGTTTCAGATTTTCTGGCTGCTTCACCGTCACAGGAACCTCCAAGCACTCACTTGGAATTCCCGGAGGAAGACGTGCTCTTGACTGATGAAGTTATTTGGGAAATGTATTTTGATGGAGCTTCTAATCAAATGGGTTGTGGAATAGGAGTACTGTTAATATCCCCAGAAGGTGTACATATACCTGTATCTGTAAAATTGGATTTTGATGCTACTAATAATGCGGCGGAATATGAAGCATGCATCAAAGGCCTGCAAGCTGCCTTGGCTTTAGGAATACGCCACATAAATGTCTTTGGAGACTCTAGTCTCATCATTAACCAGGCTAAGAACGCATGGAAAGTTCGAAGTGAGTGCCTTTTAGCTTATCAGCAGAAGCTTTTGGGATTGGCTGACCAATTCGAGAAGATCAATTTCCAATACCTTTCTAGGGATCACAACGAACTGGTCGATGCTCTGTTTAAATTATCCTTAATGGTATCCATCCCATCAAGCACGCTCCAGTTACCAGTAATTGTAGAGAGACAGTCTGAACCCGCGTATGTCTGTGTCATGGAAGCACAAGAAGAAGAGACTGAGGAATGGTTTCTCGACATATCCAATTTCCTTCGGAAGGGAGAATATTCAGTTAAGTTAGATGCTCAAGGACAACGAGCGCAGCACAATACTGCTTGATCCAAGATCGTTTATACAAGAAGTCACCTACAGGCATCAATTTGTTGTGCATCAGTGCCAAAAAAGCAAAGGAAGTCATGACTATTGTGCCTGGAGGAAAGTGTGGGCCTCACATGAATGGGCACATGCTAGCGAAGAAGATTCAAAGAGCTGGTTACTACTGGACCACTATGGAAGCAGATTGCTTGAATTTTATTCGGAAATGTCACAAATGTCAGGAGTATGCTAACATGCAGCATCAACCTCCTTCATATCTGACAACACTTACTTCTCCATGGCCATTCTCGGTCTGGGGTATTGATATCATTGGCAAAATACACCCAACCGGAACAGGAGGACATGAATACATTTTGGTCGCTATTGATTACTTCACTAAGTGGGTAGAGGCAGCCTCTTTTACCAAACTCACATCTAAGCACGTGGCCAAATTTATCCTTCAGAATATTATATGCTGATATGGGGTACCTCATGAGATCATTAGCGATAATGGGAGTCATTTTCGAAACGAATAGAAGTTTTGCTCACCAATTACAAAATTCAGGATCATCGGTCTTCACCTTACCAACCTCAAACCAATGGAGTTGTAGAAGCGGCAATTAAAACAGTGACAGGAATCATTAAGAAGATGGTCTTCACTTACAAAGATTGGCCTGACAAGTTAGCATTTGCCTTATGGGGATACCGAACCTCAATTCGAACCACCACAGGAGCAACACCATATTCCTTAGTGTATGGAATGGAAGCAGTCCTGCCAATAGAGTTAGCAATCCCGTCATTACGAGTAGTTGCAGAAAGCCAATTGCCGGAGGCAGAATGGGCTAGGGCAAGGTTCGAGGAGTTAATGTTGATGGATGAAAGGCGATTAAGGGCGTTGCATAATGTTCAGGTATATCAGAATAAAATCACTCGCGCCTTTAATAAGAAGGTGAAAGGTCATTCACTTCAAGAAGGTGATCTAGTGCTTAAGGAAATGAGGGCACCAATACAAGAGCCACGGGGAAAGTTTGCACCAAATTGGAAAGATCCTTATATGATTAAGGAAATTTTACCGGGAGGAGCAGCTCGACTTGCCACCATGGATGGAGAAGATGTGATTCAACCAACAAATTTGGATCAGCTCAAGAGATATTGTGCTTAATATTGCCAAGCAACTGGAAAACCAATTTTCAGACACTTGGTTAATATTCGATTTATGCTCATGAAAGGAAGAAAGATAAAATTTGCAAGAACACAAGGATTGTAAATAACACTTCTTCTTTTATTAATAATCAAAATGCAAGTACACTTCTTGTAAATAAGAAAATTCGAAAAGGCATAATTAACTAAAAGTTTATTCTAGCAAAGCAGTTCAGTTCCTTCGCTCCCATCCATCTTCTAGTCTTGTTTCACCTTCTCTATGTCGCCAGTGGTCTCATGATCAATCTCCATGTCTTTAGGCTCGTTTGGGTCCTTCTCTTTGTTTTTAGGTTTATAGGCTTGCTTATGAGATTTCCACGTCTCAACCTTCGGACCAAGCCGGTCCTTTCACTACAAAAAAAAAGGGCTTTTGCCAACATGGATTATCTGTTGGTAAAAGTACAATATTTGTTGGTAAAAAGTTTTACCAACAGATAATTATCTGTCACTAGGCTGTTGGAAATAAACCTGATTGTAAAAGTATTACCAACAGATATTATGTTCTGTTAGTATTGCTAACTAATGCCAACAGTTACATTATGTTGTTCTTGGGAGTTTTATACCAACAGTTAATGTATGTTGGAGATAAGTCATATATACCAACAAATGTAAACGTTGGGGAATGTATTTCTTAACAGTAAAAATATTACCTACACACTTTATTTGTTGGTAATACATTTGCTGCCAAATTTAATAGACATTGTCCAACAAATACATATGTTGGTAATGCAATTGGTGCAATTTTAAAACATAAATATCTGTTGAAAATAGTGAAGATAATCATATGCACTCTATAAATATGTCATTACAATATACTGTATTTGTTTTATATAAACAATTATTTTAATTACAATATTAAAAAAACCTTGAATTTTATTCATTAAATGTTCTAAATTGTAAAATAATACATAATGTCTAAATTGAAATTGCACATAATGAAGTGCAAAGTATCAAAATGAAACCAAATAGTTCTTCTGATCATAGTTGCTAATAATATTCAAGAGTAATATTATAAACAAAATGTAAGCCTAAATTTAGTGTTCTCCATTTACATTTTCTTCAACATCATCGTCTTAATCAACATCGACATCGCCATCTGCATCATCTTCAAATAAATTGCGAAGATCTTTTGGTATCTCCTAGCAGCCAAACTGAAAGATAGATAAATGTGAGCAAAGAATAACAGACAAAAATATTCATTAGGGGCACCCAAGCTGAAACCAATGAATGAGACACTAAAATACCAGAACAGATTAGAAGCTCCACATCATCTTCACTATCAGAATCTAATAATGAACTTCAGGTTAACTAATTCAACTTGAAAAGGATCTGCCAATTACATAATATTGCATGACTAGAGATGCCAACTTAAGGAATGAGCCTCAAGACCTGAATGGCACCAGTTTTCAATATAAAAATAAATAAACAATGGTATGTGGTTGAAAGAAATTAAATGTCTCACTAACTCGATCACTATGTAATGGAAAATTGTATAACTTATACCAATATCATTGGGGAAAAAGAAAAGGAAGGGGGGGGGGGGGGGGAGGGACTAATTTCTCTGTTTACCTGCATATGAGGGCCAAGAGATGCTTTAACTACCTCAGGAAATAGGCAATGGACGGGCCAGGCTTGATGTTCGCCTACAGAGATCCATCAAAATGACAAACAATGCTTCAGCCGGCAAGCACAGATGTATTAGCTTCAGCTCTGCAGTAAAATCTTGACAAAAAGATCTATTTATTAAACTCAATTAAAGCTGAAAAAGGCCATAATGATATGACAACATTTTAAATTTATTATCCATTTAAAATGAGAAATGAAGCCAACAGACTACAAGCACACAGAAACCAACAAAGAATCTGGAAAACAAATACTCCCTCCGTCCTATTTATTGTCCATTTAACTAAGCATACTTGTTCCTAATCATTCTACATTTTAAATTTTCAATGTAACTTTTACCAATTTTACATCTATATTCTCCATCCATCCCAATAAAATTTTAACAATTTAAGTAATGTTATAAGTTTGCTCCCTAATATTGTTGATTATCTTGGCTTCCCACTCCCCTAAAGTAATAACCAAAGGTATTGAAATGTACAATATCTATCTTGGGGAGAAAAATGCTACTAAATATGCTGACATGATGCAAATTAATTGTTCTTTGTATTTAATGAAAATCTTAATACTGTGAAGTTTCCCTTATCAAGCCTTGTTTCAAACAAGAGAGATAAGCATATATAGGGGGAGGGATCAAAAAGTCATAAAGATATATATGTAATTTGGAATGAATCAGAACCCAATGTCATAATCATCTACACCAACACACTTAAAAATATCTACTCCCTCAGTCCCTTAATGAGTGTCAATTTTTCTAACTAACTTGTCCCTTTTTATTTGTCAATTTTACATTTTCAATAACTAAAATACCTATATTACCCTTAATTAGTGAATGAGATCTTTACTTTATCTTTTAAAATTCTCCTTTATTCCTCTCTTTGTCTTAATACGGGGTATATTTGTCCATCCATAATTAATTTTACTCTATTTCCAAGACAGTTTGATTTTGTAAATTTAGTTTTTTCGATACGTAAAAGGAACGGAGGGAGTATTTTAGAATTAATCAGAAAGTTTGCATTAGAAAAAAAACCACTGCCATTAGTTGCTCGAAAACATTAAATTTTATCAGCTTGTACATACAACTTACACTGTTGCTAGTTTTTACAATAAAAAGTTGAAGATCTGAAATAAAACATTCAAAACCTGTGACTACTAATAAGAAGATAGCAAAAACTAATGTAGATGTTTAACGAAAAGAAAGTGCTCAAAATAAAAATTTAGATTAATGAACATGCTCATTCAATGAGTCTCTGTTGGAGTTTCTACAAAAGATGCTCCAAACAATATGTAAAGAGACCATTTTACTCCACTGTAAAAGATGCTTAAAGATCTCCTCTATACACCCAGTTTAGCTCACAACAAAGGATCAACAATGTCCAAAGTTACCATTAACAATATAAAGCATAGCCATCAAGTCTATGTCATATAGATTTAAACAACATTTTTCAATCAAACAATAATGTGATGACATAATCAATCATAGCAATAGTTTGAAAGACTCAAAAGCTCTTCTTTTCATTTTCGCTAGTATCCTGAATCTCTACCTATTATACCTATTTCTACTTAGGTTACTCTAAACCTACTTACTTACCCTAAATATATTTCTACCTACATCTAGGTCATATAAAATTTTTGCCTACATCTAGACTATCTATCTAAACTAGGCAACCCTACTTTAAAAAAGGGCTTCACTAAGCATACACAATAGCACACCAATGAATCACCGTGCCAACTATCAAATTCCATAAAAAAAATTACAAATCACTGCCACCAATACATATCATTCAACACAACAGATAGTCTTACAACACCAATTGAAAGAGCATAGAAAAGCATAGTCATTTACAGCCCAAATATCAAAAAGAGTTGAGAAAGAAAACATACCCACTTCCTGCTGGTAATGATCTTTTGGCTGACCAGGGATTCAAACTTAGCATGGCAAAAAGCCTCCTAAGCATGGTGGATTTTGGTGTCCTTGCAACTAATAGAGATGACCTGTCCAATCGCGACATAGGCACAGGTACCCAATTTGTCACACAGTTTGTGAAATCAACAAAAAAAAATAATAAAAGAAAAGATTAGGAAAAATCTCATCATCCTATCAACATTATCAAAATTCTATGAATGATAAGTCTTCTCCATCATAATGTAATCAGATGAGATGACCTCACTGTTTAAGATGTCAATGTGAAAAGGAAAGTTGGTCATTTGTTAGTAATCATTCTGAATCACGTAGCTAAAAATAGGACACACCAAGTTACCAACAACTTCTAGGCATGAATTTATTGATAATTTGTCATCTATAGAGTCAAGTGGGGACAAACAAATAAGAATAAGAAGTGACTCACTGTTTATTTTCTACATTCTAAATCAAATAGCTACATATTGAGTAAGCTAAATTGTTGATCTGAGATTACTACTCAGCTTGAATTTTTAATGATGAGAAACTTGTAAGCATGAGTAATCTTTGCCTTAGAACAAATGACTACTGAAAAATTAGCCTCACAGTTTGCTTCAAACATCTAAACAGCATTATACAAAAGTCAATAGTTATAGATTCAATGGTCAAGTAGTCACAGAATAAATTGCCATGGAATCAAACTAACAGACTAGGCAAGCAAGCATTGTACAGTAGAAATTATACACAGAACACTTCCACCTCTGCAGTGTTAAGCAAAAATGTTAGTTAGGATTTATATACAAAAGAAAGTTACTGAACACTTCTCAAGATGACAACAACATTTCATGGAATAAGGAAACCCAAAGGGCGACAACAAACACAAAATCGCTGGTCCCATCTCCCACCAAAAAAAAATAAGCATACAACACTACAGTATATGGACGGAGCATTTGTAATGACTTTCCCCTAGAATAAACAAGTTTTAGAGCAATACCCTATCCTAACCCTAATTGTTATCAACATGATTTTCCCCAAGAGTGCATGAATTTTGCAGCAATATATAATCTTAATTGCCTCCAAGTTTTGAAACAAACCCCCCACCACAACATCAGTTAACAATGCTTTCAATTGATCACAAAAGGAAAACTACAACTTGTTCTTTTCACAACATCCAATGGATTTTATGAATAAAAAAAATTAAAAAGTAGAAAAAAAGTAAGAAATTGCCATTAACGAAGTAACATCATCATCCATCACACAGTATGCACTCATAGCTTAACTGCCAACCTCCAAAATCAGGGCAACCCTAAACAGTAATTTGCATATAAGATATTTAGCAGAATGAATGATTTGAAGCAAGTGTGATACCTCCTTTCAGATTAGAAGGCCGGACAGCGGCTTCATCGTTGTCATCGGCAACAACCTCATAAGTTTCACCATTGACAACAACATCCACTGCAGAATTCGCCCCGACCTCCTTCGAGACCGTCGAAATTTGTAATTGCAACTTCAACCTAAACCCTAAACAAATCAAAGCGATTAAATTTAATCAAATGAACTTCAAGTAAACCCTAGAATTCATAATTTATGAATTTACCTCGAGTATAGTTGGTGTCAGGCAATGGTCATTCGTCGGCGATGGGAAGGATTTGCGGGCGGGAGGGAGGCGCTGAGGGCAGTGGCTGGCGATGGGAAGGATTTGACAACAGGGAGGCATTGAGAGGTGAGGGGATGAGAAGGGAGCGCGGATGGAAGGGAGCAGTTGAATCGAATATCACATAAAATTAGGGTAATACTTGAGCGAAATTTAGTTAGAATCGCCAACAGATACATAGATTGTAGGTAATATACCGATAATACAAACATACCATTTATTTTCTGTTGGTAAAAAAGTTGCATTACCCACAGATATTTAGTTTGTTGGTAATATAGTTCAAATACCAACAGATGATAAATCTGTTGTAAATAAGTATTTTTACCAACAGAAAAAATATCTGTCATTAATAATCTGTTGGTAAAACTCACTTTTTTTGTAGTGATTTGCCGTCACCCTCGCGCCGAGATGATCTTTTATCGTATAATGAGGACCTAGCCTCTCCCTCATGGATGTTCCACTTCTTAGCGCCTCCCCAGCACAGCGAGACTCGACAGCCGCAATCAGCCACCCGTGATATTCAGAGTCTGCAATCTCTGATACATGTGCCTTTGATGGAGCCTTAAGGGTCGACCTTCTTGCCCAATACTTCAGCCAAGACTCTATCCACACGCGAAACTTCAATTGCTCAGGGGCTTCACATAGTCACTCGGGGATGGTCTGTTTGCGACCCATCTGACGCAATACCCGCTCCGGAAAATAGAAAGTCATGTGTGTTAAGCCGGCGATACACACATAGGCGTTGCGATAATCACTGGTCACATATTCGGGAACATGCCACCACTCGATCCACCACGCGATGTCACGAGGTTCCTTCAGAAAGACGACCCATTCAGTTACGGATTGGAGCTCGGTATATTTGCGCCTCCTTTGACAATAATTTGCAAGCGCCGAGGGGTTACGAGGATCTTCGATAAGGCCCAAATGCTCCATGAGCCATATATGCCCATAAAGTTAGCACGGGTTATGATTGCATACCAATTATTCTCCCAACTAACGAAAAAAAATATAAAACAAAAAAAACCTTAAAACCCGCGTGGGTTTTAAAGGCAGTAGGCAGATTTGAAGAAAAAAATGAGGGAGGAAGGAGGAAATGTACCTGAAGAAGTAGGGGCCTCCCACGAAGCTCATATTCCGGATCCGGATTGTCCAAACCCATCATAGTTTCCGCCAGCATCAACGGCACTTGATTAAAACCTCGAGCCATATCTTCAACAATTTGAATTAGGCCCGCTGGCCCGGTTCTTCGCCCGCTATGATAAAAGCAAAATTCTCCGAGAAGGCATAATACAAGTGCGCGCACTCGTATCAGGGGACCATATTCCAAAGTGTCAGGCGATTGAAAATATTCGACAATGGTTTGGAAATGTACCTTATCGCCAAATAATGCGCTTCCTATGACTTGGTTTGGAAGGCATAGCAATTCCTTGTATTGTTTGGTATTGTCGGCGACAATTGGAGGTGACGTCGGTCGCGCAAAATGATTTGTCCCAAGAATGGACGACCACTCTTCGGGTAGTGGCCATAGTTCTTTCAAGGAAAAGCGGAAAACATGCATCTTTGGATCCCAAAAGGAGCTCGCCGCTCGAATAAAGTCATGGTTGACTCTCGCCTGTCGAAGACTTAGCAATTCCGTCAGACTATATCTCCCGAGCTCTTTCTTCTCGTCTCTGGATAAAGTGCTCATCCAAGTAGCAAGCTTCTTCTCGAAGGCCCTGATAACAGGATTTCTTTTTTTGTGATTTTAGGAGGCCTTTTCAGATGGAAAATGCAATGAAAGATGATGGGTGATCTCCATGGCAAAGGAGGGGGTATTTATACACTTTTATACATGATCAAAAATAGAGCAAATCGGCCAGCAAACAGTCACATAGCCGTTGCAATCATATCCCATGATTCAAGCCTTTCTTCAACGGCTAAAAAAAAAAGGTTAAAACCCAGGCGGGTTTTAACCTTGCCAGATCTCACCACGCGCGCCAGGCAGCTCCGGCCCAGCTCCCTCTACCGCTTAAAACCCGCGTTTTAAGCGTTCTGGGCTCGTTTTCCTGTTTCCGCAGCCCATTTGTGTAGTAGTGTATCGGGTTTTGCTTCGATTGGCCTGCTCGTGTATTTTGATATTCCGGTTTCTGTTATTGGCCCAATGGTGTCCGGTTCTGAAATTTTTCTGCTTGAGCTATCTCCGACACTTAAGTTTTTGTCCTTTTATTTTATTTTCTTTTTGGGGAAGCATGATTAATTGGAATTAATCCTATCATGTAGAAAATCATTCGAAATTGCATTAAATAAAGGCGTCAAGTTGTGCATACACCAAGTTCGAGTCTCGCATAAAATAAAAATAAAATAAAATAAAATAAAAAAAGAGTCTTGCATTGCATAAAGGTGATCACCACAGAGAACCGGAATCGCCGCTGTCCTCCGCCAAGTTGCCCCCTGCATTTGAGGCTCCTGCATTAGAAGCGCCAGCCGCGCCGAAGTAGGTATCCCAGGAATAATAGTCAGGTCCAGGAGCAGTCTGCACATGAGGTGATGGCCCGGTCAAGGGCATTTCCGAAGGGCGCACACTCGATGGCGAAGACACAGAGGGCTCCTGCGAAGCAGCCAGCCAGGAATGATCAGAACTCGCCATCAAGAAGGAGAAGGCCATCACGACCAGTTCCACACCAGGACGCCAACCGGAAGAAGCATCCACCTACCAGAAGTCCAAGAGGCCGAGGCCCACTCTTGGGAACCTGAAGGCCATGACGGACCCATCTCAGGAGCAGGGATAGGCCATCCCGCAGAACCAGAACCAAAAGATAAAGCATCATAAGGTGCAGGATGCGAAGTTGCGTCATTCGCTAGGGCCTGGCCGCCAGGATCCCCTACGGATGCACCTGAATCGCGGTCCCTCACTACCATTTCACGACCACGACGAGCAGAGCGCACTGAAGCTGGGGTATGACGAGAAGGAGGAGGCCGGTAGGTGGCGCTTGATTCAGAAGCATCCTCTACCCAGTAAGGATGAGGCTGTGCTTCACCATATCTAGTGCTGTGATATGACCCTCCATGACCCAATGGTTCCTCCAAGGACATCTGAGCCATGTCCTCTTCCATGCTTGGAGGGCGACGGCCTCTGCTACCAGACCTGCTACGATGGGATCCAGTGGAGTGCTGACCTTCGATCAGAATACCTTTGCCCTGACCCTCTGGTACAGCTGCTAGAGGAGGACGAGAAGACCCCCCAACTTCTTCCCGAGATCGACCTCGAGTGGAATATTCCCCAACCAAAGAGCGATGTGGGGGCCCCGTGCGAGGAGCGCTTGTAGTGGAACGGCGAGGTGGTTCTCTAGGAACAGACTCTGCATCGGCCTCCATATCGGCCCCTCTGGCAGCGCTACCTTGGTATCTCCCCGAACCAGTGAAGCCCCGATCAATGAATTTCCTCATGGTGCTCCACTCCTTAGTCAGCTGCCAGAGAATTCCCCACCGCGGATGAAAAATAGAAAAACCAAGGGGTCATTCACAAGTGGTATACAGGGTAAAAGGAGGCAATATAAAACCGAGTCTTACAGGTTTATGGTCGAATTCTTTAAGTGCGGAGCACTCACTATTGTGCTCCACTTCCAGGAAGCCACCGATCTTTCGTCTCTCTTGAGGAGCCCTCACTTCGGCAGCTTTAGCGTAGGGTCCCAGCTGTAGACTTTCTAATTAGAAAATGGCCAAAACATGACAAGGACGAAGAAGGAAGATACATACCACTCGAGGAGCCAAACAGCTAAGATAACGCTGAAACTCTTCATCGAACTGATCCTGGGGAACGTTGTGCACGAAATCATCAAATGCTTGACCCTGTACAAGATCCCTCAAAATGGCTGGGTCAATCCGCCATGGCTCAAACCTCTGTACTGGAGGATCTAGGGGAATGAGTCCAGGGTAACCTTCCAAAATTTTCCTCGAGGCCCTCTCCCCTAAATACCACACATAGCCGTAAGGCCCTTCAATCAAGAGGTGAAGACGGGTGTCGTGTTCCACCCGATCCAGAGGTTGTGGCAACCCTCTGATGTCAAAGTCTGCCCAAGGACGCCAATTTATTTGGTCCTGCAAGAAGAAGGATACATTTTAAACATGGCATGCCAAAGAAGATAGAAAAGGCATCAGGAGTAAGGAGATACCGGTTGCAAGTTATCCAAAATGCCGTGAATAAGGTCGAGAGCCCCCGACTTGTGCTTCTTATCATGTATGCCCTCAATAGTCCAGCGTTCAACAGCTGGCACTGTCTTGTTCTTCTTTGAGCGAATTCCCAGGGCCAAGATATATTCATATGCCCACGACTGCATGCACGACATGTCAAACCAGGAATGAAAGATGAATAAGAACCTTAAAAATAAAAAAAAAAGAAAAAAGATCGAGCACATACCTTGAGCACCTTCCACAAGGAAGGACCGTACCTGGGCTGCATGGAGATAGACTGGATCCGCATCCGATGAAAGACGGATGCCACGACGGAGCCAATGGATGAAGTTGGCATAGGCCGCCTTGCCCCAGTTCAGGTTTCAGATATTATCAAAGTTGAGGAGGTTCCGAAACCAGGACAGAGAAATGTTATCCCCATGGTTGGCAAAAAGTGTAGCAGAGATGATATACGCCATAAAAATAAAGCGGCGTTGCTCTAGAGGCAGGTTTTGGAAATTCGCATCGCGAACGGTCATCTCAAAGTGCTTATAGGCAAGGTTAGGGAGACCTTAACGACGTCCCAAACGCGCAGACACTGGAGCCAGCAAATCCAGAACTACAGGAGGAACATCTGCGTCAAAGACCAGGTGCTGCCCGCCCCAAGGAAGACCGGTGATCATGACAAAATCTTTAAGTGTGACTGTCATCTCACCTACCGGGAAGTGGAATGTGTTGGTGGAATCCCACAACCTCTCTTCCATCGCTCGACCAATAGTGCGGAACGTCCTTTTCTTCCAAGCCTCCAAGCATTTCCAGAAAGGCATGAAGCCCGCCGCGGTTAAAGTCTCTTGGACAAAATTCCCCGGGATTGATTCTGCTGCCTTAAGTGGCTCTTTTAAGGCGCCGGGAGTTTTCCGGTTATCCTCCTAAGGGTAAAATTTAAAAGGCGTCATTTTAGAATGGGGGCTCTATGCATGATTTCATGGACCCAAGCTGGACCCAACACGGACACTGGGCTCACAGCCACGACCCATGAAGCAAACAAACAAGTCCAAATAATACGGCCCGAGCCGGTTTACCATAAAATTGGGGATATTTAAGTCCAAAACCCGCCTAGGCTTTGACTCAATCAAGCCCACAGTCAAGGCCCATGAAGCGGCCCAGCAAAAGGGGGAAGGCGAGTCAAAACCCGCCTGGGGTTTGACTCTGCCTAGCCCAGTTGACCGGCCCAAAACACGTAAACGACCCAATAAGCCGGACATAAAATCCACCTGGGTTTTATTCCGCCTAGTGGGCCGCTACTCGGATAATTGGCCCAGAACGCGTACAAAATATTTTCGGTCTATTTTTGCAAACTATTCACAGATATTTTTTTGGTCAAAATGCAGAAAATGGGTCACCTTACACCCTAACATGCATACTTAAAATAGCTAAAAATCGACAAAGTATGAAAAATAAATTCATGCTTGCTCATTTTTAGGCTAAACTAAGTACAATAAGAAGGTTTAAAGGATTACCTTGCCATGAGAACGGTAAAACCAAGCTTGGTTCCAAGATTCAACAACGAGATCAGAGGGAGCCACTTCCATGCCGGGAACGAAGTTGCGTCGCGAAGACCGCTCATGAGGCCAAGCTGCCGCATGAGGAAGAGATGGATTTCTGTGACTTCGAGGTTGCATCTTTTCAAACCCGAGAGTTGCTTCAAAAAAAAGGGGCAAGGTTTCTTTTCTAGAGAGAGAGGTAGTAAGCTAGAGAGATGTAGGAGATGAAGATGTGAAGGAAATGAAGGAAATGCACTTGAATTTATAGAAAGGGCGGGTGAGTGTGAGCCACTCATTTTTACTAACCGCCTCGAGATGCCAAACGCATTTCATTGGTCGAAAATCCGAAAGGTTATCCTTTTGTCACCCAAAAGAGAGACAAGGCGACGTGGAGGATTTATGACCGCAAGTGAAACGACCCCCACTTTGATTCCTTCACGAGAAAAAAAAAGAAAAATATACAAAACCCGCCTGGGTTTTGCTTGATCCAGAAGAAGCGGCCCAGAGGACGCGGTCCAGGCGCAGACAAGGCCCAATGAAGGACGCCAAAACCCGCCTGGGTTTTGGAGCGCCTACAGCCCAAATTTTCGGCCCACAGTCGGAGCACACACTCAAACTTTGCGGCCCGCGGGTGAGAATCAAATCTCCTTCGTTTTATTTCAATAAAGCTGATGCTCGATTTTTTTCGCATGATTTTCAGGCCGCTAAAAGGGACAATCGCCATCAAGCTACCGCATAAAAAGTCGCCAACTCACAGGTCGCCGACAAGGGACCACCATCACTCAGCTACCGAACAAGAGGTCACTGCCATCATTATTCCGGACCATCAGTAGAGTTTCGATGCAGTCCCGAGCCACCGGCATCACGTCCGGTGAAGTCTCAATCTCCGAGCCATGGGCATCGTGCCCGATGAAGTCTCGACCCCCAAGGCCATCAGCAACGCGTCTGATGAAGTCCTTCGGCACCGAAAGTGCCCACCATCATCAATCGACACCGGGAAAGACTGGAATCGACACCGGGAAAGACTGGAACCGACACCGGGAAAGACTGGAACCGACACCGGGAAAGATTGGAACCAATATGAATCGACACCGGGAAAGACTGGAACGACACCGGGAAAGACTAGAACCAATATGAATCGACACCGGGAAAGACTGGAACCGACACCAAGAAAGACTGGAATCGACACCGGGAAAGACTGGAACCGACACCGGGAAAGACTAGAACCAATATGAATCGACACTGGGAAAGATTGGAACCGACATCGAGAAAGACTGGAGCCAATATGAACCGACACCGGGAAAGACTGGAACCGACACCGGGAAAGACTGGAATCGACACTGGGAAAGACTAGAAAATTCCATCCACCATCGGCATCGTGGTCAATAACGAGTAGAGCATCATTCTTGCTCGAGATCATCTCAAAGGAGGCGCATGCCGCCCACAACCGCGATGCAGGACTCAGCTTCCAAGCATCAAATCAGACTTTGCAAACCAAAGTCATATCCTCAGACTACTTTGACCTTCGTCCTATTCGGACACGATCAAAGTGGGGGCTCTCTGTAGACACCGGAATTTGTACCGGTATAAACCCGACTCATCAAAAAATATATACAAGACGGATGGGCCAAGTGAAACGGGTCAATGGGTCCAAAAAGATCAATAAACCGAGCCTAAAGAAAATAAATCAAGCTGGGAATAATTAAAACCCAAAGGGGTTTTATTTTTTTTCACCAGCCTACACATGAAGCGGCCCAGTCGCGCGCCCCGGCCCAGAGAATAAAACCCGCCTAGGGTTTGATCCGGCCCAAAAAAGTCAAAACCCGCCTAGGCTTTGAGCGAAGAAGCAGACGACACCGTTTAGCGCCACATCACGGATCCGCGTGATAAAATTATCAAAGCCCGCCTAGGCTTTGGTGATTCTGGCGCCAAAAGAAAATTCTGCATGCGTGCAATACCTTGATTTTTGCCCATGTGATTTAACCTCCCTTGACCACCCCAAAACCCGTCTGGGTTTTGGACTCTGATGGCATGATTTTTGGGGTATGCCCCCCACCTTTTCCCTCTAAAACCCATACTCCTTCACCTATAAATACCCCCTCCATTCCACCTTCAAGGAGGCAACAATCATCATCTAATACACTTACTCTACTCTCCCACCATATTATACTTCCACTCTCTCAAATTCTCCTCATCCCTAATCATTATTCTATCCTCCCATTATCTCCATATTATATCTCCATCATCCTCCATCACAAAATCACCTTCCCACACCACATCCATATTATACTACTTTTTCTCCCATAATCCCTTTCTCAAATCATATTCTTCACAACCATACAATCATCCACACACCACTTTTCCTAAACCATCCACATTTCTCATCCGGGTTTCAAATCAAGGGGCAACTCAAGGGATCAAAATCGTCGTCGCTACACCTTAAGCAAGGTTCGGTTCTTTGATTTAAATTATTGTATTTAATCATGTAATCCTTTATTAAATTCCGTGCTTGTACATATTTTGTAAAATAAAATCGCATTTGTTTTATATTGCATGATTCGAATAATAATTCCGTGAAATTAATCAAACTTCTCCCCGCTCTCTTTATTTTCAATGTTGATTTTAGTAGAGTCTGTTTTACAACAGGCGGATTCGAGAGTTCTTATAACTCTCGAATTCATAACCTTACCCCCGAACCTAGAAATCGAGTTCGTAGACCGGAGTCTTTCCTTTTCTTATTTTTTTTGGTTTGTCGATTTCCTTAAATCGGCTGGCGACTCTTTTATAATTTTATAAACTCGTTTAATTATTTAAAGTATTCGATTTCTAACACAAAATTAATTTAAGAAAATAATTTAATTCATGTCCAACATTTATCTAAGGAGGGTCCCGAGAGAAATGGGCCAGAAAATGATAAAACCTAGGCGGGTTTTATCATTTTCGACCCGATTTCCCTTTCGGCCGAAGAGATCAGTGGCCCAGCCTAGAATCCGCTAAAACCCGGGCGGGTTTTGGCTGATTCTAGTGGCCCACTGGTTCTCTGGGCCTGGATTTATTAAGTGGGCTGGGATTAAATTATTGTTAAATTAATTTGTGTAATTACGGATAATTTAAATAATAAAAAATGGGTTTGTAAATAAATAAAGTTTCATCACCTCGAAAATGAATTTCGAAAAATAAAAATATCCTTATTTAAGGATTAAGAAACCTTAGTCGGCTCCCGATCACAAATGTAGTGCAACCGAGAAAACATTTCCCCGAACGGGAATTTTTCCGGGTCCTACAACGCCTTTAATAAAAAGGTGAAAAGTCGTTCACTTCAAGAAGGTGATTTAGTGCTTAAGGAAATGAGGGCACCAATACAAGAGCCAAGGGGAAAGTTTGCACCTAATTGGAAAGGTCCTTATATGGTCAAGGAAATTTTGCCGGGAGGAGCAGCTCGACTTGCGACTATGGATGGAGAAGATGTGATTCAACCAACAAATTTGGATCAGCTCAAGAGATATTATGCTTAATATAGCCAAGCAACTGGAAAACCAATTTTCAAACACTTGGTTAATATTCAATCTACGCTATTAAAAAGAAGGAAAGATAAAGTTTGCAAGGACACAATGATTGTAAACAATAATTCTTCTTTTATTAATAATTAAAATGCAAGTACACTTCTTGTAAATAAGAAAATTCAAAAGGCGTAATTAAATAAAAGTTTATTCTAGCAAAGCAGTTCAATTCATTCGCTTCCGTCCATCTTCTAGTCTTGTTTCACCTTCTCTATGTCACCAGTGGTCTCATGATCAATCTCCATGTCTTTTGGCTCATTTGGGTCCGTCTCTTTGTTTTTAGGCTTATAGGCTCGCTTATGTTATTTCCGTGTCTCCATCCTCGGACCAAGCCGATCCTTTGCCGTCACCTTCGCACCGAGATGATCCTTTATCGTGGAACGAGGACCCAACCTCTCCCTCATGGATGTTCGACTTCTTAGCGCCTCTCCAGCACGGCGAGACTCGACAGCCGCGATCAGCCACCCGTGATATTCAGAGTCAGCGATCTCTGATACATGTGCCTTTGACGGAGCCTTAAGGGTCGACCTTCTTGCCTAATAATTCAGCCAAGACTCTATCACCAAGCCACGAAGCTTCAATTGCTCGGGGGCTTCACATAGTTGCTCGGGGATGGTCTGTTTGCGGCCCATCTGTTGCAATACCCGCTCCGGAAAGTAGAAAGTCATGTGTGTTAAGCCGGCGATACACACATAGGTGTTGCGATAATCACTGGTCACTTATTCAGGAACATGCCACCACTCGATCCACCACGCGATGTCACGAGGTTCCTTCATAAAGGCGATCCATTCAGTTACAGATCGGAGCTCGGTATATTTGCGCCTCCTTTGTCAATAATTTGCAAGCGCCGAGGGGTTACGAGGATCTTCGATAAGGCCCAAATGCTCCATGAGCCATATATGCCCATAAAGTTAGCACGGGTTATGATTGCATACCAATTATTCTCCCAACTAACGAAAAAAAATAATAAAAAAATACATATATAAATAAAATCAGAACCCGCCTGGTTTTTGAAGGCAGTAGGTAGATTTGAAGAAAAATGAGGAAACGAGAGGAAGGAGGAAATGTACCTGAAGAAGTAGGGGGCTCCCGTGAAGCTCATATTCCGGATCCGGATTGTCCAAACCCATCACAGTTACCGCAAGCATCAACTATCTGAATTAGGCCCGTCGGCCCGGTTCTTTGCCCGCCATGATAGAACTAAAATTTTCCAAGAAGACATAATACGAGTGCTCACACTCGTATCACGGGACCATATTCCAACGTGTTAGGCGATTGAAAGTATTCGACAATGGTTTGAAAATGTACCTGATCACCGAATAGTGCGCTTCCTATGACTCGGTTCGGAAGACATAGCAACTCTTTGTACTGTTTTGTGTTGTCGTCAACAGTTGAAGGTGATGTCGGGCCGTGCGAAATGATTCGTCCCGAGAATAGACGACCACTCTTCGGGTAATGGGCATAGCTCCTTCAAGGAAAAGCGGAAAACATGCATCTTCGGATCCCAAAAGGCTCCTGCCGCTCGAATAAAGTCATGGTTAACTCTCGCTTGTCGGAGACTTAGCAATCTCGTCAGGCTATATCTCCCGAGCTCTTTCTTCTCGTCTCTGGACAAGGTGTCAATCCAAGTAGTGAGCTTCTTCTCGAAAGCCATGATAGGAGGGTTTTTGTGATTTAAGGAGGCTCTTTAAGATGGAAGATGCAATTGAAGATGGTGAGTGATATCCATGGCAAAGGATGAGGTATTTATACACCTTTATCCATGATCAAAATGGAACAAATCGGTCAGCAAGCAATCACATAGTCGTTGCCATCACATCCCATGATTCAAGCTTTTTTCCAACGGCTTAAAAAAAAGGTTAAAACCCAGGCGGGTTTTAACCTCGCCAGGTCACCCCGCGCGCGCCAGTTAGCTCCGGCCCAGCTCCCTCTACCGCTTAAAACCCGCCTAGGTTTTAAGCGGTCTGGGCCCTTTTTTCCTGTTTCCCCGGCCCATTTGTGTAGTATTGTATAGAGTTTTGTTTCGATTGGCCCATTTGTGTATTCTTTGATGTTCCGGGTTCTGTTATCGACCCAATGATGTTAGTTCTGAAATTTTGCTCGAGTAACTCCGACACTTAAGTTTTTATTTTCTTTTTGTTTTCTTTTCTTTTTGGAGAAGCGGGATTAATTGGAGTTAATCCCATCATGTAGAAAATAATTTGAAACTGCATTAAATAGAAGCGTCAAAGTTGTGCTTACACCAAGTTCGAGTCTTGCATAAAATAA
Source organism: Portulaca oleracea (assembly GCA_029582165.1). NCBI lineage: Eukaryota > Viridiplantae > Streptophyta > Magnoliopsida > Caryophyllales > Portulacaceae > Portulaca > Portulaca oleracea. Next base: position 12,542,275 of record CM055892.1, read on the forward strand.
AAATACATTACAAAGAGTCTCGAATAAAAAAAAATAAAAAAAGAGAAGAGTCTTGCATTGCATAAAGGTGATCACCACAGGGAACCGGAATCGCCGCTATCATCCGCCAAGTTGCCCCCTGCATGTGAAGTTCCCGCATTGGAAGTACCGGCCGTGCCAAAGTAGATATCCCAGGAGTAATAGTCAGGTCCAGGAGCAGTCTGCACAGGAGGCGATGGCCCGGTCAAGGGCATTTCCGAAGGATGCACACTTGATGGCGAAGACACAGAGTGTTCCTGCGAAGCAGCCAGCCAGGAATGATTAGGAACCTGCCATTCAGCAGATGGAGTAGGCCACACCGGGCCAGTTCCATAACCAGGGACGGGCCAACCAGAAGAAGCAGATCCACCCAGCCAAAAGTGTTGAGGCACAGACCACTCTTGGGAACCCATGGGCCATGACGGACCCATCTCAGAAGCAGGGGTAGGCCATCCCGCAGAACCAAAACCAAAAGATGAAGCATCATAAGGTGCAGGACGTGAAGTAGCGTCATCCGCTAGGGCTTGACCGCCAGGATACCCTACAGATGCACCTGAGTCACGGTCCCTCACTACCATTTCACGGCCACGACGAGCAGAGCGCACTGAAGCCGGGGTATGACGAGAAGGAGGAGGCCGGTGGGTGGCGCTCGATTCAGAAGCGTCCTCCACCCAGTAAGAATGGGGCTGAGTATCACCACCATATCCAGTGTTGTGATATGACCCTCCATGACCCAATGACTCCTCCAAGGACATCTATGCCATGTCCTCGGCCATGCTCGAAGGGCGGCGACTTCTGCTACCAGACCTGCTACATCGGGATCGAGTGGAGTGTTGACCCTCGATCAGAATGCCATTGCCCCGATCCTCTGGTACAGCTGCTAGAGGAGGACGAGAAGACCCCCCAATTTCCTCCCGAGATCGACGTCGAGTGGAATATTCCCCAACTGAAGAGCGACGTGGGGGTTCTGTGCTTGGAGCGCCTGCAGTGGAGTGTCGAAGTGGTTCTCTAGGAACAGACTTTGCGTCGGCCTCCATATCGACCCTTCTGGCAGCACCACCTTGATATCTCCCCGAACCAGTGAAGCCCCGATCAATGAACTTCCTCATGGTGCTCCACTCCTTAGTCAGTTGCCGGAGAAAAGCCCACCTCGGCTGGAAAATAACAAAACAAAGGGTCATTCACAAGTGGTATACAGGATAAAAAGGAGACAACATAAAGCAGTGTCTTACAGGTTTATGGTCGAATTCTTGAAGCGCGGAGCACTCACTACTGTACTCCACTTCCAGGAAGCCACCGATCTTTCGTCTCTCTTAAAGTTCCTCCACTTCGGCAGCTTTAGCGTAAGGTCCCAGCTGTAGTTTCCGGTTAGAAAATGGCTAAAACATGAAAAGGACGAAGAAGGAAGATACATACCACTCGAGGAGCCAAACGGCTAAGATAACGCTAGAACTCTTCATCGAATTGATCCTGGGGAACGTTGTGCACAAAGTCGTCAAATGCTTGACCTCGAACTAGATCCCTCAAAATAGCCGGATCAATCCGCCATGGCTCAAACCTCTGCACTGGAGGATCTAGTGGAATGAGACCAGGGTAACCTTCTAAAATCTGCCTCGAGGCCCTCTCCCCTAAATACCACACATAGCCATAAGGCCCTTCAACTAAGAGGCGAAGACGGGTGTCGTGTTCCACCCGATCCAGAGGTTGTGGTAACCCTCTAATGTCGAAGTCGGCCCAAGGACGCCAATTTATTTGATCCTGCAAGAAAAAGAATACATTTAAGTATGGCATGCACCAAAAAATAAAAAAAAGGTGTCAGGAATAAGGAGATACTGGTCGCAAGTTATCCAAGATGCTGCGAATAAGGTCGAGACACCCCGACTTGTACTTCTTATCATGTACTCCCTCGATGGTCCAACGTTCGGCAGCTGGCACCGTATTGTCCTTCTTCGAGCGAATTCCCAGGGCCAAGATATACCCATATGCCCATGACTGCATGCACAGCAGGTCAAACCAGGAACTAAAGATGAATAAGTACATTAAAAGAGAAGGATCGAGCACATACCTCGAGCACCTTCCACAAGGAAGGACCGTACTAGTAGCGAGCCTGGGCTGCATGGAGGTAAACCGGATCCGCATCCATTGAAAGACGGACGCCACGACGGAGCCAATGGATGAAGTTGGCATAGGCCGCCTTGCCCCAGTTCAGGTTTCGGATATTATCAAAATTGAGGAGGTTCCGAAACCAGGTCAGGGAAATATTATCCCCATGGTTGGCAAAAACGGTAGCAGAGATGATATATGCCAAGAAAATGAAGCGGCGTTGCTCTAGAGGCAGGTTTTGGAAATTCGTATTGCGAACGGTCATCTCAAAGTGCTTATAGGCAAGGTTAGGGAGACCTTGACGACGTCCCAAACGCGCAGACACTGGAGCCAGCAAATCCAAAACTACAAGAGGAACATCTGCGTCGAAGACCATGTCCTGCCCGCCCCAAGGAAGACCGGTGATCATGACAAAATCTTTAGGCGTGACTGTCATCTTACCCACGGGGAAGTGGAATGAATTATTGGAATCCCACAACCTCTCCGCCATCGCTCGACCAATAATTCTGAACATCCTTTTCTTCCAAGCCTCCAGCATTTCCAGAATGGCATGAAGCCCGCCGCGGTTAAAGTCTCTTGGACAAAATTCCCCGGAATTGATTTGGCTGCCTTAAGTGGCTCTTTTAAGGCACCAGGAGTTTTCAGGTTATTCTCCTAAGGGTATAATTTCAAGGCGTCATTTTATAATGGGGGCTTTGAGCATAATTTCATGGACCCAAGCTGGACCCAGCACGGACACTGGGCTTATAGCCACGGCCCATGAAGCAAACAAACAAGTCTAAATATCACGGCCCGAGCCGGTTTAGCAACGAAATTGGGGATATATGAATCCAAAACCCGCCTAGGCTTTGACTCAATCAGGCCCACAATCAAGGCCCATGAAGCGGCCCTGCAAAAGGGGGAATATGCGAGTCAAAACCCGCATAGGTTTTGACCTCGCCAGGCCCAGTTGACCGGCCCAAAATGCGCGGCGACCCAGTAGGTCGGACATAAATCCCGCCTAGGTTTTATTCCGCCTAGTGGGCCGCTACTCGGGTAATTGGCCCAGAACGCATGCAAAATGTTTTTGGTCCATTTTTGCAAAGCGATTTGCAGATTTTTTCTTTCGGTCAAATTACAAAAATAAATAAATAAATAAATGGGTCAGTCTACACCCTAACATGCATACTTAAAATAGCTAAAAATCGACAAAGTATGAAAAAAAATTCATGCTTGCTCATTTTTATGCTAAAATAAGTACAAGAGAGAAGTTTAAGGGTTACCTTGCCATGAGAACGGTAAAACCAAGCATGATTCCAAGATTCAACAACGAGATCAGAGGGAGCCACTTCCATGCCGGGAACGAAGTTGCGTGACGAAGACCGCTCATGAGGCCAAGCCGTCGCATGAGGAAGAGGTGGATTTCTATGACTTCGGGGTTGCATCTTTTCAAACCCGAGAATTGCTTCAAAAGGACAAAACTTCTTTTCTAGAGAGAGAGGTAGTAAGCTAGAGAGATGAAGGAGATGAAGATGTGAAGGAAATGAAGGAAATGCATTGAATTTATAGAAAGGTCGGGTGAATGTGAGCCGTTCGTTTTTTAGTAACCGCCTCGAGATGCCAAACGCGTTTCATTGGTCGGAAAGATGAAATGTTATCCCTTTGTCACCCAAAAGAGAGGCAGGGTGATGTGGCCCCTTTATGACCACAAGTGGGACGGACCCACTTTGATTCCTTCAAGAGGCGAAAAAATAAAAAATAAAAAAAAGAGAGAGAAAATGCACAAAGCCCGCCTAGGCTTTGTGCAACCCAAAAGAAGCGGCCTAGAGGACGTGGTCCAGGCACGGACACGACCCAGTGGAGGACGCCAAAACCCGCCTGGGTTTTGGAGCGCCTACAACCAAATTTTCAGCCCACAGTCAGAGCTCACCCTTAGGCTTTGCGGCCCGCAGGTGAAAATTGAATCTCCTTCATTTTATTTTAATAAAGCTGATGCTCGATTTTTTCTCATGATTTTCAGGTCGCCGACAAGAGACCACCATACTCAGCTACCGAACAAGAGGTCGCTGCCATCATTATTCCGGACCATCGGCAGAGTTTCGATGCAGTCCCGAGCCACCGGCATCACGTCTGGTGAAGTCTCAATCTCCAAGCCATCGGCATCGCGCCCGATGAAATCTCAACCCCCAAGGCCATCAGCAACGCGCCTGATGAAGTCCTTTGGCATCAAAAATGCCCACCATCATCAACATCGACACCGGGAAAGACTGGAATCGACACCGGGAAAGACTGGAACCAATATGAATCGACACCGGGAAAGACTGGAATCGACACCGGGAAAGACTGGAACTGACACTGGGAAAGACTAGAAAATTCCATCAACCATCGGCATCGTGTCCGACATCAAGTGGTGTCATTCTCGCCCGAGATCAACATCGAATCATCGACAGTCAAATAGAGCATCATGCTTGCTCGAGAACATCTCAAAAGAGGCACATGCCGCCCGCAATTGCGATGCAGGACTCAGCATCCAAGCATCACCCCAGGCTTTGCAATCCAAAGTCATATCCTCAGACTACTTTGACCTTCATCCTATTCGGACTCGATCAAAGTGGGGGCTCTCTGTAGACACCGGAATTTGTACCGGTATAATTCCGACCCCTTGAAAATATGCAAGTCAGACGGGCCAAGTAATAAACGGGTCATTGGGCCCAAAAGAGCAATAAGCCGAGCCCAAGGAAAATAAACAAGCTGCAAATAATTGTTAAAACCCACTGGGGTTTTAACTTTTATTGAACAAGCCCATGCAGAAACAGGCCCAGTCGCGCGCCTTGGCCCAGAAGTTCTCAAAACCCGCCTGGGTTTTGAGATCAGCCAGACGCGTCGTTTCGAGCAGCCACGTCAGCGATCCGTGCGAAGGAGAATTAAAACCCGCCTGGGTTTTAATATTCTGGCGCCAATTTCTTTTGATCCATGCAATCCCTTGATAAAAGCCACGTGCCTTGACTTTGCCATTGACCCCATGAAACCCGCCTGGGTTTTGATCCGAGATGGCTTGATCTTTGGGGTATGTCCCCCACCATTTTCCTCCAAAACTCACACTCCCTCACCTATAAATACCCCCTCCATTCCACCTTCATCTCATCAACTACTATCAACAATTCCCATCAACAACTCTCACAAAATCACCATCATTATACTCACATTCTATTACTCTCATTTCCATCATATTATACCTTCATTCTCTCAAAATCTTATCATCCACATCCACCTCTAATCCTCTCATAATTACATTCATCACCTCCATACAACCATCCATATACTACTCTTTTCTAGCCATTCACATCATCTCATCCGGGTTTCAAGTCAAGGGCAACTAAAAGGGGATTAAAGTCATCGCATCCGTCACCTTAAGCAAGGTTTGATTTCTTTGGTTCATTTTGTTATTATTATTCATGTAATTCCTTCTTTAATTCCCTTACTTGTACACATTTTTTAAAATGAAAATCGCATTGTTTTTTTATATTGCATGATTCGAATAATAATTCCGCGAAATTAATCAAACTTCTCCCCGCTCTCTTTCTTTTCAATGTTGATTTTAGTAGAGTCTGTTTTATAACAGGCGGATTCGAGAGTTCTTATAACTCTCGAAGAATCTACCCCGAATCTAGAAATCGGGTTCGTAGACCGGAGTCTTTTCTTATTTTACGGTTTGTCGATTTTCTTAAATCGGCTGGCGACTCTTTTACGTTTTATAAATCCGTTTAACTATTTAAAATGTTCATTTATGCATGAAATAATTTAAGAAAATAATTTAGTTCATTTCCCTTCACTAATTTAGGATTGGACCCGAAGAAAATGGACCAGAGATTAACAAAACCTAGGCGGGTTTTATTAATTTCAACCCATTTTCTTCTGGCCCAGGGATGCAGACGGCCCAGCCTAGGATCTGCTGAAACCTAAGCGGGTTTTAGCATTTTCTGGTGGCCTGTCTGCTCCTCTTTGGGCTTGAATTTAGTGATTGGGCCGGAATTAAATTATTGTTAAATTAATTTGTGTAATTACGGATAATTTAAATAATAAAAACGGGTTTGTAAATAAATAAAGTTTCATCACTCCGAAAATGAATTTCGAAAATAAAAAATATCCTTATTTAAGGATTAAGAAACCTTAGTCGGCTCCCGATCGTTTAAGTAGCGCATCGCGGAAAAGGGTCACCTTTTTCCGGGGTCCTATAGGGTTTAATGAGTAAGGGTTGTCGAATCCGCAGGAATGATGTGTCAGGTTAATATGGAATTGGTTTGGTAAGGTTTTAATGATGAAAAGCAGTAAATAATAATAAAATTAAACTAAACAGGAATTGAAAACAGTAATTACTAAAGAAAACATTAATTGGAAAACAAAACTTAACCTAATGGAACAAGAACGAAAACTGAACAAGAAAGTGAATGTGTATTCAAGAAAGTAATTAGAGAGAAACTAAATCAATTACTGAAATTAAAACTGAAAACAATAACATGAAAGTTTGATCTTTACTCTACTCTGTGAACCTGAATTTTGACTTCACGAACTTTCTCCCGAACAAACAAGAATGGCGTGATTCGGATTACTAAGACTGTTCTTCACCTGAAGGGAGAATTCGAGGAATCTTAATCCTCCTCTTCACTAAAAAGGTAGAATTTTGTGGGAACTAAAGGGCCATATAATATCATCAAAGGTGAGTCGATTTTTATTTGTTAATTAAGATAATCACTTTTCAAGCATAAATGGGCCCTTCCACTTGTGCTAACCATGATGCCTTTTGAGTTAATTATTCTAATTAATAAATAATCATTTTCTCAACCCAATGAATTTTATATGGACTAGAACGAAACCTCTAAACTAGGGTCGACTCTAAAACAAAAGGAAAAGGGGAAGGGGTAGCACATAGCATATAGCATACAACATGAAGGGACACCCTAAACCAAGGCTCTATGTTCATGGATTTTTCTATGGTCGGATTACATGGCCTACCGCACGTTTTCATCTCCGTGCTCCATACCCTTAGGTAAGGAGTGTGAGGTATTGCTCAAAAAACTTCAAGGAAGCCCTTTGAGTGTAACGCGGGGAGAGAGTGGACCAAATGTTTGGCGATGTAGGGAGCATCCCACAAGTAGTGGCCCGCCCGCTCTCGAGGGAATCTCCTAGGTATAACTTAACCGTCGCCTTTGTGCTAACATGTCAAAAGACGTGATTAGTGGCCCGGTATGCAAAGGATGCCTAAAAAGAAATATAAAATCGTGAAATAAATCAACTTCTCCCTTTTACAATTTTAAATTAATTCGATTTTTCAAGTTTTACCCTCTTGTTAAGTTTAAGTCCCCAGTGGAGTCGCCAATCTGTAGGACCCGGAAGATTCCCGTTCGGGGAAATCATTTCGGATGAACTACTTAAGTGATCGGGAGCCGACTAAAGTTGCTTAATCCTTAAATAAGGATATTTTTACTTTCGAAATTCGTTTTCGGGGTGCTAAAATTTTATTTATTTTACAAATTCGTTTTTATTATTTAAATACTTGAAGTTACGCCAAAATATATTAATAATAACTTAAAATCGGCCCAGACAACAAATTCAGGACCAAAGGAAAGCAACCGGGCCGCCAAGAATAGTCAAAACCCGCGCGGGTTTTAACCAGTCTTGGACTGGGCCGTTCGCTTCGTTGGGCCAGAGAAAAGGGGTTGGAAACGATAAAACCCGTGCGGGTTTTATTGTTTCCTGACCCACTTTCTCTTGGTTTTAGCCTTGAATATGATGAATGGGAGATGTTAAGCCATTTTTCAATTATTTCGGTGCAAATTCTTATATTAAATAACTAAACGGATTATAAAGAGAATGAAAGAGTCGCCAGTCGATTTAAGCAAACCGACAGACCAAAAATAATTAAAACTCCGTCTACGAAACCCGATTCTAAGCCCGGGGGTAAGGTTACGAATTCGAGAATTATAAGAATTCTCGAATTTGCCTGTTAGAAAACAGACTCTACTAAAATCGACATTAAAATGAAATAAAGCAGGGGGAAGTTTAATTAATTTCACAAATTCATATTCTTAACATGCATTATAAAACAAAGGGTTTTTGGTTTACAAAAAGTGCACAAGTAACGGATATATATAAGAGGCCAAAACTTCCCTTCTAAACTAAGACCATCACATTAACAAGCCAGAAGTTAAAATTTTAAGGAAACCATATGGTTGCAAATATAGGTGAGGTTATTATGTTTAGGAAAAACAACAACCAAGCCTGAAGCCTATCAAGCGCTCACTAACTATTCTTAACTAAGCAATTGCACTATTCAAGTTATCATCAACACAACCATGCATATAAACTACCTCTGGCTAACAAAAATTTTTAAAAATTTGCCCTTTTCTTAGTGGTAACTGAAATTTCTTTCTCTTCCTAAAGTTTGTCATGCACATGTGCCACCCCACTCCCACACAAAAACTCTACAATGTTCTCATTGGAGCTAAAGTGACACCTCACAAAAGAAAAATATATAAAAAAAACACACAAAGAAAAGAAAAACAAGCAGGTATGCATGCCACCCCCACTCCCACACAAAAAGGTTACAATGTCCTCATTGGAATAGAAATAGAGATAAGCAAGCATCCAAAAGAAAACCAAGAAACACACCAAAGGGAAAAATAAAGGAAAAAAAAAACAAAGTTACTCACTAACCGTATTAGAATTAGAAAGAAAGGATATTACCTAGATGGCTTCTTGTCAAAAGATTCACTCCTTCTCACTAGACAATGTATGGTTAGGAGAAGCAATAACGAAAAATTAAGAAAAGAAAAAAAATCATATTTATAATGTGTACAGGGGTCTCAACTTACCTTCTTTCAAGCATTGGATGGATCACGAATGTAACACACTCCACGTTAGTAGTTTCAGGATACTTTAAGAAGGGCTTCAACTTATGCCCATTCACCTTCCACATAGAGTTATTAGATGGGTCCTTAATTTCAATCACACCTGAAGGGAATACCTAAGTCACAATAAAGGTTCCAGTCCACCTAGACCTCACTTTTTCAGCAAACAGATGCAACCGAGAGTCATAAAGGAGTACCTTTTATCCCGGGAAGAAGATTTTCCTATGAATGATTCTATCATGAAAGATTTTAGACTTCTCCTTACTCAATCGCCCATTTTCATAGGCCTTTCCCCTCAACTCCTCAAGCTCGCAAAGTGGTAGTCTCCTCTCCTCTCTAGCTACTGACAGATCAAGGTTAAAGGATTTCAAAGCCCACCAAGCCCTATGTTCAAGTTCTACAGGCAAGTGACAGGGCTTTCCAAAGACAGCTCTATAAGCTAACATCCCAATGGGGGTCTTATATGCTGTTCGGTAGGCCGACAAGGCATCAATCAGCTTAATAGACCAATCTTTCCTATTCCTATATACAATTTTCTCTAAGATCTGTGTAATCTGCCTATTAGAAACTTCCGCTTGACTATTAGACTGTGGGTGGTAAGCGGTGGTGAGCTTATATACTACTGAGTACCTCTTCAGTAAGGCCTCAAAGGATCTATTATTGAAATGGGTTCCCTGATCACTAATAATGGCTCTAGGCATTCCAAATCTAGAAAAGATGTATTCTCTAAGGAACTTAGTAACTACTTGAGCATCATTTTTCTTAGTAGGGATGGCCTCTACCCATTTAGACACATAGTCAACAGCAAGGAGAATGTATTCATTCCCAAAAGAGTTAGGGAATGGTCCTATAAAATCAATACCAACACATCAAACACATGAACAAAGATCTCAGGTTGTAAGGGCATCATATCTCTCCTAGTTATCTTTCCCAAACTTAGGCACCTAGGGCACCGTTGGGCATATTCATGGGCATCTCTAAAGATAGTGGGCCAGAAGAACCCACTCTGCAGGACCTTGTAAGCAGTTTTCTTTCCACTATAGTGCCCCGCACAAGGTTGGTCATGGCAAAAAGAGAGAACATCCATAATGGACTCATCAGGCACACATCTCCTAAGTATCTGGTCAGGGCAGTATTTAAACAAATAAGGGTCATCCCACACAAAATTCTTCACAATGTGAAGAAACCTATCCTTGTCATGCTTATTCCAATCAATAGGCATCTCTCCAGACACTTTAAATTTCACAATATCATCAAACCAAGGTTCCACTCCTACACTAAAAAGTTGCTCATCAGGAAACTGAGCAACAATAGGGGTGGTATTCACAATATCAAGCACAATCCTAGATAGATGGTCAGCTACAGGATTCTCGGGTCTCTTCTTATCTCTAATTTCACAGTCAAATTCTTGCAACAACAACACCCACCTAACTAGCCTAGGTTTGGAATCCTTCTTCTCCATCAATGTAACAACCCGCCCCAAAATCATGATTATTTACGTACTAACCATAGTAATTACTTAAATTGCGTATAAATTTTCCGCGTTTACTTCTAATTATTTATTTTATCGGTGTCAAGTCTCGTGCAGGGGATGGCAAAGAATATCAAGTTAGGGGTTTATAAACCTTTAAGTTACTCTATTTACTCGTTAAAGTGATTTATATCGAGTTTTACCGTTTACGTTATTTCTTTAACCGGAGAGAGTTTAATTATTTTACTTCTTAATGTTTATATTTTATTGTCCAACCTTAATTTATTTTATTGGGATTATGTTTATTTTATTGAGGTACAAGTAATATTTATGTTTCATTTACTTGGATTTTCTATGTTTAAGTCCTATTTTATTTCAATCAAATTATTACCGATTAATTTTAATTAGTACAAGCTAATTTTATTAACCTGGTATTTTTATAATTTAGCTTACTTAATTATATTTTCAGATTTGTTAAGTTATATTAGTGTTTAATTAAGTGAAGGGAGTATATATTATGTCATTAGTGTTAGAAGGTTCATTTTTATCATTCAAATTCAAACACACCCAAACCTTTTCTCTCTCTACACTCCTTCACCCCCCTGTTGTCCCTGTTTCTGCCGTGAACCACCAGCAGCCGCCGCCCATTTCCGACCGCCGGAGCACGTCGCCACCCTCCTTCCTCCTCTCTTGTGTTTTCATCAATTTTTAACCCCAAGGGTAATCTCTCAAACCCCCAATTCAAACTTTTAAAACCCTAATCTGAAAATCCATGTTTTATCTATGTTTCTTTTGTAAATTCCATCCCGTTTACTCTCTTTATTCATGAATTCAAGTATATAATTGTATTGGTTAAGTTAGGATTTAAGTTTTAAGTGTATGCATGTATATTTCTAAGTGTTTGTGAGGTTTTATGGTTGAATTCATGGTGGATGATGAATATATGTTAATGCATGTGAATTTCTTGAGAGATTCTTAGTATATAAGGGCTGAGTTTATGTTTTAAGATTATGAATTAAGTGTTATTATGTTTAATTTGGGTGAATTAGTGAGGTTTTGGTGCAAGAGTTCAAGAATATGTCTTTTATGTTAAGTTTAGGTTTAATCCATGGATGCATGTGGTTTTTAAGGTCTAAGATGAGTTAATTATCAAGGTTTATATTCTGGAAATATGGTGGATTAAGGTTATATGGGATTTGATTGTGTTTTAATATGATTAAGGGTGAAAAATCAAGCTAAAAACCGGAAAATTCGGTAGATAAGGTTTCTGTTTCGGTTCTGGAAATTTACAGTGGTATAAAAGTGGGGTTTTTGCCCAGATTTCTACTCCATATGATAGCCCAAAGTGTTAGTTAACTATAGGCTTTGGAATTTCTAAATTCCGACATGTATAGCCCGAGTTAAGACCAAAACCGTGAAGGTATAATTTTATATACGAATTCTGAGTCAGTATATTGAGGGCTGTTTTTCGTGCCTTTGGAGACCTCTTTAGTTTTTATGGTGAACATAAAAGTTTTAGGCCACGTTGCAAGCTTTCCGGAAAGGTATGATTTGTGGTCATCCGATTTCGGGAGTATGAGTTACGAGCCCGGGAAGCAGGGCTGTCCGGAACAAGTTTCTGCCCAGAATTTTTATTGCCTTTTTAGCCTAAAATTTGTAAATTGGGTCTTTTATGGAGTTCTTATAAGTTTGTAGCCTTTGTGGTATTGTCAAGATAGTTGTGATGAGTTTTCTAAGCTAATTTAAGTTAGGTTGATGTTGAGGATTATCTCCTAGAGGATTATAGGTAAATTAGCAAACCATGGGTTAATTCGGTGAAACTTTAAGGCCCAATTAGGTATTGTTGATGACTAAGGGTTACACTTGAGTTCTTAGCAAGTTTATGCGTTCCTCTATGTCTAAGTAACCATAAGCTCGTCCTTTCTTCATATCCAATTCACCGTTCATCGATTCACAAATAGTTTCTAAAAATCCATAAACATGATATTGTTCGAAGTCCGTCGCTTGCGACATTCTTCATGTTTTCATTAATCAAGTACCTTCTTTCTAATAAGCTTTCAAGTGCTCTAATTTTATGCTCCTTCAAGCCAATGGTTGAAATGCATCATAAGCCATGAACCTTCTCTATTGTTATTCAATTTTCACCGTGAGTTCCACTCTAAGTTTTTAAGCCGGTTATAGTTTATTCATGCACTGTTTCTGTCCGGGCCATTTTTTGGGCCCTTCCTTTCATTTCTAGCCTTTGGGCCAGTTGACAAAATTGTCAGGCATGATTTTCCCTTTCCGAAAAGTACTCGTTTGCAAAACTCCGAGTTTTCTAGCCCAAGTTATCGCCGAAACAGCGAATTACTAAAATCTGAAATTTTATTTCCTTTCTTACCTTTTATGAGACAAGTTTAAGTATTTAATTCTATTTTATATGATTACACGAACCTCACCGATTTCTCTACGCTTTTATTACAAATTCCTTATAGTCTCCAAGTCGCCCACGCCATCTCAAGCTCGAGGCTCGTCGCTAAAGCTTTCATCTAACCAAGGTACGCGAATTGTCCAACTTTTCGCTCCTAAATGTTTACGGTTTATGCTAAAGGTTTACGGTTTATGCTAAATGTTTACGGTTTATGCTAATTTATGCTTTTATGATTATTCACGGTTTTAAGTGGTCCCATTTTATGGATTCTATGTTTTATGTTCTAGCTAGTTACGAGAAGTGCTAGCCTTTTAGATGCTCCTGATCAGAGTGTCCTAGACCTGGCCAGTGTCGACTGCATAGCAGTCACCCATTCCAAACTTAGATCGGTTTGGGCATGCGCGTGTGTGAGATGCATTGCATCGATCGTAAGGGACCCAAAACTCTTAAATTTATGTATTTACTTCTAAGTTCATGTGACATGTTCTTTCTTTATGAACTCAAGTTACTTTTACTCATGTATGAGTTTATGTTCATGTCATTTCAAGTTAATGTTTTATCTCCCTTTCCGTTTCAAAATGAATTTAAATCGCACTAAAACCGCTTTTGACGGTTTGACGTGTTGGAGGTTTACGATCGAGTGTTTCCCCACTCACTTTGCGATGTTTTATGGTTTTGTTTTAGGAGGCTCGAGCTCCCAAGGAAAGGACAAGTCGGTTCCAAAGTAATTCAGGGCTGTCAAGGTAGTTCTTTAAGGAAATCACCGGTTAGCAAGGGCGAGCAGGATTTTTGGAAGTCGTTTAGTTGTTAAGCTATGTTTAAGTTTATGTAGGTTATCCAAAGGTTGTATAAGTTTTATTTATGAAGGTTTTTAAGCTAGTAAGTTATCTTGTGGTTTTGGAAGTTTCTTTAGTGTTGTTGCCTTGTCTCTTTTGGGAGACGGCGGTAATGCCTCGATCTAAGGTGTTCCGCTGCGCTAATCACAGGTTTGGGATTCTAAGTATAGTCTTAATCTTGTGATTAAGGTTGGGGCGTTACAATCAAGTATCACAAAGCAGAATGATTAGTGTAAGCTATGACTCGAGAACCAAGCAAGTAAGGTCTGAATTTCTCAAAAGCATACACAACAGCTAAAATCTCTTTCTCAGTCACAGTGTAATTCAGTTGAGCATCATTCAAGGTATGGCTAGCATAATGAATAACAACATGTTTCTTATCAATTCTCTATCCTAGCACAACACCTACAACATAATTCGATGCATCACACATAATCTCAAAAGGCTCTCCCCAGGTGGTAGGCTTGAGAATAGGAGGGGAAATAAGGGCATCCTTGAATTGATTAAAGGCCCTCATACAGTCATCAGAAATTTGGAATGGTACCTCCTTAGCTAGCGGTGAGGACAAAAGCTTAGCAATCTTATTGAAGGCTTTTATGAATCGCCCGGTAAAAACCGGCGTGTCCTAGTGTAGGACCCGGAAGATTCCCATTCGGGGAAATCATTTCGGATGCGCTACTTAAGTGATCGGGAGCCGACTAAGGTTGCTTAATCCTTAAATAAGGATATTTTTACTTTCGAAATTCGTTTTCGGGGAGGTGAAATTTTATTTATTTTACAAATCCGTTTTTATCATTTAAATACTTGAAATTACGCCAAAATATATTAATATGAAGAGCTTGAGGTAATATCTTTCCACCTTACTCTTTTTTTTTATGTGAATTCTTATCATGATCCGTCGCATACTTGGTTTTCTTTTGGGTGGCGAACCCCTTTGAATGTCTGTGTTGGGATATCTATTGCTGTTGGAGCCGTGTGGGCTCGGGTCGCCACCATTTCTACCTGCTAGTCGTTTTTGTTTGTTTGTGTTTTTTAGGTTCTCTACCCTTTTCATGTGACACCTTCCCACAATGAGGACATTGTGGAGTTTTAAGTTTGGGGGGGGGGGGAGATATTCTGTTTCAAGGGCAGATCACCTAGTCGTTTTGTTCTTTGTTTCCCTAGTTTTTGCTTAAAATTTAAAAATTTTTGTGTGAAAAAGGAGAAAAAAGGGAGTGAAAACCTTTTCAGTTTTTCTTTTTCTTTTTGTTTTGCTTTGTTTCCTGGATCTCGTTATCGAAGTTGAGAAGCCGTTCTTAAACTTCTTTCTAAAAGTAATCGGTTGGAGCATTTTCGACCCTAACTCGGATTCTAGTCGAGACTTACCCTTAGTAGACTCTCTTCATTAAGTGTCTTGTGAGACTCCCGTTCCTTTCTCGTTTTGTTGGGAACCCGGAGATTCTAAGGGCTTGTATCTGAGTTTGTTGTGTTTCTCGTTTAGCAAAAGCAAAAAGTGCAAAAAGAAAAGAAAAGAAAAGAAAAGAAAGAAAAAGGAAAAAGAAAGAAGAAAGCTTTCATAAGATATAATAACCTGAATAAGTGGAGCGTGTCGTTGAAGACATTAACCACCATACACTTAGCCAACCTACACGGGCCCGGTATTCATGGTACGGCACTGGATACTCCTTAACCCTCCTCCTATATCGCTTTGTGACGGAGAGGCGTATGGAAAAGACCGTGTTGGGAGGGTACACCCCTTATATGTGCCGTCCAATTCCCGAAAGTAAGGCTAATATCGACTTTTAAAAAACCAAAAAGGAAAAAAACAAAAAGAGAAAAAGAAGAAAGAAAAGAAAAGTTTTGCTTCTAAAAAGAGTGGGGCCTCCCCTTGCATCACCTACGGCCCTCACCAAGCCAAGGGCGACCAAATGCGAGGGAGGGCAACACTCCTCTCGGTTGTTTCGTTGTTTTCAAATTCGGACGCGAGTTTCTAGAGTCTTTTGGTTCCCGTTAAACCCTTATTGTGCTTTTGCTGTGGGGTTTCGCTTGTTACAAGGTGTAGGGAGTTGAAAATCTTTAAGATCGACCTTTTTCTAAGTTTGGTGATGCTCCTAACGGTTACTTTGGGAGGTTTAATCGCGTTTTCTTAGTTTGGATTGCGAGATCTTGTGAATCAAAGCCCTTATTTTTCATTCTTTTTGTTTTCTTCGGTTTTGTTTTCACTTTCCCTCTCTCCTTTTTCTTTGGCTTTTGTGGGTACAGCCGCTACAAACCCTCACGAGTCCATCTCGTCCACCCGGGCTTCCGGGGGGTTCAAAGGGCTTGGTGCATACGCTAAATGCACCTGTTTCTCTCCCACGAAAGAGGAGTTAGTGTTAGTTAGTTAGTTTTTGTTTTGTTTTGCTCGGGACGAGCAAAGGTTTAAGTGTGGGGGGGGGGTGTTTAGACCCGATTTCGTGTCTAAATACCGTCTAAATCCTTAGGCTTTTGACTTATTTCGTAGCTTGTTTTAATAACTTTTAATGCGTTTTGGTTATTCTTATAGTTTCCGAAGTTTTTACTCAAAACGATTCTAAATGGGCCAATTTTGCACCAATCTTGGGAATCCCGAGATTCCCTAAGATTCCCCGAGCCCTGGTCGTGTCAAAGGCTGCGGATTAGAAGGGTCGATCATGTCGAAAGGCAGCGGAAGCAGAAGCAACGGTTGAAGAGCACCCTGAAGAAAACTTGGCTGAGAGAGACCGTGGCCACGGTCATATTGACCGTAGCCACGGTGTGATTGAGCCATGGCCTAAGGAAGAGACCTTGCCACCCGAGATAGACCGTGGTCACGGTCACTCTTACCGTAGCCACAGTGAGATCTTTACCCTGCCTAAGGAAGAAGCTGGCCGAACAAGACCGTGGCCACGGTCTCCCATGACCGTAGCCACGGCGGTGCGAAGGAGCGAAACGTTGTCAGTCCTAATCGCCTAGGCCGTGCCCACGGTGCATGGGAACCGTGCCCATGGTGATGCGAAGCGAAGAGAAGAATCGCCTGCCTTACGCAGGACTGTGGCCACGGCCACCTTGACCATGCCCACGGTCCCCTGCGGGACAGTTTTGTTTGTTGTGTAAAATGATGAGTTTTGAGTAACAACCTTGATTACTATTTAATGTATTTAGGTCATTTTAGCTAAGAATCATCTAGGCAGCAACTTTTATCTATCTTTTATGATACTTTAGCACACTTTATCACATTTGAAGCCTTAGATTAGAGTGATTAAGGAAGATCTTTGCTGAGATTATTGGTTCTTGTATTGGATTCTCTTGATTTTTATTGGAAGTTTGAAGATTATTCTCAACTTGGGAGCATTGGAGCTTTATTATTCTGAAGTTTTCCTTCTTGGTCATCACAATCAATGAGCATTTCTTAACCTTTCTCTCTCTAATTTATTGCTTAATTATTAATCTCTGTTTTTGTTATTATTGGTATTGTTGGTATTGTTGAATGTTTATTGTCATCTTGTTTACTCTTTTAATCATGAATGAAGTTATTGATGTTATTATCATGATAGTTAGGATGTTTAGTGGCTAGAACCTTAATGGGTTAGGGAGATATTAAGGGTGTGAATGGGTGATTAGGTTTGGGTTAGCAATATTAGTGAGTAACTAGTTAGGAAATCAACTTCCTAATCCTATCCTTCCCTCAAGTGGGATCTATTTGGGTGCGAAAGCATCCCGAATACATCAAACGCTTGTTGGAAGGTAGGAATTAGGATAGTTAGTATTCTAGTTCGCGAAAGCGAATAGAAACTAACTAGGAAATTCCGTCCCATTAACTCTCCCGGGTCTATTGATGGACTTTGGGGAAGTTAATCCGGACTATCCTTGAAAGAGGAAATCCGGGGGGTATTTTCTAACGGAGTTACCATTTGATTTCCCCTTCTCGTTACTCTCTTGTTGCGAAACCCATTTCCTCATTCCCGTTTGCATCCTGAAAGTCTTCTGACACCCATTGTTTCACCTTTTTTACTGAACCTAGTGTGTTTGTGCTGTTTTTACCCTAAATTCTATCATCCTTTCATGATCGTAAACCATACCTAGAGTCAACTAGTTGCAGCTAAGGCCCCTACCTCCCTGTGGAAGAACGATAAAACCGAGGTCGTACAAACCATGTTACTAACATGGAGTAATTTACAGAAAAGAAGAGTAGAAAAGCCTAGGAAAGATAAGATCAGAACTTGGGAGAAAATGAAAAAGAAGTTGAAAGAAAAATTTCTGCCTGAAAAACTACTTGCAGTCTAACTATACTAAGTTTCAGTAGTTGAATCAGGGAGGAAAATCTGTGGAAGAGTACACTAAAGAGTTTGAGCATCTGTTGTGGAGGTGTGACTTAAGGGAGAATGATGTCCAGATCTTGGTGAAGTATTTGACGGGTCTGAATGACAGCATCAGACATGTCGTGGAGCTTCATCCCTACTCCAGCTTAGAAGAATTGAGCTCTAAGGCTGACAAGGTGGAACAGCAAAGGAAGACCAGGTTCAAGGAGTACCAAACCAAGCCTCAACCCAGAACCTACCCACAAAAACAGCCTTATTCTTACCAAAAGCCAGCCTACAATCCACCCCCTCGACCACAGTCCAACCTAGCTCCACAAAATAGGCCCCCACTTCAAAAACCCCCACAAAATCAGCCACAAACCTATCCACAAAGACCCCCAGCTCCAGCAGGAAGGCCATTTAATGAAAGAAGGTGTTTTAGATGTCAAGGCCTAGGGCACATTGCCTCAGAATGCCCAAACAAGAGAATGGTTACTCTTGCTAAGTACCTGGCAGCTTTGTTTATTGACTCTGAAAATATGCAGGAAGAAGAACAGGTCTATGAAGAGCCTGAACATGATCCAATCTATGATGATGCCATAGAGGAGGGTCCAGATGAAGGGGAGAATATCTTTCAGCAGTAGTAGAAGCAGAAGAGCAGAGGGAGAATATCTTTCATACAAGGTGCACTATAGAAGGAAAGGTGTGCTCTGTGATTATTGATAGTGGAAGTTGTACCAATGCAGCCTCTAGCACTATGGTGAAGAAGCTCAACTTGGAAACCAAGCCCCACCCAGCTCCGTACACCATTCAGTGGCTCATCTCAGGGAAAGGTATCCAAATTTCTACTAGATGCCTTGTGAGTTTTTCAGTTGGTCAATCATATAAAGATGAGGTCTGGTGTGATGTTTTTCCAATGGATGCATGCCATTTACTTTGGGTCGACCTTGGTTATATGATAGATCAGTGAGTCATTATGGTAGAGCTAATACCTACACCCTGACCCTAAACCACAGAAAGATCATTCTTACCCCTATGAAGCCCTCACAGTTAGCCAAAAAATCCAAGAGCCTATGTCTTGAACCTAGTCTTGATGTGTTGCTTTTATCTGAGCAACATGAATATAGCACACAGAAGGACTTGATCCTTTTAGACCTTGAAGAACCCTCAGCCCCACAAAATGACCACCCTTTATTTTTACCTTTGCTCCAGCAGTTTCAGCATGTATTTCCTGAGGAAATGCCCCCTGGTTTGCCACCTAAAAGAGATATCCAGCACAAAATTGATTTAGTGCCTGGATCAGTGTTGCCTGATAAGCCAGCTTATAGGATGACACCAGCAGATACCAATGAGATACAAAGACAGGTGGATGAGTTGTTGGAAAAGGGAATGATTAGGGAGAGTTTAAGTCCATGCGCAGTCCCAGCCTTGTTAGTGCCTAAGAAAGATGGAAACCAAAGAATGTGTATTGATTGTAGGGCCATTAACAAGATCACAATCAAGTATAGGTACCCTATACCTAGGCTTGAAGACATGTTAGATGAGTTACATGGGTCAACAGTCTTTTCTAAGATTGATTTGAGGAGTGGATACTACCAGATTAGGATCTATGAAGGAGATGAGTGGAAGACAGATTTTAAAACCAAGGGAGGATTATTTGAATGGTTGGTCATGCCCTTTGGTTTGACTACTGCTCCATCTACATTCATGAGGCTCATGAATCAGGTCCTTAAACCACTCATAGGCAAGAGTGTTGTGGTGTACTTTGATGATATTCTTGTCTATAGCAGGTCTGAGCAAGAGCAAGTCAAGCATTTGCAGGAGGTTTTATCTATTCTGAGCAGGGAGAAGTTATTTGGCAACCTCAAGAAGTGTCACTTCTTTACAGCCCAAGTGAACTTCTTGGGATACATTGTCACAGCAGCAGGTATCCAGGTTGATGAGGAGAAGATCAAGGCAATTAGGGAGTGGCTTGTGCCCACTTCTATTCAGCAAGTGAGGAGCTTCCATGGCCTGGCTTCATTTTACAGGAGATTTGTCAAGAATTCCAGCACCATTTTGGCCCCAATGACTGAAGTGGTGAAGGGAAAGTCCTTTATTTGGACAACAGCAGCCCAAAGAGTCTTTGAAGAAGTTAAGGAGAGGCTTACTTCAGTATCAATTCTAGCATTGCCTAGCTTCAGCAAAGTTTTTGAGGTAGAATGTGATGCTTCAGGAGTTGGCATAGGAGCAGTATTGACCCAGGAGGGCAAGCTAGTTGCCTATTTCAGTGAGAAGTTGAATGATGCAAAGAGAAAGTACAGCACCTATGACAAAGAGTTCTATGCCATCATTAGAGCTCTTCAACACTGGAGGCACTACCTTATTGGAGTAGAATTCATCCTACACAGTGATCATGAGGCCTTGAAGTTCATTCAAGGACAGCACAAGCTCAACACCAGGCATGCTGCTTGGGTAGAGTACATGCAGCAGTTTCACTTCATGATTCATCACAAGTCAAGAGTGCTAAACAAGGGAGCATATGCATTGAGTAGAAGGTACATGTTGCTTCATATACTTGATTCTAGAATTTTGGGTTTTGAGCATTTGAAAGCTTTGTATCAGGAGGATGGAGATTTTAAGCAGGTGTATCAGAAGTGCCAACAGCAACCCCAGGGTCTGTATCACATAGACCAGGGTTACTTGTTCAAAGGAAGCAGATTGTGTGTCCCTAAGAGCAATTTCAGAGAGCTACTAATATCAGAAGTCCATGGAGGGAGTTTAGCAGGGCATTTTGGAGTCGAGAAGACATTGTTGATGTTGAAAGAGCATTACAGTTGGACAAAAATGAGGACAGATATGGAGCATCTGTTAAGAGGTGCAATATTTGTCAATTGGCTAAATCACACAGCCTACCACAAGGCCTGTATACCCCATTGCCAGTTCCCAGCAGCCCTTGGGAAGATGTCAGCCTTGATTTTATTGTGGGTTTGCCAAAAACTCAGAGAGGGAAGGATTCAATCATGGTGGTGGTTGATAGATTTTAAAGGATGGCACATTTCATACCATGCCACACCACTTTTGATGCCACAAGAGTTGCTGAATTATTCTTCCAAGAGATTGTCAGGTTACATGGAGTGCCAAAGACAATGGTGTCTGAAAGAGATACCAAGTTTTTGAGCTATTTTTGGGTTACTTTATGGAAGAAATTGGGCACCCAGCTCAAGTATAGCACCACTTGCCACCCACAGACTGATGGCTAGAAAGAGGTTACTAATAGAACACTTGGAGTCCTATTGAGAGAACTGATCCACAAAAATAAAGCAGGATGGGAAACTCTTTTACCCCATGCTAAGTTTGCCTACAACAAGGCACCATCCAAGGCCACAGGCTACTCTCCATTCCAAGTAGTCTATGGTAAAAATCCAATTTCTCCTTTGGATTTAGTTCCACTAACTACTTCTGTCAAATTTAGTTTTGAAGCAGGTAAAAGAGAAGATCAAATCAAGGAGCTTCATCAGCAAGTGAAGGAGAAAATTGCAAAGTATACTGAACAGGTGTTTACATCAGCAAACAAGCATAGGAAGAAGGTGACTTTCCAGCCAAGAGATCTAGTTTGGATCCACCTAAGGAAGGACAGGTTCCCCAGCAAGAGAAAAGGTAAGCTACTACCAAGAGCATATGGCCCCTTTGAAGTGCTTGAGAAAATTGGAGATAATGCATATAGGTTGGACCTATCTGAAGAGTATGGAGGCTCAGCAACATTCAATGTAGCGGATCTTCGACCATACTATCAAGCAGATGAGGACCTTCCAAGTTTGAGGACAAACTTTCCTCAACCTGGGGAGGATGATAGAGACCATCATGAAGAGCACTTTCAGCAGCAGCACAAGGAGGAGACCATGCTAATTTACTAAACTCAGCAGCTAAGGAAGCATTTCCAGAAGAAACAGCAGGCTTCCAAATCCCAGCACAGATAGCAAGCTATTCAGCATGTTTCTCAGAAGTTCAGATACCCAGCAGCAGGTTTACAGCGTCACCAGCAACCACCAATCCATCCACAGCATCCATCCAGGCTTGCTACACACTTGTTAAACAAGTCCTAGCACCCACAGCCATTCAGCCCAGCAGCATTGGTCATCCAGACCAACTCCAATTTCCAGCAGCAACAGTCCAAGCAGCAGCCTTTCCCAATGTCATATCTATTGATTAAGGAAGATTCAGCCAAGGTTCCCAAGGAGTTTTTTTTTTTCCTTGTCATGCCATTTCAAGTCCAAGCCAAGTCCCAGCATGATCGAGCATAGCAACAATAAGATTCAGATGCCAGAATAAGCAGTCCCAGCAGGGTTGCTTGTTATCAGTTTTTGCAGAACCTCAGTTCTGAGGCTATATGTTTTGTTATTTGTCCCTAAGGGATGTTTTGGTCTTTCTAGCCTAATATTAACCTGTTGAGATCATTTCCAGGTTAGTAGTTGCGCGGGAATTACCTCAGTAACATCTAATTTTACCCCCTTAGGCAGGAAAGCCTCCCATTGGTTCATTTTGCCACCCTTTGGCAAATTGGTCCAATCAGGATTTAGCTAGCATTTTTCTTTTATTTTCTAAGCAAATGTAATCCAGATCATATTAGATAGATTAGGATGTAATCAGTTGTATTTATTTTAAGCTTTGTAAGTTAGATTAAATCAGGGAGATTAGGCAGATTAGCTTATGTTAAGCAGCTGCTAATCAAACTGTTAGTTTCCTTTATATTCTAAAGTTTTCTATCAATGAAAGGAATCTCAATGTTCATTCAATAGCATTCTCGAGTGTCTTAGTACCTCTATATGTTTGTGAGTATCAAATAACTCTCAATCCTTGGTGAAATCAGCTCCTGTCATTGGATTTTGTCAAGAATCCAACAAGTATCAGCTGTGCTTGATCATCCATGCTCTGGTGTGTCTGTAGGAGCATGAATGTGAGAGTCCTTTGCCCTTGATTGCAACTGTGGTGTGTCTGTATCAGTTGTAAGCAAGTCTATCCTTTTATTTCCTCATCGGTTTGTCATCTAGTCCAGCTAATTGTTTCCAATTAGCTATTATTTGTTCAGTCAGCAACTATGTGTGTGTGAGTGTATGATGCATTCTAGTTCAATACTCTGATCTTTGTGAGCTAGCATACATCAATAGCGGAGTTTATTATTTTCATTACGAGGTCCTTGTACCAAATTCCTTTTCCTTTGTTATGCATATTGATGTTTTTATTAATATTTCAAAGACCTGAAGTTAGTGGGAAAAAAAAAGGGAGACCTCTTGGGTTGAAAAAGTTAAGTGACAGTCTTCTTGTGACACAGGTTGTGAGTACTCCAATTTTTAACTGTTATCTATTGCATGTGAATCTAGGAACAAGTTAATCGCCCCGTATGTTTGCTCATGCCCCCACTTTCCCCTTTTTCCAAGTTCTCTAGGTGACAACTAAGAAGTAAGTAAGTTGTTCTATATTTTGGGGGTCAGGTGGATGCGTGGGAGGAGCAGGGAACCTAGTTAGGTTTATAAATAAAGTGTTGTGTTTGTTGCATGTAAATATATCAGGTGACCTGTATTTTGGGATTGTAGGTATGGAAAGGGGCGTGTAGCCCGGTCGTTTGGCCCTTTTGTACATAAGTGTTGTTAAACTATCTTTTGCAGGTTTGAAATGACCACTTGTATTTTGGGTTAGTCCATATTACAGAGGAAATTCTGCCGAAATTTTCCTAGGTTACAAAAACAAAGGAGATTATGTTTTTCCTGTTAAATTAGCCTTAAGGGCTTTAATAGAGGCCTTGGCGATGTAATTCCCCTGATTAGGGAAGAGGGGTTTTACATTTGGTGGTATCAGAGCAAGAGTTTTATAAGTTTTTAAGTTAGAAAGTCCATAAGGTTTGGAGGAAATAAACTTTGAGACCCGTAAGACATAGGCGGTGCATTCATTTATTGCATGTTATGTGATTATATCTCTGTTATGTGATAACTATGTGTAATATGTGAGCCATTATATGAGTTTGATACTTAAACAGTTGTTATGTGTCTAGGATAGTATTCAACTTGAATAACTTCATGTACCTCTCTTTTTAGTTGGCATGGTGGAATGTCGTTATATATTGGAGATGTATAAACCTCAGTAATCGGGTGGGGCCAAGGAAGCTTACTTGTCACTTTTGGACGCGTTCTTTTATTCATTAGTTGCCAAGAAATGGCCAATGGGCTGAGATTTCTAAGAGTTTGTGGGATCGAGTACCCTGGGTCGCTTTGCCCCATTTACTTATAGAGGGTTGATAGACTTTTTGTTTGCAGTGGAGCCGTTAATTAGGATATGTGGTTTAGGGACAAATCTGATATCTAGACAAGAAAGGGTTAATACATGGGTGGAAGAGCATCTTTTAAATCCTAGCCAAACACAAGGATTAACTTGAAATATAACTAAGAGAGTAGCCTTGGAGCGGCACGAGATGGATGTCTTATTCCAAGAATCCCTGCAAGCTGGAAGGTTCAAAAGAGTTGCGACCTTTTGGGTCCGTTGGGTAGATGGGTATGGAGTGACTTATCCGCTAGGTTGGCAAGAAACTTGGGAGAGAATGTTGGAATTGGTGGACGGAACCTTTCACATAGAGTTCATCCCGGTGACACATATGCCAGCACTGATGCGCTTACCACCCTTGCCACCTCCGGGACCTTTTAAGTTCAAAAAATTCTACTGCGAGGATCCCATGGATTCTGACGACAATTCCCCTTCAACTGAAGGATAGGATTCTAGCACATCTCTTGTACAAATGCAATGTATGTTGTTTATTTAATGCGATCTCTTAGACTAATAGGTGGCACCAAAAATGCGTTTAAACTATTATGTCACCTTAGGATATTATTACTTATATAGTGTTTTGTGAATGCTTGTAATATACCTTATGAATAAAGTGTAGTTACTTTTATCTCTGAGTGGAAATGAAATTTGTTGCCTTAGAACTTACTTGCTAATATGAGTTTTAGTTAAATTAAGGTAATCTAACTGGATGTTTCAACCAGATGCCTCCTCGTCGCATCATTATCCCACCTCCGCCACCACCATCGGGTCCTACTGCGATGGAGATGATATGTCAATTTAATAAACTTAACCCTCCCAAATTTGGGGGCGGGGCAGACCCTTGGCTTATGAGGAATAGCTTAGGAGGATGGAAAACCTGTTCGAGGTTGTGGAGTGTCCTCCCAAGTTTAAGGTTAAACTAGCTACTCACCAATTTGAAAGGGATGCCGAGTTTTGGTGGGGTACAGTAAAGCCCGGAGCAGGAGAACAACCTCTTGGCTGAGAATAGTTTAAAGCCCTTATGGATGCAAAATATTATCCAAAGGATGTACAATGGGCTAAGGAGCAATAGTTCCTTCAGTGTAAGCAGGGGGAACACGAAGGCGTAATGGAATATGCAGCCCGTTTTAATGAACTTAGCCGCTTTGCACCATCCCAAGTGGCTACGGAGGAGATGAAGATAAGTCACTTTGAGTATGGTCTAAGAGCAGAGATCAAAACTTTCACTGCTGGACAAGTCTACACCAAGTTCCAAGGCCTATATCAACGAGCTGTAAAAATAGCTCGAGTTGTTAATGAGAAAAAGGCTGAAGATGGTAAGGAGAAGCTTAACAAGAGGAAGTCTTATTCGGGTAAACCAGATTTTCAAGGAGGAGGTAATGCAAGGGAGAATCAATCAAAGGGGAAATAACCGATGTATTACCAAGATAAGCCTTTGTGTAGCCAATGTAATCGTCATCACTATGGGATACGTTGGAGGAGTCTATCCTTGTAAAATCAAGACATGCCCGAATGCAACCAATGCCATCGTCGCCACTATGGTCCATGCCGAGGTGGTCGAGGGTAATGTTGTGGATGTGGAGAATATGGCCACATAGTGGCAAATTGCTCTAATGCTGCATGGAATGCAAAGAACAATCCAAGATAGGGGAATAGGTCTCAACGCCCTCTTCAACCCCAACCAGGCCAACCGCAAACTGCACGCCCTCCTTATCGTCAACAAGGTCAAGCCCAACCTGCACAATCTGTACCGCCATCAACTCATCCTTAAGAAAGGGGAAATCAACGTGGGAGGAAGCCTCAGGCGGGAGGTCGTGTATTCTACTTAGAAGGAGAGGAGAACGATGATATCAATCCTGTGGTGTCAGGTACATTCCTTGTCAATGGTCTTTATGCTTGTGTTCTATTTGATTCTGGAGCCACCCATTCATTTATAAACCCTAAGCTAGCCAAACAACTTGCATGTGATCCTTGTGATATGGATGTGCAATTGTGTGTAAGCACTCCCTTAGGGTTTACTCGCCGAACATATATAATGTTCAAGAACTGTTTGTTGAATATGAATAGGAAAACATGGGAAGTAGATCTAATTCGGTTAGACTTTGAAGGGTTTGATGTTATTTTAGGCATGGATTGGTTAGCCAAGCATCAAGTGACCATTGATTGTGCTCAAAAGACAGTAACCCTTTCTTCTATGGATGGGGAGAAGTGTGAGATTATAGGAAGTAATCCACACAAACCAATACCAATTGTGTCTGCAATGAAGGCCTTCAAATGGGTTAGGCAAGGATGTGAAGGTTATTTATGTGCAGTGCAAGCTAGGTACTGAAATGATAGAACTCTATATAGGAAACATCCCAGTTGTGAATGAATATCTCGGAGTATTTCAAGAAGTACCTGGTTTACCTCCAGATCGAGAAGTCGAATTTTCGATCGATCTCATACCAGGGACTACCCCTATATCTAAAACCCCTTATCGAATGGCACCTACAGAATTGGCTGAGCTGAAGGTCCAATTGCAAGAATTGTTAGATAAAGGCCTCATTCAACCTAGTGTCTCACCTTAGGGAGCTCCGGTGCTCTTTGTTAAGAAAAAGGATGGAAGCTTGAGGTTATTTATTGACTATCGCTAGTTGAATAGAGTGGCCATTAAGAACAAATACGCCCTACCCAGAATAGATGACTTGTTTAATCAATTGGTAGGATCCGCGGTATTTTTCAAAATTGATTTGAGGTCGGGTTACCATCAACTTAAAATCAAGAAGGAAGACATACCAAAAATAGCTTTTAGGGCTCGATATGGGCATTATAAGTTCTTAGTACTACTTTTAGGGCTAACAAATGCCCCAGCTGTTTTTATGGATTTTATGAATAGGGTATTCAAACCCTATCTAGATAAATTTGTTGTAGTTTTCATTGATGACATTCTGATTTATTCCAAGACAGTGGAAATTGGTGAACATTGAGTTGGTATTAAGTACCTTGGAGGAGAATGAGTTGTATGCGAAACTGAAGAAATGCGAATTTTGGCTAGAGACAGTGCAATTCTTAGGCCATGTGGCATTAAAGGAAGGCATTTCAGTTGACCTTGCTAAGGTTGAAGCTATCGTCAACTAGAGTAGACCCTCTACAGTAACCGAAGTGCGGAGTTTCCTGGGTATTGCTAGATATTGCTGCAGATTTATCGAAGGATTCTCCAAATTGGCAGTGCCCATAACTAGGTTACTTCGCAAGGACAAGAAGTTTGAATGGACCCCAGATTGTGAAGATAGCTTCCAAGAACTAAAGAGACATTTGGTGTCAGCTCCAGTCTTAGCTATTCCTGAAGGGAATGAAGGATTTGTGATCTATAGCGATGCCTCTAAGAAGGGTCTTGGATGTGTTCTAAAGCAGCAAGGCAAGGTTATAGCCTATGCATCACGCCAGTTGAAGCCTTATGAAGAACACTATCAAACTCACGACCTAGAATTAGCAGCGGTCATTTTCGCCTTGAAAATTTGGAGGCATTATCTATATGGAGTGAGATGTGAGATATATACAGACCACAAGAGTCTTTAATACATCTTCACTCATAAAGAACTAAGCATGAGGCAAAGAAGATGGATAGAGCTTCTTAAGGATTATGATGTTGAGATTAAATATCATCCTAGAAAGGCTAATATAGTGGCAGACGCCTTGAATAAGAAGACATCTGGCTCAATGGAAAATTTGATTACCCAAGAGAAGAAGCTTATTAGAGAATGGGATATGCAACATATTGAAGTGGTGCTTCCAAGAGATAGAGGGTATATAACAGCTCTGCAGATAACATCCCCTTTAATAGAACGGATTAAGGGTCAGCAAATGGATGACTCTAAGCTGGCAAAGATAAAGAAAGGAGTGGAAGAAGCTTGACTTAAGGACTTCTTTTTAAAGGATGGTGTGTTATGGTTTAAAGAGAGGCTATGTGTTCCTAACATCCCTGAATTGAGAAAGGAAGTGATGAAGGAAGCACATAACTCAGCCCTTACAACTCATCCTAGAAGCACAAAAATGTATCATGATTTGAAAACCCATTTTTAGTGGAATGGTATGAAAAGAGAGATAGCTGAGTTTGTAGCTCGATGTCTTACCTATCAAAGAGTTAAGATAGAACATCAGAAACCAGGAGGATTACTACAACCCCTACCGATACCTGTATGGAAATGGGAGCATATCACTATGGATTTTATTACAGGATTGCCAAGAACAGTTAAGCAGTATGATTGTGTTTGGATAATTGTTGATAGGCTAACTAAGTCTGCACATTTTCTTGCTATCAAAGTAACCTTCACGCAGAGTAGCTAGCGAATACTTATATTAAGGAAATAGTAAGGTTACATGAAATCCCACTCAGTATAGTATCAGATAGAGATACTAAATTCATGTCTAGGTTCTGGCAAGGCTTTCAAGAAGTAATGGGTACAAAACTACATGTAAGTACCGCCTTCCACCCACAAACAGATAGACAGACAGAGGGGACTATCCAAACTCTTGAGGATATGCTCCGTGCTTGTGCCATTGACTATACAAGAACTTGGGATCGCAACCTACCTTCAGTAGAGTTTTCTTACAACAATAGTTACCATACTAGTATTGGTAAGGCACCCTTCGAAGCACTATATGGATGACGTTGTAGAACCCCAACCTGCTGGGATGAGGTTAGTGAGAGAGTACCCTCGAAGGTAGAGTTGATTGACCAAGGCTCGAGATTGTTAAGGTTGTCAGGAAGAAGTTCCAAGCAGTTCAAAATAGGCAAAAAAGTTATGCAGATGTTCGGAGGCGTCCAATAGAATTTGGGGTTGGTGACCATGTATTCCTAAAGGTTTCACCATTAAAAGGGAGCGTTCGATTTGGTCAAAAAGGGAAATTAAGTCCTAGATTCTCCCTTTGAAATTTTAGAAAGAATCGGACCGGTGGCATATCGGCTCGCTCTCCAACCATCTCTCCAAGGTATACACCCAGTATTGCATGTCTCTAATTTGAGGAAGTATGTCTATGATCCAGATCATATTATTCGCTATGAGCCCTTATAAGTTCAAGAAAACCTTACCTTTATAGAAGAACTGATCTGGAAACTAGACAGAAGGGAGAAGAAGCTGAGGAATAAAGTTATTCCTTATGTAAAGGTACACTTGAAGCACCATAACCTAGCGAAAGCTACTTGGGAACTCGAATCAGAGATTCGAGAAAAATATCCAAACCTTTGCATGACAGGTATGTGAATTATGAATTTCGAGGACGAAATTCTTTTAGGGGGGGAGTGTAAGACGTGAGATTTTAAACGTTTTTATTTAGACTAATTACCCAAATTATTATTCCTAATTACGTAATTAGAATACTCTCTGGTCCTATATGCAATTTATTTTACTATTATATATCATTGTATTAATTTATGTTAGTTTAAGACGCGAGATTTTAAACGTTTTTATTTAGACTAATTACCCTAATTATTATTCCTAATTACGTAATTAGAATACTCTCTGGTCCTATATGCAATTTATTTTACTATTATATATCATTGTATTAATTTATGTTAGTTTAGAAATTAAGTGAGATTAGAATACTAATTAACTTTAATTAGGAGTTAGTGGTTATTTATTAGGTTAATTAAATTTCTTTCAAAAAAAAAAAGGGAATTGGAGTGGGAAATCAATTAGGTGCACCGAATTGAAATCTCAAACACAAGTTCCACCTTGCTCCTGTGTGATTACACACATTTTTCCACCGCCAAACCAAGCAACCTCCTGCTTCCCTTTTTCCTCCCAGTCTTCATTTGCGGCAATACTAGACAGACCCGACTTTGTTCGACTTCTTCTTCTCATACTCTTGGGAACTAGAGAGACACAACTAAGGAAGAGATGTGGGGAGAGAAGAGACAGAATTGACGAGAAATATAAGACAAGAGAGCACCGAAAGCATAGAGAAATCTAGCAGGTTGTGTTTCAAAATTGATCTGCGGTAAAGAAAAACTCTATTAGGCATGGAGTTGTCTTCTTTGGGATGAAATTCAGTATAAAGGAAGGTTATGGGGTACACTCAAGGGAAGTAGAATCGAATTGAAGGCCAGATTTGGAGTTGTTGAATACTACTAAAATCAGGGAGGTCTTATGTCGTACAACCCAAAGCCTTTGTTCCTTTTTTCTATGAGATTGAAAGTTAATATTAATGGTGGAATTGTTACACAATGAAGTAAACTCAGAACTTGGGAAGCCAATTTGGGTCAGGGAGTAGTGACAATTAGGACGAATACGGGAAACCACCCTACTCGTCAAAGTGGGTAACTCTAATCCTACCTATTACTATTTTTTTAAAAACTGTTTCAAAGCCTAGTTGAATTAGGATGGTTGGAATTGATATTGAAACCGAGTTAGTAGTTGGTGAACTTTGGGTCAGAACTATGAGTGTCGGGGTTGTTATGAGATTGTGTATGTGTGGAGGGAGATTGAAGAACAGTTTACAAGCCTGCTATTTTGTTGGATGGAAAAAGGGGTATTGAATTTATGAAGTTAAGTAATAGCAAGAGTAATATTTTTTTGGGAGTACTGTTTCCGTTGTTATATGTTAACTTTTAGTATAGAAATTATCTGTGTTTAGTTGATCGGTTTTTGTGTGCATAAACTGTTATTACAGGTTGCCTGGTTTTTCTTATGTAGTTAAATACTAGTGATTTATATGGGAGTTAGGTTTGCTAATTAAAATAAGTCAACTTTTCAGCCTCTGTTTTGTATTACTGGAATTTACAAGCAAGGAACTGTGTTATTTATTTTGACAAGGGCTTTGTAATTTGAAGTATTATTATTATGTATCTTTGATATTTCTTGAAATTATTTATATTAAGTAATAAACCCATTTGTCAAAGTTTGATTTCCAAACGAGTCCAAAGAGGTGAAAAGTTGATTGAAAGTGGTTATCTTGGAATTGAGCATGGAAGGAAGTGCAATTTTATACGATTTTAAAGCGGATTGAATTGGTTTTTGGGCTAGGTGTATTGCACTAGGTACTATGGACTAATTGGAAAGTCGGGGTTATCACCTGTAAAGGGAGACCGAATCGGCTAGGTATGCATATTGATATTTTTATTAATATTTCAAAGACCTGAAGTTAGTGGAAAAATAAAGGGAGACCTCTTGGGTTGAAAAAGTTAAGTGACAGTCTTCTTGTAACACATGTTGTGAGTACTCCAATTTAACTGTTATCTCTTGCATGTGAATCTAGGAACAAGTTAACCGCCCTGTATGCTAAGTATTGGTAATATGTGTATTAAATATCTATGTGACTCGATGTATTATATTATGATATTTAAGTGTATCGGTTTTGCTTTGGAGGCGGGTTATCCACTGAGCGCGTAGTTTGCTCATACCCCCACTTTCCCCTTTTTCCAGGTTCTCCAGGTGACAATCAAGAAGTAAGTAAGTTGTTCTATATTTTGGGGCCAGGTGGACGCGTGGGAGGAGCAGGGAACCTAGTTAGGTTTATAAATAAAGTGTTGTGTTTGTTGCATGTAAATATATCAGGTGACCTGTATTTTGGGATTGTAGGTATGGAAAGGGGCATGTAACCCGGGCATGTGGCCCTTTTGTACATAAGTTTTGTTAAACTATCTTTTGCAGGTTTGAAATGACCACTTGTATTTTGGGTTAGTCCATATTACAGAGGAAGCTCTACCGAAATTTTCCTAGGTTTAAAAAAAACAAAGGAGATTATGTTTTTCCTATTAAATTAGCCTTAAGGGCTTTAAAAGGCCCTGCCGATGTAATTCCCCTGATTAGGGAAGAGGGTGGTTACACATATATGTTGTTAGCATTTCATAAATTGTTGTTTAATTTCTTTTTTTTGATATTGTTTCCAATATAATTGTGTGTTCAATTTCATTTTTGTTCTATGTTGCTTCCCATATAATTTTACAGTAATTTAGACATTGAATAAATATTGTTTGTGTGTAGGTCGGGTTCTGATAATGTAAATGATGAACAGATAAATTACCCATTGATCTGAATGAGAAGGGAACATTTAGAAATAATGTATTAATGAAGGAAAAAGTTTAAGTACATAATAATTTATTGTCTTTTTACAAGTTTATATTCACTAATTTGCATATCTTAGAAGATATTTGACATGATATGATAATGAAAAGGAATATTTTTGGAAGGTATACTTTTACACCACATCTTATAAGAAGTATTATAGTAGATAAGTGGTTTTATATGTATGTAATTGTGTAGCTACAGAGAAATGTATTTTCAATAAGTGAATAATAACTTTTTCCTCATTTTTAAATAACAAATGGATATTTTTAACTAAAAAGGTAAATAAATTGAATATTTTTCCATAAAATTTGTAATCAAATTGTGTCGGGTTTAAAGACTAGTTATAATTGGTGGAACAAGATGGATAAATAAAATAGGAAATATGGCAAATAATATAGGGAGTAAAGAAGGGGTTTTTGGCTCAACATAATTCGAAGTTGAAGGTCATTGGCTGAAAATAATCCAAACTTACTTTTTGGCTGAAAATAATACAAACTTTTAACCTATTTACTCGGATTAAACCGAAATCGATTTCCAGCATCGGAATGCTGGTTGGGCAGCTTGAGCACGTATTTCTTTAATTGATTTTGGTTTTGAATTTTTTTTTAAAGCTTATGTAGACCCCAACTCACTTAAACTTATATTTTTGAGCACATGTTTCTTCTCTCATCAAAATTTTTGGGGTTGGAAGACTAAATTTATTATGTTAAAGTATTTTTATTTTTAATCCATTGTCATGTCATTATAAGTTTAGTTGGGGCCTACATAAGCTTAAAAAAAATTCAAAACCAAAATCAATTAAAGAAACACAAGCTTAGGCTGCCTAGTCATTCCAACGCCGGAAATTGATTTCGGTTAGTCCAAGTAAATAGGTTAAAAGTTTATATTATTTTCAGCCAAAAAGTGAGTTTGGATTATTTTCAGCCAATGACCTCCGACTTCGGATTATTTTGAGCCAAAACCCCTAAAGAAGGAGGGGGGGGGGGAGTATTCAACTTAAACCAAATAAATGAAATGGGAAAGACAAAAACAAAATTCAATAAAAATAATAGAGATGTGGGGTATTAATCCCTACACTTCTCGTATGTTAAGCTTTTTTTTTTTGAAATTCATGACGACCATAATACCACGAAGAAATACAACAACCTTGGTCAATCACCATATAACACGCTTCCTGCCCTTAGTGGCTAGGATGTTGGCCTCCTTAGTTTACGCTCAAGGGACTTTAGGTATACAAACATAATCAAACTGTAATAATAATAACTTACGACACATGGATAATATGTTGTGGCACTCTGTGGTAGGTGCAAAAGATCCCTAAAAGAATTGCACAACCCTCGATGAGTCCGTAAGGATCTTTAATACCCTTTAATTTGCCTTGTGTTGCCTTGTGGAGCGCATGTTCGATCGCCAATAACTCCATTTGATCCACAGACAGCCCAAAAGT
The DNA here is from genome assembly GCA_029582165.1 of Portulaca oleracea. Lineage (NCBI taxonomy): Eukaryota > Viridiplantae > Streptophyta > Magnoliopsida > Caryophyllales > Portulacaceae > Portulaca > Portulaca oleracea. The sequence goes on from CM055892.1 coordinate 12,576,066, forward strand.
GGAGTGACTACCGCTGTCAACTTTCAGTGATCCTTGTGACAGAACCCACCCAACACCACCTTGTAGGGTGGTGGAGCACCAGGTTCCATCACATTGGAATGTGTCTAACTGAGTTGTAAGTGTATTAAGCATCCAAATGAACTGTTGGCAAGGTTCCGACGCCACTATGGAAGATGTACTATGTTGCAGGTGTAAGAGATCATGTCTGATCATGGTGATTAGTGCCAAGGGTGGGATGAATGCTTTGTCAAACAGAGCCTTAGTTCTTACAAGTTACAAATACCAAAGTGTCGCTAGGAAAACAACGCAGAAATCAGGACTTGAGTTACGATGTTTACCCAAGAAAAGAAGCCAATTTGCCAACCACTTTCGTAAAGGTAGGTGGACTGTCATTTGATTCAAAAACCCAAGTTGAGAGCCAAACCAGACCACCCGAGAAAATTCACACACACGCACCAAATGTAAATTGTATCTGAGTCACCGACGCATAGGGGGCACCAAAGATCAACATTTGGCATCCACCAAACTCATTTGGTCGCCATGGGTAGACCATCATAGTAAATTTTCCAAAACTGCCACTTCCACTTTGATGGGATATGCAGACCTCATAAAACCTTCCATAACCGTTGGTTCGGAGAGGTAATTGTAGCATCCTCCTGGGAGGTCTCCTACAAAGTCCTGGCATAATATCCGGACCGCACTGTTATGCCCCATCCTTTGTAAACCCCCAAACTATAATGTCGTCCTTATTGTCATCACAGAGAGCCATTGCTAGGATACGCTTAGTTGAATCATAATGAAACACTCTCCTGATTAAAGAGACGTTCCACTCCAGGCGGCCCGAAGTGAATAGATTGGCGACCGGCTTACTTGCCCAGTCTTGCAGGTCAGCCATGTGATTGAGAGAGAGTGGTGTATGTCCAGTCCAGACATCTTCCAACATAGTTGATGTACCTGTCCCAGTCTGGAGCGAAAACCGTGATGGAACTTACTAACCGCTTTACACAGACCTCGCCATCCCCTAGAGACATTCCATTTCAAATTTGTGCCTGAGACCAGCGGAGAGTGTGCCTTATAGCGAGACTTGTAGATTCGTGCCAATAGACTACTCAGATTATGAAGCAATCTCCAAGCCTGCTTCACCAACGTTGAAATACTCAGTCCGACGTAGACCAAGACTCCCCGTACCCTTTAGGAGATACAATAGATCTTTCCGTACCCAGTGGTTGGAGTTGTTACCAATGCTATTCCACTAAAAGAATTAGGGTTACTATAGAATCCAATTTCTGGGCCAGCCTCAGTGGGACTTAGAAAACCGAAAGGACATGTTGGTTCAAGGCCGACAAAACGGAGTTTATTAAAACAATTCTACTAGCTGGAGATAACATTGCTGCCTTCCATCCCTGCAACTGTTTGGTGATAGTATCATAAGGGAAACCCCAGTTGTGTCATCTTATTCCATCACAATGTTGGTGGGATACCCAAATACTTTTCAAATGTGTCAGACACCGCAAACCCAAATACTGTTTTGAGCCCATAAGCGATGTTTGCTGGTGTATTCAGAGATGTCATGATTTGGGATTTGTGCAAATTGATCATTTGACCCGAGGCAACACAAAAGGTATCGATCACCCTTTTTAGGTTGAGACAACTGTGTCCGCAGTGGTTTCGGTAAAAAACAATGAATCATCAGCAAAGAATAAGTGCATGATTTCAGGGTTGTCCCTCGCCACACGAATATCTCGAAGAGTACGGACAACTTGTTGTCCTGCAGGTTGTGTGATAGAACATCCAGGCACAAAATAAAAAGGCACGGAGATAGAGGATCACCTTGTTTCAATCTTGCATTAGGTTGAAAGGGAGCACCATTTATGAGAACGGAGTAGCAAACCGTAGTAACAAACTGCATTATAAGGCTTACTAATTATTGAAAGGAATTCGGACAGTGACCTTGACCTCGGGTTTTTTGCATTTTGGACCTCGAAGTATAGGGGTATTTATTTTTTGGTCCCACAATTTTCATTGTTTATTTTTTGGACCCTAAAGTTTATGGGTTGAATAAAAAAGGACCTTAAAGTTGTAGGTTGAAAAAAAGGCTCGTATACTGTTTTTCTTTTTCTTCTCATGTTTGAATGTATCTCCCGATTAGCGCCAAACTTCAGGGGTAACGTTAAAACTGATATTGAAGCTATAATACATATCTCTTATTCATGTCGGAACTAATTAGACCCTGAAGTATCTTGGGTCTAAGTAGTTCTGACATGAATAAGGGAGGTGTATTACAACTTTAATATTAGTTTTAACCTTAGTCCTAAAGTTTGACGCTAATCGGGAGATAAATTCAAACATAAGAAGAAAAAGAAAAAATAGTACATATGCTTTTTTTCAACCTACAAAATTTAGGATTCTTTTTTATTCAACCCATAAATTTTAAGGTCCAAAAAACAAACAATGAAAATCGTGGGAACAAAAAATAAATACCCATGTACTTCAGAGTCCAAAATGCAAGAAAACCCCCTTGACCTCGGTGGGCGGGGAACTAATTCAGGAGAAGACACTTCCCCATTACTTAAGAAAACAGTAGACAGACGAACATAAGAACTTGGCAGCAATCATGAATATGAGGATTCTAAGGGGAGTACTCAAGCTGGGCGCTTCCCGTTGTGCCTTGTCCAACTCCAACCTCCGGCCTCTTGTCTCTCCTCATCCCTCCTTATACATCTCTCGCTTCTTCTGTTCATCATCATCATCATCATCATCATCATCATCATCCTCCTCTCAAAATTCAGCTGGGCATTTCGTCGAACATCTGCCCGACGCCGACGATGCAACCTCTTTTAACTCCAACCCCACTTCCACCCTCTCCATTGATCGCTCTGCCCTTTGTAATCCTCCTGGTATCTCTCTTCCACCTTCATTCTCTTCATTATTCTTATCTTATGCTCTCCTCATTCTCATTTCTTCATTTCTTTATTCCACTTCCAGAGCATTCCCATCGACCCACTTCCGAGGATTCTCAACTCGTTAAGCATCTCAAAACCATTATCAAGGTAACCTAACCCCCTTTCCCTTTTTCCCGATTTCATTACCAACTTACTTACAATGTATATGAGACTGCCCATGTTTAACTGCCTCTGCTTGTTCGAATATGTGAGGTCTATAGGAGACTTGGATGCTTTACTGTTACTATAAGTGTGCTTGCCAACAGTTAACTGGCTGAGATGAGAATAGATGGTTATATGTGCTAGTCTTTGGGAAATTGGAAATGAAAAAAAAAAGAAGAAAGTACACTGAATTCGTAGATTGGCTGTATATTGCCATGAAATCATTTTACAGGAATTCTGCTGGATTGTTTTCATATAGACTGGATTTAGTATAATGACCTGTCTCATCATGGTGCGTGTGTGGTTTTTTAATGATTCATATAAGTCTACACTGGCACTTCAGTTGCTTAGTGGCTGCTTCCACTGAACGTAAAGTTTGAAACATGATGGCTGCCATTGAGTTCATACAAAAAGAAACGATAGTTTTATCCCAGTTGAAAAAGATTATCAAAGAAGTGTGTTCCAGTTTCGGACGGATAGGCTACTATGTATTAATCATAATGCTGATAATAATATTCAATGTTAGACCGAGGTCTGCTCCTAGCTTAAATGACATGTATGTACTTGTCAACTAGGAAAGTGCAAAAATGTACTTGTATGTTTAGTTAAATCAGGAATCAAAGGAAATGAGTTTTGATCAGGTTTTAGTATCATTAATTGTTCAGGAGAACCATCTAATGCTTGCTTTTACAGTTTCGTGGAGGTCCAATCTCAGTTGCTGAGTATATGGAGGAAGTCCTTACTAACCCAAAGGTGGGGTATTACATAAATCGTGATGTATTTGGAGCCGAGGGTGATTTTATCACCTCTCCTGAAGTTAGCCAAATGTTTGGGGAGGTATTTCAAAACCACATTCATTTTCTAGATACATATGTCATATTGTTGCATGGACAGTTTTGTCTTGTTTCTACTGTGGAGGGTCCAGCGCTAACATATTTCTTTGCTTGTACCTTTGTTCATAGATGGTTGGTGTGTGGGCCATGTGCCTCTGGGAACAGATGGGGAAGCCAAATAAGGTTAATTTAGTCGAGCTCGGTCCAGGAAGGGGCACCCTTATGGTTGATCTGTTATGGGTAATATAACGCTTGCTATATCCTATAGAATTTTTAGATATACATTCTAGACTTCTTGATGATAAAATCTTAATCCTTCAACAGAACTTGTGACAAAGTGCTGCATTTTTTTGAACAGGGTGCATCCAAATTCAAAAGCTTCACAGAATCCCTGCATATACACCTGGTCGAATGCAGTCCTACTTTAAGGGAGCTCCAGCACCGCAACTTGAAGTGTACAGATGAAGATGACATTTCCCCAAATGATGAAAAGAAGTCGATTAGCTCAATAACTGGAACTCCTGTGTCATGGCATGCTACCTTGGAGCAGGTTCCATCTGGAGGTATTGAGTTCAACTTATGTATGTTCAACTCCAATCATCATAGTGCAAGAGCTAGACAACACCAATAAACTTCCAAGGACTGATTCAAATTATAAAAAAGCTGATTTTGTGATCAAAATCAGCATCAAGGAAAGAAAAACAAATAAGAAAGAAAGGTAAAACAAGTGAGTCTCATTTGATTCAGAATCATCACAAATGAAATCCACTTGGGCTAGACTTGTTAATCTCCTTTGGATACAGAAACACCATCAAAAGAGCAAGATCAAGATACATATATCACCACTTGATCATTGATAAGCTCTACTTATCACCACTTGATTAGCCAAATCAAGATACAAAAGTAGATATTTGAGAGTTGTTAGGACACTCACAAACAAAGGAGGCTCAAAGCTCTCTCTATTTCGCAAACTCAGCTGATGAAGCTGGACTATATACAGCACCTAAGCAGCCACACACCTAGCTAAACTAAGCTATTAAGGTTTCCTAATGGTGAAGAAACCTCTAAGTTGGCTTAACTAAGCTGAAAAACATTAAAATGAGCTGCTTATACTAAGTTTCATACATAATTACATTGCTTAGCACAAAAATATGCCACATAACAGTGCCTTGCTGCTTGGCTAGTTCGTACTGGACCAGCAGATGAATTTAGTGGAATTTCATGCATAAACTCCACTTCCTCTAGAGTAATTACTCTTCAAAGCCTCCACAAGCTGCTACATCACCTTAGGAACATATATTTACCAAGGATAATTCGAACATAGGGTTAAAATACCAAAATAACCCTTACAGATTGCAAAATATCCAAGCTGCCCAAAAGAGAACCTTCCTTGACATACCTGGACTGTTGGAGCTGTAGAAATGTCCCTCTATGACAGTCAAACTCTTTGGGCAGTCTTAGAGGACTCATTAAAGGTTCCAATGGCTTTGGAATCAACCATTTTGGATACCAAATGAGCATGTACGAAGCAAAAGATCACAGCCTGTTAGAACTGATTTTTCTGGGCAAAACAGTCTGCAATGAAGCTGAGATTTATAACCTGGTTGTGCTTCATCATGGACATAGAATAGCTTGCTGGAAACCTTGAATTATACCCTTCAAAGAATCCTAGGGCTCTTCCCTTGCAAAGACCTCGATCTAATAAATATTGAGATCACAAAACCTGTACATGAACTGTTTTTCTAGACTCTCATGTTGCTGGAACTGCTGAGATTGCTGTGCTATTCTTGAATAGCTAGGAAACATGCTTGAACCATGGTGGCTTGGTCCTTGATGGCCTCCATTCAGGAAGTTGGGTACCATGAGGTAAATTGGAAAAATTGGAGCCAACTTTGTGTTTGCTTATCTATTGGAATAGCTAAGTCACATCCTCATACCAATGTGGTATCAATGCACCCTCTAAAGACCTTGGACGTCCCCTTGTGAGGCTGAAGCATGATGAAAATACATCATCAACAAGGCTCTATGTTTCTTTGTTGGATAAAGTATTTGAGGAATAAGAAATACCAACTGTTTTGAACTGGCCTTACTATTAACTGTGTCATGCTTCAATGAGTTTGTGCTGGATTTGATTCATCATTCATGTTTGTCTCCAATCTGCTTACTCCCCACTGGGCTGGGTGATGGTTTCCTTAGATAGATTATAGATATGACAAAAGTAATCACAATGCAAACAATAGTTTTGGTGGTTGACCTTGAAACGGTTGTCTATACTTTGTTGAGTATTGATAAATTTTTGACTTGCACAAATGATACATTGGTAGTGCTAAGTGAGCAAATTTTCTTCGGCCCTGATGGAAAGAAGAATTAATATATTTAGGAATAATAATATTAGTATATTTATGATTTTAGTATACATAGTTCCCTATTCTTTTTAGGAATATTATAGTTTCCTAGTTTAATTAGCAATATTATGCTGGTTTCCTATTCTATCAGGTTTAGTATTTGGCAGGTTTACCTATAAATAAGGGGTTTGTAGCATTTGTTAGACACACTACATTGATTATTGATATTGAATATTATGAATTCTTATTGATTATGCAAGGGGATGCTAATCTTTTCTTGAATCCGGCATGAGGATGTTGAATTCGTATCTTTAGCTTTTATTTATTTTCTAGTTCTCTATCAACACGGGGATGTTGAATTCGCATCTTTAGCTTTTATTTATTTTCTAGTTCTCGATCAACTTGGTTTTAGAGCAAGTTCTCTATCAAATTGGTATCAGATCAAGTTCTCAATCCCAAGTCTCGCTCAAACCCTAATTTTTCTACTGCCATCCAATCTTTTTTTTTTTTAAAAAAAAAATCTGCTCCAATCGCCAGCCTTTAGCTGCTGCCTTGCTGCATGTTTGTCTCAGCTGCCAACCAACACACAGCTGGGCAGCTGAAGTTCTGGCCTACTGTTACTGTTGTGCTCATACATGTTGCTGCCTTCTCTGCTGTTGCGATTTGCTGTTTCAGTGAGAACGAGTCTTCATGGTTTGCTTTTGCGCTCTTGCCAAAACTCTTCAATGGTCAATTTTATTTCAGGAATTTGTTAAATTCATGTTTTGATTTTAGGATAATTCATAATCTGTTGGTTGTTAATTAAGTTGCTTGGAGCTTTAAACTTGCTTTCAAATTTTTTTTAAAAAATATTTTTTTTTGCATGATGATGTTTAATGATGTGGTTAGAAAGCGTCAAAGGACTAGAGAGAAGCATTGCAGAGTCAGACTGGGTAACAAAAATATGTGAAAAGATGGAGGATTCAAACAAGGATTTTGAAGATGATATGTTAGAAATTGTCAACAAAATTACTTTTAGGATAAGATGACCTTCAAAATCATTCCAAAAAGAGTGTCTTGTAGTTGTAAGTCAAGTCCAAGGTCATGAAAATTTCGCTGAGAATGAAGGAAAGGAAGTTAGTCATCCATCTTACATAAGTTTTTAATCTTCAACCAATACTAAGGGTGATCAAAGTTGCTCCAATGCTAACTGATTGATTGTAACTCTTGATTTATATATTAGCCCTATATTCAATGTTGAGGATTTAACACTTTCCCAAGGTACTTTTGAGCCTCCTATGTTTTCTATTTGTACCCTAGGTGGTTCTACAACTTCAGAGGTTATAGTGCCTAGCTTGCCTCTTCTTATGCCCTTTGTCGTTGTTGTTGAGGATGTTGACATCAATCTGGAAGATAAGGTGTCTCCAGAAGCAACATATGACTACAAGACTTTGCCTACTCATGCAAAATTTTTGTCTAGTCATCCAGTTAAACATGTGGACGCATCAACACCAACAATTGAGTGTATTGATTTATTTCTCTTGAAGAATATTTTGTTGGCAAGAAGCTACGTCCCATCATTCAATTGCTACTTTTTCTGGAGAAGCTCAAAGTTGTGTAGTATTTTCTTAGGTGTGACTGTGAATTTACTCCTCCTTTGTTGGATTTTCGTGTTTCTACACTTCTTTAAAATCCGAGCCCATGTTTCTGGCAATTGGGAGATTTGTTGCATTGATTTTCTTGCTACACATCTTCATGCAAACTCTCCAGAGGCGAGTTTTTTTTTAAGCCAGGGAGAATGATGGAAAGTAGAGTTAATATATTTTTAGGAGTAAAAATATTTAGTAAATTTATGATTTTATTATATATAGTTTCCTATTCTTATTAGGAATATTATAGTTTCCTAGTTTAATTAAAAATATTATGCTAGTTTCCTATGGCAGGTTGTTTACCTATAAATAAGGGCTTTGCTAGCCTTTGTTAGACACACTACATTGATTATTTGGCAGGTTGTTTAACTAAGATTTTGATCCGGATTTAGGTCTGTCCGAATTGAGCCTGATCCATAAAAATACCGGGTGTGGGCATCAATTTCTCGTTCGAATTTTGACCTTGATCGGATTTGACCTGGACCCGAATTTTTGGCAGTGCTAAGTTTCTGTTGGTCCTGGTTGCCCTACTTTGGGTCCTGGGATGTCTACTTATGGGTTTTTCAAGATGCATGATAAGTGTAGCCATGTAGGTCTCTTTGGCGCTTCTAATGGAAAATTTACTCATACAAAATATTCTTGACCAGGTTTCTGGTGAGCGGTGCTGAGTGCTGACTTTGGTATGGAATTTGATTATGGCAATTTCCTGTTGTATTGTGGACTTGTGGTAATTTTCTAGGATGTTTGCACTAAATAATGCACTCATGTTTGATAGCTGTGAGGAAACTACTTTTTTCCAGATTACTGACACAGCCGTAACATTTTCCGGTCTCCAAGAATCGTTGCTTTGGATAAACTTAGAAGACTTCCCTAGCCTTTTATTTATTATTTATTTTTAACAGCATATAGAAGATCCCTTCTCAACAATTTTTCACTATAAATATCAAGGTCAAAAATAATGGGATGCCTGTATTTGAAATGTGCTTTGGAGTTTCTTGTTGATTTCTAGAAATAAGTTAAATGGTGTGAGAAGAAGCTACAAATAGCTAAGCTGAACTCATTCAGATGTCTTGATTAAACTTTCAGAATTTCTGCATGTCTTGAGAGTTTCTGGTGGTTCTTTCTCAGACTAGATGTAAGAGTGAACAAATCAATGTGTTTTGGCATTTGATAAAATGCGAGCTGAGTCTCACTTATTTAAGCTTTCCTTTAATGTTTCCTGCAGTGCCAACCATCATAATTGCCCATGAATTCTTTGATGCTTTACCTGTTCATCAGTTCCAGGTTTGTGTACTTGCTTTCTGTTGACTCTCCGTCTTTTCTCCCTTTGCCTCAAATAGCCATGCTGGAGTGCTGCAGCCTCTAATGTATTAACGGGCTGAAAGCTGACATCCTACTGGATATACACTCACCTGGTCTAGAAAGGTTGATAATAATAGTTATTTCACTTCTCTAAAAGGGTTTTTGGCTCTAAATAATGGAAAGTTAGAGGCAAATCACTGAAAATAATCTAGACTGACTTTTGGCTGAGAATGTGCCAACTTTCAACCTATTTGCTCCGACTAAACCAAAATTGAATTCTGACATTGGAAAGCTATCATGGCACCCTTGAAAAGTTCAAAGCTTACTAAAAGTAATCTAAATTGACTAAACTATATATTAACCTATTGCATCTTCAAACTTTTCAAGTGTGCCAAGTTAGCTTTCCAACGTCAGAATTCAATTCTGGTTTAGTTAGAGTAAATAGATTAAAAGTTTGGCACATTCTTAGCCAAAAAGTCAGTTTAGATTATTTTAAGTCATTAATCTTTTACTTCGGATTATTTAGAACCAAAAACCCTTTTTAAAATGATATTTCTCACAACTGTGAAACTGCAAAACAGTAGAATCAAATGACATAACTGATTAGCAGTACTGTTGGTTGTTTGCTACAAATTCATGTTTATCTGCAAAATTAGAATTTTCAAGCTTTTTGATGGTGGTGCCTTATATGTTTTTGTAGTGTTAGTATATATTTTTCACAAAGACCAGTCACTCACACTCAGAGATAAAATGAATTACACTCATATTGAATAGCTAATAGTATTGTAGCTGAAGTTGGTTACCTGTGTATGCTATTTCAGCTTAGTCCTCTTTTTATAAGTCTGATTAGGTAATTTAACTGATGTTGAGCATGAATAAGTTATGTCTTATGAGACAATAAGGTTAAACAACTCCAATTATGCACAGAATACCTGTTAAGAGAATAATTGGTTGCAATTGTCACTGCTTTCCTGTCAAACGTGTTCCCCTTTGATGATCAATCGTGTGCATTTTCTCATCCGTGTTCTATTTTGTGTTGATTGTTGAGATTTGCCTCAGAGGGTTTCTGCTGGATGGCGTGAGAAAATGATTGATGTAGCTGAAGATTCTGCGTGAGTTATCAAGTTTCATGATATATGATATGATAGTTAATATCTGTGGACTGTGGAGTAGTGATATTTGAGCTATTTGGTGCATTGTTGACAACTGCGCAGGTTCCGTTTTGTTCTATCCCGTACATCGACCCCTGCGAGTCTATTTCTGGCAAAGCGGTGCAAGTGGGCTGCCAAAGAGGAAATAGACAAACTTAATCAGATTGAGGTTTGCCCAAGTGCTATGGAATTGACTGAATCAATTTGTAAGAGAATTGGCTGTGATGGTGGAGGAGCACTTATCATAGACTATGGTCTAGATGGTGTAGTTTCTGACAGTCTTCAGGTACAATCTGCTGTAGCTTTTGAATCTGTTGTGTTCTTATATATCTTTGGATGTTACTTTTTAACATGTTGTGCCTTGAACCATACCTTTTATTTCTTTATTTCTTCACTGCTGTCAAACTTGTTGTATGTGGCTTATGATTAAGTTGGAGGACTAATACCTCATTGATGTCATGTCATGTTAATGTGGAGTCATGCCAGCAATGCAAACACTCTGATTTGGGCTCGAAATAACATTTGATTCCATTTGCAGGCAATTCGGAAACACAAATTTGTTCACATCCTCGATGAACCGGGAACCGCAGACTTAAGTGCGTATGTTGATTTTGCATCAATTCGTCACTCTGCTCAGGAGGCTTCAGGTGATCCATCAAACTTGCATTATTATTTGTCCCTCCCTGGCGCTTCATAAACTGAAGATGAATTTGGTATTGTTATTGTTGCAGAAAATGTTTCGGTTCATGGACCGATAACCCAGTCGCAGTTTCTAGGTTTACTTGGAATAAATTTCCGAGTAGAAGCGCTTCTAGAGAAGTGCACAACAGATGAGCAAGCAGAGATGTTGCAGGCGGGATATTGGCGTCTGGTGGGTGAAGGTGAAGCTCCCTTTTGGGAGGGCCCCCAAGAAAAGGTGCCTATTGGGATGGGTAACCGCTATTTGGCTATGTCCATTGTTAACAACAATCACGGCACTCCTATTCCCTTCCAATGAAACAAACACCTACCAAATTCAATATAACACACACTTCACATTACTTGCCTCCCTATCCCCTCCTTTTCCCGGCGTCTACTTTTCTTTTATTTTTTTAAGTAGATCCATTTTTAGCTATTGCTATTTATATTTTCCTTTTTAAGTTTTTGAAGAATTTTCTTCCTTTGTTACCTTGGCTCAACTTCTTACATATACAACTGCAATGAAGAGATATCTAAGATTTCGTGTCTTGTACTTGTTTCTTGTTAATGTTGGAAACAATCATAAGGTGTGGCTGGTGATGCCAGGTTGAACATCATGAACAATTCTGAAAAATTCAAATAAGGCTGATGGTTTATTTAATTTCATTACTTCTGTCCAAATGTGTGTATGATAGGATTTCAATCATCTGTCAACTGGAGTAGAAAATGCAAGTTTGTAATGGATTACAACCTTTTTTTGCCACCCTTTTTGTGTATTTTGGGAGTTGTATAACGTGCAAAGCAAGGCTTGGTAAAGAAGGATTTGGTGAGTTTGAGCAAAAGTAAACAGTTAAATGTTAAAATATAAGAATTTGTAAATTTGGGTTGGATTGGGTAAAGTGTGATAATTGATCTAAAGAACATGGCCAATATTAATGGCAACCCTTCTCTTTAAGAGACATCCACACAATTGTTAGCAACGATAGCTCATAGTTGGAGTACTTGATTAAATGTGCCACCCAACTTTTTATTTTGGTCAAAAATGTCATCCTAACTATTTTTTAGTCAAAATTGTCACCTAACTTTTTATTTGAGCCAAAATTACCCTAGTTAACCTACTATTATAGGTGAAAGGAGAAAAATGACTTACAATTGCAGGTAGAGTATGTGAGAGAAAATTGGCTCTGTTTAATTGAATAGAACGTGAGTTCTTCGTCCCTCCAATTTGACTCTCTTGCTCTTCAAGCTTCCTTCTTCAATCCTTCTTCCATGAACCCTAAAATTCAAAATCGGAAATCTGGCACAATTTGAGCGATCTGGACACGCGTGTGGTTGATTATGAAGTTGGGGCTCTAAAAGACGACTTCAAAATCTCCAAAGTCAGAGTTCACAGGTTAGTAAACCCTTCCAAAATTGTTAAATTTTGTTAAAAGATTGAATCTTTGTTGTATGTTGCTGCGAATTACGACGCTTGTGGGGTTGTAGGTGTCCAAATATCTCAATGTTAGTGTTTTGTTGTCGTGTTGAGTATGTTGCTTGTCCGCGAATATGGAAATTGAATGTTGTCTCTGTTTTTCATTGTAGGGCTTAAACTCTGCTTAATAATATCTTTTGTGATTCTATAATGCAGAATGTCAAGTTCAAACTCTGCTTGTTTGCATGTGTTTTATGGTGGATCTTTTCAGAGAGTACTATGGTTAATGTATGTTGAGTCAGAGGCTAGTGAGGTGTACATGGACCCTGATTACATGAGCGTTGGTGATATCCAGGATAAAGTGATTGAATTAGGATACTCAGAGCATAGGATTAAGACAATATATTTCAATAAGCCAGATTTACCATTTAAGGAGAGTTTGATTGCCCTTGAAAGTGATAAGGAAGTTAGGGAGTTGATTAAGTTGTGTTTAACAGGGTTTGTTGTGAGTCTATATGTAGAGCATACTGATGATGATGGTGAACTCAATAATGATGACAATGGAGATGGTGATGACACTGATTTTGATCCAATGTATTTACCTGCTATTGGGGAGGACGATGATGATGATGATGAGAGATATGGATGGTTGAATTCTGATGATGATGATGACCCTGAGTTAGTGCAGGAAAATGAACGGAAAAAACAGGATAAACAGGATACTTTGGATGAATTTAGAGCAATGATGAGTGATCAAAATGGTGAAGACATGGTGAAAATGATAATGTGAAAGATGGTGAGTTTTATCACGACTCTGATAATGCAAGTAGCCCAAGTGACAGTGAAGCAGAGAACATTGATGAAGGAGATAGTAGAAAGAGGAAACACAAAAAGAAAGTCCCTAGATACCTTGGACCTTCATTGAAAAAGGCCAATTTGTATGTTGGGATGGTGTTTAGGGATAAGAACCAAATGAGGGAGGTTGTTGACAATTATAGGATTGTGGGAGGTTACAATTTGAAGATCATCAAGAGTGACACGAACAGATTCATATACAAGTGCCGAGGAGAAGGTTGCAAATGGAGGTTGCGGGTTTCAAAAGTGAAAAATGAGCCAACTTTTGAGGTAATGAGAATGAAGAACGCTCACACATGCATTACTTTCAGCTATGAGAAAGGGAAGAGATTTATGTCAACTGCATGGTTGGTAAAGTACTATAAGGAGACTTTTAGGTTGCAACCATCTTTGAGGGCAAGGGAGTTGAAAGCTATTGTGTACAAAGATCACAACTACAAAGCTACTATGTCAATGTGTACTAGGTCTAGGTCATAGCCTTGTCATCCATGATTGGTGATTATAAGTTACAATTTGGCAAGGTTAGAGATTATTTGTATGAAGTTATGAAGAAAAACCTTGGGACAACTGCAAAACTGAGGACTGTCATATCTTCGGAGAACGAGCACACATTTGCATCTGTTTACCTTTGCCCTGGCCCCCTTAAAAGGGGCTTTCCGGATGGGTGTCGGAGAGTTATATCCATTGATGCTTGTTTCTTAAAAGGGCCATGGGATGGGCAAATATTTGTAGCTGTGGGCAGGGATGGAAATAACCAGATGTACCCTGTGGCATGGGGTGTGGCTAAGAGTGAGAAGAAGGAAGATTGGGAATGGTTTCTTGCTCTACTTAAGGATGACTTACAGATGGGAGATGGCCAAGGATGGACTATAATTTTAGGTCAACAAAAGGTATTCATTATGTATTTTTATATTGTGTTTATTGTCGATATGTATGTGTTTTGAGTGCTCTGTATTAGAATGTCCATAACTGAAATTCTTCCTTAATCAACTAGCCTAAACAATGGCAATGCCTTTCCCTAACCCCCACCAATTCAAATTGAATAGTGATTCTGAACCCATATTCTTGTATTTGCAACATCCCCAACATTAGCTTTTTAGCTTACAACATGATATCCAGATTGATGACATTGATGACAATTGAACAAAATTATCTAGATTGATGACAAAAATTATTAAGATTGATGACATTGGTGACAAACCCAATGAATACTCCCTCTGTTTGCAATTTAAAAATTTCTCTTGATTTAAGAAAAATTCAGCCAATAGAATTTTTTTTTATTTAAGATCTTTTTTCTTGATTGAACACATGAAGGAAATTTTGTAATTTTTTTTTATCATAATAGTTTGGAGTCAGAGAGCATATTTGGAATAAAGTTTGCAATTTTTTTCAAAAAAATGTCCCTTTTTTCCTAATTTCTAATTTTTTTTTAATACCATGACCATGTGTAGGGTTTTCAAGGAGCGGTGTTGAGATTTTTACCTCGTGCTGAACATAGGATGTGTGCGAGACATGTATATGCCAATATGAGGAAGGAGTGGAAGGCCGTCATATTCAGAGAGGTGTTTTGGAAGATCGCTAAGCCTACAAATGAAGTCCACTTCAAGAAACACATAAAGGAAATGCAAGATATCGATCCAGGTGCGTGGGAATTTTTACAAAAAAAGAACCCTAAGCATTTTTGCCGCTTATTCTTCTCGACAAATGCCAAATGCAACTCGGTTGATAATAATATGGCCGAAATATTGAATGCATTTATCATGGATACAAGGTATATGCCAATCGTGGCTATGCTTAAGGAAATTTACAAATATGTAATGAAGAGAATAGCACAAAAACAAATCATGGTTGCTAAGATTGATTGTTTCATATGCCCTAGAATTGTAAAAAAAATTGGAAAAATTGAAAAATCGAGCCAGGTATTGGGAGGCATCAAGAGCAGGGAGTGGGAATTATTTGGTTGAGCATGGGATTGAGAGCTTTGGAGTTAACTTGAATGGTAGGACTTGTACCTGCAAATCTTGGGAGCTAAATGGGATTCCCTGCCATCACACATTGGCAGTAATGAGAGAGGAAAATCTCAACCTGTTTGATTTTGTCAGTGATTGCTACCACACCGAGCATTTAAGAACGACATACTCACATACCCTCATGCCTATTGATGGGAGGACATGTGGGAACAAGCACCAGGTATTGAGATTAAAGCACCATATTTTCCGTTGAAGAAGAAAAACAAGTTGGCATTCAAGAGAAAGCTAGAAGCTGGTGAGACTAGACCAAACCCATATTGAAAAGTGTCCAAGCATGGAGTGAAGATGCATTGCTCGAATTGTGGAGGTGAAGGACACAATAAAGCAACCTGTACTAACAGGGTATCCAAGCTGAAAGTAACTACCTATTCCACTTTCATTAAATTTTTCATTTCCTTAAAGTTGTACTTACTTCCTAATGACATTTTACTTACATATATTATAGGTGAAGAGGCCAAGAAAAGGGAAGAAAATTGTTGTTCAAGACCCACTTGTCACAAATGCAACTAGAGATGTTGTTGCAGAACCATAGAGGCAGGGGAAGAATGGAAGAATTGTGCAGTCTGTGTAGTCAGAACCATATAGTCAAACACCTCGATTTTTTCTGTCACAAAAGCTTGGTGATGAAAGCTTGTAATTTTGCTGTCAAGCTTGTAATTTTGCTGACAAAAGCTTGTAATTTTGCTGTCAAGCTTCTAATTTTGCAGAAAAAACTTGTAATTTTGCTGACAAAAGCTTAGTATTTGCAATTTGAACTATGACATTTTGTCATGATTCCTTATCACTTTGTTTGTGTAGTGCTCTTTTTTTTTTTTTTTTGTTAGAGGATGTATCTGTGAGTCATTTATGCACCATGTGCTGTTTGATTGAGGTGGAAGTTGCATGAAAATAAGACACAACAAGGGAGGAAGACTTGCACAATATGGTTTCAGTGTTGGTCTATTGGTCCTTGCAATTTTGTATTTTTTTTTTTTGGCCTTTAGGGGTGGAAAAGAAACAATCAACTTTGGAATGGAAAATGAATTAATTTGAAGTACTGGAATTAGATAGTAGAAGAGAGGAGAGAGTTACCTCTAAGTTAAATGAGTAGAGAATTCTCATTGTTTTGTAATTCTCATTTGATAATGAATTACTAGGGTTTTTGAGCAAGAGAGAAGAAGATGAAGACTAAAAGGGCTGCTGGAAATATATGTTCATCTGTTCTGTCTCAAATCAAAATATAGACCCAAATGTTTTGGGTTTTACCTAAAAAAAAATCTAATAAAAAACCTACTATAACCAGTCACAAGGATAATTTTGGCCCAAATAAAAAGTTAGGTGGCAATTTTGACTAAAAAATAGTTAGGATGACATTTTTGACCAAAATAAAAAGTTGGGTGGCACATTTAATCCAGCAATCCTCATAGTTGTGAGCCATTGTTGTGATTGGGAGAAAGTAGAGTATTTACTGGCTTTTTTTTAAAAAAAAGTTTTAGAGAAAGTTGTTGCCTTAAAAATAGGAATGGTAGTGGGTCCTTGACACGGTCTGAACCTTGTCAGACCCAGCCCATTAAGACGGGTCTGGATCCAAAAATTTTGGACCCAGTGGATCTGGGGCGGGTCTGGGTTTGGAAAAAAATAGTGGGTCTGGGTCCAAAAGTAGACTCACGGACCCGACCCGTGGACCCATTAAAATATAAACATATATAATTTTTTCCTTTAAAAAAAAAATAAAAACCCAAGTTCTACACTACTACTGTTTACCCGAGTTTAAAAAAAAAAAGTTCTACACTACTACTTATCTACTGCCTAACGCCTGCTAGGACTCCGGGGAATATTGTGCCTGTTGAAGTGTTGGCTACTATTTTCTAAAACCCTAGTATACTATTTTTTCCTTTGAAATGTTTTTATCGTATTAAAAATAAATGTATTTAAACACAATAGTTATTATTTTACATGTGTACAAGTATAAAATTAATCCAATTAATTGATAAATCTAGTAAAAATATATAATAGAGTTGGACCCATTAAGGACCGCTAAAGACCCCTGAACCCTTACACTCGCTGAGTCTGAATTTTGGGACCTATCGAGTCACGGGGCGGGTCCGGGATCAAAAATATTTGGCGAGTCGGGTCCAACTGGACTATTATAGGCCTGAAGTATTGTTGCTATCAGTTGTAATTTTTTTTTTTGTTTTGTTCATTGGCAGAATTAAATTATTTCAAAAGCGATGGGAAGTTTTTTGTTCTTGGGAAAAAGAAACGAAATTGGAGACAATGTATTCGGCTAACGGAAGGGCGACATTGGCACTGGTTGCTGGATTTGTCCAAGGTCGAGAGTTTTAGTCGGTGGTGGATGACGTATAATGGGATCACAAGATCACATTACACAAAAGGATTAAGGATCTTTAAGAGCGAAGATGAAAATCTCTCTTCTCAAAGTTCTTAAGGTTCGAAAATGGAATGGAAATGGATAGAAAAGATGGAAAGAACTATGAAAGATGATTACCAAATGAAGGTTTGATAATGGACGAATGATGGACGATTGAATGCTTGGATGAATGGTTGATAATGGCGATTGAAGCTCCTTGGAAGGATAAAGGCACACCACCTTCAAGACTCTTCAATTCCTTCCTTTCACCACCAAGGATGCCAACCTTGGATAGAAGAAGGGGGATATCTCGTTCTCCCTCAAGAGAAACGAATAGAACTAGCACAAAGCTAGAGAGGAAAACAACAACATCATGTGTTTGTTTGTATTTGATTGAATTTGAATTGAATGAGATTACAAGGCACCCAAGGGGTCTATTTATACTAAATGGTAGCCCCCTTAGGCGTGTACAAATCAAGAAAAAGGAGTAAACTAGCTTACATCATCTAATACAAGAATGACATCATAAAGAAACAAATGAACTAAGCTAGATTACATTTGATGATAACTCTCTCAATTCTTATCCAAATTTAAAGATTCTTGAACCATATGAAAGCTCTTTGAATGTAGATTAATCCACTCTAGGACGTCTTCCATGATAGCCTTATGGTTCTTGAGTTAGAGAGCAAATCATCACTCCTCCATGGTTAAGACCATTCGAATGTAAACCAAATGTGATAGTTTCAAGCTCCTTTTCAATGTAGCTAAGTATTTGGCTTCCATGATGTAGGTTTGGAACCAAATCTACATCATTCCCCCCTAGTTGAAAAGAGTTTGTCCTCAAACTAGGAAGTTCTCCAATCTCTCCATAGAAGGGCTTGAGATCACTCACATTAAAATGCAACTCCCTTCATAGTCTTCTCCAAGTTGTAATTTATAAGCATTATCACCAATCTTCTCCAAAACTTTGAAAGGACCATCTCCCCTTGGTGCAAGCTTACCTTTCCTCTTAGAAGGAAATCTTTCTTTCTTCAAGTGAATCCAAACAAGGTCTCCCGGTTCAAATACAACCTTCTTCCTTGATTTATTCACCCTACTTGATACATTTGAGGTATACTTCTCAATTTTAGCTCGAACCTCCTCATGTAGCTTCTTAATCTCTTCCACCCTTTTGTTAGCTTCAAAACTAAACTTTGTTGATGTAGAGATGGGTGTGAGATCCATAGGTTGGAGAGGGTTCCTTCCATAAACAACTTGAAAAGGTGATAACCCCGTGGCTTTACTTGGACTTCGATTGAAGGCAAATTCAGCATGACATAGAAGAGTATCCCAACCCTTCTTGTCTTTACTCACCAATATCCGAAGAAGAGCTCCCAAAGTTCGATTAGTCACTTCGGTTTGTCCATCCGTTTGTGGATGACATGCGGTGCTAAACTTCAATGTTGTACCAAGCTTCTTCCATAAAGTAAGCCAAAAATGACTAAGGAACTTGGAATCTCGATCACTTACCATGGTCTTTGGAATGCCATGTAGCTTCACTATTTCCTCAAAATAAAGGTTTGCAACCTTAGTAGCATCATAAGTAGTATGGCATGGAATAAAATGAGCCATCTTGGAAAATCTATCAACGACCACCATGATAGAATCTTTGCCTCTTTGTGTTCTTGGTAGACCAACAACGAAGTCTAAACTCACATCTTCCCATGGATGATGTGGAATGGGCAAAGGAGTATACAATCCTTGTGGTAAAGCGTGAGCCTTTGAAATATTGCAAGTATTACACCTCTTTACCATATGCTCAACATCTTTAATCATGCTTGGCCAAAAATAATGCTCCTTCATCATAAGGTAAGTCTTTTCAATCCCAAAGTGACCCGCCAAGGATCCTCAATGGACCTCCATGATCAACAACTCTCGAATGCTACTTTTAGGAATACAAAGTTGATTCCCTTTGAAAAGGAATCCATTTTCAATGTGGAATAGTTGGTGGGGGTGCTTCTTACAAAGCTCATAAACCTCCTTGAAATCCTCATCATTTTCATACAACTCTTTAATATACTTAAAACCAAGGACTCTTGAATCTAAAACATGAGTAAGTAAGTACCTTCTTGACAAAGCATCTGCTCCTTTGTTGAGATGTCCCGCCTTATGTTTGATCACAAAGTGGAATGCTTGCATATACTCTACCCATTTAGCATGCCTTGGGTTTAACTTGTGTTGCCCTTGGATGAACTTAAGAGCCTCATGATCACTATGTAAGATGAATTCAACACTTAGAAGATAATGTCTCCAATGTTCAAGAGCTCTTATGATGGCATAGAACTCTTTATCATAGGTGCTATACTTCCTCTTAGCTTCATTCAACTTCTCACTAAAGTAAGAAATGGGGCGGCCTTCTTGGGTTAGGACGACTCCAATTCCTACTCCACTTGCATCCACTTCAACTTCAAACACTTTGTCAAAACATGGTAAAGCAAGAATAGGTGCATGACACAATTTCTCCTTAATCACTTCGAACGCTTCATTAGCACCTTTAGTCCATATAAACTCCTTTCCTTTCAACAATTCGGTCATAGGTGCAAGAATGGAGCTAAAGTTCTTTATAAACCTTCTATAGAAAGATGCTAAACCATGAAAGCTTCGTACCTCATGAATGGACTTTGGTGTAGGCCACTCTTGAATAGCTTTCACCTTCTCCTTGTCGACTTGTATACCCTCTTGTGAAAGAACATATCCAAGGAACACGATCTTGGATGAGAAGAAATGGCATTTCTCCAAATTGGCGTAGAGCTTCTCCTTCTCCAAGATGTACATGACCAACTCTAAATGCTTTACATGTTCTCTTTCACTTCTACTATATACAAGAATATCATCAAAGTAAACTACAACACATTTACCAATAAGAGGCTTCAATACATGATTCATTAAACGCATGAAAGTGGATGGTGCATTTGTAAGGCCAAATGGCATCACAAGCCATTCATATAAACCCTCCTTGGTCTTGAATGTCGTTTTCCATTCATCTCCTTCATGAATCCTTATTTGATGATATCCACTCCTCAAATCAACTTTAGAGAACACAACACTTCCATGTAGCTCATCAAGTAGATCCTCAAGGCGTGGGATTGGGAATCTATACTTGATTGTGATTTTGTTTATGGCTCGACAATCCATACACATTCTTTGAGAGCCATCTTTCTTGGGAACAAGTAAGACCGGAACGGCACATGGACTCATGCTTTCACGCACCAAGCCTTTGGATAAGAGCTCATCTACTTGCCTTTGTACTTCTTGAGCTTCTTTTGGATTCATTCGATAGGCCGGTTTGTTGGGGTGCATAGAACCCGGAACTAGATCAATCTTGTGTTCAATTTCTCTTCTTGGAGGTAATCCCTTGGGCATCTCTTTTGGGAACAAGTGTTTGAAACGTTCCAAAAGAGGGTGAAGGCGTGCATGCTCAATAGTTGGGGTTGCTTCTTCCTCCTCCAAGTTTGCTAGAATAAGATCTTTATGCTCTTGGAATTCATGATATTCAGCCTTCATGAATGTCACAATGTTAGTCTCCTCCTTTTGTGGTTGTTGTTGGGGACGTATGATCGATGATGGTGAGAGAGGGGCCAAAATGATATTCTTTTTGTTGAGAATAAACGAGTATGTGTTCATTCTCCCATCATGCGTGACATGCCTATCAAAAAGCCAAGGTCTCCCAAGCAAAATATGACAAGCATCCATAGGAATTACATCACACCAAATAGAATCTTTGTAGCTTCTACCAATAGAAAGACTTACAAGAACACGATGAACCACTCGAATTCCCTTCCCATGACTTAGCCATTGAATGGTGTAAGGGGATGGGTGTGGACTAACCTCCAATTGTAGTTTGTTCACCATGGTTGTAGAGGCGGCATTAGTGCAACTTCCTCCATCAATGATTAGAGAACACACCTTGCCTTGAATAGTACATCTTGTGTGAAAGATGTTCTCCCTTTGTTCTAGCTCGTTTGGGACACTAGCAACACTTAAGGCCCTTCTTACTACTAGCATTTCTCCTTCATCGGCCTCTTCTACCTCCTCTTCCTCATTCACGTCATTTTCTTCTTTTTCCTCATGTTCATTTTCATGGTACTCCGGTTCTACATACAAAGCACTTTGATATTCCACCAAAGATACTACTCTTTTGTTAGGACACTCCGAGGCATAATGTCCTAAGCCTTGGCAACGAAAACACCTTCTTGGGGCTAGGGGTTTTGGTTCTTGGACGTGGGGTTTGGGAATGGATGGGGGTTGATTTTGTGGTGCTCTTGTGTTTGGTTGTTTTGTGGGGAATGTGGGTGATGGATTGTATGGGCGTGTGTTTTGTGGGGGTTTGTACGAGGTTTGGTATTTGGTCACATTTTCTTTTCCTCTTTCCTTTCTTTGCCTTTCTACCTTTAAGGCTAAAGAACTCAATTCGTCCAAAGATTGGTAAGGATGTAATTCAACAATGTTACGGATCCAATCATTTAAACCATATAGAAAACGTACCAAAGTTTGAGGTTCATCCTCTTGGAGATCATAACGCCAAAGAATATGCTCAAATTCCTTTGTGTACTCATCCACACTTTTGCTTCCTTGAACCAATCGTTGTAACTTGTAGTAGTTATCTTGGAGATAACTTGGTGGTAGAAACTTCTCTTGGAGCTTCTTCTTCATCTTATCCCACGTTCTTATCTTGTCCTTGCCTTTAGCTTGCCTTTTCTTTTGCAAATTGGTCCACCAAATGGACACATGTTTCCGCAATTTAAGAGCCACATACTTGACCTTCTTTTCATCTTGGACCTCCTTAAGATCAAATACACGTTCAACGGTTTGCATCCAATCTAAAAAGTTTTCAGGATCAAGATTACCGTCAAATTCGGGGATCTCCACTTTGAAATCGAAACGTTCCTCCCTTGGGGAACGTCTTTGAGGCACTTCTTCATCACTTTCATTGATCTCACTATTCTCCACGATTCACCCTATGTTGTAGATGCATGTATCTCTTAAGTTGATCGTTGAGATTGGTGATTTTTCTCTTCAAGGCTTCAACATCTTCTTGGGGTTCCATTGGAGTTGGTGCGGATGTGCTAGAATCGTTCATCTTGATCAATCTTTGGTGAAAAAGATTGCAAGGTTCACGGTTTAGGGGATTTGGTTGGGTAAAGGACGAGAGGGAATTTGTGTTTGGGCGAAATGTGTTTGGGCTATGGGGTTTTTTTGTGGAGTTGATGGTTCTTTATGAGTTCTTGATGGGTTCTTGTTAAGTTCTTGATGAGTTCTTGGAAGAACGATGGTGGCGTGATGATGGTGGGATGGTGGGGATGGATTTTTGATGGAAAGATGGTGAAAAGATGGTGCAAGAACTAAGAGAATCAATCTCCTAAGCTCTGATACCAATTTTGATGTATAATGGGATCACAAGATCACATTACACAAAAGGATTAAGGATCTTTAAGAGCGAAGATGAAAATCTCCCTTCTCAAAGTTCTTAAGGTTCGAAAATGGAATGGAAATGGATAGAAAAGATGATTACCAAATGAAGGTTTGATAATGGACGAATGATGGACGATTGAATGCTTGGATGAATGGTTGATAATGGCGATTGAAGCTCCTTGGAAGGATAAAGGCACACCACCTTCAAGACTCTTCAATTCCTTCCTTTCACCACCAAGGATGCCAACCTTGGATAGAAGAAGGGGGATATCTCGTTCTCCCTTAAGAGAAACGAATAGAACTAGCACAAAGCTAGAGAGGAAAACAACAACATCATGTGTTTGTTTGTATTTGATTGAATTTGAATTGAATGAGATTACAAGGCACCCAAGGGGTCTATTTATACTAAATGGTAGCCCCCTTAGGCGTGTACAAATCAAGAAAAAGGAGTAAACTAGCTTACATCGTCTAATACAAGAATGACATCATAAAGAAACAAATGAACTAAGCTAGATTACATTTGATGATAACTCTCTCAATTCTTATCCAAATTTAAAGATTCTTGAACCATATGAAAGCTCTTTGAATGTAGATTAATCCACTCTAGGACGTCTTCCATGATAGCCTTATGGTTCTTGAGTTAGAGAGCAAAGCATCACTCCTCCATGGTTAAGACCATTCGAATGTAAACCAAATGTGATAGTTTCAAGCTCCTTTTCAATGTAGCTAAGTATTTGGCTTCCATGATGTAGGTTTGGAACGAAATCTACATCAGTGGAGGTTAGTGGTCGGGGTTGCTGTCGGTGAGGTGGGACAACAATGCGGTTGGTGGTTGTTGCTGAGTGGTTGAAGTGTCAAGGAAACTTCATCGTTTTGGGCAGGGGCAAAAAATTCGGTATGTACTACAAACATAGTGTATTGTCGTTGGTTATTGGATGTGTAAATGAAATTTTGTTGTGTTTGTCTTGAATGATGGCAAGTGCTTAGAAATTAGGGTTTTCTAAGTTGTTTACAGTTTAAATGGTATTGATGATTGTTACGTGAAATGTTTGAGAATTATTTTTGCAAAGGAGTGAACTCCCTTTTTGTAAAATTGTTTAGGCTACAGGAATTTAGTCAATTGAATAAGGTGATGTTTATTATTGGTTCATGAGGACCATTAATTGTTGCAGTATGTAAAGCATTGGGATATATTTTCGATGAAAAAAAAATTGATATGCAGAATGGAGTGTATACATGAAGGTGACTGTGAAAACATTTCACATGATACATGAAAAATCTGGTTAAGTATGGGTTGTGTAGCTTGAATAAGGTATGGGCTCAGGACGATATATTTAGATCATTGTCTTATACAGTACAATGTTAATTGTGTGGATTGGATGAGGTGTTTGTTTTAACATGTGCAGATTAAATTGAGAGATTTAGAGGTATGTTAATGTGAATTAGGTGGTGGGTGTTAGTTTGTAATGTTGTTATAGTTTAAATTATGTTAATATGTGGTTATTGTCTACGTTGCAGTTGTAGATGGTTGAAAGTGAAGGAACGGTTTCCCTACGGTGAAAGCATGAAATGGCTATGTGTGTATTCTACGAACAAGGATTGAGGACCGCATTCAATGATGCTCTCCCTGCCTTCGGCATTCCCCTCCTTGCGGTTAAGGTAACGACTTCGGGCATGGCGTGAGATTGTAAAGTGAACGAGGAACCGGGAAGGGGTGGTTATGTTGGCGGAGAAAAGGGTTGCATTTGGGTGGAGTGTACAATGGGGGAAGGTGATGTAGTTACATTGGTTGAGGATGTGATTGGAGACAATTTGCTGGGGCGTGAAATGTGGTATAGTTTGAAGTATGACAGGACGATGCTGATTCATTTTTATACGGATGGGGACGTGGCAAACATTTTTCGAGGGAATGATGACGTGGGACATTTGTACGTAGGTGCTTGGATAATGTCGAATGTAGGAACCTCGAAGTTAGAGGATCGTCGGGACTGTACAAGGGGAGTGCTGGGGGACAATTATGAGGGTCAAGGTGGTTAAAAGATGGAGGATGACATCAAATCGGGTAACAAAATGAACAAGATGAGGATCAATTGCTGGTGGAGAAGCCTGTTGGATACATAGATGATCCATTAACACGGGAAGAAGATGATGGGTATGCTACCGATAGATCGGACACTGAAATTGAAAATGGAGTAGTGGGTTGATATGGCCAAATAAAGGTGAACATTATGAGGCATATAACAAGATAATGACGGTCTGGAAGAATGAGCTAATAGGACAGGGCTAGTTGTTCCCAAGTCAGGTGCCATTCCCAGAAAGTGTTTTAAAAGATGTTGTTGCACAAGGTTTGATTATAAGCAAGCGGAACTGTCGTCAGAGGAGTGTAGTTAGGTACGTTGTGGACGAGTGTTTGTTTTATGTTTGTGCAAGGAGTCGTGCACAGATTGATGGAATGTATGTTAAGGGGTTTTTTGGTCAGCATCAATACATTGTGGGGATGAACGTGGAATGGGGACGAGGAAAAGGAAACGACCGAGGGCATCCATTTTAGGGTCTTTGATTGATACGAAAGTTAGGTTAATACCAGATTACTCACCTGCTGAAATTTTGAAAGAAACAATGCTAGAGTTTAGAATCAGTGCAAGTTACTTGCAATGTTGGAGGGCACGGGAGTACGTGAGAATGCTATCGATGGGGAAGCCTGAAGATCAGCACAAGCTACTTCCATGGCTCTGTGCCTCTATTGCGAAATCAAACCCGGGAACGTGGGCTTTCGTAGAAGTTGACGACAATATGTTTAGAAGGTTGTTTGTTTCTTATGCATCATCTGTAAGTTCGTTCGTTACGAGTTGTAGGAAGGTTATGTTTGTTGATAGAACCCACCTGAATGGCCCATATGGGGGAACGATGTTGGGTGTTATTGCATTAGATACAGATAACCACCTTTTGGACATTGCGTAAGTTATTGTTGGTGGGGAGGAAGATGACAATTAGGATTGGTTCTTGAGGTTGGCAAAGAGTGCCATTCCTATTGCTTCATGCATTTGATGGAAAATTTTAGTCAATATGTTGTGAAGAAAGGCGAGCGAACAATCGTTGGGAGGACAAGGTGAAGGAGATGTTGAGCATAATAGCATACACAACCACAAAGGAGGGGTATAATGTCGGTAAGTTTCAATACAAAACATGTTTTAAATTGAATTAGTATTGTGCAAATCTGTTATTTTTTTTTTTACTGTTGTATCTAAAGATTTTGTATTTATGAAGCCCTACTTAAGTTACGAGTCCATAATTCATTGTATTCAAAATGGGTTAAGGACAATAAACTTGAGCAGTGGGCATAAAGCAAGTTCACGAAGGAATGACAAGGAAGGCTGAACAACAACCCAATCGAAAGCTGGAAGAATTGGATGAAGGGGCTGAGAAACATGCAAATTTCATGGTTAGTTACTATGCACAAGCAGAAGTTAGGCCATAAAATTGAGAAGAGGAACCTCGAGCTTAAAGGATGAAAAACTGTTGTTGGACTTCGGGTTCATGAGTTGTTGAAGGATACTATTGCAACATCTCAATGCGTGACAGGTGTGCAGGTGTTCAATTCTAAGTTAGGTGAATACGCGGTGGAGTTGTCCAACAACAGGAGGGTTGTGAGTATGAAACTAAAAACATGTAGCTGCAAGTTGTGGCATATTAAGGGATTGCATTGTGTTCATGCTATGGTTGTGATTCTGAGGGCTCGATTCCTCGTCTATGATTTTGTGAGCAATGTTTACAAGGCACCAACACAAACTAGAATATAAAAAGGGATACATCCAATGGTCAGTGAGGGATACTGGAGCGTACCGGGCTGGGTCCCGAGCCTCAAGATCCATGGTTTCCAAGTCTAACCTCACCCCCTCCAAAGAACACGAAGAAATCAACTCCAAGGTTGGGTGTGAAGTGCATTTCAAGGTGGATCCGGGACCTTGGAGGCATGAATCGATCATTGTTGGTTGTGGTATCCACTTCAAATGGGACCCTGGACCATGGGAGTGGAGCTACGGGTCCTCATCAGGACCTACTTCGGGCCTTTAAAAGGGTTCGAAGTCCTTCGACAAGAATAATCGCAAACGGGTCACAACGTAGGTTGTTGAAATGGATGTGCCTTCATTCTTTGCATCATAAGTCCTCCAATACAACTCCGATGGGTCTCAAATTTTGGGAGCTTAAAGTACACATGGAGAGCTTTCCATCGATATCTTACGGGCCTAAAACGGAGTCCGGATGAAGAAGTTATGCGCGTTTGAAGTCGGCAGGGAAAGACTGCCCAGAAGACTGACTCGCCCGAGTCATTGTTCTGAGCATTGACGATGGCGCGTTGGAGTTGCCGGGCCAGTAGGCCGACTCGATCGAGTCATCTTGTGACTCGCCCAAGTCAGGCCTGCGACACGCGCGTGCTGTTTCGTTTTTGTTATTTGTTTTCCCCATTCCTATATATACCCCCTCCCTTGGCATTGTTGAGAAGTTTTTGACATATTTGAATGCCATTGCAAGAGAGCTCTTCAAGCCTCACCTTCAAAAATCTTGTTACTTTATCCAATCATTATTTGGTGGTGTTCAAGTCATTTCTTTAGTGATTAATGGTGGTTTAGCCTAATTAGTCATGGTGGAATGTTAGGCCAAGGTTGTGGACTCTCCTAGCCAAAGTCATATGCAAACCCTACGGTGACCAAGCTTCGTTTCCTTTGATTTTCTTTCGAAAACTCAAGCATCGTTCTTCCCACCAAGACGGTAACGCTCCATTTGGTATCAGAGCTCAAGGTTTTTCATCTAGCTTGAGTTTTTCCATTGTTCTTGCTAGTAGTGTTCTCTAGTATTGAATTTTGTGGATTGTATGTAAATATTGGTGACCCCCATCCCTTGTGCTATCAAAGTGTGGTTGAAAATATTGTATTGTGTTTGAATTTGTTGGATTTGTAGCTATTTGGTGCATTGAAAAGAAGTTGGAAAATAGTGCATGCAAGGTGTTCGATGAAATGTCTGAGTGAAAAAAACACAAAGAACCCTTAGCCAAACACTTGCCGACTACAAAAGAACCCTCAAACTCCACAAATTACCCCAAATACAAACCGTCCTTCACCTTTTCTCTCGGTATGGTCGGAGAAGTTAGCTCCAATCGAAGTAATTCAAGCCACCAGAATAGCCCTCAACTTCGGGCTATCGAGAACCGACTCGCCACCCATGACGAACGGTTCTCCACCATTGATCGTACTCTTAATGCCATTGTGACGCGGTTGGACAACCCCGCCCCAGAGCGTCAAGTTCCATCCCGAGATGAACGTCGGAGACTCACACGAAGTCCTATCCGTCCTCCTCCTTCCTACGAGTCGAGTGACGATGATAGAGGCTCATTTCGACGCCATCGTCGACGGGAAGCGGTTGAGAAGCCTCCACGAAATGAATTCTATGATGTCGAAGCCAAGTTTCCGGAATTCAATGGCTTCACTGGCCCGGAAGACTATCTTGAATGGGTCCAAAACGTGGAGAGGAATTTTGAAACTAAGGGGTATGGCGATGAACATGCCTTCACGATTGCTCGATCGAAACTCACAGGGATTGCATCCATTTGGTTTGAGAATGTCAAGGTACAGCGAGCTAAAGAGGGTCGAGCAAATGTCACTTCATGGGCACGTCTTAAGAGATTGATGAATCGACGATTCTTGCCTAACACTTACAAGCGAGAGGTCCACTATGAGCCTATTTCATCACTTGATAGGCATGGAGAAGTTAAGCAAGCAAAGGTCGATTTAGTGCCCGACAAGGGAGCTTCCATTGAACATTGTGAGGCTTCCGAAGCTATTGTTGAAGTTCCATGCCAAGAGGATGATGAGAACATCGATCTTACCCTTCCTCTCGTCTTTGTTGAAGAGCCCCAAGAAGAAGCACCTTCATTCATCTCACATCCATCAATTGTTGAGCCTAGCAACAATGGAGTTGACTCTATCATCTCTCATGGTGTGACTACTTTTGACGTTCCTCCCATCATTGTTGAAAAGGCTCAAGAAGAGGCTCCTTTAGTTTTATCGTTGCCACGGACCGTGGAATTAAACAACCATGGCGATGACTCCCGTTCCCTTCCATCCGTGGGCACTCAAATTCTTCTCCATGGGAAGAACAAGGTAACCGGAGGCTCTTCTTTGAAATTTATTGAATCATGCTTCAAAGATGGACATTGTGGTGTAGAGTCTTTGGGTGAGTCGTGCATGACCTTTAGGAGACATTGGTTGTTTGAGAGTGATTGTTGGCATGATAAGTTGTATGGTGAGTTTTATGTGAATGTAGGGTGTTGCGATACGAGCTCTTTGAATGGGTCGTACACATTGTTTGGTCGTCGTTGGTTGTTCGAGAATTCTATTCAGATGTTGGTTGGGTCATTGTCCATCACACCCTTGCTACTTCCCCTATTCCGGAGCTATGTTGATGCTCTTATGCCCCTCAATTGGTGTTTCCTACAACGTATCCTTCTTATGCCTTTGAAACCACCGTTAACCCACAAAAACAAAACCTGGGTGGGAAGTGAGTTGAGGAACCTCCTTTTGAGCGAAACACGGGTTGAGTGTGCTCTTGTGAGGGCAGGCGATCCATAGCTTTGTCTTTACCGAGTGACAAGCTTAGTGAGGTTGAGTGCTCCCTAACTCCTCAAAGTTTTCCTCTTTCCGTCCCTTGTCCTTCACCCCCAAGCCTCTTCAAGAGTTCCTATCTCTTCAAGCAGGGAGGAGTTCATAGCGTGATCGTGATCGGTGTGTTGGATGGTTCATGTAACGGTTGGCCGAGCCCCGGAGTGAGCCTTCATTTTAACTACCAAGAGTTGAGGGCAACTTTTTTTTCAAGAAGGGAAGTATGGAGCATACCGAGCTGGGTCCCAAGCCTCGGGATCCATGGTTTCCAAGTCTAACCTCATCCCCTCCAAAGAACACAAAGAAATCAACTCCAAGGTTGGGTGTGAAGTGCATTTCAAGGTGGACTCGGGACCTTGGAAGCATGAATCGATCATTGTCGGTTGTGGTATCCACTTCAAATGGGACCCCGGAGCATGGGAGTGGAGCTACGGGTCCTCATCGGGACCTACTTCGGGCCTTTAAAAGGATTCGAAGTCCTTCAACAAGAATAATCGCAAACGGGTCAACGTAGGTTGTTGGAATGGACGTGCCTTCATTCTTTGCGTCATAACTCCTCCAATACAACTCCAATGGGTCTCAAATTTTGGGATCTTGAAGTACACACGGAGTGCTTTCCATCGATATCTTACGGGCCTAAAATGGAGTCCGGATGAAGAAGTTATGCGCGTTTGAAGTCGGCAGGGAAAGGTCGCCAAAAGACCGACTACTTTGAGTCATCCTGTGACTACTTTGAGTCATTGTTACGGCGTTGGCGATGGCGCATTGGAGTTGCCGGGCGATGACCGACTCGAAGTCATCTTGTGACTCGCCAAGTCGAACTGCGACACGCGCGTGCTGTTTCGTTTTTGTTATTTGTTTTCCCCATTCCTATATATACCCCCTCCCTTGGCATTGTTGAGAAGTTTTTGACATATTTGAATGCCATTGCAAGAGAGCTCTTCAAGCCTCGCCTTCAAAAATCTTATTACTTTATCAAATCATTATTTGGTGGTGTTCAAGTCATTTCTTTAGTGATTAATGGTGGTTTAGCCTAATTAGTCATGATCAAATGTTAGGCCAAGGTTGTGGACTCTCCTAGCCAAGGTCATATGCAAACCCTACGGTGACCAAGCTTCGTTTCCTTTGATTTTCTTTCGAAAACTCAAGCATCGTTCTTCCCACCACGACGGTAACACTCCAGATATCCATCGGTTGATCCTGGTATTGGTGTAGTTGTTGGGGGAGATGATCTTGATGGGGGTTTTTTGTAACGAGATACTTCCACCTAAGAATCCAAGGCAATCAATACGTCCAAGAAAGAGAAGAATTGAGTCTCAAAGGTTTGGGAAGAAGATACACCTTACTTGATCTGTCTGGACCCAGGACATCACAGGAACACATATAATGGGACGCATGTGTTTATGCGTACATGGGCAGCAACAACTTGTGGATGAAGAATTTGCTAATGTAAATCGAGAGCGATGTCTCAATGTTACATATCCATGTCAAAACAAATGGTTGAAGTTCAATCGAGGTGAGGATAACTAGGCAAGTGATGGGTCTGATGTGTTAATGTCAGAATTTCGTTCTATTTTGGATTTAATTGAAATAACTGCTTTTCATCTAGCGATTTGTTATATGTTTCACTTCACATGTGAAGGTAGGGGGTTTCTATGTAACGAAACAAATTAATTTGTTAATTACATATCCTGAGTCTAATTGCATGTGCTGTGGTGATCAATGTTATTGATTCCCTGAGTAGGCGGACAGTGGAGGCCCAAGTAACAAATCAGAGGCTTTGTAATTTTCGTACCAACTGTATACTTTAAGAAATCTAATGCAAATTTTATTGGGCCAATAGCTAGTGTACCTTTATCTGGTTAATAACTTCAAATGTTTGTCAGTAATTGCGCCATTTTCCCGATAAGTATGTGGATAACAAACATTCCACGTAGATGGTTGTGAATATGCAATTTCAACCTAATACTTTTGGATTTGTTTAAGTTAACTTGAAAATGGGGGAGGGGTGTTTGAATGAGGAAATGTCAACAAATTGTACGGGTTAGTAAAAGCCATGGTACACAAGTGGATGAGTTCATTGCCGTTAATGATAGAAGTTGTGACTCTAAGTAACAACTACCAAACCACCGCATTAAAAGTCATGATGTACTACCTCAATCTTGGCGTATAAAGCGGTGAAGTGAAGTTGTGGAATTCAGTTCAATCATACCATCATCTTCTATTTTGTTTAGAAATGAATGTCCCACTCTGCAAATGTGGCATTCAGGCAATTTTAACCCATTCAGAGGATGCTTATAGGCGTCGGGTGGCAAAGTGCCCAAAATCTGTACAATTGAAATTCACGAGTGCATTAATCTTTGTTCTAGTTTTTAGCATCGTCATACTAATGTTTTCTTGTCATATGCAGGGTGATTTTGCATGTGACTTTGAAAAACCTTTTTGATGGTCAGTACTCAGAAAGAGTGATGAGGTGATTGAGAAGTCGGATGCCAAAATTGCGAGCATTACAAGATGCAATAAGGACTAAGCGTGTTGAAAGTAGGATGAACACTGAATATGCGAATGAACACATTGAACTTGCTTTGCAAATGGTTGCCGATGTGAAATAGAAGGTCCATGCTGCAATTGTTATCATTTTGGTACTGTCAGTCGTTCTTTTCTTCATTTGAAGGAAAAAGAGGGTGTTATTTTATGCATATACGGATCCATTTTGTGTTTCTGGATTAAGCCATATAGTAATAAGGAATCATATGATAAGTAGGGTGCTATATATGTCATCCATAATGGTTTACTTTATCATGTTATGTGTAGTATTGAATGTTTAAGTGGAGATGAAGGAGCATTTCCTGCTTGCTTAGTGGTTTAGCTTATAAGCTCTAGAAGTTATGCTTTTTACACGTATGTATTGAGTACGGATATTCAACAGTTCTTGTATTATGTTGAACTTGGTTATGCTACTGACATGATATATTTTAATTCTAAGCCTTTATGACAAAAGTTCATGTGTACTGTAATTATAAAAGTGAATAATGACAACACATGTTTGTGAATACTTGAAGTAACATAATTATATCATACGTACATTGAAAATGATGTCTGTGAATAATGTATCTTAAATGCAATGGTAAACCTTCCCATATATGCAATCACTCTATAAAATTATGAAAGTATATTGAAATTTACTGAGACAACCTATCATTGTTTAGGTTTACAATAATATGGTTTAGGTATATACGTTGTATTACCACGTAATGAAGAAGTGCGCTATCTTAGTACATGCAATTAACGACTTCCACTTACTGTAGATGTATTTATGTATATCTTTACATCTGTACATGTATGGGTGTAATAAGTAACCAACTTTTCTCGCTTTGCTTCCAAGCTGGATAATCTATCACACAAACGTTCAATACACGTTTCAAATCAACACTTGCTCTTTCTAAACTCACCCAATTCATACTCCATAAATAAGGCAATGAACCTTACTCCATAACTTCTTTTATTTTCCCCTCCATCTTTAGTGGTAACCTTAGTCATTAACTGCTTAGCTCAAATGGGGGATATCACTGACTACTCCAGTGGCCTCATATGGTATTTGGAGTCTGACACAGACTTTGAGCGGTACGCCCAATATGAACCTCCTGTGACGTGTGACCATGGGATGGAGTGTGTCTTTGAGACCATTCACGCCAAACACGGAAGGCGGTACTACTGCTACCCCAGAGATGTAAGCCTCTTTTACTATCCTCACATAATACTTTCGATTAATGTATTCCGTATATAAATTTTTATAGTTGATGTTGACGGTTATGGTGACAGGAATCTCTATCATGCAAATTTATGCTGCCTATTGACCCACTATTTTACTTTCAGGTCTGTGGACGCCAAAGAAGAAATGAGGATGGAGGTGCAAGAGTTTCAAAGGTTACTTGTCAGACAAAGTTAATAGAAAATCTTAAAGTTAATGGAGGACAAACAAATTCAACTTTTTATTGAGGAAGAAGTCTATAGGATGAAGAAACTATTTAATCGTTTGGTTTCCATCATACTTGTTTTGTGCCCAGTAATAGTGTTGAAAATGGCTAAGGCTTGATGGCTGCAAAGTCGTCAGTGTTTCATATAATTTTGCGTTTGAACCATGGCTGTTTATGGTTCACTATGCTAATTAAACTAGGGGTTGCTCGAGTTAGTAGTACAAGTTGTTTAAGCTTGCAAACAATGCTAGTTAAGGTTGGTTAGTAGGACTTGTAGGGTTGTGTGTATTTGTTCAGTATTGTCTGAAGAAAGTGTCGTTTGTAACCTACATTTTGTTCTGATTTACATTTGGGTTGATTTTCTCCAACCTTGATGTGTTATTTAGAAAACGATGACACCTTTATGGAGATCTTTCCAAACTAGTACATATGTTTACCCAGTGGTAATGTAGCTACTTGCAATAACTCATAATACAAGTGACAATTGTCTTATGCCCAATCTTATTAATAGGAACCGTAATAGTTGTGCCTCGATACTCGGCCACAAAAATTGTAATCCTAATTCGATAACAATAAAGGGTGTCATTTGCTAGGGTTTATAAATTAGGAAATGACTAGTTATCTTAAAAATTACATAAAAACAATTGACTTTGCTTGATGTAAGGCGAATCGGCCCATTGATGTTAGGCCCATAAGTCCATACACACAGCTACATATATTGAGCTAACGGATTTATGTAAGCTCAAACAACTAGTTGGAACAAATTCCACTTAAGTACTTTAAATAGTCATAAAATAATCTGCATGTGTAACAATTGGGGCCAACTTATTTGTACTCCGTATTTGCCAGGTCACTGGACAAATAGCATATAATTCAACGTGGAAGGGAATCATTAATTTTGGCAGGGAAAGATGATTGCTACTTCCAGTTATTAAGGGCGGTAAATTTCCCGCCAATATTTCTTCATTTGAGTTAAGCAACTTCCTATAAAGGCGTCCAGGGAACAAAGTTATATTCCCAAAAACCTTTTTACCCTATTAACCCTAACCCCACTGACTCTCACCAGCTCAAAATCGTCCACTAGCATTTACTCCAATTTAAGCTACTCAACTGGTTCTTGACGACGAAAAATGGCTTAATTATCTGCGAATGTAGGCATGATGTGGATCTGAGGTTTTCACGTTTTTGATAACTTAAGGAGACACACAGTCTGGCCCACTGTAAGTTGTTGCTTTAACCTCATGCGAATCTTATTTTTCCTGTAACAAAATGATTACCTTAAACTTCTTTATATCTTTAATGTAAATCCAACGAAAGATTACTCTTTTTGTATTGGAGATGACAATTTTTGTTTTATTTTTGTATACATACCAACACCCAACCCTTTTTGGTGAACAACGTTTCTCACCTTTACTTAATCCCATATCTTTTCTATAGCTCACATGTTGCCACTTCACATAGGTAAATGTACCGGTTATAATAGTTTAAAGGCTCTGTGTGCAAATTCTTCATGCACACAATCATAAACTACTAAGTGAGCCCTTAACATGTAAGGGACAACTATTTGACATTGAGCAGAAGCAAGATTCAATGATGTCAACCTAGATGAAGATATTTGTAGAAGATCAACTGTTGATGTTATGCACCTTGGTAACACTTTTTGTTGGACTTTCGATGAAATTGAGGGTTATATCCGAAATTCGAATAAAAAAAAGCACTCGAAAGTACCCCAAAATTTGGGAAAACTATTTTTTGGTACCCCAACTTTTCAAAACTCATTTCGGAATACCCTTACTTTTTCGGTTAAGAATTATTTGTTTCTTTTCCGGCCAAAGTGTTGAAGTTTCATAATAGATTTTAAGCGGGAAGTGGATTGTGTACTTGAATTTACTGAAATGCCCTTTGGTTGTTACAAAATCTAATTTTATTCATTCGCTCTAACAAAGAAGAGGCCCCCCTCCCACACTAAATTTCGTTTCTCTATCTTCTTCTTTGTGTCTTCTTCTCTCTCCCTCACAAGCAACAGTAGTGGAAGCTATTGAAATGAAGCTTAGGGAAATTGACATGGCCGCAAGCACACAGGTACGTCGTAGCACGTCAAGGTCAATCCCACAAGGACTCAATCTAGCAACGCAGTGAACTAGCCCTCTACTTGATTGCTAAGCTAATCGGGTTTTAGGGATTGGATGCTTTTAGTAACTAATGTGAACAAATAAAACAGGGAAAGACACTCAAGAGTTTAATCAATGGGGAAAAACATCTAGGGAATTGCTTTCCTAGCAACGAATTTGATTATCAAAATCTCGTTTGTGCAATTATTCTTTCAGTCGAATCAAGAATCGACAATCACAATAATTCTACCAGCTCTTTCGATGCTTAACAGAATTACTCCAATTAACCTAACAAACAAATTTCGTATGCTTTTCAAGTTAATCAAAGTTGAAAGTCTCAAATTATCCAATTATCAAAGTGATTCCCTAGTTTACTAGTCTTTTCTCAAATTTCGTAAAATTAGGTAGAAATGTTAATAGTCGAATTATTCTAATTCACCTTTCAACACTTCTCAGACTAATCTCAAATCACAAGCATTCGAGGTCTTACAAATACTCTTGAACTTGAAGAACACAATCTTCTATTGATCCAAAATAAGAATTCAAGCGCAAACCATGAAAATCTAATCAAACTTCATGTTTCGGTTTGCAAAACCCTAGAAAACTAAAATCTTCTCACTAATGATTATTGAAAATATTATTAAAATTCTAAACATGATAATCAAACCTCAAAACACAAGAAGATGAATTAGAGTTGAGTAATCTTCAAGAATTCCACTTGAGTCTTTCGATCCTGGGTGAAAATTTCTCCAAAATCGCGTCAATTTTCTTCTTCGTTCTTCAATTTTGTGTTTCTTTGATTTGATATGAATGGATGGATGATAGTGAAGATGGAGATGGAGGATGGGTGGATGAGTTTCCAATAGGTTTTTGGGCTTAAAACCGCATAAAAACGCAATTTCAACATTTAAACCAGTCAAAATCCGCAAAACTGCACAAAGTCGGCAAAAAAAAGGGCCAATACTGACCGGAGTGGACACCAGGGGCAGCCCGGAGTGGCCTTTGTCCGACCGTTTTTAGATCCAAAATTCTTGAATTTTTTGCCACGATTTGCTTGTCCATAGGAGAGGTCCGTGGTGTACTTGTTTTCACCAAAACTTGAGGGAATGATGGTGTTTTGGCCTCAAAACCTACAAATTTGCATTAAAAACAACAACACCAAGTATCATATGGAAATATGGATATAAATCAACATTTATAATCACCATAATCCTTAATCCACTATTAAAACTCTCCAAAAATCTTGGTAAAATATGCACTTATCATAAATGTCAGTGGAAGTATGCCTTTGGTTAAGTAACATAGAATTTAAACAAAATTAACACTCACCAACCATTGTCGACTGTAGTGGGTGGTCATCAATGGCATTTTGCTTTTCTTCATGATCAGCAATAATCTGACATAAACAAAAAAATCAAAATTTTCTTTCCCAATTTGATTGTCCGCTATGAAACCCTATTTAAGATAGTAGAAGAAGCGCAACATGGATATTGAAAGAGAAAGGGAAAAGGAAAGGCAATAGAGTCTCGATGGAAATGAGAAGTATCAGAGATGTGACTATAGTTTGGTGGAAGCATTTATTGTAGATAGTAAACAAGATCTTTCGGAAGGGTAAGAGCGTTTTTCTCTTTCAACAAGTAAGGATATTTCGGTTAGTTAACAAAATTGATCAAACTTTCGTCGGAAAAGAACCATATAATTACTAACCCAAAAAGTAAGGGTACCCTGAAATGAGTTTTGAAAAGTTGGCGTACCAAACAAACCTTTCCCCAAATTTTGGGGTACCTCCGAATAATTTTTTGAATGCGGATAAATAGTAACTTTATAAATATTTCATTTTTCTAGAATTATTAATTGAACTAAAAATTGTGAACTTTTTACTGTAGTTTGTACATATTATTAGAATACTTTTTGGAACTTTTCATGAATTTTGCACTTGTATTTAGTGATATATGAATTTCTAGTGAAATTGCTTTGTTTTATTACAAATTTGGTGAACTTGTATGGATTTTCATGAATTACATACATGGAGTTTATTTGTATAAATTTTACTGAATATGCTTCATGATGTAGTCTACATGTTAAAATTTAAAGAATTTATCGTATACTATTTTAACAACTAAATTTTTTTGAATACATACGTGTATTTGTGTCTATATATATATATATATATATATATATATATATATATATATATAGACACAAATAAATATTAAATAAATATGTTATTCTCATTATTGTCCCACATGGAGAATATGATATTCTCTATCTCTTTATATATTAAAGAGTGTCATGGGCTTATAAATACATAAACTCATGGTGTGGGCTCACATGGGCTTGCATTAAGGTTCAATGCTTCGCATTGAACCGCACACGTGGGCTGTAGGGCGCTAGATGCGCTTATTAGGTGCACTTGGTACTTGATTACCATGGTAGATAACATTATTATCTTGTAAGGTTAGACAAGTTTCATGCGATGGAAGGACAAGATCAATGTTCATGTTGACAACATTAAAGATTGCATATGCTCTTGATGCAAACCCAAAGGATCTACCGAATCCAAAAGAAGATGAATCAAAGAAAATAGATCCCGCGGAGGTTGAAACACTGAAGGAAGCAAAGAAAAATTGCGAAGAGGACTAATTACTTTGCAGAGGAGACATCCTCCCTTTCTAATCGTCTATACAAGTTATATGTATCTATAAAGTCACGAAGACAAATCTGGAAAGCCCTTGAAGAGAAATACAACACAGAAAGATAAGGTACTAACAAATTTATTATGATGAAGTACTTTGATTTTAATATCTCAGATGATGTTCCCATTTTGGACCAAGTGCATGAGTTGCAGGTCCTTGTCAATAGACTTCATGATCTTCAGGTCACAATTTCAGAGTCACTTCAAGTGGGTGCGATTATTGCAAAAATTGTCACCCACTTGGAATGACTACAGACAGAAACATCTGCACATGACAGAAGGATTCACTATTGAGAAAATACTCAGATATCTCAGGAAGAGGAAAATCGTAAAAAAAGATGTTGTGTATTTAGCAAACAGTTCAAAGGTGAATGTCGTGAGAGAAGAAAAGTCTAAGAAGAACAAGTCTCTTAAGGGAAAGAAGGACAAGTCCAATTTCAAAGGAAAGGGTACTAAGGGTACCAAGAAACATAATAGTAATTGTCACTATTGTAAGGGCGAGAGACATTACATCTAGGATTGTAAGAAAATGAAGGCTAATATAGCAGCAAAGAATGAAGATTCTTCCAAGATTAACATAGTAGAGGAGAACATGAAGGATTTGATTGCCATGGTATCCAACCTTAATCTAAATATGATTACTGAGGTAAATATGGCTAACATAGGCAAGCCTTCTGGTTGGCTAACATAGTAGAGGAGAAGAGGTAACAATTTAAAAAAATATGAAGTTGTAGCAGATTGAGAAGTCTTCATGGGGAACAACACTCTAACCAAAGTGCTTGGACTAGAAACGGTAAGACTTCACGATCTGCCACAACTTCATACGTTTTAAATTGTGACCTGTCATAACAAACATGAATAGAGGCACCTGTGTCATACCACTAACCAGAAGGCTTGCCTATATTAGCCATATTTACCTCAGTAATCATATTTAGATTAAGGTTGAATACCATGGCAATCAAGTCCTTATGTTCTGCTCTACCATGCTAGCCTTGGCAGAATCTCCATTCTTTGTTGCAAGATCAGCCTTCATTTTCTTACAATCCTTGATGTAATGTCCCTTGCCCTTACAATAGTAACAATGACTATTCAGTTTCTTGGTACCCTTAGTACCCTTTCCTTTGAAATTGGACTTGTCCTTCTTTGGCTTATGAGACTTGTTCTTGTTAGACTTTTCTTCTGTCACGACATTCACCATTGAACTGTTTGTTAAATACACAACATCTCTTTTACGATTTTCCTCCTCAATCCTGAGATGCCTGAGTATTTTCTCAATAGTGAATTCTTCTGTCCTGTGCAGAAGTTTCTTCCTATAGTCATTCCAAGTGGGCGACAATTTTGCAATAATCGCACCCACTTGAAGGACTCTGAAATTGTAACTTGAAGATCATGGAGTCTATTGACAAGGACCTGCAACTCATGCACTTGGTCCAAAATGGGAACATCATCTGAGATCTTAAAATCAAAGTACTTCATCATAATAAATTTGTTAGTACCTTGTCTTTCTGTGTTGTATTTCTCTTCAAGGGCTTTCCAGAGTTGTCTTCGTGACTTTATAGATACATACAACTCGTACAGACGATTACAGAGAGTTTGTAGGATGTGTCCTCTGCACAGTAATCGTACTCCTCACATTTTTTCTTTGCTTCCTTCAGTGTTTCAGCCTCCGCAGGATCCATTTTCTTCCATTCCTCTTCTGTTGGATTCGGCAGATCCTTTAAGTTTGCATCCAGAACGTATGCAATCCTTAATGTTGTCAACATGAACATGATCTTGTCCTTCCATCGCATGAAATTCGTGCCATCGAACTTGTCTAACCTTACGAGATCTTGATTCGTTACTCTGAATGTCTCTGAATCTGCCATCGCAAATCTTGTCTTAAAACTGTTAGACGATTGGGATTGATCGAAGCTTTGAGATATGAATGTAATCAGTGTTTTTAAGACAAGATTTGCGCCTAATGCAAAATCGTGTCTCCAAGATACAACAAAGCTTCCTGGATCGATTTATTATATAGTAATCAATTCCCTATTCTTCAGCTTGGATTGGATGAAGTTGTGAATAGATTCAAACTGTTGAAACAGTTGAATTTGATCCAAACTCTCCCAACTGCCAAAGGATAAAAAAAGGAAAATAGTAACAGATAATCATCTGCTTCTGCTCCCTACTAACGTGTTAAGTGTCATGTGCACCTCTAACGCCCTACAGCCCACGCCGTGCGTGCGTGGGCGTTTGCAGTTCAATGCGAAGCATTGAACCTTAATGTAAGCACATGTGAGCCCACACCATGGGCTTATGTATTTATAAGTCCATGACACTCTTTAATATATAAAGAGTTATAAAATATGGTATTCTCTCCATATGGGACAATAATAAAAAATAGCATATTTATTTCCCTTAAGAGTTAGAAACTCTAGTAATCTATCCATGTGGGACAAGCTAGGAACACTAACTTTTACTAACTATTTAACAATTGTGGCAAACCATGTGGTTTTCCAAATCTTCCTTCTCACCTTGTTTGGGAATTGTGCTTTCATCCATCTTTCGACAGAGATATGAGGTTAGTGCTTGCTATGGTTGTATGCCCCAAGCCCCTCATTACTTTGTTCCAGATCTGCTTTGCAAAACTACAATTTACTAGCACATGATCTGAATTTTCAATCTCATGCCTGCAAAAAGGACATTCATCTTCTTCCTCCTCCATAAATCCTTTTTTCTTTAGCATCGCTCTTGTGTTAAGTTTACCTAGTAAAGCAACCCAAGCCATCAATTCAACTCTTGGTGGTGCAAGTTTCATCCACACCGAGCCCACCAAATAATCAACCTTAGCTCCTATCGCGGCCCTACATTCTGTCTCCTTGGTGAGTGCCTTCACGGTATACTTAGAACC
Organism: Portulaca oleracea; assembly: GCA_029582165.1. Lineage (NCBI taxonomy): Eukaryota > Viridiplantae > Streptophyta > Magnoliopsida > Caryophyllales > Portulacaceae > Portulaca > Portulaca oleracea. The sequence goes on from CM055892.1 coordinate 12,617,536, forward strand.
ACTTTCCCGCGCTAATTCATCTTTGTTGCCACTGCTCAGACTGAAGCTTTGTATCCTGGCAATTAAGACTTGTTGCTCTAATTATGTCATGTTTAGCTCTCTCCTCCATGCCTGAATCCATATCCAACGATCTCCATCAAACACATCTCATATCTTTCACTCGGCTTTTCTCCCGCGTTGAAATTTTGTATAACTCAGGAAAAGCTTCTCTCAATGTTTCCTGATCTGTCCATCTGTCTATCCAAAATCTGGCTCCGTCCTATCTTCTAGCTTATTCTTGCATGCTTTAAAAACTTGTCGTACTGAATTGTTATTCTTTGCCAACTTCTTGATGTACATCCAAGCCTTAGCCCCCATGTGAATTGAAGGCATTTGGTAGGATGACATTTCCTTCATTGTGTATTGAGCTCACCATCTGCCTCCACAATGCACCTTCCTCTGTGCAAAATCTCTACACCCATTTAAATAGAAGAGCTGCATTTTTTATGGTTATGTCGGTGACTCCCAACCCTCCTAGCTCCTTTGGCCTTTGCATTATATCCAATTTGACAAGTGCCTTTGATTTTGGGTCCTCGTTGCTCCCCTAGAGAAATCTTCTTTGTATTTTAACTATTTCCTTTTCGACTACTTTCGGCATCTTATACAATGACAAGCAGTAATTTGGTCAGCGGCTTAATGTTACCTTCAATAAAACCAACCTTCCAGTCCTTGAGAGACAATTTGACTTCCAGCTATTAAGCTTCATATAAATTTTCTCTATTATTGGCTTTATGCTTCTTGATTCCTCATATTTTCTCCCAGTGGAAATCTCAAGTATGTAAGAGGCAGCTCCGCCACTTTGCATTTTAGAATCTTTGCTTCAATATTAAATCAGAGAATTCCTGAAACGTCTATAATAAAGCTTTGGCTCTTATCAGTTCTGTCTAAGTGGCTTGTAGGAACATAAGTGCACCATCAACAAACGGTAAATGAGACATCTTGGCCTTTCTTCTCCCTAACTTCTAACCAAAAAATTTCACTTCAACACTACTCTTGATCACATCATTCAGCACTTCTACCATTAACACCAATAGAAAGAGGGACAATGGGTCCCCTTGTCTCAGGCCCCTACCGATCTTAAAGGACTTTACAGGCGCGCCATTAATTATCAAGGAAATGATGGTTGTTCTTACACACTTGTTCATCCAAATTCTCCACCTCTCTCCAAATCCCATGTTCTGCAAAACTAGATTCAATGCATCCCAATCAACACAGTCATATGCCTTCTGGAAATCTAACTTAAACGACATTCCTGGTTTTTTCTTCTTCCTCAGCCATTGCACTACTTCTGTTGCTATCAGTGAAGTCAACCATATCTTTTTTTTTCCAATTTAATATCTACATATATGAGTTTTATACCATCGCACGACACTTAAGAGATGCCTTGCCCCAAGACTCATATCATTTTTGGTTTTCAAATAAAATTAACATATATTTAACATTATATAAAAACATAATATTTTTCCAAAAACTTACGAAATTTGTATAAACTTACCAAAACTTAACAAAACTCATCAAAAGTAACATTCATCACATCTACCATTTACCACTTACTTTACAAGCTATAAGAGTGTGTTTGGTGGCTACATGAAAACTCTTAGAAAATTAGTCAATTGAAAACATTTTATATGAGACCCAAAATTTTATAATGATCATTGAAAAATTTTGATATGGACGGTAAAGGAAAACTTTTATGCTAGGGGATGAGATCCAAAGTCTGAAAATTTTCCAAAATATCCCAATGGTTGCATGAAAACCTTCGCCAAATTGGTCAGTTTTTCCAAGTTGATTAATTTTTCCAATGTTTAGTTATCATTTACTAACGGGAAACATTGTACATGGTGCCTAGAACTTTAAAATGATCATTGAGAAAAAATTTCCTATTAGTGTAAGAAAATAAATTGACAATGGGAAATGAGACCGGAAGTGTGAAAATTTCCAAAATGCCTCAATTATAATAAACCTAACAATTATAAATATAGGTAGTTTGCCCATTCCAAACCTTTTTTCAAGGAAAATTTCAATTTCAACCAAACGCTGTAACATATATTTTCCTAGAAAATTTTTCTCATAGAAAATTTTCTTCCAATTTTATTGACATTCATCAAATGCTCTCTAATATAACCCGAACAATTGTAAATACGGATAGTTTGGACATTTCAACCAATTTTTCCGACTAAATGTGCTACTTCAACTAAACACTACTCCCTCCGTTCCTTTTTATCAGTCATTTACAAGTTCCAGTGTCAATTTTTAATCAATAAATTTTAATATAAAATTTTTATAAAAAAATATAATATCATACTTTTTTAATAGTATTTTTCTTACGAATCTAATGACATCAATATTGTATGATGAATCATTATACAAATTAAAATATTAATGGTCAAAGATTTTAACACAATTTCCTAGACGAAGGATAAAATAAAAACGGAGAGAGTCTAAAATACACTTTCCCATAAAAGTTTCTTTGGTGAAAAATTTGCCTAGGAAATTTTTCCTCGTAATTCTATCAAACCCTCACCTAGTAATAACATGGATGCTCAAATAACAACACAATAAAGCATACACAACGAGGAAAGTGTTAGTTCCAGGAAGTGGTTTTGGGAGATATGTACTGGAAGTATTAACACAGGGGATGATTTTACAAATGATAATGCATCAAAATATTGGGAGGAATTTGAGGGGAAAAGGACAGGAGAGAAAGAGAAAAGAAGAATATTACAATAAAGGGAAGAAGAGAGATGGCAATGTTAAGTTGATTGAAGTCGGGAGAATTGGGTTGAGATTTGCAGAAATTGTTGGCCCAGCCAAGCAATCAAATGATTCATATCGCTGTTGTCTGTATTCTTGTTGCGCTTTACTTGGTGCTCAACAAGTTATTTCATGAGCTCATTATACAAATGCAATGGCAGCAGAGATGCTTGCAGGTTGCTCAAAGTCCTCCATTTTGCACTTTGCTCAAATGAGAAGTCAGGTTTAATCATTCAGCCAAAAGCCTAGAAAGAAGAATACTAGCACCAGAGGCATGCAAGTTTAAGCAAGAAGAGAGAAGCATGCATTTAACAAACTAATATTTGACATGTTAATACAGACATGAGTTGCACAACAGAAGCATCATACAATCACTCACTCAGCATTCATTCAAGTATAAACCCTGATATGAATGAATGCAGCAGAGTATTTGTTTATTAGTTAAAAGAGATATAAAGGCTGGTTCAGGGTGATCTGTGTTGGGCAATCTTCTTCTCAAGTTCATCCTTCTTAGCCCCAACCACCCTGTCCACTTCCTTCCCTTGTTTCACCAAAACAAATGTCGGCATCGCCTCTACCCCAAACTCTCGTGACACATCCTGGAAATTAATCAATCGTACACAAATCTGGGTCTCAGTCAACAGTTTTCACAACATAATTCCCACTCAATATATCTCATTCAAATTCTCAGAAGCTACCATATGGAATCAATAGCCATCAACTTCATTTGGACTATGAATGAATATAAAACACAAATCCATCATCAAAAGATTAACACAGGAACACCCAAATGCATATTCACATCTATTATGTGCCTCAAGACTTGAAATTCAATACAATTTAGCACTCCCTCAGGATCGAATAGTTCATCCCTCATTCTTTTGGTGGAAGTTGAAAAACAAAGGAATTTTCATTTATCCCATTTGTAGCATTGAAAATTTGAAACCGATTTCCTTTCCTTTTTAAAATAGATAGAATTAAAAATCAAAAAAAGAAAATACCCGTTGGTTCCGTGTGGTTCAGGTCAAAGTGCAGAAATTAGAGAAACAAGATGCAAAAGTGGAGAAAGAAAAAGGAATAGTACCGGCAATTCATCAACATCAAATTTGACGAAATCAACATCGGTGAACTTAGCAGCCATGGCATGAACAGCTGGCTCCATGAACTTACAAGGGCCACACCAGGACGCCGCAAAATCCAGGACCATCTACAGTAAAAAAAAAAGAAAAAGAAATTGAATGAGAAGGATGGAAACTGAAGGAACTCGAAGAAGAGATGGGGATGGATATGAGTACGAGTATAAGTACCAATTTGTTAGTTTGTTTGCAGGAATTGAAGTGAAGCTGCCAACGAGCTGAAGAGTGAAAAGAGAGTACCGGAGAATCGGAAGATCCCTCCGCCGTATCCTCCGCAGCGTAGGCGCCGCCGCCTCCCAAAGATGATAGGAATGCCCCCATGTCTCTCTCACTCTCACTCTCTCTCTGTCTGATGTGTTGTTTGGGAATCACAACTTTAGTATTGTATCATTGTATATTTGTATGTATAAGGGCTTATTGGAAAAGTCAAAAGAGAAACGGATTTTTTAAACACAAATCTTGGGGTTGTATTATCCCACCCCCTCAAAACATAAGATATTGTCCAAACAAAATTTGACATATTATTGTCTAATATTTTTAAAGTATATAACAATAATAATGTTTAGAAGTCTTTAATTTTAGTTTCAATCCATGTATTTTTAAAGTATATTATTTTATTACGTAAATACGAGTTAAACTTCACCTTCAATTAGCCACAAGATAAAATATGTTACTGCCTCTAGTTTTAATAATTTTTCATAATAATTAATTCATCACAACTAATAAATGTTGGGAATGAGATGAAAGTTTTATAAAATTGTCATAATTATTTTTGTAAATATCCTTGGAATGAAATAAAAACTGATTTATTAGGAATAAAATGATTATTATGATTGTTAGAATTGTAAAAATTAGTTAATTTGACATATAAAAACACACATCTGGATTAATATTAAATTGGGTTCCCTAGTGTCTTGCAATAAGCAGAAACCAATTAAAGCGAATCCTCTAGAGCGAGGCCGACCGAGAGAGACTCATGCTTGCTTGTTCATCTTCCCTCTTGTTTCTTCGATGGTTTTCAACCAAATCCCTTCTTTGGATCTATAGTTTCCCTTCTTTAATTCTGGGTTTTCTTTAACCTTATCTGTGGTTACAATCTTTTTCCCCTTTCCCTTTACCACGACCCTTGGTTGTCCGGCTTTTCTTGTTTGCCTGCGGAAGGCATTAATTGGTGGGCTTATTGGCCCTGCGAATGGAGCCTTTAATGGCTGTCCTTTATGGTTGAATGATGGGTGTTCTCTTCGAGTTCCTGTTGAGCAACTGCTACTTTGGTTAGATCTGAATCTGACGGTCCAATCTCTTGACACAAAGGTAATTAATCCAAGCATGATTATCTTGCTATCCGTCTTTGCACAAATCCTTCTCTGTTGGCTCATTCAATTTTTGTTTATTGTTGATGGATGGTGTTTGAGTTGCGACGGTTCGTTTACCGACTGTCGATGAATGGTTCGTTCGGCTTGGATTATTCTAGGTGAAGCGTTCCGTTTTCCCTTCTTAATTGTTCTGGTCTTTATTGCATGTTTAATTTTGATCCGAGCTATGCATGTGTGCCCTTTAAATACTGGAACTGTTCTTGGTGATCTTTACCAATTTACCTGTTCTTGCTCTTCTATGCAATCGATGTTCTACTCCATCTTCTTTCTAGCCCTGCTTCTGCAATGATTCTAATATCCCTCACCACAAAATGGTCCCCATTCTCCAACTTCACCCCCAGAACCCCACACAACTGACATGGGTGCGAGTTCACCTCCACATCCGAGCAGAACAAATCGGACAACCAATCCCTCTTTCTCCGACTCGCTTCGGTACGGAGTGGAAGGTGTGGGTGCAAATTCTGGACCCGCATCGACACCACAGTCTTTCCTTCACGCTCACGGGCCTTCGGGTGATTCATCCGGTGGCCTAAACCAACCTAGGGTGATGCCTAATGCCTCTCATCCTCCTAATTCTCCGGAATTAGAGGACTTGGATCAAGCTGATGATATGATTTTGTCGGAGTTGATGAAAGATTCAGATTTGGAAGAGTTGTCCCAACTCTGTTTGATTGCCAAATTGTGGGGTGAGTCTGTCCCTCTACCAATTATTATGTCCAAAACAAAAGCGGACTGGAAACATGTCTGGGGTGCTGTTGATTATATAGATTTGGGACTGGGTTGGATTCTTCTTAAATTTGCTAATAAGGCTGACAAGGACTATGTTTGGTTCAACCGACCCTGGTTTGTCAAAGGTCTAAATCTTTTTTGTAGACCTTGGCAACACTTTTTTGACCCTTACTCGGCATTGATGGCGGCTATAGATCAGTGGGTGCGGCTGTATCGTTTACCTTAGGGAGTTTTGGTCTGAATCGGTGTTAAAATGGATTCTTAGCTCTATTGGTCAGGTCATTCGGGTGGATCCCAATACTCTTTTGAGGAAAAAAGGTCGTTTTGCACGTGTGCTTGTCAATATAGACATATCGCGAACTCTTCCGGCTTCTATTTCCATTCCTTCACTTTGGCGTGTTTTTACTATCCCGGTCACCTATGAAGGGCTCTTTGAAACTTGTGCTTTGTGTGGTTCCCGTGACCATTTGCTTGAATTATGCCCAAATGCGCCTATTGCCCCTCGATTGGAACTTATGGTGGAAAAGTTCAAATCGACGGGTATCACTCCTTCGTGTTCCCTTCAAGTTGCACAACAGGAGGAATGGATTTCGGTTGCCCCTCAAAAGCGCGGCCGAATATCCAAACCTTCTCGACAAAAACAGCCTGGGATCCGTATCTCTGAAGATAGGACTCAGGTACCAAATCTGAAGAAATCTGCAACTCCGAAAGCTGAGGGGAAGGGAAAAGGTAAATTATATCTAGATTCAAATTCCGATGCTCGACCAACTTCTGAGTCTTTGCCTAAGACCGTGCCTGTGAACCCTCCCATGTACCCTACGGATGATGCGGGTCCTTCTGGATTGGGTAATGCTCCATTGAGTCCCTTAATTCCTTCAACTCCCCCTTCATTTGATGGGGCCAGCAATGCAACTACCCAGATCTTGGATTCCTTTGATGATTATGAGGAGGACTTTTTAGAGAAGGATGAGGATATTTTTATGGAATTAGAAGACTTAGGTCTGAGGATTTCTTCGGATTCAACTAAGAAGCGAAAATTTGATGATGGAGAGGAGTTTTCCTCCCGTCCTAACTAGTAGTTGACTATGTTTTCCGTTAAGATTGTAAATCAATTTGGGGTTTTTCAAAAAGTTACTAAGGGGTACCCTAATTTTTGGTGAAATGTTTTTCTGGTACCCCAACTTTTAAAAACTAATTTTGGGGTACCCCAACTTTTAGAATTAGAAATAATTAGGTGAATTTCCGGCCAATAATTTGAATTCACTGGTGAGTTTTAGGCGGGAAATTGATTAAGTGTTTTTGTGGACGAAAATGCCCTTTGTTTTTGTGGACGAAAATGATTTGAATCAATCGGAGTCTCGTCGGAAATTCACTTAGTATTTTCTAATCCTAAAAGTAAGGGTACCCCAAAATTAGTTTTGAAAAGTTAGGGTACCAAAAAATTGTTTTCTTCAAAAGTTAGGGTACCTCTAAGTAATTTTTGGTTTTTTTTTTGCCCCGATTTGATTCTATAAATAATGAGATTGGTTTTCTAATTTATTGCTATGGAATTATGTCCTTCCATTTTTCCTATCCTTTATTCTCTCTTTTATTCTCTCTTTTATTTGTCAATCTTCTTGTTTGGAATTTCCTTTTATCGAATCTGTGTCGTTGGTTCTGCTGGGATTTGCTCCAACTACTTACTGTTTTTCTTTTTCTAGTTTTGTGCAGATGGTCCCTTCGAGGGATGTGTTTTTATGGGTGTCTTTGCCTTTGTGCTTTCTGGGATGAAGTTGTGGAGTACACTTTTTGTGTGCACTGTTGGTTACCTTTGTTCTGTCGGTTGACAGCTTGGTTTTTGGGATCTTATTATTCAAATTTGAATTTATCTTTGGCTCTCACGCCTTGCTATTGGCAACCCTGGTGGGCCTGTGTATACTTTGTGCCTTTTACATGGTTTCTTTGGGATGGGCATTGCCTTCCGTTGATTGATGAGCACACTGGGATCCTTGGGTGGTTCAGTCACCCCCCATGGTCTTAGATTGGGCCGTCGATCGATGTGTGGCTGCCCATCTACATATCAGAGGGTTTGGTTGGTTTTGTTGGTCGAGGATGAGCTTTTAATTCTTTGGTCCCGTTACGGATACTACCTTGATCAGGCCCTAAGACCTCGCTCCCCTTTTCGGAGGGCGTTTTATTGTTCTGTCTTCTGCTTCTTAGCCTCTGCTTGTGTTTTGATGCGGGCTTTGTTTAGTTTCGAGGCTGAGATAGTTTGCCTTGTTTTCTGGTTTAGCATATTAGCCTTTCTTTTTGGGTTCCTCTTCTTCTCTCATTTCATCGCATTTTGTCTTGATTGGATTTGTGTACTGGTGAGCTTGGGACTTTGCTGGGACATGCTCATGTCCGTTGCTATTTTTCCTACTCTGGCAGTTTACAGATGGTATATTTGGAGGTTGTACTTCTCTGGCTACTATGGCCTTGTTTATTCTGGGACGGTGTTGTTGGTTGCTTTGGTTATGTGGCCTGGTTTTGGTCCTGGTGGTGGCTGCTCGGATCCTACTTTACAAGCTGGAATATATCATTGGGCTTCTTAATTTGGTCTCCAACGTATTTCTTGGCTGGTATATTTGCTGTGCCTCTTAGTTGGATTGTTGGTATGGATTTTACCTGCCTTTGTTTGATGAGCAAACTAAGTTCCGTAGGTGGATCTGTTGGGTCCTTGGTTTTAGCTTGGGCTCTCAGTTGCTGTTTGGGCGTGCATCTTGTTACTTGTGGGTTCGATTGGATTTGTTGGTCGAGGATGAGTCGTTGCATCTTTAGTCCCTACACGGACACTACCTTGATCAGGCCCTGAGACCTCGCTCTCCTTTTTGGAGGGCGTTTTCTTGTTTTTGTTTTTGTCTTCTATTTATATCTTATGTCTTGTTGTGTGATGTTGTATGTGTAGTGGTTTTGTTTTTTGGCCTTGTTTTTGTTGCTACAGGTTATGGCCTTGTTGTGTGGATGACCAAGATTATTGGGTTCGGACGAATCATATGGTGTTTACTGGAGTGGGGGGGTCTTGTTTTGTTATCCTTTTCCAGTTGTATGGATGTTTGTATCTATTTTGTTAACAGTTGTTTACAGCTAAAGGCACTAGCTGCTTGTCTAGCTGCTATTCCCCTTTCTTTTGTATGGGTTTTCTTTCTGTTCTTTCACTTTTTTCTTGACCGTGGAGGTCAGTGTTGTGACCGTGGAGGTCCTGGTTGTGGTAGTTTTGTTGACCGCGGAGGTCTTTTTCAGTTTGAATTTATAGAATGAAGATTATGTGTAGGAATGTCCAAGGGGCGAAGAAAATTGGCCTTTGGAATGAATTAAAATTTCTACAGCGTACACTTAATCCGGACATTTTGTTCATCCTTGAAACGATGGTCTCAGAAGCGAAGTCTCAAATTTTTTTACAAAAGTTAGGTTATCAACCCGGTTAACCACACCGGGGGACTTTGGTGTGCTTGGAATCCTAGTATGGTTCAAATGCAAATCTCTATTACAGATGACCGGTTTTTTCATTTTAATATAGGTGATAAATTGGCACAAGTTAATTTCTCTATAACCGCTTGTTATGGCCCCGCTCAAGATAGGGACAAAGATAGTTTCTGGAATAAGATGGCTACACTCTCTCAAACTGTGTCTGGGCCTTGGTGTTTGATAGGTGATTTTAATGAACTTTTGTCTGCCTCATAAAAAGTTGGTGGAGCGATGTTTAATGCTAGAAAATATTTTCGCCTGAATAGCTTCGTTCTCAACTCAGGTTACATTGACGCTTCTGTAGTGGGCAGACCGTTCACTTGGAAAAAGCGTTGTAAGGGTCATCTAGTTTACGAAAAATTGGACAGAGTTATTTTTAACTCTGATTGGGAGGAACTCTATCCCCATTATAGAATCTCACATGCTCCTTTTACTTGCTCAGATCATAGTTACGTTTTGCTTGATACTAAACCTTGGATGGGGGCTAGAAAGCATGCTCCGTTTAGGTTTCAGGATGCTTGGTCGTCCTATGATAAAGTACGATCGATGGTTCGCTCTAACTGGAGTGGCTATATTCATGGCTCTCCCTTCTTTCGGGTTGTTCAAAAATTGGGGAGGATTAAAAAAGAGCTTAAGATTTGGCATCGTAATACTTTTCGGAACTTTACCAATAAGATGAGGCTAAATGAGGAGAAACTCCAAGAGTTGGAGACCCGTTTGGTTGCTAGCCCGAATAATAATCGCCTACATGACTGGCATTTTCATTTATTAAAACAAAGGGAGCGTTTGCTTCTCTTTAGTCAGAAATATTGGGGACGTTTTGCCAGAAAAGATTGGCTCACGAAGGGGGATCGGAATTCGAGATTCTTTCACCAGTCAATGAAGGCACGGAAAAATAGAAATTTTATTACGAAACTCAAAGTGGCAGACAATATTTGGATTGATGATATTGATTTGATTAAGAGTAGAGGGAGGGCAGTATTAATAGCTTCCTTCTCAACTCAGGTTGCATTGACGCTTCTGTAGTAGGCAGACCGTTCACTTGGAAAAAGCATTGTAAGGGTCATCTAGTTTACGAAAAATTGGACAGAGTTATTTTTAACTCTGATTGGGAGGAACTGTATCCCCATTATAGAATCTCACATGCTCCTTTTACTTGCTCAGATCATAGTTACGTTTTGCTTGATACTAAACATTGGATGGGGGCTAGAAAGCATGCTCCGTTTAGGTTTCAGGATGCTTGGTTGTGCTATGATAGAGTATGATCGATGGTTCGCTCTAACTGGAGTGGCTATATTCATGGCTCTCCCTTCTTTCGGGTTGTTCAAAAATTGGGGAGGATTAAAAAAGAGCTTAAGATCTGGCATCGTAATACTTTTCGGAACTTTACCAATAAGATGAGGCTAAATGAGGAGAAACTCCAAGAGTTGGAGACCCGTTTGGTTGCTAGCCCGAATAATAATCGCCTATATGACTAGCATTTTCGTTTATTAAAACAAAGGGAGCGTTTGCTTCTCTTTAATCAGAAATATTGGGGACGTTTTGCTAGAAAAGATTGGCTCACGAAGGGGGATCGGAATTCGAGATTCTTTCACCAGTCAATGAAGGCACGGAAAAATAGAAATTTTATTACGAAACTCAAAGTGGCAGACAATATTTGGATTGATGATATTGATTTGATTAAGAGTCAATTTCTTTAGGACTTTCAGGCCAGGTTTAAAAGTTCCGTCTCGCAACCTAGGAGACTGGAGATTAGTGTTGACCAAACACTCTATGCTGTAGATCGAGATTTTCTTGTTCAGCCAATTACTGACGAGGAAATTAAGCAGGCTGTATTCCAGCATAATAAATCTAAAGCACCGGGGCTGGATGGTTTTGGAATTGCTTTTTTCCAAAACCATTGGGTTGTAGTTAGTAAGGAAGTAATAGCTGCGGTTCAATACTTCTTTCAACATGGTAAGTTGTTACGGCAAGTCAATCATACGTTGATTGCTCTAATTCCTAAAGTTGCTAGCCCGGCGACCACTAGTAACTTTAGACCTATAAGCCTCTGTAATAGTCTGTATAAGATCATTTCCAAAGTCTTAGTCAATCGCTTACCACTCGTTTTGGATAAATTGATTAGCCCGGTTCAGAGTGCTTTTATTCCAGGACGCTCTATACATGAAAATATTTTACTTGCTCATGAAGTTTTACACAAATTTCAGAGCCTAAAAGGAAAAAAGAGTTGGATTGCCTTGAAGCTAGATATGGAAAAGGCTTATGATAGGATTGAATGGGATTTTTTTGAAAGAAATTATGATTAAATTTGGATTTCCAGATCAATGGGTTGCTTGGATCATGGAATGTGTATCTACAGTTTCATACTCATTAATGATTAATGGAGAATCAACTGGTTTTTTCTTTCCTACGAGGGGTATTCGACAAGGGGATCCCTTATCTCCCTATTTGTTTATTCTCTGTATGCAAGGTCTCATCACAGAATTAAATTTGGCTGCCTCGCGCCGAAATAGTGGAATTGGGGTTAAAATCTCGCCGTCTGGACAAAAAATACCCTCTCTATTTTTTGCAGATGATAGCTTGCTTTTTTGTAAAAATACTCAGGAAGACTGCTAGAGGCTCCAAGCTATTTTAAATAAGTTTTGTTCTAACTCTGGTCAACTAGTAAACTTTTATATATCGTCAATGATTTTCTCCAAGAATACCACCTCTCAGGAAAAACAACTGGTGGCTGGTAATTTTGGGATAAATCAACAAAATGCAATTGGCAAGTATCTTGGTAGCCCTATTTTTAAAGGCCGTCCGTCGAAGGATACTTTTTCTTTTTTAATTTCTAATGCACAAGCTAAATTGCAGCCTTGGAAGGCAAAGTTTGTCTCTAAAGCAGGTAGGATTGTATTAATTCAGTCTCATCTGGAATCTATCCCTTCTCATGTCTTGTAATGCTTTAAGATTCCTACTAGTACTGCGAATCATCTTGATGCAATTAATTGGACTTTTTTCTGGAAGGATTTGAAATCCAATAAAGGTCTTCCAATGGTGGCTTGGGACAAGATTTGTAGGCCGAAAGCTTTAGGTGGATTGGGTTTAAGAAAGGCAGAGGCGATAAACACGACATTGTTGTGCAAACTTCTCTGGAAAGTGTTGTTTGGTGAAGGGCTTTGGGTCGATCAGATCAGGGCTAAATATGTTAAGAATAGAGATATTTTTTCTATTAAACAGCAAGCTACTGACTCTTGGGCGTGGAAATCAATTTTGAAAGTCAGACCTATTTTTGCAAAAGGTCTTCGGTGGCAGGTTGGTGATGGCCAAAAGATTAATTTTTTGTTGGATAACTGGTGCGGGCAAACGAGTCTTGTGGATCAACTTCACGATTCTGACTTGTCCAGAGTAGATACTTCGTTGAGGGTGGCACAATTTACTAAAGATGATAAGTCTTGGGATGAAGATCTTCTTAGACCGTTGGTTACTCCTACTGTTTTGGAATCTATTAAAAAAATTCCCATCCCAGTTACTCAAATGGAGGATTCCCTTTGTTGGGGTCTTACTAGCTCCGGGTCTTTCACGACCAAGTCTGCGACTTGGTTAGCTCATAACTGTGATCACTTCCAAAATTCGTGGGAGTTCAGGTGGCTTTGGAAGCTGAATATCCAGCCTAAATTGAAAGTTTTTCTCTGGCAAATGTTTCAAGATGTGCTTCCAGTTACCACTCATCTTATGTATAGGGGTGTGAATGTTCTTTCCTTATGTCCTATGTGTAATTCTTGTGCAGAAAGCGAGGACCATCTTTTTTTACATTTTGAGTATGCTAAGGAAGTTTGGCAGGCAGCCAAGCAGCATGGTTGGATCTCACTTATCCCAACCGACAGTGACTCGATTGAGTCCTTTTTGACTAAATGTTTTCGTCATCCTACCCATTCTGTTATTGAGAGAGTGGTTGCGCTATTATGGAGTGTTTGGAAATCTCGCAATTTGGTGGTTTTTCAGCAACAAACCACTCTTCCTGGTGGATCGTTGTTGCGAGCTAAGCGTGCATCTGCTGAGTGGAGGATTAGAGAGAGGTTGACTGAGGCTTTAGGAGGGGTTGTTTTGCAGGATCGGGCCGTTTGTCGGGATCGAGATGGGTGTCTTGGTCGAAACCGATGGAGGGTTTCATCAAAATTAATTCAGATGGAGCCCGAAATACGAATTGTGCTGGAGGAGGATACATTATGCGGGATGATCAAGGTCGACTCCTTCGGGTGGCAACTTTTAACCTGTGTAGCTCTTCTGTTTTGGTGGCTGAAGCTGTTGCCATGCGTAATGGGATTCGGGATGCTGTTTCTAATGGGTTTCGTAGAGTTGTTTTAGAAGGGGATAATCTTACCTTATTAATGCAGTTAAGGGAACCTTTCAGACACCTTGGGAGATTGCGCAGATCGTCAAAGATATTCGAGCTTTTATGGGGGAGTGTGTTGCTGTTGAAACACATCATGTTTTTCGTGAAGGGAATCGTGCTGCAGATTGGTTAGCTAAGTTGGGTTTATTGGTCTCCACACCATGTTGTTATAATTTTAGTTTCCATAGAGGTTTATCAGTTATTGTTAGTGAGGATGCGCTTGGAAGATCCCTTGAGAGAAGGGCTTCATAGTGTCTTTTGTTGTACCCTTGTTAAAAAAAAAGAAAAAAAAACTTGGGTTCCCTAGTGGTCCTTGAACTCGATCTCCTGTTCATTATTCAATTAGGACTTTCTATAGAAGGGAAGAGTGGAGAAGACAACAATGAGGAGGGAGAAATGACAAGGAAGAAATTAAAAGCAGTAGAGTATAGAAGAAGGAACCTTTCTTTCGTAAACTAAAAGAGACATGAGGAAGAGAGAGATGGAGAAGGAGAAGGAGAAATGAGGAGGGAAGGACAAACAACATAATAAATAGGGAGAATAAAAAAAAGGTCAGAACTAATTGGATTTTCCTGCCAAAGGTCACCGGCACAAGAATTCAACAAAAACAAGAGCCTAAAAATTCTTTCACTAAGAAAATAAAATACCTAAGAATCATTATGAAAAATAGTTGTACCAAAAACTCATTTCCATAAAACATAGTGGACTGGGCCGGGGTAGGCAAAATTCGCTTGAGTTTGTATACAAGATGATCAAATGATGAATGCGGCAAAAACTAACACGAGTAACCAAATAGATAAGGATATGATCTTGGCTAAAGAAAATTCACCACTAAGAACTAACAATCCACCGTGATTAGATAAAGGAAGGATGCACCACTAATCAATAAAGGAGACTAGGAGAGACTTGCAACACCGTCATTAACACTAATGGATAAAGTAAATAAGATTTCATTAGGGAATGAAAGTCATACTCTTTAATACATTCATGTACAAATTCATCATAATCTCATAATCTCGCTAAAATGATAACAATTAATTATATATAGGAATAAGGAAAAACTTATAAAATAACTCGGAAAAGTACTAGTCACGGGCGTGACCTTGACAAGTCACGATCGTGACCTCTATTTCTTGTGCAGGGGGCACTCTCCAGATTGGAGTCACGGGCATGACCTTAGTCATGGACAGTGGCGATAATGACTTGGGGACTGGGGACTGGGGAGCGTTGGTGAAGTGGTTGAGAGTAGAGGGAGGGCAGTGGCGATAACGACCTTGATGGCGCTAGCGATGTGTAGGAACACCCCAGAAAAAGGCGGAACCTTTTTTCGCGATGATGCGCTACTTAAACGATCGGGAGCCAACTAAGGTTTCTTAATCCTTAAATAAGGATATTTTTATTTTTTGAAATTCATTTTCGAGGTGATGAAACTTCATTTATTTACAAACCCGTTTCTTTATTATTTAAATTATCCGTAATTACACAAATTAATTTAACAATAATTTGATCCCGGCCCAATTAATAAATCCAAGCCCAAGAGAGAACCAGTGGACCACTGGAATTAGCTAAAACCCGCCTAGGTTTTAGCAGATTCCAGGTTGGGCCACTGATCTCCTCGGCCCAAAGAGAAACTGGGTTGAAAATGATAAAACCCGCCTAGGTTTTATTATTTTCTGGCCCATTTCTCTCGGGACCCTCCTTGGATAAATATTGGGCATGAATTAAATTATTTTCTTAAATTAATTTTGTATAAGAAATCGAATATTTTAAATAGTAAAACGAATTTGTAAAACGTAAAAAAAAAAAAAGAGTCGCCAGCCGATTTAAGGAAAATCAACAAATCATAAAATAAGAAAAGAAAGACTCCGGTCGACGAACCCGATTTCTAGATTCGGGGGTAAGATTACGAATTCGAGAGTTATAAGAACTCTCAAATCCGCCTGTTATAAAACAGACTCTACTCAAATCAACATTGAAAAGAAAGAGAGCGTGGAGAAGTTTGATTAATTTCACGGAATTATTATTCGAATCATGCAATATAAAAACAATGCGGTTTTTATTTTACAAAATGTACAAGCACGGAATTAAATAAAGGATTACATGATTAAAAGTAATGTAAATAACGAAATCGACCCTTGCCTAAGATGTTGCGATGATGACTTTGATCCCTTGAGTTGCCCCTTGACTTGAAGCCCGGATGAGATGATGTGGGTGATGTAGAAAAGAGTGGTATATGGATGGTTGTATGGAGGTAATGAATGTGATTATGAGAGGATTAGAGGTGGATGTGGATGATAAGAGTTTTAGAGAATGAAGGTATAATATGATGGAAATAAGAGTAATAGAATGTGAGTATAATGATGGTAATTTTTGTGAGAGTTGTTGATGATGAAAGTTGATGAAATGGAAGGAGAGTAAGTGTATTAGATGGTAGTTGTTGATAAGGTGAAGGTGAAATGGAGGGGGTATTTATAGGTGAAGGGGTGTGAGTTTTGGAGGGAATCCATAGGGAGCATACCCCACAAATCATGCCATCAGAGTCCAAAACCCAGGCGGGTTTTGGGGTGGTCAAGGGGCCAAGTCAATATACGTGGGGCTATGATCATGGGATTGCATGGGAGGAAGAAATTTTGGCGCCAGAACAAATTAAAACCCAGGCGGGTTTTGATAATATTATCACGCGGATCTGTGACGTGGCTTGAAACGACGTCGCCTGCTACTCCGCTCAAACCCCAGGCGGGTTTTGATCTTTTCTGGGACGAGGCGCGCGACTGGGCCTATTTCTGCATGGGCCTGTTCAATAAAAGTTAAAACCCCAGTGGGTTTTAACAATTTATTTACAACTTTTTTTATTTTCCTTGGGCTCGGTTTATTGATCCTTTGGGCCCAATGACCCGTTTCACTTGGCCCATCTGTCTTGTATATTTTTAAGGGGTCGGGATTATACCGGTATCATAGTTATTAAAATCCCGATCCTGATTTACGATCCTACGATTTTATGGTCCAAAAACGTCGATACGATTCTACTATTTACACACGATCCACGATCCAACATGGGTTAAATTCCGATCGTAACTTCCTCATAGTTTCGAGTTAGGATCCCGATTTTAACCTTGACCGGTACAAATTTCGGTGTCTACAGAGAGCCCCCACTTTGATCGAGTCCGAATAGGACGAAGGTCAAAGTAGTTTGAGGATATGACTTTGGTTTGCAAAGCCTGATTTGACGCTTGGAAGCTGAGTCCTGCATCGCGATTGCGGGCGGCATGCTCCTCCTTTAAGATGATCTCGAGCAAGCATGATGCTCTATTTGACTGTCAATGTTTTGATGGAATTTTCTAGTCTTTCCCAGTGTCGGTCCCGGTCTTTCCCGGTGTCGGTTCCAGTCTTTCCCGGTATCGATTCCAGTCTTTCCCGGTGTCGATTCATATTGGTTCCAGTCTTTCCCAGAGTCGATTCCAGTCTTTCCCGGTGTCGATTCCAGTCTTTCCCTGTGTCTGTTCCAGTCTTTCCCGGTGTCGGTTCCAGTCTTTCCCGGTGTCGGTTCCAGTCTTTCCCGGTGTCGATTCATATTGGTTCCAGTCTTTCCCGGTGTCGGTTCCAGTCTTTCCCGATGTCGGTTCCAGTCTTTCTCGGTGTCGGTTCCAGTCTTTCCCGATGTCGATGTTGATGATGGTGGGCATTTTTTATGCCGAAGGACTTCATCAGACGCGTTGCTGATGGCCTTGGGGGTCGAGACTTCATTGGACACGATGCCGATGGCTCGGAGATTGAGACTTCACCGAACGTGATGCCGGTGGCTCGGGACTGCATCGAAACTCTGCCGATGGTCCGGAATAATGATGGCAGCGACCTCTTGTCCGGTAGCTGAGTGATGTGGTCCCTTGTCGGCGACCTGAAAATCATGAGAAAAAACCGAGCATCAGCTTTATTAAAATAAAATGAAGGAGATTCGATTTTCACCTGCGAGCCGCAAAGCCTGAGTGTGTGCTCCGACTGTGGGCCGAAAATTTGGGCTGTAGTGATATATAATGGGATCACAAGATCTCATTACACAAAGGAGTTTAGGATCTTTAAGAGCGAAGATGAAATCTCCTTTCTCAAAGTTCTTAAGAATCGAAAATGGGATGGAAAACGAATGGAAAGATAGAAAGAAGATTGATATGAATGATAATGGCTTTGAAGACTCCAATGAGGATATAGGCACACCACCTCAAAGAACTCTCCAATTCTACCTTTCACCACCAAGGGATGCCAACCCAAGGCTAGAAGTAGGGATATTCGAAACTCCCTCAAGAGATTCAAAAACTAGCACAAAAGCTAGAGAGAAAACAACACCATGTGTTTACTTTGTATTTGATATATGAATGAATGAATTTACAAGAGGCCTAAGGGGGTATTTATAGTAATCCCAAGCCCCCTTGGACGTGTACAAATCAAGAATCTAGGCCCCTTGAGGCTTACATCATCTTACACAAGTATGACATCATAAAGAATCAAAATGAACTAAGCTAGATTAAAACAATGATAACTTGCTCGTTTCAAATCCAAATTCCAAGATTCAAAAACCATTAGAAAGCTCTTTGAATAGTCTATCTTTGATTCTAGGATGACTTTCTCAAAAGCTTAATGGTTCTTGAGATATAGAGCAAATTACCGAGCTGCCCTTGTTGAAGCCATTCGTTTGTGTAAGAGACATGAGTGAAAGGTGCTACTTTTCCATGTAATCAAGTATTTGGCTCCTTTGGTGTGTATTTGATGTCTCCCTTAATGACCTTGATGTATATGGCTATCAAATATACATCATACTCCCCCGGTTGAAAAAGTTTGTCCTCAAACTTAGACAAAACTTCTTCTAAACCGTTACATAGCACTTCTTCTAAGCTCATCCTTCTTCTTATAAGAGATCTTTCCAAAAGTATTGTTCACATCAACTTGCTTCTTCCGCTTGCGTTCCTTGAAGAGATTACAAACTCTCTTTTTAAATGCTTTGAAATCATCATAGATCCCTTTGATGAACTTCCACTTTCTTCCAAGTTTTCTCATGAATAATCCAATGATATCATGGTGCTTCAAATCTCGTTTATTCATGGAGATTGTAGAAATCTCATATAACTTCTCAACTTCAAAGTATAGATTCACAACCTTGTTACTCATGATGAAGATAATAGTATTATGGCGTTCCATCTTTGAAGGATGACCTTCAACGATCTTAATATCATCTTGTCTTCCTTGAATCCATGGCACTTCAACCATAAAATTCAAGTTTTCATCTCCATATGGTATAGAAGGATTGCAAATGTCACAATATTGCAGCTTATTCTCAATATCAACGATCATGCTAGGCCAGAAATAATACTCCTTCATCTTGAAATACGTATTGAGAAGACCCAAATTATCAAAAGATCTTCCATGTACTTCCATGATCAAGATTTCATGAATTCCACTCCTTGGAATACACACTTGATTCCCTTTGAAAAGAAATCCATGATCAATATTAAAGGATTGTTGAGGATGCTTCTCACATACCTTGTATACTTCTTTAAAATCATCATCATCTTCATACAACTCCTTGATATATTCAAGCCTAAGTACTCTTGAATCAAATATGTATCTTCTTGTTAGAAAACTTCCTTTAGTCAAAGGACTTGCTTCCTCCAAGTGACTTGATTTTGATGAATGAATCAAGTACTTCATCTCAAAACATGATGATGGCGTGATCTCCTCTTCATATGAAACATACTCCAATACTTTGTAAGATTCACGAAGCTTAAGCATGATTCCTCCAAGATAATATTCTTTTTGCTCAAATACCCTCATGATAGCAACAAGTATGAATGCTAAGCCATAAGCATGTAGCTTCTTCTTTTCTCCACTTGGTATATCACCAAAATAATCCATGGGACAACTTCCTTGAGATAGGACTTCACCTTTCTCAACTCCATTTGTAATGAACAAATATGATGCAAGAATAGGGAATAAAAGAATATGATGATCTGTAGCATCCTTTAAGAAACATAGTACCTCATATATAGATGCAAGTATGGACCCTTCTTGAATAGTTCCTTCTTTCCTTTTGTCCACTTGAATTACTCCATTTGATGAGGTATGTTGAGATAGCTCATTCTTGGACGAGAGGTAAGGACAATTCTCTAAGTACTTCTCCAATTCTCCATGTGGCTCCTCATGCTTCGTCAAGACTAACTCCAAAGAATTTACATACTCCTTTCTACTTCTACTACATAC
Organism: Portulaca oleracea; assembly: GCA_029582165.1. Classification (NCBI taxonomy): domain Eukaryota; kingdom Viridiplantae; phylum Streptophyta; class Magnoliopsida; order Caryophyllales; family Portulacaceae; genus Portulaca; species Portulaca oleracea. Next base: position 12,637,677 of record CM055892.1, read on the forward strand.
AAAAATGTTATCAAAGTATACACATACATTCTCTTTACATTGCAATGGTACACACTCTTTCGAAATATGTTGTATACTATGAGAATCAAAGCCGTTGATGTAGTTATCCATGAATTGCGCTTGATCCTTTGCATAGACCATTCGGTGATGAATCATAGGATTTGGTGGCAGCCTTTGATGCATGATAATACTCATGAAAGAGAAACGTACCCAAAGAGATAAGTGAGAGAGGTCACTTGTTGATGGTGCTTGTCTTTCATCCAAATATTCACAAATGAGAACAAGTGATGGCATAGGATCTTGATCCTTTATAGGCTCACGGTTTCCAACCTCTATTGGTGTAAGAATGAGACTCCTTGGTTCTTCAAATTCATGATACTTATTCTCCATAAGTGTCATAAGAGTACTTTGATCCTCCTTGAGCCGTGAGACACAAGGTGGTAATAAGGACGCCTCTTGGAGCATCATACTCCTATCATACAATTTTGATTCTTCCAACAAAGTATAACTAGAATCCATAGAAGTAATATTACAATATAATGAATTTTTGCAAATCTTGTAAAAAGCAAGACTTACTAAACTTCTTGGATCCATATGAAGATCATTGCCATGGTGTGAATGACTCTTCATTTGCAATTCTTGAACATTTGTTGTAGCGAGGCTAATATCTTGGTCAAAATCAATGTCAACGTCAATGATGGCACGACTTTCTCCTTCTTGGATCAATGAACACATTTCATCACGTAGTTCTTCTCCATTCAATTCTTTACTTCCTCTACTTCAAGATCCTCCTCTATGTGTACCTCATTTACTTCTTTAGCCATGCTACTACATACTTCTTGAACTTGCTCATTTTCAACAAAAACATCACATTCGGCAAATTCAACTTCTTCATTCACGCCTTTCTCCTCATACAATGGGTTGTCATATACTCGAAACTCTTCATTATTCTCCTCATACAATGGATTGTCATACACTTTAAACTCATCTTTAGGCACGCTACATACTACATTAACTTCCACATTCGTGCCAAGGTTATCACATACTTCATGAACATCCTCATACACGTCAAATACATCAAATGATTCACTTTCAAATTCTGGTTGCTCATAGGATGACGTTTGACATACACTTTCAACATGATCAAAACTTTGGCAAGATAGACTTGTACTTTGGTCAATGATTTCCTCGTCTTGGACAATAGGAATGGGGAGGTTTAGGGGCTGTTTTGTGGAGCTTTGGATAGTAGGTGTGGGGAGGTTTAGGGGCTGTTTTGTGGAGTGATGGGCAATAGGTTGTTGGGGTTATTTTGTAGGCGTTTGGACGAGAGGTTTGGGACGAGTTTGTGGCTTAGTTTCAAGGTCCTTGGCGTGGGATTGTTGGGATGGTTTGTGAGGTCATTGTTGTATATGGGTTCTATCCCAAAGTTCTTTACTCTTTACTTGTATTTCAACATCAATGGCTAAAGAACTTAACTCCTCCAAGTTTGTGTAAGATTGATATACAACAACACGCCGAATGTAATCATTAAGACCAAGAGAGTAACATACCAAAACTCGTTGATCATTCTCCTTAAGAGCATATTTCCATAGTTGCCGCCTGAATTCTATTGTATATTCAACCACGTCCTTGCTCCCTTGCTCCATTCTTTCAAGTTTGTTGATGTAGTCTCCTTTGTAATTGAATGGCAAGAACTCTTCTTGAACTTTATTTCCATTCTTCTTGCTGGAACGTTTACTCCATTCATAAGGTGCTTCATATTCAACCTCATAAGGATGTATCTCACGTGAATTTTCTCTTCTTGATCCCTTTTGAAGGATCCCAAGTTCTTCCATTTGTTTGGTGAGATCATCAAGTTGTCGTTTCATTTGTTGCATATCACCTTGTGAATCCATTAGAGAACTCACACACGCCATGTAATATCAATCTTTGATGAAGAAAGATTTGCAAGACTCTCGGTTTTGGGGTTTGGGGGGGTGAAGAACGAGAGGTGGACTATGTTTAGGTGGGATTTGTGTTTGGGTTTTGGGTTCTTTTTGTGGTTCTTGGTGGACGTGAGATGGGGGGAAGGTGGGGGATAGATTTGTGATGGAAAGATGGTGAAAAGATTGAAAAAAAATGGATCAAGAACTAAGAGAATGGGATGTATAATGGGATCACAAGATCTCATTACACAAAGGAGTTTAGGATCTTTAAGAGCGAAGATGAAAATCTCCTTTCTCAAAGTTCTTAAGAACCGAAAATGGGATGGAAAACGAATGGAAAGATAGAAAGAAGATTGATATGAATGATAATGGCTTTGAAGACTCCAATGAGGATATAGGCACACCACCTCAAAGAACTCTCCAATTCTACCTTTCACCACCAAGGGATGCCAACCCAAGGCTAGAAGTAGGGATATTCGAAACTCCCTCAAGAGATTCAAAAACTAGCACAAAAGCTAGAGAGAAAACAATACCATGTGTTTACTTTGTATTTGATATATGAATGAATGAATTTACAAGAGGCCTAAGGGGGTATTTATAGTAATCCCAAGCCCCCTTGGACGTGTACAAATCAAGAATCTAGGCCCCTTGAGGCTTACATCATCTTACACAAGTATGACATCATAAAGAATCAAAATGAACTAAGCTAGATTAAAACAATGATAACTTGCTCGTTTCAAATCCAAATTCCAAGATTCAAAAACCATTGGAAAGCTCTTTGAATAGTCTATCTTTGATTCTAGGATGACTTTCTCAAAAGCTTTATGGTTCTTGAGATATAGAGCAAATTACCGAGCTGCCCTTGTTGAAGCCATTCATTTGTGTAAGAGACATGAGTGAAAGGTGCTCCTTTTCCATGTAATCAAGTATTTGGCTCCTTTGGTGTGTATTTGATGTCTCCCTTGATGACCTTGATGTATATGGCTATCAAATATACATCATGTAGGCGCTCCAAAACCCAGGCGGGTTTTGGCGTCCTACATTGGGCCGTGTCTGCGCATGGACCGCGTCCTCTGGGTCGCTTCTTTTGGACCAAACAAAATCCAGGCGAGTTTTGTATATTTTTCTTCTTTTTTTTCCTCGTGAAGGAATCAAAGTGGGGGCCGTCCCACTTGCAGTCATAGATCCTCCACGTCGCCATGCCTCTCTTTTGAGTGACAAAAGGATAACCTTTCGGATTTTCGACCAATGAAATGCGTTTGGCATCTCGAGGTTGTTACTAAAAACGAGCGGCTCACACTCACCCACCCTTTCTATAAACTCAAATGCATTTCCTTCATTTCCTTCACATCTTCATCTCCTACATCTCTCTAGCTTACTACCTCTCTCTCTAAAAAAGAAACTTTGCCCTTTTTGAAGCAATTCTCAGGTTTGAAAAGATGCAACCTCGAAGTCACAGAAATCCACCTCTGATCTCGTTGTTGAATCTTGGAACCACGCTTGGTTTTACCGTTCCCATGGCAAGGTAATCCTTTAAACCTTCTTATTGTACTTAGTTTAGCGTAAAAATGAGCAAGCATGAATTTATTTTTCATACTTTGTCGATTTTTTAGCTATTTTAAGTATGCATGTTAGGATGTAACGTGACCCATTTTCTGCATTTGACCGAAAAATATCTGCGAATAGCTTGCAAAAATGGACCAAAAATATTTTGTACGCGTTCTGGGCCAATTATCCGAGTAGCGGCCCACTAGGCGGAATAAAACCCAGGCGGGTTTTATGTATGGCCTATTGGATCGTTTGCGTATTTTGGGCCGGTCAACTGGGCTCGGCGGAGTCAAACCCCAGGCGGGTTTTGACTCGCCTTCCTTTTTTTTAGGCCGCTTCGTGGGCCGAGACTGTGGGCCTGTTTGAGTCAAACCCTAGGCGGGTTTTGGACTCAATTTTCCCCAAATTTTTTGCTGAACCGGCTTAGGCCGTACCACTTGAGCTTTGTTTGTTTGCTTCATGGGCCGTGGCTGTGAGCCCAGTGTTCATGTTGGGTCCAACTTGGGTCCATGAAATTATGCGTAGAGCCCCCATTTTAAAATGACGCCTTGAAATTCTACCCTTAGGAGGATAACTTGAAAACTCCTGGTGCCTTAAAAGAGCCACTAAAGGCGGCGAAATCAATTCCAGGGAATTTTGTCCAAGAGACTTTAACCGCGGCGGGCTTCATGCCATTCTGGAAATGCTTGGAGGCTTGGAAGAAAAGGACGTCCCGGATTATTGGTCGAGCGGTGGCGGAGAGGTTGTGGGATTCCACTAACTCATTCCACTTCCCAGTGGGTGAGATGACAGTCACGCCTAAAGATTTTGTCATGATCACCGGTCTTCCTTGGGGCGGGCAGGACATGGTCTTCGACGCAGATGTTCCTCCTGTAGTTCTAGATTTGCTGGCTCCAGTGTCTGCGCGTTTGGGGCGTCGTCAAGGTCTCCCTAACCTTCCCTATAAGCACTTTGAGATGACCGTTCGCGATGCGAATTTCCAAAACCTGCCTCTAGAGCAACGCCGCTTCATTTTCTTGGCCTATATCATCTCTGCTACCCTCTTTGCCAACCATGGAGATAATATTTCCCTAACCTGGTTTCGGAACCTCCTCAATTTTGATAATATTCGAAACCTGAACTGGGGCAAGGCGGCCTATGCCAACTTCATCCATTGGCTCCGTTGTGGCGTCCGTCTTTCAATGGATACGAATCCAATTTACCTCTATGCAGCCCAAGCTCGCTACCAGTACGGTCCTTCCTTGTGGAAGGTGCTCGAGGTATGTGCTCGATCCTTCTCTTTTAATGTACTTATTCATCTTTCGTTCCTGGTTTGACCTGCTGTGCATGCAGTCGTGGGCATATGAGTATATCGTGACCTTGGGAATTCGCTCGAAGAAGGACAAGACGGTGCCAGCTGCCGAACGCTGGACCATCGAGGGCGTACATGATAAGAAGTACAAGTCGGGGTGTCTCAACCTTATTTGCAGCATCTTGGATAACTTGCGACCGGTATCTCCTTATTCTTGACACCTTTTCTATTTTTCTGTGCATGCCATACTTAAATGTATTCTTTTCCTTGCAGGATCAAATAAATTGGCGTCCTTGGGCCGACTTTGACATCAGAGGGTTACCACAACCTCTAGATCAGGTGGAACACGACACCCGTCTTCGCCTCTTAGTTGAAGGGCCTTATGGCTATGTGTGGTATTTAGGGGAGATTTTGGAAGGTTACCCTGGTCTCATTCCCCTAGACCCTCCAGTGTAGAGGTTTGAGTCATGGCGGATTGATCCGGCCGTTTTGAGGGATCTAGTTCGAGCTCAAGCATTTGACGACTTTGTGCACAACGTTTCCCAGGATCAATTCGATGAAGAGTTCCAGCGTTATCTTAGCCGTTTGGCTCCTCGAGTGGTATGTATCTTCCTTCTTCGTTCTTGTCATGTTTTAGCCATTTTCTAACCGAAAAATCTACAGTTGGGACCTTACGCTAAAGCTGCCGAAGTGAGGGCTCCTCAAGAGAGACGAAAGATCGGTGGCTTCCTGGAAGTGGAGCACAGTAGTGAGTGCTCCGCGCTTCAAGAATTCGACCATAAACCTGTAAGACTCAGTTTTATGTTGCCTTCTTTTATCCTGTATACCACTTGTGAATGATCCTTTGTTTTGCTATTTTCCAGCCAAGGTGGGCTTTTCTCCGGCAACTGACTAAGGAGTGGAGCACCATGAGGAAGTTCATTGATCGGGGCTTCATTGGTTCAGGGAGATATCAAGGTGGTGCTGCTAGAAGGGCCGATATGGAGGCCGATGCAGAGTTTGTTCCCAGAGAACCACCTCGACGTTCCGCTGCAGGCGCTCCTCGCACAGAGCCCCCACGTCGCTCTTCAGTTTGGGAATATTCCACTCGAGGTCGATCTCGGGAGGAAGTTGAGGGGTCTTCTCGTCCTCCTCTAGAAGCTGTACCAGGGGATCGGGGCAAAGGCATTATGATAGAGGGTCAACACTCCACTGGATCCCATCGTAGCAGGTCTGGTAGCAGAAGTCGCCACCCTCCGAGCATGGCCCAGGACATGGCTCAGATGTCCTTGGAGGAGTCATTGGGTCATGGAGGGTCGTATCACAGTACTGGATATGGTGGTGATACTCAGCCCCATTCTTACTGGGTGGAGGACGCATATGAATCGAGCGCCACCCACCGACCTCCTCCTTCTCGTCATACCCCGGCTTCAGTGCGCTCCGCTCGTCGTGTCGTGAACTGGTAGTGAGGGACTATGACTCAGGTGCATCCGTAGGATATCCTGGCGGTCAGGCTCTAGCAGATGACGCTACTTCACGTCCTGCACCTTATGATGCTTCATCTTTTGGTTCTGGTTCTGCGGGATGGCCTACCCCTGCTCCTAAGATGGGTCCGTCATGGCCCATAGGTTCCCAAGAGTGGTCTGTGCCTCAACACTCTTTTGGTTGGGTGGATCTGCTTCTTCCGGTTAGCCCGTCCCTAGTTATGGAACTGGTCCGATATGGCCTACTCCCTCTGCTGAATGGCAGGTTCCTGATCATTCCTGGCTGGCTGCTTCGCAGGAACACTCTGTGTCTTCGCCGTTGAGTGTGCATCCTTCGGAAATGCCCTTGACCGAGCCATCGCCTCCTATGCAGACTGTTCCTGGACCTGACTATTACTCCTGGGATACCTACTTTGGCACGGTCGGTACTTCCAACGCAGGAACTTCACATGTAGGGGGCAACTTGGCGGAGGACAGCGGCGATTCCGGTTCCCTGTGGTGATCACCTTTATGCAGTGCAAGACTCCACTTTTTTTTATTTTTATTTTATTTTAGACTCACCTTTTTTTTATTTTATGCAAGACTCGAACTTGGTGTATGCACAACTTGACGCTTTTATTTAATGCAATTTCGAATTATTTTCTACATGATGGGATTAATTCCAATTAATCCCACTTCCCCAAAAAGAAAAGAAAACAAAAACAAAATAAAAACTTAAGCGTCGGAGTTACTCGAGAAAAATTTCAGAATTAACATCATTGGGTCGATAACGGAACCCAGAACATCAAAGAATACATAAATGGGCCAATCGAAACAAAACCTTAGACAATACTACACAAATGGGCTGCGAAAACAGGAAAACGGGCCCAGAACACTTAAAACCTAGGCGGGTTTTAAGCGGTAGAGGGAGCTGGGCCGGAGTTGGCTCGCACGCGTGGGGTGACTTGGCGAGGTTAAAACCCGCCTGGGTTTTGACCTTTTTTTTCTTTTTTTTTTTTTGTTTTTAGCCGTTGAAGAAAGGCTTGAATCATGGGATATGATTGCAACGACTATGTGACTGTTTGCTGGCCGATTTGTTCCATTTTGATTATGGATAAAGGTGTATAAATACCTCATCCTTTGCCATGGATATCACTCATCATCTTCAATTGTATCTTCCATCTAAAAGAGCCTCCTAGAATCCCAAAAACCATCCTATCATGGCATTTGAGAAGAAGCTCGCTACTTGGATGAGAACTTTGTCCAGAGACGAGAAGAAAGAGCTCGGGAGATATAGCCTGACGAGATTGCTAAGTCTCCGACAAGCGAGAGTTAACCATGACTTTATTCGAGCGGTAGGAGCTTTTAGGGATTCGAAGATGCATGTTTTCCGCTTTTCCTTGAAAGAGCTATGCCCATTACCCAAAGAGTGGTCATCTATTCTCGGGACGAATCATTTCACACGGCCGACATCACCTCCAACTGTTGCCGACAACACCAAACAGTACAAAGAGTTGCTATGTCTTCCGAACCGAGTCATAGGAAGCGCACTATTCGGTGATAAGGTAAATTTTCAAACCATTGTCGAATACTTTCAATCGCCTGACACGTTGGAATATGGTCCCGTGATACGAGTGCGAGCACTCGTATTATGTCTTCTTGGAGAATTTTGCTTTTATCATGGCGGACGAAGAACCGGGCCGGCGGGCCTAATTCAAATTGTTGAAGACATGGCTCGAGGTTGTAATCCAGTGCCGTTGATGCTAGTGGAAACTATGATGGGTTTGGACAATCTAGATCCGGAATATGAGCTTCGTGGGAGCCCCCTACTTCTTCAGGTACATTTCCTCCTTCCTCTCTCATTTTTTTCTTCAAATCTGCCTACTGCCTTCAAAACCCAAGCGGGTTTTAAGGTTTTTCTTTTATATATTTTTTTTTATTTTTTTTTGTTAGTTAGGAGAATAATTGGTATGCAATCATAACCCGTGCTAACTTTATGGGCAGATATGGCTCATGGAGCATTTCGGCCTTATCGAAGATCCTCGTAACCCCTCGGCGCTTGCAAATTATTATCAAAGGAGGCGCAAATATACCGAGCTCCGATCTGTAACTTAATGGATCGCCTTTCTGAAGGAACCTCATGACATCGCGTGGTGGATCGAGTGGTGGCATGTTCCTGAATATGTGACCAGTGATTATCGCAACGCCTATGTGTGTATCGCCGGCTTGACACACATGACTTTCCACTTTTCGGAGCGAGTATTGCGACAGATGGGCCGCAAACAGACCATCCCCGAGCGGCTATGCGAAGCCCCCGAGCAATTGAAGTTTCGTGGCTCGGTGATAGAGTCCTGGTTGAAGTATTGGGCGAGAAGGCCGACCCTTAAGGCTCCATCAAAGGCACATGTATCAGAGATTGCTGACGCTGGATATCACGGATGGCTAATTGCGGCTATCGAGTCTCGCCGTGCCGGGGAGGCGTTAAGAAGTCGGACATCCATGAGGGAGAGGATGGGTTCTTGTTCCACGATAAAGGATCGTCTCGGTGCGAAGGTCACGGCAAAGGATCGGCTTGGTCCGAGGGTGGAGACACGGAAATCACATAAGCGAGCCTATAAGCCTAAAAACAAAGAGACGGACCCAAATAGCCTAAAGACATGGAGATTGATCATGAGACCACTGGCGACATAGAGAAGGTGAAACAAGACTAGAAGTTGGATGGAAGCGAAGGAACTGAACTGCTTTGCTAGAATAAACTTTTATTTAATTACGCCTTTTGAATTTTCTTACTTACAAGCAGTGTACTTGCATTTTAATTATTAATAAAAGAAGAATTATTGTTTACAATCATTGTGTCCTTGCAAACTTTATCTTTCCTTCTTTTTATGAGCGTAGATTGAATATTAACCAAGTGTCTGAAAATTGGTTTTCCAGTTGCTTGGCTATATTAAGCATAATATCTCTTGAGCTGATCTAAATTTGTGGGTTGAATCACATCTTCTCCATCCATAGTGGCAAGTCGAGCTGCTCCTCCCGGCAAAATTTCCTTGACCATATAAGGACCTTTCCAATTAGGTTCAAATTTTCCCCTTGGGTCTTGTATTGGTGCCCTCATTTCCTTAAGCACCAAATCACCTTCTTGAACTGAACGGCTTTTCATCTATTTATTAAAGGCGTGAGTGATCCTATTCTGGTATACCTGAACATTATGCAATGTCCTTAATCGCCTTTCATCCATCAACATTAACTCCTCGAACCTTGCCCTAGCCCATTCTACTTCTGGCAATTGGCTTTCTGCCACTATTCGTAATGACGGGATCGCTAACTTGATCGGCAAGACTGCTTCCATCCCATACACTAATGAATAGGGTGTTGCTCCCGTGGCAGTTTGAATTGAAGTTCGGTATCCCCATAAGGCAAATGCTAACTTGTCAGGCCAATCCTTGTAAGTAACGACCTCTTCTTAATGATTCCCGCCACCGTTTTATTGGCCGCTTCTACAACTCCGTTGGTTTGTGGTCGGTAAGGTGAAGACCGATGATGCTGAATTTTGTAATTGGTGAGCAAAACCTCCACCTCCTTTCGAAAGTGACTCCCGTTATCACTGATGATCTCATGAGGTACTCCATATCGGCATATAATGTTCTGAAGGATGAATTTGGCCACTTGCTTGGATGTGAGTTTGGCAAAAGAGGCTGCCTTTACCCACTTAGTGAAGTAATCAATAGTGACCAGGATGTATTCATGTCCTCCTGTTCCGGTTGGATGTATTTTGCCAATGATGTCAATACCCCATACCGAGAATGGCCATGGAGAAGTCAGTGTTGTCAGATATGAAGGAGGTTGATGCTGCAGATTGGCATACTCCTGACATTTGTGACATTTTCGAACAAAATTCAAGCAGTCTGCTTCCATAGTGGTCCAGTAATAACCAGCTCTTTGAATCTTCTTCGCCAGCATGCGCCCATTCATGTGAGGCCCACACTCTCCTCCGTGTACAGTTGCCATAATTTCTTTCGCACTTTTGGCATCGATACACAACAGATTGATACCTGTAGGTAACTTCTTGTACAACCGATCTTGGATCAAGCAGTATTGTGCTGCTAAAGCCCTGATCGCTCATTGTCCTCGAGCATCTAACTCAGCTGGATATTCTCCTTTCCGAAGGAAATTGTATATGTCAAGAAACCATTCATCAGTCTCCTCTTCTTGTGTTTCCATGGCACAGACATATGCGGGTTCAGACTGTCGCCCTACAATTACTGGTAGCTGGAGTATGCCTGATGGGATTGATATCATTGAGGATAACTTGGCCAAGGCATCGGCCAGTTCATTGTGATCCCTAGAAAGATACAGGGACATGAGCACCTTCTGGAGATATTAACAGGACTCCTATTCCACAACCCATTTGGTTAGAAGCTCCATCAAAATACATTTTCCAAGTAATTTCATCAGTTAAGAACACGTCTTCGTCTGGGAATTCCAAGTGAGTGCTTGGAGGTTCCTGTGATGGTGAAGCAGCCAGAAAATCTGAAACAACCCGTCCTTTAATAGATTTCTGGGGTAAGTATTGAAGATTGAATTCAGAAAGCATGACTACCCATCGAGCGATGCGGTTGTTGATGGTTGGTTGCTCCATGATGAATTTGATGGGATTGTTCTCCGCTATTACATACGCCGTGTGTGAGAGTATGTAGTGCCTTAATTTCTTGGTGGCCCAAACTAATGCGAGAGCCATTTTCTCTATGTCAGCATATCGACTTTCGTAGTCGAGAAACTTCTTGCTCAAGTAGTAGATGGCGCTCTCTTGACCTTTCACCTTTTGAGCTAACATAGCCCCCATGGCTGAGCTAGTCACTGTAAGGTAAAGGAGTAGAGGCTCATCTTGTACTGGCGGCATGAGAACTGGAGTATGTTGCAAATATTACTTGATTTTATCAAAAGCAGCTTGGCATTGATCGTCGCATTCTACTTTGCTTCCTTTCTTTAGCTTCTTGAACAAAGGCTCACAAGTCATGGTGAGCTTTGAAATGAACCTGCTGATGTACTGGATTCGGCCCAAGAAACCTCTTATCTCCTTTTCTGTCTTAGGTGGTTGTAACTGTTGGATAGCCTTGATCTTTGAAGGATCAACTTCAATGCCCCGTTGGCTGACCACATAGCCTAGTAGCTTCCAAGAGGTAACACCGAAGATGCACTTTGCTGGGTTGAGTCGCATCTTGTATTTGCGAAGTCGCAGAAAGAACTTCCGGAGGTTAGGAATATGACCCTCCCTTGTTTTGGACTTAACAATCATGTCATCGACATAAACTTCTACTTCGACGTGCATCATGTCATGAAGTATGATATTGGCAGTTCTCTGGTACGTTGCTCCGGCATTTTTGAGACCGAAAGGCATGACGACATAACAGTACATTCCCCATGGCGTGGTAAAGGAAGTCTTCTCCATATCTTCTTCTGCCATTTTTATTTGGTTGTAACTGGCATACACGTCCATAAAAGATAAAAGTTCATGTCTGCAAGTGTTATCCACCAATACATCGGTGTGGGTAGAGGAAAACTATCCTTGGGACTAGCTTTGTTAAGGTCTCGGAAGTCCACGCACATGCGCACTTTCCCATCTTTCTTGGGTAATGGGACAATGTTAGCAATCCATTCAGGATATTGGACTGCTTTGATAAACTTAGCGTTAAGCTGCTTGATCACCTCTTCTTCAATTTTCTTAGCCCATTCAGGTTTGATCCTCCTAGCCTTTTGTCGAACCGGCTTTGCATCAGGGAGAAAAGGTATGGTGTGCTCTGCAATTTCCCTATCAATCCCCGGCATGTCTTCATAAGACCACGCGAATACATCCACAAACTCCTTGAGAAGCTCTGTAAATGCTACCCATTCTTCTGCTGTGAGTGAACTACCTAACTTCAACTCCCGAGGTTGTTCTCCCGAGCCCACATTTATGGTGATGGTGTCTTCCAACACCACCATCTTATGATCATGTTCATTAGAAAATTCTTTTAAGGGTTCATTAAATTCCGGATTATTATTACCGCAATAGTTCAGGGAAGAGGGGAAAGAAGAATCAGAGTAAGCAGAAAGGTTCATTTTATTGAATGCAGAAATGAGTACATCGCCAGCAGACTCAAGACTAGACTCACTTGACTCTAGACTCTTAGGACCAGACTCTATGTCCATAGGAACAGACTCTCCTACAGATAAAACAAAGCTATTCTTCTCAGCATCGACCCATGAGACCGCCTTGACTTCTTCTTCTTCAGTGATCATGAGACTTGGGTCAAAGCTTGGGTTGGATAATGCAGCAATAACAACGTCAGCTTCAGACTCTCCCTTAGCAGCTTCTTGTCCGAACAACATACCAAATATGTTGCTCCCAGCAAGATGAGTCCATTCCAACGGTGGCTGTTTGTCCCGAACGGGGATAAAATAGTAGCCATATTAATGGTACAGTCATTAAAAACCTCTAACCCAGCAACTTGAACTCCCTTGTTCTTCAGGTAATATGGTCAGGGAATCCATATTAAGGGAAGTCATAGCCTTCCCTAACAAACTGTCCATTCAGGGTGAGTGGATAGGGCTTCATTTGGAACAAGGTAGGTGGATTGTCCATCCTCTTTTGCTCAGTTATGGCTAACTTGGCGAGCCTAATTTCCTTCTCAGTTGGCTTGTATCCTAAGCCAAACCTTCCCTTCTACTTAAACATCTTGAACACAGGAGGAATCTTATTTTTCGGGTTCTTTCCTAGCGGCATTCCAGGAAAGTGTCCCTGTTTCCTGAGTATAGCATGCACTTTGGGATTTGAGTAGGGTTCGAAGTCAAAGGAAGCTTCATCCTGGCTCAAAGTCGCCACAAGTTCAAAGTTGTGAAGTTCTTCGTCCATAGAACTGTGTTCCACCTCAAGGGTTGCTTGCTTGGGAATAAAGACAGCATTGATGGATTCTCCCGAGATGGTGATAACTTGTCCTTAGACCAGCATCTTTACCTTCTGGTGTAAGGTAGATGTTATACCATTGCATTCATGAAGCCACGGCCTCCCTAGAAGCAGATTGAAGGAGGCCAGAATGTCTAGTACTACGAACTCCACATTCCGAGTGATATTTCCTGTAGTGATGGGCAATATTATGGACCCAACCGACTTTCAAGGAGAATTGTCGTAAGCCCTTAGTTGTACACCATTTTGAGCCAAATTTTGTTGTTGGACTCCCAATTTCTGTGTCGTCCTCCAAGGGCACACATTCACAGCTGAGCCATTATCGACTAAAACTAGTGGGATAGTCTTGTTGGAACATTGCACTGTAAGGTAGAGTGCTTTGTTGTGGGATGCCCCTCCCTGAGGCAGATCTTCAATCCCAAAGGTGATAGACTCTTGCCGGGTAGTCACATGAGCAACTAAAGATTCTGGAGTTGTCGCGGGTGATACCGCTAATGCAGTAAGGGCATCCATCATCTTTTGTCTATGTGCCTGTGAGGTGCAAATCAGCTGCCAGATGGTAACTTCAGCTCTGGTCTTCTTGAGTTGTGTAAGGAGAGGATCTTCAGGCGGGACATGGTCGTCATTGGTAGCCATTGGCGCATGATTAGAAACAGCCACTGGGGTGGTGGTGTTTCTGTTGTTATGGCGGCCTGATCGAGTGAGGAATGCTACCATCATCTGATGTTGGCTTATCCTGCTCCATCCATTCTGTCTTGGAGTATTCATGTTGCTCATCGTCATCACTGTCCCAGATACCATGAATGGATAGATCTTCAAGAAAGCCGAGCGCCTCGGGGATAGGTTGACCCGTTTCAACAATCAAAGTAGAAGGATCAAAGCTACAAACTCCATAAAAGATAGCATTTGTATGCTCGGGCATCGGGTTGCTTTGATTGTTAGGCTTTTGGGAAACTTTTGGCATGGGTAGCGTCCCATCCCTTATCATATCTTCTATTTTGTTCTTGAGAGACCAGCATTTCTCAGTATCATGTCCTCGGCAACGATGGTAGCGGTAGAATTGATCCAAATTCTTTCCTCTTATTGCTGATTCTTCCCTTGGCAAAGGTAGGACTAAAAAACCCTTCTTGACCAATCGATCAAGAGCTTGTGAGTAAGAGACGTCCAATGGTGTGTAAGTCTCATACTTTGGTATGAAAGGCCCCTTGCGCTGGATAGAGTTAGTTTCCATGATCTTAGGAGGGTGGCTAGACGCACTAGTGGCCCTCCTGTTGGAACTAGACCCCTTCCATCCAGGCAAAGTGGTCTTCTCATTATGCATTGCCTCTAATTGGACACAGATGTCCTTCAAGTAGTCAAAGTCTTTGATGACATGGTATCCCAAGTGTTTGGATAAACTGCCTTTTAGCCCTTGCTTGAAAGTAGACAACTGTAGGCGAAGAGGGATTGTCTCATTGATGTGAGACAGCTTGGTATGCCATCGCTCAAAGTAATCCGAGAAGGATTCGTCATCTCGTTGCTTCATGGTGGTCAAGTCATCCACCGTAGCCTGCTTTGAATGCGACTGTAGTGATTGATGAAGGCTTTAAACAATTCATTCCAATCGGCCTTAGTTTGGGGTGGTAAAGCGTGATACCATATGGCTTCGCCATCTAGAGTGGATGGGAAAATAGTAGAGTATAAACCGACATCAATCCGGTTTAAAGGTGCTAGCCTCATGAACTCTTCGATGTGATGAACTGGGTTCTCAGAGGGTTTGAACCTGATGTTTGGTACTTCTACTTTATCAGATACCTTCAGAATTGACTGAACATGCAATGGCACTTCCAGATATTTGTCAGCAAAAGCCGGCACAATGCTCATTGCTTTGGTAAGGCTTTCTAATTTCTATTCAAGGGCCTTAACAGCAGGGTCCTTCATGAATTTAGACACCTCAGTGGTATCGACCTTTGTCTTGGATATCCACTTCCTCCAGAATTTGGGGATATCTTGATGATTTCAGGTTCGGATTCAAATTCCTGTATCTCTTCATCGTCTTCTTCAGCATTCAACCCCAGTTTGGTATTGATCTTAGTAATGGCTTGCAATATTCCGTCCATCACCTGTTTTTGTTCATTCAGTCTTTTGCCTACCTTCTGCTCTTGTTCTAAGGTATTGGCAAATACCAAACCTTGCATTTTGGTGTAGAGGTCATCCAAATGCTTTGTGATGTTGGCTTCGGTGCTCTGGACATGATGCTGTCACTGGTCGTAGATGGATCGTAGCAAGGGTTCGGAATCAAATAGCCTGTTCGTGGATCTCGAATGTGGGCTCGGAGTCGATCACCAATGATGCCTGCATGGAAATTCAAAGTTAAGCTACTCGATGACACACTCCGACACGTTCTACCCGATGCATGCATGACCTAGATGACCTATTTTATCCTAATCAATCTTGACACATATATGCTAACACAGAGGACTCACCCACTTTTTGGGAGTGCATGGCCTAATTCTATATGGACCTAAAAACAGAACATTATAAAGGGCCGAATAAAGTCAACATAGCGAGTGGGTCACCAGGCTATAGTCAGTGTTTCTCAATTCGGATGGGCCCAATCCACTGGCCGACCGTTTCAAGGAGAATCCATAACTTGGCTCAATAACTCAAACAACTCAAACCATATTGGCTATTATGCGGACTAGAATAATGTTCAACAAGACCGACAACCCACTTTTCTTTTTTTTTATTCCTTTTTTTTTAACTCGGGGAAAATGGGTATTGTAAAGGACTGGATAAAGTCAACAATAAGCGAGTCATAATCAATTTATGGGCTTAATTGACAAATCCTATATGGTTGGGCCTAACAACGGGCCGACCATAAGTGTGTTGGATTTATTAATTAAATCGATAAATTAATTTACTCAAGCCTAGTGACTATTATGCAGTCTAAGACGCTATCCATTAACTTTGTTAGCTTTTAAATTAATTTTTTTGGGACCTTTGTTAAGAGAAGTTTCATAAATGGTCATATAATATCATCAGAGGTGAGTCAATTTTTATTTATTAATCAAGATAATCAACTTTCTAACATAAATGGGCCCTTCCACTTGGGCTAACCGAAATGCCTTTGAATTAATTATATTAATTAATAAATAATCATTTTCTCAACCTAATGAATTTTATATGGACTAGAACAAAACCTTAAAACTAGAGTCGACTCATTACAAAAAAGACAAGAAAAGGGGAGGGATACACATAGCACATAGCATACACATGAAAAGGGTACCCTAAACCAAGGTTCTAAATTCATGGACTTTTATGGTTGGGTATATAGCCTACTGCATGCCTTCGCCCCGGTTCTTCATACCATAAGGTAAGCAGTTAGGGTATTTCTCAAAGAACTTCAAGGAAGCTCTCGGAGTGTGACACCGGGAGAGGAGCAACCAAATGCTTAGAGATGTAGAGTTCATCCCCATAGTAGTGGCCTCCCGCTCTCAAGGGGAATCTTAGGTAACTTAAACCGTCGCCTTTGTGCTAACATGTCAAAAGACCCGATTAGTGGCCCGGTATGCAAGGGATGCCTAAAAGAATAATAAAGCCGCGAAATAAATTAACTTCTCCCTTTTACACTTTCAAATCAATTTGATTTTTTCAAGCTTTACCCTCTTTTTAAAGTTTAAGTCCCCAGTGGAGTCGCCAATCTGTAGGAACACCCCGGAAAAAGGCGGAACCTTTTTCGCGATGATGCGCTACTTAAACGATCGAGAGCCGACTAAGGTTTCTTAATCTTTAAATAAGGATATTTTTATTTTTCGAAATTCATTTTCGAGGCGATGAAACTTCATTTATTTACAAACCCGTTTCTTTATTATTTAAATTATCCGTAATTACACAAATTAATTTAACAATAATTTAATCCTGGCCTAATTAATAAATCCAAGCCCAAGAGAGAACCAGTGGACCACTAGAATCAGCTAAAACTCGCCTAGGTTTTAGCAGATTCCAGGTTGGGCCACTGATCTCCTCGGCCCAAAGAGAAACTGGGTTGAAAATGATAAAACCCTCCTAGGTTTTATCATTTTCTGGCCCATTTCTCTCGGGACCCTCCTTGGATAAATATTGGACATGAATTAAATTATTTTCTTAAATTAATTTTGTATAAGAAATCGAATATTTTAAATAGTAAAATGAATTTGCAAAACGTAAAAAAAAAAAGAGTCGCAAGCTGATTTAAGGAAAATCGACAAACCATAAAATAAGAAAAGAAAGACTCCGGTCCACGAACCCGATTTCTAGATTCGGGGGTAAGGTTACGAATTCGAGAGTTATAAGAACTCCCGAATCCGCCTATTATAAAACAGACTCTACTAAAATCAACATTGAAAAGAAAGAGAGCGGGGAGAAGTTTGACTAATTTCACGGAATTATTATTCGAATCATACAATATTAAAAAAATGCGGTTTTTATTTTACAAAATGTACAAGCATGGAATTAAATAAAGGATTACATGATTAAAAGTAATGTAAATAACGAAATCTAACCTTGCCTAAGATGTCGCGATGATGACTTTGATCCCTTGAGTTGCCCCTTGACTTGAAGCCCGGATGAGATGATGTGGGTGATGTAGAAAAGAGTATTATATGGATGGTTGTATGGAGGTGATGAATGTGATTATGAGAGGATTAGAGGTGGATGTGGATGATAAGATTTTGAGAGAATAAAGGTATAATATGATGGAAATAAGAGTAATAGAATGTGAGTATAATGATGGTGATTTTTGTGAGAGTTGTTGATGATGAAAGTTGATGAAATGGGAGGAGAGTAAGTGTATTAGATGGTAGTTGTTGATGAGGTGAGGGTGAAATGGAGGGGGTATTTATAGGTGAAGGGGTGTGAGTTTTGAAGGGAATCCGTGGGGAGCATACCCCACAAATCATGCCATCAGAGTCCAAAACCCAGGCGGGTTTTGGGGTGGTCAAGGGGCCAAGTCAATGCACGTGGGGCTATGATCATGGGATTGCATAGGAGGAAGAAATTTTGGCGCCAGAACAAATTAAAACTGTAACGCCCCGGCCCCTCCCAGGCCGCGGACATTACTGATAACTGCTTCAAGGATCGTTGACTGGCCCCACACAAATCACCACGAGTCTTTCCAGCGTGCTTCGTCCTCGCTCACACGCTGCCCAGGAAAAATTCCCAGGAGGTCACCCATCCTTGGACTATTCCTAGCCAAGCACGCTTAACTGAGGAGTTCCCAACGGTTGAGCTACCATAAAAGAAGATGCACCTTGGTGATATAAGTAGTCATTTCAATCCTCTTAAGCCACACTTTATTCATATACCCGGGGTGTTACAAAAACCCAGGCGAGTTTTGATAATATTATCACGCGGATCTGTGACGTGGCTTGAAACGACGTCGCCTGCTACTCCGCTCAAACCTCAGGCGGGTTTTGATCTTTTCTGGGACGAGGCGCACGACTAGGCCTATTTCTGCATGGGCCTGTTCAATAAAAGTTAAAATCCCAGTGGGTTTTAACAATTTATTTACAACTTTTTTTTATTTTCCTTGGGCTCGGTTTATTGATCCTTTGGGCCCAATGACCCGTTTCACTTGGCCCATCTGTCTTGTATATTTTCAAGGGGTCGGGATTATACTGGTACAAATTCCGGTGTCTACACGATGGCGCCAAGTGACGGTGGGTGGTGGAGGGTGAAGGGTGGAGTGGGGACTAAGGAGCGTCGAGGGACTAGGGACCGTCGAAGGTTTAAGATTAAGAAACTCAGAAACATTAGTGAATAGTGATGAAAAGTTGAAAACCCTAGAAAAATAGTTGGTCTGTAGTAATTTTATTTGGTCCTCAATCTGGTCTTCGATCTTCTAATTCGGTCCAGGGACTGGACAGGAGACCGAAATTCAGCATTCCTTGGACTGAACTATCATCAGTCCTTTCGGTCCAGTCCGGTTCAGTCCTTTATTCGGTCCGGACTAAATTATAAACATCCCTACTTCTAGTCTATAAAACTTACTGATGGTTATCCCGAAGATAGGGGTCCCAACGAGCCTGTCAAATTTACTTAGATTAAGAAAAAAAAATATATATATATATTTTTGAAGTTATTTTTTCCTCAATTATTTGGTATCAGATCCATTGAAAATTAAGTTTTTAATTGCTTGACATTAAAAAAAAAAACACTTTGATGTATCCCAGCCAAAGGACCTCTGCTCAGCAGGCTGAGAAACATCAAACAAAACAGAGGACATGCATTTGATCCAGAACAGCAGGGTAAATGAGGTTCGACTTGCAAAATAACATCAAAAACTCACAAAGGTTTTGGGAACTCGATCAAATGGAATGAAATCGATAATGAAGGATGGAAATACAGAAAATAAAGGATAGAAACAAGTGATTACCGATCACTACAAACACACCATGACCGATTCTCACAAGGGCAACCTTAATCCAATCCTTGGTTACAGACACACCTTCTAACGATCAAATCAAGTCCTACCTATTCACCACTTGATTTCCAAATCAAGATACTGAGGTAGAATTTGAGAGTTGTTAGATACTCACAAACAAAGCAAGCTCAAGGCTCTATTATTTCATCAATTCACTGTTCCCCAAAGGACATTACAGAGGGGGTATTTAAAACCCAGCTGAACTCTAATTAAGAGTTTCTTGAGCAAAAAGAAAATGTCCTAATCATGCTTAATTAAACTAATTATATCATAATTAAGCTATAACTAAAATAGGAAGCTTCTAGATCACTTGGAGGATTAATAAAAGCATCACACATGGCATCTTCATGAAGCTTCTAGAACAATTGGAAGGTACTAGAAACATCACACATGGCGCTTTCTTATTGTAGCATCATTTGGGATACCAAATCCGTAACTGTCAAGGCTGGTGTGTTTCTTCCTTCAGTAGTGAATGTCCTTGGGTGTCCATAACAAAATAGCACTGTAGGACCCAAATGACCTTCAGACCATGTAAGCTTGGACATTATGAACGACCTTCTAAGAACAAACTGAAAGAGAAGCCTTAATTCTGATTTATTGAGCCGAATAGTGAAGGAGTCATGTAAGATGAAGGACATGATCTCCCTGAACGTCCTTGCCCTTCTTGTCAAAGCTGTATAGAATGCGAATGACTCTTCAAAGCACTTGCTCTTGGACAATCATGGAAGGCACAATGAAAAGTGAGGTTTGAGACAGTAAAGATGGCCTCGCATAAGGTGAATGACCTTCAGTATCATCAAGGTCCATCTGGGATTCACGAATGACCTCTAAGCATGCTGGCACGAAATGAGGTTGCGAGGGTTGATTTCCATCATTCCCCTCAAGTTGAGAAAAGTTTGACCTCAAACTTGGAAGGTCCTCTGCCTCAGAACAATATGGTCTCAAATCAGCTACATGGAAGGTTGCACTTCCACAAAGTTCATTTGAGAAATCCAACTTGTAAGCATTGTCTCCCACCTTCTCAAGGACCTCAAAGGGACCTTCAACTCTTGGAACCAACTTCCCTTTCCTTTTGGATCGAAATTTGTCCTTCTTTAGGTAGATCCAAACAAGATAACCTGGCAGAAAACCCATCTTCTTCCTTCTTTTGTGAACAAAATCATGAAACTTAGCTACCTTCTTCCGTTCATGCTGAAATTGACGTTCAGGAGGCAAACCAGGGGGTTTTTCTTCTGGAAACACATAAGGATAGTGTTCCAACGGATGAGTAAGGAGGAGGTGGCTATTTGAGGAGTTTGGGTTTATGTTTAGGTTTAGGAGAATAAGGTCCTTATAATCAAGAAACTCAGGGTGTTCAGCAACCAAGAGTGTAATAAAATTTGGTTCAGTAACCACATTCTCCTTGGGTATAACAAGCTGGAATGGTTTCAAAGGAGTGGGGTAAGTCTTTTTGTGGCTGAGAATAAGGTCCTTGGTCGTATCAAAGAACTTCAACAACCAGGTCCTTAATGACAAAAGCGCAGGTTGGTGGATTCTGGGAATTGGCTCATTTATGGAGGGTGTTGATGTGAAGGTAAAGGGACATGGAAAGTAGGTTTCGAGACTCCCCTTCTTGGATAAGAAATTATTTGATATGAGGGGCTTTTGTGGGGCTTTTGGGGCTGTTTTGTGGGCTAAGGACAGTGGGGGTTTCAGTGGTGGGTTGATGGTAGGATTAATGACAAACCAAGGTTGGTAAGGAATGTGCAAATCAGTGCTTGGCTGTCTCAAGGACCTTGAGGCAGAACAGCTGACAATTTGAGCAAAAGGGTATGCGACATAGATGTTTCTCTTGCTAAGCACGACGAAGGTATGACATGACAATGTGCCTCCTAGCACAACTTCCACAGTAAACATCCAAGGCATACTCCCCAATATAGAACATATGATAAAGGCCTTAACAACATTCCACACTAATCCACAACAAGCATCATCAAAGCTCACAACATCAAGATAATATAACTCCACTTCTTTTCCACTATCTTGATTCACCCGAAATTGTATAATCATTATAACCTTCTCAACACAACACCAAAGCACATGAAATTTCATAAAACATGCATTCATGAAACTCCAAAATATTCGCAAATATGCTTCATTCATGCCCAACAAAATAATGTAGTAAGGAAATTCTTGAGATCCCATATCTTGACAAAAATATTGAACACCAATTAACTTGAAAAGGATCAAGGCCGGAAAATCAACATCGCCAATAGAAACAATGAGCTCCTCCATTGAGTTTGTTGGGGGCTTGATACTCCATTCATCATACTTCGATCTCCTTCGCTTCCACCTCTTTCATTTTGATCTTCTTGTCACCTCCAAGTTCACCCATAGAAATGACCTTGGTTGGAAATAAACCAACTCAACATTGAAGCCACTGGAAGCTTCATTCTCCATTCTCATCCTTGTTGCACTTAAAGATGACATGATGTTCATAATAACGAACTGAGGTTCAAATTCTGCCAAGGTCATCGGCTGACAGAACCCTAAGGTCGTTGGCTGTGTCAAGGACAGACAGTCCTCAACCTCCTTATCATACACAGGATCCTCCAAAAATTCGTTTACACACTCTTCTTCATCAAGATCCTCCACTTCCTCATCATACATAGGAAGAAGATCTAGATTGACTTCTTCTTTCTCCTCCAACTCCATATAATCTTTTTCATCTTCATACACATCAAAAATAGGAGGGTGATTAAAATTAACCTCGTGTTCATCCTCGTGTTCAATCTCAACAGAAAAAAGGGCCTCAACAACTTCTGTCGCATCATGAATCTCTGGTTCCTCTCGAATTTGATGCTCATCCTCTTAAACCAAAGGTCGTTCACATGACTTCCTGGAATTGTAAATAAATTCATACCAATCCATCTCCAATTGTAGCACCTTGAGGTCAAGGAGTTCAAACTCGCGTTTCAATTTCCTTAATCTCCTTTTCTTCTTCAAAATCTGTTCACTCTCTCGAGATGAAGGCTTGTTGAAAGTCATGGCTGTTGGTTTTTTTTTTGTGGCTGTGTGTTTGGGATGATTTGGGATGTGTTTAGGCTCAAAGAAATCAGAAACGAATCACCAAAACGGTAGCTAGCTCTGATACCAAATTTATGATGTATCCCAGCCAGAGGACCTCTGCTCAGCAGGCTGAGAAACATCAAACAAAACAAAGGACATGCATTTGATCCAGAACAGCAGGGTAAATGAGGTTCGACTTGCAAAATAACATCAAAAACTCACAAAGGTTTTGGGAACTCGATCAAATGGAATGAAATCGATAATGAAGGATGGAAATACAGAAAATAAAGGATAGAAACAAGTGATTACCGATCACTACAAACACACCATGACCGATTCTCACAAGGGCAACCTTAATCCAATCCTTGGTTACAGACACACCTTCTAAGGATCAAATCAAGTCCTACCTATTCACCACTTGATTGCCAAATCAAGATACTGAGGTAGAATTTGAGAGTTGTTAGATACTCACAAACAAAGCAAGCTCAAGGCTCTACTATTTCATCAATTCACTGTTCCCCAAAGGACATTACAGAGGGGGTATTTAAAACCCAGCTGAACTCTAATTAAGACTTTCTTGAGCAAAAAGAAAATGTCCTAATCATGCTTAATTAAACTAATTACATCATAATTAAGCTATAACTAAAATAGGAAGCTTCTAGATCACTTGGAGGATTAATAAAAGCATCACACATGGCATCTTCATGAAGCTTCTAGAACAATTGGAAGGTACTAGAAACATCACACATGGCGCTTTCTTATTGTAGCTTCATTTGGGATACCAAATCCGTAACTGTCAAGGCTGGTGTGTTTCTTCCTTCAGTAGTGAATGTCCTTGGGTGTCCATAACAAAATAGCACTGTAGGACCCAAATGACCTTCAGACCATGTAAGCTTGGACATTATGAACGACCTTCTAAGAACAAACTGAAAGAGAAGCCTTAATTCTGATTTATTGAGCCGAATAGTGAAGGAGTCATGTAAGATGAAGGACATGATCTCCCTGAACGTCCTTGCCCTTCTTGTCAGAGCTGTATAGAATGTGAATGACTCTTCAAAGCACTTGCTCTTGGACAATCATGGAAGGCACAATGAAAAGTGAGGTATTGAGACAGTAAAGATGGCCTCGCATAAGGTGAATGACCTTCAGTATCATCAAGGTCCATCTGGGATTCACGAATGACCTCTAAGCATGCTAGCACGAAATGAGGTTGCAAGGGTTGATTTCCATCACACTTTTTTTGCAAATTTAAATAGTTTTAGGGGCCTTTTTATAATTTAAAACAATATTGACCTTAATATAGATACCATAGAATGTCGAATACTTATAGATACATTTAAATTTTTTAATAATGTGGTCCCCTAATAGTTTCTGTAAAATATAGGGTGCCTCCCAGATTTTTTTTTTTTTTTTTTTTTGTGGAAATATAGGATGTCTAAAAATTTGTATAATCTATATAATACTAAGGGTGCGTTTGGTTGAAAAACTTTCCCATGTTTGGTTCTGCAAAATATATAGGAAATTTTGATGTGTGACCCATTATTTCCCACACAAACTCACTAAAAAGTTTCCTAAGGGGGCTAGGGAACGTCTTTCCCGGTAAAGTTTTTTCTGGGAAAGACTTTCCCGGGAAACAACCAAACGCACCATAATAGTAAAGTATCTGAGTCCCACAGAATCGTGCAACGAGATTAAAAGTAGGAATTTGAGGCAATCCACAATCGGGTTTAAGATAATTTTGTTTAAAACTTAATTTTCATTTGATTTATGAAAATTCAATATTTTTTGTTTGTTAAGAGAAAATAATACTACTTCCAACCCTATCATACGCATATATATCATATACGTAGTTACTCTTATTTACAGTTTTCTTTGCTACTATTATTTAATTGTGTTGCAGAGAGAGAATCATAATACAATGCTTTTATTTTCTCTGTCACTCTTATTTAATTATTTTAATTCAAATCAAAGTATAGGGAACTTAAAATTAACATTTATTATCTATTATGTTCCCGCCCAATTGCTTAACCGTGCTATAAAAGTGTAAAACTCTCATATATTCAAATAATGTATCTCACTAAACATTTAACACTGACTTTCAATAAACCACAACACTCCACTAATTGCCCATTAGTATCACTCCCTTCGTTCTACAACGATCCTATTTTATTTGTTAATACACTCATGCATCACATGGGTTTAAGTCTAGTAATTTATAGTAATACAGGCCCTGTTCTTTTCTGCGGTTGGCAGACTGCAGTGCCACAGCCTACCGCAGTTTGCCACAACCCGCCACATCTTACCGCAAATCATTACTTTTCTCTCTCCTCACTTTTCTCCTCTACTTTTTACATCCTCTCTCCTCACCTACCCCCATACCAATAACCCACCACAATTCCACCATACCCGCCACAATTCCACCACACCTCACTACACCATTCCGCAAAATACCGCATAAAAGAACAGGGCCTATAGTACCCCAAAAATAGTGCTATAAAATGTAAGGTACTTCCAATTAGGTTTTTGTTAAGATAGGTTATAGAATCAATCCCAATTAGGCTTTGTACCACTACGAAGCAATTGATATCCAAAAAAAACATCTAAGTTTAAAAAGTAGATAGAAATAGGTAATGAGCTTTTTAAAAGTTAGAAATTTTAGGTAGGTTTAAATAAATTTAAACACAGAAACCAGATTTGGATAAGAAATAATAAAATTAGGTTGTCATTAGTTTACCAAAAAATTACTTAGAGGTACCCTAACTTTTGGTGAAATGTTTTTTGAGTACCCCAACTTTTCAAAACTAATTTTGGGGTACCCTTTTAAGATTAGAAATTATTAGGTGAATTTCCGGCCAATGATTTAAATTCACCGGTGAGTTTAAGGCGGGAAATTGATTAAGGCTTTTTTTGGACGAAAATGTCCTTTATTTGTTAGAAAAAAAAAAACAAGGTCGTTAATAAATCCCCCCCCCCACTCCATTCGTTTCTTCTTCTTGCAATTGTGTTCTTCTTTTGTTCTTCTGTCTTCTTCTTTTCTTCTTCTTCTTCTTCTGTGTTCTTCTTTTGTTCTTATGTGTTCTTCTTCGTTTCTTCTTCTTTTGTTCTTCTATATTCTTCTTCATTTCTTCTTCTTTTGTTCTTCTATTTTCTTCTCTGTCACTTGTCAGTCACAGGTATGAAAAGGAAGATTGGTTAAACAAGATTGGAAGTCATTGAAAGGAAATTTGGTTAAAGAAGAGATAAGGTATGCATTTGGCTTAGTATGTGTTAGTACATGTCAAATTTTGGCTGGGGAATTGCGATTTTTGAAAACGTTTGCGGGATCTACAATCAAAGTGTGGTGTTTTCGGTTGCAAAAAACAAGTTCGAAAGCAAAATTGGGATATAAATTTTGGGGTTCACTTGTGATTTTGGGGGTCAATTGGGATATAATTTTGAAAACGAATTTGGGATATAAAAGGAATTTGGGTTGTGGTTGTGGTTTAGCTAATTAGGGTTTAGAGTTTTGGGATTAAGGTTTAGGGTTTTCCAATTAGTTGAGGTAATTAGGATTATGGGTTCTGGTTTAATTAGGGTGTAGGGCATTATAGTCAATATTTGTCAAAAATTAGGGGTATTTTGGTCAGTTTATCTAATTAATCGGAGTTTCGCTGGAAATTCATTTAGTAATTTCTAATCCTAAAAGTAATGATACCCCAAAATTAGTTTTGAAAAATTGAGTACTAAAAAATTGTTTCTTCAAAGTTAGAGTACCTCTAAATAATTTTTTGTTAGTTTACAGTATGAAAGAATAAGGTCTTACTCAATGCTGTAAGAATTGAACTACATTTGATGTTACCATGCATCCCAGGTTGTGATTTCATTTATACCTTTTTCATTCAACTGGTACAATACTCTTCAGCCAACACCGGGCAGTACAACAGAGACAACGCTGGTTCTAATGTGCGATTGTTTCAAGAGAAATAAAAGGTACTCATTTTAAGCCATAGCCGCATTAATATTCATACACAATTGTGACAATACCAACTTTTTTTTTTTTTTTGAGCCATTAGCAACCGAGATAGCCAATTGGCTGAAAGCTTCAACAAGTACAAGTTCATGGAAGCCACTCGTTACTGAGTTTCTAGACAAGAAAAAAAAAAGGAACTGGAGAGGTTTGAAAGAATGTAATGAATGGAATGAAGTAGGAAAAAGCAACGGCAAAATTGATATTTACACAAGACAGATACTACGCACAAGTCACTTGGCATTAGCATAACTGTTCTTACTAAAAGGCCAAAGGTTGACGAGCCGCTCAAGGACAGCAGCACTTTTAGAGAAGTAGCCACTGAAGCCAATCGGAGTTGCAGGGGGCGGAAAATCTTCTGCCGGCATTGCAAATGGCCGGATCATCTTCTCCATTTTGTCCCACGTCAAATACGATTCCACATCTTGCAACCTCTCTGGACCCATAATTGGCAGTGTATGCTCTTGATGTAGCCAAGTTGCTTCACTGTTCTTATTCTGTCCGCCAAAAGCCCCGTGTTAGAGTGGAAACTGAAGCAAATAGCCTCTAAACAGGGAAAAGAGAACTCTAGTTCTGATCCTATTTGGCTACATGATTCTGACTTTAGTAGCACATAATCCAAAAGAGGTAGTTTTAGGTAAACAAACCATGGACAATAGTAGTTTCTCAGAATTAACAAAACAAAACAATTCGGTATCTTCAGAATGCAGAAAGTGGGTCGAGCACAGATAGAAAAAAAAAAGGGGGGGGGGGGGGCAAAGAGCAAGTACTCATACCTCTAAGGGTGAAAGATCTGCACCACGGCTGAAAGTCAATTCAATGCGGAACCTTTTTGGGTCATCTAGAGCTACCTGCAAGACCATTCCAAATTGACATTATGACCTGACACTGCAATTTGTATTGTCATTAACACATGTTTTCATCCACTTTTTCCAATCATTGCACATAGTGCTCACGTCTTACAATGGTCAGTGTGTTATGGATATAAGCACAGGCACATAAACTGACCTCTGTGTTCTCAAACATCCTCAACACTATATGACTCATATAATCAAGCTCTTTTGTGTTGAACAACCGTCCTAAAGCACTTTGGCAAACAAGACCCTCCTCTCCTTGCATGGATTCATCCAAGTTGCAGTACCGGAGGACATTCATCAAGGAATGTATGTGAGATTCCTGTCAACCCCATCATGAAATTTAACATAAAAAACTCAAATTTCAGCAACGCAACAGCATAACATTGATATGACAAATTAATCTGCGAATTAAGGTTTTTTGAAGCATGCACTGGTGATCCATGAGTAAAAAGTTACACAAAGGCCGTGCATTTTGACTCACCGAAGTGAAATATAGTCGCGTTTTCACATGCCGTTCTGGTGTCTTCACATTAGCATACCTGAGAACAGATGGTATTGTCTCATCACATTAGTAGTTACATCTACCAGGAATTTCCCTAGACAACAAAAGCGTTATTTTATTAGAAGAAACACAATGCCATTGGACGAATGTCACAGTACTTTGGATCCAAGCGGTATTCGGTCTCCTTTTCATCATCGTCATCGTGGTCTATTGCAAGATCAGCTGTCGAACTCGATTTCCGCACACCTTCCTTTTTCGTGTGCGTTGTAGATAGGGTATTGGCTTCTTGTTTCTTGCAAGATCTAGTGTAGTGGTCATAATTACTCTTCAGTTCAGCGACGCTGATCGCTTCTTCTCGGGTATTTCTCAAATCAATCAAAATCTTACCCAACAACCGGCGTGCAATCTGCATTCATGAAGTAGTGAATACAAGTACATAACCACAACATTCCAGGCCTCCAAAATAGTTATCCACTCAATGTTATTTACTTTCGGTAGGTAGGATAAAGTTATGTAAAGTAAGGTCAAGTAAGGTTGGCTAAGTTTAGATAGATGTTGATAAATGTAGGTAATGTGTAAATTGAGTGTCTCAAATTTTGGTTAAGTTTGGGTAAAAATAAGTAAAAGTGGGTAAGATTAGATAAAACTAAGTAGGATAAAAAATATGGGTAGTTTACCCAAGCAAAGAACAAATAGCCATAAAGTTTGCTTTCGCACAATCATTTTTTTAAATTTCTATCTCCTTGCCCTTTACTAAAACAATTGGATAAAGCCACCACCCTCAATTGCCACCAAGGACACTTTAGCTCAAAAAGATATCTGTAATTGCTTCATATTACAGAACAAAGCAGTTGAAATAAGTTGAAGGGGAGAAAATGGGCATATAGGAAATACAAGCAACCTACCTACCTAGAGTATCTGGCCAAAAGTGGTGATAATAAGTGCAACTGGGTGCAAACTCTAGTATAGATACAAACTCAATCTAAACCAGTCAAGCTAAGATCAAAGATAAAGGCATAAAGGACTGTCACAACAGCCCTTAAATAATAATAAACACTTCATTATTTTCTAAAACAAAATGCTATAGCCAAAGCAACCTGTGTAATATGACTCACACCCCTGGAAAAAAAAAAAAAAAAAAAAGACCTGACCTGACCTGAAAACCCAATCAAAACCCACCCAAGAATTTGGGTTATCAAGACAATTTTCTTAATCCAAACCTGAAAAACCCACAAATTAGTGGTTCATACCCGACCCACCCATTCCACCGTAAATCAAGAAAATAAAATGGTGATTTTATATTTTTCTCCTGTTCATTCACAAATAACGGTTAAAGTTTGTATTATTTTATATTTGTTTAATTAGCATATTCTTCCAAATAATCGTGATAATCCATCACACTCCGTAAGTTATATATTCCATTACCCTATCCCTTTTTGACAATAGTGGTGAAAACAAGAAAAGACTTCAAGGGAGGGTGGAGGGTGGAGGGTGTATGGTGTAGAGACTTGAAAGAGTTACGTCCAGTAGCTCTAAGTGGGGAGATGACAATAGGCAAATCTACCAATGGAATTGGGGTTCAGAGATAAGTGGTAGAGGTGGGGCGGCTGGTGGAGGGTGCTCAATGGAGCCGGGAATTTAATTTCTTGATGCTTTTTTAAATTGCTCATGAGTAATATTTTCAAGATTGATTGATTGATTAAATTATTTTGCAATCCTGTCATCTAATGTCAAACGCAAATAATACCCAAAAATAATTGAAGCAAGACACAATAATGATATTGGATTACAACATGTACATTCAGTATTATTTCTGTAGTTTAAGTCAAGATATTTATATTTTATCGTCATGAGAAAGTAAAGGTCACTTTAGTATAAATTGAACAAACTGGAGTATTGAGAGACAATTACAGAGCAAAGTACAAAGGAAAGTGCAAGTACTAGACTCCTTTATGTTGAGACAAACCATATTTTCATTGTCTTGAAGAAATGTTAATTGAAAGGAATTCTTGAAAGGACACTGCTACAAGCAT
The DNA here is from genome assembly GCA_029582165.1 of Portulaca oleracea. NCBI lineage: Eukaryota > Viridiplantae > Streptophyta > Magnoliopsida > Caryophyllales > Portulacaceae > Portulaca > Portulaca oleracea. The sequence continues at coordinate 12,667,714 of CM055892.1, forward strand.
TTATTACAGAGAAGAGTACCTTGGATCCAATTTTTAACTTATGCTTTGGATTAATCCCATACTCATTGGGGATGACACCGTCTGCAAGCAACTGAAAACATAAACACATAAACCAGAGTGATTATGGCAACGACAATCGATCAAGATATTTGATAGTGAGAATTCCAGACAACACTTTGGCCCAAAGTTCCCAAACCACAAACATTTTCAGCATTAAGGCAACAAGCCCACCCTCCTTCATCAAATACAATGACACAGGTTTATAGAAGGAAACAACTAAGCAAATGGCAGTTTCCTGCCACAATTCAAAGAATGTTTACTTTTGGAAATATAGCATTAATCAACACAATAAACCAGGAAAATATTTCCGCATACCTGTGCGACTTTGAAAAGCTCATCTAAACCTTCGATATTGAGATGAGCATTATGCAAGAGGTCATATCTGCCCAAAAGATGGTAAGTTGTTAAAATTTCCAGTCTCATACAAAGCAATATATAAGACCAGAGCTTTAGCGAACCAAAAAAAGCTCTAGATACAACAACAGAGTTAAACATCCAGCTCACATAAAGAAGACCAGAGTTTTTAGAAAAACAGCAGGTTAGTGTGTCACTGTAGAAACATTCTGTTTGACATGAAAAAAATTCAATTCCTGTGGCAGTGGGAAACAAACCAAGAACAAAAATTTGAGGAGCAGATGTAATATCCATGAAAGGCAAACAAGAGGGGAAAATGGGCTGTTTCTACTCAACTGCAATTCTAATGAGTGAGACAGTGAACAAGTGGAAGACTTACTTGCATGAGTCATAAACATCCGGTATTTGAGTAATATCATATCTCCTGCAAACATGTCAGGTGTCAGAGTAAATGGCCAACTAGAGGAATCAATCCCTTAAAAAAGTGGGAATAGATTCAGATACTTAAATGTGAAGAACCCTGACAGGCCTACCATTTCAAAAGTCAAGATGTTATATAAATCTCCATTTCTAGGTTGCATTGAGCATTTTTCAAGTATAGGACTTAAATTACTTATCAACCTTCTCTCACGTGGTGGATGCAGATACTTACTCTTTACGATCACTATACAGGTCTCTTTCCAGTTTTCTCCATCGTGCATACATGAGAAGGAACCCTTCACTGCCACAAGGTAATCCTGCAGCGATCCGATCAACATCAATATTGGTCTTTCCAAGAGCCTTGGCTTGGTCATATGGGGGCCTTGTTTCCGCTAGCTTTTCATCTTCATCCTTAGCAAGCAGCCTCACTTGTTCAGTAACCTTCCCTGTTAACTGCACCTATAATTACAGATTCAATCCCAAACAAGCAAAAAGAACAGTATTAAAGACATTCAAGCAGTAACTGCATCAGCATCCTCTCAGAGGCCAGGAGGGGCAACTAATACATGTATTCAAAGTACAAAGGAAAGTGCAAGTACCAGACTCCTTTATGTGGAGACGAAGCATATTTTCATTGTCTTGAAGAAATATTAAGGTGTTCTAGAATAATATTTTCATTTACTATACGAGCAGAGACCATGCTCCAGACCACAAAACTTTCACATGTCCCCAAGATTTTCATCAATGATTTCTAAAGGGCAAAGGCAAACAACAGCACCCATAATGAAATGCCTATAGAAAAATGGTTCCACAATAAAGCAAGTGAGAAAACCTCAACCAATACCTCGTCCTTTCACAAATCACAAGCTAACGATATGCCTTTCACAAAATCACAAGCTAGAAACATGATGATGCAACATGTTTGCAAATTAGAAAGTGACTATAAGCACATTAAGGTTTTAGGTTTGAAATACCAGTTTAGGTAGGTAATCAGAAGCATTAGAAGGAAGTCCAGCCCCATCTGCCATCCAGGGAAACTCTGGTAATCCATTACTGTGTATGCTCCGGGTTCCAGAAGTGATAATCTCGTTTAATCTTGCCTGCAAAGAGATGATAAAGTGAGAAACATATAAACCAAATTACTGTAAAATGACACATAATTTTGGTTGTAACATAACATCATCAAACATATAAGCAAAATGTTCAAGGGATACCCCCACAGTGAAAGCTTTACAAACATGGTTTCTAATACAATGGATTCCAAAGGCATTGAAATAAAATAAAATAAAAGTTATTTTCCCTGTGGAAGATAGGCCTGGGAAGGTTAGCCTGTATCAGTGATCAATCATGCAAGTAATGACCGCAAGTCAGACGTTCAGCAGATTTTGGACGCTGGCCCAGACTATGGAGGAGGTACACTGTTCTTAAGTCCATTAGTTCATCTTATTTGAGACCGTCAAATAATGAAATTGAGACGGAACACCGTGTCAGCCTATGTCGAACCTGTGAATAGCTTTTTATGGGTTGTCCTTAATCTATATATGCCTTGGGTGATGAAAAAGAAAATGAAGAAAATGAAGAACCACAAGTCAGAGCATATCTTTGAAGAAAATGAAGGCAGAAGAATTTCCTTTCTCCCAAACAACTATCCTCAATTCCTTATCAGTCATATCAATCAAATGAAAATGGCAACTTCTGACGAAAAGGAAAATTTAAAGGCCATAGAACCCTTTAAATGAAAAAAAGAAACCATGACAACCATGACAAAGGCTTTCAGAGCATTTTATCTTTAGGAAAGGAGGTAAAAGGAAAAAGACAGCAAGATTCCCTATCAGCCTGAAAATTATAATAAGCTAAATTTCAAGTAAATGTCAACAATGAACAATTTGTATTTATGGAGTTAGAAATTACTTGTCAAAGAGAACCTCAAAAAAAAAAATAATATAATCAATCTCAATGAGAATCACCACAAAACCTATTACCATTCACACTTTATCTTACACCTTCAATCTTTGATCTGAAGTGGAAAAAGTAGCAAGAAGAAAAGAAATCATGGTGTTGGATATCCTTCAATGTTTCTTCTAAAGCGGAGAAAAAAATAAAAAGAATCACGGTGGAGGATATCTCATGCTAATGCTATTCAGTATAAATTAATAACTTCTTACCAAATTTCTAGAATTTACTACAGAAATAATTTAAATCAGTAATAAGCACACTCTCATTGGCAAGAGCACACTCTCACAGTATCTGTCCCACAGTATATAACTGCCCGGTGTAGATCTCACCTTGCAGAGGTCCAAAAACAGTCTTCACTAATGAGCTATCGGACATGTCTGAAAAAAAGCCATATTGCTAGTTGGGTATCTAACAGTTTGGGCATGCCCTAAAATAGCATCTGTAACGATCACCATGGAAATGAGGAATACAATCCAGCTAAAGAAATAACCTTTGCTTCTTTCATCTCAATGCTGGCGTTAGCAAGTCCATCCAACATTGATGAGTCTTTGCTGACAAGTGAAACCTGTGACAAAGGCCATGTTAAGGCTCATAATTAATTTTAACCTTCTCCTTGATGTACCTGATAAGTGATAAGAAGAGAAACATAAAGCTTACAAGAATTGGAGTCAACGGCCCTTCCAAGTCAAGGAGACCTTTTGCAAATGAAGCCGCTGACATCTGTCAACACACAGAGCAACAGTATTGGTTACAGCTCATGCAAACAATAGACAAGCTGGCAAAGCTGAAGACCAATAAAAATAAATGACTGAATATATATTTTAAAGTTAAATAAACTAAGTTGATAAAGCTTGCCTGTACACGGCCTTCATCTGAACTGTATATCTTAAGATCATGACGATAGGTACTATGCAGACGAAGTAAGCCTGTTCCTTCACCTGAAAATGAGACATTTTTTGAGACAATCAACAAGGTTAGAATATAAGGTTTTTTCTAGAAGCTAAAACTTATGCAGAAAACATGACTTTATACGGCAGAATCATTGAGAAGAAGGAAGCATCCATCCAAAGAGGACAAGTTGATGTCCAAACGAAAAGGCATATAGAAGCAAGTTGCTGCAGTCCGCCGGATAGATACATAAAAGCATATGCCAAGTTCATAGAGAAGGGTTGGCAAATTCACTGACCCCTAAACCAACAAAACAGAAGAAGGAAAAGCAAAAAAAAGAAAAAGAAAAAGGAAACAGTTAAGAGAAGAAAGGAAAGCTTTCCTCTTGAACTAAATACAACTTCGGATTGCTGAAAAGCAGAAAATTCTCTCTACTCCTTATCCAAACTAATGATTTGCATGTATCAATCCAATGACGTTGGAATGACCCAATGAAATGAAGTTGTTGCACTAATCAGTAGAGATAGAGCAGGCCTAAAATTTTCTCTTCTTTTAACGTGCTTGCCAAAACATGCCATTTTGGCTATTTACTGGGCCAAAGAGGCAACAGCCGCCTTTTTCTGTTATTACGGTATGATTTCTGCCTCTCATTTTTGTGTCTCGTATTTCTTAAACATCTCTTATCATCTTTGGTTTTGGGATATTGGAGGAATAGACCATACTGAAATCTTGGTCATTAATAAACTATACTGAAATCTTGGTCACTAGTAGACTATACTTCAGGGTATTAATGGTAACAAATTTGAAGCCAACAAAAGTGGCAGAACCAATAAAAGTTTGTCATTAATAATTGTAATTTACAATTTTAACCTTTATAATAATAAATATTTTTTAAACTTGCTTCTCTCTCTCTCTCTCTCTCTCTCTCACACACACACACACACACACACAGAATAGCTTCCACCTAGTACCTGCCATTGGTTCCATGTTAAAACTCTTTTCAATCCTACTAATAAATAGCTATCTTGGTTTCCTTGTTACACCTTAATGCAATCCCACCGTCATTGCTACCTAGAATGACAACAGTTAGGGGCTTGTCCTAATTGCCGGCAGGGTTTCCAGTTTCCAGTTAAGGGCTTGTTTACAGTTGATGCGTTTGAGACCTACTTCTGTTAAGCGAAATGGGTAATAAATTATTGTTCCAGCAACAGAAGATGAGACTGTTGCGAGATGGTTACGGCGTAAGGTTGGGGTTGGGACAGGAGGTGACTTGGGGTGGTTCTAATGGTGGACGAACGCACACTTTGATGGTGAAGGCTGATAGTTGAGTAGGCTAGTAGTCTACACAGTAACTGGAGAAAAAGGATGAATAGTAAATTTTTTCAAAAAAATTATTTATAAGCAAGGTAAAATGGTAAATTGTTATAATTAAAAATATTAGTTTTACTAGCTCCCCCTACCACCTCATCGCTCCATCACTTTGGGCACCTTCAAGCATGCTATTATCCAACATCCCCATAGTGTAGCTCATTAAGCCACGATTTCAGTGTGGATTATTATCATCCAACACCCCTAAAGTATGGTTCATTTAATCCAAAAACCTCTATTTTTATTTACAGGTAGTATTTTTTCGAGGTAAAACTAATTGTTTTTCTTCTTTGGTGAGTTGATTTAGTGGAGGACATGGCTCTAAGGCATCTAGGTTTAGTGGAGGGCATGGCTCTAGATAGGGAGGCTTGGCGGGCTAGTATTAAGGTCGTAGGGTGAGGAAGGATGTTGGTGCTTCGAGCTAGTCTTTTATCTTTTGGCCTGTATTTGTTTTTCTTGTGCAGGTACTTGTTAGGTCTTTCGTATCCACTCGCAACACTCTGGTACGTAGTTTCTAACCCTAACAAGCTTCTCCCCTGTTTTTCGCTATGGATCCGTCGGAATCAGTCTCTTCATGAACGTTCGTTCATGGGGGCAAGGCTGCCTACTTTAGGATCCCCCAGACCGCGCTCAAACGTGTCACCTGGGTGGTTGTTGTTGTTGTTGTTGTTGTTGTTGCTGTTGTGGCACTTTTAGGTTAAACCAAAGATATCGCCTTCTGACACATGCCGCCTGGCGGGCAGCAAGGGAGCCTTTCATGGGTTGGATCGAGTATCTGGGCACAAACGAGAAGGATGCTCATGCCAATCATCCGATGCGCCTGGCGTTCTCTAAGGTATAGCCATGATTTGCGTTTAGTCCTTTTGGTTATGATTCTTTTTGTTTGACTATTTTCTTTTTCAGTTGGGGCACTATAGTGATCCCAAGGTGGGTGCTATGGAAAGCACCTCTGCTCCAGCTGCTAGGAGGATCAATGGATTCATTCAGCCTGCCAACTCTGATTCGGATTCCGATATACAAGAAATCAAGGTCGGGACGGGTGGTATGCTCCTCAATCATGTTTACCTTGCGCGTCTCCTGACTTTGGCTCTAATTCTTTCGCTTATTGTGCATCCTCCTTTGAAGAAGATGGTGCAAAAGCTGAAACACCGTCTACGCATGTTTAGGGAGATCCGATCTGCCTTTACTATACAAATTTAGCTGAATGTAAGATCAGTAAAAAATGTTTCAGCACACCTTAAAATAAAATTAATTTAAAGCAAAACCTTCCAAAAAATATTATTCTTTTTGATAGATCAATTTTTTGATAAATTTTTTGACAAATAAACATAAACTAATTTTGGGTGACAACTATTTCAAACACCCTTGATGCCATCATCGACCATGAGTTCCAAACACCCACAAGCAATTTCATACCACAAAGCCCCAAGGACCTTCATTGCCTTTACTAAATAAGGGTAACTGGTGTCTACAAATACCACAAAGGCCCAAACAAACTTCTCTGAAACTTCACAATCAAAGAAAAACAGCAAACAAGCTTCATTGTTGCGCATAAATTACTGCTTTTTGGGTAGCAACAGCTAATTGCTAAGAAAAACTAATTCCCACCCCCCCCCCTTTTTTTTTTCCAAAAACAAATCGATAGAGAGAGAAAATAAAAATGTTATATGCTATTAGCATTTTTTGACGGAATATTCTAGATGACCAATTATCCTATCTGTTGTGGCATGTTCACTAACTATTGTCCCTGCATCTTTTACAGTTCTACCCCCTCTAACCTTAGATGGAAAGCATTGGAATCTGTTCTGTATATCAGCTTGGTTCTCGCGGTCTCACCACCTGCATCGAAGGTTATTATAACTAGATCACTGCAGCTGGTTTACTTGGTAAAAGCACCATGGTCCATCCCAGATACAACCTTAAACCTGCTCTACTGGGAATAAATAAACAACTCATCTTGTGAAAGGTAAATGAAAAAAATAAACTGGCTCTTCTGACTGGTTTTGTCCACATTTCTATGGCTACAATTGTTGCAGGGAAACAACACTGTTGCTGCTAGGAAAGCATCCAACAGTGAACATGGAGCTGCCAAGGCGTAGAGGGATAGGATTCAAGGCAAACCAACCCATCAAATCATGCTGGACTGTTTTCTTTTACATGGAAAAGGAGGAAGGGGGCAAAAAAAAGGGGGGGGGGGGAATCCCAACATAGAAACAGTTTGCTCTCTAAGATACAAAAATTTAATTGTGTCATGGACCTAATCGAATGTTCTTACTTGGTCACGATGGGAAGAATCTCAATAATTACTTGGACAACAATGCACTCACTCTGCAGTCATTTTAGTTTACACTTAAACAAGAAAGAATATTAATCTTAGATATTCCTCTTTTCATTTGCAGTTGATGATGTTATATTCTTGGAAAATGGTTAAAAATTGTCACTGAAGATCACTGCTTAACCCTATGATTAGATGTGAGAATTATAAAATATACCCTTGAGAAACCCAAGTCAAGTAGCTCAACCAAATCCAATCAGATCAACCTGAATTATGCCGTCATCTCATCTCAGACCCATGCAGCTCCAGTGAGGCACTGACATTTCACCATACCCATACTTGCCCTACCTAAATGTTATCCACCAATGTATTCCAACATGATTGTCAATCATTTATTGCTGATTACAATATCATCATGCCCACTTCACAAAATAAAATAAAAATAGATGTGACCATCTCATATAAGAGGCATGCAAAATAATCAACGCAAGCAACAGCTTCAAACAATCCAAAGATTTTCAGCTACAAAAGATACCAAGATTCCCAACAGATGTATATAGGCTTTGAGGCTTGAAGCACCAGAAAAGGTGATGCAGGTACTTTTCTCTTTTTGTGTGTGTGTGTGTGTGTGTGTGTGTGTGTGTGTGTGTGTGTGTGTGTGTGTTTGGGGAAGGGAAGGGAAGAAGCAGGAGGCCATCCCAATTCCCAAGCAACTAATACATAAAATTGAAATTCGACATAATTAACCAAAAAAGGACATTTACACCCAAAAACCAAAGCAACAGATAAAATGAAGCACATTCTGTACTGTATGAAACAAATTAAACAATGGCTGCAAAAAGCCTTAACAAAAGTGCGGGCAAAGTTAATTTGGCACCTGGATACATATTGTTTCGGAAATACCGACCCAGCTCTTCAGCCTGCCAGCAAACAAGGCACAAAATAAAACAAGATTACTCAAATCACAGAGCTAGGCAGAGCTAATGAATGCCAGCATGATGTGCAATGCTGTAGGGAAGACACTAATACGAAACCTGCTTGCAGCCAGCATGTGTCAGGACACCTCCATATTTCAAAACCATTAGAGCTTCAATAGGCCTTTCTTCTTCACCTTCACCATTTTGTTTGGGCACCTTAATCCAATTCAAGGGTTTTAGTTGGACCTTTCTATAGATACCAGAAAAATGCCCACCCTGCACAGAAAAGATTGACAAAATGAACCCCTTGAATGAACAATCTAAAACAAGCTGATAAAATAGCAGTAAATATGAAACATTAATAAAATGTGGATATTATATCTGCAATGTTGCGACAGAATATCAACACACACACAAACACATTGGACCTCCAGGGTAGGCATATTATTCATGCCAAAATTCTTATGTTCCAGTAAAATGTCAAAGCTTTACATTTCAAAAATCCAAGTTATCGGCACATGCCATGTTTTGGGAATACGTAATTTGCATGAGTTTATCCTCTTCGCCCTAGTACTTTTAATTCACCACTTAATCTCAGAAATTTCGAAGAGGTAACAACTGTTCTGTACCAAAGAGGAAACTGATAAGAAATATTAAGAATCACGTCTTCAGTGCAAAATTAACATGAAGAATGAAAGATACAGCACGAAAATGCAGGCAACTATCACTCTACAAAGCAGTTGAACTCCATCTAGATCACCATAGTTCACATCATTCAGAAGACACATCTCAGTTGAAACAATGAAAAGCAAAGAACAAAGTACGTCAACTAACTACAAGCAGAAATCACAAATGTTATTCAGTAAAATCATCATCTAAAAGGTTCAAGTGGATGACCTCCTCAAGAACAGCTTTAACTTGACGGAGTTTCTCAGCATGCTCGATATCCTCAACTTCACTGTCACTCTCTCTGTCAGGCCTGCACTACCAGAGGGAGAAATTAGGTAAATGCTGTTGCACGGATAAAAGTGCTAGACAAGAGGGACTAAACTTTGTTACCACATTGCCCAAACCCCAAGAAAATATACACATCAAACAAAATGTGCTCTTTGAGACGGCCCCTTTTACTATAGGGGAGGCTATGTCAATAGAAAAACTAAATGAAATAAATTCCACAGAAACACTACCCCTGAATCAATTAAATGAAGAGAGGAAGAAAGAATCATTTTCCTTAAATACAGTCTTAATCCAGTTGAGGATCCAACAATATTATGCAAGGGTGTGCCACTTTTGGAATTTCTGGAATTTAAGAAGTGCTGATTTTTTTTATTTTTTTTGGATAGGAAAATAAGATATATTAATAATAGGACGAAAGATAAAAAAATGCTTACGAAGCATCCTACAAAGTTATGTACAACCAAAATATAGGCTATCAACAAAATCCCCTACATCAAAAGCTGAAGAGATAAACTTCCCAATGACCCAAAAGTAGAGAGACTTCATAAAACTATCTTTCAAGTGTTGAACAGGAGTTTCAACTCCCTCAAAAACCCTTTGGTTCCTTTCTCTCCAAATAGTCCAAAAAATAGCATGTGGAATAACCATGGTTCTCTTCTTCATCAGTTTCCCACCAAAGGCACCCTCCCAAGCAAGAAGATGACTTCTGACAGAATGGGAAGTAAACCAAGCAACACCTAGGCATCCAAAGGCTCCCAAAGAGACCTAGCAAAGGCGTAATGTAGCAATAGATGATCTGGCGATTAAAGATTCCCCTTAACCAAACCCCCCCCCCCCCTTTTTGTAAATTATCACAAGTGAGAATGCTCCCACGCGTTGCTTCCCAAACAAGGAATGCAACCTTCAAAGGGGGCAAAGTCTTCCAAATGATGGTGGAAGAGAAAGTACCTAGTCTCGGAAGGATACAATGCAGAAGAAAGCGAAATAAGAATGAAGTAATAGGAGCTAACAGAAAATATCCCTTTCTTACTCAAATCCCAGCTAACCATGTCTAGTGAAGAAACTCCTTTTTTTATAGGAAAAATGTATACTAATAATAGAAATAAAGTATCGATGCTCAACTAATACCATACAAAAGTTATGTACAACCATAAAACAAACTATCCACAAAATCTACCACATCAAAATAGGATGACCTAAACTTCCTATTAACCCAAAAGAAGAGACACTTGACAAAATTGTCTTTCAATCTCTGTAGAGGGATTTCAACCCCTTCAAAAGACCCTTTGGTTCCTTTCCTTCCAAATAACCCAAAAAAAATCACATGAGGAATAACCAAGGCCTTCTTCTTGGGGTTCCTTCCAAAGAAATTTTCCCAAGATAGGAGATGATCCCTAATAGAATTGGATATAGCCCAAGGCACACCAAGGCAACTCAATGCTAAAGCCCAAAGAGAACTGGCGAAGTCACAATGCAACAAAAGATGATCTGGAGATTCAAGATCCATCTTGCACATGCAATACCTATTAGCCAAAATTACCCCCCTTTTTTTTGTAAATCATCAGCCGCTTCCCAAACAAAAAATGCAACCTTGAAAGGGGCAAAAGACTTCCATATACTGATAAATGGAAAAGCTCCAGCCTCGAAAAGATGTAACTAGGAAGAATCCACACTACAAAGATATGAATAATAGTAGCCCACATAAAAAAAAATCCCCATTCTTGCTCAAAACCCATCTCACTGTATCCAGAGAACAGTCCCCAAAATTGGCCTCATTAAGGGTATTGAAGAGACTAACCAACAAAGTTGTGTCAGCCAACCCATCCCAGACAAAAATAGGAGACCACACATTAAACCCTAACGATTGCTCCCGATAATCTGCAACATAAGCATTTCTCTCAAGTCACCCCACTTGTGTTTTTCTTTTTCTTTTTTTTCTTTTTTTTTTTGGGGGGGGGGGGGGGGGACAAGTAATCAAGAGCTATATTGCAGAGGCACCAAGAGGATGTAACCCATTTACACAATACACAAGTAGAATAATAAAAGAATAACAAATCACTCAAGCCCTCAGTCCTCACACTCTCATTTATAATCTTATCAACAAAATCTAAAAAGTTAAACTCTCTCTATCAACCTCAATAGCCACACTCCAACTATACAAATTACTCATGATGTAGAACTTGAAATCATTAAGAAGAGATAAATCCTGAAAAATCCGTATGTTTCTTCCTTCCATTTGACCCACCAAATGGCTAGAAGACTTAAATTACACACTCCATCAGCCCAACCTTTCCTCATCCTTCTCTTCCAAGCCACCAACACTTCCATCACAGTGCTCGCCTAAACCCAATAAATCCTCATCAACGAATAAGCCAAGTTCCAAAGCGCTAAAGCCCATGGACAATGGATCATCCACATACTCTCCCATATTGTAACACACTGAACACCTACCAATTGATGGAGGTAGTATTCAGTACACATTTTAGCAACAAATCATGTACATGGTGATGAACTTGTGCTAATGTTTATTTCAAAATACTGATACGCTTTCAAGTTCCCAGCTATGTTCTTCATTTTCCCCATCATAACCGTGTCAGATCCTTTATACTTGGTCAAGGGTATGACTCTCAACACTTCAAATTACTATGGCAACATGCAAAATGTCCTAAAAATAGCCAAATACATGACACTCATACCAGTGTGTGAGCAACATATGTCCAAAGAACTGTCCGGATCTATAAACATCAAAGTATCCAGTATATATTTAACTAAGGTTTCAACATCCATGATGACCATAATTATGTGAACAGCCCACACTGCATTGGTTCTGTGGCACAAAACAACCTCTGTATGGTTTACTGTCTCTCCTTAGCCACAAATGGTTCATTGTCAAGCCATTAAGAAAGTTCTCCAAAATGAATTATTTTACACAAAACAACCTTTGCATGGTTTACTGTCTCTCCTTAGCCACAAATGGTTCATTGCCAAGCCATTAAGAAATGCTCCAAAATGAATTCTTTAACACAAATAATGAACATATTTAGGAAAATTGGATTCTAATAATCCCTACTTTTGGCAATTGGACGATAATGATTCTTGTCGTTTTTTGTACACCAGCGGTCCTAGAAAAATAAAATTGTATTTTTTTGGACCAGCAACGAGTGTATAACGTAAATATCGTGGATTTGACTTGCGTTTGCTCCAAAACCTAGCACAACACTTCCCCACGATTTTTAGTAAATTTACAAACCTTGTCCCAAATTTATTCGATTCATTTTCTAAGTTTTATGATTTTCCCCCTTTTATTCCTTAAGAAAACCATAATAATTGTTAGGGTTCTCAAAAAAAATCTAAAAATTTCTTTTTGTAACTATACTTCATAACTTCATAAACTTTCTTGGAGAAGGAATGCAAAATATTAGAAAAATCTGAAAATTTAAAAAACCCGAAAGTGAAAATACAGAGGTAGATTTGGTACCAGAAAAAAAAAGTAGGGATTATTATCTTCCAATTGCCAAAAGTAAGGATTATTAGAATCCAATTTCCCACATATTTATGTGAGACATTAACTCCCAAACACTAAAATGCTTTCAAGTTCGAGGAATGTTCACAACCTATAATCTACAGAAACAGTATTATAGATCATAGGTCTAAGCTTTCAAAATGCAGTTTTTGTCAAAATTTCGATTTTGTTCCCAGTGCCAAAACCACTCAATTGCACCAATAGCCTTCAAATCGCGGTTCACCCACTCCAAACCCTTTCTGATGTGGCTGTTCCGTCAAAGATTGGCCACATTTTGAATCCATGATCACAATGATGTTGACAATTTTAACTGAAGACTATCAGCATTAAGATCCATCATCGATCATAATGATGGCGCTGATGCATGTTACTTTGCAAACAATAATTTATCTTCACTGAAGACTATAAGCAGATACAAAAACTTTTGCAACCATCAATAATGATTGGTAAAATGATATTGACAATTTTCCTAAATGTATCCGAAGCTACCAAAACACAAAAGTTTCAAATGAGAGCTGATACCTAGAACGAGGAACAAGAGCTCTGGTGGCATCCAGTAGATCTTGCAACTGGACAGCACTTTTCAGTTTTGTCTGGAAGAGGGAAACAGTTACATTTAATCCAGACTGCATAGCAAAAAAAAAAAAAAAAAAAAAGAAGAAGAAGAATAGTGCTACAGGCAGGGGCGAAGACACCTCTGCTCTGGGCCTGCCTCCATTGTACTTCAGCATCAAATTCAACAATTTTTCTTCAGTAACCTTCAATTTCACCTTCTGTTTAGGAGTTCTGTCACCACTGCAGTTACCAAACATGATTAATGAGACCATAAGTAATGTGGTAATGCCCAGAATACCTAAGAAAGGAAAGAAAGATAGAATGAAGGGGGAAACACCCCCCCCCCCCCCCACAAAATAATCTTTTTGGTATATTGGACAAAAACCCATGGAGGCCGCCGTTTGGTTTCCTCCTAACTCTAGTACTATAAGAAAGGATAAAAACAGCAAACTTGCTATCCACCTAACTGATATAAAGGATGGTCTTTCCCTTCTGTAAAACCAGGCAATGATAGGAGCAAAGAGACTGTGCTCATTGAACAAGTAGCTATACAACAAACTATACATAGAAACAGGGAATTCTCCTTTCCATTAGTAACACTGGGAAGAAATTGTGGCCTTACTGGCGAAGTACAGCAATTACACATCGTAGCTCCTCTGACTGTCCAAATGTCCCAATGATTCCACTTCCCTGTCTAGTAAGTCCTTCCGAAACATTGACTGACTCGTTGATCTTCCATGGTAAAGTGGGAGGAATTGTGGACGACAAATGAGGTGCCTTTATATCTAAAATCATCTTCCTCAACACACAGGCAGCGTCATCATAATACCTACAGTGACAACCAAATCAGAACTTCAAAATGGAAAGCATTCTGGGTCTGTCTCCCCATAAAGCAATAACAGCAAAAAGAGATCAGATGCAACAATTTTATGACAGCAAAAAGTTGTAATCCCCTGATGCAACAATATGCAGAATATCATACTCTTACTAAAACCAAATTTGAACCACTGCAGAAGCAAAGATCATTAGAGACTAAAGTGCTAAACCCTATCTAGCCTTACAAGACTCCAGAAAGAAATTGTTTCTGAAAGACACACAAAACACTTCAAAAGGTTGACAAGTAAGAAAAGCAGGGAGCAAAACATGCTTTGAATAGGAAATTAGCAATTGAAGCCAAAAAATTGTTCAAGTGATATACAGGAAATTGACATTTTCCATTTTAGTCTTCCAGAATGAGGTCTTATGCACATGTTCATCAGGAAAAACAGTTCCCTAAAACACAGAGGAACTAGTGGCATCCAACAAAACTTACAAATATTGGCTAGCATTGTTAATAAAGCATGACAATCCCCCACAAATACAAACCCCTAAAATCGGAAAGTTCAAACCATAATGACAAAACTACAGAAAATGCTATCCTTCCCTAATCGATAATTATTACTTGTGGAAACTCATAATCGAGTAGGAATGAGAAACTGAGCTAACTTTGCTACAAATATATAGGGACAAAAATTAGAATGAGAGCATTAAGCTGTAGTACTTGTGAGAATTTTTCACAAAACTCCATCCATTTACATCACAGACATATGAGCGGCCCCCACAGCGTAGCAAATCAAATCCACAAACCTGAGCATTGAACATAGCATGTGTTATTAAATGGAGAACCCAAAAAAGGACAACAAGAACAAGCAAGCATAACAGGAGATAAAAGAAAAAGTTTTTGCAATAATAGCAATCATATCAACCACTCCAATGTTTATGCTACCATTAAAAAAAAAACAATTTGCAAAGCATTTATTGATCTTTTCATATAATGCATTAACAAGAAAAACAATGGTAATAAAATAAGTTAAACTTATCAAATGACATTCTTCATCATTTCCCTGGGTCAGAAAAAAACTGATTCCCTAACACTACACCCATCCAGTTTGGTTGTAAAAAGGTGGTAGCCAAGTTGGCAACCACCCTCATCTTCCAAACTCCCCACCAAGGTTCAATATTTGGTCGAAGCAATAAATAAATAAGTAAAAATAAAAAATTTTCCTCATGTCCATATTGTTGGGTTAATGGTCATGCTTATCATAGGCAGTTTGGTACTTTCACTTTGCCCCCAACTTGTAAAGTTTGTTGCTGGTTACCCTTGAAATAAGGTCTAGTGGGCAGGCCTGCTTACCCTTCCTTAAAGAAAGAAAGAAAAAAAAACCCATTTTGATTAACTAAATTTGGTTTTGCAAAATCCAAATAAAAACATTTTTACAGCAGCTCAATCAGAAAATAGTCAACAAAATTTGAAATTTACAATTAGAACACAAAAAGAACTTTCAACCATTCCTACAACAACAACAAACTCCCAGGAGAAACACATTTGAGTAGAGGGATGCGAATATAGGCAACCTTCCCCCAAGGAACTAAAGTTCATGGAAAGGATGATTCCAACATGGCCCCGATATAAATTTGCAGACTTGATTATAAAAGGGTTTTTGGATGCTACTACAATGTGCTTTGGGGGTTGGACAATACTGAACTTTTTCTTGGACAATAACATATTGTACTTTTGGGGGGGGAAGGGGTAGGCAATAATGCACCTGAAGCGATTCCGGCAGTGACTAACTCGGTGGCGGTCTTGCGTGGTAGATTGAGTAGCAAAAAAATTAAAATTTTCACTAAATTTAATGTCATGTAAGCAAGTCCAAAAAAGCAAAGATGAATTCTATTTTTCTGCAAACAAAAAACACCGTTTAGGTTAGCGAAAATGTGAAATAATGAGGTGTTATTTGGAAAAAAAAATAATTAAATTTCATTTGTACTTGTTGACAATGCGTGATATGGCATTAATTTAGTAAATATTTTAATTTCTTTGCTCCTCAACCCACCACTTAAGACCGTCACCGAGTTGGTCACACTGAAATCATTTCAAGTGCATTATTGTCAAACACTCCCAAAGTTCAGTATATTAATGTCCAAGAAAAAATTTCAGTGCATTATTGTCCAACACTCCTAAAGTACAGTGTATTAGTATCCAAAAACCCATTATAAAAGCATTGGTTGTTCATTTTTTCTTTTTTCACAAAAAATAAGAAGCATAGAACAATCTATTGAGCTATTGTCAATCCCGCATAATCTTTCATCACACAATAACCAAATTATTGTGAGTAACTAGTTGTCGAATATGCATCCTAGAGACCATGACCCACCCAACACGACAATCAAAGTGAAATGGAGGGAGTAAATGCCATGCATCCACAAATTCTTTCAATCATAATAACCACAAACAAAATACAAATGAAGAATCCAATGAAAAGAATGCTATATAAACACCTAGGAAAATAAAAGGTCCATGATTCTACAGTATTGTCCAACCAGAAGACAATGTTTAGGGATCACCAAATTCTTTCTTTACTCCATTTTCCCCTCTCAAAATGTAAGACAAGTCCAAGGCATCTTTATAAATACAAGAGAGACATTTAACAAAATTGGCTTATAATGCCATGAAGCATCCAAAAACTAGTCCACAAAATGATTAAAAAAAAAAAAAGAACAGCAATTTCAAGGCTTATAGATAATTTCCAGTGCAAACTCACCGCTTGTCTAAAAGCAATGCAAACTTCTCTAGCCATTTGCTTCTCTGTGGGAGTGAGAAGCACAGGATATCTCACCTGTAATAGTAAGAAAAAAAATTTCATTCTCAATTACTTTTGACGAAGGTAATAACCATTAAAATCATCGAGGAGGGGGACATTGATGCGAAGCTCAATTACATTCCGTGCGCCGACTTAAAAAAGGAAACCACCAAAGCTGACTGAACCAAACCAACCACAACTGATTGAACTTAAGCAATCGCAGCTAATTTCTCTTCCACTGCCTTCCCACAGACTGACAAAACAAAGGAAACAGTTCCCATCTTAACCAAATACATGATGCAGGAAATTCATGTCTTCAGCTATTTGTCCATTGGACAGTCGTACTCTCCCACTCCCATCCCTTTGCATTCACTTGAAATTCCATGCCTCGATTTTATAAAATTTAGACTTGGCAATTTGGGTGGCTGGTTTAAATATGGGTTGGATGTATTTCAGTTTCGGGTAAATATGGGTCTAGTGTATTTCAGTTTCGGGTAAATAACTAAATACAATTGGGTGTATTTTAGTATCAGCAATTTGGATCTGGTGCATTTCGGTTAGGGTAAATAACTAAATACAATTGGCTGTGTTTTAGTTTCAGCAATTGGGATCACATTTTCAGGACTGTGAATTTTTTTTAAAGAAAATAAATTATTTCTCCATAGTCCGATTGGTTCAAATTATATCATTGCACTCTCATGACGATTAGTTAAAAAAATTATTTATACTCAATTTAGAGAAATACTATACAATTGAACCGCATCTATGGTCTAAGATTAACAATTACAATAAAAACCTAAATTTTTTTTATCGATTTCACTTATTTTTAGCCAATTTATTCAGAATAATCGATGACAGTCTTGCAAAATCAATTAATCAATTAATCTTAAAAAATATTACTCATGAACTAGTTAACAAAAGTATTAAGAAATTAAACTCCTCAATTATAATCTTACAAAAAATAAAACTGCATATCAAAATTCCAATCAGAAAGTCAGGATTAGAATTGCACCATGCTCATACCTCTTTAATTTCTATTATCTTTTACTTTTTCCCATGAATATCATATACTTTTCTTAAACCACATTTTGCTTATATTAAAAATAGAAAATCATCAAAAAATTCAAACCAAAGTCAATTCACAATGAACATCAAATTCATCTCTAATGCCACACTCCTAAACAAAACATCACATATTCTTCAATCTATGAGCCACAGGGGAGACTTATCGATAATGTTAGTAAGCGCATAAAAGAATCACCTTTCAGAACTTCAATAGTTTATTCGAACGACCACCGCCTATCCTCCTACCACTACATTCCCCCCCCCCCCCCCAAAAAAAAAAAAAAAAAAAACTCCAAATCCAAATTCCACTAGTAGAACTACTTATGGAGCTCCAACACCATTCAGAGTTGTTAAGCTAAGTCGATTTTGAATGTTTTTTGCTACTTTCTGCCCTCTTCTTCATCACTCAAAACACTCTTGTCTTGTAAAATTTGCAATTTAGAGAGATTGGTTCCAGCTGACCCAAGATTTAGAAATCGTTTGCTACCTACTACTCCATGGAAAAGAAGCAAAGGAGGTCATTTTACTTTATTGCATTATGATCTAAGTTGAAAAAATATTTGTTGTCAACTATCCAGAATATGGACCTAAAACTATCATAATATGATTTGAACCCACCACTAGAATAGTAAGCACAATTATTGCTTAGCATAACCACTAGGCCATCTTATCACATACTCAAGAACGATAAGGCAAAAGAGTATCTATAACATCTATCCATCTGGTATTGTCTATGAAGCACGGACACATAAGCGACATAGACACTCTAGAATACGCCTTGAACATGTGTCAAACGTGAGAAGAAACACATCCTCTAAAAAATTTCAAAACAAAAATTCTTCAAGTAGAGGACTCATGGTGGACATGCGATTCACAACTTTCAGACACTTCTGAATCACTGATGGGCATCTCATTTTCCAACTATGATATCATTTTCTTCAACACATCACTGTTCTTGCTTGCTCATCTGTCATCTTACAAATACCTCTGTTTCTCTAACAAATATCTCTGTTCCTCTTCCATTATTGTACCACATTTATTTTGTGTATACAATTCATAAACTATTAAGAAAATTTATTTGTTATCAGACATTTCGACAATAGTGTATCTTATAAAGTACTATATAAAATTAGTATACATGTCGGAGTACGTGCCTTGTGCTATTTTTATCAAAAATTTTGTGGCCCATGTCCGTGTCATGTTGTATCCATGTCTCATGTCAGAGTCGTGCTTCTTAGGGTATGGTTGTTATTACATGAAATATACAAAATATAAAGATATATATGATAGTAAAAGAACATAAGAAAGATACAAAATTACCATTCTTATCAGCTTGAGCCAAAAAGTCGAGCAGTTTTGGGTTAGGGTCTAGTTGAACCTGCTAATTTGCATGTTTTCGGCTTCAATTTTCTTGGCTTAGGGTTTAAATCATGTTCAAAACCCAGATTCTTGCGGGCGGATTTGGGTAAAGTGTTCAAGGCGGGTCAATTTCTGCCAGGCCTAAATTTATATTCCTATATGCAACCTTCCTCTGCAAAGTACCAACTAACTGAATATATCAAGTAGGGAAGAGGGAACACCTCCCTTTCATGGTAAACAAATTCACTCCAATAATTGCTCTTGACAAGCCCGTAACTCTACTGAATAATTCCATCCGACTAATCCAAATGTCCATAGGCCCACCTACATTAGATGTCAATGTATGTAAAACCACCATAATAATATGGACACGACTGGGCAACCAATACATCCAATGCCATCAGAGCTTCCTGAAGGAGTTAATAGATACTGAATATAGACGTAATTAATCAAGAATACCCAATACAAGTAATAGCAGAAACATTGACAACCTAATTGAAATCAAATTTTGAATACTTGTTGCGTTCTGCATTAATGCTTTTCATTCCCCTTACAGTCCGGGTCCCCCCACATTATGGACGATGAATCCATCAGGTGTCATGGGCAACAGCTCAGTCTGACACCACTTAAACATACTCACCACCGTTGCCATCCAAAACCAAGCTTCCCCCACAAAAGCCATCAGTGATCGACGGAAAATGACAAACAAGCATATTTCTCTTGTACGCATCCAACAATCTTAGAATAGTTGGAGATTATTAATTGCAAAGATACAATAAAGATATGGAAAGACAACCAGAGGAGTTTCTTCAAAATAGAAGAGGAAAATTTGGGGCGCCAAAGAGGGTAAATGATAGTGACTAGGAAGAAACAAGGAGCAGCATAAGTAATGCATGTAATCTCTAATGACTTTAGGTAAGTACATACTTCTTTCCCATCAGGATTCCGCATAACAACACCATCAACAACAGGAGATTTCCTAGCCTCGGCATGAGCATAATCAGGTCCAACTGTGTACACCTACAATCGCACGAAAACAAGCTGTGATATTTAGGGTAAGAAAGGGAAAATGAAGAGCAGAAAGTATAAGTGAATTTCTCAACGAAAGCAGAGACGACACTGAAACAATGCACAAAAGGCATGCAATGATTAAAGACCAGATAGCCAGATGAACCAGTGGTACTTTGGAGTTTGGTAACAATAATGTCCTTCCCAATGGCACATCTGGCAAGTTCCTTCAAAGAAACATGCGGAGATAACAGAAAGGAGATCATAATTGTTCTCAACAAAGATTTCCACAATCACTACTCTTGTAATAGAAGCTGCAGAACAATCCAACATAAGAAGCAGAATTATCCGATACCAACCTTGACATCTGTCCCACCGGTCGGCATGAATTCCTCGTATATATATGAGCCCTCGCGTCTCACTTTCCTCACCTCTGGATGGAACTCACTGGACCGATTTCCAACCTGAACAATCAAAACTAATTATTTCTAGAATAGGACACTGCTAACATAAGTTAGACTTTATCTCATCGCCACTTAAAAAACAAAGGATGCATTCATAAATCACAAAAACATGAATCCCACAGCTTAACATGAACAAGCAGCCATATGCACCGTTAGGTAATGCGCAACAATCACAATCTAATAATCTCCTTTGCTGAAGTTTCAATCATATTAGCACATTCTATCTATGTCAGACACTCGGACATGCTTGAGGTTCCAAAATCCCAACATTTATCTATGGAAGAGAATCGGAAGAGAGGTTGACAGGCCTCTAGAGAATAACCGCTACTTGATTATGCATAGCATCATATAATTGTCCTTCAACCACTCGTCAAGTAACGTAAAATTACCCACCGGTATACAATCCATGAGTAGAAAATAACACTAAGGAGAAGCAGACTTTCTTTCAGTAAAAGCATATGACACCTATCACTACTAAGTACTTCCTAGCTCATTTCCTATATAGTGAAAGATGATTCTAGTGCTTGCGTTCATGTAGGCACATGTTGAAGCTGGATTATATATACTAAAATGATGGGAGTGGAGAGCTTTTTTTTTCTACTCCACGTTGATGGGTTGTTTGTTTCACATGCAAGACAGACAGGCCTCAGTTTGGAGGCCGCATGGGGTACTTGAGACAATATCATGACAGATGGGTATCAAGATATGCTAAGTAGTGTTATTCCTAAGTGAAGCTTTAATCATCAGTACATCCATCATGCTTGATGCTGACTGCCTTAAATCCATCCTCTCGTGGGATCCAGATAAAGCACCAATGCAGCAGCAGCATCTTTCCCTAGAGTACAAAGAAGTTGGCAAAGCATGACCGATAGCCCCCCAAAATTAAGTAATGAGTAATGAAGCGGTGACGCACAGAGTAGGCTCAAAAAAATGCAATTTACGTTTACCTATAAACAGTGAATATGCTCGCATGAGCTAACATTCAATTTACTCATCGAAAAAATATATAATCTTCCGGATGTTGCTCAACGGCTAGACAACACCATTGAAATGTAAAGACATAATTCATTAACCACTTTTTGTCACTTGATGAAAAACAGCAAAAGTTGAGAATCATTAGTTGCAAAGTATCTTACGATGCAACGGGTCAATGAACTTACAAACAAAGAACGACTAGAACATGACTTCAAGTTTTAGTTTTAGGGACATCATGTGTGCTGATATCCACAAGCTCTAATGTAGCCAATGCCATAGAAGGCATGCAAACTGGTATCATGGAAGCTTGTGTTTTCTTGTCCCTTTTCTGTTGTTTCTTTGTTTCACACATGCAATAGGCTGCCCCAGACAGCCCTCAAGGATCCAATTGTTGCATAGAGAGTCCATGCTAGTCCAATAACATTAAATCCTATTTACAGTGCTATGCAACATGAACTGTAGGGCCAAAGTAGAAGCAGCATTTTTTTGTTGCTAAAATATCTTGGGTACTTTTACAATGCCCAAATGGCCTAGCTCCATGTATGATCACACTGCAGCATCAAAAGTCTTGCAGAATCTAAACTTACACTCAAGTATAGATGATTTTTGAAATATTCTACCTTTGAAATTATACCTTTGAAACCTTTGCATTTTCACATCTTTGAAAATATTCTATATGTATGCCAGAAAGTTATGCTCTGAAGCTGTTCTCCATGTTGGTTTCCTTTTTATTTTAAAGAACTCAGCAGCCTTCAGAAAACATATTGGTAGAATGGACAAGTTGATAAATAGTGAAAATATAAAATATCCAAAACTGTATGTATAGAAGGAAAGAAACAACGATGTGCAAGTCTTGATGATTTTCCTCATCTTAGTCATGAAGCTTGTCCAAATGAGCTGGTTTCAAATAAACTAAGAAAAAATATCATGCACTCAGAGCAGATCATTCTAATAAGACTAATAAGTTCAATTATAAAAGTAAGAGTTAGATGCACAAGCTAGCAAAACATCAGATCGGAAGCGTTCTAAACAATCATTCACAACCAAACTTAAACATGCGAAATTTATATAAAAAAATCCAGTCACACCTTTCTGAACAGCTCCTTCATGCCCCCGCCAGCAGAACAGGGATAGTATATCATTACACTATGGTCATCCCCTACTCATACACAAAAAGAAAATACTATTAGCAAAACCTATATCAAGTAAACAGAATCTCTGATTGAATGAATGCGAACTCTACAAGAACTCAAAGACCTTTCATGGAGTAGCAATTTGATTGCTAAATTCCAGGCGAATAAGAAAGCAGAGACAAACTCAGGCCATCAAACACAAAAATTTCCAAGTAAAAAGAGGAAGTCAAAATATCAAGGAAGTGCTTTTTTCAAAACGGTACACAAGGAAACGAAAAGCAAAAGTTAGAGAGGTACGGACATCTAAAATGCAGATCAATAGGACAAGTAGAATCGAACCAAACCAAACCAAGCTGCTAGCTTTACTCTTGCATTTGATCTACATGTATTGTTTCAAGAGTCACTAAAATTATTGAGAAGTGATACACTTTAGTTATAATCCAAACTATTTCTTGTCAAATAGAGAAGATATTACGAGGATTGCAACATAATAGTTTCCAGTCAAGGTCTCTGTTTAGCTCAAATATCCAGACATGCTTAAATTAACTCCTACCCAATTAACCACACAGATCACATGAGATAAATTAAAGCTCATTTTTAAACAATTCAAAATGACACAAATGAGACTGAATCAAACAAATTCTTTGACCAATATAGATTGCAGCAACTTGATAAAATTGATGGACAATCCAAAACACATGACCCCACCTGAAATGGCTTGACTCAACCTGAACATTTAGCTATACTGTTTTGACCTCAATTGAGGTTAACCTAAGCACACCCCTGACATGATCATCATACCAAGTAAAGAACAATAAATCTTCCAAAGCAGCCAACCGCAACACCAACACATACCCCACTGACATAGTTGAGCTTGAGCGATTCTCCATATAGGAGAAATAGTGTGAATATCGTACAATATTGCATTATTCACCATGCAGGTGTATCACCAACTGGATAAAAGACAGTCAGTACAAACACCGAGACAGAAATATTCCATTAATTTGTTGACTATGACGATTACCAATATCACAGCTCTTAATTGGGAATAAACAAACACAACATACACTAACATGTTCATCAGGTATTGCACCAAAGTTGAAGCCTAGAGTTCATTTAATCTTAATTACAATTTTCCACCTATGTAATTTCAGGTTGGTAATGTGCAGCACAGCCCATTATGGAATTAATGATAAGCACTTAAAGCAAACAATCAGATTGCAAATGATAAATCAAGTAATTTGAACGGCATACTTTCTTGTCATAGTTTAACAACAAAGAATGTTACATGACAGTAAAAGTTTGCATGTTTTTGTACCCAACTGTATACCGCCAACTATTCAGTAAACCAGATTAAATTAAAAGAGTTTCTAAGGCTCTAAATGAATTACAAATTAGGTGGCTTACCATCAACAGGCTTCTCCACAAAGGGCTTGCAAAAACGCATACCACGGACTTCAACAAAGTCATCTTCTTCAACAAAATAATCCAGTTCTTGAAAGGGAAACTCTCTATTCACAAGAGCATATCGAGGAACAGGAATTCCAAACATCTCAAGACGCTTACATATACACAAGAACAAAAGAAGGATATCAATACAGCATGACAAGAACAGAGATGAAAACAAACACCATATACTAATATTTTTAAAGAAAAAATCGGAACACTATAGACAATAAGTCCAAATACTATGGCCAAACCCTGAAAGATCATTCCTAATATAACTGATAATTCATATTTCTAGCAAACATTATTTACTTTTGGAATATTGGAACCCAGCGGAACAAAGGGAGTGTTCATGTTCAAAAGCAAAATGAGGTGAGTAAGCTCAGTTAGCGCATAGGCAACATGAGCTTACTTTGAACTAAGCCTCAATCAGGTTAGGTTCTGGTGAGTGCTTTGCGTTTGTGTGTGGTGCGTAAGTGAGCATGTGTGTAAATTAGATATCTTCGTTCAGGGTTGCAGCCATATTTTGATACTTTCTAACACAAATTAGAAAGTCTTGAAACATCAACCCCAAAAAAAAAAAAAAAAAAAAACCATAACATCTGAGAAAAGAAAAGGCAAAAAGGAAAGTGCAGCACTGAGCCCAAGCCTTCTCTTTTTATATGGTCAACACCCCCTCAGTGTCCTTTAATTATTACTTATCAAAAAAGTACTGAGCCCAGGCCCTGATCCTACTTCTAAGTACAGGAAAGGGCACCACAGTACAGAAGCAAGATTGAGATGAGACACAAAGAAAGTTGCACAAAAAGAAACTGTAACATCATCGGTTGTGAATAAGGCTACACTAGTGTTGAGATGAAGCCCTTCGCTCAAAGCTCAGGTTGAGCACATTCACCACGAGTTCAACCCAAGCGCGCTAAAATATACCCACTCCTCTAGGGTATTAGACCACCGTACAAATGACTTCATAAAGTCAAAATAATCCATAATATTGAGGTTTTCTATTCTTTTAAACTAATAACAATAGAAGATATTTCGCAAACTTCTCATTTGACCTTACACTCGAGCAATGACAGAGATATCCAGACACTAATGCCACATGAAAAAAAAAATGCTAAAATTTCCTTGTCACACACTTGCAATTTACTCCACACAGATATAAGTCACTTCAACAATCGAAGTAATGCATGGACATGCAACTTTAAGGCTGACCTCTGTGGGCACAGAGGGGGCATTACAGTATTGATATGGCTCTCAAATGACAGAAAAAAATTGTTAACCAACACAAAACATATTTAGTAACATTGTACATACCTCATATACCTTCCTTCTATCATGCAAGAGGTGTTGTGGTTCCAGCTCATTCACCAAATATGGCCTGAAAGACAAGGGAACCTTGTTATACAAGCTTTAAAAAGATGGAATGGGGAAGACGCAATTAAAAGCATTGGACTGCACTACCCCACTCACCCACCAACCCAACCCACACCAAAGAATAAAAAAATTAGCAAAAAAACTTAAGCATCAAAACCAGTGAGTTAGGAACTTTAATCATTCAATGGTAAATGACAATCCAAGAAGTGTTATTTGCCTTTGCATTGTGTGATGTGGTGCTTACAATGATGGATAAAGTTTGTTGTGCCACTGCCTGCTAAGCAATATTTTTCTGGAATATTGGACTTACGCATGCAAGTTGAAGCAGGTAAGGGCAAGGGTCCTCTACAAACATTGAAAGAAAGAATGCAAGAGAAGCCACGATACGCATTTGGTGGGCAAGCTTTTTGATGAAGAACATTAAGAAAGTGCAAAATTTCTAGATATATACAGCACCCTAACTGCAATTTTAGGAACTCTACCCATTCCATGGTAAACCACAAGCATTGGGTGACTTCCAAATGTTTCCAACTACATCCTATAATTTCCAAAGGCTCACAAAGTGACAAATTTATCAAACACTAAAATAACATGAAAAATTTACAAGATCTCTTTTCGGTAAACTAAATCAAATAGTAATGCAAGAGCAACCAGAAGGGAATTGAATCCAATCACTGGAAATTTGGAGAACTTACTTTCTCAAAGCAGCATATGCCTCAGCTTTTTCAAGCGGGTAGCCAGAGGAGTGGAATGCAATCAGGCAATCACACAAGGGCCAACTGCAACAGAAAACATATAGTAGAGGCTGAAAATGAGAGTATCAGTTTAACATTATACTGACAATACTGTGCAAGATTCTGTCGCATAACAAAAATCTCCAAAATTAATCCAAGCTTCAGTAAAACATTTGAGGATTTAACTGCAAATGTTTTCCGTATATGAATCAATTATTATCTCAAAAAGAAAAAAAAATGGTCCAGCTCATGGTTACCCTGATAAAGCTGAACATAACTAGAAAGCCAAAGGTATACTTAGTAGGATCCCGAATTGCCGGGCTAGTGGCTCCCAACAGCAGACATGGTTATTATTTAGCACTAGCACTATCATAGTTATTCAGGTTTTCAGGCCAGGAATGCAGCATGTGTACCACCCAAAAGGACAGTATAGCAACCACAACAACGGCAGAGTCCTCTAAGTAAAATCATTCAATAAATACTCTGATGAGGACGAACTAAACTCCCATAATGGCTTTGCACAATAGATGAACTCAGCAAACTATTTACATGGCATGATAATTGAACATAACAATTTTTAACCATGCAAAATAATGTAAATTAAGCTTTCTTAATACTTGCATCAATTCTTCCTTTTTTCTTGTTCAGCATATTTTTTGTTTCTATAACTTTGCATATACATGCTTCCGTCATTAGCCAAAAGAAAAAATTGAGCAAATGTGGAAAAGGAAGTCAATGGCAAAAATTCTCTGGCACGCATATTCCAAGAAGAAATGCATCAATTCCAAAACTTAAAACAATAACACATATATGCACTAATAGTTTCATGAGAAGGGGTCATTTTGGTCGAGCACCCACTTGAAACTGTTGAAAACAAACACCTGTAATTAATTCCAACAGTGCATATGAGATATCCTTTGCATTGGTGCCCTGCTCTCATCTCATGGAAGCAACCAAAAGCACTAATTTAAGACAGTGAAAGTAAATGCTACTCAGACACTCCCAGGTGCAAGTGCAACCAACAACACTCCATAGTCATTAATGTGAAAATGCCAAGTCATTCATTCATCTTTTAACTGAAAATGCCAACGCAAGGTATCTCTGGGAAGAAAAATAAGAAAAGACGTATCACCCCAATACAAGTCAAACAATGAGACCCACAACGTACGAATCGAAGGACATGCAAAAGACCTACTTACTTGCAAATTATGCACAGTAGTCAACACTTTAAAAAAATTCTCATAAAATCAATACCCTTTTTGATCCCGTCAACTTCAATATATTAATAAATAATGGTTGGGAAGACCATTAGGAGCAGGGGAGGGAAAAAAAGGCACCTCTCAACCGGATCTTCAAGAATAACTTTGTCGCCGAAAAGTATAACCTACAAAAAAAGAAAAAACAAATGTTGTTTTACAACTTCATATCTTTCTTATTACAACAATGTGAATGTGGGCCCCATCCATGTATAAGCGAAGACTGGGACTCGGAGGTGAAGCAGAATGAAAAATGGGGAAATTATATTGTGTGGTAACAAGTAACAACCTGGAATTCTCCAAAAGCTTCGAGTCTGTCGAGTATCTGGCCCATGGGCGCTGATTTGGCCTGTAACAATTTCCATATTGTGGAAATCGTGTACAAATTAGACTCCCACAACACAAGCAAAGATGGAACCGAAAGGAAAGAGATAAAAACATTATGAAAAATTAGGGGAGTTGTAAACGTTGAGAAAGCGATGATGAAGGAAGGATGGTGAATTATATTATGAAATGAAAACAAAAAAAAAAAAAAAAAAAAAAAGAAGATGAAAACGAACAACCTCAGAATCACATTTCACCTTCTTTTCCATCACACAAACTCCAATCTTAATCTTCCCTCCGCCATTATTACCATTAACACCACCATTCTCCGTGGTGGATGTCACCGCCATCTCTCGAGATCACAAAGATATCGGAGGAGTGTCACCGCCAAACTCCGGCACTTTTTAAAAACGATATTAATAACAACTACGATTAGAGAGGAAGAGAGAGAGAGAGAGAGAGAGAGAGAAATTGCAGTGGAAATTGTCGTCTGGGAAAACGATTTGTGATTCCAACATGAATGAAGGGCCAAGCCAAGCAAACAGGGTCTTTTGTCTTGGCTTATAAACCAACTGCTTTATTTTTCTTTTTTCTTTTTTCTTTTTTCTTTTTTTTTAAAATGAAATATTGAAAGGGCGCGTGGGTTTAGGGGGAAAAGCCCAGGTGAATTTGGATTCTGGAATATACATATGCTCCAGTGCTCCACCCTCTTCATTAATGGGACCACTTTTGGAGAACTGGCCTGTGTTTTCCAGGTTTTTTTTTTTAGGTTAATGGTAAACTGGTGTTCTATACACCGTACAATGTACTGGAAAATTTTTCATTATTTGTATATGATTTATTTTTCTAATTACTTTTATAATAATAAATAATTAGTCTTAAACTCGTGCAATGTACATAATATCTAACAGTCGATATATTGCAATTATTATAATTTTATAATAACTATGTGATAAATTAGAAATTAAAAAGTGGAACACTCAAAAAAACTGCCAAACTTATTTATATATAATTTATTTTCCTAAAATGAACATAATATATAATTAAAAATGAGATACTCCACTGATCAACGACATTAATATAAAGAAGAGTTTTGTCTTGCAATTCCGTTACTCAGCATCACTGGTGTATTATTAGTGCATAATTATTCAAACAAATTGCATAGGAACTTTTGATCATCTATAAAATTACAACTCATTAGTTATTACAAACACAATGATATTAGTTGTTACAACTCATTAATTTGTTGGAAGTTCATGATCGAGGTTCTTAACCTGACAGTTTCTTGCAGTGAGAAAAATCTCTTTAGAAATGTTGAGCTCAAAGATTCTCATGTGGCGAAAGAATTCCCGGGGCAATTGTCAAGCCATGCTCTCACTTTCCCGGCCAAGGAAATGGGAAGAACCAAAGGTGTAGGTATTCATCGCTCACTCCATTCATTTGGATCATACTACTCCGTTGGAGGAAGTTAGAGATGTGCTTAAGAGGTTTCTCGGCCTTCAACCATTGGCATCGAGATTGTTCAATATGTTTGAGGTAGGTCGGCTTGAAGTCAAACGTGACATTGGCATCCAAGGCTGGTAGAATGATGGCTGAACCCACTGCGGAGGCAGTTGGAGAGGAATAACGCAATAATGTACGTGGCTGTTCCCCCATAGATTGTCACTGGCATCTCCTACGGGCGTTTGCAAGGTTCTGTCATGCGATTCCCTTGATTTCGGGGTCAAATGAAAAAAGGGGTTGATCCCTCCTGCGCATACACTCAAACAAAGACCAAGATGAGCAGCTCTAGGGTCAACACTACGTCTTGCGACAAGGAAGAACCAGACTCGAAACACAAATACCGAAACAAAAGCACAAGGGGGGCACAACTCACCGGCAACTGCGCCAAAATTGTTTTAGCGATTTCCTAGCATACTAAGAAAACGGTCGTTTATGACTCAAGGTGCTGGGGCTCTAATACTCTATTCATGTATTTGATTTCAAGAACGGTTTAGTGCAGCAAGATAGGAAGGTATTTCGAACTACACTATTGAAAAGGCGGAAGCAAATATAGTCTAACATATGGTAAACAAGGGCTCAAGGGTATTGCCAGGCCTACCTAGTGAAGGACTAAGTATAACTTTCATGGTTTTAGGAATTATTTGTATTCGGTCGTTAAGTGTGAGGATTGTAATGATAAAAATAGTGTTAACTACCCTCTCTCGAGTGGTAAGTTAAAGCTTACTTTCCAAAGTTCGTCATCACTCTCGCATATGATGGACTTTGAGAGTATTCGAACACAATCCAATCTAATCGGTTCCAAAATCTCATGCTAGTGCGGATTAGGAACTAATTGCTCTGACCAAAATCCTCAAATCAATCTTTGGAGGAGGATTCATAACCTCTCGGCACTGAAATCGTCCACATTGAGTAGGAAATAAAGGGAGGAGACACTTAATAACCTAAATTAACCACCATAGTCCCACCAATTTGAGCCTAATCCCCCATTAGGGGCCCTAAGTAGCCCCTAATCCTATGAGAAACTAGTCACACATATTCACTATAGAAATAATCACAATCATCAAATCAAAACTAAACAAGATTCTAACACAATGGAAGCAAACCAAAGAAATTATACTAATTACCAAACCTAAACAATTACTATGCATGCATTAATCAAATCAATACTAAATAAGAGAGAGAGAGAGAGAGAGAGAGAGAGAGAGAGAGAGAGGACATTACCCAAGTAAAAAGCAATGAAAATTTGAGTGGAATCAATGGGAGAAAACAATAACTTAAATGGAACTTGGTTTGAGCTTCAATGGAGTACAAAGGTGTTGAGAAAGGAAAATAATTGACCTAGAAAAGACTGTTAATGAAGAGAGGGAAAACTAAGCCAATGTCTTCTCTAAGATCTAAGAAGAAATTCTAAGATAACCTCAGAAAAATAGCAAAAGAGTATTTATATATAGGGTCTCATTCAACTAAACACAGTCGTTTTAGCCTAAAATTTACATCACAGCAGAGGTGTCGCAGGCGCGACATAGAGTGTCACAGTCGCGACGTCTTCTTCTGGGAAATCTTCAATTTCTTCTGGAGGTTTGTGTCGCGGGCGTTGTTTAGGGTTAGTTTTGAGCCTAAATGCGTCCTTCTCCCTTGGCATTTCTCTCGGTTCTGTGTGTAAATACTAGTGTTTTATATTATTTTCCTTCCTTTATAGGTTTCTCGACCATTTATGTGCTTATGGAGGAAAGGTGCACAAAACGAGGCCAAACTGGGCCCATCTGTTGAAGGGTCGGGACCCTAATGCAAATCCCGAGAAGACCCGGCCCGAGGCAAAGAAAACCCGAGCCTTGATCCTAGAGAAAACGAAGAAGACAAAAGTCACCAACAGGGGTGTGACGGCCATGACACAGGAGCTCACGGCCGTGACCCCCTTCACACATTGGCAGCTAAAAGAGAGGAAAAACAAGCTCGAGACAGTACGGGTGTCACGGCTGTGACACCATTCCTCATGGCTGTGACGTCATAAGAAGTGACAATTCCTTGGTTCATGAGAAAGCAATCTCACGCCCATGACCATGGGTCTCACGGCTATGACCCTGTAGACACCAAAAATAGTACTCAACAAGCACCTCGAGGATTTCGGGCTTGTTAGAGTCCTCGTGAACTTTGGGCTATATAGGCACCTCGTGGATCTAAATGAATCAGCCCAAGATGCTCCCTCGTAGGTCCAATACTTGAGGTTCTCGTCCATCCTACACTCGGGTCCCTCGTGGATTCCGTACCCAAGTGCCTCGCGGATCTCGTACCCGGGTCAAGGTAAACTCTCGGTCAAAGTCAAGTCTTGATCAAGTCAAAGTCAAAGTCAAAGTCAACTCTCGGTCAAAGTCAACTCTTGGTCAAGTCAAAGTCACTCTCGGGTCAAGGTCAACTGCAAGGTCAACTCTTGGTCAAGTCCACTCCCGGTCAACCTAGTTCCTCGCGGATTTTTCAGTAAATTGGGGGGCAATCCTCGCAGATTTTTTCAGAAAATCCGGGCGAATCCAGTCTGCCATCCCAAGAGAAATCCTGGCGGATCCAGTCTGCCAGCCCAGGAGAAATCCTGGCGGATCTAACAGTCCAGCCCAGAAAACTATCTCGCGGATCTTTTTGTCATTAGGCCCGAGGAAAAATCCTCGAGGATCCAGTGACTGGGCCCCAAGCCAGACCTTGGCGGATCCAGAGAACAGCCCAAGCCAGATCCTTGCGGATCAAATTTCCAACCCGAAAAGCAGATCCTCACGAATCTTATTTTCCAGCCCAATAAATGGATCCTGGCGGATCCAGTTTTCCAGCCTAGAGATCAGATCCTGGCAGATCTTGATGTTGACCCAGGAGAAAATTGGCGCGGTTCCCCATTTTCAGTCAGCTGGCAATTGCTCGGTAAAGAACTGTCTTTCCCCATTCTCCCCACTGAGGTGAGTCCTCGCGGATTTCATTGGTGAGGTGGGACATGTAACTGCAGACAACTCCTAAAGGTAATGTTTATAAAAGGGAGGATCGACGACCAGTTTTGGGGCGGAAAAAGTTTGGTATAGGTGCGCTTTCTGGGCAATTTCCAGACCAAAGAAAAACACAAATACACACCTTGCTTCGAGTGGGATCCTCGCGGATCCAGTGAGGGGGCAACCATCATTTGATCTGGGTGAGGTGTTGACAACAGCGAAGCAATTTTCCGTCTGAGTGAAGAAATCCTCGCCGATTTGGTGACTCCTAGAGTCTCAGGTCCTCGCAGATTGGCAATTTTCGGGTTTGATAAATGCTGAAATCCTCGCAGATTTGTTGGTTTCCAGGGTCTCGGGTCCTCGCGGATTTTGGTAATTAATCCCTTATTTTCTTTTACCCATATGTAACAATGTAGTTATAATTAGTCCCTGCCCGCTGTAATTTCTTTTTTTTTTTAAGTACTTACTTGAATTGTTAAATTTACGTACTTTGCATGCGTTAATTAATAAAAATTATGACAACTTTGTTTTTTGTTTGTTTTCTTCTTTTTTTCTTAAAAAACCCGATGGAGTAAAGGCCGCTTCGGTGGGCGGTGTAGGAGCAACCCTCCTACACTTGTACCTTTACCCCCGAGCCCATTTTTTGGTTCGAAGATCGAGGAGTTCTTACTTGATTTTGTTAATTTTCATAAAATTAACTGGCGACTCCAATTTCATTTCGTGCATGTTTTTTAGTTTAACAAATTTTTTTTTTGATGATTTTCGTAAATCTTGATGGAAAATAATTTTGCTCGAGATTGGACTGAAAATGACCCAGCATTATGGGCTTGGGATCCTCACGGATCCCAAACCCGTAGGCTTGGATCCTCGCGGATCATAAGATCCATGAGCTTGGGATTCTTGCGGATCCCAAACCTGTGGGCTTGGATCCCCGTGGATCACAAGACCCATGAGCTCGCGGATCCCATACTCATGGCTTGGGGTGATGTTCGTTCCACTCTCTGGCAAATTAATCACGATGTTGGGCCAAGTTCAGGACCCTCTTGAATGTAGGATTCGCGAAGATCCACCTTGGGAGCCCGAACTAGTCTTGGCCCCGTGTCGCGATATTCCGTTAATATTTCCGAAAATTATTGGAAAGGAATTTTGGTTGGGCTAAATTTTAACAACATGAAATGGAAATTAGCAAAAATAATATTCGTGCATAAATAATTAAAAATGCACCCTAGGAAATATAAGCAACCCTACGTCGATCTCGACACTCCGTGGGGGACCGTGCTCTCCGGGCCGCAGGCCCTACAGACCCCAAGAGAAATCCAAGCAGAATACCCCTCACGGCTGTGACGTTTCTGTGTCACGCCCGTGAGGGACCCGGAGTTCTTCCAGCAGATTCAGGTCTCACGGCCATGACACTCATTGTCACGGCCGTGACATTCAGAGAACTCCCCATACTAGAAGACCCCTCACAGCCGTGACACCCCTATGTCAAGCCTGGGAGGTAGGCAGACCAGCTGAAATCTTCAGGAATCCACAGGCGTCACGGCGCCGGCTGTGACGTATCATGTCACGCCAGTAACACCCCAGTCTGCCCACTTATTTTCAAGGCAAAACAATTTCGTTTTAGCCCTCTTTTCCCCCAAGTATAGAATGTAAACTCGGAGTTTTTCCTAGGTAGCTTTCTTTACTAGGTTTATCTTTAGTTTTAGGATTTATCTCTTAGTTTAGAGTTTTAGTTAGGATTTAATTAGGTTTTATTCTTTGCAATTAAATTAAGGTTTATGTTTGTAATTGAATCTTTCATTATCGTTCTCTCTATCTTGGAAGCATCAATTAGCACTGAATTTCAGTAAGTTCTTCTTCTTCCCTTTTAATTTTAGCTTTCCATTAGTTAATTTCTTGTTTGATTATCTCATTTATGCTTTCAATTAAGTTTGATTAGTATTGTTATGCAAAGTCTCCACTGTTTTACTGGAATCATGTTGAGCATCGAATTTAATCAATTGATTGTTTAAGTAGTGGTTTTCATGATTATGTGTTGCTAGTCCCTCTAGGGTTAGGGGTAATTAGGGCCTCTAATATGGGATTAAGCTTGGATTAGTAGGATTAGGATGATTAATAAGGTAATCGAGTGTTCATCCCTAGATTTCCACTCAATGTTGGAGGATTTTGGTGTCGGGAGGTTATGAATCCTTCCCCAAACATTGAGTTGGGAATCTAGGGTGGAGTAGTTAGTTCCTTATCCACTTGAGAGAGGGATTTTGAAACTAATTAGTCGAGATTGCCCGAATACTATCAAGGTCTGTCATATACGAGAGTGAGTGAGTGAGTGACGATGGACTTTGGAAAGTATGCATCGATTTACCACTCGAGAGAGGGAAATCGATGCTAGCTTATCCATGCAATCCTCACACTTGATAATCAAATACCGATCATGCCTAAAACTACAAAATCCATGCTTAGGTTAGGTTGGGTGGTTATAGATGATTCAGTGAATTGTTTAGCACGTCTTACCATACCTCTTCATTAGATGTCGATACTCTTAGTGCCGGGAGGTTATAGAGTATCTCTCAACATCAAATTGGAGGGTTATGTATGGATTAATTGGACACTAATATACATTGACGTGTGATTAGCGTCCGATTAAGAGAATTAGGCCATCAAGCTATCTATAAACCATCCCTATGGGAATATTGGTGGAATCTAGAGAGTAAGCATCGAATCCTAACTCTGGCGAGAGGGATTTGATGCTAATTCATTTGCCTACTTCCCGTGTTGAATAACTTGCCCATGAATCACTCCTAAACCTATTCACTGATCCATTTTCTCTCGCTAGAAGGCCCGGTAATACCCCCGAGTTCTTTTCCCTTCTTATTGTGTTTTTTTTCTCTCGTCCTTCAGTCCACGTGTCTACCAAACAACCAAAACCTCGAACTTTAAGCTTAGGGGTGAGAGCTTGGTAGATTCTTAGGTTCGGAAGCCCCAACTCCCTGTGGAACGACAATTACACCCGCACTATGCTGCGATTGAATAAGCGTGACGCTTGGGGTCAAGACCGGGACATCTCAACCCTTCAAGAGTCACGGTCGTGACTAGATGCGTCCCGACTGTGACAGGGAGAAATCCAAAATCTTGTTCTCAAAGTGTCAAGAACCGTGACACTCCCCGCCTTGGTTGCAGCTGCTGCGTAGTGAAAGTGGCTTCTTGGGCATTACAGTCGTGACTTCTCTCGGTCAATCTAGCCTTGGGAGATGCTGAGGGAGTCACGGGCCTGTCACGGCTGCGACGCTACATCTAAGGGAAATTGGCTTCTTGAGCATCACGATCGTGACTCACAGGTCATGAGCGTGATAACTCTCCGTTAATCTGGCGTTGGGAGATGCTGAGGGAGTCACGGGCGTGACAATGATGTCACGACCGTGACGTCCCTGCTAGGGAAAATGTCTCTACGGATGTCACAGTCGTGACACACAGATCACGAGCGTGACATCCTTCGGTCACTTTGGCCATGAAAGAGGTGAGGGAATCATGGGCGTGACAATGCTGCTACGTCGCGGCGTCTCTGATAAAACCTCTTTTGAGGTTTTTCTTGACTTTGAGCTTAATTCTCTCCTCGTCTTCAGCTTGAGGAGTCTCGAATGTCCCCGGGGAGTCGATCTCGGGTCAGGTTTTGCTTGGTTGTCTTCGAACCCGACCTCTTTTCGACTTATTTTACTCAAATCGACCTAAATGTATAGTTTCCAGGACAAAACCTACAAAGGAAATAACAACAAATAAGATTAAAACTTTTATTAAGGGAACAATCACAAAAGCTCAAGTAAAAGAGCAATATTTAGGCTCAAAACAAGCCTAAACAACAACATCATTCACATCATCCACAACATTCTCATCATTTTCATTTTGCACATCAACAACCACATGCTCATCACTTCCAATCCTTGGCCCATCAATTGTGTCCCACTCCTTAAGGTTATGGCATTGCATTGGCCTTTAGGGTTCGTCACAGATTGGCTAGGAAGCTTACCGGGAGGGGTAGATGAAGAATTAGCTTGGTTAGCAATTTGAGTCTCAAACATTTTGTTATAAGTTGCTAATTGGTAAACTTTATTAGCCAAATGCTTGATAATCTCATCTTGCTTTTGTTGAGCCAAAAACATGTTTTCCAACATAGCCTCCAAGTTAGACTTTTAGAGCAGTTGTTGTAGTGGTTGGATCGGTCTTTAAAATCTGAATGGTCTTTGGGCTTGTTGTAAACATTGGAGTGTGGGTTAAAGTTTGGTATTGAGTTAAGGTTTCCAATGTAGTTAGCTTGGTCAGATAGTTTATTACTAGCCAACTCAATAGAATAAAGCAAAGTTTCATGCTCAAATGAATTACATGAAGCACATGGGAAGGTAGGGGGAACATTCACATTCAACCAGTCCATATTTTGGGTCATAGCATCAATTTTGCAGTTAAAACAGAAATGGTATCCACTTCAATCTCACCTCCCGTTCTCGAGGAACGGGGCTTGGACCATCGATAATTGTTCAATGCCATTTGCTCGATCAAAGTATAGAGCTCCTCGACCGACTTGCTCATGATATTCCCTTTGGCCCCCGCACGTATGGTAGACCTCAACCAATCATCCCCCCATTGTAGAAGGCTTGTGTGGGAACCCACGACTTGGAACTGTGTTGGGGCAATGGTGAAGCAAGTCTTTGAATCTCTCCCAAGCATCATACAAGGTCTCATCCGACTCTTGGGCTAAAGTGGAGACCTAATTCCTCAAGCTCGTTAGCTTGCTTGGTGGGAAGTACTTGGCCAAGAATGCACGAGCAAGCTGATCGAAAGTGCTTATGGAATTCGCCGAAAGGGAGTCTAGTCACTCCCATGCTCTTCCCTCGAGTGAAATACGGAAACAATCGCAACTTGATTGCATCCGATGAGGCCCCGTTGGCTTTGAAGGTGTCGCACGCCTGACAGAAGATACGAAGATGTCGGTAAGGGAGGCCACGGAAGGGCGTGACTCTCACTAAGTTGAGATTATGAAGTAACAGATAATACTTAGCTAAAAAGTCGGATAAAAAATAGAGGATGAAGTAATACTTTTAAATGACTTATTTGTAGTTTAACAAAATATTTCAATTGCACTCTATTAACCAAGTTATTTTTAATTTTACGAGGGATTAGACCCGTGCATTGCACGGACGCTAAATAAAACATAAACTTTAAAGCTTAAATTCGTATTATGGGTCATGAATTTTCTTATCTCATGACAACACATGCTTCATTTTTTTTTTAAATAAGCATATTGTTTGTTGCAATATAGAAGGAACACATATATTTAGGGATGACAACGGATCGGAGGCGGATCGGAGGTGGGTAGCTCCAGCTCCGCTTCATTTAATAATCAGAGGTGGGGTATCGACGATGGAGGTCATCGGATTATAATCGGAGGTCCAATTAACAATTGTAATATTTTCTTATTTTTCTATTTTTTGACAGTATTTTTGTTGCAATTTAATATATTATACTCATTACTTGTAAAAAACACCAACAGTAAACCAAAATTATTTTTTACGAAACAAAAAATATATAACAACACCATAGAAATATAACATGTCAGAAAAAGTTTCTCAACCATCAAAATACTGGCAATATGCCCTTCCTTGAAAAAAAAAACTAAGCTTTAAATTCCTCCCTCAATTCTCAAATTTGGTCATATTAACTTTTCATTTTTGTATATATTTATTATTCTAATTAGACTTAATCGGACCTAATAGGATCGGAGGTGGTCATCTCTACATCCGCTCCAATTATAATTGGAGGCGGACTTTATTAATCTGATTCAGATTTCTTTTTGTTGGACTTGGATCAGGTTTTTCTGCTTTGAAGCCGAGTAGATTCGCTTCAGATTCAGATTTGGCTGTCTTTCCTACATATATTATCTCAATTTTTAAACGAAACATATAAACAATATAATTTTTAAAAATAATATTAATATTATGTCTAAATCTCATGACAACACGTACCAATATTATGTCTTATATAACCTGTGGTATCATATATGGATTTGCTAAAATAGTATGCCAAAAAAACTAAAATTAAAATTAAAATAACACCTTTAAACTACAACAACCTCTTTTTTGTCATAAATATATATTGCATGAAAACAATTTTCTTATATATATACATTATGTGATATATGATTCTTTTTAAAAGCATAACTATTTTTCTTATTAATAAATTATATAGGTGGAATATAATTGTTATTTTATTTATATTTATATTGTTATATCTTTACAAGTGGTTAACTTCATTTATTTAAGTCTTGATAGCAGAAGCTCACATTATCAATTAATACATATATAAATAAAAAAAGTCTTTTATAAAAAAGGTAAATATTAGTAATTATAATTCCAAGTATACCTTCATTGAAACTCACCAATTCCAAGCTCGCCCTATATGAGAGCACTCGCTGAGTATGAGTTATACTCACTGAATAAGGCGGAAGTAATATGGTCCACCAGGAGGGTTAGAATTGGATTCTTCATATTAACTTGTTTTTCAATAGTGAGCGTGAGTTTGATTAAAATAATTTAAAAAATGTGTAGACCCCACATTTAATAATATAAATACACCACAACGTAACATAAATTTTTTTTAAAAAAATCAAGAATCTCGTGTTCATCTCGCATGCGAAAGATAGTTCGAGTTTTCTGTCGACACTTCGTCGCTTGCAGATTCGTTATCTTTTTTGGTCGCCTCACACACACGCATCGATGTCGTATCACTCTCACTCGCCACTCTCAATTGTAGAAGCTCTAATACACAATATATAATTACTTCATCTATCTCATATCTAAAGTCTAAGTTATTGTTCATTTAACGATACTAGAATTGAATTCCTCATATATTTTTTAATTGAAACTTAATTATCGGGTATACTTTATATCTAAATCTCGTCAGCATTAGTACGTATTTGCGTTATACAACCTTTGAGAAAAAGACCTTTGTTTTAGTCAATCAAATTTGGAAATTATTGCATTGCTTAGAATGTATGAAATTGAACGTAAAGAATAAGATGCTGAAATGAATTAATCTGGGGCTACCGTCCATCTCACTATTGATCTTATTAAAGACACAGATTTGAATGGGACCATATGTGTCTCAGCTTTCGTCATTCAATTATTAATTTTTCCAAGCACACGTACTTCAAAATGACAAACATTTATCTAACATTATCAATCATACGTACTTTATATTTTTATTGTTCATGTTGCTTGGACCACATCCACAAAATTGGTCCTTTGATCATGTCATGATATAGACCACAACTTATGCCTACATGAGCATTTTGGATGTACTGATTGGAATCAAATAGAATAGCCTTGACTCCTCATAATTATATATTCTTAGTTTCTTCCTTCCCTGCTCTATTGTTACTGAATGTTTTTTTAAAAATAATATTTTTTAGCAATTAGCATGGGTAAATAATACAAATGAATACATACGAGAAAAGTGGGAACAAGTCAATATTTGTGTTGAAATGTTGTGCATGATGGACAATAATAGATATAAATGAGTTAAAGTTAGGCAAAATTGGTTGCGATGATTACCTAAAAGTAGGTAATGAGGAGTACAAATTGGCACACAATTACAAATGCATGTTGTTAGTATTCTTATTGAATAAGTGAATAAAATAACGATAAATATAAAAAATAAATGTAAATTAAAACACAAATCTTTAAAAAAATTAAATTTGATCGACAAAAGAACATGCTCCAACAACAAACTAAAGAGCATATTATTTACCCATATATAAATTGTAGTATTTTATAGACAAATAAATCATTGTACATCTCAATTTAAGGATATTATTTTCCTCTTATGTGATAGTGTTATACTCCATAATTGATAATTGGTATGAATTGAAGAGGATCGGGATGAGTTATGGTTGATGGATGAACTCTATTTAAGCTGGGGGTGAGATTTAACATGCTGATATGGGACTTTTATATCCACATAATTGAGAAGGGGAAGGTAAGAGAAGGGAAGTTGGCAAGAATCTTTGAACAAGGTTAAGGTATGAGTTGCTTATACAATTTGAACATGTCCAGAAATGAGAGTGCTACAGCCTACATCAGCATATAATACGTGAGATTGAGTTATGTGGCCCTCATTTCACTTTTTCGTGACAGCCATGAATCACGCCTCATTACTCTTAACAAAAGCATATGCTCTTCCCACCACAATGACAATAACATTAACATTAACAAAAACACAGCCTTAACAACAACTGACTTGGTAAT
Source organism: Portulaca oleracea (assembly GCA_029582165.1). NCBI lineage: Eukaryota > Viridiplantae > Streptophyta > Magnoliopsida > Caryophyllales > Portulacaceae > Portulaca > Portulaca oleracea. The sequence goes on from CM055892.1 coordinate 12,708,505, forward strand.
AACAAAACTAAACTTCTAAAATAGGAAAATGGGTATAAGGCCCTCTCAAATTCATGCTTTAACTTGGTTGGATAGTTTTCTTTTATCTAAATTTACCAAAAATTACCCAAGCTAAAATACACAAAAAAAAATTAATTTTGGTATACCTTAAATTACTCAAATTATCTTTTACCCAATTACTTTTTACCCATGAATTTGACACATCCTAAATACATACTTGTTCAGCCTTATGATACCTATGTATATATAACAGAGAAATTAAACATTGTACATAATTAATGGACTCACCATATTTTGGCTTACCTTATATATTTCCATAAACTCAAGACTTACTATAGGTCTCGTCGACAATAGAGACAGTCAATTTGCTTCATTCAAAATAACAGCCGATGTTACTATCCACCATATGTCGATTCACAACAACCCCAAAAAAAATATACATGGAAAAAAGATTCTCATATATCATCATATGTTTAAAATGAAATACCAACTAAAGCCAAACCAGACTTTGTAAACAAGAGAGTCGTCTCCTCACATGAATAAAATAATTTGAGACTATAATACTAAGAAAATAACTTAGTAGTATCTCATTTACAATATCACTTGATTGACAAAACAACTTAAATTCAAAAAGCCAACGGGATCGTGTGCCTCTCCAGCCCACTAGTTGCTTCGCCCCTGCTTCAAGGTACAGCAGAGACATAATATTTGAGGAAGCTTATGCAAGTGTGGCAAAATTTGCAGAGTGAGTTGGTAATTGGTATTCATTGAAGAAGTAGGTCCAAGAGGATTACAACACTGACATTGTTTTCGGTTTCACTGGGCTGTTTTAACCTCATATATTATATCTGTGGTTCACAATCAGTTCATCTGCAGTTGCCGATGTTGTAATCAGAGTTGCTGTTGCGGCTGGTAAAAAAGATTAAGGACAAAAATTACCCAGAAATGGAAGAGAGGAGCTTACACCAAATACAAATAGTGAGATCACATCACATGCATGATGATGAGTAGAGATTCTTCAGACCAAGGGGAACCTGGAAGCTGCGAGGTTTCCAATGGTTGTACCCGCAATATATCCACCCGTCCAAGCATTCTGACAATCAAGCACCATTCTAACAGTAAGCAATGAAAAGCACCCCCCACACTAAGGTTAGCTTACAATGCAACAATCAACATGTAACTCAAAGGAGACTCAAATTCCAAGTATAACAAAAACTTTACAAGCCTCAGCTAAGTTCCAAAACCAGTAACGATGGATGAATAACTTGCAATCTTATGTGCATGTTTAAACACCTTTTTCGATTTAGAAGCTAGTAGATGGCACAAGAATGTTCTTCGATCATGAGAGTATGATCCTGTCCATGAATGAAAGGTACAACACAAAATTTAGAAGGATGCATCTCTAACCTGAAAATTGAATCCTCCAGTTACCCCATCTATGTTCAGTATCTACAAGTAGGAAAAAAAAAAAACATATTCAAGAGTCATTTTGGTGCCATTGCCAGCTTCAAGAATTTGAAAAAAAAAAATAAAAATGACAAGTTGTCACCCATAGCAAATTAGCAATGAAAAGCTACTAATCACACATTCTAAGACTAAAAGGGTGCCACAATACATGAAGTTCCCCACAGGCAATGTTTTAGTAAAACCAATGTCCAGAAGTGTCAATTTAACACAAAAGCATGCTGAGCATACACTAAAATGAACCCCAACCAAAAGGCATGTCATTACATCTAAGTAATTACCTCTCCAGCAAAGAATAAGTTCTGCTGTAGTTTGCTCTCCATTGTGTTCAACGATATCTGCAGTAAGTAAAAGTAGATTAGGTTACACACATATATTTGCTATTAGAAGGAGGTTGGGAGAGTGAGAAACAAAGGGAGAGAGTACCTCTGATAATGGAACACCACCTGCAGTGACAAATTCATCTTTGAATTGTCCCTTGAATAGAAACATGACTCAGATCTTCATACATCATTAAAACAAAATGCATGTTGGCGGTGCAAGGAGAAAAAACATCCATACCTTTCCCGTGACTTCAAATGAGCAATCTTTTAACAGGGAAGCAACAGCAAATAATGTTTCACTGGAAACAGAAGCCCACAGAATATCTTCAGCTACACCCTGCAATTTAGGGGATTAAACAGCAAGTTGGCAGGCAAGATCATTGCAGCTAAAATCCTAAATGCTCGATCACTATTCACAGTACCTCACGATTTAGCAAATATTTCCAACATCTTTTCACAAGGTTGAACTCTGGAGGACTTGAATTGACCACCTTTTGCTTCTGTAAAATATCATCAAGAAGACAAACCACTGAAACACAGCTTGCAGAAAATTCAGTAGAAAGTCATTAACATGCAATACAGCAACATTAACTTTACTGGAATTATTATGAGATGTCACATATTGACATTGATAACAAATATCCTTTATGAGCCAAGTAATTTCCACATTTGAAAATGGCAAGGTAATAGAAATAACTCTGGAGAAGTTAGATTTTACAATAACAAAGTACAATACAGATGTCAAACTATAATAAAAACTGCAAAACATGCAGACCAATGCAACAATCATACTTTTGAAGAGCTTCGACTATTAATTTCACAATATATACAATGTTTTATTATGTGAAAGTACTTTCGTTAGATTTGCAACGAAAAAAACTATTGTAAGAGTGCAATGTTGTAATTTTTTTATAAATATAACATAAGAAATTGTCGTCAAAGAAAGACATTGGAGAACGTGAAACATTTATTTATTAAGTGACATAAGAAATGGAAAGGAGGGAGCATTTATAGCAGAATAAGTGCCAGGCTTCAAAATTTAAAACAGAAGTTTTAATGCAAAGGTGATTACCACAAACTTCTTCTTATGGTTCAGAAGGACTTCCTTCACTTTTTCTTTATGAAGGTCAGGGGTAAAATCCACAATCAGCATCCCTGGATCGAATATAAGGTTACGGACAGACAAAGTAGTCGAGAAACACACAAAATGTCAGAGACATGGATACCTTTGTAGCCTGAAGTGTGAAGATCACGTGCTCCCCAAGCAGACAGCCGCAGAATTACAGGACCACTAAGTCCCCAGTGAGTCACAAGCATGGGTCCCACCTGATGGCAACAATAGTGTTATATATATTTACATATTTAACAGGATATCAAAGTACAATTACTGGATGAAACCATGCCTGTGTAAGCTGTGGTACATTTCTTCTGCCATTTTCCAATCTCAATTTAGCTTTGACTTTGGAGAAAGTAACCTGCACAATCATAAGGGAGAACCATTTACCAAGGATCTATAATGACAACATTAAATATTTTTAGATGTCACAAGGAAGAACATTTTGGTAATCAATATTAGGACAACAGCATTGACACTAATCATATAACTAGAAGATAGAAAGCAGATGGGAAATGGGATATGATCCATGAAACAATACTGAAGGCATTCTCATTCGTGAATTACTAGTTTGTTGAAATGCAACAGATGAAAAGAATGCACTAAGCACTCCCTCCGCTCCATATATTTGTCACTTAGTTGACTTTCATTGTCTCCAGTGTCACACTCTGACTTGCGTTTTCTCATATAATATTTTATTAACAATTGCAAGATTATACTCTTAGGATACTATTTTTTGTTTCTAATGGTGGTAGTCTTATATAACAAATTATTGTTGAGAAATTAATAGTCAAAGTTTTAAAAGTTAGATTGACACCATTTCCAAGGTGACAAATAATACGGAACCAAAGGAGTATTACAAATAATAAACGAGTGAAACATTTGAATGTTTGATAAAAGAACTAGTTGGAGAATCACCAAAAAGAAAGAAAGGAAAAGATTTCATACCCCTGAGAGTTCTGCCAAATTTGGATCGTTGATCTTGAAGGTGAAGAGGCTAGGGACAGTATCTACGATAGAATGGCCAAGTTGACCTGCAAGACTATAGCCCTATGATAAAGCGTAGCAATGTTTTATCACCCTAAAAACACGTTCATGAAGTAAAGAAAAACAATCCTAATATGAAGAGAAACCTCTTTGCTGCTTCCAGTAGCAATTAGAAGATAATCAGCAACAACATTGTCCCAGGAAGCCGAAGTTCGTTTCCCAATCTTGAGAGCAAACTTCCCAGCAGCATCGCTACATGCAGTAATCACAGCTTTCCCAGTTTGCACTGAAACTGCATTGAGAGTCGGATCAAACAGTTAGGTTCAAATTGTTAACAACAAGGAGGAAGGACTAAGGAGTTATGCAGAAGGATGTGTCAGACTTCAAAAATACTAGAGCTGTTGTGAAAGGAGCGTGAGTGAACAAACGATGCCCTTCCCGCCCTTTGATTTAGCCCCCACAAATGCAGCAGTTGGGGAAAAGGGGAAGAATTTCCTTGGCTATCAAGCATTCCCAATGAGAAACTTTAACCTTGTGAATATAAAAAAAGAACTAATCTTGGCGACAGTATGCTACGTGGGGAAGAGACCTTGTTATTTTAACTAGCGAAATAATTAAATGATATTGCCCTCATTGAAAGCACCTCAATTCTCTGAAGCAAGCCACCTCTTTTAGTAAACATATTTGAATAATAGTTCAATAAAGGGTGTCAAGTGGTATCCATTTGAAGTTCCCAGTTTCCTTGAAAATGGGATATTAATAGAAAGGTGGTGAGAACTGTAACAGTGACCAGAATTAACTGCTTTAAGAACAAAATAACAAAATGCAGTGCACTAACACTGAGTTCAACCAGAATTTTCCAATGAGAAATGAGGCAACGAGGATCAACTGCTTGTAGACTGAAAAGAATAATTATTTAGGAACAAACTTCAGCTCCAATACATCGTTCTCCTTTGCACGCTAGTATAATAAGACTATAAAACTCAAGATGTACCAAAGCCATGTGAAAGAATAACATACCTCCTCTTTGCTCAGCTTCGTTCAGAAGGCAGTCAATTATTGAAGATGAACTATTACTGACTGGAAACACCCGACCATCATCTTCAGTCTAAGAAAAAACAGAGCATATAATGTACACAATACACAAGTCACATTTGTGGCGGGAAGTAATTCACAAAAACAGGAAACCTACAGAAAAGGCCATGAAAGTCACATACAACCTTCAGTTTCACCCCATGGTCAGTAAACCAGGAGACAGTATCCATCGGGCTGTGCAAATTAAAGAAGGATCCCTTCAACTCTTTGTGTCCCCGTGGATAATGGTCAGCAAGAATCTACAGTAGCAATTCAAGAATACTGAGCACTTAAAACAGCACAAGAATGCCTTAGGCATAACATAACTTGAAATTTATTCCTAGTCTAGCTACATGGTCAATTGCAACGCAAAGCGATTAAGATGATCGGTTCCAATCTATGCCTTGTCATTTACTGTTTGATAAATTAGCTACAATCTCCATGTCAGCCTAGTCATGATGCAAAATCTGGGAGCTTGGGAATAAGATTAGGTGTCATTTCCACCCGCACGGTTGCCACTGCTATGCATGAAATAATCTCTATAGAAATTTAGTTTCAAATATCCAACTTCCAATTACTCGGACGAATGAAAGCTGGCAACAAGCTTCCCTTAAATATAACATACCTTGTTGTCCACAAAATGCCCATTAGTCACATTGCACCTACCTCCTCCAGAAATTTTTACCTGTCCCCATTGGGTTGAACAACCCATTAGCATCAGCAAATGTAGCAACATAAATAATAACAGCATCAATCCAAAGAAGATGGGGAGGGGTTTGCTATGCCCTGAAAGCAGCGTACTTGAGCTGTCTCAACCCTCACTTTCAAAGGCTCCAAATCTTCCATACTTTCCCTGTGTGTCATTTCATGTAACTAACGATAACATTCTGCCTTCATTGTCCATTTTGGAACAAGTTAATAAAAAATGGCCAATAGTAAGAACAATCCAAACTAACTGTAGATGGGATTTGATTGGGAAATAAAATATTACACGAAGAGTAGAAAAGATTCATATCCTCTTGACAAGGTTCAGGAGTGGACAACCTGTGTTTGCACATAATAGGCTAATGAACACATACTCCAGCATGTATTACTCCTCAATGAATGAAGGGTTATCTAATCCTATATCATGCTCCTAGGAGCACATACACTCTCAGTCTCAGACATCAGAAAAATACAACATGGAGTACATATTCCCAGGTGTAAAATATGATAAGATTAAGTAAGGGAAGGATTAGGATTATATCAGAGAAAAATCTAGCTAATACCCATTTCACCACATATAATTGCTTATTGGGAAATGGATGGAAATCAAGTGATGTGATAAACAACACCGATATGCAATGTACAAGTTAAATTGTTGTAGGTAGCAGTTAGTAAAGCTTACCTTAGTAAGAGGCTTTCCCTTCTCAATAACGAGCACATCAAGGTTAGGTGCGAGAGTTTTAGCCCTAATAGCGCCGTAAATTCCAGCGGCACCAGCACCCACCACGACCAACAGCTCTTGATTGGACTGCCCATTTGAGAAAGTAGATGAAAATTGAGAAATGAAGCAAGGGAATTGGTGTTTGACAAGTATTAATGCATGCGAATGTACCTTTGAGATGGTTGTGTGGGGAGAGCAAAAGAAAGCCCTGGTATTTATTCTTGGTGTGGGGTTGGGTGCTCGCACAAACCACCAGTTTCGGAAGATGAAGCTACAGAGCTCAGCTGTGCTCATGGCTGCGTATGCTATTAGTGTTGGGCAACCAACAAAACACTGAGAAGCACTTCACATCAACCTGACCGCCCCTTTACATATCTTCTCTCTTTTTATTTATTTATTTATTTATTTTGGTAACGTGAAATGACGTGAATTAGGTGCAATTTGTTATAGGGAAATTGGATTCTAATAATACGAACTTTAGTGAAACTTAATAATATGAATTTTGACTTCGCACTCTAATAACACGCCACCGAGTTACCTTTCTTTTGACTCGTCGGGAAGTTGATCTGGCGGTGGCGGCACGTGCCCTTGCTGTGTGACATTGCCAGGTCATCCTTTGACTTAAAAAAGCGCCATGTCAGCATATGTTTTCCCTCTAGACAATTCTCACTTCAATAGTACATTAGTTTTTTTTTTTATTTTTTGTTTTGAAAAAAGTCCCCTCAACTCCTACTGAAACTTCATCCATCCTCTTCATTTTCTATTCTCTCTCTAAACTACGACGAACTAATCTGGGTTTGGGAAAGGGTTCTGTGAAAATTTGCTTGCAAATCTACATCAATCGGTTGCAGGTGACGTTGTGGGTGGTCATCTTCATTCGAATTGACACTGTGCAACGGACTAAAAGCAGAGGCACAAGTTCGTTTTTTCTTCCTTGCAATGATGACTATGTCGATGGAACCCTAGCTTTGATAGGGTTAAAGATTCTCTTTTTTATTTTGCAGAAAAATTATGTTTTTTAAAGTTTAAGGTTCCTGTGGAGAGAATCTAATGGAAAATTTTCCCTTTAAAGTTAGGGTTCCTTCACAATACGCTTTTGGGGGTTTAAAATTGAACAAAATGGTAACAATTGTTCTTGTTTTATGTCTTATGCATAACAATGTCTTTTGATGTGTTGGATTTGACAATTTATTATGGGGTAGGTTTATGGAGGACCCAGAATATAGATATGAGGGTGACATGGTAAGATATGAGGCTTATGATGTGGATAAACTCTGTTATTTGGAGATAGTAAGGCTTGTGAAGGATGAAGGGTACACTAATGTTGAGAATGTGTACTATTCCATACCTGGGTTGGACCTGAAGTCGAAATTGAGGAGGTGTTTCACACACTTTGAGAGCATTGATATGTTAAATTGTGCAATGACATATGGGGAGATAACTGTTTATGTTGTGCACACAGTGGATGATGCTATATTAGCTGATATAATAGTTAGGTATTTGGGACCCCCCTGTCACACCTTCTGGAAAAGGGAAGAGGTTTAAAAGAGGGGTATCAAGGACTCCCAAAAAAAAAAAAACACCCTTGCCTAGCAGCCCAAGCCTTTGTGGGGGAAAGAGAGTGAAATCTGTGATTCCCAAATCCCCATTTAGGAGGGTGAAGTCCAAAACCAACACTGCCAAAATGGATGACTCTTTTGTTGAGCAACCCACCACCCAGCCATCTTCCCAAGTAGATGACACTGAGATGCAACCCAGCACCCAACCATCTTCCCAAGTGGATGACCCTTTCAATGATCCAACCACCCAACAATCCCAAGTGGATGACCTTTTCAATGAACCAACCACCCAACAATCCCAAGTTGATGACCCTTTCACTGAACCATCTAACCAGCCTGTTGAGGACCCAATCATTCAACCCTCCAACCAGCCTGACCACATTGTTGAGGACCCTATCATTCAACCTTCCAACCAGCCTGACCATGTTGATGATGACCATATAATTCAACCATCCTTCCAACATTCTCAAGTTGATGAGCCAGTCATTGAACCCTCTACCCATGCTGATGACTATGCTGATGACCATGGTTTGGGAATGTTGAGGAGCATGTGAATCACATTCCAGTTGGTAGAAGGGCTCCACAGAAGGTTGATAAAGGCAAGGAGAAGGTTGTCTTCTATGATGATTCCAGTAGTGATCCTGATGATGAGACTTGGGTGCTGGGAAGAAAGGATGTTGATGAATCAGATGATGATGATGTGCTTGTGAATGACATTAAATCAGGTGGTAGGAAGATAAGAAGGAGATTGGATATGGATGGTGAGGATGGGTGTGAGGATGATGATGAATCAAGTGATGATGATGTTAAGGGTGAAAACTCAGTAAATGAAGAAGTTGATACCTCAGACGATGAATACAGGACTGCCAAGGAGAAGGAGGTTGAGTTTAAGAAGAAAAAGAGTGAGGAGGTGTTCAAAGATGATGGAAGTGTAGGGATAAACACAATGGAACATCTTCATGACTGTGTAAGTGACTACGATGACTCTGGGGCTGAGATGGAGACAGTGGAGAGGATGTTCCAAGGATGCTGAGGAAAAGGACCAAGAGATGCAATGTTGATGAGCAAACTGAATTCAAGGATTTTCAGTGGGAAGTTGGTATGACTTTTGGGACAGTTAAAAAATTCAAAGAAGCAATTGCAAGGTATGGTTTGTATGGAGGTTATACTGTCAAAATTGGTGTGCCAGACAGCAAGGTTGGGAAGTATGGTGTTGTGTGCCAACCTAGCTGCAAGTTCAAGGTATATGCTTCATGGGATAAGAGGCTGAGGACTTTTGTGGTCAGATCAGCTAACAACCATCATGCTTGCACTAGGAGCATGACAAAGAACTATCAGTTAAAATCTACGTGGATAGCACAACACTATCTTGCAAGGTATAAGGAAAGGCCTCATTGGCCTTCAAAAGAACTGAAAGCCCAAGTGATACAGGACTTTGGGTTGGATATAGCAAGGTGGTTCTGTTATGATGTGAAAAAAAGAGCTCACAAGATGTTGTATGGTTCAATGAAGTCCCACTACTGCAAGATTGGGAGTTATTTGGAAGCACTCAAGGCTGCTGCACCTAATAGCACATTCAATTTATGTACCAACCCAGATGCTGATAGTGATGTTCCTGAGTTCCACAGGCTGTTCATGTGTTTTCATGGGATGAAGGAAGGGATTCTGAAGGGATGCAGACTTGTTATTTGCATCGATGGTGCTTTCCTAAAAACATTCCTTGGTTGGTGTCTGTTGGCTGCCATAGGAATGGATGGAAACAACCAAATGTTTCCTATAGTGTGGGCTATAACAGAAGGGGAGAACAATGAAAGTTGGGAATGGTTCCTGTTGAACTTGCAAGCTAGCCTAGGGGGATCTGATGGCTCTAGTTGGGTGGTCATTTCTGATGAGCACAGGGTAAGTTTCTGTCATTCCAACATTTAATTTTGTGTGTGTTTTGTCATTATGAATAATATGAAGTTTGTTTTATGTCAATATGAATAATATGAACTTTAAAGTTTGTCAGTAGTTCAGAAAAATACAAACTTTTACTTATGTCAGTTTCAATAATATGAACTTTTTCATACGTCAGTGTCAATAATATGTAAACTTTTTGGCAGTTTGAATAATATATACTTCATTTCATTCTATTTACTGATTGAACAAATGTCCACATTTGCAGTCCATATTGTATGCAATTCCAAAGGTTTTCCTTAATGTTGAGCATAGGCGTTGTGCTAGGCACAAGTATGCCAACTGGAAGAAAAATCACAAGGGTGAAGAATTGAAGTTACTGTTTTGGAACTGTGTGAAGGCATACAATGAAGCAGACTTCAAGTATGGAGTTGAAGCTCTTAAGGAAGAGGACCAGCAGGCAGCTGATGATTTCCTTGCTGAGAATTCAAGCCAATTTTGTAGGGCTTTTTTCAGGACAATAACAAGTGTGATGTTGTCTGCAACAACATGGCAGAAACTTTCAACGCTTACATTGTCCAAGCTAGAGCTAAACACTGCATCTACATGCTTGAGGAGATCAGAGCATCACTTATGGAGAGGGCTTCACTAAGAAGAAAATCATGGAGGAATCTGGGTATAATATCTGCCCTAGGATTAGGACTAGATTAGAGAAATATAAGCTTAGAGCAAAGAGTGCATATGTTCACCCAGCATTGAACAACCAATTTGAAGTGAACTTGCATATGGACAAGAGTAGGGTTGACATGACCAAAAGAAGTTGCACTTGCAGAGAATGGGATCTGACTGACATACCTTGCTGTCATACCATAGCATATACTGTGTGGTTAAAGCACAATCCTGATTGAAGAATCTCAACTCTTAGGACCTCATCACAAAAAGCTCTGAGGACCTCATTGCAGTACACTCCGAGGACCTCCAACGACAGCATCAAGGTTTTGTTTGAAAGACAGAAATTTAGGGAAGTATCTTATACAAACCCTAAAATATACTTTCTATTATTCTGCATGATCTGATACAATAATCGATACCTTCCTTATTTCCAGATATCATCCGTATGGAAAGCAAATCAAGGAAATCAAGAAGATTTGGAAGAGAGCTCAAGAATGGAAACTATCCCTTGGAGAATAAAGAAGTCGTTGCTGCCTCCAACTCCCAAATATATATATACGGCTGCATACCTACATTGAAGAGTATTGATTTCCAAGCAAGAAAATCAGTAGTAGGAACTTTGTGAAAGAAAGTTCTGAGTGTAGGAATATTGAGTGAATATTCTGAGTGTAACCATTATTGTAGTTGTGAGCTTTTGTTGTAACCAGTGGTTAAACTGGTGAGGACCTCTAAGGTCGTGAACTTGAAGTTAGGTAAGTGCCTCTCTGTCAAGTGAGGTCACTGGTTGTAATCGCCTCCACCGTGAGGCCTCTAATCCGGAAGACGTCTGCTGCGTCTTCTATTCTGGTAGGCCAATTAAGGACCTCATAAGTTCTCTGTTGAGCTGAGTTGTAACCTCCTCCTTTTAAGCACTTTTAATTATTCAATAAAGAAGTATCTTTGATTATATAAAAGTGCTATTAACCGAGTTGTGTTGATTGAAGTGCAGAATTATTTACATAACCCTAATCACCCCCCTCTAGGGTTATTTCACTGATGATTATGTAGACCCTTACTACAAGAAGGCCAAGTATCTGGATCTTATCATATTGGAATCCCACCTGTTGAGGGGGAGAGACACTGGCCAGAAGTGCAGCTACCTCTAGATCCACCACCAATGCAAATTGGACCAGGTAGGCCAAAGAGGAACAGAAGAAGAGGCCAAATTGAAGACCCTAAGAGACCAGGGAAGCTCACAAGGCATGGAATGGTGATGGTTTGTTCATTGTGCAATGGTCAAGGTCACAATAAAAGGAAGTGTCCAAACAAAGATGACCCCCGATACACCCAAGATCCAAACATCCCACCTCTAGAAAAGAAAGGAAGGGGAAGGCCAAGGAGGAATCCATTGCAGCCTCAGCAAGGTCCCACAGCAGAAGCAACTTAACAACCATCAGCTGCCAGAGGTGATGGCAGTGGCGGAGGTGATGGCTGTAATGCCCCGACTTTTAGGATGTTACTTAGCAATATTTTAATCCATTTAATCTTGATTTAGCGGAAGCGTATTTAAAAAGTCGAGAGCTTCACGCCGCTTTCCTACGAGGAAAAGCAAGGCTTTTGCTAGGAAAATACTTGAAAATAGAAATATATTTCATAAGGGAAAATTTTCAACAATAAAAAAAATTGTTCAACTACTATGAAAATATTAAAACGGGCGGTCAAATTAAAGAGGTGACCCAACTATTAATACGAAACTCAAAACTAATAATTTATGTGGCGGCCTGATATGCTATGTGAGGTATCCTTGCCACGAATCTGCCCAAAATGTCCCGTTGATACCTAAAAACAAAACATTTGAAAAATATGGAGAAAAATGAGACGGAGCTCAATATATTCGACACTATAATGTAAAAACATTTTAAAAACAAATAGTTTTATTGGGACCCAGTGTAAATTCATTTTGAAATGAGGGAGAGGAGAATATGCTCAAACAATTGCAGGTTATTATCTGAATGTGGAACCTTACCATATTTTCCAATAAAAGAAACAGTAAAGACGATAGTAAAATAATTAAAGTAATGATGACATTGACAATGAACAATAAACGACAATCAATAAATAATAAACAATAACAATCATCAATGAACAACAAAACAGTCAAAAAACAATGAACAACAATAAGTCAATGAACAATGATTTGATCTGAGATTCAGTACTCTGCAGCATACTGTAATCCCGACAATGCGCGCACGCGGGCCGATCAACCCACATGAACCGGTATACCAACATCAATGACCCGGGCACAAAGACTTGATCTGAGATTGCAGTACTCTACTGCAATCCCGACAATGCGCGCACGCGAGCCGATTAACCCACATGAACCGGTATACCAGCGTCAATGGTCAATGGACAATAAAGTTTAACAATGAAAAACACATAAAGTAAACAATCACACTAAAATTAATTAGTAAAATAGATAAACAAATTAATGGATCGGTCCACTTGTATTAGTCATAAAACAATATGTAAAAACAATGAAAATAATAATTATTTCACTTTGATTAGAGTAGCTTATGTTTTTACATTTAAACAGTTTCGAAGGTTACAGTCATCGAAATATACCTGAGACAGCGGATAAAAGGAATAATAAATCCTCCCTTTAACTTGAGAAATCTGATTTCGAATAAATATAAATAAATAGTAGTAGTATTAATATTAGGAGTGAATAAATGAAATAATTGATTAGTAGAAATTAGAGAGGAAAATTGGATTGAAAGATTACCAAATTGCTAATTTGGGCTGTAGCAATTAGGCCCAATAAAGGGAGACTTAAGCTGGGTTAAAAAAATTAAGAGGACCTAAACCCTTTTCTTCCCCTTTTATCTGCACGTAGAAGCAACAGGAAGAGAAAAGGGGAAACGGAGGAGGCACGGTGAGGGGGGGTTTCTGGGCGGCAAGAACGGCGGCGGAGGGTGGTGCTCGACCGTCGGAAAAGCCAAGGAAGACCAGATATTTTTCCGGCGAGGTTGAAGACCACCGTACCAGTGGTGGTTGTGGTGGGTCGGCCGAGAAAACAGAGAAGATCGGGGAGTTTTAGGTTGTGTTTTGGGCGGTTTATGGCGGCTGTGGTGGTGTTTTCCGGCGAGATTTCGACCTCCAATTGGTAAGATTAACTTAGATTAATGAATTTGGGTTATGAGTGTGAGTATTGGATTTGATTTTGGTTGGGTATTGATTTGTGTTTGAAGGGGTTTGGTGTTGGTGGTGGTGTTCGAATTAGTGGTGCTTGGTGGTGGTTTTTGTGCAAGTGGTGGCAGTAATGGTGGTGACTGGTGGTTGAAGGGAGGTACAAGGTGGTTTGGTGGTGGACGTGAAGGAGGAAGAAGAGGAAGGTGTTGGTAATGGTGGCGTTGGGATAGAAGAAGAAGAGGAAGATGGTAATTTTTGATGGTGAAAGATGAGGGTGATCCAATTGAATATTTAAAGGAACTGAGAATGATTATTTTATGAATGTATTCTACATATTCTACACATGGTTGTGAAATTTTGATAAATTTCTAGGAAGCCATGGGAGGCTTGAGGAAGAAGATGAAGAAGATGATAGGTAGAAATGGTGGTGGTGGAGCTTGTGGAAGAAGATGAAGATTTTGATAGGGAGATGGGGTGGTGGTGGAATTGACTTTTTCAAAAATCAAGTAAAAAAAATATTTACTAATAAATCAATAACTAAAATGTGACAAATATGTAAAATAAATAATATTACTACTTTGAATATAGCAAAAGTAAAAAGTAATATATTTATAAATATTATTTTGTACAAATAAGGAAAATGTGCATAAAAGGATTAATTTATACCAACTAAAATTAACAATTAATTTATAGAATATGGAAAATGTGTAAAATAGACTAATTTATAAAATTTCAAAATTATAAGCTCCAATGTAACTATTGAAAATACTCATACTTGAATAAATATAATTAATTGAAAATAAATTAAGGAAATTTAGCTAATAAAAATAGATAATGAATCGTAATTGAGATTAAGATTTTAATTAGCATAATAAATCTAGTTTAAAAATACGGGGTGTTACAATGGCAGTGGCAGAGGTGATGGGACACAAACCACTGGGCGGGGAGATGCACAAGGAAGGGGAAGAGGGAGAGGCAGAGGCAGAGGCAAAGGGCAACAACCTGTAATTGGAGTTGGGAGGATGTTTCAAGCAGAAGATGACACATGGTATGTTCCAAGAAGGGGGTCTTATAGGGGTTCTGGATCTGGTGGGAGAGTGGTTTCTTCTGGTAGTAGATCTGGATCTGAAACTGGTAGGGGAGGGGTTCAAGGCAGAGGAGGGGCTGAAGGCAAAGGTAGAGGAAGAGGAATGATGGGAACATATCAGATTGGTTCAATTGTAGCAGTGGGAGAAGGGTAAGTTTTTATTGCTACTCAACACACTTATGTCTTTTTTTTAAAAAAAAAATTAATTTTTAGGGTTTATAAATTAAACATGTTTCCCCACTTTTCCATTGGTTAGGTGGTTGGTGATGTTGCTGGTGGAGGACCACAAACTGAAGGAAATGGTCAACAAAGTGGGGCATCACAATCCTAAATATTCTCCATGCCACCACCCACTTTTTTTTTTTGCTGGAAGAACCTTTATGTTTTCAATGCTTAGAAGATGCTTCCATTTTGATGTTTTTGTAGCAGCTTTTAAAACTCTATATTGCTGTAATTAAGTTGAACAAGTTGTATCTAAGGCACTGATTGATGCCATTTTGTGTTTGTAACTCACGGAATCTTTTGCTGTACTTTGGATGATGAAATTCAGTCAATCTAATCAGATGTTTCTGTTTTACTCTGTCATTTATTTTTGTCTGTTTCTTAATATGAATTTTAAATACGTCAGTTTCAATAATATGAAGTTTTAATAATGCAAGTCTCAATAACATGAACTTCCTCCTTTCAAACCACTAATAATATGAAGTTATATTATACAAGGGAAATTGGATTCTAATAATCCCTATTTTCACCAATTGGACAATGGTGGACCGTACTTTCACTTTGTATTCTGGTGGTCCAAAAAAAATAAAATTGGATTGTAGTGGGATATTTTCGAGGGAATCATAGATTTTGTATTGCATTTGATTCAACACTTAGTATAACACTTTACAATGATTTTTAATGAATTTACAGCGTTTCTCCCAAATTTTTTTCATTTTTTTTACGATTTTTTCACTTTTATTATTTTTAAAAAATCATAATAATTATTCGGAGTCTAAAAAAAATAATTTAAAAAATGTTTTAGAAACTAAAATTCATTAACTTTCTAGGGGCAGGAACGAAAAAAACAAAAACAATATAGTGTAGGAATGAAAAAAATAAGAAGAATGTGGAGGTGGATTTGGTACCACTACAATCCAATTTTTTTTTTTTGGACCACCATAATACAAAGTAAAAGTACGGTCCACCATTGTCCAATTGGTGAAAGTAGGGATTATTAGAATCCAATTATCCTATTATACAATGTATGAATAATATAAACTTTCTACTTTGTCAGTTTCAGTAACATGAACTATTGTCTATATCTGATGAATAATATGAATTTTCTCATTTGATGTGATGTACACACTGTTTCTGTCATAAATTGTCAACTTCAGCAACTCAGTTACTGACAACAAATGTATCCAACTCAATTGTGCAACATACATATGACAATTAATGCAACAAATCCATTCATTCAATTTGCAATTCATTGTTCACCAAATTACAACACCTACCCGCCCAAATGCTTACATCCACAACATACACATGCTTGCATCAACAAAAATCAACACTATCCACACTAAACTACCCCACAAAGTTCAGATGCAGAACCTTACTTTGTACCCACCAAATTCTTACATCCTCTTTGAAACTAGAACAACCAGTAACATCCCAAAAACTATTCCTAAAACCTCCATGGCAGACCTGTTAAAGGCCTTCTTCTTCAGCATGACAATTTCTTCTTGTGCCTTCATTCTCCTTTGTAAGTTTCTTCTTCAAGGCCAAATTCTCCTCCTTCAAGTGTGCAACTGTTCCAATTTCATACATCAATTGGTCAATCCTCTCCTTTAGCATCTTGTTCTGCTCCACCAAACCTTTGACTGTTCCAATTTCAACTTCCCCGACTAAATCCTTTTCCCATTTGAATAATCTACAATCAAGGTGCTTCAACTGAAACCAGAACCAGTAGTTAGTTCATGTTCTGGAAAAACCAACCCCAAACCCAAAGTCGAAAAAACCCTAATTTCAACCCACCCTCATCCCTCATATACGAAAATCGCTAGCAAAACCACAAATTTTAGGGTTTACCTTCCACATTGGACATCCATAGAAGCCTAACCCAACATTTTCTCCCCTTCGACAAATCTTATGCACAGCAGGGATACCATGTTCACACTTTATGCGTCCATCGTTCGCAGTCCACCCAGAGGATGCCCCACTCGAACCTCCTTCTGACTTCATCAGTTCGAAATTCAAAATTAGAGAAGAGAGATTTGCAGAAGATGAGCAAAAAAAAAAAAAAAAAATTCAAACCCAGATCTGGGTTGTGAAGAGTAACGATGAAGGAGGGAGATGGAGGAAAAGAAACGAGAGTTAATTTTCTGAAAAAATGGTTGTTGATGAAATAATATTAGAATGAGAGAGAATCACAGGGAAGGAGGAAAAATTTGGCTGACATGGCGCTTTTTTAATTCAAGGGCTGACCTGGCAATGTCAAACAGCAAGGGGCACGTGCCGCCACTGCCAGATCATCTTCCTGACGAGTCAAGATAAAGGTAACTCGGTGGCGTGTTACTGAGGGCAACAGTGGTCAAAGTTCATATTATTCATCACTAAATCGAAAGTTCGTATTGTTAAGTCTTATATGGCCAAAAGTTCGTATTATTAGAATCCAATTTCCCTTTATTATATCTTGTTGGAGCATGTATTTCAAATATGGTCGTTGTTTGCTCTCAATAACATAATTATTTACTGATATCAACCTGTTGTTCACTCTTCACAGCAAATTGTTTCTATCAAAAAAAAAAAAAAACAGCATAATTGTTCACTCGTACATATCAGTTGTTCACTACCAATTAGGTCTAAGCAAAAGGTCAGGGCCCAATGAATTGTTGTGAGTGGTATGAGAAAAGAGGCTTAGCCCGTTTGAATTAATAAACACGCGGGCTTAAACAGGCTTGCCCCTTTATAATACTTCTCGGGCCCCCGCGGGCCTAAAATGGTAAGACTAAAATATACTAATGGACCATAAACGGGTCTGACTAGAATTGGAAATTTGGAAAATACCAGCGTACCAGCGTTGATGCAAAGAGAATGCATATCACGCATACCACCTAGAACAAGCCCGACTACTGTGTCGTTTCTCCTCCCTCTACTATGTCACGACGACTGGCGAGTGGCGATGACTGAGCATGCCCGACTACCGGCGATTAGCGACGGCTGGAGATGAGTAATCCACCTCAAGGTACTCTCTTTGTTGATTTTAGGGTTTTGACTTTACTATCTTTCTAGTAGGTTTTATCTGGGTTTTTTGCTCTTGATTTTAGGATTTTTGTTTTTAGAGTGCTTGGATAAAACTGCCACTAAACTTGGCAAAAATTACAAATTTGCCACCTGAAAAAAATCATCAAAATGCCATTAATCTTTGTTAGCAGTGAAAAAAATGTCACTTAACCTATATTTTACCTACTACAGCCGGGAAACTGCAGGTGGGGGTGTTTAATTTGATAACCTACCCTAATTAAAAATTTCACCCACCCAAATTCATCTTATTCTTCATCTTTGTTCTTCCTCCACCACTTCTGCACTCTGCCAAAACTTCTGCCCTAACAGAGCTCCATCCACCACTTCATCTTCTTCAATTCTGGACCAAAAATTGGGGCTTTCTTCTTTCTTCTTCATTTCTGACCCCAAAAAACCCTAATTTCAACCTAGAATCTGTAATGACATCATCTAATTCTGTTACACTAACAAGACATTCAACTCCATGCATGCAAGACCCAATCTTTCCATAATTACCAGACACATTCAGGTTCAAATATGCATAAATTTTATGGTAAGAACCAAAATTTCCACACTTTTTCTGAGAAATTCAGCTTCAAAACCCAAAAAAATCATACCTTGAGAGAGAGAGATTACCAGTAGGAAAAGAAGGATATTTGTCCCAGATTTGCAGATGGCAGCATCATAACCTAGAAAAATCAAACCCTCAGTGACAACTTTCCTGAGTTCATCCTTCCACTTAAATTTCAAGAAGAAAGAAGAAGATGAAGAATTAGGGGAAGGGGGGCAGTTAACTATACTCTCTGAAGTGCTCGCCCACTAGTCACCAAGCTGCAGCCAACGTCTCCACAATTTGCTCTCAACTTGCTCACAATCCCCAATTCTCACAATCTTCACTCTCTCTCTATTCTCTGAAGTGCTCGCCCACTAGTCACCAAGCGACACTACCGCCATATTTGTTGGTAAGCCATCTTTCATATCTTTTTTGGTATTTTTCTTGCTATATGGATGGAATTTATGAAAGATAATTTATGCAGTAAAAATTTAAGGGGAGGGTAATTAATTTGGGTGGATGAAATTAATTAGGGTAGGTTATTTGATGGGGGGAAATTTTAATGAATAATGATAAAATTAAACACACTCATCTGCATATAACCAGGGAGAAATTTTAATGAATAATGAAAAAATTAAACACACTCACCTGCATATAACCAGTTGTTGCAGGTAAAGAACAGGTAAAGTGGCATTTCTGTAATAATTAATATAAATTAATGACATTTTCATCACATGTTTTCTTCGAATGGCAAAATTGCAATTTTTACATAGTTTAGTGGCATTTTTATCCAAGAACACTCTTTGTTTTTACTTTCACAACATATTAAGTTTGAAATCTGATATACAGGAACTCGTTTTTGTGGGTCATCAATTGAAATAGAGTTTTTGTGGGTAGTTGTCATTAGAAATTCGAATGTGTGAATTGAAATAAGGTTTTGTGGCTAAGGGTATGTTTGATTGGGATGAAATCATTTTCATTTTCCCATTTTCTGGTGTTTGTGACCGGAAAATCGAGAATGGAGAAAACCATTTTCCAAAAAAATGAGTTTCTCCCACACCTTTGTAAATTATTTTCTTGATTCTAACTTAATGAAAATCATTTTCTCCCTTTCTCCCCTACGCCCTCTCTCTCTCTCTCTTCTTTCGTTCTCTCTCCCTTCTTTCTGTCTCTCTCTACTATTCTCTCCCACGCACTGATTTGAATATTTCCCCCTCTCTCATCTTTCTCTCTCCACCACTCTTTTTCATACACCCGTTTTAATATCTTCTCTCTCTCGTTTTTCTCTATTCCACCACACTCTCTCATGCACCCATTTTAATATTTTTTTTTTCTGTGTACACCACTCCCTTTCATACACCCGTTTTAGTCTCTCTCTATCTCTCTCTCCACCACTATCTCTCATGCACCCTTTTTAATATATATATATATATAGATATATAAGAAAATTGGAATCTAATAAACCAAACTTTATATCCATTTTGATCTAACAAATCAAACTTAACTTTTTGTTAATGCCAAACTGTACTTAACATAATATTTTTCTTAGTGAACCTCCACCAATTTCTGGTCACCGGAAAAATGACATGGAGGTTTTTTTGCTGATGTGGAGTGTTTTATATGCAAAAAATAAAAGGAAAATGAAGATGTCATCAGCAAAAACACTCCACATCAGCAAAAAAACCTCCATGTCATTTTTCTAGTAACCGGAAATTGGTGGAGGTTCACTAAGAAAAATATTATGTTAAGTACAGTTTGACATTAACAAAAAGTTAAGTTTGATTTATTAGATCAAAATGGACATAAAGTTTGGTTTATTAGATTCCAATTTTCCATGTATATATATATATATATATATATATATATATATATATATATATATATATATATCCACTATTCTATCTCACGCATTTTAATCTCTATCTCCTTATTGTCAAACAGGTGAAAATAGTTTTTCAAAAAATCATTTTCCTACATACCAAACACGAAAAAATATCAAATGAAAATTCATTTTTTAAGAAAATCATTTTACAAGGAAAACCATTTTCCTAGAAAACAATTTTCTTTTGCACCAAACACATCCTAAGATGAAATTGCTAACTTATACTTTTTGGGCTTATTTACAAAGGGAAGCCAAACATATCGAGAAGAAAATACCATTCAATTGATGACTATACACGTAGCCCAGTAGCGCACTATATATGAATTGATGATTATACACTTAGCCCACTATGAGTTGGCTTATATATGCTACCATGAATTGGAAGAAAATTAGAAATCCAAGATACTATGAATTGGTGTTTTGGGTGTCTATGTTCGGTACTTATTTGTAAAATGATTGTTCTGTTGTACTTTTAGGAATGGATAGTGAAGTAGGAGCCTCTTCAACACAAGTTAAAGATGGATATAGTGAGTATACAACCCTGCAACGTAAGAGGAAGAAGAGGCCTGTCTTGTGGAAGGAGCTTAATGAAAGAAAAAATGCACAAGGTGAGAATGTGACTATCTGTAAGCATTGTAAATTAGTTTTGAATGTTGGTCCTAGGAGTGACACTTCTCACTTGAAGCATCATTTAGAAAATTTCTCCAAATAGGCCTGTCGATATACCAATTGGAAACTGGGTGGTGATGATGGGGATGGTGGGGACATTGTTTTTGATATGCATGCCCTTCAAAAGGAAATAGTACTCTATATTGTAGAAGGAGCTCGCTCATTTGCAATTGTTGAAGAAAGGGGTTTTAGAAGGATCATGTCTAAAGCTAATCCCCTATTTGTCCCATTTAGTGGATCAACTGTTAAGACATAATTGTTGAGTATGTATGAGGAGGATAGAGATAAAGTGAAAGATATGGTGTTGAAAGCTTCGGGTAGGATTTGTTTGACAATAGATAATTGGAAGTCAAACCACACCAATCAACATTCTATTTGCATCACAATGCACTTTGTTGATAGTGCTTGGAAATTACAAAAAAGAATCCTTAGATTTAGGGATTTGGCACCTTCGTATGATGGTGAAAGCATTGCAACTGAAGTGTTTATATTTCTTACTCAGTGGAACATTGAGCGTAAGATTCTATTATTAGAGTTGATTATGCTAGATACAATGACGTGATGATGTCTCACTTGAGGAGACGTCTCTTACCATTGAATGGGTTAGTCAGTAGTGGTGCGTTCTTTCATGATAGATGTTGTGCACATATTCTGAATCTTATCGTACAAGATGGGTTAAAGTTAATTGATGATGTTTTAGTTAAGATTAAAGGTTTGGTGAAATCAATAACAAGGTCCGCTCACCGGAGTAAGGAGTTTTATGAATGTGCAGAAAGAGTTTTCTATCTTAAGGTCAAAAGAAAGTTGAGTCTGGACATGCAAGTTCGTTGGAACTCTACAAATAAGATGCTTGATAACATTCTATATTACAAGAATGTTTTTGTTCATTTAGTGTCTATCAACTCACCATTAAACAATGTTTGCCTTTAGAGGAGGAGTGGGAGAAAATCGGGGCATTGCATAGGTTTTTCAAGTTGTTTTATGATGTAACTTGCAAGGGTGCATGGATCGTGCATCCTCGTTTGCTTGAGACTTCTAGGGGTCATTATTCATTTTTAGCTGAGATGGCGAGTAGTATGCTTGGAAAATTTGATAAGTATTGGTCTGAGTACAATTTGTATTTATCATGTGCTGCCATTCTCGATCCTAAATGCAAAGTCAAGTTTGTTGAGTATTGTTTTAGTAACAGGTAGACAATGTGTTAAATATATTGTGTTCTTTGTATGACGAATATAAACTACATTTATCATCTTTTCCAATTGTGCGTTCCTCTCATGTGCGAGATTCCAAGAATGAATATTTTGATGACTATAGTAGCTTTACTGGTAGAAGATCTAGACCACACATAAGGAGATTTCAACTTGATTTGTTTTTGGAGGAGCCGGAACTTGACTTAGATATGGAATTGGATATTTTGGAGTTTTGCTATAGCTGCACCTTAAGATATCTGGTTCATTCTCTTATGGCTCGAGACTTGCTTACCAGTCCAGTTATTGTACAGTTGTGTAATATTCCAAGGAAAATCACCCCCTAATACGTATTAATTAACATAATTAATCCAGGTTAAAAATAAATAAATAATGGTTATAGTGCGTGTTCCAAAATTTCTTTTTTTTTCCTAACCCAGTGTTTATTTTGCAGGAATTGAACAGTGCAACGGCCATCAAGGTTCTTAGATTATAAATTTTCTCGTCAAGTTCCTTTACCCGATTTAATTTATGGGTATTATGGTTAACCAAGTAATCTTTTTACGGGTACCCGTCTTTTTATTTCATTTTATTCCCGGGACAAGTAGGATATAATTATGAGAATATCCAATGAGTTATATTTATTTATTTGGGTTTTCATAGGTTCCTGGTCAATATTTTACGGTTTAATAAATTTAAGTAATTTTGGTTTAGGGAGATATAACTATATAAGTGTAAGGAGGGAGATTAAGATGGATGATTTTTTTATATTATTTTTTTACTTGGGTCACTAATTGGACCGGTCAAGAAGAGGAAGAAGAAGGCCTCTTGGGCCTAATGGTTATATATTCTTCAATCTTAGGATGATTGATCTCATTTTGATCTTCATCAATTCACATACACACCCTCCCTCACATATCTCTTGCTTGGCTTTCCCTTGCCCAACGTCAGATCTACCCATCCATAGCTCCCTTCTGCCCCTGCTGTTCTGGCCGGCGACCACCAGCAGCCGGTGCCAACTCCGGCCACCGCCAGCCCGCCAATGACCGTCACAGCCGCAACACCACCACCGCCATTTTTCTTCTTCTCTTCTCCACTCTTTTGTGAGGTAACCCAGCCCACCTTCCATTCTCACTCCTTCAAGTATACCACATGATTATAATCTGATTTTAGGGGTGTTTATCATGTTTTTACAGACATTAACCAAGTATTGCTAAGGTTCAAGTGGTGGTGATTGGAGGTCTAAGAGCATTAAGGTGAAAATTGGGTAAGTTGTGTTGGATTTTTGGTTCTAGTAAATAAATGAGTAAGAATGATGTTAGATTAAGAACATAAATGATGATTGAGATGTTATATTCACTGTGGAGATGAGTAGTTTATGAGTGATTGATTGTTGCATGCGCTAAATTTATGATTAAAGTGCTAGATTAGTGTAGGTGTGGTGTTTCATGGTGTTTTATCTAAAATTTATACTTGGGTTATTGAATCATGGTAAGAATATGTCTTGCATGTGTGAAATATGATTTTGGATAAAAGAATTTTGGGTATTTTTACTGCTGGAAATTGAGTAGCTATGCTTAAGAGTTTAATTGGGAAAGATTGGTATAAGATAATTATGTCCAAGATGCATGCATGGCCAATTGAACATTCTGGTTGGTTCTGGAAATTCCAGGGGATACAATGTATGATTTTAACCAAATTTATGACATGATTAGGTAGCCTAAGATGTTAGTTAACCCACGGTTTTTGAATTTAGTAATTCCGATATGTATATTGTGAGTTATGGCCAAAACCGTGAATTAGCGTAAATATATATACGTGGGTGATGACAGTCTGGAAATGCACTATTCTCCTCTGGTTAGAGATCTTTTTGATGTAAACGTATAACATGAAAGTTGTAGTTCTTTTTTTAAGCTTTCTAGAATGGTAAAATTTGTTACTATCGGATGTCGGGAGTAAAAGTTATGAGTTCCGAATATTGAGCAATAAACTGAGTTACCCAGAAAAAAATCAGTTTCGTGGTCTGATGTTTATGACCGATTTCCGACCCTTTTTCATGTTCAAAACAGTTTGTGACCTAAATGAAAGTTTTAGTACATTCTTTAAGCTTTCCATAGATAGCTAGCACGTCCCAAACCAATGCCTGTAGCCCGAGTCATGATTTTCCGAAAAACCGAGGTTCTTTTCCCTCTATTCTGGACAGCCACTGTGTTTGGGGTTTTTACCCCTTTTCCTCTTGATTTTAGATCTTATGATTAACTGATAAGTCGTAGCATGTGAGCCAAGCTTTCCAAAAAATCCTTTTATGTAACTTTCCGATAAGTATGGAAGAAGTTATGACCTCCCGAACTAACCATGAAAATCTTATCGAGTTAATGTTACTCCTAGGATTTTACTAAGTTCCTACAAGAATAGGTTCTAATTTAAGGTTATTAATCTTGTTAAGTGTCAAGAGGTTGTTGTACCCAGTTGTTTGTAACGTGGTTTTGTAACCCCGGTTTTGTCGTTCTTTCTCAGGGAGTTGGGGCTTCTAATCCTAATAGCTTATTCCGAATTCTCACCTACTAGGTTTAAGGTTCATCATCATTTGAGTGAAATTGGTTTTCAAGCAAATAAGGAAACGCAAGTAAACTACAAAAAGAAAGAAAAGGGTTTCAGAAGCTTTAGGCATCCAAATGATTCATGGTTGTGTGAGTTTTGTGGTTAGGAAGCAAAGAGATAGGATAAATCATATGAGAATTTTGTTAGAAAAAAAGCCACGGGATTCCCTCTTTCGAAGGTAATCCAGATTAACTTCCCCAAAATCTACCATGGATCCCGGGGGTTAATCGAACAAGATTCCCTAATTAGCCTCTATCTCACTTTCATGAGAGAGTGACTAACTATCCCGTCCTTAGCCTTCCATTGACAAGTGATTAGTAAATTGGAGAGCTTTCAAATCCGTAATTCACCCCACTTGAAGGAAAGACTAAGGTGGGAATAGATTTTTCCCACTAATTACCCCCTAATTCACTAACTCCTATAACTAATCATCCAATGGAGCCTTAATCACTCCCTTAACCCTAAAGAACCCTAGCCACTAATCATATTGATAAACAAATTAAACCTAATAAAAACCTTAAACCCCAAAGACATCTTACCCCTAATAACAAAACCCTAAACCCTATTAAAACCCTAACAAAACACAAACCCTAAAACTGACCTTTAAGAGCCCACAAAACCCTAAACTGGCCTCAAACAAACCCTAGCCAGAAACTGCCCTTAAACCTAAAACCTAGACAAAACCAACCCTAACAACCCTAAGCAAATCTAAGACCGACCCAACCAAAACCCTAAACTGACTTAAACCCAAATAAACAATAAACCCTACTGCCCAATACCCAACTGATCGAGGAACAAAGGGAAAACAAAGTAAAAGAAACAGATGAATTTGCTACTGTAATAACACTTGACCGAGACAAAATAAAGAAAGAGTAAAGAGAGCCAAATCCCTACTGCACAGACCCGAGACAGGAAAAAAAAAAGACAGAAAAGAGAGCAACCCAGAATCAAAACTGATAATCAACCCATCATTCAAGCGAAATCAACAATCAAACCAACAACTCAGATTCAGACGAATTCAAACCAAAAACCAAATACATTGCCATACCCAGAACATTTCAATACCCAGAACATTTCATAGGACTGTCCCTCTTCTGTTTTCGTATTACAAACAGATTAGGCTCAATAACTTCATTCAGCATGTACTCTATCCCTGTCATCTTCCTGTAAGACAACAATATCTACTTGTTTAAAACACCATCCAACATAATGATAATCTGGACCACATACATGTTGGAACTAACTTAAACACCCAGTCATATGACAAGCCATGGATTTTTCATTTAGAACAGCAAACATAAGCTTCCATGCCACGTTAAAAATTAAATTGAATCTGAAATCACACATATGGCTAGAAAAATATACCACTGAACCACATACCTCTATAAACCTCCTCTCAATATCAATCAAACTCACATATCATGAAATTACCCAAAACAAAAGGCGCATGTCATTTGCCCAGAGCGCTATAACACATGGCTAGATCTTTGCTCAGAACAAGAAAACAAAAATTCATGACGGGCAAACAAAACCATGATAAAGTCCTTTAAAAACTCCACACATGAAACTTGATCTAGCTTATACTGGTGAGAATAAAAGCACCTGCACCTCTAAACTCCTAATTGTGAGTCCACTGATTTTCCTCTTTGCCCCAACATTTATCGACCTCTACTTTGGTAGAACTAAACATATGAAAAAGAACGATTTTTTTTTTTCTAAACAATATTGTTTCTATCCATGGGTTGTGTGTATGCTTATCATTATGTGTACCCGTTTCCAGTGATGTTCCCCTTCAAAGTTTGAACCAAAGCAGCCGATTTCTTACCCGTTTCCTCATTGGATAAATTACCGATCAACTATGATAAAATACAATACACCATTGCTTCCTTCCCCAATAAAAAGGAAACAAAATGAAAAGAACAATCTACCCAAAAATATGTGGCAATTTAGATTGAGAAATTACGATCGAAAGTGCCCATTACTCCCACTCCCTCTCTTCTTTCTCACTCTTTCTTCCACTTTTGTCACAATTCCCTTCAAATTGCCAGTCTACCATGTCCATTACTCATCTACTCCCTCCATTGCACTTTAATTCTTCTTCCCCTTTCACTCTTTTTTGTTGTTTTATTTTTTCTTCTTACGATTTGCCTTTTCTTCCTTTTTTGCAAAGAGAGAGAATGAGACGATGTGAATGGGTTGGAAGAAAGTGGAGTTGGTCGAATCGACGACAATGGTGCACGTCAGTTTCCGGTAGACATGGCTGCTGGTCCACAAGTCTTAAATCGGTAATTTTCTCAATTTTCTGCATTTTTTAGATTTTTGCTTCTCAATTTACCTTAATCTCTTATTGCATTTTTGGGACTTTACAACTGAGATTTTTGCTTTTCAAAGAGGGAGAATGAGACGATGTGAATGGGTAGGAAGAAGAATATTAGAGAGAGAGAGAGAGAGAGAGAGTTGAGACTATATCTCTCAGAATGATGATGATGATGATGAACAAAATGGGGGGTTATGTAAATGTGTAGGGAAGATATGTATGGTGGATATCATATGTTTCTTGTGCAAAGATGAGAATTTGAGCCCTGCTATCACCTCTCTCTGCCATTTTGCCTCTCAATTCTGGAAAGCTCATCAAGCATGTGGATGCTTCTACTAGATATGTTTTTAATTTCTACTTAGTTTTATGATTTCCCCCCCTTTTTGGGGTTTTCAGCATATATTTATAATTTATTTTTGGCATATGTGTAGGAAACAAACATTCTGAGAGATATTATTATTATTATTATTATTATTATTATTATTATTATTATTATTATTATTATTATTTTGTTTCTCAGATAGGATGCCACTATGAGACTATATGAGATAGAGAGAGGCCACCGATGAGTATGGAAATTACCAGCTAAGGATCTGCTTTTTTTCTTTTTCTTTTATTTTGGGGTTCAAAGCATGAGTGATGATTGTTAATTGTTTTCATTCCAAAACACATAAGACAACCCCCTCATATTATAACTTTCCAAAATTTCTTCTTAGAACAAGATTACTGTAATTAAATCTGTACCGTAAGTACCTATTATTTTAACCACTTAGGAAGGTCAGATTTTTCATTAATTTGTAAAGTCAGAAAACAGCAAAAATAAGGATAATAATAATAATTAACAAAACTCAATGTATGTACTAACAAACAATGACCAAGTACATACCCATGTGGGGAATAAATATAAAGGAAGAGTTTGATTTTTCTGGATTTCTACTGGAATGTGAAAAACAAGACCTTTTAGTAGCTGCAGGTGGAAGGTAAAGAGAATTTTAGTAGCTGTAAAACTTAAAAACTCAAGTTGGTGGAAGGTAAAGAGAAGAAGGAGGGGGAAGTCGGTTTGAGTTTTAAGTTTAATAATGAATTAACTAATCAAATAAAAAAAAGGTGTAATTTTGAAATTGAAAAATGAGAAAGATAAAAGGAGTTGGGAGACAGCACAGATACTGCAGGTGCCAATTCATAGCCCTAAGAGCAAGTACAATGGTAATCTTAAATTGTCAGCCGGGGGTCCATCTTTTCCACATTCCCCATCATTTTTATTTTTTAAAACTTCATTTTATTTGTTTACAATAATAGAAACTCATTCCTACATTTCATATTAAAATATTTATTTATGAAATCCATTTATCTTAATTATATACTCCCTCCTTCCCATTTTATTTGTCCATTTTGACATGATTTACAAAACCAAAAAAACCTCCACTCTAAATTAATTTAGTTCATTGGAAATGTAAAAATATTGAATAAAATGGTAAATATAAAAAGAAAAAGGTGAATAAAAGGGGAAAATGGAAGAAAATGATGTAATTAATAAGGTTAATTTGATAAATTAGTAATTAATGTGTTATTGGAATTATAAAGTGACAGATATTATGGGAAAAAAGAAAGTTAGCTAAAGTGACAGATAATATGGGAAGGAGGTAGTACTTATTTATTATATTTGTATTTTTTAAGTTTTGTTTAATAATTAGTAATGATAAATATTTAAAAATGTATAATTATCATTTTTGAAAATATGATCAATTTTAAAAATGATGTCCGGACAATATTTCTCTTTTTTCTATTGTTCAAACCTGATTGCAAACCAAATTTAGCTTCATATGTGTTGTTAAGTTAGTCCGACTCGATGACAAATCAGGTCCATATATCTATTTTTCATCCAAATTTTGTCATTGTCTGAATTTGACCAACCTAAAATTACCCGGACCTACATACAACAAAAAAATAAAATCAACCCATTTATTAATCTTGATACTAAACTACATTTATTCTAATCATAAATAAAATTCAATAATATGCCGTCTCTTATATTATAAGTATCCACTTAAAATATAATTCGTTTTATATCCAATAATATATCTATAAATAGTTATAAAAAAAATATAAATAATATTGATATGATAAAATATGGTAATAAATAGTTACTAATTATATGAGCTTCAAAGTAAATATTTACCTTTAAATATTCTTTTTCTTTCTAATAAGCTAAAATTTTCTATAGTCTCATGATCTATATATACTTAAAATATTCAACATCTTTAATTTTATTTTACCAGTATTTTTTTTTTAACAAAGGGTAATACAACAAACATTAAGAAGCCCTTCTCTCAAGGAATCTCCCAAGCGCGTCCTCTTTAACAATCAAGGATAGATCTCTATGAAACTAAAATCAAAACAACAAGAAGAATTTACACTAATTCCAAATTTGGCTAACCAATCTGCCGCAAGATTCGCTTCACGAAAAACATGATATACCCCCACCTCGTCATACTGCGCCATATATTCTTGAATATCTTGAACAACTTTAGCAATCTCCCAAGGAGCCTTGAACACACCTTTGATAGCATTAATGAGAACCAGATTATCACCCTCCAAAATGAGGCGTCTAATGCCACAAGACATCGTAGCTCTAACCCCGTTACGCATGGCTAAGGCTTCAGCGTTCAACACTGAAGAATTCCCTAAGTTGAAAGATGCCACTCGAACCACCTTGCCCTGAGAATCTCTGATGATAAACCCTCCCCCAGCTTTGTTTGAGTTCCTTGCTCCATCAGTGTTAGTTTTACACACAACTTCAGGAGACGGAACCCACGAGATCTATTTTGAAGTCATCCTGTTAGTATGTGAACAAGAGTCCAGCCCCCCCAAGGAGTCAGCCAACCGCTCTTTAATTCTCCATTCAACAGAGGCACGCTTTGCTCGTAAAAGCGTACTGCCCGGGGGTATAGTCTTCTGACTAAACACCACCAAATTCCTCGTTTTCCAAATACTCCACAACAAAGCAACTATTCTATCAACAGACCGGCCTGAAGAACTTTTATACCTATTGATAAAGTCATCAATTATATTAGTAGATTTGGGGGTGTTTTGAACCCAACCATGTTGCTTAGCTAATTGCCAAACATCATCCGCATAATCACAGTGCAAAAATAGATGATTCTCATCTTCAGCTGATGAGCTACACAAAGGGCACAGCGGAAGAACATTCATGCCACGGTAAGCGAGGTGTGCTCTAACCGGCAATGCATCCTGAAACATTTGCCACAGAAAAACCTTCAATTTAGGCTGGATATTCAGCTTCCTGATAGGCCGCAAGCGCATGGGTGTACGTGTAGCAAATATCAAGGTCGATCCCACAGGGACTTTTCCTTTCAACGCACTGAACTAGCCTCCTAGTTGATCGCTAAGCCGATCGGGTTTTTGTTTTGAATCAACTAAATCTAACTCTAATCACAAACAAGGTCTAAACAAACGAATATTCACTGAACTATTCTGATGAAATCAAGGGAAAAATGTGTTCAGGGGATGAAACCTAAGTCAAATAACGAATCAACGATGTGGATTGAACTTTCATTTCATTAATTTGCACAATCAAGGTTCGATAATAGCATAAAACATTTCGCAATGAGATTTTGTCACTAGAGCGAATTGCCAAGACTAACCAAGCACCTACTTTCGTGGTTATTTCGATTTAGTCAAGGTTAAAGATCAAATTATCTCAAGAACCCTAGTTAAAACTTCTATGTCTAGATAATTTTAACTAGTTTAATCTAGGTTTTCGGGTAATTAAACTTCTCCTTTCGGTACTTCATCCAACAACCTATTAACATGCAATTGGTGATCAAGCAAAAGCAATAACAATTCGATTCAAAGACCAAATAGATTGAAACAAACTAAATTCATGATTATTCAATCCAACAAAGTCAATTTATCAAGCAACTTCAAAGGTTCATCCCCTAAACTAAAAGAACTACTCACAATTCATGTTTGAAACTACAAAGCAATTGAAATATATTCTAGAAAGCATATGAAAATCTATGAGAGAATGAGAAATAAACCAAAGTGAAGAACAAATTTGCTAGGAATCAACAATGGAGGACTTTTGCTCCTCCACTTCAAAGTATGCTCAAATTGCTCTTCGATCTTCAATCTTCTCTCAATCTTCAATGAGGGAATGAAAATGGATGATGATGGATGATTCTCCCTTCTACTCGGCCAGAAATCCGCATAATATAGGCAAGCATCACTTCAAAACCGCCGAAAATGAAAAGACAGGAGAGACACGGACCGTGCTCCCTGTGACACGGACCGTGTCAGCTTTCTTCTTGAATTTTCTCTCTCTGGCCATAGACACGACCCGTGCTCTTCCTGGGGGCACCCGTGTCACTGCTTTCTCGAGCCTAGGGGTACTTTGGGCCATTGTTTGGGCCTTGGATGATCCAACACCTCACTTCTTGGTCCTTTAAGCTCATAACTTGGATCTACACTTGCTTTTTGGGCTCGGTTTACATCGATTCTTCACAAATTCCCTACAAAACTCACCAAACTCCAAACCAAGTGTAATATGGGAAATTCGGGTATAAAATAACCCAATCAAATCAAATATTTCCCAAATTCCAATCAAAACAACCAAGTATTCATATATACAAGAAGCACTTATCACTTCCATATCCACTTAAATTCCCAAACATGGTCAAAATCAACACCCTCATGAACTAACCAAGTTGTCGACTTCGTTGAGAAGTCCCTAGAGCTAGTCAAACCCCAACAAAGAGAGTCTTCGAACTGATTATCGGGCAGAGGAATTGAGAGAACAGATGCAACCACCTCCGGCGGAAGCATAATAGAGAGCAAGTCAATGTTCCACGTTCTATCTTCCTTAATAAAATCCGCAACACGTAGAGCAATGTCCACCTGGGAGACATCAGAGCCATGCACTTTACTTACAAGGCTATCTTGACTACACCAATTATCCAGCCAGAAGTTTATCTTTCGAAAATGATAAATGTCTTGTGCAAGACATATATTATGTGTCTTGTCACTGTAGAAAATCTATATATTTGTAAATTAAATTGGAAAAAGTTACATGATTGACTTCTATAACTATAATAATATATATAAATTGTATAAAATCACACATTTATCGATATTTTTAAAAATTTACAAAAAGACGTCTAAAATATGCCCAACGGATGGGGTTCATTCGTTAGGGTGTCAATTTTAATTGTTGGCGTAGCCAACACATTCCAAGCTTCTTATAATTGATAATTAATAGTATTTGACAAAAAAAATTGGGGTTAAAATGATAATAAGTATTGATTTCATAAGAGAGAAGACATTTAAACAGTGTCTTTGGGCAAGACACTTATCATCACCCTTTATCTTTTCACCATTACCAACTTCCACCGAAGGCCTTTAACAAAAATAGGCCTAATTTTATGCAAATAATGATATCCTTCAAATAGTCAACACAACCTACATTAAAATAAAACTTAATAATTGAAATATTATGCAAATAATATTATGTTGACATTTTAAAGCTTTAGGCCTTGTTCTTTTCTACAGTATTTTACGGTATGGTATGGTGAGGTGTGGTGGATGTGGTGGAATTGTGATAGGTTATTGGTATGTGGGGTAGGTGAGGATAGAGAATGTAAAAAGTAGAGGAGAAAAGTGAGGAGAGAGAAAAGTGATGAGGGAGAAAAGTAATGATTTGTGGTAAAATGTGGTGAGTTGTGGCAAATTGCGGTATGCTGTGATACCGCAGTTTGCCAATCGCAGAAAAGAACAGGGTCTTAATATGCATTTAATATTATAACTGTAAAATATTTGGCTAATGTTAGATAAATCGATTTAGAATATTTGTTTGAAATATTATGAGTTGTTTATTTGTTTTGTTCAATTTCATTTTTTACAAATTTATATATAAAATATAAGAGAGGATTTTTTGGATTAATTTTTTTTATGAAAACTCAGAATAATTCTTTCACAATTTTTATTCTAAAGTAGATATGTAACTAAACTAAATGCTGCAATAATTTTTTAATTTATATATTTTTAGTTGATTTATATATAAAAGAAGATTTTGATAAATATTTGAAAAATATTTTTAAACGTAACAAATGCGATAATATGAATTGTGGATTTGTGTCCGAAAAATAATAGAGCATGCATGTGTGGTTTTAGTTAGTGATGCAATGAGATAGTACCCGTAGCCTGAAGCCCATAGCAATATCATTAACATCCTTTACCTTAAAATTTCTTGGACAATACTTGTCAAATCAGTGTTTCTAATTGAGTAGTGTTTAAAACTGGTTTCAAAGTTGTGTTTTAGAAAGTCTTCTTAGGTCTGCCTAAATCAGCCACTTCACGAACTTTAGTTTACTAATTTGGAACCCCCAAGACCTTGCATATATGCACACAATTATAAAATGGCGATATGCTGCAAGGCAAGCTGTTGTCTTTTGTTATATATTTGATATTCTAAGCTCTACTTTTAATGTTGCTTAAGTTTGGAATAAATATTTTTAATTCAAAGCATTGACAATAACTTTCACTAGAAATGAGCTTTTCAGCTACATCCTCTTTGCTGATAGAATTCTATTTTTTACTCATTTGGTTTCTCTGGGTTTATGCATACAATTTCTAAGGCAATAACATATCAGTAAGACAATCACAATTTTGTATTTCATCACTTATTATCATACGGACAAATAAATATCATTATTGTTATGGCATAGTTTAATTGCTAAATATTTATGGAGAGAGAATTTGGGGGAATGTGTACTCACGCTTTAATCTATTCCAAAATGTGTGAGCTTGGGAATCAATCAAACTACTTAAAACAAGCCCTTATTATATATGATTGATATCGTTTTTTCACTTGAAGGATGAACTACAACAATAAG
Organism: Portulaca oleracea; assembly: GCA_029582165.1. Taxonomy (NCBI): domain Eukaryota; kingdom Viridiplantae; phylum Streptophyta; class Magnoliopsida; order Caryophyllales; family Portulacaceae; genus Portulaca; species Portulaca oleracea. Next base: position 12,742,662 of record CM055892.1, read on the forward strand.
TTTATAAAGTTGAGAGACATGAATTTCCTTTGTTCTACTTCAAGCTTATGATAATTACTTTGTTTCTCTGAGTTTATTTTCAGGTCCTGAAGTGAATGGCAAGCATAATATGGCATCACTATTTCTCTGTCGATGAACTTGTATTGTTGAGTGTGAATTTTGTACACTGATTTGTATTTTTGCCATTTGATTATATTATTTAGTTTGAGATTTTTGTATATTGTTGATTGAAAGTTATTTGTATTGTTATTGGTCAGTGAGATAATCATTAATTTAATCTGATGATTTTAGGCATAATGATATTATATTGTTTATTGGTCTCTCTGGATTGTCGTTAATTGCTGCTTTTGAATAAGCTTCTAAGTGCACTTTGCCACTCCTTGGAGACAATCCTTTGGAAAAAGAATCTCTTCTTGGATTTAGCATTGTAAGCTCTTTTCCTCTGTGTATCTTGGTATTTGTTCATCGTCATTACATTTTGAGTAGGGTTTACCATACTCATATGTGGTGTATTGTTTCGAAAAAGACATGATCTGACTGGTTGAAATGGGACGCTGTAAAATTTGCTTACTCTGCTTCACAAATATACTTTGTTTAATCTACCATCGTGTCCAGGCCATTCCTTTAATACTTCTGGCTTTCGGGAGTCTCTTTGTAGGATACTTGGCCAAAGTGTGACCTGTTAGCCCATAAATAAGTAAAAACTGTGACGAAGGGGCTCTAGCTCACCCGACACGATCGTACGAGGTCACAATTCACTCAACACGATCATCCGGGATGAAGAAGAATTGGGGATCGGATGCACGCACTTATGGCTAGTATATGAAAAATTGGAAAAGAAGATACATCTATAAAAGTAAGGTCTAAGAGGCCTCCTCACTTGGTTACTTGGCCTCGGGCAAAGATGTATGAAGCAAGCATGCAAGGGACATTACACGACTTTGTAAATTATTTTAAATGTGTTAAGAACTTCATACCAAATGTTTAAATGTTAATTTATTGTGTCATAATAGCATAACTAGTCTCTGTGTCCCGTGTAATGCACGAATTATTTTGTATTATTTGTTGCGTTCTTTTTTTTTTTTTGCACAAATATATTTTTTCCCTTTCTTTGTTTATTGTACAATTGAAATAGTTTTGTTGCCATTTATTGAGCTCAATATTGTTTTTTGTGTGAAATTATAAAAACTTCATTTTTTCTCGTAATCATATATATTAATTGATATCTTGTGTAGAGTTCTTAATTGGTTGTAGCCTTCAATATATTCTGTCTTCTGCAAAAGAATTTGGCATAACATGGTATTTATGATTATAATGCGAAATGATAATTATTTTCAACTTTTTACCATTGTGTTATACAAATTGTAAGTCTTTCAATGTATAATATGTGCGCCTTGTCAAACTATAACTATTAGATTTATTATTACAAAAATATTTGCATGTATTATGATATTTTCTTTTTCTTAAAATGTTTAAGAATTTAAGTCATGTTCTGTAGAATGAGAAGTTAGATTTATCATATCTTTTATTATGTTACCTACCTTATCTAAATCCCTAACAAACACTCAAATTAATGTCATTTTATTTTCCCCAAACGATTCAAATCTTACCTACTACAAATTATTTCCCTACCTTTTCTTTACTTACCAATCTTACTTTATCTAACTAATCCTATTACTAAATAAAAAATATTGTCTAACCACCTAAGATTTTTATAACTAACCTACATTTTACTTCGAATATTTATATTTGTTTAACTATTCACTAACTTTTCAAGTTGTGTAATGAGTTAATTAACTATTCACTAACTTTTCAAGTTGGTGTTCATATTTCGGTCCGGACCGGTTGACCTAAAAAGACCGGACCAAAAACCCGGACAAAACCCGGACCGAATGGTAACCGGTCCGGTCTTCGGTCCAATTTTTTACGTTTTCGGGTTCCGGTCCGGGTTGGTCTAAACCCGGAAAAACCCAAACCCGGACCGGAAACCCAATTATTATAAAATTTAAATTTATTTAAAAAAAATATTCATGATATTGTAGGCGCTAATCACGCATAATAAAATATTATCACCTAAAAGAATATTATATCCTAATTCAACAGCCCCTCCCCATAAAATTAGAAAGATAATTATTTTGACATATATTCATCCTATTTTAACTTTGTATAAATTTACGTAAATGGTAATTAAATTTTAGCCAACTTTATATGTATTTGTGCGTGACTACAAATTTTGTCATATTTGTTATGTATTCTAACATATTATTATATCATTTAAATTTTTATAATTCATTACTTTCTAAAATTTCCACCATAATTTCATAAACAATAACTTACATTACAAAAAAAAAATAATTTCTAGCAAAATGACATGCATTAATTAACTAATCAGTCATTTTACAAATTTGAATAGAAAATTTTTAAAAACATCTCAACTGGTCCAAACCGGTCTAGGTTGGTCTGGTCCAAGTCCTAATTGGGTTGGTTTGGGTTGGGACCAGTTGTTTCCGGTCTGGTCTTTGGTCCAAAGTTTTGGCTATTTCGGGTTCCGGTCCAGTTCGGTCTGGTCCGGGTTTGACCCAATGAACACCCCTACCTATTGGTAGTTTTTTTTATTATAGTTTTTTTTGGCTAGACCCGTCATTAATATATTTTTGTTTTTTTAATATATTATTTGTTCCCGTCATTAATATATATATATTTTAATATATTATTTGTTCCTTTGTTGATTGTCAATGTCACTTTTTGGTTGATAATTTTTATATAATATTTTATTAACAATTACAATATTATACTTTTAAAAAAGTATTTTTTTCGTTACAAATCTAATTGTAGTAATTTTATTTAATAAATGATTATATATATTGAGAAATTTACAATCAAAATTTGATAAATTTGAATATACAATTCTCAAAAATGACAAATAATATAGAACGAAGGGAGTAACATATATGACTAAAGTAATTTTGGCTACAAATTTACTTATTTGTAATACGTTAATTGTGAATGGATAAAAAATACCACAGTTATTTTTGAATCTAGGAAATTAACACGAAAGTAAATAAAAATGGTTGATAAAGTGACATTCATCCCCTCATCTAGTTTAAACAAAAAGGAAGAGAAAAATACATTATTGGAATTTCTTATTTTACTCATCAATCGTCATGTTAAAATATGATAAGGGGTAAACAAAAAGTAAAATAAGTAACACAAATTGAGGCAGAGATATTTGAGAGAAGCCTTGTTCATATTGTTGTTGGCTGTTGTATTGGCTGTTTGGCAAACAGCTGATAGTTGTTGGCTGTTGGCTAATTGCATTGGCTGATTGTTGTTGACTGTTTGTATTGGCTGATTATATTAGATGTATGGATTGGCTGTTTGGAAAAATTGTGATTGATAAAGTTAGCTTATTCTAAAATTTTTTTTGCTAAAATTCCATTTATACCCTTTATCACTAATATGATAAAGTTAGCTGTTTGGATGACATATGATGTAAATTTAGACAACTTTTGGATAAAATGGTCTTTTCCACAATCAACCATTTACAATAGAATACTCCCCTCAGCCTATTGAAAAATGGCATATTAGGACCAATAAGCTAATAGAATGGATTGTTTACCAAACATCCCAACAGCCTATTTCACCCCCTAATAAGCCAACTTTTGCAATAAGACACTGAATAGGTTGTTTACCAAACATGACCTGTATATCCTATCATCTATTTGTATTGACGTTTGTTGCCCCTTCCCACTTCCCACTTCCCACTTCCCACATCTATCTATATACATTATACTACGTATTCAGTTAATATTTATTTGTAATCTGCCGCTTTTCTTTCCTTTTCCACCTTTTTATTTATTTTTACAATGGTTCTTGGAAATTGATATTGTAGTGAGTTCTTGGGGCACCCATTTCAACCAGAGCCAGCCAAGGGCCATTGTCCTTTTCACACCCCTTGCTCTCAAAAACAGGATTTTCCTTTTGTAACTATCAATCAACCATATTTATTCTGGTATTTTCTCTTCCCTACTTAAACTCATAACCCTCTCTCAAGTCTCATCTTTACTCTCGATCTATTTGATGGTGGTTCTGGCTTTCAAGGTAGACGAAACCCAAAATTCTTTCGTTCTCCTTATGGGTGTTCCTCCATAAAATATACTGGTTAGTACATTCCTTCATTACTTCTGTTTTTTGCGGTATTTTTCACTGTCTGATTTTCTATTTACTTGTCGAGTTGTACAATTAAATTTTCAGTATCGTTTTACGATTGCACTTTGATTTTTCTGTATTTTTTAGGTCTAAGTTTTGGCCTCCCAAAAAAAAAATTTTGGTTGGGTGCATGATGATTTTCGAGTTTCAAAATTATTTTGGACACATTTAAAAAATGTGACACTGACTGCTTAGAAAATATTTTAGTCTAATTAAAAAATACAAATATATTTCTTGTGTTTTTTTAGATCAAATATTTTGTTAAATTTGATTCCAGTTTAAGAAATGAGACACCAATTAATAACAAAATATTTTAGCCAAACTATGTAACTATTTACCGGTCAGATCTATGTTTCGCTTATCATTTAAGTTTTCTTTTTTAGTCGAATTCGGGCTATATAGATTTGCTTGTAAATGTTTGTGTTTACCTTTAAATGCGTGAACATCCCATGTGAAAAAGGGTGTGTAACTTAAAAAATATTGAATTTCAAATATTTACAAAAAATTACTAAGGGGTACCCTAATTTTTGTTGAAATGGTTTTCTGGTACCCAAACTTTTAAAAACTAATTTTGGGGTTCCATAACTTTTAGAATTAGAAATAATTAGGTGAATTTCCGGCCAATGATTTGAATTCACCGATGAGTTTTAGGCGGGAAATTGATTAAGTGTTTTTGTGGACGAAAATGCCCTTTGTTTTTGTGCACGAAAATGATTTGAATCAATCGGAATTTCGCCGGAAATTCACCTAGTAATTTCTAATCCTAAAAGTAAAGGTACCCCAAAATTAGTTTTGAAAAGTTAGGGTATCAAAAAATTATTTCTTCAAAAGTTAGGGTACCTCTAAGTAATTTTTTGTAATATTTAAGATGAGAAGAATATTACCTCATGATGAATAGAGATGAAGCCAGTGTAGAATGGGCAAACTTGCAGGTAGCGTAAGTGCTTGACAATGTAGAAATGACCACATCCTAAAAGTGAAATTGTAATCTAGAATTGATATTGAACATTATGAATAGAAAAACTTTATGTTTATGCTGAAATATTTATAAGTTAGTAGTACTAAAATTATTGTCAAGTATTTACCTTGAAAGTGATTAGTAGGAATTGTGAGGAAAGTATGACCAAATGTGAATAGTGTACACACACATATATATATATATAATATATAAATTTTTTACAGTTAAAATAGAGGAGAATGAATGTTGCGAATTACTCCCTCCGTTTCATATTAATTGACATTTTGTTGATTATCACGGTCTCCTATGTTACTTTTTGATTGATAATTTCTTATACAATATTTTATGAACAATTACAATATTATACTTTTACGATAGTATTTTTTGTTATGAATCTAATGGTAGTAATTTTATATAATAATTCATTGTATATATTAAGAAATTTGTAGTCAAAATTTTTAACATTTGACTGTACAATTTCCAAAGATGTCAGTTAATATGGAACGGAGAGAGTAATTGTTAGTTGTATTAATTATTATTATTGATTTCCTCAAAAAAGTTATTATTATTGATGATGATTTATCTTCTGACTGTTTGACTTCTAAAAAGTATAATTTCAGTTTTATGCAAATCACTTTTATTTATTGCAGGAATTGAAACTACCTTTGTGCGTTAACGCAACTAATCGCAACGCAACCTACCGTAATCTAACGCAACATACCGCAAATTATCATTATCTTTTAACTATTTTCACCACAACTTAACGCAATCTACCACAACTAAACGTAACGCAACCAATGCAAATGCAAACGCAACTCGCAAAAGAACGGGTTAATAGATTACTTTGATTATCACAATAGTAGCCAGCAAGTGAAATGAAAACAGTTTTATGCATATGACATTACACAACTTTCACTATTAAAAATATGTGTATTATCAACCACTTTTTTCCAACCAATTTAAAATGGTTGAAAAAACTAACCATTTTAGCAACTATTTGATATTCCAACTATTTTTCAAAAAATTTTGAGGGGAAAATAGTTTGATATTCCAACTATTTTTCAAAAAATGAGTGTATCAATTTAATTATTATATATATGTTTAAATAAAAATTTAGATTATAACTGATGTATATACTACTAGTTCACAAAAGGAGGGGCCAAATTGTTCATATTAGTTCGTGATGCAATGTATTTTTTTTATCCAATAGCTAAAATCTACTAACAAAATTTATGGGGAGAAATGTGAAACACATTAATATGTAGTATTCTTAATGAATATTTAAGATATGAAAAATACAAAGATGATAAATGTTTCTATTGAAGATAAATAATGTGAGGAAATAATTTCAATAAATTAAAATGTCCTACAACCAATAAAATAGTACTTACAAAATAAATTTAAAAATTAATAATTTTATATAACAAATCAACATAATCCCAAAAAAAAATAACTATTAACCATTATAAGAGAAAATTTAAAATATAATTAAATTCATTAAATTGTAATTTGTAAATTAACTTCAGTAAGTCATCGGAAAAGGGAGCAATTATAATGATATCTATAATTAGGAGACTAATGCTATAACCTGCAGATTACCAGAGAAAGTAATAACATTCATACCTTTGTTAAATCAATTAATGGCGATCGGCAAGCATGGTGTGTCAAGTGATATTACTCTCTTTTAAAATTGTCTGTTTTACCCACAAATCCACATATTCAATCAATACTAATGTAACCCCAATACAAAAGACAAAATTCCAGTGCAGCAAATTAATATCATAAAAACGAAAGAAAGAAAAATCTTGCCCTCATTCTGTGTCTATATGTATATATATATATATATATATGAGTACAAAGGGCGAGGTTCGTAATTTGTGAGTTTTGATGAGGGCATTTTAATTTTGAAAAGCTTTAATTGACTTATTTTTTCCTTTTTAAATTACTTTATGTATATTAATTGATGGATTGAGTTACTATAGCATAATTGTATTTATAATTTTCCAACAATTTAAAAAAGGCAAAGATTTAATTATATGTAATATTTACTAATGCTTAAAAAACCACAAACATCAATAAATGTGTTTGAAAGATGACATTATTGAGAAGATGTAATTAGTCTTTCCTTTTTTTTCCCAAAGAAACTACTATTATAATAATAATAATAATAATAATAATAATAATAATTTGAATGACAAAAGCAATATGATCTTGCAATGACAATCAAAGATGATGGATTAAAATTTTAACATGAAAGCTATGTGAGGACAAAAAAAACGGAAGAAAGATAAAGCACAATTATAGGTGTATTGATCAATATAAAACCGTAAATTTGATGAGTTAATATTTTTTAAAAAAATTATTTTGTTTTGACATATTTGAAATTCATTAGTATTTGTAACGTATGTTCTGCTCCATTAATTATCATTATTATTATAATTTATTATAATTATTTATTATTATTATTATTATTATTATTATTATTATTATGAGTGACTGATGGTATTTCCTTCACTCTATAAATTACTCAAAATGCTAGCTCTATAACTTTTGAAGAAGTATTGTCATATACGTGGAGTATATGCATCATATTCGAAAACCTTATTTCTTAAATTATTTTGTCCATCAAAAAATTGTGAGATATATAGTGTTCTTTAGCTATTAATTTTTTTTTTTGTACATATATGATGATACTTTTTTATATTCTTCAATATCGTGTTGAGTTTGATTTGGATAAATAAGTGATCCATTGATTTTTCTTACAGGGTTATATTTATAGGAAGCATAGTTTGAATAGATTTTTATTTATTAGAAAATGACCCAAGTAGTGACTGTATGTTCTTCATCGATTAAAGTTTAAGCATTTTTACTTTTCTACATGCTCACTTTGTAATTCTTCTTAATAATTATTCACCATGTTATATATTTTGATAATTTGTTTCTTTTACTTTACTTTTTGTTTACTAATATATTTGTTATTTCCTAGTGTTCACAAATTGATATCTAATTGCGTTTTTTTGTTTTATATTGTTTTCCATTTAATTATACAGTAATTTAGGTATCCATATAAATCATGATTATCGTTGCAATCATTTCTGTTTTTATTATATCTCTTTTTATGTTGTATTTTTATTATTTGTGTACAGGCTAGAATGTTGGATTCTAATAATATGATTGATGGATGAACAAATTATTCATGTATCTAAATGAGAAGGGAACATTTAGAAATTAATTGTGCCAATGAAGGGAAAAATTCAGGTACATAATAATCTATTATCTTTTTACAAGTTTATATTGACTCATTTGAATATATTAGGAGATATTCGATATGATATAATATGAGGAATACTTTCAAAAGATGTTTTTTTTTTTTTAAACTAAACGTTATGTATTTGTTTCTTCCTTTTCATAATGTAAGCATCATTGTAATATGATTATGTGAAAAAGAATGTATTGTAAATGTTTGACTACTTAGTGATGACGATTATATTTTCATGACCATTGATGATAATACTCAAATTTTTGAGGGATTATAAAAGGTGATGATCGAAATATAAGAATCTAATTAATTGAGTATATTTTTGGAATAATAACTGATCATATTTATCTTTTTTTAAAAAAGAAAATTAAGTTTATACATCAATAATATGATCAAATAATGTTGATAGGATGATATACTCTAATATAGTGACAATAAATAATTACCATTGATTTTAATTTAATAAAACAATATGTAAATATAAAATGATAAATATATTAATAAAAGGACTATTTAAACTTTTTGCATATTAATAAGAATGAAAACTTATTTCATAAATTTGAACAGTAATAATATATTATTTTATATTATTTGCAAATAAAAGGCATCATATATCATGTATATATTGTTTGAGAAATATTACACACATTCTAACATATTTGCATTTGTTTTGCATTGAACAAAAAGAATGATATATTTCCTTTATTTTTTTGGATAAAAATGAATGATGTGTTAAATTGAAACCAAATGTAATATAAGTGTTAGGATCATTAACAATTTAACATTATAGTAGTATATATTTAGCATTTGACCACATTCAATTCAATACATAAAAAAGAAGTTACACTGGATTAATGACAAAGACAAATTAAGGCATCGTTCTTTTATGCGTTAACGCACCCAAACGCAACACAACATAACGCAAATTATCATCACTTTTTAACCATTTCCAACGCAACTAAACGTAACGCAACGCACAAAAGAACCATGTCTAAATAGTTAGAAAGACACAATTTATCATATAATTGTACATTTTTCAATCTTTTTATCTTCTTTCTCCTCATAGAAGTTTAGACTTGAATGCACTCCAAAAAAAAATTAAACTTGAATATTAATTATTAACTACCCAATCTTATTTCGTATCGTGCGAAGACTATTATTTTATTTAAGATTGATGTATACTTCGTAAAGATTACATACAAGTATGCAAAAATTCAACTATTGGTTTAATAGGTTAATTAGTGTGCGTTTTAGAAAAGAAAAGAAAAAGATTAGTGCACTTTTTTTAATTCCCTAATTCACCTAATTTAATTTTTTTATATGAATTTATCTAATTAAACAATTATTAATTTCTAATATACATTACCTTATTTTATAAAGTATATATGTTTGCTTCTACTGTTAATTTTATATGTATATACAATACAATAAGTTATTTCTTATAATTTATATATAATATTTTAAGGTTTTAATATATTTTTAAGATAGAAAATAAAGTATGTGATTTAATAATGTCTTGATAAAAAGTCTCATATTGTGCTGATTCAAAAAGAAAAAGAAAAATAGTGCTTGGTGAAATTGTGGTAGACTGCCAGGCTGGTAGACATGAATAGAATTTAAAGATATCAGTCAATCCTCTGTGTTCTTCAGTCGTCCCATCAAGACTAAAAACAATCTTGATCCATTGTAAGCATGAACCTGGGTGCATTGTTCAGAAGGAAGGACGATTGGAGTGCTTAAGGGGTTGTAAGTGATCTACACATAAGATGATGAATTGATTGGGCTATGCAGATATGATAAGTATGGGTGCTTAAGAGTAAAAAAAAAAAAAAAAAAAAAAAAACCAGAATTAACACCCAACGATCATAATGATCCTTGCCTAGAAGGGTACAACCACAAAATGCAAAGATGAAGCAGTTACAGTAGTGGAAAAGTTTGAAGGAGAAGTAGGGAGGAAAGAAGTTAGACTTGCATGCAAAAGAGACGAGGAGGGACGGGGTGGTTGTCGGCAATTATACTGTTGACAGTTCATTTTTCATCTACCGGCTGGGATTTAATTTGGATAGGGGATCGATGGTTGTCAATGCTTGATACACAAGAGGGCACAATTAAGGGAGGGAAAGGATTACATATAGAGCTTGCTAATAGGTCAGGTTGAGTCTGGTTCGTGTTCGTATCAAACTTAAACGGTTTCAAAATTCGAACCTAACCCATTTATTAAACGGGCTGGAAATTGAAACTCTTTACCGTTTAAATTTTAAATGGGTTGACCTTATTTTGACATATTTACCCATTTAGGTAAACGTGTTAGAATAAAGTTACCATTTTACCCATTTAACCATTGACTCACTTATATAAAATAATTCATTGTAGGATCGAAATAATGACATATCATACCCAATAATTTACGTGGTAATATAATTCAAATTATATATAAGGAGATGTCTTTTAATTCATAGTCAAAAATAAATATAAGTTAAAATTACAAGTTTTATGTATATTTCAAAGAGTATTAACTATAAATTTGACCTAAGTTTACTGATAAACGGTATAAATCGATAATAATTATAGAGCAAATGACTTGATCCATGTGACATGCCTAATTAAGCGGGTTAACTAGGTAGTTTTTCGTGTCAAAAATCCTGACCTGAACCTAACCCATTTAATTAAACGGGTTTACTCAACCCATTTAATTAAATTGGTTGAAAGTTTCTACCTAAACCCGTTTAATATCGTGTTAGGTTCAGGTCGGTAATCGTGTCGGGTCAGTTTTTCCCATCTCTAATTACATAGACACATTCTGCAATTTAATATATAGATAGATTTTACTTTAAACCTTTTATGTTTTTCTGTCTATTTAATGCATTTTAATACACTTTGTGATGCATCTTTGTTCAATTTGTCATGTATTTTTGTATAATCTATTCTTATTTACATTGTAATAATGTATCTTTCTTCATTTTTATAATGTATCTTTTATTTGATGAAGTGTATTTTTTCGGTCTCCAAATACATTTTTTCTAGGGATATTGGATGACAATATGCCGACCTTTGGGGGTATTGGATTATAATATACTGACCTGTACTATTGTTCAATAATATCCCTGACCTTTATATATAGGTGAGATTATTATACTAACAGTAACTAAGGGGGTGGTGACTAGTTAACTGGTCTCTGCTCTGACGTGACAGGCCGAGGGAAAATAACTTATCCTTGCTCGGTAACTCAGTTAACCCCTTCGTTATTTTCAGTAACCCACATTAAAAAAATCGGCCCTAACACAGTGATTAAGGGGATGGTGAACCGGTCTTTGTATTAAAGTGACATAAAATTACCAACCAATGTCTTGTAACGTGGGTTAGTGAGAAAAACGGAGGGGTTAACGGGGTTATTGGCTTGGGACAATTTTTTTCCCTCTGCCAGCCACGTTAGCATGGAGACTGGTTCACCAACCCCTCAATTACTGTTTGTATAACATAGGCGGATATAAGGGGGGCCGGGGAGGGCCATAGCCCAGTTCATGGTTTTAATAAGTATCAAACGCTGCAAAAATCTTCAATTAGTTTGGTGTAGCCGAGTGGTATGGATGGCTATCAAATGATTCTCTACCAAGCTGGTCGCGTGTTTGATTCTTTGTGCACACATTTTTTTTTCCGATTATTTTTAAAAATTTAATTTCTATTTTTCCACATTTTTGTTTCAAAGCAATCTAATGAATAAATATTTGCCTAAAAATGATGTTAATTATACCAACTACTTTCATAATATTATTAGTAAAAGGAATTTATTTGTTAATTAGTTTGGTGTAGCCGAGTGGTATGGATGGCTATCAAATGATTCTCTACCAAGCTAGTCGCGTGTTTGATTCTCTGTGCACACATTTTTTTTTCCGATTATTTTTAAAAATTTAATTTCTATTTTTCCACATTTTTGTTTCAAAGCAATCTAATGAATAAATATTTGCCTAAAAATGATGTTAATTATACCAACTACTTTCATAATATTATTAGTAAAAGGTATTTATTTGTTTTGAAGTCTCATTTGAGAAGTTAATATTTTACTTTTTAATTTTTTTAAATATCAAATGACATTTTTAAATATAAAAATATCTATTTTCCCATTTTTTTCTGTTACAAAGCAATCTAATGAATAAATGTTTGCCTAAAAATGATCTTAATTATACCAACGTACTACTCTCATAAAATTATTAGTAAGAGGAATTTATTTGTTTTGACGTCTCATCAAGAAGTTAACATTTTACTTTTTATTTTTATTAAATGTTAAATGAAATTCTTAAATAAAAAAATAGTCATATTATGGCTCACCTAACAAAATGGTCTAGCTCCATCTCTCGGTATAATAATACCATCTAGGTATAAATGTTAGTAATATTGTTGTCCAATCATAAATGTTGGTATATTACAATCCAACACTTCCAACAAATTCTAGTATAAGACCGTCTCACGATAAATTATCGTGAGACGTCCTACGTGGCAAATTTTATCAAAATGAAAGCACAAGAACAAGTTGGAGAGTGAAATCAATCTCCTTAATTAAATTAATTAAATTTAAAAAATAAATACCATAGATTAGGTAATTATTTTTTATCCGCAAATAGCACACATGTTTTAAATGGAACAATTTCCTAAATACCTTTTACAAATTATATAATTATAGGTGACTAATAAACCAGTCAACGGTGACTATATTATGTTATCTCGAATTTGGAAACAAATAACAATATATCTATCAAGTGAATTAAAATATAGGTGACTAATATTAAATTTTTGGGGTGATAAATAATATGATATATCGATTCTTAGCATATATATATGTGACTAATATTCGACATTAGAGTGACTAATAATACATTATTGGACGCAAATATATGACACAATGGTACATAAAAGCGTTTATTTGAAAATAATAATTAGTAACAAAGGTATTTAAATGTAGTCATATAAGAATACATAATTAGTCATATTTGGCGTCATATATACGAATACATAATAATTATTAATAAAAGTATGTAAAAGTAGTCATACAAGAATACACCATTAGTCATATTTTGACGTCGTTTTTGTTTATTAGTCATATATATATTTAAATGTCCTATATTTTCGTATATAATCTTCAAATAATCCGGATCATTTGAAAGCTAAAGACTTTAGAAAAAAAATTATATTTTGAATATATCACATTTGAATTTGGCAATTAATCTCAAATCTTCAAATAACCTCACTTTTTGGCAAATATAATTTTTTCCCTAAACCTCATCTTCAAACGTGCTACATTCAAATATAATTTTTTTTCCTAATCTCACTTTGGTAAATATAATCCCACTTTGGCAAATATAACTTTTTCATAATCCATAATTTGGCAAATAATCTTAAATCTTCAAGCATATTTTTTTCCTTAATTTTTCAAATCAAAACGTGATGTATTTTCTAACGTGATATTTTATTGTCCAACATACGTTCATTTATTTCCATTTCGTTCATATTTTCCTAATCTAAATTTGGCAAATAATCATAACCTCCTACTATCACAAATAAACTTGTATGAATAATTAAATTTCCAAAAACAAATAATTTCAACCTTTTAAAATATTTATGCGTGACTAATTTTCTATCTGACAATGACTAATATTGTGTTCTTGGTTCGCCGAGATAATCTAAGTTCAACTAATATACTAATATAGTCATACACACTATTATAAACAGTCACACGTGTTAGTCATCTTTTTCAAACTCCCCAAATTTGAACGTATTATTTTTCCGAAATCGTCAAATAATCCGAGTTTAAAAGGTTGAAATGATCTAAGTTCAACTAATATACTAATATAGTCATACACACTATTATAAATAGTCACACGTCAGTCACTAAGAATGACATTCCAACAAATATCGTATAGTATTATCGAAAACATTCATATCATCATTGTACACAAATAATAACATTGTTGTATAAAAATGCAAAAGTCCTCATATACTAACCCTAAATAGTAAAACTACCAAAGTTAAATAGTCATACAAAAATATCACAGATTTAACACGTACACTAATATATTAAATCAATTTTTTTTTGGTGTTTAGGTTCCAATTTCATCAACATATGTGGAGCCATTAACATCACCATTTGCTCGTGTCGCATTGGGTTTTTTCCTCCTCTAAAAGTGGTTCTTGATTCTTTGTGATCTTCCTTTTGTCGTAGCTCGGACGGGATCCAAAATAACCCTATCCAAACCTATATCAGCATGATCTATATCATCATTGACACTAGAGCCTATAACCTCATTGGTATTATCTGATAAATTTTTTCAGTCCTTTCTCAATGGTAGCACGAGCAGCAGGAGAATGTTGGCATCGTAGCACTAGCTCGTGAAAGTTCCTAGCCATAATATGACGCCATGGGTCATACTTACTTCTCTCGCCCAAATTAGTCACTGTTAGTTTCATCCTCCACCATACCTCAGCCTTAACATTTTTCATCCACCGTAACATTACCATCAATCACGAGCAAATCACGCATATCAGGTTGTTCCAGGTTTTCACATCCATCGGTGATTATCTCTTCCATTATATCCATATGTACAACTGTCGATTTACTTTTAACGATTAGTATTCAAATATTAAACAGTATATGAGCAACATAAAATAGTCATACCACGTTCAACTTCTATGTCATTCTCGCCACCAATCTGACCCTTATCCGACGTGTCATTGTGTGGATTTATCATTGTTGTTATTACATTATTCAAACATATCGACATTATTTGTCACTTCTACATCATTTATTAATCCACTACTAACCAGTAAAACATATATTATTTGTCACATTTTCAACGTATATTAGTCACCTATAATACAATCAAAATAGTGGACGCAAAAAAAAAAAGAGATACCAAAAAATCGAGATAACATATTAGTCCACCATAGATTGAATACTAGTCAAGTATATATTATTATCTACCCATATATTGATTACTAGTCACATATATTATAATGTAAACTGAATTTTTGAACGAAATATCAAAACAAGTTATAGTCATATCAACAGAACCAGTATGCCACTCTTTTAATTTAACGAGATAAAAATTTCGAAACGACCATGCTTATTGACGACAATAGTCTCCTTATCAAGGCTAAATGGTCATATATGCGTTTTGTAAGATTGTTATCATAACAATACTAAATACTCGTTCATCACTGATAGTTATATTAGAAACATAAAATAGTCATACCGCGATCAACTTCTATGTCATTCTCGTCACCAATTTGACTCACACATAACATCTCCTTGTGCGGATTCATATAACATTGGTCACTACATTATTCAAATATATCAAACATATTATTAGTCACTTCTACACTATTTATTAATATGATATCAAACATATAACATTGGTCACTTTTTCAAAATATGTTAGTCACCTATAATCCAATTAAATTATATTAGTCACCAATAAATCATTAAATCATGCAACATTAATCACATTTTCAAAATATATTAGTCACCTATTATCCAATTAAATTAATGGACGTAAAAGTACAAGATATAAAACAATCAAGATAACATATTATTAGTCACTCATAGATTGGATACTAGTCAAGTATATCAATCGCAATATATTCATTGACACATAAAAATCAAGGATTGCTTTTAACCATACAAAAATTACTTTCACGAAATCGAGTTATTCAACCGCACAATCATATATATCAATCTCGACAAACATTACATTCCCCAAACCGAGTATTCATGGATTGCTTAAAAACGATTACATCACGCTATATCAAACGATTACAAATCACAAGCGAAAATTTCAAAACAAAACTAGAATAGTAGTCAACGAAGTATATTCAAAAATTTTGCACCATCAAACATTTCTCCATTTTTCGAATTTAAATTCGAACAATGGTCACTAATTCAAATATTCACACTTTCAACATTGACATATAATCCCGACATTCACAATCGAATATACGTAACAAGATTTCCTTACCCGAGATGACGATGTTATTCGAGGACGGATGACGATCTTCGATCTTCGCACGGAGACGACGATGTTATTCGTTAGGGTTTCACAATAGGAGGAGAGAGAGATTAGAGACTATATATATGGAGAGTACACCATACACGCGAAGTAAGACAGTGATCCCTTTTTTTTTTTCTGTCTGACGTGGCACCCCGTCTCACGTTATTTTAATGTGAGACGGTTCTATATAAGATATATTGCAATGTGCGCACTTCCAAAGGTAGGTATATTATCATCTAAAAACCCTTTTTTTTCCTATGTCATACTGTATCCTTTATCATTGCAACAATGATGATATTGTAGTGTATTTGTTCTTTGACAAAGTGTATCTTTTTTGTGTCCAAATGCATCTTTTTTTTTATTATTTTTTTTATCTCAGAGTGTATTCTTTATCATTGCTGCAATGGTGATATTGCGACATATCTTTTCTTTGACGAAGTATAGCTTTGCACCATGCGAACGTATGTGCCATATAATTATTGATGAGAGATGAAAGAGAGAAATGATGATTTTTATATCTAAATTTTTCTCTCCACTTTTATATCATTTTTTAAGAGAAATTTTTTTTCTTTTTTACCTCAAATTTTTCATGCACTTTTCCAACAATATTTTTTCCATTCCTTTTTTCTTCACTCTAAACTAGACTTGTTCAATGGGTCGGGGACCCACCCAACCTGACCCGGCCAGAAAAAATGCGGGTCAAGGACACAATTTTAGAAGGTGACCCGGCCCGACCCGAAAAAGTTGGGGCCCCAAAGTATGGTCGGGCCGAAGAACGGTGACTTGGTTCGGCCAGATGACCCGACTAAATATAATTTTTTTTTAAAAAAAACATAGACTAAGTTTAAATTTTTTTCGTGACTCGACCCGACCCGGCCAGACGACCCGAGTAAATAAATAAATAAAATCATAAAATTTAGTTTTTTTTAATAAATAAATCCATTTTATATATTTGTCGGCTCGTTGACCCGACCCGCCAAAATCCATTTTAGGTCGGGCTCGGGCCGACGGGCCAAAAACTTCCGACCCAACCTTTGAACAGGTCTACTCTAAACAAAGGAAAGATTCTCATTTCACATTTTTCTTGTCTTTCCACCCATTTTTTGCAGTTCAAACACATTCTAATTAAAGTAACCAAAATTTACCAATTTTTGCCTAAATTTACCAAAAATTACGAAAAATTACCAAAGTTAAAAAAATAAGAAATTTAATTTTTTACATATTAATGTAAATTTGTCAAAAATTACCAAAAATTACGAAAAATTACCAAAGTTAAAAAAATAAGAAAATTAATTTTTTACATATTCACGTAAATTTGTCAAAAATTACCAAAAGTTACCAAAATTACAAAATTGCATCAACAAATCTAAATACACATCAATAAAGATAAATGCACAAAGGAGTAAAAAGAAGAAACCATTGCTCACACAATAACCTTTGGGTAAATAACTCAGTTAACTACCTTACAAAGAAATAAGCTTATTACCACTCTCAAAATAGAAAAACAAGAAATGCTACTATACGTTACGTACACGATATGTATCCATCATTCTTTCTTTCTTTTTTTTTTCCCTTGGATTTTTAAATTTGTCTCATTTGGTGGATTGAAGACAGTAATTATAAAGTTTTTCTTCCATTTAAAAAAAAATTAAAAACTTTTCATTGTACATGTTAAGATTCACCTATGAGTAAATGTCCTACATCGAAAAAGTAAAGAGAAAGGACATGGTATATAAGTCAAGTGGGTTACTCCTCCTAACACCAAGTGGTTTTAAAATGGAACCTCACTTAACTTGTGTACCATGGGCCTTGGTTGAAGTGTTCTCCCGCCTTAGATCTCCCCAACAAGTGGTATCAGAGCCGATGATTCGTTCGGTTGGGCGTGCACAAGGTGCGGGAAAATCACTATGGACAAGAGCATAGTGCATGTGCGACTGGGTCTCCTGAATGCGCAGAATGGGTCTCTATAGATTAAGGTGCGGCTATGATGGGCTCCTGATGGTGACTTGAAATCTTAGTAAAAAGAAGCTTCCAATCAAGGGGGAGAGGCTCATGTGTGAAGGGGAAGACTATTAGAATTCACCCATGAGTAAATGTCCCACATCGGAAAAGTAAAGATAAAGGACATGGTATATAAGTCAAGTGGGTTACTCCTCCTAACACCAATTGGTTTTAAGATGAAACTTCACTTAAATTGTGTACCATAGGCCTTGGTTGAAGTGAAATCCCGCTTTAGATCTCCCCAACAGTACATGTGTTGAATTGTTTTGGAATACTAACACATTATACCTGTATATCATTATTTTCATTACTTTGTCGATCTGTTATTTTCAGTGATTATTTTCTTGTTAGTTAATAACTTATATGTAATATGGTGTTTGCAGTTTATACATAATGGTTACAGTTGAGGGTCTTTTCTCTTTAGAATATTATATATTTACAAATCGTTCTGTTTACAAAAATTTTAACAAAAATTCCAGCTTCAATCAATTGGGGAGCCGGAAAACATATAGAATTCTAATTTATTTCACTGATACGAAATTAAACAATCCATCGCTCAAGAAATATGAACACACTTGCCATCAAACTAAAGGAAAAAGGGGAAAATAAAATGTAAATACAATTGAGTAAATAATAAAAAAATCAAGCAGAGCCAAAAGGGGAAGGGGAAAAAACCCGGTATATAACTCGTTCCCATTGTTAATCCCCATTTTCATTCCCATTCCCGTTGGATACCAAACGGGCCATGGGTAAATAGCTCGTCAACTACCTTACAAAGAAATTAGCTTATTACCACTCTCAAAATAGAAAAACAAGATATGCTACTATATATATCATCATTTTCATTACTTTTTTTGTTATTTGAAGTGATTATTTCTTGGTTAGTTACGTTTATAACTTATATGTAATTTATATGGTTTTGCAGTTTATACATAATAATGGTTACACTTGAGGATCTTTTCTCTCTAGAATATTATATATTTATAACAAAAATTTGAACACAAACAACAATGGTTGAAAGAGGGTGATAAAAATACCGGTTTCTTCCAAGAAAAAGCCAACCAAAGAGCAAGAAGGAACAAAGTGTTAAGGATAAAAGATGAAGGATGAGTGTGGCGGGAGAAAACTGAGGATATCCGAGGAGTGTTCAATAAATGTTTTGAAACCCTGTTCACTGCCACGGACGGGTTGGACACACAAGCGACAACGAGCTGCATCACAGCCAAGGTAATCGAGGAACTAAATTAAAAGCTAGACCAACGCTATACGGAGGAGGAAGTTCATATTGCCCTCCACCAGATGCACTCAAATAAGGCCCCAAGCACTGATGGTATGCCGACTCTCTTTTTTCAGTCTTACTAGCATATTGTTGGCCCGGATGTTATTTCTTTTGTCTTAATTGTCCTAAATGATGGTGTGTCCCCTCAAAACGTTAATAAGACTTTGATTGCTCTAATCCCCAAATCTAGAAATCCCTCAACTGCGAAAGACTATAGCCCTATTAGCTTGTGCAATGTTGTGTATAAATTGATCTCAAAGGTCATTGCAAATAGGCTTAAAATTTTCCTTCCGATGGTCATTGATAAGTCTCAATCTGCTTTCGTCCCGGGAAGACAAATCACTGATAATGTGATGGTCGCCTTTGAGCTTGTTCATTTTCTTAGAAAGCGACCAAAAAATGTGAAGAGAGGAAATATGGCCTTAAAGCTTGACATGAGTCAGGCGTATGATTGAGTTGAAAGGGATTTTGTTCGTGATATGATGTTGAGTTTGGGTTTTAGTGGTAAGTTTGTAGCGCTTGTTATGAGATGTATAACAACTGTCTCCTATCAATGTCTGGTTAATGGTTTCCCCTCCGAGGTGATTACACCAAGCAGAGGTCTCCGCCAAGGAGACTCTATTTCCCCTTATTTGTTTCTCATATGTGCAGAAGGTTTATCTGCGCTCATCAGTAAAAAGGAGGAAACTAAGCAAATCCATGGCATCCGAATAGCGAATGGAGCACCGACTATCAGTCATCTGTTCTTCGCGGATGACAGTCTCTTGTTTGTCAGAGCAACAAAGGAGGAGGCAGAACAAGTGTTGGAAGTGCTGAAATCCTATGAAAAAGCATCTGGTCAAGTTATAAACATTGATAAATCGGAAGTGTCCTTTGGCCGAAATGTGGGTGATCAAATGAAAGAAAAGCTCCTGGAGATATTGGCTTTTAAGGCCGTAGAAAATCACGACTGCTATCTTGACCTACTAACATACATTGGTAGATCAAAAAAGGTAGTCTTTGCATCAATCCTTGACCGGATCCGGAAGAAATTAAAGGGATGGAAAGAGCGCACACTTTCAAGAGCAGGAAAAGAAGTCCACATCAAAGCGGTGTCACAGGCTATTCCAAATTATGCATGCAATGTTTTGAGCTACCACAAGAATGCATTAAAGAAATTGAGGCCATGTATAGGAGGTTCTGGTGGTCTTCTAGTGAAAAGGAAGGAGGTATAGCATGGGTGGGATGGAAAAAGCTAGGGGAGCCCAAGAGTAGAGGGGGACTGGGTTTTAGAAGGCTAAGTGCTTTCAACACGGCGCTGCTAGCGAAGCAGGCATGGCGCCTCATCAATGAGCTAGATTCTTTGATGGGGAGAGTCTTAAAAGCAAAATATTACAAGCATAGAGATTTTTGGCAAGCGACGAGGGGCCATCAACCTAGCTACACATGGCGGAGTGTGTTGGGGGCGCGCTGGATTCTGGAAAGGGGTTCGTACTGGAAAATAGGCACAGGGTCTTCCGTTCGAGTATGGAAGGATAGGTGGCTTCCGATGTCACCAGGCCATAAGATTGCAACGCCGGTGCGGTTTCTAGAAGAAGAAGCTACTGTCCAAGAACTCATTGATGATGAATCTAAGGAATGGAGGGAGGATCTAGTACGGCTATGTTTTAATGAAAACCAAGCAAAGGAGATTTGACCACTCCGGTGGCCTGGGAAAAAGAAGATGACAAATTAGTGTGGGGTGCATCAAAAGATGGAAGATACAGTGTTAAAACTGCCTACCATTTGGTGAGAGATGAAATGAGAAATAGGGAGGCTGTGAACGGTTCATCATCAGAAGAGGGTTATTCTTCTTAACACTAATTGATTTTAAGATGGAACCTCACTTTAACTTATGTATGATGGGCCTTGGTTGAAGTGGGCTCCTGCGTTAGATCTCATCAACAGTATATGTGCTTAAAATACATTATACCTGTATATCATTATTTTCATTACTTTTTCGATCTGTTATTTTCAGTGATTATCTTGTTAGTTTATAACTTATATGTAATTAATATGGTGTTTGCAGTTTATACATGGTTACAGTTGAGGATCTTTTCTGTTTAGAATATTATATATTTATTACAAAAATTTGAAGACAAATTCCATGCATCTTCAATCAATTGGGGAGCCGGAAAACATATGGTTATGGAATTCTAATTTATTTAACTGGTAAACGGAACAATCCATCAAGAAATTAATATGAACACAGTTGGCATCAAATTAAACTAAAGGAAAAAGAAGAAAAGAAACTGTAAATACAATTGAGTACTAAACAATAAAAAAATCAAGCATAGCCAAAAGGGGAAGGCCAGGGGAAAAAATCAAGCATATGCACACTTATGATTAACTTAATTAACAACGCGACAGTTGTTCCTAATCTCACCCTGATTGCCAGTGAGAACCTGTATGGATCCCATATGAATCATAGCTCTTGCAAACTTATTAGCCCAAACTCCACCTTCCCATCCGAAATTCTTGACCATATTTGCTGTTCTAGGGCTGTTCATAAGGCTCTGATCCGATGTCAATAATACCTTGTGTTGTAGCACATCTTGGTAGTACCTGTTATCCAGCTTATTGGGGGTGACATAGTCAAGGGAGACGGTCGGGTCAGATCCGCTACCATTTGGGCATTTGGACTTCAACCCGTTAGCGAAACTCGGATTCACTGATGGGTCTTGTGGGTTTGTTGCATTGAAGGAGTATAGTCTTCTTGTAAATGAAGAACAATGTGAGACTCCAATGGAGTGAGCCCCAGATAGGATTACCATCTCTTCCAAGGAAAGTCCTTTTTTGACAAAGCTCTTTTCAAGTTGTTGCAAGTTGAAAAATGGTGCTGGTAGGTTTGTGTTTGGGTCATTTTTTAGAGATATCCTTCCATCTCTTCGTCCCGATTGAACTGCATAGTTTATTCCTCCTAATTTCAAGGCACTGTCACGAGCTGCAAATGCTATGACATCTGCACAAGAGACGGTTTTTGGGCAATGAGCTTCTAGTTCTGCCTTAGCTTTGTCAATAATGTCGAACCCTTGTAAGCTTGGGTTATTTGCTACATTATCCTTCTCAGCTGGATGTCCAGGAGTTGAATCCAGTAATATTGAAGCATCACAACCCTACAAGTGATGATATGATATTAATTAACAAGTGTTAGTATGTGGGTGACATGCATCCATGGTGAAAAACGAAATTAAATACGTAACATAATCAGTTTGGTATATGCATGCATGAGCTATTTTTAATACATATATTGACTTTTGACTAATTACTAGACTAATAGCTTAGAAATAAACGTATGTGGGTACACAGACCTTATCTATATACCACCATATTTAATTTGCATGAAAGAAAATGAAAAACTTGTTAACATTATTGACTTAAATGATTATAATTAAAAAGTAGAATATTATAGGTACATACCCTGACAAAACAATCATGAAAATGCATTCTGATAAGACTTGCTCCCAATCTTGGATTTTGGGTTACTGCATTATTCACTACATTCCTGACAATTGACTCGGCGGAGGGGCAAGTTGATCTATAGAATCCGACGGTCAAAGATGCATAGGAGGACGTGAAAGTGTTGGACAGAATGGAAAGAAAGAAGAGAAAACAAAGGGTTGATGAAGTAGGCATGGCCACGTTCACTCTAAATACAAACCAACTTAATTAAGGAGATCGATCAACAGGTTTAATTTCTCGAGTTATAAGCTAGAAGGTGTTAAAGGTTGAAAGTGTATTGGAAGGCATAAGATGGAAGAGGAAGGAG
Source organism: Portulaca oleracea (assembly GCA_029582165.1). Classification (NCBI taxonomy): domain Eukaryota; kingdom Viridiplantae; phylum Streptophyta; class Magnoliopsida; order Caryophyllales; family Portulacaceae; genus Portulaca; species Portulaca oleracea. Next base: position 12,766,194 of record CM055892.1, read on the forward strand.
GATGGTGTGGAGCTTATATAGAGTTTAGGGGTGATTGAATGAATATATATGTGTCTAAAAAAATAAAGTTGAAGAAAACTTGGGTATATATTAATTAGTTAAATGCTTGGGGTGGTTGAGGGCTGCTATGCTACGATGAGCTGCGTACGTATTCTGAGTTCAATCATATCATAGTTGGAGCTCAATGTTGTCTTAGTTTGAAGGTTGAATACAATTCCATGCAAGTTGAACCTACATGAATTGCTCACATGCAAGGTTGTCACTTTCCTCCCCCTTTCTCTCATTAGCTTCTTTAATCACTTTACATTACACCTGTCAATTCGGTCGGGCGGGCGGTTTCGGGTCGGTCGTATATCGAGTTCGGGTAAATACGTGTCGGGTATTTTTCGGGTTCGGGAAAAATACGGGCGGTGAATTTCGGTTTCGGGTCAACCCCAATAGTTATGATTGCAACCATTTTTCGCTTTTTCTTTTTCAAAAATGGTCTCTAAATACTACTTTTTGTATAATATACATAATAAAATATGATTATCTTCTAACAACGATAGATTATTGTAACTATTTTAACTTAAATAAGAGAAATAACAAATAAATAAGTTGCGCTTATAGTTTAATAGTTAAAAATTTGAATGCAAAGTCACAAATTTTAATAAAGTTTAACTTTAAAAGTTAAATTTTCGGGTCAAACGGGCGGGTCGGGTTTGACCCGCTAATTTTCGGGTTCGCTATACTTCGGGTTTAGTTGAAAAAAATCGTGTTCAAAACACAGAAATTTCGGACAGGTTCGGGTCGGGTCAGAAATTGTCAGTTTACTTTACATGCAACATTATTCTATAAGCTTAGTCCCATTAGTTAATTCACAACTAATTTGACTATGTATGATGAAATTGTTGACTGTGTTGAAAGCAAAGGCAGTGTTCCTTAACTGGAAGCTAACAACCAAACCACGTCACTGACTTCAAAGATCGACTATTTTCATTAAATGACAATGAAAATTTATCCAGCTAACATTGTTATTAATCATTTTGAATTTCACTCACATTACTATAAAATATATATATTTATGCATAGTTAAATTGTTATAAATATATATTTTATTACTTTAGAGGCTTTTTGCCATTCATAAATTATGTACAATATATTATTTTATTTTTTCCTAAATACAAGATTATATATGCATATTTACTTTTCTGCAAAATTTACCTAAATATAGGGAGTGTTATACTTTTCTACAAAATGAAAGGCATATTTACTATTTGTTCTTTTCTTAAAAGTCATACACATGCATATTCAAAAAAAAAAAAAAAAATTTGGTTCCAATTAATCTTTACTTATAGGCAAGTGACTGAAAATAATCCAAACTGACTTTTTGGCCGACAATATGCTATACTTTTAACATATTTACTATCACTATTTTTTTTAATTTTTTGCTATTTTATATACTAAATTTTGGATTTTTGATTACTAAAAATAGAAAAAAAATTTAGTGACAGTAAATAGATTAAAAGTATAGCACATTGTCAGCCAAAAAGTAAGTTTGGATTATTTTCAGTCAGTCGCCCATGAGCACAGATTAATTAGAGCAGTTTCACATGATTTATCAACCTTTAATCTACGGTATATAATATATTTTGCAAGAATTGAAACATGATTTATCATTGTTCTTGTCCTTCCGCGCGTGTTCAATGCTACTCAGCTTCTTCCAATTTTTCATTGAAACAAGTTATTATGTCATGTCTTTATATGATGATAATATTTATGTTATTTTCTTTATAATTTGTATGGACATTTATATGTATATCCATGTCTTACAATATAATTTGTATGATTTTTCCTTTTTAATTTGTATTAATTACTATGTCATGTCATGTCCCTGTGAGTTAGCCAAGGCCACACGGCCTTGCTACACTCTATGGGGTCTGTACAACCTGCAAGGCCATGCGGCTTTGACAATGCTCATGGGCCTGGTTCGTGCCCTGGGCCTGGTTTCTGGGTCTGGAAACTAGTCAAGGCCTCATGGCCTTGGTATCTGGCTAGTTTAATTTCAAACGGCCATAACTCTTTCACTACTAAAAATATGTGTATTACCAACCACTTTTTTTCAAGCAATTTAAAATGGTTGGAAAAACCAATTATTTTGGCAACCATTTGATATTCCAACTATTTTTCAAAAAATTTAGTGGGAAAAATTGTTGGAAATTCCAACCAATTTTAGTAGTTGCTTGGAAAAAAGTGGTTGGTAATACACATATTTTTAGTAGTGTTTTATCTGGACTCCGATTGAGGCAAAATCAAAAGGTGTTCGAAAACTTATGATGTATACTTTACCCTCATAAAAAGAAACAATGGCAACGAGAGTTGTGGAAAAAATGAGATTCAAAAGGGTGAGCACATGTGTATGGAAAGGGTGGAAAATGAAGACTTATGTGGTGGATTGGCCCAGTGGCTATTGATTGAGCCCAGTTGCTTTTGATTGAGGAAGGCCCGGTGGATTTGCTTTCATTCTAGCCTCTTTTCTTATTGCTCCTTGTACAAAACCCGGTGTCTACAAAGAGCACCTACTTTGATCGAGTCCGAATAGGACGATGGTCAAAGTAGCCAGATGTGCTGATTGCCTTTCTTTCTTTTCAGGATGAATGATATCGGTGTTCTTTTAACATGACCGGAGGGTGGATGTTGTCGATGCTCTTTTAATGGCGATCGAAAGAAGGATGTCAACGTTCTTTTTATTCATGGATCCGCCACTGCCTAAAATATGAAAGAACCAACAAGCAAAACATAAATTTAATACATCTCCAGACCCAATATTAATTTAACTACATTGAGTCATTAATACGTTGCCAAATAAACATTCAATAATCCAATTAGCTAGCTAGTATTATTCTAAATCCTAACAGTTGACAATCTCCACAATCCAATAGAAAAATAGTAAGTTATGCATGCAATTAGCAAAGTCTAATTTTACAATATTCACATAATTCAATTCATAAATATATAAATTGTAATTTAATTATCCTAACTTATCTAAAAAATAACAAATTAAGTTAAAATATTGTATAGTATAGCCAATAAAAATATGATCATCTTCTACCAAACTATGTTAGATCTTTGTAAGATGACACCAACATTCCAAGGATATATTTGACTTTTTGGAAATTGAGAAAAATACAATGTATATACAAATTTTAAACAACATAAAATTTGCATAAAACATGAAGACTAAAACATAATCATGCGAAGAACAAAATAAAAACTAGTATATATGAAGGAGAACAACAACTATTAGAAAGCCAGATTTTGCTATAAGAAAAAAAAAATAGCTACCAAGTATTATTCTAAATCCTAATAGTTGACAATCTCCACATTTCAATAGAAAAATAGTAAGTTATGCATCCAATTAGTAAAATCTAATTTTACAATATTCACATAATTCAATTCATAAATATATAAATCGTAATTTAATTATGTTAACTTATTTAACAAATAACAAATTAAGTTAAAATATTGTATAGTTAGTGCCTATAAAAATATGATCATCTTCTACCAAAGTATGTTAGATCATCGTAAGATGACACCAACATTCCAAGCATATATTTGACTTTTTGGAAATTGAGAAAAATACAATATATATAAAAATTTTAAACAACATCAAATTTGCATAAAACATGAAGACTAAAACATAATTATGCGAAGAACAAAATAAAAACTACTATATATGAAGGAGAACAACAGCTAATAGAAAACCAGATTTTGCTATTAAAAAGTTGCATTTATCAAGTGTCGAACCCACGCCTTGATTTTGCTAAAACAGAACTTAACAATTACATGTACCAAGCATTGAACCCACAAGCTACAACAAGGAGCAATAGACACAAATCGTTAGAACTATCTAATCAGTTAATCTATATATGTATCTGATTTAATTTTTTCAAAAACATTTTTTTCCCAAAAATTTCAGTGGAGTCACTTGACTCCACTCCCACTATATTGGATCCGCACCTGGTTTTAGGATTTTGCGCGCTATATATATCAAATTTGTTAAATTAGGGTTTTTAAATTATTGCTTGTGTGAATGAAAAAATTGTGTTAAATTATCGTTTGCAAACTTATAAATTGAATTATGTACTATTTACGTGAAATTTTGGAGGCTCTTAAGTGTTTGAATTAAAATATGCTGGTTCATTATGAGGTGAGTTTATTTTTTATTTTTACTTTGTGCTGTTGATTTATTATTTTTTAAAGCAAATTATTCTGACGTCACTGACTTTAATTCCTGGATCCGTCACTGCTTCACACCTTTATGCAGACACAAGGACGACTCACCCACTTATCAAGAGTGCATGGTCTAACTCTATATGAACCTAACTTGATGATGTACAACGCGAATAACCATTGGGTCCTTACTTGGATTGAGTCACCACATATATGGGCTCAAATCCGAGTAAAATATACAATGGGAATTCAGACACGGAGATACCGCAAAGGATCGGATAGAACCAACATACAGGACCCAGACCAAGGAAACTTGATTGGGTGATCCAGTAAAAATCAACGGGCTAGAGATGACTACCGTCCGGCCTGCAACTTTTGCATGGGTCATACAATGAGGTCAACTGGGTCAAAAATGGGCTTACTGAAGGGAAAGGCCTAGTGGCCTCACCTATGTCCCAAGCCCATTTCTTTCGTTCATTAAGTGATTCTATGCGGGCTAATGTGATATTCGACATTAATTGGGCTGACTCAACTCTTTTTTTTTTTTTACCTTTTACCTTTTTTTTATTTTACAAGATGAACACAAGTGAGGGGTTAATCCTAACCGAGACCCTAGGTTCATGGATTACTAAGTTCGGGATAAGAGGAGGTACCACATGTTCTCGCCTCGATGCACTTCCCTATATAGAGTTTATAGGCAAAGTGTGTGAGGTGTTGCTTGTCGGACTTTAACGAAGCCTTGGAGTGTAACATGGGTGAGAGGAGACACCAAATGCTTGGCGACGTAGCGTGCATCACACAAATAGTGGTCGCCCACTCTCGAGATAAATCCTAGGCTAATCATAAACCAACGCTTTTGTGCTCCCCTGTCAAAAGATTCGGGAGTATCCTGGTATGCAAGATACCTAAAGAATAATAAAATTACAAAACAAATCAACTTTCTCCCTTTTACAATTTCAAAACTAATCGATTTTTTCATTTTCTTTTACCCTCTGTTTAGGCTCAGTTTTGAGCCTAAATACATTCCTTTTACCTTAGGTTTTAACTCAATTTCATATATGTTTGTTATTAATTTTACATTTTTGTCTTTCTTTTGCAGATTTTGAGAGCTTTAGACACTTGTGGAGCGAAAATGTTTAAAACGAGGCCAATTTGGGCCTAAAAACAGAAGAGTCGAGTTTTCCTAAGGAAACCCAATCCTGGAGAAGAAGAACCATGCCCGATACTCCGAGAATAAAGAAGAAACCAAGGAAGAGCTCTCATCAGAAGGGTCGTCACGGCCTTGACCATCTACCTCGAGGCCGTGACCTCAGTGATCCTTGGATGCCAAAAGTTGGACGGAAAGGAGGCTGGAAACAGAAGAGAGGTTACGGTCGTAACCAGCATTCACACGGCCATGACACCCTAAGAGCCGAATTTCACAAGACAAGACCTCACAGCCATGACACCCATGGTCACGGCTGTGACCTCCCAGAGACGACACTTCCAGGAGGTGCTTCATGGCTGTGACCAACCCTGGTCACGCACGTGTGAGGTTTGCGGGATCCGATGAACGATTTCTAGACTTCTTCAGGGCCACAACCATGATATTTAGGTCACTCCAGTGATCCCTTAATATGCGATAATTAAATTAATTAAACAACGTGTTTTGGCGGGGTTTGTAACACAAGTATATAAGGCTTTATTTTCCAGAAAGACAGAGGAGATTCCCTTAGGTTTTACTTTAGCTTTAGCCTCTTAATTTCTCTCTTAGCTTAGTGATTAGTGTTGATGCATTGATTCCAAGTAATTGTGATTGATTTCCGCAAGTTCTTCATTGATTCCAAGTGATTGTGATTGATTTCTGGATTCCTTTCGCATCCTTTCTCGTTTTTCAACCCTAGTAAGTTTTTATTCTCAAGAGTTCTTCTCTTTTGATTACTTTGATTAGTATTTAGATTAGCATTTTAATTGCTTTCATTGATTGTTTATGATTAATCCTACTTCTTCTAATATTAAATCCATGAATTCGTTAGGGTTAAAGTTTGAATCTTTCGTTTTTGTCAATATGCTAGGCTAGATTCCCTTACGGTTAGGGGGTTATTAGGACCCCTAATGGGAGATTAAGTATGGATTAGTGGGATTAGGGTTAGCAAGATTCCGCGCTAGATTTTCGTTCGTTAGTTGAAGGATACCGAGTGCCGAGAGGTTATGGTTCCTGTCAAACATCGATTTGGAACTCTAGGGTGGTTTAATAGATTTCTATCTTGCACATGAGTAAGGATAGATTTTGGAAAGTATTGCATCGATTCATCACTCTGGCGAGGGGGATCGATGCTAGCTCGTGCATAGGAAGTGAATATCAGTTTACCATCCTGGCGGGGGAAACCGGTGCTAGTTTGGTGCGCACACAATCCTTACACCTAATTATCGAGCACGAATCTCCCCTAAAACCACTGTTTCGGTGCTTAGTCTTTCATTGTGTTGGCCCAGTATTACCCCTGAGCCCTTGTTTTCCCTAATTGAGTAGAAACCCATAGTTAAATCTTTTAAAAATCGAATCTTTGGAACCCTTGAGACTTGAAAAACCAAACTAGATCACTAGGGCCCCAATTCCTCGGACATGTATGACTATTGTCTTAGTTAGCTAACCTTCAATATTATTTTGTCCTTTTGTGTTCAATAATATATTTTGCTAGAATTGAAACATGATTTATCTTTGGTCTTGTCCTTCTGTGTTCAATGCTACTCAACTTCTCCGAATTTTTCATTGGAACAACTTATTATATATGTCATGTCTTTATATAATGATATTATTTATGTTATTTTCTTTATAATTTGTATGGACATTTATATGTATATCCATGTCTGACAATATTATTTATATGATTTTCCTTTTTAATTTGTATGTACTACTTATACGTACCATAATTGTCATTTTTTACTATATAAATATGAGATCCATGTTGATTTTGATTATGCTTTTTTTTTAAACACTTCAAAAAGATCTCAAAGTGTAATTGTATATTTTTTTTTCCACTTGAATTATTAGCTCCATTGTATTTTTCAATTTTGTATATTCTCATTTGAACAAGCTATTATGCCATCATTCTACTTGATACTATCATGCACCCCATCTCTTTGTTTGATGGAATTATTTATGCCTTTTTTTATAATTATAAGTACATTTATATTTTAATTGTCTTTGTAATTATTAAGTATCTAATTCATACTCCGTGCATTACACAGGTTTAAGATTAGTATTGTTATTAATCATCTTGAATTTCACTCACATTGCTCTAAAATATATATTTATGCATAGTTAAATTCTTATAAATATATATTTTATTATAACTTCAAAGACTTTTTATCATTCATAAATTATGTACAATGCATTATTTATTTTTATTTTTTTCCTAAATATGGGATTATGCATAGAATGTGCTTGTTGTGCTATGCTTGATATGATTATAATATCTTTAATATTTTTCAACAAATCCAATAAATATTTTGTTCTTATGTGTAATTACTTCGAAAATATCATTTAAAATTATAAAAAAAGCAAAATTTGAACAATTAAACATGATTATTAACCATCTTGATTCAAGATATATATTATTATCCGATAAATAATCTCTTGAACAGTAGTAGAAGGATCATTAAGAAAAATTATGGATTAATTAAGGTTTTTCTAGAAAATTATTCAATCTTACAACCGAAAAAGGAACAACAATTGATTGTGTAAGTTTCATTTTTGTAGGTTTTAGAGGATTATTTGTGTGGAGAATATAAACCATCAACCATCTCTAGAAAAGAAGCTAATGTATAGGTAACCATGTCATAAATATCGATTTCTCAAAATGGCCCTACTCATTTTCTAAATTTTTATTTCACCCTAATTTATTAAGAGCGGCTTGTTGTTGTTGTTGTTGTTGTTGTTGTCTCTTTTAACATGATACCTTAATTTTATAATATCTAAATATAAGTAATTGTAACACCCTAGAAATTCAATTTCAATATTTAACGGTCAAACCTAACGTTGACCAACATTAATAGCAAAAAGTCAAAATAAATTAATGGGCGTCACTGTCATACCTCCCAAGGGATACAAAGCAAGAATAGAGATTAACAAACAATTAATAACTTCAGTTTAATTACTAAAACATCATTCTTGATTCAACGACATAAAGAAACTAATAATAATTTCAAGTTTGTTCATAAACAATAATGTCTACCCCTAACTAACAAAACAAATTAAAATTCATTTCAATTCATTTAGGGGAAAAAGTGAACAAGTCAAATCATTTCACAAACTTATTTTCCCAACAAACCATAACCATCTTTCACAGATTTATTAAGTGGCGAAGTTTTCTAATTTGCCCCTTGAAGTCCAAGACTTCGCATACAATTATTTCTTAATATCATCTCAATCTTAATCTCAATCTCAATCTCAATCACATTCACATTTTCAATCTCAATCTCAATCACACGGATGAACATCCATTTCACACACGTGTGTAGGACCCCGGGAAAAGGCGCACCCTTTTTCGCGTGATGCGCTACTTAGGTGATCGGGAGCCGACTAAGGTTGCTTAATCCTTAAATAAGGATATTTTTGTTTTTGAAATTCGTTTTCGGGGTGATAAACCTTTATTTATTTAATACCGGCCCATTACCATATTCATGCCCAAGAGGAAGTAAAGGGGCCGCCAGAGGACTCTAAAACCCGCGGTGTTTTATTGTCCCCTGGACTAGGCCTTGCGCTTCCTCGGCCTAGAGAAAATGAGTGAAAATTAATAAAACCCGCAGGGGTTTTATTAATTTTCTGGCCCATTTTCTCTCGGATGGCCTTAGATTAGTAAGAAAGCGGTATTAAATCATTTATAATTATTTTTATGCAAAATTGTATATTTTAAATAATCAAAAGGGTTTGTAAAATGATAAAAGAGTCGCCAGACAATTTAAGGAAATCGTCAAACCATAAAAAATAATAAAAGTGACTCCGGTCTACGAACCCGATTTCTAAGTTCGGGGGTAGGTTACGAACTTGAGAATTATAAGAATTCTCGAATCCGCCTATTTGAAAACAGACTCTACTAAAATCGAACTTGAAAAGTAAAAGAGCGGGGATAAGTTCAATGAATTTCAGGATGTTATTATTCCGACCATGCAAGATTAAAACATGATGTTTTCTTTACAAAATATGTACAAGTAAAGGAATTAAAACATAGATCACATGATGAAATACAATAATTATAATAATAAAGACAAACCTTGTTTAAAGGTGATGGATGAGATGAAAGATCCCTTGAATTGGCTTTGACTTGCAGCTTGAATGGAAGAATGTTTATGAGGATGGTGAGAAGGGTGGTGTAAGAATGATGATATGATAAGAATGATTATAAGAGAATTAGAGAGGGAGTATGGATAATGGGGTTTTGAGAAAGTTTGGGTAGAATAATGATAATAGTTGATGAAGTGAGGGTGAAATGGAAGGGGTATTTATAGGTGAAGGGATGGACGTTTTGGAGGGAAATGGAGGGGTCATATCCCAACAACCATGCCATGGAGAATCAAAAACCAAGCGGGTTTTAGGGGTCAAGGCAGGTCAACCCACGTGGGCTATGATCAAGGGATCTGCATGTAAGAAAATTGGCGCCAGCTTCGAGGATTAAAACCCCCGCAGGTTTTAAATCTTGTAACACGGATCGCTGACGTGGCCACCCCAAAACGACGCGTTCTGTTGAGTTCAAAACCCCCGCGGGTTTTGACATTTATCTGGGCCGGAGGCGCGCCTTCGGCCTGCTTTTCTTTTTGGGCTGCTTCTGATTATTAAAACCCCTGCGGGTTTTATAATATCTGCGCGGGCTGCTTTGATCTATTGGGTCCACGTTGCTGATCCTATGGGCCCAATGACCCATTTTGGTGTTTGGCCCAAATGACTTCTGAGTTTTAACGGGTCGGGATTGTATCGGTGCAAATCGCGGTGTCTACAGAGAGCCCCCACTTTGATCGAGTCCGAATAGGACGAATATCAAAGTAGCCTGAGATGCTGCCTGCTTGATGCCTGACTTGAAGATGGATGCTGTCGGTGCTCCTTTGTATGGCGACCTGATGATGTTAGTGATGTCGTCGGAGGCCTTTAGGTGGCAACCGCGGGACGACTGATGCTGATGATGTCGTCGGAGACCTTTAGGTGGGAACCGTTAGACGACTGATGCTGATGATGTCGTTGGAGGCCTTTAGATGGCAACCGTTGGACGATTGGAGATGATGAGGTCGTCGGAGGCTTTTAGGTGGCAACCGTTGGACGATTGATGATGATGATGTCGCCGGAGGCCTTTAGGTAGCACCCGTTGGACGATTGATGTTGATGATGTCGTCGGAGGCCTTTAGGTGGCACCCATTGGACGATTGATGCTGATCATGTCGTCGGAAGCCTTTAGGTGGCAACCATTGGATGACTGGAGATGATGAGGTCGTCGGAGGCCTTTAGGTGGCAATCGTTGGACGATTGATGCTGATGATATCGTCGGGGCCTTTATGTGGCGACTGTTAGACGACTGCTGCTGGCACTCTCTTATGCGGCAACCGGATGGTACAAGGTCCCTTTTAACGGCGACTTGAAAATCACAAGAAAACAAAGTACTAGTTTTTTCGAAAGCGTGAGGAGGGTGCAGATTTTTACTTGAGCTTTGGAAGCCCTTGGGCTGTCAGTTTTGGACTGTGTGGATTGACATACTTTTGGCGAGCCGTAATACACTTGGGCCGCGGAGCTAGGCCATGACGGTGACAAAACCCCTGCGGGTTTTATTTCCTTCTCTGGGCTGATGAGGGATGTCGGGCCGCAAAATTGGACTGTGGCCGCTGCAACACCCAGGCGGGTTTTATGATTTTCGATCACTTTTGGGTAGCCGTAAGAGACTGGGCCGCGAGTTTTGGGCTGTGGTAGTTGCAAAACCCAGGCGAGTTTTATGATTTTTTTTCCTGCCTCGTCGGTGGAATCAAAGTGGGCCCGACCCACATGTCGATGAGAACGTGCCACGTCACCATGTCTCTCTTTTGGGTGGCAAGATGATGACCTTTAGATTTTCGGCCAATGAAACGTATTTGGCATCTCGAGGCGGGTTCTAGAAACGAACGGTCCACGTTCACCCAGCATTTCTATAAATTCAATGCATTTCATTCATTTCATTCACATCTCCTTCATATCCTTCTAGCCTCCTTCTCTCTAGAAAAAAATCTTGTTCTTTTGAAGAAAGTTTGGGTTTTAGAAGATGCAACCCCGAAGCCACGGGAATCCTCCTCTTCCTCATGCGGCGGCATGGCCACACGAATTGTCCTCTCGGTGTAACTTTATTCCCGGTACGGAGGCTGATCCTTCCGATCTCACCGTTCAATCTTGGAACCACGCTTGGTTCTATCGCTCTCATGGCAAGGTAACTCCTGAACTTTCTCTTATACTTAGTTTAGTGTAAAAATGAGCAAGCATGAATTTATTTTTCATGCCTTGTCGATTTTTAACTAATTTAAGCATGCTTAGATTAATGCATATTTATGGCTTAGGATGTTGAATAATCCTTTTATTTATGCACTTCGACCGAAATCCCGACTTGGGAAATGGACCCAGAATGCTTTAAACTCGGCCCATAAATCAGATGTAACCCCTGCGGGTTTTAACCTTCATACGACCCACATCCTCGGCCCAATCGACGAAAAGAATCGGCCCGTTTAAGAAGAATAAAACCCAGGCGGGTTTGATTTTCTCACTAGGCTTCCGGCGCGCCTGTTGGGCCGGACCGTGGCCCATCTGCCTAGTAAAACCCATGCGGGTTTTAACCATTTTTATGTTGTTGGGCCGTGACTTGGCCCGAGGTATTTGGACTGCTAACCCTGCTGGACTGTCTCTAGGCCGTGGCTGTGAGCCCAGTGTTTGTGCTGGGTCCAGCTAGTTCCCAAAAGATTGTATTTAGGCCCAAGATGTTAACTGAGCCCCCATTTTTAGTAACTTTGTGCACGACACATTGACTGCGGCGGGTTTCATGCCATTCTGGAAATGCCTGTTGGCCTGGAAGGGTCGGACTTTTCGAATCATATGTCGAGCAATTGCTGAGAGGTTTTGGGATAAGACCAACTCCTTACATTTTCCCGTGGGTGAGATGACCGTCACGCCCACGGATTTTGTCATAATCACTGGTCTTCCTTGGGGTGGGCAGGATATAGTCTTCGATGCGGATATCCCTCCAGTAGTCCTGGATATGTTAGGTCCAGTGTCAGCACGCCTGGGTCAGAGGCAAGGCCTTTCCAACCTTTCCTATATGCATTTTGAAATGGCTATTCGCGACGTGAGCTTTCAACACTTGCCTAACGAGCAACGCCGCTTCATTTTTCTGGCGTATATCATTTTTGCTACCCTTTTTGCTAATCACAGGGACAACATTATCTTGACGTGGTTTCGAAATCTCCTGAACTTTAACAATATTTGGAACCTAAACTGGGGCAAGGCGGCCTATGCGAACTTCATTCTCTAGCTTCGCCGTGGCGTGAGACTTTCGCAGAACGAGGAGCATGTCTATCTTCACGAGACTCAACCTCGCTTCCAATACGGTCATTCCTTGTGGAAGGTGCTCGAGGTACGTACCCGAGACTCTTCTCACTTTAATGCTGATCATCCTTTCTTCTTTCTTTGATATTATGTTCATGCAGTCATGGGCATATGAGTACATTTTATCTTTGGGTATTCAATCGAAGAGGGATAAGACAGTACCAGTTGCTGAACGCTGGACTACTAAGGGCATTCTTGGGAAGAAGTACAAGTCGGGGAGCCTTGACCTCATTCGTTGTGTCCTGAACAACCTAAATCCGGTATTCCTTTATGCCCACATTTTTCTTTCATTTTCCTCTACATTTTAATCTTGAATGCTTCTCTCCTTTTGCAGGATTAAGTGAACTGGTGTACCTGGGTTGATTTCAATGTGGGAGGGCTACCAAACCCTTTGCATTTGGTAGAGCATGACACCTGTCTTCATCTCCTGGTCGAGGAGCCCTTAGGTTATGTATGGTACCTGAGAGAAAGGGCCTCGAGGCAGATCCTAGGGGGTCATCATGGTCTCATCCCCTTGGATCCTCCGGAGCATATAATTGAGTCGTGGCGCATTGACCCAGGTGTTCTGAGGAACATGATTCAACGTCAACACTTTGATAACTTCATCAATGATGTCCCAAAGGAGCAATTTAATCAAGAGTTCGAGCGTTATCTCAGTCGTTTGGCTCCCGGAGTGGCATGTATCTTTCGCCACTTTCTTTGCCACGCTTTTGTTGACTTCTAACCAGGGAATTTACAGTTGGGGCCTTACGCCAAGGCTGCGAGATGGAGATTCTGCCAGCGGAGGAAAAGATTGGCGGTTTCTTGGACGTGGAGCATAGCAGGGAGTGTTCCGCGTTACAAGAATTTGAACGGAAACTGGTAATCTCCATTTGATGTTGCTTCTTTATTATCTTCCACTTTACTTGTGAATAACCCTGGTTTTGTCTTCCTTCAGCCGAGATGGTCCATCATCCGACGCATGATCAAGGAGTGGAGCACCATGAAGAAACACATCGATAGGGCGTTCATTGGCTGTGGTAGATATCGAGGCAATGCATCTAGAGGTGCGGATATGGAAGCCGATACAGAGTCTGCTCCTAGGGAGTCACCACGACGCTCCAACGTGGCTCCTCCTCATACAGAGCCCCCACGTCGTTCTTCGGTAGGGGAATACTCTTCTCAAGGACGATCTCAGGAAGAGGTTGGTGGGTCTTCGCGTCCTCCCTTGGTGTCTGTACCAGAAGATCGGGGTAAGGGCATTCTTGTTGAAGGTCAACATGTTTCTGGGTCTCACCGTAGCAGGTCTGGTAGTAGGGGTCGTCGTCCTCCAAGCATGGAAGAGGACATGCTCAGATGTCTTTGGAGGAGCCTTTTGATCAAGGAGGGTCATATCACAGCGCTGGGTATGGTGGTGATACTCAGCCTCATTCATATTGGGTGGAGGATGCTTCATATTCAAGTGCCACCTATCGACCTTCACATTCTCGCCGCACTCTAGCTTTGGTGCGTTCTGCTCATCGTTGTCGGGAAATAGTGGTGAGGGATCGCGACTCAGGTGCATCTGTAGGGTATCCTGGTGGACAGGCCCTAGCGGATGATGCTACTTCAATTCACATCCTGCACCTTATGACGTTTCCTCTTTTGGTTCCGGTTCTCATTCTGCCGGATGGCCTGTTCCGGCTCCTGGGATGGGTCCTTCATGGCCCATGGGTTCACAAGAGTGGTCTATGCCTCAACATTCTTGGCTCGGCGGGTCTACCTCTTCTGGTTGGCTAGCCCCCGGTTATGAAGTCGTGCCTGTATGGCCTACTCCATCTGTTAGGTGGCATGTTCCAAAGCATTCATGGTTAGCTGCTTCATAGAAGTCTTCTAGATCTTCACCCTCGAGGACATATCCGACTCCCCTAGGAGAGCCTTCTCCGATGCAAACACAGAACACTCCTCCTCCTCCGGCATTCTCGAGCTTGGCTCCCACACCTGGTCTGGATTATTATTCTTGGGACACTTATTTTGGCATGACTGGCACTTCCAACGCCTGAAATTCAAATGCTGGCAACAACTTGGTAGAGGACAGTGGCAATTCGGGCTCCTTGTGGTGACCACATTTATGCGATGCAATGCAAGACTCTATGTACTCTTTTTAATTTTTATGTAAGACTCGAATGAATGCATAACTCTTAATGCTTTATTAATGCATTTTTGAATGATTTTCTACATGATGGGATTAATCCCAATTAATCCTGCTTCCCCAAAAAGAAAAGAAAATAAAAGAAAACATAAAACTTAAGTGTCGGAGTAAACTCAAGCAAAAAATTTCTGAACTGAACATCATTGGGCCAACAACAAAACCCGAGACATAAAAGATACAAGACTGGGCCGGTTTAGTTCACCAAGAGAAAGGCCAAGAGGAAGCAAAAGATAAGAGAGTTATGAACGTCAACAATGGGCCTGGATCACATTAAAACCCTCGCCGGTTTTGCTTGCAGGAGCAGGGAACTCTGGGCCGAGCCCAGTGCACGCGTGGACCTGGGACGATCAAAACCCCCGCGGGTTTTGATTTTTTTTATTTTTTTTTGCTAGCCGTTGAGGATGGGCTGAAATCATGGGATTTGAGGGACAACGGCCATATGACCGTTTCTTGATGATTTTGCTCCATTTTGATGTTAGGTGAAGGTGTATATCATCTTCATCTATCACCTCTACTTGAAAGTCTTTATCAAAACTCACAAAAAGTCATCAAAATTCTCCATGGCGTTTGAGAAGAAGCTTGGTACTTGGATGAGCAACTTATCCAATATTGAAAGGAAGGAACTCAGAAGATACAAACTGACGAGCTTGTTGAGCCTTCGACAAGTGAGAGTAAACCACGACTTCCTCCGAGCGGCGGAGACTTTTTGGGATCTGAAATGCACGTTTTTCGCTTCACACTCAAGGAGTTATGCCCGCTTCTAGAGGAGTGGTCCTCAATTCTCGGGATGAATCATTTCGCACCGCCGACGTCACTTCCAACATCTATTGACGTCAACAAGCAATATAAGGAGCTGCTATGTCTTCCCTCCCAGGTCATAGGAAGTGCACTATTCGGCGAAAAGGTACACTTCCAAACAATAGTCGAATACTTTCAATCCCCCGACACTTTGGAATATGGCCCGGTGATATGAGTGCGGGTGCCCGTATTATGTCTCCTCGAAGAATTTTGCTTCTATCATGGTGGCCAAAGAACTGGGCCGGCAAACTTAATTCAAATCGTTGAAGACATGGCCCGGGGCTACAACCCAGTGTCATTGATGCTAACGGAGACCATGATGGGCTTGGACGATCCGAATCCAGAACCTGAACTTCGTGAGAGCCCCTACTACTTCAGGTACACCATTCTCCTCCTTTCCTTTTCCTTTTTTTTGGTCCCTCTACTGACTGTAAAACCCGCGGGGGTTTTGCATTTCTTTTCTTTTTTTATCGTTAGTTTGAGAATAATTGTCATACAATAATAACCCTTGCTAACTTTATAAACAGATATGGCTGATGGAGCACTTGGCCCTCATTGAAGAGCCTCGAACATCTTCGGCGTTGGCGAACTATTATCAAAGGAAGAGGAGGTACACCGATCTTCGTTCAATAATGGAATGGATCGCATTCCTAAAGGAGCCTCGTGATGTCACTTGGTGGATCGAATGGTGGCACATCTCTGAATATGTGACCCGGATTCACGCAACGCTTATGTGTGCATTGCCGGTTTGACGTACATGACATACTACTTCCCGGAGCGGGTGCGAAGGCAAATGGGTCGCAAGAAAAACATTCCTGAACTGATGTGTGAAGCCCTTGAGCAGTTGAAGCTTCGTGGTTCAGTGATAGAGTCATGGCTAAACTATTGGGAGAGAAGACCAACTCTTAAGGCTCCATCGAAGACACATGTATCACAATATGCTGACGCCGGCTATCACGGATGGCTAATTGTTGCCGTTGAGTCTCGCCGTGCTGGAGAGGCGAGAAGAGAACGGACATTTGTGAAGGAAGGATTAGGTCCCAGTTCATCAATAAAGGACCGTCTCGGTGCAAAAAATCACGGTGAAAGACCGGCCTGGTCCGAGAGTGGAGACGCGAAAATCAAATAGGCGGGCCTATAAACCCAAGGACAAAGTGAGAGGCTCAAGTGTGCCTAGAGACATGGAGATCGATCATGAGACCACTGGCGAAGCGGATAAGGTGAAACATGATTAGAAGATGGATGAGAAGAATGAAGGAACTGAAGCTGCTTTGCCAAAATAATCTTTTAGTTAATTTTGTCTTTTGAATTTTCTTATTTGCAAGCAGTGTACTTGCATTATTAATAAAAGAAGGAATATTATTCACAATTATTGTGTTCTTGCAAATTTTATTTCTCCTTCTTATGAGCATTTATTGAATATACACCAAGTGTCTGAAAATTGGTTTCCCAGTTGCTTGGTTCTATTAAGCATAATATCGCTTGAGTTGGTCCAAATTTGTTAGTTGAATCACATCTTCCCCATCCATAGTAGCCAGCCGAGCTGCTCTTCCTGGTAAAATGCCCTTAATCATATAAGGACCCTTCCAATTGGGTGCAAACTTTCCCCTTGGGTCTTGTATAGGTGCCTTCATTTCCTTAAGCACCAAATCACCTTCTTGAAGTGAGCGACTTTTCACTTTCTTATTAAAAGCTCGAGTGATCCTAGCTACTTTGCTAAACTTGCACATTATGTAACGCCCTCAATCGCCTCTCATCCATCAACATTAACTCCTCAAACCTTGCTCGAGCCCATTCTGCTTCGAGCAATTGATTTTCTGCCACTATTTGTAGCGAAGGGATTGCTAATTCAATTGGCAAGACTTCTTCCATTCCATACACTAATGGATGTGGTGTTGCACCTGTAGCAGTTCGTATAGAGGTTCTGTATCCTCATAAAGCAAATGCCAGTTTGTTAGGCCAGTCTTTGTAAGTAACAACCACTTTCTTGATGATTCCTGCCACCATTTTATTAGTCGCTTCTACAGCTCCGTAAGTTTGAGGTCGATAAGGTGAAGACCGGTGGTGCTGAATATGATAAGTGGTGAGCAAAGTCTCCACTTCTTTCCGAAAATGGCTTCCATTATCGCTGATGATCTCATGAGGCATTCCCTATCGGCATATGATGTTTTAAAGGATAAATTTGGCCACATGTTTGGACGTGAGTTTGGCATAAGATGCTGCCTCCACCCACTTAGTAAAGTAATCAATGGCGACCAAGATGTACTCATGTCTTCCTGTTCCTGTTGGGTGTATCTTGCCAATGATGTCGATACCCCATACTGAAAATAGCCATGGAGATGTCAGAATAGTCAGATATGAAGGAGGTTGATGCTGTAGATTGGCATATTCCTGACATTTGTGGCATCTTCGAACGAAATCCAAGCAGTTTGCTTCCATGGTGGACCAATAGTAACCAGCTCTTTGAATCTTCTTCATTAGCATGCACCCATTCATGTGAGACCCACACTCTCCTCCATGGTGGACCAATAGTAACCAGCTCTTTGAATCTTCTTCATTAGCATGCACCCATTCATGTGAGACCCACACTCTCCTCCATGCACAGTAGCCATGACCTCTTTTGCACTTTTAGCATCGATGCACAACAAATTATGCCTATAGGCGAGTTCTTATACAAGCGATCTTGGATGAAGCAGTATTGTGATGCTAAAGATCTGATTTCTCGTTGTCCTAGATCATCTACCTCAGCTGGATATTCTCCTTTCCGAAGAAAATTATATATGTCGTGAAACCATTCCTCAGTTTCCTCTTCTTGTGTCTCCATATTGCAGAAATATGATGGTTCAGACTGCCGCTCTACCATTACAAGTAGCTGGAGTGTGTCTGATGGGGTCGATATCTTCGAAGATAACTTGGCTAGAGCATCGGCCAATTCATTGTGATCCCTAGAAAGGTATTGGAAGCTAATTTTTTCAAATTGATCAACAAGTCCCAAGAGCTTCTACAGGCATGCCATAAGGCATTCATTCCGCACTTTCCACGTATTCTTAGCCTGATTAATAATGAGGCTAGAATCTCCAAAGACCTTTATATGCATGACGTATACCTAAGGTCAAAGCAGCTTGTAAACCCTTGATGCATGCTTCATATTCGGCAGCGTTGTTAGTAGCATCAAAATCTAGCTTTATAGATACAGGGACGTGTGCCCCTTTGTGGACATTTTTCCTCGCCGTTCGGGCATCCGAACGTCCACGTTTGGATTGGGATGTGGTTCGGTGATTTGTGCTGGGGTTTAACCTTTGAAAAACCCTTTAAGGAAATCAAACTTATATTTCATGAATAATATTTCGTAAAATCACTTTCCCTTTACTTATGCATTTTATGAGTCATAGAATTAAATCTTTAAGAGTGAACATCCACTTGTTCCTAACTCTTCTAAATTTAATTCAATTTGCTCATTTAAATGTTAGGCTCGGAAGAGAGTGATTTATGGAGTAAATTACATTTACCCTACCTGACATATGTGGTTATAATTTTTGCACACCCGACATTTGTGAAATAATTTTCACCCTGCCTGACATTTAAGTGGTCATAAATTTAAAGCCCCTAAGATATTTAATAATTGATTTATGCTGGTTTTTCCAATGAGCAGTAAAAAAATAAATATGAAGTGACTTTTTTGCCCTTATTATTATTTCCTTTGACTTTCAATTAAATGTGAAATGACTTTTGTACCCTTAGTATTAATTGATATGGCAATTTACCACTCCCCTTCTTCATATCTACTTGGTCTTCTTCAGTTTATTTGGAAAACCCACATCTTCTCCCCGACTCTCTCCCTCCTTCCAATTCAGAAATGAAAACCTAACCCTTCCCAATCACCATGTCTGTCTTCTACTCTCCACTCTCTGATTTCTATTCAAATCTGCATTCGAATTTTTCTGCTCGGTTTGCAAATTAAAGGGCAACATGGTAATTTCACATAGTTATATAGGGGTATTATTGTAATTTTTCATTTCCGATGACAAGTTACCAGAATCTAACACTAAAAATCACTTTCACTAAATGTCAGGTAGGGTGATAATTATTTCACAAATGTTGGGTGTGCAAAAATTATTACCACATATGTCAGGTAGGGTACATGTAATTTACTTGTGATTTATGCAAGTATTATTTAGAAATATAAGAAAGAAAACCCTAAAGTTGCATCGATACATTGTAAAACCATGTTAATCATAGTTTATGCAATCCTCGATGTATTTTAGTTCGAAATGGGAGTCGCCACCCTACTATTTAAGGGAAAAGCCAAGACAAAACCAAAAGAAAAGAAAGAAAGACTCCGCCTGCAAAGCCCAAGAATAGATTCGGGGGTAAGGTTATGAACTCGAAATGTGAACTTTATGAGTTCGCCTCTCACAAAAGGAAAGACTCTACTAAAAGTTTAAAATGTGCTTTTGATAAAGTTTGGAAGGGAAATAAAAAGAACTTTATAGAATTATTTCATTGAATCATGCAACAAGAATGTAATATAAAAGGTAAAATAAGTACAAATACACAATTATTTACAAGAGAAGAAACAACACTTAAAAGCTTACATTGCTACTTTGTTTGGGAAAACCTTGCCTAGCCTTTGAATGTTTGTTGGATCCTCCTTGATGCCTTAAAACCTTCCTCTCCAAGTGCTAAAGGGATGATAGAAAAAGATGGAAAAAAGACGATAAGAAGAAGAGGTAGAAAAAGAGGAATAAGAAGGCTTTTTGTAGTTTTGAGATGTGTTTAGGCTAGGGTTCTTTGTGGAGTTTAGGATGAATAAGAGTATGATATGTGTTTAGGATTTTTGTGATGGAAAGATTAGGAGGATAATGGTGGTAAGAAAGATGATAGAATAGGATGATAAGAGAGATGAATATGAAAGTATAAGAACTGGAGATTAGGAGAGATGGATGATAAGAGAATTGAGAGTGAATGAGATGAAGTGAGGATTGAGATGAGAGGGAGAAAGGATGATTTGATGAGTGAGTTTAGCTTCAAGAGAGGAGGTATTTATAGTAGAAGGAGGTAGTAAGCATGCATGAACATACATACACCACCTCGTAGTCTCCGAATGAGTGCACAATACCAAGGCAGTAGGGGGAGCTCACCTAGCATGGACGGTGGCACGTGGCGGAGTCACCAAGGCCGACCGACCACTACGCCAGGGGGAGGGACCAGATTCGTCCATGCATGCATGGACGGTGGAGTGTGAAGTCAACTGATAAGTGCTTCTTGTATATATGAGAACTTGATTGTTTTGATGAGAATTTTGGGAATATTTGATTTGATTATGTATATTTTATACCTGAATTTCCCATATTACGCTTGGTTTGGAGTTTGGTGAGTTTTGTAGGGAATTTGTGAAGAATCGATGTAAACCGAGCCCAAAAAGCAAGTGTAGATCCAAGTTATGAGCTTAAAGGACCAAGAAGTGAGATGTTGGATCACCCAAGGCCCAAACAATGGCCCAAAGTACTCCTAGGAAAAAAAGCGACACAGTGCCCTGGGAAGAGCACAGGTCGTGTCTATGGCCAGAGAGTGAGATAATATGAGCAGTGAGCTGACACGGTCCGTGTCACAGGGAGCACGGTCCGTGTCACATGGGGCACGGTCCGTGCTTACCCTGGCACGGTCCGTGTCTCTCCTGTCTTTTCATTTTCGGCGGTTTTGAGTTGATATTTGCCTATATTATGCTGATTTTCGGCCGAGTAGAGGGGAGAATCATCCACCATCATCCATTTCATGCCCTAATCATATCATTCATCATCCATATTCCATTCCATCATTGAAGATTGAGAGAAGATTGAAGATTGAAGAGCAACTCGAACATACTTTGAAGTGGAGGAGCAAAAGTCCTCCATTGTTGATTCCTAGCAAGTTTGTTCTTCACTTGGGTTTATTTCTCAATCTCTCATAGATTTTCATATGCTTTCTAGAATAGATTTCAATTGCTTTGTAGTTTTGAACATGAATTGTGAGTAGTTCTTTTTAGTTTAGGGGATGAACCTTTGAAGTTGCTTGATGAATTGACTTTGTTGGATTGAATTATCATGAATTTAATTTGTTTCAATCTATTTGGTCTTTGAATTGAATTGTTATTGCTTTTGCTTGATCACCAATTGCATGTTAATAGGTTGTTGAATGAAGTACCGAAAGGAGAAGTTTGATTACCCGAAAACCTAGATTGAACTAGTTAAAATTATCTAGACATAGAAGTTTTAACTAGGGTTCTTGAGATAATTAGATCTTTAACCTTGACTAAATTGAAATAACCACGAAAGTAGGTGCTTGGTTAGTCTTGGCAATTCGCTCTAGTGACAAAATCTCATTGCGAAGTATTCTATGCGATTATCGAACCTTGATTGTGCAAATTAATGAAATGAAAGTTCAATCCACATCGTTGATTCGTTATTTGACTTAGGTTTCATCCCCTCAACGCCTTTTTCCCTTGATTTCATCATAACAGTTTAGTGAATATTCGTTTGTTTAGACCTTGATTCTGATTAGAATTAGATTTAGTTGATTCAAAACAAAAACCGGATCGACTTAGCCATCAACTAGGAGGCTAGTTCAGTGCGTTGAAAGTAAAAGTCCCTATGGGAACGACCTTGATTTATGCTACAATTTCACTCGTACACTTGCGGCTTATCAAGTTTTTGGCGCCGTTGCCGGGGACTTTGTCCCTAGCCAGCCACTGAACGAATACCCTAAGGTTGCCTAAGTCATTTATTTCTGTTTTGATTTTCCTTGGTGTTTTGGTTTTTGTCTTGCGAGGTTTACTCTACGTGCATGCAAAAAGCTCCACTCTTTGAGCTTGATCCTGAAATCGAAAGAACCTTTCGCTCCCGGCGAAAGAAGCAAAAGTTAGAGCACGCCCGGAGAAGACAAGAAGAGAACTCCAAGCGAAAGAACACCATGTCCAGCGATGGCGGCGGTGGAGAGCCTAGAATCACGCTTGGCTCCTATGTGATGCCAAATGTCACAAATCAACCCTCCGCCATTAATCCTCCAAGAGTGGCCTCTGACGATTTCGAGCTGAGGAGTTCACTCATCAATTTGGTGAAGGCCAACCCATTCCATGGCCTCCCCAATGAAGATCCCAACCGGCACCTTCGCCTATTCAACCAAGCATATGAGACCTTTAAGGCAAATGGTGCAACGCCCGATGCAATCAAGATGCGATTGCTTCCCTTCTCACTTGGGGGAAGGCTTGGGAGTGGTTGGATGCTCTTCCATCAAGCTCTGCCATCACCACTTTTGACCAACTTGCTAGCCTATTCTTGGCGAAGTACTTTCCTCCTAGCAAGTTGACGAGCCTCCGGAATCAAATCTCAACATTTGTCCAAGAGCCGGATGAGTCCCTCTATGAAGCATGGGAGAGGTTCAAGGACCTCTTGCGTCAATGCCCCCACCATGGTTTAGAACCATGGGTCCCGATACAAGCCTTCTACAACGGGGTGGATGACAACTTGAGGGCCAACATCTTGGCGGCAGGAGGCAACATCATGTCCAAGACAGTGGCGGAACTCCAAACTTTGATTGAGGAGATGGCGATCAATAGCTACCAGTGGTCAAAGCCCCGTTCCAAGAGGACGGGAGGTAAGTATGAAGTTGATGCTATTTCTATGTTGAATGCTAAGTTGGATGCCATGACTAAGAAGATGGATTTGTTGAATGTGAATGCTCCCCCTCCCCAACCATGTGCGTCGTGTCAATCATATGAGCATGAGACCTTGAATTGTCCTAGTGGGTTGGTTAGCAATGAATCGACCGAAGTGGTTAACTATGTTGGTAACCCTTCTAATAGGCAAAACTTTGATTTTTCCAATACTTACAATCCGGGTTTAGGTTCCACCCGAACTTTTCTTACCGGAATAATAACCAAATGGGTCAACCCCAAGGACAAAGACAACCCCAAGCACCTCCACCACAAGCTCCCCAAAAGCCTAACCTAGAGGCTATGATACAAGCTTTGATGTTGTCTCAACAACAACATCAACAATGGCAACTTGAGCATCAACAAAGACAAGATGAGGTGATTAAGGCCCTAGCTACTAAAGTTGACCTTATGAGCACCCACACTCAAATGCTTGAGAATCAAATTGCCATTCAAGCTGGTACCTCCACTACCCCTCCGGGAATGCTTCCCGGAAAGCCCGAACCTAACCCTAAGGAACAATGTAATGTCATTGTTTTGAGGAGTGGGACACAATATGAGGGACCTAGCGTTCCAAATACCAAGCATGGGGGAGTTGTGGTTGAGAAAGAGGTTGAAAAGCCTAGTGAGAATGTTGTTGGTTTTGAAAGAGAGAAAGACCTTGAGAGTGAGCATTCAAAAGAGAAAACCGAAACCCGACCTTCATCTCCACCTAGAGTTTACAAACCACCGTTACCCTTTCCTCAAAGATATGCTAAGGCTAAATTTGATGCAAAATTCGGCAAGTTCTTTAATATGTTAAAGCAATTGAATGTGAATGTGCCGTTTTTGGATGTTTTTATCTCAAATGCCTTTGTATGCAAAGTTTTTGAAAGAAATCCTCTCTAAAAAGAGGAAAATTGAGGAAATTGAGGAAGTCGCTTTGACTGAAGAATTTAGTTTCGTGGTTCTTAACAAGCTTACTCCTAAGCTTAAGGACCCGGGAAGCTTTAGTATTACATGTGGCCTAGGTAGCTTAACCGTTGACCGAGCTTTGTGTGATGTGGGTTCTAGTGTAAGCTTAATGCCCTATTCTTTGTATGAACGGTTGAACCTAGGAGAGTTGAGACCAACTACCATGTCATTGCAAATGGCGGGTCGTTCTATCAAGTACCCTAAGGGTATTGTGGAGGATTTTCCCCTTAAGGTGGGTAATTGCTATGTGCCGATTGATTTTGTCATCCTTGATATGCCCGAAGATTCCCGTACCCAAATCATTTTGGGGAGACCTTTTCTTGCTACCGTAGGGTGTGTCATAGATGTACAATGTGGAAAGATGAAGTTTAGGATAGGGGAACATGAACTTGAGTTTGATTTATTCCGTGATGTTTTGCCACGTGGCGTTTCTCCTTGCTTTGGTGTTGATGTGTTTGGTGAGAAGGATAAGAATGTTGATGGTTTGATTTGTGAAAAGAAAGATGATTGTGTGCATGTACTGGAGAGTGAAAAGCTTGAGAAATCTCATGACCATTTTGTTGCAAATTCTTGTGGTTTATTTATTGATAAAGGCCATGAACTTGGCGATGCAAGGGTGGGAATAAAAGAAATTTTGCTCCCACCTAACATCATCAAGAACGTGCCTTATGCTATTAACAAGGGTACATTGGATGAGATTTTCAGGGTTGATGATGGAGATCCCTCCATTTTTGAAGGAGGTGATGAGTTTGACCCAAGCTGTGGGGTCAATTTGAAGATGTTTGGAGGTACTGTGCAATGTGAAGCTCCAAAAGCCCTTGGCTATGGAGTTATGAACTATTCACCGGGTTGAGAGGTACCTTGTCCAGCTTAGGACATTAAACAAGCGCTTCTTGGGAGGCAACCCAAGCTTTTCGATTTTATTTTCATTTTATTTATTTTCTTTTTAGGATTTTCTAAAATTTTTCCTTATTTTTATTCTTTTTATTTTTGATTTTTCTAGATTTGTGTTTTCTTCCTTGCTTCTCGGGTGATGTTTCGCATTGCGGACAATGCTCGGTTCAAGCATGGGGGGATTTGTGTAAACTTTTTGTGGATATGTGTGTTTTGAGTCTTTTTCTTTTGTTTTGTCTTTATTTTCTTTGTTTTCTAGATTTGCTTGTAGTTTTAATTTCCTCTTTTCGTAGTTCGTTTTCGTTTTCGTTTTCTTATTTTCATTTTGAGTCTTGTAAAAAGTTTTTGAAAAAAAAATAAACGAAAAAAAATTAGAAAATAGAAAAAAGTAAAAAAAAAAAAGACTGTTTGATATAGGATTTGGCGTGATAGTTTTCTTTTGACTTGATTTGATCTTGTATAGGCCGTTTGTGAAAGACTGTGAATTGACATGAGTTGTGAAGCTAATTGTTGTGAGAATTGTGCTAGGATAGTAAGACCGATTACTTTTGTCACTATTTCAAGAGTGAGTTGTGCATATGCATATCTTTTTAAACTAGGTAATGATTGTTGAGCGCTAACTGTGAGTCCACATAAGCCTTAAAGAAAAGACTAATCATTTTTATTAGTCTAATTTCCATGAGTGACTCACCATTGTTGCATCCACCTTCATTTGCTTTGCATCTCCTTGAAATTGCTATGCGTTGTACATTGACAAGATGATAGAGGCATTAGGATTTGAACCCGCAAGCCTTGACCGCCCGTTTACATCAGAATATCCTTAGTTAGCCCTTTCTTGCCTTGACTTTTTCTTTTCTTGAACCCATATTATGAGCCTTGGCCGATTATATATTTCCTACCCATTAGCCATTGCTTGAAATGTGTTGAGTATGAAGGTGGGTTGATTGTGGTTACTTTGGTGGTTTGGTTTGTGATGGGGATTGGGTTGAGTTGTAAATATTGATTTGATTCCCCAATTATGTGCATTGAGGTTGTTGGTTGGAATTGGTAGCTTGCCTAGTGTGTGTTGTTTATAAGTGTGTATGTTTCATTCAAAAAAAAAAAACAGAAGAAAAAAAACAGAAAAAAGCGAAAAAGAAAAAAATCGGAGAATTCCGGAAAAAAGAAGAAAAAAAGAATAAAGTGTTTGACATTGTGTTTCTTTTATTTTGAGGCAAGTTTCCAATTGTTTGTGGGGTTGATTTGGATTGATTTTAAGTGGTGAGAGTGTATGTATGTTGAATTGGTGCGACATAATTTCAAGCTTTGGCTTTTAGCTCCACAATTCCCAAATATTATCCACTCCTTACCCTTAACCCTAGCCCCGTTACAACCCTTGAAAGTCCTCTTGATTGTCATTGTTGCTTTGCAAATTGCGGTGGAGAGTTGAGATTCTTAGCAAATACGTGGTTGGTTGTGGCTTTGGTTTGAGTATTTGAGCGAACTTTCAATGATTTTTCATATTTAAACACATGAGAGGGGTGTTTCCACGTTCCCAGAAAGTGAGTTTGCTCTTCATTCTTACCTAGTTTCATGCTTAACATGTGCCTTCTTATCTCATTCGGTGATTAAGGGTGATTGGTTGAACTTGATGAGTACCATTCTTGAATAATTTGTCTTCATTTACTTGTGTAAATTGGCTTCTTTTTCACTCTTGGGTTGTACTTTAGATTAGATTCGGTTGATTGAATGTTCTATCATTGCCATCCTGCAGATTTGTAATTAAATAAAAATTTTCGTTTTTGTTAATTTTTACTTTTGAGTCTTTTTACTTTTGCTTTGAGTTCTTTGAGTCATTTTGTCCCGTTTTCTTTTATTTTCTTTCATTTTCTTTCATTGCCTTTTCTTTTGAGTTTGGACTTGCTTAGGGACAAGCAAGGACTAAGCATGGGGGATTTTGATAAGTGCTTCTTGTATATATGAGAACTTGGTTGTTTTGATGAGAATTTGGGGAATATTTGATTTGATTATGTATATTTTATACCCGAATTTCCCATATTACGCTTGGTTTGGAGTGTGGTGAGTTTTGTAGTGAATTTGTGAAGAATCGTTGTAAACCGAGCCCAAAAAGCAAGTGTAGATCCAAGTTATGAGCTTAAAGGACCAAGAAGTGAGATGTTGGATCACCCAAGGCCCAAACAATGGCCCAAAGTACTCCTAGACCCGAAAAAGCAGTAACACGGGTACCCCCAGGAAGAGCACGGGTCGTGTCTATGGCCAAAGAGTGAGATAATATGAGCAGTGAGCTGATACGGTCCGTGTCACAGGGAGTACGGTCCGTGTCACATGGGGCACGGTCCGTGTCACATGGGGCACGGTCCGTGCTTACCCTGGCACGGTCCGTGTCTCTCCTGTCTTTTCATTTTCGGCGAATTTGAGTTGATATTTGCCTATATTATGCCGATTTTCGGCCGAGTAGAGGGGAGAATCATCCACCATCATCCATTTCATGCCCTAATCATATCATTCATCATCCATATTCCATTCCATCATTGAAGATTGAGAGAAGATTGAAGATTGAAGAGCAACTCGAACATACTTTGAAGTGGAGGAGCAAAAGTCCTCCATTGTTGATTCCTAGCAAGTTTGTTCTTCACTTGGGTTTATTTCTCAATCTCTCATAGATTTTCATATGCTTTCTAGAATAGATTTCAATTGCTTTGTAGTTTTAAACATGAATTGTGAGTAGTTCTTTTTAGTTTAGGGGATGAACCTTTGAAGTTGCTTGATGAATTGACTTTGTTGGATTGAATTATCATGAATTTAGTTTGTTTCAATCTATTTGGTCTTTGAATTGAATTGTTATTGCTTTTGCTTGATCACCAATTGCATGTTAATATGTTGTTGAATGAAGTACCGAAAGGAGAAGTTTGATTACCCGAAAACCTAGATTGAACTAGTTAAAATTATCTAGACATAGAAGTTTTAACTAGGGTTCTTGAGATAATTAGATCTTTAACCTTGACTAAATCGAAATAACCACGAAAGTAGGTGCTTGGTTAGTCTTGGCAATTCGCTCTAGTGACAAAATCTCATTGCGAAGTATTCTATGCGATTATCGAACCTTGATTGTGCAAATTAATGAAATGAAAGTTCAATCCACATCATTGATTCGTTATTTGACTTAGGTTTCATCCCCTAAACGCCTTTTTCCCTTGATTTCATCAGAATAGTTTAGTGAATATTCGTTTGTTTAGACCTTGATTGTGATTAGAGTTAGATTTAGTTGATTCAAAACAAAAACCGGATCGACTTAGCGATCAACTAGGAGGCTAGTTCAGTGCGTTGAAAGTAAAAGTCCCTATGGGAACGACCTTGATTTATGCTACAATTTCACCCGTGCACTTGCGGCTTATCATCAACCAACCTAGGGAAGCTGCCATTCACACAGGATGAAATGAGCACATTATTTAGCTAAATTTTGTTGGTGTTTTTGAGTGCTTTTGTGAGGATTCGATCTCGCGATCTCTGGCGCTTGCTTTTAGGGTTTGCATGGCTCCATTTTTATATAAAAAAATGTAATGTAGCTAGGATGGACCACATGTGATCATGTGTGTGACTTTAGGTGAACAAATACGTGTAAAATGCATGCATTTATCGAATCTCTTATATTTCTGCCACTCGTATTTTTATATTGTCTTATGCGTCAAAATCCCAATGTCTACAGGAGCCTCCACTTTGATTGAGTCCAAGGATAGGACGAAGATCAAAGTAGTATTTATTTGATGGACACCGGTTGAGGATATGACTTTGGATTGCAAAGCTTGAGGATATGACTTTTTCGAGGGCAAAGCCTAGAGTGATGCTTGGATGCTGAGTCCTGCATTGTGGTTGGAGAACTTGCGCCGATTGGTGATCTCGAGCAAGAATGATGTTCTACTTGAGGTGATCTCGAACATTTGATGACATCCTACTTGACATGATCTCGGACATTTGAGACGTCCTACTTGAAGATGTGGGCTGACACTTGTAAGCTAGGTCCTGTGTCGCGGTTGGCGAACTTGCGCCGATCAGTGATCTCGCGCAAGAATGATGCTCTACTCGTTGGAGAGACTTCATCAGTCATGATGCCGATGGCTCTTGGGGTTGATGTTTGGTTTTCTAGTCTTTCCCAGTGTCGTATCCAGTCTTTCTCGGTGTCGATATTGATGATTGTAGGCATGTTCAATGCCGAAGGGCTGCATCGATTGCGATGTCGATCGCGTGGGGGTTGAGACTTCACCGAAACTCTGTCAATGGCTCAGGATTGAGACATCATTGAAACTCTGTCGATGCCCCTGGTTGTCGAGACTTCACCGAAACTCTGCCGGTGGCTCAAGATTGATGATGATGATGATTACGATGATGATAACAATTCAATGTCGAGGGACCTCATCGATCGCGATGTCGATGGCCTAGGGGTTGAGACCTCATCGAAACTCTGCCGATGGCTCTCATTTTCCTATAAAACATAAAGTAGTTTTCGTCAGTTCTGATGAATTTCAAATTTTGATCCGGGAAACTTACCTCGGGTTGCGGCTACACAGCCATTGGGACTTTGTTCCCTTTTGGGGAATGGACACTTTGATCCTTGAAAAGAACACACTCTTCTTGTTGGGCACCCCATGTGCTCGATCATGTATGGCTTTGGGAAGGACACACGCCTTTGGGAATGGGCAAGGAGAAAGAGGACAAAATACCCTCTCTTCAAGGCCGACCGGCCTATGCTTTGGGAAGGAATCTTTTGGCTCGTACAATGCAGCTTTTGCAGGCCATGTAGGAGACCATTCAACGCAATTTATTGTGTTTGGTCTTGTAGGTCGATCGGTCTCTACTGGGAACCAGTGATGAGCTGACAAGTGGCAGTGAGAGCTCACTCATTTTACCTATAAATGGGGCTTAAGCTCGGTGCTACTTCATCCCTCTAAATCCGAGCTCTGTATGTTGGCTTCCCATTCTCTCTCTAAAGAAATCCTTTTGATGTTTTGAATCTTATTGCAAGAGTATGAATTTCTTTCGGAGGGGACGCAGACGTACCACTCAAC
The DNA here is from genome assembly GCA_029582165.1 of Portulaca oleracea. NCBI lineage: Eukaryota > Viridiplantae > Streptophyta > Magnoliopsida > Caryophyllales > Portulacaceae > Portulaca > Portulaca oleracea. Next base: position 12,796,559 of record CM055892.1, read on the forward strand.
CAGCGGTTCAAGAGCGTCCGTATGCAAGAACAATGCAGCGAGAGTATCCTAGCAGGGATTTCATTCTGGCTCAGTTGGTCTTTCTCCAAGATGAGCACGCATGGTTCTATCGCTCTCATGACTCGGTATACTCCTCCTAACTTCATATAACATGTTTCGTTTTCGCAATTGCTTTGCACGCTATTAACTGTTGTACTTTAAGTTGAATCCTAAAGCAACCTTAGTTACCTTGAATTTTGCTTGAAGTACCTTTCTTCCATTAACCTTATTGTAGGAAGACTCTTTCAAGGTATGTGGGAGTATTCAAGGTGTAATAACCTTGTCCTTCCATGCGAAGGTGGGTGCATTTTATTCGAGCGTTGTGAGGGATGCTGGTTTTGGCCCTTTTCTAGACTGCTTGAGGGCATGGAAGATCAATAGTAACAAGAGGACATACGGCCGAGCTATCGTGGAGCGCTTCTGGGATACCACGAACTCTTTTCACCTCCCAGTTGGGGAGATGATACTCACTCCTTTTGACTTTGTGATGATTACAGGTCTTAGTTGGGGCGGCCAGCTACTGGAGTTTTAGAAGGATGTTGACCCTCGCGTTCATGCGCTTTTGCAACCTGTTACCGCGTTGGCGGGACGAATTGGCGGCCTGCGGTACACGCATCTGGCGGTTGTTATAAAAAGTGAAGGATTTGGGAGCCTTCCTCTTCCTCAGCGTCAATTCATTGTGCTGGTGCATTTTATCAATGCAACAATTTTTGCAAACCGCGGAGACACAATCACTCTCTCCTGGGCGCATCACCTCTTGAATTTCGGCGAGATGAGATTTTTCAACTGGGCGGCTGCTGCTTATGCCCATTTGGTCAGGGGAATGTGAGTTGCCTGTCGACCCACCGGTTGTGACACAGTGGCGCGTACAAGGGTGACGGAGGCTAAGGGGCTCAACCTGGGGAGCAGCCTTTGGCGAGTTTTGGAGGTATGCTCCAAGATTTTTTCTATTTAGAAATTTGTAAGGTGCAATTTTTTTTTATTTTTACTAAGAACCTTTGCTGGTGTACAGGTGTGAGTTATGGCCTATTTTTTCCTGTAGTTGGTGGAACCAATAACGGTGATATGTGCGTTCCAGCTGCTCGGCGATGGTCAGAAGCATCAGGCTACCATCGGTCAAAATTCCATTTCAAGGATTTGAATGGACTTAGGAGGATTATTGACAACCTCAGACCGGTATGTCTTGCATCTTTTCTTTTGTTATTTGCCTTTTCTCCTCTCGAGCCTTTGGTGATGACTATTGCTGCAGGAGGACATTGTCCGATTCCCATGGAATGGATACAATGCGGAGGACCTTCATTATGATATACGCCTTGCAAGGGAAGCAAGTCAGCATCGCTTGTTGTTGGAAGGTCCTTCTCGTCTCACTTTCTATTTGGGGGAACGCTTCTTCTTTCAACATACTGGGGAATGGCCGCCAAGAGTTCCCATCGATTCTCCCGAGCTCATCTTTGATAGGCAAGCCTTGGCGGCGGATGAAATAGCTCGGTTGATTGTTAGTGAACCAGCAGTCAATTTCATTGTACCGACGGATGACTTGGAAGAGGCAGCTCTTCAGCATATAGGACGCCTTGCTTTTGCTCAGGTATAATCCCTTCCTGTTTTGCATTAACACCATGGACTTCTGGCATCCTGATGATATTTCCCCTTCTATAGCTGGGAGGATATTATGATCCTCTTCTAGACCCGCACGCAGAGGAACCTGAGCAGGCGTGAGATGAAGATATGCTGTTTGGATTCATCCCGCTCGTGCCCTACGATCATGAAGTGCTGCAGTTCTTCGATGCAAACCCTGTGAGTTGCATACTTGACCACCCTTTGTCTTGCACCATTGATTCTTATGGATCTTCCTTCTGTGCAGCAAGCGTATGCTTGCATCCGCGTTCTGTTAAGGAAAGGCATCACGGCTCGAGAGTTCATTGATTAGAACTTCGAAAATGGCCAATATCAGGATCCGATGCCGGCTGCAGGTGATGAAGATAACGAGGCTCACTCCCATGTGAGTTTGCCACGTTCCGGGAGCTCGTCAAGACGTCCTCCTCGCCACTCTTCAGTAGGAGAAACAGGTAGTAGAGGTTTTCGCAGAGACACAGGGGCAGTACAATCTAGGCGCAGGGATCAAGATCTGATGAGTGTGCCACGCGATCCCTATGCCGGCTCTTCGCGGTGAAGGTCTTCTGATATCCCGGAGCTTATGGTGGAAGATTGTTCGGAATCTAGTGGATTCCAAGGTTTAATGGAGAGAGTGCCTAGTCCATGGGCGCCTTAGTATCATGCTCAATTTATTGTCCCTTACAGTTAGCCCCCTGACTTCAGCCAGGGTTATCCACGCTCTAGTTTTCATGGTATGCCTTCCAGCCAATTCATGTCCGGTCCTTCTAGTACTCAAGACGATCCTCAGCCGGACTCCTTTGCTGATGCGACTGTCAGGAGCTTGTTTGGTAGCGGCGGTTTTGGTGGGAACTTCTAGGCATTGCGGCAAGACTTTCCCTTCTTTTCTCTTTTTTTTATGCAATGTAAAAGAAATGACATGTACTAAAGAAATGCACAGCTAAATGCAATCAGGCAGACTCGATTTTATGTGATTTTGACTCTCTAATGACGCGACATGCAAGCTCCCATTTTTTATTTATTTTAGGTCCAACCTCTGACTGTTTACAAGGAAGAAATAAGAAAAAGAATAATGTACAAAAGAAATTACAATTTCTAAAACTAAGAGGGGAAGAAATAAAATTACAATTTTACACTAAGAAATAAAGGAAAAATAAAACAGGAAAATTCCAAATGGTAGGCACCAACTATTGCCTATTCCAAGTGGTAAACACCTTTTTTATATATTCCAAATGATAGACTTGACTTCCAAAAATTTTCATCCCGTAAGCATGTCTCTAAACCACCATTAGGAATATCTTAAAATAAAAAATGTTTTGACGTGAGAGAACAAAATAGGATCAATGCCCATTTTGTTCCACAACCCCATCCATCTCCAGCCAACGCCCATCCATCTCCTCCCTTGAACGACTGAAGAACAGCCCCACTCGCCGTGGATGGTCGCCGGCGTTCGTCTTCATCAACGCCTAAGCCGTTGCTCGACACCCGATCAACTGAAACTCGAATCGACGCTGACAGTCCGCTGCTCTCCCATCTCCTCCCCTGTAATCTGCTCAGAACGTCTCCCTTGTAATCTGGAAACTCTGAACTGGACGCTGATGGTGGACACTCGGTCGACCGTCGCTCCGATCTCCGACCGACATTGTTGAATTAGTGGGAAAATTGACGAAATTAGGGTTTGGGTTGGTTTACAATCTGAAAATTTGGAGGGTATGAATTGGTAGATTGTTATTTGTTTGGGAAAATCTAGAGGGTATGAATTGACGAAATAAGTTTTTGAATTGGTGTTTGTTGCCTCTGATTACCCAAAACAGAAGATTTGTACGAAATTAGGAGAATGAAGTGCCAGAATAAAGGGCCAGAACAGAGGGCAGACAAATTAAACAAAATTGGGGTTTGAATTAGTTGTTGAAGATTTGTGCTGTTCGTGGTAATTGAGGTTTGATTGTCATACACCAATTCAAAATTGTCAACTGTTAGAATGGAAAAGATTTGTACTTTATCACCAATTAAATTTGCACAGTTTATGGTACGTAATTGAAGATTTGTTTCCACAGTTATCAAATAATCACTTGTTCCTGTTTTGTTCCTGTAATGGAAAAGAATGGAAAAGATGGATGGGCATTGGCTGGAGATGGCTGGGGGTTGGCTGGGACTGTCGTTTTTTTTTTTTTTAATGTATTCCTAACGGTTGTTTAGAGGTATGCCTATAGGATGGAAATTTTTGGAAGTTAAGCCTACCATTTGGAATATATAAAAAAAAAAGGTGTTTACCACTTGGAATAGGCAATAGTTGGTGCCTACCATTTGGAATTTCCCAATAAAATATTATACAAACACGTAGGAACCATGTACAAACGCGTTTTTTCCTCCTGGATGCATGCACGTAGGGGTGTGAACTCACAAAACGAGTTCATCCCATCTGCCTGGTGGCCGGTCGGCCTACACACGGTGACAGCCGCCGTGGTTCATCCGAGTGCGTGTTGCCGGACGCTGTATACATCCCCTTTCATCCGGTTGAACAACCGTGTACTGGGCAGAACCGAGGCTATATAAGCTTGTTTTGTCATCTTGAGTCTTCATCCCTTTCTTGCTCTCTCGCAACCCTTCTTCTCTTGCTTGCAATTATGCCCTTTGAAAGAAAACTCAACTCATGGATGAACACACTCACCAAACCCGAAAAACGGCTCCTCACTTACTACAACCTATCCCTGATTTTGAGCCTAAAGCAAGTGAAAATCGACTTGGTGTTTCTTCAAGTGGCCCTGACCTTTTGGGACCCTAAGTTCCATGTCTTTCGCTTCTCCTGGAATGAATTGTGCCCTCTTCCTGAAGAGTGGGCTTGCATGTTCAAGTTTGATCTTTATGCTCTGCCAACAACTCCTTCTCTTGCTCACAACCATCGCGAAAAATTCGTGGAACTGACGAACTTCAATCATCGAGCATTAGGACACATCTTGGTTGGCAACACAGTCAATTTCCAAGCTCTAGTGGAATTCTTCCAATCACCCGAGGCACTTAGACTCAACTCGGCGTTGCGAATACGAGGTTTGGTCTTTTGCATCCTTTCTGAGTTTTTATTTTATCACGGTGGTTCGCGTTTTGCACCTATCTCTCTCATCCATGTCATAGATGAGATGTCCCGGGGTTATAATCCTGCTTCGATGATGATTGCTGAGACCCTCCTCGGTCTCGATTCATGGGCTACGAAGCTGACCTTCTGCGGAAGTCCCCTCGCTCTTCAAGTTAGTATCGGTACTTCTTTTTTCTTTTTCTTTCTCTTTTTTTTTGATATTATTTTTCTCTGATTTTGCATGGATTACCCGAGTGATCCATGTGGAATCATGTGTCGATGTTTTTTCTTTTCTTTTTTTTTGCTTTGGTTGTAATATATTTTTTTTTGTGCAACCAAGATTCTCACTTTCTTTCTTCCACCTGTAGATATGGCTTATGGAGCATTTAGACAGGTCTTCTCTTCCATCACCTCTTCGGAACTAGTGAACTTTTGCCAACGTAAAAGGAAGTTTGACACCCGCCGTAATTTTGATGAGTGGGTTATTTTTCTCAAGAATCACAAGGAAATCCGCTGGTGGGTTCAATGGTGGAAAGTGCCATGCTTTTCGAGCCACTCTCGTAAGGCGGCCCACATCACTTTGCTTGGCCTTACAGAGCTTACATATTACTTCCCTGATCGAGTCATGCGGCAAATGGGGCATTCTCAAGACATTCCCCTTCCTCCGTGCGAGATACCCGACCTTACCCATCTCCAAGGGTTGGTGATTGAATCGTGGATCAAATATTGGAAGAAACGGGTTGGAAAGGAAGCACCTGCCCCTAACCGTATCTCCACTACTTCGATGGATGCCTACCGTAGCTGGCTTGCTACTACTGTCAGCGCTATCAATTGGCGTGAAAGAACGTCGCGCTCACCTCTCCAAGATACCCCGAAACTGAAGAGTATCATCGTGGCTACCGATCCCGGGTCGGATTCCAAAGAAGAAAACGCACTCAAGCAAGGAAAAAACAAGCTAGCCCGACTGAATGAGCACTAATGGGCCTATACCGATTCTAACTCAACTAGGACTAGACTTAGTACTAAATAAGTAGGATGGAGAGAAAGAAATGAAACGAAAGAAGCGCGTGTGCTATGTATTTTTATTATTTGATGCTTTTCCCTTTTAGAATATTAATAAAACAAAAATGTATTGAAAAGATGTACTCCTTTAATTGATATAAGAAGTAAAGTATTACATTTATGTTTTACAAGAATCAACACAAGCCATGCTCTTCTTCTTCTCGTCCTTCAAAAGCACAACTTCAACACTTTTATTCTCTCCTTTCACCTAACTCTTCCCGAAGGATTTTCAAGTTAGTCTCTCATTTTTCTTTTCTTTTCTTTTTTTTTTCTTTCTATACTCTCCTTTTTCCTGACTCGCCTCAAAAAGGTTTTCAAGTCAGCCTCTCTATAATTTTTCACCTTTTTTTTCTTTTTTTTCTTTTTTTTTTCTTTTCTCTCATAAGCAAGTGCCCTATTGGCAGTTCGGTTGCTTGCTTTTATAAGATAATGTATGTCTAAGTAGCTAAGGATACCAACCCTTAGAGGCTTAAACATAATATCTTTCTAACTGACCCAAATTCACAGGCTGGGTGAGCTCCTCTCCCTCGGGCGTGGCTAATCGGGCGGCGCCCCCTGGAATGACAGAAATGATGATGTAGGGACCCTTCCAGTTTGGGGCAAACTTGCCTCAAGGATCCTGACCTGCTGCTCTCATTTCTTGCAATACTAGATCCCCTTTTGTTAAATCCCGATCTTTGACTTTCTTATTGAATCCTCGGGAAATCCGACTCTTATAAAGCTGGATATTATGTAGAGCACAGAGTCGTCTTTCATCCAACAAAACCAACTCCTCATATCTAGCTCGGGCCCATTCGGCCTCAGGGTTTTGACTTTCAGCAATGATCCTTAAAGAAGGAACGACAAGTTATACTGGCAAGACAGCTTCCATCCCATACACCAAAGAGTATGGCATAGCTCCAGTTGCAGTCCGAATTGACGGTCGATATCCCCATAGTGCAAAAGGAAGCTTGTCGGGCCAGTCTTTGTAAGTGACGACCATTTTCTTGATCATTTTCACCAGAGTTTTGTTTACAGCCTCCACTGCTCCATTCGTTTGTGGCCGATAGGGAGAATCATGGTGATGTCTGATTTTGTACTTGACCAAAAGAGCTACAAACTCACCCATGAAATGGCTCCCGTTGTCACTGATACCTCATGTGGGACCCCGTATCTACAAATGATGTTCCTCAGCATGAACTTGGCCACATGCTTCGAAGTGATTTTTGAGTATGAGGCAGCTTCTACCCATTTAGTAAAGTACTCCACGGCTACCAACACATATTCATGTCCTCCTGTGCCTTGGGGTGAAATCTTCCCTATAATGTCGATTCCCCATACTTAAAATGGCCAAGGTGAGGCCAAAGTGGTCAAATAAGAGGATGGTTGATGCTTGAGATCAGCATATTCTTGACATTTCAGGCATTTTCTCACAAATTGGAGACAATCGGACTCCATAGTCGACCAGAAATACCCTGCTCTCTAGATCTTCTTAACCAACATTCTGCCGTTCATATGCAGTCCAAGCTCCCCTCCGTGAGTGGATTTCATTAATTCCTCAGCTTCCTCCTTATCAACACAAAGGAGGTTTATCCCCGTAGCAGTCTTCTTGTACAGATGGTCCTGAATAATGCAATATTGAGAGGCCACTAGTCAGATAGCCCTCCTGGCTCGACGCTCGACATTCAGCGGGTATGAACCGTCTTTCAGAAATGCATAAATATCAAAGAACCATGCATCAGTACTGACCAAACTAATCATTAGCTGTTGATGAGCAGGACGATCTCTCCTCTCCACTGTCACTGCTAGGGCTTGATCCTTTTCGGGCACAGCCACCCTGGATGAAAGCTTGGCTAGCGCATCAGCTAGCTCATTGTAACTTCGCGGTAGATATTTGAACTCAATATGGTTGAACTTCCCAGCTAGTTTGGAGAAATTTTGCTGGTAAAGTGCCAAGGATTCACTCTTCACCTTCCATATACTAGTAGCTTGATTAACGATCAGACTAGAGTCCCCAAACACTCGTAGCCTTTCAATTCCCATTTCCAGGGCCACATGCATGCCCTAAATGTAGGCTTCATACTCAGCAGCATTATTGGTAGCCTCAAAGCCAAGCTTGACTGCCAAAGGAAAGTGTATGTCTTCGGGAAAAACCAACAGAGCTCCGGCCCCGCACCCCATTTGATTAGCAGCACCATCAAAGTATAACTTCCAAGTTTCCTCTTCAACTTGAAATATTTGCTCATCACTAAACTCCAAGTCCCCAGTGTCAGTGCTTCCTGTAGGAATCTCAGCCAAAAAATCAAAGACCGCTCGACCCTTTATGGACTTCTGTGGTCGAAAGTGCAGATCAAACTCGGACAGCATGACCACCCACCGAGCAATCCTGCTGTTTATGGTAGGTTGTTCCATGATATACTTGACTGGATTACACGCTGCAATCACGTATACAGTGTGTGAGAGCATATAGTGACGAAGCTTCTTTGTAGACCATACTAATGCGAAGGCTATCTTCTCAGTCTCCGAGTAGCGAGACTCTCACCCTAGAAACTTCTTGCTGATGTAATAAATAGCTCGTTCAAGACCATCACTTTCTTGTGCTAGCATAGCACCCATAGCGCTTGAACTGATGGTGAGGTAAAGAAACATCAATTAGGCATTAAAGATCAAAACTTTGTCTTAAAATACATAATCTAGCATGGTTTCAATAAACTACGCCAAATAATAAAACTACTCACTCATAATACAAATCGAAGTATCAAGAATAGGGTAATTAAACATTCTATAATAAAGTATTGAATACAACCTAATTAAATTGGGGAAGAACGAAAAATAGATGATGATGATGATCCACGATGGTGATGATGATGATGGATGTCGATGATGAGAGTTGGGCGAGAGGTGGAGATATGGGAAGAGATGGGTGGTGTTGTAATAGATGTCGTCCTCTCAATGAAATATATCCCATATAAATAGAAGAAAATAGGAAAGAAATCTCAAAACCCTACGCGTGAAACGGCGGCTGCGGAGAAATCAACAAATGCTGGCAGCGCTTAAAAACGTTGGCACCGTTTTTGGGACGCTGGCAGTGTTTTGTTCTGCTCCGCCTAGAATTTCCAAAGAAAAACGCTGGTGGCATTTATTAAACGCTGGCAGCGTTTTGGTCCTTCTTCCTCTCTGATGGAGGCGCTGACAACGTTTTTGGGACGCTGGCAGCGTCTTCCTGCTGCGTGCTGACTTTGTGCCAAATTTCATCTTTTCTTAACTCTTCTTATAATTGGGACTTTCCTAAAAATTGATGAATTAAACATGATTAGGTCAAATAATTTGTATAATAATAAACTAAATACATATATAAATTATGTATAAAATATGACTTAACAGGGCTACCACCTCACAACCCATATCACCATTTGTATCACATGTTCGCCTGCAACATATGTCCCTACTTATAACCTACATCTCTATCCCAGGTTCCCCTTCACCATATTATCCATTTTAGCGTCACTCATAACAGTCGCCGTTCGTAAACCCGTAGCCTTGACCATCCCGGTCATTCACCTCATGAACCCTCCATAACTACCCCAAAGCCAAAAGGTGTCTTGTGACTAATATCATCAGAAAGGCAAAAGAAAGTCGGAAAAAAAAAGAAGAAAGCAAAAAGGAAATAAAGAAAAGTCAAAGAGAAAGAGAGTTCCTAGGCGGTCCACCAACATGGGTCGACATGAGTGGTATGGGACTCATGTCCCTTAAGCACTTTGTTTGCGTATGGAAAAACCTGTGCTGGGAGAGTAAACCCCATTTGGGTCGTCCATATCTCGAAGCATCCCAACAAAAAAAAAGGGAATAAGAAAAAAAGAATAGAGAGAAAAGAAAGAAAAAAAAGAAAAAAAGGAGGATGAGAAACTGGAGATGGAGCTAACAGTCACACACATCGAAAAACCGTTCATAAACCTTTCAAATTGCTCTCGAGTCTTATCCTTTAAGCCTTCACATAGTTATCACATCCATAACCATCCTCAAGCCTACCTTACCAAGCCCTCCTCGAGGCACCAATCCTTTGAAGCTACACCATATGAACTATGACAAGCCTGATTCGACATAGGATACGTAGGAGAATATTTTTGAGGCCCTTGAGGCCTGACCACTACGATTCACTTAAGGGAATATCCTTTGTCCCAAATTTAGTCTTTGAGAAAAAATTAGAGAGGCTAGCTCAGAACCTTGAGCTAGGAACAAGAGGAGAGAGAGAGAGAGAGAGAGAGAGCAACAGATCCTAGCTTGGAATCTAAGGCTAGGAAAAAGGAAAGTAATAGAATAAGAGAGGCTAGCATGAAAAACTTGTCAGGACAGGTTAGGCAAAAGGAGAGTAAACCCTGGATTTTTAAGTTCTTTCACATCCCCGCCATCATAATTCCTCAACCTTCTTCCAGTTAGACTTGGATCACCTTCACATCCGAATAGCCAACCATCTCTCCACCAATGACACGAATCCATCTCGACCATTCCCTCACGTCTTCTCTCATGAGGTGGCTTAACCCTTGCCGATCGTCTAGCCTTAGATGAAACATAGTCATCTGTCAATTATGACATACCCAAATTTGACCATCAACCCACCATCATCCCCTTAAAAAACCAAGAACCTCTACGAACCCATCTGGCTATCATCAGACTTACCCTTTCTTTTGCCAACCCTTTTCATCATCCCATACCGCCAAAGCTTTTTGACTCGATCACTAATGCAAGTAGGAGATTCGATATTTCGAGGCACGTTCTCAGCACACCTGAGTGAGGCCCACCCGTCAAGAACAAGATATCGACCACATCAATGGCTAATTGTAAACAACATTCGACTCAAGAGAAGTTAAGAGTTCATTTGAACTAGGGGCTCCCTTAGCCCTTATATAACCTACAATGGGGCTCCACCTATCTCCACAATGATCCGAGAAAGCAAGAGGACAAGACAAATCATCCAAGACAATGCGTTCACTATCAGGCCTCGTCATAAGCCTCACCTATCCTGCACTGTCCTGAAATTGCATGTCGAGTTGCTCTAACACTTAGGGAATCATCATTCTAGTCTTGGTACTGGAGACTGTTTGCATATTGAGTCACATGCATTGTAAAATATCGTTCATGTACATATTCTCCTAGTCATTGCATTAAATCAAAAGGCCATGCATAAAGTCAACAGTCATGCATAAGTGCATAAGAGTATAGAGTCTAGAAGACCAAGTGCATACATACTCATCGCGAAAAGAGGGATAATCAAAGAATGTCATCTGACAAAGAGACTCAAGCTCGGCTGCAAATCATTAAGAGCAAGACTAGAGAAATCTCTAATCACACTCTAGATGACTTTTATCTATCATCCAAAGCTCATCCACATGACAATTTTCTAGTCTGCCAAAGCAACAAAAGTTGTCATGGATGCCACCGACACAATCATCCGCCTCGGGAAAATTCGTAGGGCGTCACACACTTCGGGAAAATCCGTTGAGCGTAATCTACGTTGGGAAAATCCGAAAAGCTCTCATCACTTCAAAATTCGAACCGCCTCGGGAAAATCCATTGGGCAACATCAACATCGGGAAAATTCGATTGACATCGGGAAAATCTGTTGGGCACCATCAACATCGAGAAAATCCGATCCGCCTAGGGAAAATTCGTTGGGCAACATCTACTTCGGGAGAATCCAATCCGTCTCGGGAAAATATGTTGGACAATATCAACATCGGGAAAATCAGATTGGCCTCTGGAAAAACCGTTGGGCACCATCAACATCAGGAAAATCTGATCTGCCTCGGGAAAATTCGTTGGGCAACATCTGCGTCGAGAGAATCCGATCCACCTCGAGAAAATCTATTGCGCACCATCAACATTGGGAAGATCCGAACCTCCTCGGGAAAATTCGTTGTGCATCATCAACATCGGGAAAATTCGATCCACCTTGGGAAAATCCGTTGGGCATCACCAACATCGGGAAAATCCGATCTGCCTCGAGAAAATCTGTTCGACATCATCAACACCGGGAAAGACTGGGACATCAATAGCAAAAAAAGAGAAAGGAAGTTCATATCAGCTGCGATCAAGCTGTCAGACAGGTAACTCTTTATATCTCTAGCCACTGTACAAAATGATCTAACATTCTGCTTTGGTTTCTGTGTAGGGAACCATCACCGACACTAGGAAAATCGGGATCATCCAGCTGCCACTAAAAGAGCGCTGACATCATCATCTTTCAGCTTCCATTAAAAGGGCGCTAACATCCATCTTTTGGTTGTCATTAAAAGAGCACCAACAGCATCCACCTTCCGGTCGCCGTTAAAAGAGCTACACCGACATCATCTTCCAGCTGCCATTAAAAGAGCGTTGACATCCTTCTTTCGTTCGGCATTAAAAGAGCATCGACAACATCCACCCTCCGGTCACGTTAAAAGAACACCGACATCATTCATCCTAAAAAGAAAGAAAGGCAATCAGCACATCTGACTACTTTGACCATCGTCCTATTCGGACTCGATCAAAGTAGGGGCTCTTTGTAGACACCGGGTTTTGTACCGGGAGCAATAAGAAAAGAGGCTAGAATGAAAGCAAATCCACCAGGCCTTCCTCAATCAAAAGCAACTGGGCTCAATCAATAGCCACCGGGCCAATCCACCACATAAGTCTTCATTTTCCACCTTTTCCATACACATGTGCTCACCCTTTTGAATCTCATTTTTTCCACAACTCTCGTTGGCATTGTTTCTTTTTATTAGGGTAAAATATACATCATAAGTTTTCGAACGCCTTTTGATTTTGCCTCAATCGGAGTCCAGATAAAAGAGTTGTGGCCGTTTGAAATTGAACTAGCCAGATACCAAGGCCATGAGGCCTTGACTAGTTTCCAGACCCAGAAACCAGGCCCAGGGCACGAACCAAGCCCATGAGCATTGTCAAAGCCGCATGGCCTTGCAGGTTGTACAGACCCCATAGAGTGTAGCAAGGCCGTGTGGCCATGGCTAACTCACAGGGACATGACATGACATAGTAATTAATACAAATTAAAAAGGAAAAATCATACAAATTATATTGTAAGACATGGATATACATATAAATGTCCATACAAATTATAAAGAAAATAACATAAATATTATCATCATATAAAGACATGACATAATAACTTGTTTCAATGAAAAATTGGAAGAAGCTGAGTAGCATTGAACACGCGCGGAAGGACAAGAACAATGATAAATCATGTTTCAATTCTTGCAAAATATATTATATACCGTAGATTAAAGGTTGATAAATCATGTGAAACTGCTCTAATTAATCTGTGCTCATGGGCGACTGACTGAAAATAATCCAAACTTACTTTTTGGCTGACAATGTGCTATACTTTTAATCTATTTACTGTCACTAAATTTTTTTTCTATTTTTAGTAATCAAAAATCCAAAATTTAGTATATAAAATAGCAAAAAATTAAAAAAAATAGTGATAGTAAATATGTTAAAAGTATAGCATATTGTCGGCCAAAAAGTCAGTTTGGATTATTTTCAGTCACTTGCCTATAAGTAAAGATTAATTGGAACCAAATTTTTTTTTTTTTTTTTGAATATGCATGTGTATGACTTTTAAGAAAAGAACAAATAGTAAATATGCCTTTCATTTTGTAGAAAAGTATAACACTCCCTATATTTAGGTAAATTTTGCAGAAAAGTAAATATGCATATATAATCTTGTATTTAGGAAAAAATAAAATAATATATTGTACATAATTTATGAATGGCAAAAAGCCTCTAAAGTAATAAAATATATATTTATAACAATTTAACTATGCATAAATATATATATTTTATAGTAATGTGAGTGAAATTCAAAATGATTAATAACAATGTTAGCTGGATAAATTTTCATTGTCATTTAATGAAAATAGTCGATCTTTGAAGTCAGTGACGTGGTTTGGTTGTTAGCTTCCAGTTAAGGAACACTGCCTTTGCTTTCAACACAGTCAACAATTTCATCATACATAGTCAAATTAGTTGTGAATTAACTAATGGGACTAAGCTTATAGAATAATGTTGCATGTAAAGTAAACTGACAATTTCTGACCCGACCCGAACCTGTCCGAAATTTCTGTGTTTTGAACACGATTTTTTTCAACTAAACCCAAGTATAATAACCGAAAATTAGCGGGTCAAACCCGACCCGCCCGTTTGACCCGAAAATTTAACTTTTAAAGTTAAACTTTATTAAAATTTGTGACTTTGCATTCAAATTTTTAACTATTAAACTATAAGCGCAACTTATTTATTTGTTATTTCTCTTATTTAAGTTAAAATAGTTACAATAATCTATCGTTGTTAGAAGATAATCATATTTTATTATGTATATTATACAAAAAGTAGTATTTAGAGACCATTTTTGAAAAAGAAAAAGCGAAAAATGGTTGCAATCATAACTATTGGGGTTGACCCGAAACCGAAATTCACCGCCCGTATTTTTCCCGAACCCGAAAAATACCCGACACGTATTTACCCGAACTCGATATACGACCGACCCGAAACCGCCCGCCCGACCGAATTGACAGGTGTAATGTAAAGTGATTAAAGAAGCTAATGAGAGAAAGGGGGAGGAAAGTGACAACCTTGCATGTGAGCAATTCATGTAGGTTCAACTTGCATGGAATTGTATTCAACCTTCAAACTAAGACAACATTGAGCTCCAACTATGATATGATTGAACTCAGAATACGTACGCAGCTCATCGTAGCATAGCAGCCCTCAACCACCCCAAGCATTTAACTAATTAATATATACCCAAGTTTTCTTCAACTTTATTTTTTTAGACACATATATATTCATTCAATCACCCCTAAACTCTATATAAGCTCCACACCATCCTCCTTCCTCTTCCATCTTATGCCTTCCAATACACTTTCAACCTTTAACACCTTCTAGCTTATAACTCGAGAAATTAAACCATTGATCGATCTCCTTAATTAAGTTGGTTTGTATTTAGAGTGAACGTGGCCATGCCTACTTCATCAACCCTTTGTTTTCTCTTCTTTCTTTCCATTCTGTCCAACACTTTCACGTCCTCCTATGCATCTTTGACCGTCGGATTCTATAGATCAACTTGCCCCTCCGCCGAGTCAATTGTCAGGAATGTAGTGAATAATGCAGTAACCCAAAATCCAAGATTGGGAGCAAGTCTTATCAGAATGCATTTTCATGATTGTTTTGTCGGTATGTACCTATAATATTCTACTTTTTAATTATAATCATTTAAGTCAATAATGTTAACAAGTTTTTCATTTTCTTTCATGCAAATTAAATATGGTGGTATATAGATAAGGTCTGTGTACCCACATACGTTTATTTCTAAGCTATTAGTCTAGTAATTAGTCAAAAGTCAATATATGTATTAAAAATAGCTCATGCATGCATATACCAAACTGATTATGTTACGTATTTAATTTCGTTTTTCACCATGGATGCATGTCACCCACATACTAACACTTGTTAATTAATATCATATCATCACTTGTAGGGTTGTGATGCTTCAATATTACTGGATTCAACTCCTGGACATCCAGCTGAGAAGGATAATGTAGCAAATAACCCAAGCTTACAAGGGTTCGACATTATTGACAAAGCTAAGGCAGAACTAGAAGCTCATTGCCCAAAAACCGTCTCTTGTGCAGATGTCATAGCATTTGCAGCTCGTGACAGTGCCTTGAAATTAGGAGGAATAAACTATGCAGTTCAATCGGGACGAAGAGATGGAAGGATATCTCTAAAAAATGACCCAAACACAAACCTACCAGCACCATTTTTCAACTTGCAACAACTTGAAAAGAGCTTTGTCAAAAAAGGACTTTCCTTGGAAGAGATGGTAATCCTATCTGGGGCTCACTCCATTGGAGTCTCACATTGTTCTTCATTTACAAGAAGACTATACTCCTTCAATGCAACAAACCCACAAGACCCATCAGTGAATCCGAGTTTCGCTAACGGGTTGAAGTCCAAATGCCCAAATGGTAGCGGATCTGACCCGACCGTCTCCCTTGACTATGTCACCCCCAATAAGCTGGATAACAGGTACTACCAAGATGTGCTACAACACAAGGTATTATTGACATCGGATCAGAGCCTTATGAACAGCCCTAGAACAGCAAATATGGTCAAGAATTTCGGATGGGAAGGTGGAGTTTGGGCTAATAAGTTTGCAAGAGCTATGATTCATATGGGATCCATACAGGTTCTCACTGGCAATCAGGGTGAGATTAGGAACAACTGTCGCGTTGTTAATTAAGTTAATCATAAGTGTGCATATGCTTGATTTTTTCCCCTGGCCTTCCCCTTTTGGCTATGCTTGATTTTTTTATTGTTTAGTACTCAATTGTATTTACAGTTTCTTTTCTTCTTTTTCCTTTAGTTTAATTTGATGCCAACTGTGTTCATATTAATTTCTTGATGGATTGTTCCGTTTACCAGTTAAATAAATTAGAATTCCATAACCATATGTTTTCCGGCTCCCCAATTGATTGAAGATGCATGGAATTTGTCTTCAAATTTTTGTAATAAATATATAATATTCTAAACAGAAAAGATCCTCAACTGTAACCATGTATAAACTGCAAACACCATATTAATTACATATAAGTTATAAACTAACAAGATAATCACTGAAAATAACAGATCGAAAAAGTAATGAAAATAATGATATACAGGTATAATGTATTTTAAGCACATATACTGTTGATGAGATCTAACGCAGGAGCCCACTTCAACCAAGGCCCATCATACATAAGTTAAAGTGAGGTTCCATCTTAAAATCAATTAGTGTTAAGAAGAATAACCCACTTGACTTATATACCATGTCCTTTCTTTTTATTTTTCCGATGTGGGACATTTACTCATGAGGGAATCCCAACATGTATACTGAAAAGTTTTAAATTTTTTTTTAAAATTGAAGAAAAACTTTATAATTACTCTCTTCAATCCACCAAATTAGACAAATTTTAAAATCCAAGGAAAAAAAAAAGAAAGAAAGAATGATGGATACATATCGTGTACGTAATGTATAGTAGCATATCTTGTTTTTCTATTTTGAGAGTGGTAATAGGCTTATTTCGTTGTAAGGTAGTTAACTGAGTTATTTACCCAAAGGTTATTGTGTGAGCAATGGTTTCTTCTTTTTATTCCTTTGTTTATTTATCTTTATTGATGTGTATTTACATTTGTTGATTCATTTTTTAATTTTGGTAATTTTTGACATATTTACATTAATATGTAAAAATTAATTTTCTTATTTTTTAACTTTGATATTTTTTGGTAATTTTTGGTAAATTTAGGCAAAAACTGTATATTTTAGTAACTTTAGAAAGGTGTTTGAACTGCAAACAATGGGTGGCAAGACAAGAAAAATGTGAAATGAGAATTTTTCGTTTGTTTAGATTAGACCTGTTCAAAGGTTGGGCCGGGCCGGGTCATGGGTCAGGTCGGAAGTTTTTGGCCCGTCGGCCCTAGCCCGACCTTCGGGCCAAGTGCCTTCGGCCCGAGCCCTGACCCTACATGCGACGGGTCGGGTCAACGAGACAAATATATAAAATGGATTTTTTAATTGAAAAAACCTAAAATTTACGATTTTATTTATTTAATTAGTCGGGTCGGGTCACAAAAAAACTTTAAACTTAATCTAAGATTTTTTTTTAAAAAAATTATATTTAGTCGGGTTGTCGGGCCGGGCCGAGTCACCGTTCTTCGGCCCGACCATATTTCGGGGCCCCAACTTTCTCGGGTCGGGCTAGGTCACCTTCTAAAATTGTGACCTTGACCCACATTTTTCTGGTCAGGTCGGGTTGCCCCGGGCGGTTCTCCGCCCATTGAACAGGCCTAGTTTAGAGTGAAGAAAAAGGAATGAAAAAAATATTTTTGGAAAAGTGGATGGAAAATTTGAGGTAAAAAAAATAAAAAATTTCTCTTAAAAAATGATATAAAAGTTGAGTGAAAAATTTAGATATAAAGGTCCTCATTTCTCTCTTTCATCTCTCATCAATAATTATACGGCACATACGTTTGCATGGTGCAAACCTAAAGAAAATATGTACTTCGTTAAAGAAAAGATATGTCGCAATATCACCATTGCAACAATGATAAAGGATACACTCTGAGATAAAAAGATGCATTTGGACACAAAAAATAGTTGGGTAAAAGTTAAATTTTGAAAACTTTTTGGTAACTTTTGGCAAATTTGCACAAATATATATATATATCATTTTTTAAAACTTTGGTAATTTTTGGTAAATTTAGGCAAAAACTGGTAACTTTTGGTAACTTTTTTTTTTTTGAAAACCCACAAAGAAAGAAGTTTTATTGATGAAGAGCCAGTTTATCAAGGATCACTACATCTTCAATGCTACTTGGACAAAAATTCAGAAAACTAGCAGTACTCTTGTTTCTAGCCCCTTCCTTTGCAAAATTATGGGCTGCTTCATTGGGTTTCCTTGGGATGTAACCAAATGAACATGAAACAAAGTTCTTCTTGAGACTTAAGCAGTCTTTCAGGATGCCTGATGCCATTACTGGACCTCCTCCTCCCTTGTTGAGTGCATAGATAATTTCCGGGCAGTCTCCTTCAATCTCGATCCTCGACATTCCCAGACCCTTTGCTTGGCTCATTCCCAACCTGATCGCCCCAGCCTCCATCACACCTATCTCCCATGCTACTCTTCTGTATTCTCTCATCAATGCATCCACTTCCACCCTTTGCTTGGCTCATTCCCAACCTCACCTCGGTGGTCACGAATGATCGCCGCCATGCATCCACTTCCATCCTCCTCCATTCCTGCATCAGTGTTGATCTTGAAAACCCCCTCCACCGGCGCCTTCCATTTGTCTTGCATGGGCCTTTCCTTGTTCCTTATATGCTTTCCTTGGGCGTCATTGTACCTCCAGAAAAACTCAGTAACCTTTGTATTAAGGTCTTTTACTCTCCACCATTGTTTCTTGAAGATCCAATCATTCCGAGCCTTCCAAATTGCCCATATCGTCGTCAACAGAATGCTATTTCTCGTCTTGTCCCCCTCTTTGAGCCTCGCACGTAACCACTGCCCCATTTCTCTCTCCTTCCTTTCTCCCACATCGAGCCTAAGGACACCCTGTTGCCAGATTATCCTTTGGTATTGACAATCTAGGAAGAGATGGGTGTTTGACTCGTAGTCTTCTCCGCACATTGGGCATCTCGGGTCTATGTCGATCTGCCTCTTGAGGAGGTTTGTTCGCGTTGGAAGTGCATCCCTCCACGCTCTCCACACACAATGCTTCACCTTCAGGGCCCCGTTGCACTCCATAGGGACTTCCACCCTTCAGCCTCCCTCTTCTGATGATGAACCGTTCACAGCCTCCCTATTTCTCATTTCATCTCTCGCCAAATGGTAGGCAGTTTTAACACTGTATCTTCCATCTTTTGATGCACCCCACACTAATTTGTCATCTTCTTTTTCCCAGGACACCGGAGTGGTCAAAATCTCTTTTGCTTGATTTTCATTAAAACATAGCCGTACTAGATCCTCCCTCCATTCCTTAGATTCATCATCAATGAGTTCTTGGACAGTAGCTTCTTCTTCTAGAAACCGCACCGGCGTTGCAATCTTATGGCCTGGTGACATCGGAAGCCACCTATCCTTCCATACTCGAATGGAAAACCCTATGCCTATTTTCCAGTACGAACCCCTTTCCAGAATCCAGCGCGCCCCCAACACACTCCGCCATGTGTAGCTAGGTTGATGGCCCCTCGTCGCTTGCCAAAAATCTCTATGCTTGTAATATTTTGCTTTTAAGACTCTCCCCATCAAAGAATCTAGCTCATTGACCAGGCGTCATGCCTGCTTCGCCAGCAGCGCCGTGTTGAAGGCACTTAGCCTTCTAAAACCCAGTCCCCCTCTACTCTTGGGCTCCCCTAGCTTTTTCCATCCCACCCATGCTATACCTCCTCCCTTTTCACCGAAAGACCACCAGAACCTCCTATACATGGCCTCAATTTCTTCAATGCATCCTTGTGGTAGCTCAAAACATTGCATGCATAATTTGGAATAGCCTGTGACACCGGTTTGATGAGGACTTCTTTTCCTGCTCTTGAAAGTGTGCGCTCTTTCCATCCCTTTAATTTCTTCCGGATCCGGTCAAGGATTGATGCAAAGACTACCTTGTTTGATCTACCAATGTATGTTGGTAGGCCAAGATAGCGGTCGTGATTGTCTACGGCCTTAAAAGCCAATCTCTCCAGGAGCTTTTCTTTCATTTGATCACCCACATTTCGGCCAAAGGACACTTCCGATTTATCAATGTTTATAACTTGACCAGATGCTTTTTCATAGGATTTCGGCACTTCCAACACTTGTTCTGCCTCCTCCTCTGTTGCTCTGAAAAACAAGAGACTGTCATCCGCGAAGAACAGATGACTGATAGTCGGTGCTCCATTCGCTATTCGGATGCCATGGATTTGCTTAGTTTCCTTCTTTTTTCCTGATGAGCACAAATAAACCTTCTGCACATATGAGAAACAAATAAGGGGAAATAGAGTCTCCTTGGCGGAGACCTCTACTTGGTGTAATCACCTCGGAGGGGAAACCATTAACCAGACATTGATAGGAGACAGTTGTTATACATCTCATAACAAGCGCTACAAACTTACCACTAAAACCCAAACTCAACATCATATCACGAACAAAATCCCTTTCAACTCGATCATACGCCTTACTCATGTCAAGCTTTAAGGCCATATTTCCTCTCTTCACATTTTTTGGTCACTTTCTAAGAAAATGAAAAAGCTCAAAGGCGACTATCACATTATCGGTGATTTGTCTTCCCGGGACGAAAGCAGATTGAGATTTATCAATGACCACTGGAAGGAAAATTTTAAGCCTATTTGCAATGACCTTTGAGATCAATTTATACATAACATTGCACAAGCTAATAGGGCGATAGTCTTTCGCAGTTGAGGGATTTCTAGATTTGGGGATTAGAGCAATCAAAGTCTTATTAACGTTTTGAGGGGACACACCATCTTTTAGGGCACTTAAGACAAAAGAAATAACATTTGGGCCAACAATATGCCAGGAAGACTGAAAAAAGAGAGTCGGTCAACCATCAGGGCTTGGGGCCTGGGTGCATCTGGTGAAGGGCAATATGAACTTCCTCCTCCGTATAGCGTTGGTCTAGCTTTGAATTTTGTTCCTCGGTTGCCTTGGCTGTGATGCAGCTCGTTACCGCTTGTGTGTCCAATCCCTCCGAGGCAGTGAACAGGGTTTCAAAATATTTATTGAACACTCCTTGGGTATCCTCAGTTTTCTTCCGCCACACTCCTCCTTCATCTTTTATCCTTAACACTTTGTTCCTTCTTGCTCTCTGGTTGGCTTTTCCGCTGAAGAAATCGGTATTTTTATCACCCTCTTTCAACCATTGTTGTTTGTTGCATTTCCTCCTTCTCGTCTATCGCATCAATCTCCTTCACCAACTTATTAATTTGTGCCTTGTTTTCATCACTGAAATTCAGGCCTTGGATTCTTTGGAGTTCCTCCTTTTTTTCCCGCCTCTCCTGCCTCATCTTTGCAAAGTCATGGCCAAAATCCCTTTCGAGATTAATACAACATTTTTCCAGTCTCCTCTCAATGGTCATGCCCCCGTTTCGACTCCAATACTCCTTTACTCCCTCCTCAAAATTTTCTTTTTCCATCCATACCCAGTCAAATTTGCAAGGTTTACCATGCGATTTCCTCCGTTAATCATCTCTCATATAATGCTAAGTCTGTAGGATTATTGGGAGGTGATCGGAGTTCTTATTTGGCAGATGTCTCACCTCGCTCCATGGGAAAATAGTACACCAGTCTCCATTCCCCAGAAATCTGTCGAGTCTTTCTCTTATATTTTCCCCTTCCTCGCGACCGTTTGTCCATGTGTAGCTTGGTCCTTGAAAATCAAGGTCCCGAAGGTCATAAAAACTGAGAGCATTATTAAAACCACTCAATCTTTCCTCTGACACCATTACCCCACCTTGCTTTTCTTCATGGCTGCAGATAGCATTGAAATCACCAGCACAAAGCCACAGAATTCCAGTCTTTTTAAGCGATCTTATGAGCTGCCAAGTTAGCTCTTTTCTATCATCCTCAACATAACCATAGATCCCTATGAAGGACCAAATTCTCTCACCTCTATGATCACTAATATTTGCATCAATGTAGTTTCTATCCTTCTTATTCAACTTTACATCAATTGTCTCCCTCCAAAGCATTCCCAACCCCCCACTTCTCGACCTCCCCTCTCCTATGCAGCTCACAAAAACCCCATTTCCTACTCTAAGCTTCCTCTTCACTTGAGACCACTCCCACTCCTTTAACTTGGTCTCACACACAAACACCAGGTCAGGATCTTCTGATAGAATGAGGTGTCTTAGGCCTCGAACTGCTCGTGGGTTCCCAAGCCCACGTCAGTTCCAAGCAAGGACCCTTATGGCTCTTGGTGGGGCTGCTCCACAGCCGCCGCCATTTCCTCATATAATACTTACTTTCCCCTTGCTTGTTTTCCTTCAATTTCTTTATTCCATCCACTTGCAACTCCTCATGACATGGGCCCTCCCTCCTTTTCATATGACTCTCTCCCCCTGTGGGACACATGGGTGTTATGTTTCTTGGAATTCTCCTCCAGCCCCTACTCTTTTGACCCACCTGTTCCCCACCCCCCTCTCTTCATCCAACATCATTATTTCTCCCCCACTTGCATGCTCCTGTTCACGTACTTTTTCTATCTCATCACTCACTTTAGTTTTTTCCCCACCTTTCTCCACTTCCCCCATCTTTCTTACTGGTTCTTTCCCCACACTTTTGGCTTTTCCTCCTTTTACTTCCTCCATTCTAATCTTTCCCATGGTATCTACAACCTTCTCAATATTTTTGGCATGGTCCTCTACCTCATCTTTTTTTCTTTGGTTTGAACACTAGCTTTTTTGCCACACTATTCTCGGGTTTTTTGCTTTTTGGACCTTGAACTTTGGGGGTATTTATTTTCTGGACCCCCATATTTTAAAGTTTATATTTTGGACCCTATACTTTGTACACCCAAAAAATGTGGCCCAAAGTTATGTTTGACTTCGGCGATGACCTACTTGTTGCCTAAACTTCCCGATATGGCCTTTTATCATTTTTTCCTTCTTTTGACTGTTGTTTTGAAATTGACCAAACTTTGATAACTAAGGGTGTCTAAAATTCATGGGTAAAAAATAATAGCGTAAAAGTTAAATTTTGGTAACTTTTTTGGCAAATTTATGCTCATTGGGGGTTGGAAATCGTGCAAGAAGAGGAAGAAGAAGTTACGGCTGGAAAATTTTCGAAAGGAAAAAAAAATCGATAATGGCATTGAAATATGGGGGTCCATATTGTTGTCGGAGACAAAGTATAGAGTCCATATTGTTGCCAGAGACAAAGTATATGGTCCAAAATATAAACTTTTAAATATGGGGGTCCAGAAAATAAATACCCCTAAAGTTCAGGGTCCAAAAAGCAAAAAACCCCACTATTCTCCCCCTTCTTTCCATAGGTTGTCAAGCTTCTCCTTGTAAGCCATGGAGAGGCCCTCATCCATTCGCCATAGTTATACTCTACAACATCGTCTCCCTCTTCGTTCTTGCTCTGACAGTCCCTTTCAACATGTCCAACTCTTCCACAATAGTAGCACAGATTCGAAAGTTTCTCATATTTAACCTTTAGATCTATCTCCTTTCCTTGCCAGTCTAGAGTCACTTCCTGTGCGAATGGATCTCTTAGGTCCATCATTATTCTAACCCTTATCGCCTTGTCCATTTGCCCAACCTCAGTACTATCTGTTTCCATGAACATACCTATAGTGTCTGCCACCGCTCTGATATTCTTCTCGTTTCGTCCCTTGAAAGGGGGATCGTAAATTCTGACCCAGAACAGTACATGGGTCATTTTTTCTGCCATTGCGGAAGGCCTCATACCACCAGTTACACCCTTCAGGACTATGACACTTTTGTCAAAGAGCCATGGTTCTCCTTCAAGAACACTGTAAAACCCCGAGTTTTGGTTAAGGCCATCGTTAGTTCCATCTTGCAGACCGTTGGTTTTGGGTTTAAGTTTCGAGGATGAAAATTATTTTAAGGGGGTAATGATGTAAAACCCCGGAAATTTGAAGGTGTTGACATTACGACGTTAATAATTTAAGTTTGACTCCGTTAATTTTTGAGATTTTATCGGCGAATGTTTCTGCTAACACTTGAGCTCGTAGGACCGTCGAGGGATTATTAAGGGTAATATAGTCTTTTCTACGTGCATGGATATGCATGGGAATAGGAGTATTTTGGTAAATTCGATGTTAATATTTGATGAGTATGTGTTAGTTTTAATTAACTAATTATAGGACTATTTTTAGTATTATTATTAATACTACTATTATTATTAGTATTAGTATTACTATTCTTGCTACTATTATTATTAGTATTATTTAATCTTATTATTATTAATATTGTTTTAAAATTTTTCCCTAATTTATGCTAGTGGACGGTTAGAGGAGTATGCCCCAAGTTTTATTTGCTTAATTAAGTAAATTAAGTAGTCTAATTTCATAAACTACTCCTAATTAACCTAAACCCAAAAACCCTAAAACCCCACTCTCTTCCTCTCCCTCTCGTTCTCCTTGTGTAACCACCCCACCGCACCACCGCCGGAAACCCATCGCCACCGGACCTCGTCGGAAACCGCCTGCAACCACCACCGCGGCGCATCACCACCACCACAGACCACCGCTCTCGCACGCTAGCTAGCCCTCTCTCTCTCTCTCTCGACTTTCCCTTCGTTCTCGCACCTACCGCCGCGTGCACTGCCGCCCAGCCACCAGCGCACCACCAGGGCAACCGCCGCCATCACCCCACCTCGCCCAGACCACCGACCGTGTCTCCAGACGTCGTCGCGTCCACCACCGCATGCCCAGACGAAACCGTTGCTGCTGTGCGATATTTTGCCTCGGTTCCAGCCATCACCTCCGCCTCCTGACAACCGTCCACCGCCTGTCGACCGCCCGGACACCCACCGCCGTCTCTGATGGCACCGGAGCCCTACCTGACGTCCACCTACCTGTGCGAAAACTTCCGTGCGTAAAACCCTAAAACTCTATTCTAGTTTTATGAAACTCTTTTATTGCCTTGCTGTAGTATTTCTATCATTACTATTTATACAATCTGATGTTATTTAGTTCATATCTATATTTCTTATGTTCAATGTGAATGTCTATTAAGTGGTGTGAATCTTTGGAAATTATATTGTCATTATTGTTGCGTTTATTTTGTTTTACTATTAGGATTAAGCATGTATAATATGAGTTGTTGTGTATGCATGTCTGAAATTCATCTGCTATTCTGACTATAGTAAGGTTGTAATTTTCTATGAAATTTAATGAGTAATCTACTCATATATGTGGTTTATACTAGCTATTATATGTTATCTTTAAAATATTTATGTTTAAATCTCCTTACGGTTTTTACAAATTAAATTATGTCGTGACTAGTAAAATTTTTAAAATTTTTTTTGATGTGATACTCGTATTATTTTCCCGTTATTAGCATGTACGGTATTAATATAGCGAGTTTTATTGATCCTTCCTTTGTTTAAAATGCTCAAATTTTGGTTATGAGGAGGGTTTGTCACCCTTGTTGTGTGTGAGTTTTGCATAGGGTTTCGATGTCGAAAATTTGAGTTTTATTGTGATCTCTATGTTTAGTTTTTAAAGAAAACGTTTAATTTGGGAATTTGATTGTTTATATGAGAAATTGTGTTTGTCTATGTGTAAATTGACCTTGGTTATGTTAGGGGAGTGAAGGGGGATGTATTTTCCATTAGTAAACTACTTAGAACCTCAAATTGGAGCCCCGGGATAGTGTGGTTGGAAATTAGGATCGAAAAACCCAAAATAAAAACGGGTCAGCTTGGACAGATTTTATGAGTCGTACGATATCGGTCACCATTTATTGTGTAGTTAATATTTAGCCCTATCTTTTGGTCTAGAAGTACCGTAGGACGTTAGCTTTCATAGGAATTTTGCGGGTCGGGTTTTGGAGGTGTATATTCTGAGTTACGACCTAAATAGTGCACCTAGGTCAGAATTAGACAGGTTGTGTAATTGGCTGTTTTTGAGGACCTTATGGGATGGTTTAGATCTCATGATCAACATAAGAGTTTTAGTATACATCCCGAGGTTTCCAAAAAGTCCAAAACCATACCCATATGAGGTCGGGAAGTCAAGTTATAGTTTGTTTTGTTGGAGTATTAAATTCTGTCCAGTTTACTCTTTTGAATTAATGTGTTGTTATGTGTAAATGATTAAATGGATTGTAATATGGGAGTATTTGTGATATATGATAGTTAGATGATGTGAGATATGTTTAAAATGTTAATTTATGAATGATGGGAACCTTATAGTGTTCCTAGGGGTGGGCTAGGTGGAAAATAGATTGCGTTAACTCCGTACGACACGTTTTTAATTTTAGAAATTTCGTTATTTTAGGCGCGTTCTAAATCGTTCGATCTAATGAGCTCAAGTATATTCTGAAGTAAGGAGAAGAATTGTCAGGTAATGTATATGTTCTAAATCCCGCTGGGGTGCACTTTAATTGTTTTGTTGATTTTAAGTTATTTTACGGTTTGCATCCCGAAGGGATTTTATGATGAAAATTGACTATCTATTTGGGATGTTCATTATGTTCTTGAGTTGGTAAAATATGGACAGTCGTTTATGTGTGATTTGGAAATGGTTTTGGAAATTTGGGATTGGATTGGATTGGATTGTTGAGTTCGGAATGGTGTGATATTAAACCTGATTAATAATTCAAACGTGACGTAAATGCGGGTTCGGGCAACACCCCCGAAGACCAGGTTCTCGGCATCCTGTAGGGGGGTTGTCAAGAGATCAGAGATGTTGACAGGGCCGCAAGCGCACGGTGTACGTAGTAGCACGTCAAGGTCGATCCCACAAGGACTCACTTAGCAGCACAATAAACTAATCTCTATTTCGATTGCTAAGCTAATCAGGTTTTTGTGTTTTGTAAAGATCTAACAAACTACTAAAACTAATAAAGCAGGAAAAATTAATCAGGGATTCTAATCAAGAGAGAAAGACTTCTAGGGAGATGCTAACCTAACAACGAGTTCGATTACTAAAACTTAGCATGCACAATCATACATTCAAGAACGAATCAAGAATCGATAACCTCTGAATTCTATCGCCCTTTCGATGCTAAATAGAATTATTCTAAACAACCTAATCAACAACTTTCGTCTGCCTTTTAGGTTAAACAGAATTGAAGGTCTTAAAAGTCAGGTTATCTAATGATTCCCTAGTTTACTACTCCTTTTTCAACTTTCATAAGCCTAGGTAGACAAGTTGGTAGTCAGATTACCCTAATTCACCTTTCAGTACTTCTTAGGTTAATCTCAAACCTACAAATATTCAAGGCCTTAAGAATACTCATAAACATGGAAAACACAACCTTTTATTGATTCTAATCAAGAACTCATGCACAAACTAATAACAATCAATCAAACTACATTGTTTTGGGTTGCAAAACCCTAGAATTCAAAGAAACTACTCACTCATGTTCAAGAAAAGTACGACATAAGTTCCAAACATCATAATTAATTCTCAAAACAAAGAAAGAATTGAAAAGAAATATAACTGCGAAGAATTACAACCGTCGAGTCTTTCAATCCCGAGGTGGAGTCTTCCTCGCGAATGACGATAATTTCTTTCCAAATCTTGATTCTTGTCCTTCTTGAATTAATCTTGATCTTGGTCTTGATTAATGGGGAGGAGTAGATGGGAGTTTTTGTCTTTTTTTTCTCTTGATGGAAGGGTCGATAATCGTCAATGAATAGTGAATCCCCGAATAACAAGTGCAATCTTTGATAGCCCTAAACCGTCACTTCCCCCTCTCTTGCGCGTCACGAACAAACCACGCATCTAGCTGCAGCCAACCACGGTCCGTGGTCTTCCTCACGGCCAGGCCGTGATGCGCACTGTCTTCCATTTCCCTTTTTGTTCTCAAATCGGCTTCTTGTGCTGGACAGATTGAATTGGTTGACCGCCCAAAGTCAAATGCCCTCACTTCACTTTTTTCAATTGGACCGAGTGAATGAAAGCTGGGCCGAGTGAGTGAATCGATGGACGAATGAATTCAGTTACTCTCCACCTCCCTCACTTGATTGGATCGAATGGAGACAGATGGTCCTCCACTCTCTTCTTTACGATTGGGCCAATTGAGGAGTCAACCCATGGAAGCAATGGAGTGTTGGGCGAATCAATGCAACAAAGGGAGTAATTTAGCCCACTTCCTCTCCTTTTCATTGGGCCGAGTGGAGGAGAATGGAATCAAGATAATTTCCTCCATTTCTCTCTTCATTTTACTGGGCCGCATGAAGGATGGGCCAAGTGCAATTAATTTCCTTCCCTTTTTCCCTTTTGTGTGACTGAATGGAGGCTTGGCCCAATGGGATTGAAGGATGAACGAATGATATGAATTAATGGCCCAAGAGAATGCTGTTGCTCCTTTTTACTCTCCCTAATAGCCAGCACACGTGAAAAGCGTCAGCATGGACCGTGGGGTTCCTGGCCGTGAGCTCCTTAGTCTGTTCCATCCCAAATTTGTACCACAGTCTAAGTACGAGATGTAGAGGACCGTGGTGACTTCACTCTTACCAGAAATTGAGAGAAAATTGGTGTTTTGGACTCAAAACCTACAAATTCACATCAAAAATAACAACACCAAGTGTAGTAGGGAAATTGGAATAAAAATCAAGGTTCACACATAAAAATAACCCTAATTCACTATTGAAAACCCCCAAAAACATAGTCATAAAACACAGTTATCAGATGCCTGATAAGTGCTACTTCCCCGGGGTTAGTTTTATGCACGTGTGTGAAATGGATGGTCATCTGTATGATTTAGATTGTGATTGATTGAAATTGATATTGAGATTGAGATTGTGATGAGATTGTGATATGATTATTGTAAAGTCTTAGACTTCGAGGGCCAAATAAGCAAGGTCCGCCCGCTTAATAAATCGGAAAGATGGTTATGGTCAGTTGGGAAAGAAAGTTGTTTTTGAAAAGATTTGACTTGTTCACTTCTCCCCCAAAAATGAATTGAAATGAATTTGAAATTGTTTTAACGGTTAGGGGTAGACATTATTGAGTCCTCCTCATGTTTTTAAATGTTTTGTTTTCAGGTGAAGAGTTCTGTGATGGGAATGGGAACTAGCACTGAGGACGTTGAAGCTAGTCTTGAGAATAAGTTTAGTTTATGTTTAGACTTAAGTAATAATGTTAGTTTATGTTGTCTTAGAAATTGAAAGTTTCTTTTGGTTGTTAAATGGAAGTAATTAATGATTAGTTAGTTTTTCCTTTCTTGCCTTATATTCCTTCGGGGATACGGCAGTAACGCCCAATTAAAAAGAAAAAAAAAGGAGTCTTCCGCTGTTAATGTCAGTCAACGTTTGACTTTGACCATTAAGTTTAGAATTAAATTTCCAGGGCGTTACAAACACGCTCCTTGTCCTTCCAATAGGAGAATTGGAAAGAAACAGGTTTTCTCCCATCTCTTTTGCCTCAAAGCCATGTGTTCGGTTGTGTATTTTTGTGGTTTTCAGTAGGGGTTGTCGGTCTCAGGGATGGGTGTCTGGATTGTTAGGTTCTATAGCTTGTTAATAGTTTCCCAATGCAATAAGCAATAAATCAAGTAAAATAAGCTATTAAAACTATTCTAATCATGCATCATATCTAAACTAATCATTAACCAAAAGCAATCAAAGCACATTCTAGAAAGCAATAAAGCATGAACAAGGCAATAAACACTAAAATCTATCAAATAACTTGAATATCAAAGCAAATGAAAACTAGAGATTATACCTTTGATGAACTAATCTTCACTTGAATCCTTAACTCAAACTTTCCCCCGAACAATTAAGAAAGTGTGATTTGGATTACTAAGGATCCTCAAATTCCCACTTTAGAGTGAAATTTGTGACCCTTAATCCTCCTCCTCACTAAAAGTTGGATTTGGTATTTTTGTGGCTAATCTAGAACAATCAAAGTAAGAAAGACTAATTGAAAGCATTAAAGAAACAAGATACAATGAATAAAAACCTGAAAATTGTATTGATTGAAGTTGATTACAAAAGACTTGAAGAACAAGCTTAAGGAAAACCTAGGAGAGAGAAAATGGAAATCAACTTGAAAACATGAAAAGCTAATTAACAACAACTTAGAACTAGGTTAAAAGACTACTTCTGGCCAAATTCGTAGCTGCGAGTTTATATAATAACCTAAAATTGTTACACAAAACACATCACTTTAGCCCTCAACTAATCGCAGAAAAACAGGGTGACTCGGGCGAGTCACCCCCTGACTCGGGCGAGTCGGCCTTCTGTCCCTCCCTGTACTTGGTCAATTTTTCTGAATTTTGTTGACAGCCTCCAGAGGCTCGACTCGATCGCGCCGAGGGTCGACTCGGGCGAGTCGGCCATCTGGTCCCACTCTTCCTTAGCTGATTTGAGATTGGTAGTCCCCACTTCTTCAAAGCTCTCAATTGGCTGCTTTCACTTCTTCTCTTCTTGATGCATTTTGCTCCATATTATGCTCCTTATTAGCTTAATCTCCCAAATTCCTATAAAACTAGAAAATTCTTATAACTAACATATTATAAAGGGTCAAAACATGCAAAAACTTCCTAATAAAAAGAAGTATTCGGCTCAAAATGAGACCGAACACCACTCCCACACAAAGGTTTGCTCGCCCCGAGCAAACTAAAAACAAAGAAAAAGACTAGAAAAAGAAAACTAAAACCTTAACTCACTTTCGCAGGAATCGCGGATGCATTTAGCGTATGCATCAAGGCCTTTAAACCCCCCGGTAGCCCGGGTGGACGAGGTAGGTCTCGTGAGGGTTTATAGCAACTATACCCACAAAAGCCATAGAAAAGGAGAGAGGGAAAGTGAAAAACAAAACAAGATTGAAAAGAAAGAAAACAAAATAGCTCGTTCCATGAATCAAGTTGTTTCAATCAAGAAAACGATGTTAATCTTCCAAAAGGAACCGTTATGAGCACCTCACATACACCTAACCCAAACAACTGCCAATCTTAGGGGTTTTCGATCCCTTACACCTCATGTAAAGTTACATCCCACTTGTGTAAAAGTTTAGAAAGTTCTAACTGATTTCGATAGACTCCAAAGACTCACGCTCGAGCTTAAAAACAACGAAACGAACAAGGAAAGAAAAGAGTTGCCCTTCCCCGCATTTGGTCGCCCTTGGCTTGGTGAGGGCCGTAGGTGATGCAAGGAGAGGCCCCACGCTTAAACTTTTTTCTTCGTTTTGGGTTGGGTAGTCCCAACAAATTTTCTTTCTCTTTTTTTTTAACTTTTTAATGATCGGTATTAGCCTTACTTTCAGGAATTGGACGGCCCAAAATAGGGTTTACCCTCCTAACACAGTCTTTTCCATGCACACCTCCGTTGAGAATTCAATATAGGAGGAGCTTAAGGGGTAATAGCGACGTACCGCAAATACCGGGCCCGTGTAGGTTGGCTAAATCTATGGTGGTTAATGTCGTAAAGCCGACACGCCCCACTTAATCAATTTATTTAACTTTGCTTCTATTTGTTTTTTTCTTTTGCTTTTGACTTTTGACTTTGTTTTTGCTTTTTCTTTTTGGAAAACAAGCTCGGACACGAATCCCTAGAATCTCCCAGTTTCAACCAGAACATAAAAAGAAAGAAATGGGATCTCGCTAGACACTAAATGAAAGGAATCTAAATAAGGTGAGTCATGACAATCGCTCGAAATAGGGTCGAAAATGCTCAAACCGGTTTCTTTTAAAGAAGATTTAGAACGGTTTCCTAATTTTGACAATGAAATCCAAGAAACGAAGCAAAAACAAAACAAAACGGAAAAAGAAAAACTTTGGAGGTTTTTCACTCCCTTTTTTCTCCTTTTCACACAAAATTTTCAATTTTTAGACACAAACTAAGCAAAACAAAAATAAAAGACTCAAAGGCTAGGTGATCTACCCATGATAAATGGAAGAATCACTCCCCACTCCCATAAAAAACTTCACAATGTCCTCATTGTGAGAAGAAGGGTGTCACAAGTAAGGTAGAAGACCTAGAAACACACAATCAAACATAGAACAAACAAAATGGTGGTGACCCGAGCCTACACGACTCCAACAACCATATATATCCAACATTCACACTCAAGGGGTTCGCCACCCAAAAAGAAAAACAAGCATGCATCATGGACCAATAAAATATTCATATAAAAAGAAGGTGGAATGAGATTACCTGAAAAGTCTTCAATAACGTCCACCCAATTCATGATCCACGAGCATAGCACCATAGATTCACAATAGACAACAAGAGCAGTCTATGGTGGCAATACTTACATGCTAGATCAAAAGTAAAAGAAAACTATACAAGATAGAACTAAAGACTAACTACGAAAAGAAAATGTAAAATATTTTACAATATGTACATTATCACTGACTAACCTCAACTCCGAATCTCATTATATGAGGCGGGAATTGAGGATGGAATTTCGCGCCACTTCCCGGTTCTACGAAGGAGAGAACTCCAAACATAAACCAAACATCCGCCACCAAGCATCCCAAGTTCATAGTACCCAAGCTTGCAATGACAAAAACTTGACCAACGAACCGTAACAAGAGCGGTGAAGTAACACTCAACAACCAACAAATTCCAAGAATACAAAATCAAACCGGAACACCTTCCACCCTACCCCATCACAAAGCACACCCCCGTGCATGCATCACAAGATAGCAATTAAGTAATGTAATGCAAGAAATAAGAAGTGGGGGTGCGGAATTCTCACAATTATTGTTCATCGCCTCCCGGAGGAGGATAAGGGTAGTAGGGGAAGTAGGATGGGTAGTATTGGTTGACGTAGTCGGGCGGTGCCGGCGGACGATCAACCATGGCATAATGATAATACCCCCAATCTCTCCAGTATTGATTCTGTTGTTGGAAGTACGCATCATATCGCTAAAAGTACCCCTCGTGCCTCTCGAGCGTGGATTGTTGGGCACGTAAGAGGTCTTGTTGACTCTCCAACAAGTTGTGAGTGCTTTGAAGTCGGGTCCTTTGTTCCCGGAGATCAACACTAAGTATATCCATTTGGCCCGCTAAGTACCCCATAGTAATCTCCTTGGAGCCACTACCACTCGCTTCGCCTTGGTTCGCCGGTTCCCCTTCCTCTTCCTCATCTTCTTCATCCTCTTCTTCATCTTCTTCCACCTCCTCCGGTGCATAAGGATTATCAAAACCCCCGACCCGCCTAAAACTCATGGAGTTCTCCCCGCAAGACCAATTATGTTGGTTCCGTACATCCAAATAACGTGCCGCCCAGTCATGATGCAAATGAATTGAAGTGGATGACTTATCGGAACCGTGCTTATAGATAGTCTTAGTGGGGTGCCTCGTAAGGATTCCCATCCTTTGCAATCGTACTCCATCAATTGGGTCGGGGAAATAACGAGGAGGATACTTGTCAAGATACGCCCCGAAACGTTGCTTCCTTAGAAAATGCCATATTATATGCCCCATTCCAATCATAGTCAACAAATTCTTCGAAGTGATATCTTTCCAACAATGCAAGATACATGATCCAGTGTTTACCCTTCTCCCTTGAAGAGTGTTGAACATGATGAAAAGATCATCTCGCCGGACGTTAGCTCATCCATCATCCCTCCCGAACACCGAACTCGAAACCACTCGATGAAAGATCCGCACCGCTAAGTTGCAAAGGTCACGACCCTTCGAGTTCTTGTGACAATATAGGAGGGTGTCTTGAGCGTGCGTCGGTTGGTGCTTCCTCCTCCAATAGGTCAAGCTCTTCATAGCCATTTGTTCGTCAAAATGCACTGACTCATCATAAAACATTCCGTTCTCGGGTAGACCCAACGCCCGACAAAGTTCTTGCACCGTGCAAGTTCGTTCTTTATTGTCCACCTTATATCGGAACTTGGCGCTCGTTTTCCATCATCTTCTATTATCAATGAACTAAAAAACTCGAAGACGGGTTGATCGGAGATTGACTCGTCGATTTTGATGAATGTGTGCCACCCCAAGACTTGGATGATATAATCAAAGCTCGGCCCGCAGTAAACCTTTCGAACAATTGCCTCATCATAAATATCGAGAGCACAAATCTTTCGACGTTGATATAGGTTATATTTTTCTCTGTGATGGGCATCCCTAAACGTGATTCTCACCGCCGCAGCTTGAAGCGGTGTGGGTGGTTGGGCTTTGTAACGATCCTTAGCCACACCCGAAGAGGATTCGGGTGGTGGTGAAGGAGATCGTTCCTCGTTGGTTCGTGTGCATTTAGATCTAACCATGGTCTTAGCTTGATACGACACAAAGCAACCCAAATATACCAAATTCCACCAAAAACAGTTCACAACCCTGACTTTCAAGTGAGAAACACAAGTAACACCCAACCTTAGTTCTAAAAATTGAACTTGAAGCACCAAAGTTGAAGTTTTACCTCTTAAATCAACACAAAGAACAAGGATTGCTGAGTCGAGAGACCAAATCTAGCACCAAAAGCTCCAATTGAACCCCAATACTTGAACATCTTGAGCAAGAGTGAAATTTGAAGCACTTGAGGTTGTTTCCAACTAGAATACCCAACAAGATCACACCAACAAGGAGCAAATTCTTCTTCTTCCCTTGAATCTTGAGTTGCTCAAACTCCCAACCAAAAAGCAAGAAGCAAATTGCACCAAAAAGAGACAAATCGCTGTAAGGTTCTTAAGGAATATGCACAACACAGAAAATTGCACAATTAGGGCACAAATTTGTGAAAATCCAAGAGAAATTGAAGGGATTAGAGAAGATTTGGAGTTAGGGGAAGCTTCTAGGGTTTGGGGGAGGTAAGAGAGAGATATGAAAGAGAAAGAGTGTGAGTAATTATGAAAGAAAGTGAGAAAATTAGCCCTTAAAGAGCCCACAGATCGCACTCTTAGCCGACTCGGTCGATCGCCACCGACTACCGAGTCGGTTATGTCTGATCGTTTTTCTGGCCGAGAGACGACTCGACCGCGCCGACTTATGACTCGCCCGAGTCGGCGTTCTATCTCTTGAATTTGTTTCCCAAAATTTCATTAACCCATGGCCGCTCAGAAGTGCGACTCGGTCGCGCCGGCCTCTGACTCGCCCGAGTCAGTGCTCTGTCCAAAAAAATGAAGAAGTTAGTTTACCTTGTAAAAACTAAGTATAAAACTCTCACTTTCACCAAAACTCTAAAACCTCCCTGGGCACCTTAAAAACCCGAAGTACTTAAGCCAAAATTTTCACACAAAATCTAACTAAAACTAACCTACTAAAACTTAAGCAAAATTTTGAAACCAAAAACACATGAAACCTAAACAAAATCTACCCAAACTTTATACAAGGAAAGAAAAGAAAGTCGGCATGCATGCCTCCCCACTCCCACACAAAAAGGTCACACTATGCCCTCATTGTGACTAAAAAGAGAGGGAACAAGCACCCTAAAAGAAGAAACATCAAGAAATCTCACAAAATAAATAAAAAAGAAACTTCTCATTAACTAAGCTTAAAACAATAAGGAAAGATGATACCTGAATGGATTATAATTGAATCATTGCGTGACTTGTAAATGGAGATTGATTATACAAGCCACCAATGATGCCCATACGCACAATAAATTGATCATTTCCTCTTGTTAGTGCATAATTAGGAGAAGTAAACAAAGAAGCAAATCAAGAAAATAAACTTATTTACAATATATACAAGGGTATTACCTCACTTTCCTTCAATGGTCGGATGAATCATGGAATGTCACACACTCCACGTCCACCTTCACCGGAAACTCCAAGAAAAGTTTCAACCTGTGACCGTTCACTTTCCAAATAGACTCGTTAGTTGGGTCCTTAATTTCAACCACTCCCGAAGGGAATACCTGTGTTACAATAAAGGGCCTAGTCCAACGAGATTTTAACTTTCCAGCAAACAAGTGTAATCTAGAGTCATACAAGAGCACCTTCTGTCCCGGGAGGAAAGTCTTTCTATGAATGATCTTATCGTGTAAGATTTTAGACCTCTCCTTACTCAATCGCCCATTCTCATAGGCTTCCCTCCTTAATTCTTCTAATTCGCACAAGGTGAACTTCCTAACATCCCCAGCCTCCAAAAGGTCAAGATTCAAGGCTTTCAAGGCCCACCACGCTCTATGTTCAAGTTCAACTGGTAAATGGCATGGCTTTCCAAAAACCGCTCTGTACGCCTATGGGTGTCTTGTAGGCCGTCCTATAAGCCCATAAAGCATCGGTTAATTTGACAGACCAGTCTTTTCTATTCTTAGACACCGTCTTCTCAAGAATTTGCTTAATCTGCTTATTGGACACCTCAGCTTGACCATTTGATTGTGGATGATAAGCGGTGGTCAATCTATGCTCCACAGAATACTTCCTAAGCAAAGCTGCAAAAGATCGATTGTTGAAATGGGTTCCTTGGTCACTAATTATCGCTCGAGGCACTTCAAACCTAGAGAAGATATTTTCCCGAAGGAATTTAGTCACTACCTTTGCATCATTTCTCTTTGACGGAATGGCCTCTACCCATTTAGACACATAGTCAACTGCTAAACGGATATACTCGTTCCCAAAGGAGGTCGGGAATGGACCCATAAAATCTATGCCCCACACATCGAAGACATCTACAAAGATTTCAGGTTGTAGAGGCATCATATCCCTCCTAGATATCCTTCCTAGGCTTTGACATCTAGCACACCGCCTAGCGTAGTCATGGGAATCTCTAAAGATGGTCGGCCAATAGAAACCACATTGCAAGACTTTGTATGTCGTTTTCTTCCCAGAAAAATGTCCCCCACATGGTTGGTCATGACGAAATGATAAAACATCTAAGATAGACTCATCGGGTATGCATCTTCTAAGGATTTGGTCGGGACAATACTTAAACAGATAAGGGTCATCCCACATGAAGTTTTTCACTATGTGTAGGAACCTATCTCTATCGTGTTTTCCAGTCCCCCGGCATTTCCCCAGTCACCTTAAAGTTAACTATGTCAGCAAACCATGGCTCTACTTAGCATCAGGAAAACTAGCATCAATAGGAGTTTCTTTCTCATTTTCAAGTACTATTCTAGAGAGATGGTCTGTTACTGGATTTACAGCTCCTTTTCTATCCCTAATTTCACAATCGAACTCCTAGAGCAATAACGCCCACCTAACAAGTCTCGGTTTTGATTCTTTCTTTTCTATAAGGTATCGAATAGCTGAGTGGTCTGTATAAACAACGACCTTAGCACCAAGCAAGTAGGGTCGAAACTTTTCAAACGCATACACTACAGCTAAGAACTCCTTTTCAATCACAGTGTAATTGAGTTGGGCCTCATTGAGTGTGTGACTAGCATAGTGAATCACTACCAGTTTCTTACCAATACGTTGACCAAGCACAACACCAATCGCGAAATCAGATGCGTCACACATCAACTCAAATGGCTCTCCCCAGGTGGGAGGCTTGAGAATAGGAGGTGATATTAAGGCAACTTTAAGTGTATTAAAGGCCTTCAAGTATTCATCAGAAAAGTCAAAAGTCACCTCCTTGGCCAATAAAGCAGATAGAGGTTTGGCAATTTTGCTAAAATCTCTAATAAATCGACGATAGAATCCAACTTGTCCTAGGAAAGACCTAACCTCCTTCACATAAGTTGGGGGGGTCAAGTTTCTAACTAGGTCAATTTTAGCTTTATCCACCTCGATTCCTTCCCTTGAAATCACGTGGCCCAAGACTATACCCCTCTGTACCATGAAATGGCACTTTTCCCAGTTGAGAGTCAAATTTTTATCTTTACAACGACTCAAGACTCGATTCAAGTTATTCAAACAAGCATCAAAAGTAGTGCCAAATACAGAAAAATCATCCATGAAGATCTCGACACAATCATCGACAAGGTCAGAGAAAATAGACACCATGCACCGCTGAAAAGTGGCGGGGGCGTTACAAAGTCCGAAGGGCATCCTACGGAAAGCGAACATCCCAAATGGACAGGTAAACGTAGTTTTCTCCTGATCACAAGGAGCTATCGAAATTTGAGTGTACCCCGAATACCCGTCTAGAAAACAGTAATAATCATGTCCCGCCAACTTCTCTAGCATCTAATCCATGAAGGGTAATGGAAAATGATCTTTTCTCGTGGCCTTGTTAAGTTTTCTGTAGTCAATACACACTCTCCATCCCGAAGGGATACGGGTCGACACTAACTCTCCCCTCTCGTTCTCCACAACAGTCAGACCCGTCTTTTTAGGAACCACATGTATTGGACTAACCCACTTCATCGGAAATAGGATATATAATCTCATTATCTAACCACTTCAAAATTTCTTTCTTGACCACCTCTTTCATTTGGGGATTGAGTCCCCTTAAAGGATCCCTATGGGCCACGCTATCGTCTTCCAAGAATATCCTATGCTGCACGATAGATGGACTAATTCCCCTAATGTCTCCAAGCATCCATCCCAAAGCTCCCTTATTTACCCTAAGAACCTCAATCAGCTTAGTCTCCTGATCCTCACCTAGGTTAGAAGCAATGATAACCGGGTAGGTTTCACTAGGGCCAAGGAACACATACTTCAATTCAGATGGAAGAGGTTTAAGTTCAAGGGTTCTAGAAGATGGTAGCTCAAGCTCTACTGTTTCAGGCACATTTTGGGAGGCAAACAATGATTCATACAACAATTCACCATCGAAAACATCATAATCACATAATGAAGTCACACAATCTGGGTCAAATCCTAACTCAACAAGCTCATCAACACTAGAAACATCAGCAAAGTCAGAATGATCACTATCCCCAAAATCACTCACCCAATTCAAAGCGTGACACTCTCACTCATCAAAGCCTAAGGGAGACTTCTGCAAATCAAATATGTTCAGTTCCATGGTCAAGTTCCCAAAGGTCAATTTCATTCTCCCGTCCTTACAATTAATCCAAGCATTGGACGTGGCGAGGAAGGGTCTACCTAGAATGACAGGTATCTCGTCACGGGTACTATGAACCCTAGCTGTCTCTAACACGACAAAGTCTACGGGAAATACAAAGGTTCCAACTTGGATCAGCACATCCTCAACTACCCCTTTAGGTACCCTCGTAGACCGGTCGACTAATTGAAGAACCATTCTAGTAGGCTTCAGCTCCCCCAAACCTAAAGTCTCATAAACATGTAAGGGTAACAGGTTGACGTTCACCCCTAGGTCAAGCAATGCTCTATCGATTTGAGTATCTGTAGACACTGAAAATGGGTCTTCCAGATGTTTACCATAACCCGGGATCGGAAATAAATCTCAAGCAAATTTGGCATTTTGGGCCAAAGTGGCATGCAGGCCGGTGTGGATCAGACCTAGACCGGGCCCAAAACGAAGGTCGCCGCGGATTTGCAGATTCTGGGCCAAAAAACAGGAGATGGCGCGGATCTGGTGAAACCGAGCCAAATTTCAGGAATCCGCGCGGATTTGGATAGTTTGGCCCGGAAATTTTCGACCCGTCAGTAGTATCACGCGGATCTACGCCCGACCCATCAGAAGAATGGCGCGGATCCGGATCCGGTACTGGGTATCCTGAGTCGCGCGGATCCAGTCAAAACCGTTGATCGACGGCCATGCGCGGTTACCAAAATCGCCTAACCGCCAGCTGGTCCGCGATTTCAAGTAACCGCCAAACCGCCAAGAATCGTTTCCTAATCGCTCAACCGCCTTAAACCGCTGAAAACCGCCGGTCATCCTACACCTACTTAAGGATCCGCGCGGATCCTTTAAAGGGGTTGGCAAATTTTCGGATTTTGGGGAGAGCGAATAACATTCCTCATTGAAATACCAAACAAAAATTAATCCGGGTCATTCTCTGAGGGATCCGCGCAGATTCCCTCCGGTGAGCCACCTCCGACTACATCAAGCTTGCATAATTTCCGTTAGTACTTCAACCCGAAGGCGCGCGGATCTCACCTCGGCCAGGTTTGAGCGGATTTCCGATATAACCTGCGTTTTTTCATCTTTCAATTCGCTTTACTTCATTTGAGGTTTCATAAAGTGTAACGATGTAGTCGATTAGCCCCCGCCCGCTGTAATTAGTTTAGTTTTTTTAACATTTCGTTGCTTCACTATGTGAACTCCCTATTTTCATTTGAATGCATGCATACTTTTCCTATCACGTGACAACTTTTCTTTTTTTTAATTATGTTACCCGACTTAGTAAGGGCCGCTTCGGCGGGTGGTGCAAGGGCAACCCCCTACACTGACTTCTTTACCCCCGTACCTGTTTTTTTGGTTCGAGACCGGAGTTTTCTTTTCCAAAGTTTTGTTAATTTTTACCAAAATTAACTGGCGACTCCTTTTTTTTATTTCTTTTTTTATAAAAGGTCGGAAAAAGAAAAGTGGAGGATTGACCAGTTGCCTAGAATCGCGGATCCGCGCGGATCCAGGCCAATTTGGGCCGTTTTCTTTCGTTTTCCCTCAATTCGGTTTTTTTTTTTCTCTCTCTTGTCTCGGCTCCAACAAGTGCTCTGGATCCATGGATCCGCCTTGTTTGGCCCGCTTTCTGTTTTTTTCGTTTTCTCTTCTTCCGTTCTTTTCGTAAAAAAAAGTTGTTTCCGCCCAAATTAGATCCGGATCCGCGGATCCGGTTCATTTTGGCCCTTTTTACTTCTTTTTTTCTTTTCGTTCAATTTTTTTAGTTTGGTTTTGGGTGAGACCGAATCCGCGCAGATTCGGTCTGTTTCTGTTTTTTTTTTTCTTCTTTTATTTTCCAACTTCAAGTTTTTTGGCTCGGGTGGGTACCGGATCCGCGCGGATCCGGTCGTACGCTCCCTTCTTCTTCTTTTTTTTCGTTTTTTTTTTCCAGTTTTCTTTTTATCCCCTGTTTTGTTTCGTCTTTTTTTTATTTTATTTTCTTTTACCGAAAAGTCCAAATTTCTTTATTTCGTCTTTTTTTAATAATAAGCAACCCTACGTCGACTCGACCTTCCGTGGGGGACCGTGCCCTCCGGGACACGGGCCCTACAGTGGCGACTCCACTGGGGACTTATAAGTGGGTAAGAACTTGAAAAGTCGGGTTTAGTTTTTTTTTTTAAAAAAAAAAGTTGTCACGTTTTTTTTTTAGGCATATTTTGCATTCTACGGGCCTTCCCCTTCGTTGGGCACACAAGGTACCGTTTAGGAAAAACCATCATTTTACCGTTTTGGGAAAGCTTTAACCATTCAACTCAGGTGGGTCCACTTAGACCTTCACCGAGCCGGTGGTTGTTTTCTCCCCTCGTGCAATACTCCTTAATCCATTTGATTAAAAGGAGCAACCCGGGGGTATTAACCTTCCATGCACCCCATGGAGGCCAAATACCCGGGACACGAGCTTAGGAGGCGTTAGTAAACTAACCCTTAACCTCTAAACATAGTGCCTTGGCTAGGGTGGAACTACATATGTGTGCTATGTGATCTTTACAGTCCTCGAACCTGAGACCATGCAGTAATGTTTGGGGAAAAGTAAAACAAAAAAAAAGTGAAGTTTTTTTTTAGGTTTTTTTTTTTGTGTCGGACCCCGGGTTAGGCCCGACAGTGGTCTCGAGCCGAGGGATCCGCGCGGATTTCTGTGAAGCTCGGCCACTGGCCGGCCTAATTTGAGGTGAGCCGCTGGCTCTAATTTGGCCCACATGTGGCTCAGACTGTGGGATCCGCGGATCCTGTGGTGGGCACGCGCATGTCCAAATTCCGCTTTTTTCCTCCCTTAAATTAATGTTTTTTAGTTTTTGTTGTTTTTTTTTCTCCTCTCTTTTGTTTTGAGGTTACCTTAATTTGGGCCTGGCAGGAGCCTTGAGCTCGGGAAATCCGCGTAGACCTCGCTAGGGCTTAGGCCCAGTGGGTCCGCGCGGATTCCAAAGACTCGGTACCTGCCGGACCCAAATTTTGGTTTTCTCAGGGTCTTGCTTGAGGTTTAGTTTTTTCCTTTTCTTTTGTTTTTCTTGGTTTTTAGCATAAGTCTTTATGAGTTGGTCGGAAATGCATTTGGGCTAAATAAAGATGTCGGGCCTCACATGATCCAAGCGGGTTTTGTGAGTGGGCCTACGCTTTTGTACAATCCAAATGAGTTTCTAGTCGGGTTAGTCCGGTTGATTAATATGTTTAACCCTTGTGAGAGACTTGAGTTCTTTCGGATTCGGTCCGGTAAGGTTTAAACATATTATCTCGGGCGTGAGTTAGCATCCTGCATAAGAACTTTATCTGGGCTTCGCATATAATCTTGAGCTATTAGTTCGATCATTCGGGGTTCAAATAGAATTCTTCATCCATAACATGCATTGTGTTTGGTCAGTCGGTGTTGAGCTGAGTCCTGAATTCCTTCATCTTCCCGAACGGAATAGGTTGGTTTCGAGTACATCAAAGGGGCGAGGCATACCGGTTAGAAGCTTTTAACGCCTACTACAACAGTAGCGAAAATCGAGGTTTACCATCATCCGAACCGATCATCGAAGAAGCGACTGACAAAGAAGTTGGTAATTGACCCATTCAAAACAATGTCAGACCCTAGCAGAGATCATCCTGAAGACCATTCTCACAGTGATTCTGTGGAGGAGCAAGTTCCTCCTCCACCACCTCCTCCAAATGCTGAAATAGAGCAACTGACCAACATGATCCTAAACATGCAAGTCACTATGAATGCTCAGTTAGAGGCACAGAACCATAGGATAGATGCTTTAGTACACGCTATGGAGGAAGTGAAAAATTCAAACCTGAAGAATCCCCCTACGGGTGAGAATGAATTGCAATCAAGAAAGGAGAAGGACGGATCGGTCCACGAGATTTCAAACTCGAGACTAGACCGTATTGAACAGATGTTGAAAGAATCCACTCTCTTCAACAATCAATTCATGGATAATGTAGGATTCACACCTGTGCCCCGGGGAAGACTCCCCCCTAAATTCAACATGCCTGATATCAAATTTCATGGTACTGAGAACCCATATCAACATGTGCGGAATTTTCTGGGGGCTATGACGTTAAAAGGAGTTGAGGAGGAGATTTACCATATTATCTTTCCTTGGACTTTAAGCCCGGACGTTATGAAGTGGTACAACACACTCAGTCCTACTAAGACCTCACGATGGAACACACTTTGCAAGGAGTTCTTACACCAATACTCCTACAATGTTGACATGCTCGTCACTTTAAGGGACATGGAGCTCATGAAGCAAGGAGAAGAAGAGACATTCTCTGACTACTACGCTCGATGGAGGGCGAAAGCAGCTCAAATGGTAGATCGACCTTCTGAGGAACATCAAGTAGATATGCTTGTACAAAGCTTACAACCCTTGTACAATACCCATCTAAGGTTTCAACCCATTAAGGACTTTGCATCACTAAGATTGGCTGGAATCAAAATCGAAAGTGAATTGGCTAACTGGGGGCTGGAAGAACACTTATACTAATAAGCAAACTTCTGGCCTAACAAGTGCAACAAGGTGAATGCCTTAGGACACTCCATGTGCTGAAGCAATAGAACAACTTCCAAGAAAAGATGCGCCAATGGAAAATACTCTGAAGTTGGGATGCTGATGAACTTTGCAAGCGTCACAGAGTTTGGAGACGTCACATTGAACAAGATGTCTAGGTTGAAGCAATTATCCAGTCGAAATGCTCTGAGTTGTACTGCCCTTGTGCAAGCCTTTCATTCTTGAGTACTTCTTGCATGATTGTTGAATTTTAGTAATTGTTTATCTTTTGAGCTAGTTGAAGGGTTAGTAGAATAACCCGTGAGATTTTAAGCCTTCATAGACTATTCATTATATATATAGTCTCACTTTCTTTTTGTGTGTAACTCTTTCATGTGTGCGTCTCCAGAACTTGGCTTGACCTTCCTTAAAATCACATTTGGCATATGCATTGTGTTAATGATTGAGGCATCCTTTTGTTAGCTACATAGCCAAATAGCCACCTGACATTTTGACCTCTTTTTGCAAGCCCTTGCTAACCTTTTTTCCTGTCTTGTTGTTTACCCTATAAGTGCACACCCTTGGCCTTTACATAATTTCCTACCTTTAGCCAAGATAGAATGAGCAACAGTTCAGTTGTATGGGGCAGTTTCGTGGTCGATTGTTGAGAGTGAATTTTTTTTTTTTTTTGTTGCTATAAGGGAAGTACATTGTTGAATATCCTTTCTATCCAAAGGTTATAACTTGTGACTACTGGGATTTGAGTTGTTCTTTAGATATTCATGCTATTCAGTAAAAAAAAAAAAAAAAAATTGAAAATTAGGAATTCATAATAAAAAGCAAAACGAAAAGAAAAAAAAAAGAAAAAAGAAAAAAAAGAAAAAAAGAAAAAAGAAAAAAGAGAGAGAAGTTTTATTTTTTGTTTTAATTCTGGGTTTTGATTTGTATGTGGTACTCTATCCCGGTTTTCTTTTGTTATGGATGTTTTGTGTTCGTTTAAGGTTCAGTGTGGAGGTGTTGTATTGCGTGTAATGGAAATGTTGTTGCTCCTTAGGTACTTAGCTCCACATTTTCCAAATGATTTCCCTCCTTACCTTAGCCTGAACCCCATTACAACCTTTTGAAAGTCCTCATGATTAGTATTTTTGCATATTGTCCTCAGTGATGGAGGGTTGAGAGTCTTGCCAAGCTTATGGCAGTTGTATGCATTGGAATGAGTTTGAGTGAACCCTCATATTTCTAAACACACTGAGAGGAGTGTTCCCCTTTACCTAAAGTGAGGATCTACTAGCTTCACTAGCTCATCAATTGCTAAGGTGATACATGATTGTTTAGAGGTACAACATAGTGTAACTGGTTTATGTC
This sequence comes from Portulaca oleracea, assembly GCA_029582165.1. Taxonomy (NCBI): domain Eukaryota; kingdom Viridiplantae; phylum Streptophyta; class Magnoliopsida; order Caryophyllales; family Portulacaceae; genus Portulaca; species Portulaca oleracea. Next base: position 12,841,270 of record CM055892.1, read on the forward strand.
TTGGTTTTACGCTCATAGTATTGAAATAGAGTTTGCTTTGACATGATTTTGACCTTATGCATCATTGTTTTTCTCATCGGTCTTATTTACATGTGATATAAGGTCTTTTCCGCTGTTGATTAAACTCGCTCGTAAAGTCTCGCACCTTCTTTTCTTCATGGTCTTTCTTCATGGACACTGGGGGCTTTCTCTTCCCCTTTGTATGTCTTCTTTTCGAATTGGGGGCTTTCTGTTTCCCTTTGTCTTCCTTTCGAACTGGGGGCTTTCTCTTTCCCTCTGTTTTCTTTTTCAATTGGGGGGGTGTCAGGATATAATTCATTTTGGCTTAGATTTCCTGATCATTACCAGTTGCATCCAGGGTCAATCTTTTTTCCTTTTGCCCACCTTTTAGCAGTCAATCTAGGGTGCCAAAGAGTGGGCGTTTCGTTCTCGTCTCTTCTCGTGGAAATTACACGTCAGTCTTGTCACTTTCCTTCATATTTCATGGGATAGCAAGATCAAACTCTACTATCCAGGGGCGATAAGTTATAGCTGCAGAAAAGTCCTAACAGATTTTTGTAAGGCTGAATCCTCGCGGATTTTCAAGAACGAATGTTCATCATCAATTCTTCCGGCAACACTTTACATAAGAACAACTTTTTTAAGCATGTTCTTCACAAGCCAAGTCCCTATGATCCTTATGGGGCAGATTGATCGTTCGGATACTCTCATGACAGTTTGCACGGTCCACAATTTTAAAGAGAATTCCTCAGCTGATTGTATAATTGGGCTACTTTTTCAAAAGCATGTCCAACATAGGGTTTAACACTAGAAGCCAAGCTCTTGAACAATTTTTGCAAAAGCATGTTCACATATATCAATTTCGGCTTGGAAATGTGGGTTTTGTTGGTACAACATCTTAGCAGAACTCTTATACATGAAGTTCTTACGGACTTTTTTTGTGGCTTGTCACACCGAGCATATTCACTCCTAGCATATTCATGAAGCTTCAGAAAAACTGGGCAAACCATGGAAAATCTATGCCTTAAAGACAATGTCAAATATAGCAACTGGTGATCAGAACCAGCAACTATCCTTAAGTTATTAGCCACTGACTTATTAAGTCAGCAACTAAATACTTACACAACCTTTTGAACTACGACGGTCTGATTCCATTCATGAAGTGGATACGTAGGAAGCTTTTGAAGTCCGGCCCAAATAATTGAACAAATCATCTTTTAAGTAATTTGACAAAAGGATCTTATCCAGTTTCCAGGTCGTGCTGAAACAGATTAAAGCAGAATCCTTGCAAATAAGAGCTCTCGCGGACTTTATGACCCGTAGAGACTCAAACCTCTTCTCTCGTCGATTATTTATGCCTGACCGAAGTCGTGGCAGACTCCATGTTGATCTAAGCTCTCGAGGTTCCCTCGAGGTTCAACTAGAGTGTTTCAGGATGTCAATTCTCATGGATTAGATTCATCACATATTTGGAGGAGGGCTCGAAGCCGAGTTTACGAGTTAAAAATGCTTGTCGAATTTTGGTTCTCACCATTTAAAGCGTCTTGATATTTCAAGAGTCATCGACCACAGCTCAATACTTAGACTTTCTTATGCATTGTATGTGTGTCTTGCATCATCATAGATTAAAAGAGTCTGCATAAGTGCATTAACATCATAGAGTCTTTGCATTGCAAAAGATAAATAAACGTTCTAAGCATTATACATGTTCTCGGTGCTCCTCAATAGAGATTTAATTTATCACTACCGAACTCAAGAGCCGGTAGTTGTCTAATCAACACGATCGCCAAGATTCCTACTTTCATAGGCAATAAAAAGCAGTGTGAAATCTTGCAAGGCATATCCCAAAACTCTTTCGCATTTTGGATTAAGCCCAACAAGATAGTAGAGCTTACACCGAACATCTCGCTGATCAGAGCTGGACTTCAAGCATGAGCATATCTTCAGTTGGCTCTAATTGGGTGCAAAGCTTTTGCAGAATTTCGTGGACTCGCCAAGTGAAACATAGTGGGGAGTTTTCAAGTCCTTGTTGATCCTAAAGCAGAAATCTTCAACGATTTCACTAAATGTCAACACAAGCCAATGATTTATCCTAAATTTGACTCAGGATAATCATGGAAATAATTAGAGGGTGCATCCGCCGGGTTCCTCGCAGATTATCAAGTCAGACTCCCGAGTTCCTCGAGGATTATGTTGTCAAATATGGCAGACCAATTGAACTCAAGCAGGACACTTAAAGGTTCCGGCACAAACATGGCGAAACCGATCCATGCTGATTCCATACCAGATGATCCTCCATCATCAAGTTGGAACCCCGAGTTCCTCGTCAACCACCAACCGCTGACAGGGAGTTTTTTTTCTCATTGGATAGCAGGATTTCTTTCACTATCCTCATTCATACTAAAATAAAAAATAAAAAATAAAAATATAAAAAATGAGTATCATTTTCTAGGGGAAGCGACCCCGCAATTTAACTTTTCCTTGATACTTATAAGTTTCATTGTCTTCTTGTAGGTATCAATCCTTCAAATATTTTTCGGGCTACCCCCGAGAAATCCATGAAAGCCTGGACGATCTCCAGCAACCTCAGGTGGACCACCTCTACATTGAAGTGTTCGGGCTACCCCCGAGAAACTCATCAAAGCCTGGACAATATCCAGCACCAAAGCTAGCTACAATTCCGGATTTCTTTCAAGCTACCCTTGAAAGTTGAAGCCTGGACAACATCCAGCAATTAATCGGCATCGGACTACCTCCGGTCGGAAATCCAAGCTACCCTTGGATTGCTCAAGCCTGGACAACCTCCAGCAAATCAAGTCAACGATTCGGACTACCTCCAGTTGGCTGCAAAAGTTCTCAGGCATACTTTGACTTTCGTCTTACTCAGACTCAGTCAAAGTGGGGGCTATCTGTAGACACTGAAAATGGGTCTTCCAGATGTTTACCATAACCCGGGATCGGAAATAAATCTCAAGCAAATTTGGCATTTTGGGCCAAAGTGGCATGCAGGCCGGTGTGGATCAGACCTAGACCGGGCCCAAAACGAAGGTCGGCGCGGATTTGCAGATTCTGGGCCAAAAAACAGGAGATGGCGCGGATCTGGTGAAACCGAGCCAAATTTCAGGAATCCGCGCGGATTTGGATAGTTTGGCCCGGAAATTTTCGACCCGTCAGTAGTATCACGCGGATCTACGCCCGACCCATCATAAGAATGGCGCGGATCCGGATCCGGTACTGGGTATCCTGAGTCGCGCGGATCCAGTCAAAACCGTTTTTGACTGACGGTTTGCGCCGGTTACCAAAAAATCGCCTAACCGCTGTGGTCCGCATGGATTTCAAGTAACCGCCAAACCAATCAATTCGTTTCAATCCTAAGCCCGCAACTTTTAAAAAAACCGCCGGTCATCCTACACCTACTTAAGGATCCGCGCGGATCCTTTAAAGGGGTTGGCAAATTTTCGGATTTTGGGGAGAGCGAATAACATTCCTCATTGAAATACCAAACAAAAATTAATCCGGATCATTCTCTGAGGGATCCGCGCAGATTCCCTCCGGTGAGCCACCTCCGACTACATCAAGCTTGCATAATTTCCGTTAGTACTTCAACCCGAAGGCGCGCGGATCTCACCTCGGCCAGGTTTGAGCGGATTTCCGATATAACCTGCGTTTTTTCATCTTTCAATTCGCTTTACTTCATTTGAGGTTTCATAAAGTGTAACGATGTAGTCGATTAGCCCCCGCCCGCTGTAATTAGTTTAGTTTTTTTTACATTTCGTTACTTCACTATGTGAACTCCCTATTTTCATTTGAATGCATGCATACTTTTCCTATCACGTGACAACTTTTCTTTTTTTTTAATTATGTTACCCGACTTAGTAAGGGGCCGCTTCGGCGGGTGGTGCAAGGGCAACCCCCTACACTGACTTCTTTACCCCCGTACCTGTTTTTTTGGTTCGAGACCGGATTTTTCTTTTCCAAAGTTTTGTTAATTTTTACCAAAATTAACTGGCGACTCCTTTTTTTTATTTCTTTTTTTTTTATAAAAAGGTCGGAAAAAAAGAAAAGTGGAGGATTGACCCAAGTTGGCCCAGAATCCGCGCGGATCCGCGCGGATCCAGGCCAATTTGGGCCGTTTTCTCTTTTCGTTTTCCCTCAATTCGGTTTTTTTTTTTCTCTCTCTTGTCTCGGCTCCAACAAGTGCTCGGATCCGCGCGGATCCGGCCTTGTTTGGCCCGCTTTCTGTTTTTTTCGTTTTCTCTTCTTCCGTTCTTTTCGTAAAAAAAAAAGTTGTTTCCGCCCCAAATTAGATCCGGATCCGCGCGGATCCGGGTTCATTTTGGCCCTTTTTTTACTTCAGTTTTTTTTCTTTTTCGGTTCAATTTTTTTTAGTTTGGTTTTGGGTGAGACCGAATCCGCGCGGATTCGGTCTGTTTCTGTTTTTTTTTTCTTCTTTTATTTTCCAACTTCAAGTTTTTTGGCTCGGGTGGGTACCGGATCCGCGCGGATCCGGTCGTACGCTCCCTTCTTCTTTTTTTTTTCGTTTTTTTTTCCAGTTTTCTTTTTATCCCCTGTTTTGCTTCGTCTTTTTTTTATTTTATTTTCTTTTACCGAAAAGTCCAAATTTCTTTATTTCGTCTTTTTTTAATAATAAGCAACCCTACGTCGACTCGACCTTCCGTGGGGGACCGTGCCCTCCGGGACGCGGGCCCTACAGTATCCCCGATGGTGATAGAAATGGTCGGGCATCCTGGGTCCTTATACTTCACCGGAACTTGACTAGACAAGATTGAACATACATTATAAGCTAAGAAGGCTTTTTTAGGGACTTGGGTTGCTCTCTTAGTAGTGCACAACTCCTTAAGAAACATAGCATAGGACGGGCACTGTTGGATAGCATCTAGCAAAGGGATATTGACCTTAACCTGAGAAAATGTTTCTCTAATCTTTTCTAGGTACTTCTGAACCTTATTCCCCCTTAACCTTTGAGGAAAAGATGGGGGAGGCTTGTATGCCACAGGTGGTAAAGGACTAGACACGGGAAGTACTCTAGGTGAAGTCTTGACGCTCGGAGGCTCAACTAAGATAGTTGGCCTCTCTTCTTCGTATGGTTCATCCTCAACTGATACTAGCTCATCACTAGGTCCAACACTCACAGGTTGTTTTCTAGGCAAGTCCGAAGGTGATTCCTAAACTCTATTATCGACTTCCCTCCCGGACCTAAGAGTAATTACCGCATTAAGGCCTCTAACCTGGTTCGGGTCACAAGAGGACGAACTAGAGGCTTGCCCATTGGGGTTTGCCTCTGGTTGTCCTGGGAATGTACCCCTATCCCTATTAGACATCATTAGTTGAGCTACACTCTCATTCAATTGTTTTACCATCTTTGCCATATCACTCATGGTATCCTGAACCCTATTCAAACCAGACTCTAACTCCTTATACTTCCTATCCCCCTTATCCTCACTTTGGTATCCTGGTGGAGGTCGGGTATGGGCTACTTGAAGATGAATGGTCTGCCCTCGAGGCGCTTGATCAGCCGCCTGAGGGGGTGGTCTAGGCTGGACTTGAGGTTGGTGATGAGGAGGTGGGTTTCCTTGGAAACCTCCTCCCTGATGCGTTGGTGGCCTCAAGACATTCTGATTGTCCGGCCCATAAGACAAGAAAGGGTGTTTTTGCACCCTGGGAAATTGGTAGGGCCGGTACTGATTGAACATAGCATTAACATTTTCCACATTGGAAGACACATGTTGCATATATAAAGGGAAGTTAACATATACATGGTCTGGTCCTTGACACCAAGCACAAATCAAAGGAGATTGAGGGGTCGGCGAAATGGGTCGCTCTAAAGAATTCACTTGTGCACAAGGCTAAGTCTTAGAAGATGCAAGTTGCTGTTGGGCTAAGGTTTTTATTATGTTTTCCAAGGAAGCAAACCTAGCCTCGTACCCCGTACTCTCACCTACGACGTGAACTCCCCCTTTTGCATTGGACAAATGCGCTCCTATGGACTCATCCCAGGTGTTCCCCCATTGCATAACTCGCTCGGACATGCTCTCTAAGAAGTCCCACGCTTCTTCCGCTGTCTTATCCATAAATCCCCCTAAACACATGGACTCTAAAGTCACCCGGGTCTCTTGATCTACCCCCTCATACACTACTTGGCACAGTCTCACAAGGTCAAAACCATGATGAGGGAATTGGGATAACAGATTTTTGAATCTCTCAAAAGCTTTCCAATAAGGCTCCCCTTTATCTTGCCTAAACTTCAAAATCGAATTTCTCAATTGAACCGCTAAAGAGTTGGGGAAGTACCTTTTCAAAAAAACCTTCAAAAAAACTATCCCAAGAATTGATTGACCCCGGCTTAATGCTATACATCCAACGCTTGGCGGAGTCGCGCAAGGCGAAAGGCAAATACTTAAGCAAAACATAGTCCAAAGGAACTCCCGGCAGTGTAACCATACTAAGGTACTCTTTGTACTCCGTCGTCCATATCAAAGCTAACCCCGTCCCAGTAAACAGAGGCAGGTTTTGAGTGTAGTACTGCCTAGGGTCGAAAGTAACCCACAGGTAATGCCTGTCTGAAAACAAGATGGGATGGGTCGTACGAAGGGTAAAGTTGGTCACTCAAAGTCACCCTTGGTTCTGCCTCCCCCATGCTAGGCGAGTCAACTAAAGGCACCTCTAATCTAACCAGTCTATTGGTTTTGGGAATGCAAACCCATCCTAAAGGGCGACGCACCTTCTCTTTTTTTGGTTTTTCTATTTTTCAATTTTTAGTGATTTTAGCTTAAAACAAATCGATCAAGCAAAAACTATTTACACTATGCACAAACAAACCAATAACCTAATTTCCCAAATAACGCCATCCCCGGCAACGGCGCCATTGTTCGGTTGTGTATTTTTGTGGTTTTCAGTAGGGGTTTTCGGTCTCAAGGATGGGTGTCTGGATTGTTAGGTTCTATGGCTTGTTAATAGTTTCCCAATGCAATAAGCAATAAATCAAGTAAAATAAGCTATTAAAACTATTCTAATCATGCATCATATCTAAACTAATCATTAACCAAAAGCAATCAAAGCATATTCTAGAAAGCAATAAAGCATGAACAAGGCAATAAACACTAAAATATATCAAATAACTTGAATATCAAAGCAAATGAAAACTAGAGATTATACCTTTGATGAACTAATCTTCACTTGAATCCTTAACTCAAACTTTCCCCCGAACAATTAAGAAAGTGTGATTTGGATTACTAAGGATCCTCAAATTCTCACTTTAGAGTGAAATTTGTGACCCTTAATCGTCCTCCTCACTAAAAGTTCGATTTGGTAATTTTGTGGCTAATCTAGAACAATCAAAGTAAGAAAGACTAATTGAAAGCATTAAAGAAACAAGATACAATGAATAAAAACCTGGAAATTGTATTGATTGAAGTTGATTACAAAAGACTTGAAGAACAAGCTTAACGAAAACCTAGGAGAGAGAAAACGGAAATCAACTTGAAAACATGAAAAGCTAATTAACAACAACTTAGAACTAGGTTAAAAGACTACTTCTGGCTAAATTCGCAACTGGGAGTTTATATAATAACCTAAGATTGTTACACAAAACGCATCACTTTAGCCCTCAACTAATCGCAGAAAAAGAGGGTGACTCGGGCGAGTCGGCCTTCTGTCCCTCCCTGTACTTGGTCAATTTTTCTGAATTTGTTGGCAGCCTCCAGAGGCTCGACTCAACCGCACCGAGGGTCGACTCGGGCGAGTCGGCCTTCTGGTCCCACTCTTCCTTAGCTGATTTGAGGTTGGTAGTCCCCACTTCTTCAAAGCTCTCAATTGGCTGCTTCCACTTCTTCTCTTCTTGATGCATTTTGCTCCATATTAGACTCCTTATTAGCTTAATCTCCCAAATTCCTATAAAACTAGAAAATTCTTATAACTAACATATTATAAAGGGTCAAAACATGCAAAAACTTCCTAATAAAGAGAAGTATTCGGCTCAAAATGAGACCGAACACCATGACTTGGTTTCCAAATCTTTTCCATCGTCGACATTAGGGCATAAACGTTGAACTTTCGTTCCGTCCACAGCTTTCCAACTAGGCAAAGAGATAGTTGTGATTCCTCTTCTTCTGATTTGTCGTCCTCCCACTTCACTACTGCCTTTTCCTTTGACTTTCCTTCACACCGGGATCCCTCCGCCGCCATTGGTTACCGCGCCGGAAGACCTGGACACACACGACCGCCGCCGCCACAACCTAGAAAACCTATGATGAAAAAACCCTCATTAGACCTAAGGCCTAAGAGAGAAGTATGATTCTTAACTTTGGAGTGTGTTTGAACTACAAAAATGGGTGGCAAGACAAGAAAGATTTGAAATGAGAATCTTTCCTTTGTTTGGAGAAAAGAAAAAGGAATGAAAAAAATATCATTGGAAAAGTACATGGAAAATTTGAGGTAAAAAAGAATAAAAAAATTTCTCTTAACATATTATATGAAAGTTGAGAGAAAAATTTAGATATAACGGTCATCCTTTCTCTCTTTCACCTCTCATCAATAGTTATATGGTACATACGTTTGTACAGTGCAAACCCATAGAAAATATGCACTTCATCAAAGAAAAGATACGTTGCAATATCACTATTGCTACAATGATAAAGGATACACTCTGAGACAAAAATGATGCATTTGGACACCAAAAAAGATACACTTTAGTCTCCTGATTGTCCAACCAGTCTGCTTCCCGATAGATATATCATAAAGGCAAATTCGTCAAATTAGTTCAGAAGATGTTTACTCTTACAATCACGTCGCTCTTACTTTGTAGTTGGCTTGTGTTTGGTTTAGGGTTTTTGTGTAGCTATGCACAAGTGAGACAATAGATGACACCTTGTTGTTGAAGAAGCAATACACACCAATACCAAGAATACCAAACTCCAACACCCAATCACCACAATAGATTCACACCCCATAATACTCCTATAGTTACTTGTTCAATGCCAAGATTTCAATCCAACAAACCAAACACACCGAGAATGTAGGTCACCAATATGATCATACAATAGAGAATAACTAAACCAACTAAGAACAACAAAGATCAAGCAAGAGATAACCTGGAAGCTCTAATACCAAATGGAGCGTATGCGCAGTGGGAATAATAGAACGATAGATAATAATCCTTGCTTGATGTAGAGGAGATGATGTTGATGTTGAATGGACGATGATAAACTTGATGAAATGATGGATGATTAGAATAATGTTATTGATTGAAGATATAATATAATCAAAACCCAAAGAACAAATCAATAAGGAACTTGAACACCAAAGCAATTGGATATGATCTTAGATAAAGGAGATTCCACCACCAAGACCTAACATCTCACCATGATTAGATAAAGGAATGTCTATCACTAATCAATATAGGAATGACTTGTAACACCACAATTAACAAATGGATAAAGTAAACAAGATTTTAGAGAGGGAAGAAAGCTTCAAGCCTTTCCAATACATTCATAATCAAAGTCATCAAAAATCCATTGTATACAAAATATTAACGAGAGCTATTGATTGGGGGGGGGTAAAACAAGAAATTAAGTCCTGGGCAGCGCGTCCTGTGCGCTTCATCCATTTCTTACGCAAGGGGCCAATTCTCTGCAATGATCATCGCGGGTGTAATGCTAGAATATTTAAAAAATTATAATTATAATTTTTCAATAATACCCGTCTATTAGTTAAAGCTAAAATATAAAATAAAGAAAAAGTCAATCGGTATTTCTGTATATATAGTATTAAATTAATTATTAGAATCAAATAATCTTTGATACTCAAGTGGTAAGCGTTGGTTAGTCAGTCCTTTTTATGCACCGAAGTCAGGGGTTCGAATCTACATTCAAAAGAAAAAATTGTAGTAGGTAGAGAGCTGCTTCGTACACGCTTAATAAGTGTGGCAAGGATCTCCATGCACGCCTAATAAGCCTAGCAAATTTCTTCTTGCCACGCTTAATAAGCGTGGCAAAATTTTCCCCACGCATTCCCTTTCCACATTTATCTATCCGTGGCAAGGGTCGTCAGCCATGCTTATAGATGTGGCTAGAAGTTGTTTTAAGCATGGAAGGAGCACCCTTTTTTAATTGGTAGCGTGACACGCGCCTCGGCCCAAACAGGGCGGAAAGAGGGAAAGGAGGTCGCAGGCGCGACAAGTAAGGCGCAGTCGCGACACCTTGTTTTCCAGCACAAACAACTATGTCTTCAGGGTCACGGTCGTGACCATGGTGATCAGGCCCGTGACGAGTGTTGGACCCTCCCTACTTCGTTAACCTTAGCCCTGGCCCTCCTTCGTTATTATTGCCGATGCGGAAATCACTCCCCTCTAGAGGGCGTCCCAGGCTACCCCATAGCCTCTTCCGGTCCCGGGTCTACTTTGAAATGGACCCCACACACAACCCGGAAGTTCATTTGCTCGGGAATTCCACTGAAATCATAGATGGAGTCCATTGTCAAGAACTTTGAGGTTCGGGCCCCAACTCGATACAGTTCACAATTGCAAACCTGGGGGATTTCCCAATGACGACTTCAAAGTTTTGCACCTTCGGGGCTTTAGTGAGAGTTTTGTACTTACCCGAACAAAATCCCCAGATATGGATTCGCTGGGGTGAGCCTTTTATTTTCCTTTTTTATATTCTCCCAAACTTTTCTTCTTTCCTTTAATGAACATGGACCATCCCTCTCCTATCCCATCTAACACCACATCCTGGCCAAGGAATTCTTTTAGCCAAGTGCAATTAAGCGAAATCCTTTGTGGGCAGGAGCCATACTTCTGTTGCTCTTGTCCTCCACGGCTTCCATCTCATGGTCCCAATTCCTCTTTTGTCTACATGCTCTTGCTAGGTTGATGATGTTGTATACGTCCGCCATCAGCCCATGCATTCCATGTACCTTTGTTGCTTCAGGTAAATCCTACTCTCCTGTCGCCTTCCTCTTCCTAGTCAGTTGGGGGCCTCCGGTGGTTGGACTATTAGACCTCTTATAGCACTACTTGCTGGAGCTAATCCTCCGACATGTCTCTAGCCACTTTTTGTTCTGAAACCAAGACCTTTGTGTACAGGGGAGTACCTCCTTCTAGCCTTGTAGTAAAGAAGGGCTCAATTGGTGGGAATGCAAATATTTTGTTTTGTTAGGATTCTCAGGGCGTAGTTAGCAGACAAACAATAATAAGGGCGAAAAATAAATAAAGATTCGACACAAGGAATTAACGTGGAAAAACTCAAACCGGGAAAAAAACCACGAACGATGCACTATCAGAAGATTACAACAGTGTTTCAGAGATTCCCAGACCTCCACAATCTCTCACAACCTCCCTAGAGTTACAACTGAGAACTCAACACTCATAGATGAGCCTCACACAACTCCCTCAGGGACACAGAGATTACAGGTCAATCTCTTGTGGTATAAGATGAAACACTCTCAATTCTTTGACAAATAAACCTAGCACCTAGGCTCTATTTATAGTACAAGGTGACACAACTTTAGGATTAATAGAGTCCCTACAAAGAAAGGAATTACAAAAAGAAGTGGAACAAATCAACAATCTGATTCCCACTCAAACTCTTCTACCTTGCTCCCCAAGGGATAGAGACCAACCCAAAATTGGTCTCCACATTCAACCCAACAATCTCCCACTTGGAGACCAATTGTAAACGCAGCCTTCGTCGATTATCATCAATCACCACTTCAACACCTTCTCGAATCCTTTAGTGCATCCATCTCGATCTTGTTCAGCAAAGATCAATAGAGGTCCCAATTGACCTCCCATCAACTCCTCTTTTAGCAACAGGCTCCCACTTGAACTGATCACGCCCCTGCAACTTCGACATACGCATCATCGTCAACAACTTAGGGGAATTTTGGATTGGGATTTTACCTCGTGTTGAACTTGTCGAATTCCCATGCAGGTTAGATGCGTTCCTCGGCTGATCATCCGTTCCCGTAGCCTCGACCTGAAACCTCCTCGTTTCTGGTTCCCTTCTCTCATCAGAGAAGCTAACACGCCTTTGACGAGCATGAACCGGCATGTTAGAGTTATCAATGACAGAATATAGCTTCCCCTCTTTCCTGCCATTTGCAATTATCAGAGATCCTTTCGTTACCCTCCAATGACCATCTTCAAATCTCGTGAACCCCTCCTCATCCAGTTGACTCACAGATACAAGGTTCTTGGTCAGACCCGGGACATACCGAACATTCTTCAACCTCCAAGTTCCACCCTTAGAAGTTTAAATGTTCACATCACCTCTTCCTAGCACCTTTAGGTTGTGACCGTTTGCAAGCCTAACCCTGCCAAACCTCCCACTCACAAAATTGCTAAAGGCCTCCTTGCTAGACGAAGAGTGAAACGAAGCACCCGAATCTATCACCCAACCCCCTTCTAACTTGTAAACACAAACAGTTAGGGCATCACCAAAATCCTCGACAGAATATACAGAGTCCTGGTCATTATGGCTGCTCTTCTTAGGTTTGGGACAATCCCTACGAAAATGACCTCTATCACCACAGTTCCAACACAACACTTGCTCCATGTTTCGACCTCTGGATTTTGATCGACCCCGACCCGAACTCCCACTATTCCTCCTACCCCTGACAGTCAAAGCATCCCCCGAAGACTCAGACACATCGGAATCTTTCCTGCGAATACTTTCATTCAGGACAAAGTCTCTAATTTCCCCAAACTTCAATTTCTCATCCTTCTTAGGTGAAGAAGTTACAGAAGTCACGAAATTTTCCCAAGACTTAGGTAGGGTAGCCAATAGTATGTTAGCGTTCATCTCATCGTCGAAATTAAATCCCACAGAGGTTAACTTTGATAGTATTATATTCAACTCATTCATACTATCGTGCATATCACCAGACTCTTGCATCTTAAATTCAAACAAACGACGTAACACATATACCTTGTTCACCGCCGAAGGTTTCTCATATGTGTTTTGCAAGGCCTCGAGCGGGTCTTTTGTCGTTTTCTGATCTTTGACGTTGAAAGCCACGTTCGAATGCCTGACCATCAAGCTCTTCCCAATCCTTCTGTTCCATCTCATTTGGCTTATCACCCATCGCAAGATGCAACCTTTGCTGGCGGAGCACATCCTCAACGCGCATCCTCCACCATGCGTAGTCTTTCCCATCGAATTCTGGAATCTTCACAATAGCGCCCGCCATTGCTTCTCAGCCTGCAGATCAACCACGCTCCAACCAAAGCTCTGATACCACTTGTTAGGATTCTCAGGGCGTAGTTAACAGACAAACAATAATAAGGGCAAAAAATAAATAAAGATTCGACACAAGGAATTAACGTGGAAAAACCCAAACCGGGAAAAAAACCACGAACGATGCACTATCAGAGGATTACAACAGTGTTTCAGAGATTCCCAGACCTCCACAATCTCTCACAACCTTCCTAGAGTTACAACTGAGAACTCAACACTTACAGATGAGCCTCACACAACTCCCTCAGGGACACAGAGATTACAGGTCAATCTCTTGTGGTATAAGATGAAACACTCTCAATTGCTGTACAAATAAACCTAGCACCTAGGCTCTATTTATAGTACAAGGCTGACACAATTTTAGGATTAATAGAGTCCCTATAGCAAAGGAATTACAAAAAAGAAGTGGAACAAATCAACAATCTGATTCCCACTCAAACTCTTCTACCTTGCTCCCCAAGGGATAGAGACCAACCCAAAATTGGTCTCCACATTCAACCCAACATGTTTGAATATAAAATTCTTCACTTGGTATGACTGTAAAGTCCTTCCGTTCCTATTTGTAGAACATTAGGGCTTCCCTGTGGTAGTGTTGGATAGTGTTTCTTGGCAGTCTCTTTTGGTGTGACCCACCCTGCCACACTTCTTACAGAAAATAAAAATCTACCCTATCTGACATTTATCATTTTAGAACATTTATCATTTTTGAAATTAAAATGACGAGTGATGTGGACATGGGGGAGCAAAAATTAATGAGTAAATTATATTTACCCTATCTGACATTTGTAGTAATAATTTTTACACACCCGACATTTGTGAAATAATTTTTACCTTAGCTGACATTAAGTGTTCATATATTTAAACTTCCTAAAAATATTTTATATTTGTTTTTTGTTGGATTTTCCAGCGATCATTAAAAACATAAATATGAATTGACTTTTATACCCTTGATATTAATTCATATGACTTTCAATTAAACATTAATTAAAGTTTTACCCTTAATATTAATTCATATGGCATTTAAACCTCAACCTTTTCTCTACTTTATTTCTTCGAAAACTCAATTTCTTCCCATTCTGAAAATGAAAACCCAATTATAAAATATCTTATAAAATATTAAGGGTGAAAAATCAATTATAATGGAAGAAATTTCTTATAATGAAAATGAAAAATGAAAAAAAGACTAATATCAAGGGTAAAAATGTCAATTCATATTTATCTTTTTAATGTTCGCTGCAAAATTCAACAAAAATCAAATATAAGGTTTAAATATATAAACACTTAATGTCAGGTAAATAAAAATTATTTAACAAATGTCGGTATAAAAATTGTTACCACAAATGTCAGGTAGGGTAAATGTAATTTACTCAAAAATAGATGAAACACTATGAAGAGCTCCTAAAACAATATATCTTATAATAGGACCGTCTCATGTTAAATTAGCGTAAGACGGGGTTACCACGTCAGACAGGGAAAAAATGATGACACCCTCTTAAGTCGCATTTGTGGTACACACTCTATATATATAGTGTTTGGTTTCTCTCTCTTCCCATCGTCAAACCCTAAAAATTCGTGTAAATTAGACATTGCCTCTCGCGAAGATCACCGACCGACCTCGAATATCGTTGTCGTCTCCGGTAAGTACGTCTTACTATGTATATTCGACTATGGATGTCATGATATTTGGCCACAAAATTCTTTTGGTTATTATCGTTCTAATTGAGTATTTCGTTTTGGGGATATCCGCGCAATATGGGGGATTGTCATCTGAGTCGAATATCTTGGCTTTCGACTATGGATGTTGGGAAACGAAATATGGAAATAGGGACGTCTTGTTCGGGTGATATTAGGATTCTCGTATTTTTTGTTGATTCAATTAGCTTATATAGTGATAGATAGTGTTCATGGGATAGATGAAGGTTTTATGTGTTGTATCAATCTAAATATTGCGTTTAAAATTTTTTATTAGGGATATCAATTTACATTATAATATATGTGACTAGTATTCAATGTATGGGTGACTAATAATAATTATTTGATTAGTATTCAATCTATGGATGACTAATAATATGTTATCTCGATTTTTTGATATGTTAAAACACACCAGAAACACCGCGATATGTCCACTAATTTAATTAGATTATAGGTGACTAATATACATGGTAAAAGCGACCAATAATATATGTTTTGTTGTTAGACATTGACATGCACATATGACTATCTGGGGTTAATAAGGTGACCATATATAACATTTAACAAATTGGTCATTTCAATTTTTTAGACTTCACTATGAGAGGTGTAACATAATAGTTTTGCTTGTCTGACTATTACTTCTTTAACTGGTGTGGATGTGACTATTTGGTATCGTTAAATTGATTGTGTACAATTTTTATTTGAATATGTTTCATTGTTAAACGACAACATGCACGTATGACTATTTTGGGTTAACAATGTGACTATGATATTTAACAAATTGACTATTTAATTTTTTTCAACTTCAATGCCAAAGGTGTGACATAATGGCTCGGTTTGTGTGACTATTACTTTTTTTGTTAGTGTATATATGACTATTTATAGTGTTGAACTAAACGTGTTACAATTTTTATTTGAAATATGCTCTTTATTAAACGTTGACATGAGCGTATGACTATTATGGGTTAACAAAGTGACTATAATACTAAATGAAAATGATACATGTTCGGCCAAAGTAATTTTTGTATCTTGTGCAGGCCAAGACAAATGGGAAATCACAAAGAATCAAGAACCACTTTCAGATGAGGAAAAAATCCCCGTACTCTCACCTACGACGTGAACTCCCCCTTTTGCATTGGACAAATGCGCTCCTATGGACTCATCCCAGGTGTTCCCCCATTGCATAACTCGCTCGGACATGCTCTCTAAGAAGTCCCACGCTTCTTCCGCCGTCTTATCCATAAATCCCCCTAAACACATGGACTCTAAAGTCACCCGGGTCTCTTGATCTACCCCCTCATACACTACTTGGCACAGTCTCACAAGGTCAAAACCATGATGAGGGAATTGGGATAACAGATTTTTGAATCTCTCAAAAGCTTTCCAATAAGGCTCCCCTTTATCTTGCCTAAACTTCAAAATCGAATTTCTCAATTGAACCGCTAAAGAGTTGGGGAAGTACCTTTTCAAAAAAACCTTCAAAAAAACTATCCCAAGAATTGATTGACCCCGGCTTAATGCTATACATCCAACGCTTGGCGGAGTCGCGCAAGGCGAAAGGCAAATACTTAAGCAAAACATAGTCCAAAGGAACTCCCGGCAGTGTAACCATACTAAGGTACTCTTTGTACTCCGTCGTCCATATCAAAGCTAACCCCGTCCCAGTAAACAGAGGCAGGTTTTGAGTGTAGTACTGCCTAGGGTCGAAAGTAACCCCCTGGGTAATGTCGGTAATACGAAACAAGATGGGATGGGTCGTACGAAGGGTAAAGTTGGTCACTCAAAGTCACCCTTGGTTCTGCCTCCCCCATGCTAGGCGAGTCAACTAAAGGCACCTCTAATCTAACCAGTCTATTGGTTTTGGGAATGCAAACCCATCCTAAAGGGCGACGCACCTTCTCTTTTTTTGGTTTTTCTATTTTTCAATTTTTAGTGATTTTAGCTTAAAACAAATCGATCAAGCAAAAACTATTTACACTATGCACAAACAAACCAATAACCTAATTTCCCAAATAACGCCATCCCCGGCAACGGCGCCATTGTTCGGTTGTGTATTTTTGTGGTTTTCAGTAGGGGTTTTCGGTCTCAAGGATGGGTGTCTGGATTGTTAGGTTCTATGGCTTGTTAATAGTTTCCCAATGCAATAAGCAATAAATCAAGTAAAATAAGCTATTAAAACTATTCTAATCATGCATCATATCTAAACTAATCATTAACCAAAAGCAATCAAAGCATATTCTAGAAAGCAATAAAGCATGAACAAGGCAATAAACACTAAAATATATCAAATAACTTGAATATCAAAGCAAATGAAAACTAGAGATTATACCTTTGATGAACTAATCTTCACTTGAATCCTTAACTCAAACTTTCCCCCGAACAATTAAGAAAGTGTGATTTGGATTACTAAGGATCCTCAAATTCTCACTTTAGAGTGAAATTTGTGACCCTTAATCGTCCTCCTCACTAAAAGTTCGATTTGGTAATTTTGTGGCTAATCTAGAACAATCAAAGTAAGAAAGACTAATTGAAAGCATTAAAGAAACAAGATACAATGAATAAAAACCTGGAAATTGTATTGATTGAAGTTGATTACAAAAGACTTGAAGAACAAGCTTAACGAAAACCTAGGAGAGAGAAAACGGAAATCAACTTGAAAACATGAAAAGCTAATTAACAACAACTTAGAACTAGGTTAAAAGACTACTTCTGGCTAAATTCGCAACTGGGAGTTTATATAATAACCTAAGATTGTTACACAAAACGCATCACTTTAGCCCTCAACTAATCGCAGAAAAAGAGGGTGACTCGGGCGAGTCGGCCTTCTGTCCCTCCCTGTACTTGGTCAATTTTTCTGAATTTGTTGGCAGCCTCCAGAGGCTCGACTCAACCGCACCGAGGGTCGACTCGGGCGAGTCGGCCTTCTGGTCCCACTCTTCCTTAGCTGATTTGAGGTTGGTAGTCCCCACTTCTTCAAAGCTCTCAATTGGCTGCTTCCACTTCTTCTCTTCTTGATGCATTTTGCTCCATATTAGACTCCTTATTAGCTTAATCTCCCAAATTCCTATAAAACTAGAAAATTCTTATAACTAACATATTAT
This sequence comes from Portulaca oleracea, assembly GCA_029582165.1. Classification (NCBI taxonomy): domain Eukaryota; kingdom Viridiplantae; phylum Streptophyta; class Magnoliopsida; order Caryophyllales; family Portulacaceae; genus Portulaca; species Portulaca oleracea. Next base: position 12,859,316 of record CM055892.1, read on the forward strand.
AAAGGGTCAAAACATGCAAAAACTTCCTAATAAAGAGAAGTATTCGGCTCAAAATGAGACCGAACACCATGACTTGGTTTCCAAATCTTTTCCATCGTCGACATTAGGGCATAAACGTTGAACTTTCGTTCCGTCCACAGCTTTCCAACTAGGCAAAGAGATAGTTGTGATTCCTCTTCTTCTGATTTGTCGTCCTCCCACTTCACTACTGCCTTTTCCTTTGACTTTCCTTCACACCGGGATCCCTCCGCCGCCATTGGTTACCGCGCCGGAAGACCTGGACACACACGACCGCCGCCGCCACAACCTAGAAAACCTATGATGAAAAAACCCTCATTAGACCTAAGGCCTAAGAGAGAAGTATGATTCTTAACTTTGGAGTGTGTTTGAACTACAAAAATGGGTGGCAAGACAAGAAAGATTTGAAATGAGAATCTTTCCTTTGTTTGGAGTAAAGAAAAAGGAATGAAAAAAATATCATTGGAAAAGTACATGGAAAATTTGAGGTAAAAAAGAATAAAAAAATTTCTCTTAACATATTATATGAAAGTTGAGAGAAAAATTTAGATATAACGGTCATCCTTTCTCTCTTTCACCTCTCATCAATAGTTATATGGTACATACGTTTGTACAGTGCAAACCCATAGAAAATATGCACTTCATCAAAGAAAAGATACGTTGCAATATCACTATTGCTACAATGATAAAGGATACACTCTGAGACAAAAATGATGCATTTGGACACCAAAAAAGATACACTTTAGTCTCCTGATTGTCCAACCAGTCTGCTTCCCGATAGATATATCATAAAGGCAAATTCGTCAAATTAGTTCAGAAGATGTTTACTCTTACAATCACGTCGCTCTTACTTTGTAGTTGGCTTGTGTTTGGTTTAGGGTTTTTGTGTAGCTATGCACAAGTGAGACAATAGATGACACCTTGTTGTTGAAGAAGCAATACACACCAATACCAAGAATACCAAACTCCAACACCCAATCACCACAATAGATTCACACCCCATAATACTCCTATAGTTACTTGTTCAATGCCAAGATTTCAATCTAACAAACCAAACACACCGAGAATGTAGGTCACCAATATGATCATACAATAGAGAATAACTAAACCAACTAAGAACAACAAAGATCAAGCAAGAGATAACCTGGAAGCTCTAATACCAAATGGAGCGTATGCGCAGTGGGAATAATAGAACGATAGATAATAATCCTTGCTTGATGTAGAGGAGATGATGTTGATGTTGAATGGACGATGATAAACTTGATGAAATGATGGATGATTAGAATAATGTTATTGATTGAAGATATAATATAATCAAAACCCAAAGAACAAATCAATAAGGAACTTGAACACCAAAGCAATTGGATATGATCTTAGATAAAGGAGATTCCACCACCAAGACCTAACATCTCACCATGATTAGATAAAGGAATGTCTATCACTAATCAATATAGGAATGACTTGTAACACCACAATTAACAAATGGATAAAGTAAACAAGATTTTAGAGAGGGAAGAAAGCTTCAAGCCTTTCCAATACATTCATAATCAAAGTCATCAAAAATCCATTGTATACAAAATATTAACGAGAGCTATTGATTGGGGGGGGGTAAAACAAGAAATTAAGTCCTGGGCAGCGCGTCCTGTGCGCTTCATCCATTTCTTACGCAAGGGGCCAATTCTCTGCAATGATCATCGCGGGTGTAATGCTAGAATATTTAAAAAATTATAATTATAATTTTTCAATAATACCCGTCTATTAGTTAAAGCTAAAATATAAAATAAAGAAAAAGTCAATCGGTATTTCTGTATATATAGTATTAAATTAATTATTAGAATCAAATAATCTTTGATACTCAAGTGGTAAGCGTTGGTTAGTCAGTCCTTTTTATGCACCGAAGTCAGGGGTTCGAATCTACATTCAAAAGAAAAAATTGTAGTAGGTAGAGAGCTGCTTCGTACACGCTTAATAAGTGTGGCAAGGATCTCCATGCACGCCTAATAAGCCTAGCAAATTTCTTCTTGCCACGCTTAATAAGCGTGGCAAAATTTTCCCCACGCATTCCCTTTCCACATTTATCTATCCGTGGCAAGGGTCCTCAGCCATGCTTATAGGTGTGGCTAGAAGTTGTTTTAAGCATGGAAGGAGCACCCTTTTTTAATTGGTAGCGTGACACGCGCCTCGGCCCAAACAGGGCGGAAAGAGGGAAAGGAGGTCGCAGGCGCGACAAGTAAGGCGCAGTCGCGACACCTTGTTTTCCAGCACAAACAACTATGTCTTCAGGGTCACGGTCGTGACCATGGTGATCAGGCCCGTGACGAGTGTTGGACCCTCCCTACTTCGTTAACCTTAGCCCTGGCCCTCCTTCGTTATTATTGCCGATGCGGAAATCACTCCCCTCTAGAGGGCGTCCCAGGCTACCCCATAGCCTCTTCCGGTCCCGGGTCTACTTTGAAATGGACCCCACACACAACCCGGAAGTTCATTTGCTCGGGAATTCCACTGAAATAATAGATGGAGTCCATTGTCAAGAACTTTGAGGTTCGGGCCCCAACTCGATACAGTTCACAATTGCAAACCTGGGGGATTTCCCAATGACGACTTCAAAGTTTTGCACCTTCGGGGCTTTAGTGAGAGTTTTGTACTTACCCGAACAAAATCCCCAGATATGGATTCGCTGGGGTGAGCCTTTTATTTTCCTTTTTTATATTCTCCCAAACTTTTCTTCTTTCCTTTAATGAACATGGACCATCCCTCTCCTATCCCATCTAACACCACATCCTGGCCAAGGAATTCTTTTAGCCAAGTGCAATTAAGCGAAATCCTTTGTGGGCAGGAGCCATACTTCTGTTGCTCTTGTCCTCCACGGCTTCCATCTCATGGTCCTAATTCCTCTTTTGTCTACATGCTCTTGCTAGGTTGATGATGTTGTATACGTCCGCCATCAGCCCATGCATTCCATGTACCTTTGTTGCTTCAGGTAAATCATACTCTCCTGTCGCCTTCCTCTTCCTAGTCAGTTGGGGGCCTCCGGTGGTTGGACTATTAGACCTCTTATAGCACTACTTGCTGGAGCTAATCCTCCGACATGTCTCTAGCCACTTTTTGTTCTGAAACCAAGACCTTTGTGTACAGGGGAGTACCTCCTTCTAACCTTGTAGTAAAGAAGGGCTCAATTGGTGGGAATGCAAATATTTTGTTTTGTTAGGATTCTCAGGGCGTAGTTAGCAGACAAACAATAATAAGGGCGAAAAATAAATAAAGATTCGACACAAGGAATTAACGTGGAAAAACTCAAACCGGGAAAAAAACCACGAACGATGCACTATCAGAAGATTACAACAGTGTTTCAGAGATTCCCAGACCTCCACAATCTCTCACAACCTCCCTAGAGTTACAACTGAGAACTCAACACTCATAGATGAGCCTCACACAACTCCCTCAGGGACACAGAGATTACAGGTCAATCTCTTGTGGTATAAGATGAAACACTCTCAATTGCTGTACAAATAAACCTAGCACCTAGGCTCTATTTATAGTACAAGGCTGACACAACTTTAGGATTAATAGAGTCCCTACAGCAAAGGAATTACAAAAAAGAAGTGGAACAAATCAACAATCTGATTCCCACTCAAACTCTTCTACCTTGCTCCCCAAGGGATAGAGACCAACCCAAAATTGGTCTCCACATTCAACCCAACAATCTCCCACTTGGAGACCAATTGTAAACGCAGCCTTCGTCGATTATCATCAATCACCACTTCAACACCTCCTTGAATCCTTTAGTGCATCCATCTCGATCTTGTTCAGCAAAGATCAACAGAGGTCCCAGTTGACCTCCCATCAACTCCTCTTTTAGCAACAGGCTCCCACTTGAACTGATCACGCCCCTGCAACTTCGACATACGCATCATCGTCAACCACTTAGGGGAATTTTGGATTGGGATTTTACCTCGTGTTGAACTTGTCGAATTCCCATGCAGGTTAGATGCGTTCTACCGGTGATCATCCGTTCCGTAGCCTCGACACAAACCTCCTCGTTTCGTTCCCTTCTCTCATCGGAGAAGCTAACACGCCTTTCGAGCATGAACCGGCATGTTAGAGTTATCAATGATGTAATATAGCTTCCCTCTTTCTCGCCATTTGCAATTATCAGAGATCCTTTCGTTACCCTCCAATGACCATCTTCAAATCTCGTCGTGAACCCCTCCTCATCCAGTTGACTCACAGATACAAGGTTCTTGGTCAGACCCGGGACATACCGAACATTCTTCAACCTCCAAGTTCCACCCTTAGAAGTTTAAATGTTCACATCACCTCTTCCTAGCACCTTTAGGTTGTGACCGTTTGCAAGCCTAACCCTGCCAAACCTCCCACTCACAAAATTGCTAAAGGCCTCCTTGCTAGACGAAGAGTGAAACGAAGCACCCGAATCTATCACCCAACCCCCTTCTAACTTGTAAACACAAACAGTTAGGGCATCACCAAAATCCTCGATAGAATATACAGAGTCCTGGTCATTATGGCTGCTCTTCTTAGGTTTGGGACAATCCCTACGAAAATGACCTCTATCACCACGCCCAACACAACACTTGCTCCATGTTTCGACCTCTGGATTTTGATCGACCCGACCGAACTCCCACTATTCCTCCTACCCGATACCAAAGCATCCCCAAGACTCGCACATCGGAATCTTTCCTGCGAATACTTTCATTCAGGACAAAGTCTCTAATTTCCCCAAACTTCAATTTCTCATCCTTCTTAGGTGAAGAAGTTACAGAAGTCACGAAATTTTCCCAAGACTTAGGTAGGGTAGCCAATAGTATGTTAGCGTTCATCTCATCGTCGAAATTAAATCCAACAGAGGTTAACTTTGATAGTATTATATTCAACTCATTCATACTATCGTGCATATCACCAGACTCTTGCATCTTAAATTCAAACAAACGACGTAACACATATACCTTGTTCACCGCCGAAGGTTTCTCATATGTGTTTTGCAAGGCCTCGAGCAGGTCTTTTGTCGTTTTCTGATCTTTGACGTTGAAAGCCACGCCCGAGCTAGCGCCACCGACCGCATCGAATGCCTGACCATCAAGCTCTTCCCAATCCTTCTGTTCCATCTCATTTGGCTTATCACCCATCGCAAGATGCAACCTTTGCTGGCGGAGCACATCCTCAACGCGCATCCTCCACCATGCGTAGTCTTTCCCATCGAATTCCGGAATCTTCACAATAGCGCCCGCCATTGCTTCTCAGTCTGCAGATCAACCACGCTCCAACCAAAGCTCTGATACCACTTGTTAGGATTCTCAGGGCGTAGTTAACAGACAAACAATAATAAGGGCGAAAAATAAATAAAGATTCGACACAAGGAATTAACGTGGAAAAACCCAAACCGGGAAAAAACCACGAACGATGCACTATCAGAGGATTACAACAGTGTTTCAGAGATTCCCAGACCTCCACAATCTCTCACAACCTCCCTAGAGTTACAACCTGAGAACTCAACACTTACAGATGAGCCTCACACAACTCCCTCAGGGACACAGAGATTACAGGTCAATCTCTTGTGGTATAAGATGAAACACTGTCAATTGTCAGATAAATAAACCTAGCACCTAGGCTCTATTTATAGTACAAGGTGACACAATTTTAGGATTAATAGAGTCCCTACAAAGAAAGGAATTACAAAAAAGAAGTGGAACAAATCAACAATCTGATTCCCACTCAAACTCTTCTACCTTGCTCCCCAAGGGATAGAGACCAACCCAAAATTGGTCTCCACATTCAACCCAACATGTTTGAATATAAAATTCTTCACTTGGTATGACTGTAAAGTCCTTCCGTTCCTATTTGTAGAACATTAGGGCTTCCCTGTGGTAGTGTTGGATAGTGTTTCTTGGCAGTCTCTTTTGGTGTGACCCACCCTGCCACACTTCTTACAGAAAATAAAAATCTACCCTATCTGACATTTATCATTTTAGAACATTTATCATTTTTGAAATTAAAATGACGAGTGATGTGGACATGGGGGAGCAAAAATTAATGAGTAAATTATATTTACCCTATCTGACATTTGTAGTAATAATTTTTACACACCCGACATTTGTGAAATAATTTTTACCTTAGCTGACATTAAGTGTTCATATATTTAAACTTCCTAAAAATATTTTATATTTGTTTTTTGTTGGATTTTCCAGCGATCATTAAAAACATAAATATGAATTGACTTTTATACCCTTGATATTAATTCATATGACTTTCAATTAAACATTAATTAAAGTTTTACCCTTAATATTAATTCATATGGCATTTAAACCTCAACCTTTTCTCTACTTTATTTCTTCGAAAACTCAATTTCTTCCCATTCTGCAAATGAAAACCCAATTATAAAATATCTTATAAAATATTAAGGGTGAAAAATCAATTATAATGGAAGAAATTTCTTATAATGAAAATGAAAAATGAAAAAAAGACTAATATCAAGGGTAAAAATGTCAATTCATATTTATCTTTTTAATGTTCGCTGCAAAATTCAACAAAAATCAAATATAAGGTTTAAATATATAAACACTTAATGTCAGGTAAGGTAAAAATTATTTAACAAATGTCGGGTATGTAAAAATTGTTACCACAAATGTCAGGTAGGGTAAATGTAATTTACTCAAAAATAGATGAAACACTATGAAGAGCTCCTAAAACAATATATCTTATAATAGGACCGTCTCATGTTAAATTAGCGTAAGACGGGGTTACCACGTCAGACAGGGAAAAAATGATGACACCCTCTTAAGTCGCATTTGTGGTACACACTCTATATATATAGTGTTTGGTTTCTCTCTCTTCCCATCGTCAAACCCTAAAAATTCGTGTAAATTAGACATTGCCTCTCGCGAAGATCACCGACCGACCTCGAATATCGTTGTCGTCTCCGGTAAGTACGTCTTACTATGTATATTCGACTATGGATGTCATGATATTTGGCCACAAAATTCTTTTGGTTATTATCGTTCTAATTGAGTATTTCGTTTTGGGGATATCCGCGCAATATGGGGGATTGTCATCTGAGTCGAATATCTTGGCTTTCGACTATGGATGTTGGGAAACGAAATATGGAAATAGGGACGTCTTGTTCGGGTGATATTAGGATTCTCGTATTTTTTGTTGATTCAATTAGCTTATATAGTGATAGATAGTGTTCATGGGATAGATGAAGGTTTTATGTGTTGTATCAATCTAAATATTGCGTTTAAAATTTTTTATTAGGGATATCAATTTACATTATAATATATGTGACTAGTATTCAATGTATGGGTGACTAATAATAAGTATTTGATTAGTATTCAATCTATGGATGACTAATAATATGTTATCTCGATTTTTTGATATGTTAAAACACACCAGAAACACCGCGATATGTCCACTAATTTAATTAGATTATAGGTGACTAATATACATGGTAAAAGCGACCAATAATATATGTTTTGTTGTTAGACATTGACATGCACATATGACTATCTGGGGTTAATAAGGTGACCATATATAACATTTAACAAATTGGTCATTTCAATTTTTTAGACTTCACTATGAGAGGTGTAACATAATAGTTTTGCTTGTCTGACTATTACTTCTTTAACTGGTGTGGATGTGACTATTTGGTATCGTTAAATTGATTGTGTACAATTTTTATTTGAATATGTTTCATTGTTAAACGACAACATGCACGTATGACTATTTTGGGTTAACAATGTGACTATGATATTTAACAAATTGACTATTTAATTTTTTTCAACTTCAATGCCAAAGGTGTGACATAATGGCTCGGTTTGTGTGACTATTACTTTTTTTGTTAGTGTATATATGACTATTTATAGTGTTGAACTAAACGTGTTACAATTTTTATTTGAAATATGCTCTTTATTAAACGTTGACATGAGCGTATGACTATTATGGGTTAACAAAGTGACTATAATACTAAATGAAAATGATACATGTTCGGCCAAAGTAATTTTTGTATCTTGTGCAGGCCAAGACAAATGGGAAATCACAAAGAATCAAGAACCACTTTCAGATGAGGAAAAAATCCAACGTAGCACAAGCAAATAGCAAATTGAATGTCTCCATGTCTCTTAAAGAAATTGAAACTAGAACACCAACAAAAAAATTGAGTTAAAATATTAACGCTTAATTGAATTTAGGTGTAGTTTTATATAACAATTTTAAAATTGGTATTGTGACTATTTATGTTTGAATTTAGTGTAGTAAATCAACATAATAAATCATTATTCATGGTGGGAAACAGCTATCATTTTTTAATAAAAGAATAAAATTGAATTGTTGTGATAATGGGGAACTTAGTCGAATGTAAATGATATGATGTGAGTTGTATGATTTATATCTACATCTTTTATTGTGACTCGATTTAATTTGTAGGAATGTGGAATATCATTATCCCTTGTCTGATGGCTAACGTATGACTATTCACAATAAAATTTATGACTACCTGACATAAATGTATAAAGTATGTGTTGAACTTAAAAATCTCAGTACATCTTTTTATGCGGTATTCTGCGATATGGCGCGGTATGGTGTGGTGTAATTGTGGTGGGTTGTGGTGTAATTGTGGTGGGTTATTGGTATGTTGTGATGGGTTTTTTGTATACATATATATAAATATTGTATTGGTAATTGTGATTGTGGCGGGTTGTGGTGTAATTGTGGTGGGTTATTGGTATGTTGTGATGGGTTTTTTGTATACATATATATAAATATTGTATTGGTAATTGTGAAAAAGTAATTTGTGGTTGTGGGTTGTTGTGAATTGTGGTAGGATGGTATCTTGTGGTGGGTTGTGGTGAATTGTGGTAGGATGGTATCTTGTGGTGGGTTGTGGCAAACTGTGGTAGGCTGTGGCACCGCAATTTGTCAACCGTAGAAAAGAGCAAGGCCTAAAGGATATAACATTAGTCAGTGCATGGTACGATATTAGTCACCCAAATATTATAGATACAGTGAACAAATTAATATATCAAAAGGAATATGATATAATTAGTTTGTGCATAGATGGTACATGATAACTGCGTTTTATAACTATATTTTTGTGGGTTTTTAATAGTGAAATAGGGAGAGTTTTATGTATGAACCATGATTTTTATTACAATTTCCCTAGTACACTTGGTGTTGTTGTTGATGTAATTGTAGGTTTGAGGCCAAAACACCATATTTCTGTCAATTTCGGGTTAGAGTGAAGACACCACGGAGCTCCCCTACTAAATATTGAACCGTGGTACGAATTTGGATCGAAACGGAGGAAGGAAAAACCGGGCAGTAGCCACCACGGTCCGTGGCAGACTGATTATTAAGCAGTAGCGGCATTCTTTTGGGGGAGGAATTCATTCCCTTGTTGCACAATTCAACGGCCCAATGAGAAGAATTGGAAGTGGAGGAATTTGATGTGATTCTTGGGCCTTTTCACATTCGCCCAATCACCAAAGAAATCAAAGAGGGAAATGAAGGCAATTAATTGTGTTGGCCCATCTCCGTTCGGCCCAATGAGCAACAAGAAAAGTGGGCCATCATTTCTTCCTTGGCCGAAACACACAGAGGGGAGAAATTAATTGCATTTTGGGTCATTCAATCTCTGGGACCAATGACAAGAGAGAGTAGTGGATGAATTTGTTTCATTCATCCACCATTTCGTTCGGCCCAGGCACCAAATAAAGAAATGGAGGGTATTAATTGCATTTGGGGCCATTCGGTGGGCTTTGATTAGCACTCAAGCAGCCCAATCATCATCATTTCATGCAACATTTATTCGGCCCAATGGAGAAAGAAAGAGAGGGACTGAATTCATTTCATTCATCATTCATTCATGCGGTCCAATACAATATAGAAGAAAGTGAGGCCTTTGACTTGGATCCATCATGCATGCGCCCAGCAGAAGAAACAAGAGCAAGAAGAGGAGTTTGAGACAGTGGCTGCCACGGAGAAACCGTAGGGTAGGCCACGGTCTGTCAGTCTGTGGCTGGGCGTAGGATGGTCGTGCCTCACTAGAAAGAGAGGACATGTGACGGTTATTAGGATTGATGCGTCATTCATTCAGGAGGGGGGCTATTCATCCATTTCTAGCATCCATCCGCCCATTGGAAGAGAGAAAAACCCTAATAATCCTATTTCCATCAAAATTCAAGGTTAAGATTGATTCGAAGAAAAACGAAGACCAAGATTCGGGAAGAAATTATAAACGCTCACGAGGAAGACTCCGCCACGGGATCGGAAGGCTCGACGATCGTATTCCTTATAGTTTGTATCTCTTTTCAATTTCTTTCTTGTTTTGAGAATTAATCGTGATGTTTAGAATTTGTTCCGTACTTTTCTTGAACGTGAGTGAGTAGTTTATCTGAATTCTAGGGTTTTCCAACCCGAAACAATGTAGTTTTGATTTATTGTTATTAGTTTGTGTATGAATTTTTGATTAAAATCAATAAAAGGTTGTGTTTTCCATGTTTATGAGTATTCTTAAGGCCTTGGATATTTACAAGTTTGAGATTAAGCTAAGAAATACTGAAAGGTCAATTAGGATAATCTGACTACCAACTTATCTACATAGGTTTGCGAAAGTTGAGAAAGGAGTAGTGAACTAGGGAATCATTAGATAACCTGACCTTTTGAGACCTTCAATTCTGATTAACCTAAAAGGCAGACGAAAATTGTTGATTAGGTTATTTAGAATAATTATATTTAGCATCGAAAGGGCGATAGAATTTAGAGGTTGTCGATTCTTGATTCATTCTTGAATGTATGATTGTGCAGGCTAGGTTTTAGTAATCGAACTCATTGTTAGGTTAGCATCTCCCTAGAAGTTTTTTTCTCTTGATAGACTCTTTGATTGAATTTTCCTGCTTTATTAGCTTTAATTAGCTTTTAAAACCTTTTCAAAACCCAAATCCTGATTAGCTTAGTAATCGCAATAGAGATTAGTTTTTTGTGCTGCTAATTGAGTCCATGTGGGATCGACCTTAACGTGCTACTACGTACACCGTGCGCTTGCGGCCCTGTCAGTACAATATTAGTCCGTGCATGGTAGAATATTAGTCACCGTAATGTTATAATTGGAAAAAACTAATATATCAAAAGAAATATGATATGGGTAAATCGTTAGCTATTCTAGGAAAAAGAATGCTTAGAATCAAACCAAAAAATTACTTAGAGGTACCCAATATTTGGGGATACTATTTTCGATACCCCAATTTTTCAAAACTCATTTTGAGGTACCTTACTTTTTGGGTTAGTAATTATTTGGTGTTTTTTCGACCATCAATTTTATTAAATGACCGAAATACAAGAACAAGGGTATTTCGGTCACTTAATCAAATTGATGATCGAAAGAACACCTAATAATTTCTAACCCAAAAAGTAAGGGTACCCCAAAATAAGTTTTGAAAAGTTGGGGTATCTGAAAAATCTTTCACCAAAAGTTAGGGTACCTCCGAGTAATTTTTTGGAATCAAACATATCAACAAACTTTTGGAAAATACATGTGGGATAGGAAATTTACAATAAAACTAGTAAGATGGCCCGCGCCATGCACAGGCTTTATAATTCCCCTTTTGATTTCTATTTATAATATAATTAATTTTATATCAATTAATTTTATATTAAGGATAGAATTTTTTATATTAAGATAATATATATTATTTTAAACAATTTAATCTAACTTAAAATAAAATGACAATTAATCTTTATAAATCAGAACAATTAGCATGGTAAAGTCTTAAGTTTCATTGCTCTATGACAACTCAACTCTAATTAAAATTCAATACATGAAAAATTTAAGAAAATAATTTACATATCATCTCAAAAAACACAACCATATCATAGACAAATTTAAGTTTAATTGGTGCTAACTTGGTATTGAGATACTGACCAATACCATCTCTAAAATTGGGTAGTTGAGTTGCTATGAGTCAAATATAAAATATAAAATATTATGATTAGCAATTTCCAAAGGTGATGATCGATTTCAAAACCTAATAATCCTAGTAACAACTACAATAAGATAATATTGCATCCGTCCCAACTTGTTTATCATACTAACTACCTTTATAAAACCAACAAATATTGGTAATGAGGTGAAAATTTTATATCAATCCAAAAAATGAATCCGTCTAGTCCTAAAGAAAAAAAAATTCATTATCTTCATCTCGTCTTTATACTCTCATGAGCACTGGAGATTGAAAAACTCAAGCTAGTGACCACCAGCACTAGGCGGCAGGCACTCCAAATCCAACCACAAGATTTGTCACTGAGCCCATGCTGGTTCCATTGTTGGTTGATAGCTCTCTTTGTTGTGGGATCGATTCTGGAAATTACAACTAGCTTTAATTTGTGCTTGAATGTTGAACCTATATATTTGTACTGCCTTTACCCCAAATTATTTGTCCATTTACCTAATTTGAAAAGATCAATTCATATTGAGAATTGAGGTAAAAAGTTTGTAATTTACCCAAATTACCCCTACTTTAATTGAAGACCAACAAAGACTAAGAACATCCGCCGTTTTGCTGCCAAAAGAACAGGGTTGGATGCTAGGACCAAGACTTCCCGTTGATTTACTTAATCCACAGCTGTGTTCTAACTCTTTCTTAGACCACATCGAATTGAACTTAGACCACATCGAATTGAACCACCATTTTTTCATAGAGATTTCTTGCCCCCTATTTGCATAAAAATACATATGAATTTTAAATATATATTACCTCCGTCCCTAAATAAGTATTAATTTGACTAAACTTTGGTCGTTGATTACTCACAAATTATAACTATAACGAGTTATAATATGAAATTACTACTTTTAGAAAGATACTATTTAGGTATGAGGGTAGTATTACGTAAAATAGGTAAGAAAGCATGAATAGTATGAAAAAAGTGGGATAAAATAATTAAAAATATGATGAATAAGATAAATTTATCATACATTAAAATAGGCCCAAAAGTGGTGTTGGTGTCCAACTAGTGTGGGCTGAAATTGTTGATTTTTATTTTCTAAATTTATAACCTTACTATAAAATTAATAAAACTCAATTAAAACTCAATTTATCTGAATCTCTCATTAGTTACCATTTTTTGTCTAATCCTCATGAGCTCTTCTTTTCAAGTTGTAAACAGACTAAACTCCACGCACTCCATCAGTCTTCACTTCTCTCCTCTCTGCCTTCCTCTGTCCTTTCTCTCAATCTCTCATTAGTTACTTTTGATCGACGGTGACAGACTGCTGCAGCCATCCTCCAGCCGCCCTCAGCAGCAGCATCAGCCGCAGCCGCAGCCGCAGCCGCAGCCACCCAGGCCCAGCCCCCGACCACCCACCGATAACCTTTCCTTGCAAACAGATTTGTAAGTTCCGATTTGTCTCAATTTAATACTAATTCTCTAATTGAGTTTTAATTAATGGGGTTGTGAATTGTTAGGAAAGTGTCCTAAAATCACCAAATCTCTTGATCTCACAATTATTTGTTTCCTAATTGTATTAGGATATTATTTAGGTTTCCTTATTGTGTTGGGTTTCCTAATTGTATTAGATTCTAAATCTATTTGGAGTGGGAGTCAAGTTAGGTTATAGGGAGTTCTCCCTATAAATAGGGTGCATGTTTCTCCACCAAAAACACATCGGCAAACACAGAGAGCTAGAGAGAGAGAAAATATTGAGAGAGAAAGGGGTCTCACCAATATTTTCCCCAGTGTATCCTGAGAGATTGTGAGTTGAGTGTTGAGAGATTGTTATTGTAATCTCCTTTGTGGATCGTATCACACCCTGTGATAGTGATCAGGTTGTACTCCTCCTTTCTCATAGTGGATTATTTTCTGGCTGTCGCCGTCCGTGGGTTTTTCTCCGAGTTCTTCGGTTTTCCAATTCAGTGTTTGATTTTATCGCTTATTTTCCGTTCCTAAATTTTGTCGTAATATCCGTCATCTCGTTTTTGATTCTATTATTCGCTTCCGCTGTTACCTTGCTACTCACTTTTCTCTAACATGAATGAATGTCATATTCACAGACATGGGAAAGAGATAGAGTTGGACAGTTGGTAGCCATTGTCCATTGTCCATTCATATGTATAATGTATCTGTGCATAGCTATACTTTTTTTGTGCCCTTATTTACTTATTTGGTGCTCAATTGATACTCTTTCTCTGTGGTAATTCAAATATGGCATATTGGTCCACTAAATATTTACAAAAAAATTGTTTAAAATTACAACTATTTTCTTGGTAATTGAAATATGGTATTTGAATTTAATTTATTCGGGTATATCATATATGATTATGACTTTGGATTCATGCGTCGATATCAAAATATGAAAGTACGCATTGACCAAATGCAATAGTTTATTATTAAGATATTTCACATTTTATGTAATTTTTTTTTTTTCAAATGTGAGCTACTATTAAGTGGTCACCCCTGATAACGAAGTCTGGATCCGCCATTGCGTCCATGGGACGGGTATGATAGCTAGTTTAATAGAAACAAGAATTAATGTGTCAAACGAAATTAAAAAGTTGTGTTAATCAAGGAAACTCATACCCATTCCTATTTGCACAATTTTATTTTTCTTTATATAACTAAATTATTTCTTGCGTTTGTATGCACCCTCCCAAAGGGTGGATGGATTTTTATTTTGATAAAAATTGCTACACAGGTTGTCTTTTGATAAATGATTGTGAGATGGTTTTATATTAGAATTTGCACTCCTAAGGAAATACAAAGCGCTAACCGTCTAACAACTAATGAAAGAACTTGCGTTGATGGCGAGTTCTGTAAGCAGGTGCAGCAGCATCGATCCCGGAGCATGGCGGCACCTTATGAGCCTCATCGATCAGTGCACAAGCATGCAGCGTCTCAAACAAATCCACGCCCTCTTCATAACCCACGGTCTCTCCTCAAACACCTTCGCCATAAGTAAACTCCATCGAGTAGGATAGCTAGAGATGAATGGGTTCTTGACACGGGGTGCACCTATCATATGTGTCCTCATAAGGACTGGTTTGAGTCTTATGAGAGTGTTGACACCGGGGTCGTAGTCATGGGTAACGACACAGCCTGCAAGGTTGCAGGAATCGGTAGCATCAAAATAAAGACTCATGATGGCATCGTTAGAACTCTCAAGGAGGTTCGTCATATCCCTAACATGACTCGAAATTTAATTTCTTTGGGTACTCTTGAAGCTACCTTGCAGTACAAAGGAGAAGATGGTGTTTTGAAAGTGTGCAGGGTTCCATGGTTCTTATGAAGGGAATCGGGAAGGGCATCTATACATCCCGCAGGGTCTACAGTGATGTGATCTGCAGCGATCCTAAATCTTGATGAGTCCGACAAAGACAAAATTGTGGCACATGAGACTAGGCCACGGGCGAGAAGAGAATGTCAATGTTGAGCAAGAAGGATACCTTGAAAGGCGCAAAGATCTAAGTTGGAGTTTTGCGATCACGTGTCTACGAAAACAAAGAGGGTAAGCTTTTCAAGGGCTAAACATACAATGTGAGGATCCATGATTATATTCATTCAGATTTGTGGGGTCCTGCTAGAGTGCCATCACTGGGTGGCAAGCGCTACATGTTGACATTCGTGGATGACTTCTCGAGGAAGACTTGGGTTTATTTCCTGCGACACAAGAATGAGGCATTCTCATATTTCAAGAAGTTCAAAGCTTTGGTGGAGAACCAGACAGGCAGGAAAATCAAGAAACTCAGGACTGACAATGGGTTGGAGTTTGTTTATTCTGAATTTACTGAATCCTGCGAGGAGCATGGGATTGCGAGGCATCGAACCTTGGTGGGTAAGCCTCAGCAAAACGGGGTAGCCGAGAGAATCAACAGGACACTCTTGGAGAAAGCCCGCTGCATGCTCTCGAATGCAGGGCTTTGGAAGAACAAATCGCTCGGGCGGAGGTGATATCATTTGCACTACTGTGAACAGATCACCTCATGCCTCTATCGAATACCGATTCCAGAGGAAGTATGACAGTAATCGATTAATTATTCTAATTTGAGAATTTTGGATGTCATGTATATGTCCATGTGAATGATGGGAAGTTGTCTCCCGTATTAAATGCATGTTTCTAGGTTACTGTCCGAGTCTAAGGGATATAAAATGTGGTGTCTGATTTGATGAAAGTTATTCATCTAGAGATGTAACTCGTAATGAAACCGCTATGTTATCCGGAATGGAATCTCTGGGTACTACTTATGATGCAGAAATCGTGAGAAGGATGCGGGAAGAATGGTGTTCGAGTGAGCAGGCTCAAGGTGGAGCCTTTGGAACCTACAATCGAGCAACCATCGATGCTCCTGAACCAACTCAGGTTGATGAGCCTGAGATTGAGACGAATGTTCCTCAGGTGGAGGAACAACCATGCATTGCTAGAGATCGTCCTAGGAGGGAGATCAGGAGACCAGCGCGATATACTGAAGAAGATGATGCTATGATTGCTTATGCGTTGAGTGTTGCAGAGGAGACTCCTGAAGGTGCTGAACCTTCTACCTATCAGGAGGCCATCTCTTGTCCGAATGCCTCAAATTGGATAGGAGCTATGCAAGAGGAGATGGAGAGTCTGCAGAAAAATCATACATGGGAGCTATGTGAGTTGCCTAAAGGGCGACGAGCTCTTACTGCGAAGTGGGTGTACAAGAGAAAGGAAGGTATCCCTGGTGTAGAAAGTGCAAGGTGGAAGGCCAGATTAGTGGTAAGGGGTTGCAACCAGAAAGAAGGAATCGACTACAACGAAGTATTCTCGCCAGTCGTGAGGCATACGTCGATCCGCACCTTGCTTGCCTTTGTTGCTCTATTTGATTTGGAGTTGGAGCAACTTGATGTCAAGACAGCTTTCCTCCATGGCGAGTTGGAGGAGGAAATATATATGAGGCAGCCAGAGGGTTTCATCGTTCCTGGTAAACAGGAACAGGTATGCAGATTAAGGAAGTCCTTGTATGGACTTAAACAGGCACCCAGGCAGTGGTACAAAAGGTTTGATACCTTTATGGTAGGGCAAGGGTACATAAGAAGTCACTATGATAATTGTGTGTACTACAGGCAATTTGAAGAAAGGTCTTTCATTTATTTATTATTGTATGTGGATGACATGTTGATTGCCTCCAGGGACATGTCACTAATAAAGAAGTTGAAATCTCAACTCAACCAGGATTTTGAGATGAAAGACCTCGGAGCGGCGAAGAAGATTTTGGGTATGGAGATCCAAAGGGATAGAAAGGCAAGGAAGTTGTTCCTGTCTCAGAAGAAATATCTGGAGAAGGTGTTGGATAGATTCAACATGAGAAATCGTAGCGCTTTCAACTCCTTTAGCCGCACACTTCAAGTTGTCGTGAGAAGCTGTCTAAATCGATTTGGAGGTAAGGAGGATGTCTAATATTCCCTATGCTAGTGCAATTGGTAGTTTGATGTATGCTATGGTGTGTACTAGACCTGACCTGTCCCACGCAGTTAGTGTGGTGAGTAGATATATGCAGAATCCAGGGAAGGAGCATTGGGAAGGAGTGAAGTGGATCCTTCGCTATGTGAAGGGTACTTTGGAGAAGGGCATCCTGTATGATAGAGGTAGTGCTGCAACGTCTGATGTTGCAGGTTATGTTGATGCTGATTATGGTGGAGATCTGGATAGGAGACGCTCAATTTTAGGGTATGTGTTCGTCATGTGTGGAGGAGCAATATCTTGGAAAGCTTCACTTCAATCTATAGCAGCCTCGTCTACTACAGAGGTTGAATATATTGTTGCAACGGAAGGAGTAAAGGAGGCCATCTGGTTGAGGGGATTGGTCATGGAGCTTGGAGTACCACAAGGCGAGACTGTGGTTTATTCAGACAGTCAGAGTGCTATACATCTGACAAAGAATGACACTTATCATTCGAAGACCAAGCATATAAGCGTCAGGTTTCACTTCATCAGAGATATAGTTGCTGCAGGAGAGATCGTGGTGAAGAAGGTTCATACTTCTGATAATCCTGCAGACATGTTAACCAAGCCTCTATCTATAGCTAAGTTCGAACATTGTTTGGACTTAGTTGGTATTCTAAGCATGTGAGAGCCCTGCGGGGCCATGCCCTGCGGAGGGGCGTGTTGATGGCGACAGTCAAGATGTTTATCTAGACCGATGATTCGTTGATTTTAGTCCAAGGTGGAGTTTGTTAGGAAAGTGTCCTAAAATCACCAAATCTCTTGATCTCACAATTATTTGTTTCCTAATTGTATTAGGATATTATTTAGGTTTCCTTATTGTGTTGGGTTTCCTAATTGTATTAGATTCTAAATCTATTTGGAGTGGGAGTCAAGTTAGGTTATAGGGAGTTCTCCCTATAAATAGGGTGCATGTTTCTCCACCAAAAACACATCGGCAAACACAGAGAGCTAGAGAGAGAGAAAATATTGAGAGAGAAAGGGGTCTCACCAATATTTTCCCCAGTGTATCCTGAGAGATTGTGAGTTGAGTGTTGAGAGATTGTTATTGTAATCTCCTTTGTGGATCGTATCACACCCTGTGATAGTGATCAGGTTGTACTCCTCCTTTCTCATAGTGGATTATTTTCTGGCTGTCGCCGTCCGTGGGTTTTTCTCCGAGTTCTTCGGTTTCCCACGTAATTCTGGTGTTTGATTTTATCGCTTATTTTTCGTTCCTAAATTTTGTCGTAATATCCGTCATCTCGTTTTCGATTCTATTATTCGCTTCCGCTGTTACCTTGCTACTCACTTTTCTCTAACATGAATGAATGTCATATTCACAGACATGGGAAAGAGATAGAGTTGGACAGTTGGTAGCCATTGTCCATTGTCCATTCATATGTATAATGTATCTGTGCATAGCTATACTTTTTTTGTGCCCTTATTTACTTATTTGGTGCTCAATTGATACTCTTTCTCTGTGGTAATTCAAATATGGCATATTAGTCCACTAAATATTTATAAAAAAATTGTTTAAAATTACAACTATTTTCTTGGTAATTGAAATATGGTATTTGAATTTAATTTATTCGGGTATATCATATATGATTATGACTTTGGATTCATGCGTCGATATCAAAATATGAAAGTACGCATTGACCAAATGCAATAGTTTATTATTAAGATATTTCACATTTTATGTAATTTTTTTTTCAAATGTGAGCTACTATTAAGTGGTCACCCCTGATAACGAAGTCTGGATCCGCCATTGTGTCCATGGGACGGGTATGATAGCTAGTTTAATAGAAACAAGAATTAATGTGTCAAACGAAATTAAAAAGTTGTGTTAATCAAGGAAACTCATACCCATTCCTATTTGCACAATTTTATTTTTCTTTATATAGCTAAATTATTTCTTGCGTTTGTATGCACCCTCCCAAAGGGTGGATGGATTTTTATTTTGATAAAAATTGCTACATATGTTGTCTTATGATAAATGATTGTGAGATGGTTTTATATTAGAATTTGCACTCCTAAGGAAATACAAAGCGCTAACCGTCTAACAACTAGTGAAAGAACTTGCGTTGATGGCGAGTTCTGTAAGCAGGTGCAGCAGCATCGATCCCGGAGCATGGCGGCACCTTATGAGCCTCATCGATCAGTGCACAAGCATGCAGCGTCTCAGACAAATCCACGCCCTCTTCATAACCCACGGTCTCTCCTCAAACACCTTCGCCATAAGTAAACTCCTTGCTTTCTCTGCTCTTTCTGGCTCCGGTGATCTCTCCTATGCCTCTCTCCTCTTCCGCAACTTCCCTTCCCCCAATTCCTTCTTCTACAACACCCTCATTCGAGCTTCTTCTCGGAGTTCACACCCCCATCTGGCTCTTCGATACTTCAATCTCATGTTGCACGATAAGACTGCTGTGCCTGATCAACATACTTTCCCTTTTGTCTTTCTTGCTTGTGCTGCTGGGTGTTGGGTTCATGAGGGTCAGAAGCTCCACGCTTTGGTGTTGAAGAATGGGTTCGGCTCATCAGATGGGTATGTTCAAACTTCCCTTTTGAGGTTTTACTGCGATTGTAATGATTTGCAGGGTGCGCATAAGGTGTTCGATGAAAGTTCTCAAAGAGATGTTTTTAAGTGGAACGTGCTCATGAATGGGTATGTCAAAGGTGGCTTTCCTTCAAAGGGTTTAGATTTGTTTAAGGATATGTTGGAGTCGGATATTGAGCCTGATGAGTTCTGTGTAACGACAGCTATCAATGCTTGTGCAAAGCTGGGTACTATGTGGCAAGGAAAGTGGGTACATGAGTATGTTAAAAGAAGAGGGGACATTGTTTTGGATGATGTTGTTGGGACTGCCTTGGTAGATATGTATGCCAAGTGCGGTAGCATTGATATGGCTATGGAGGTATTTGAGGGGATACCTGATAGGAATGTACATTGCTGGGCAGCCTTGATTAGTGGTCTTGCTTTTAATGGATACGCAAAGAAAGCAATCTCTTGCTTGGATAGGATGCAGGTAGTGGATGGGCTTACACCTGATGGGGTTGCTTTACTCGGGGCGTTAGTGGCGTGTACCCATGGAGGACATATAAAAGAAGGTATGTTTCTTTTTGAAAACATGGAAGCTAAGTATGGAATAGCTCCAAAGCATGAGCACTACAGTTGTGTGGTGGACATGTTGTGCAAGGCAGGTCAGTTATCTCAGGCACTTGCGATCATTAAGAGAATGCCCATGAAACCACTCGCTTCAGTTTGGGGTGCTCTTTTGAGTGGCTGTCAAATACATAAAAACGTTGAGCTTGCAGAGCTTGCTGTTAAGGAACTTGAGCTGCTACGTGACGGGAGAGTAGAAGATGGCAAATATGTGGAATTGTCTAACATATATCTTGCTTTGAAAAAGGTTGAAGATGCTAGCAAAATTAGGAGAATGATTGCAAGTGGGGGAACGAAAAAGACACCTGGATGGAGTGCTATAGAGGTAGATGGGAAAGTCCATAGATGGGAAAGTCCATGAGTTTGTTTCTGGGGATGCTGCACATCCACATTTGGCCCAAATACATACAATGTTGCAATTCATTTCATTTCATTTGTTTCGGGATCCCATCAAGACACTGGCGATAGAGGAAAGATATATACATGGAATGAATATTGCAGAACACAATAACTTGCTTCTTGTTGGCTCCTAAGTTAGCAGAATAAGCTGAGTTCAGCTAGCAGTCATAGACGTCTCTAAACATGTCCTTGTTGCTGTCAGTTAAACACCGAGAAGGTTTCCCTCACTCTCAGAAGCTTATTTCTGATGTCTTCTTGTGACGTTAAATTATTCCCACCCGGCACCCAGTAACCCAATTGACTTTTTCTTTTATTTTATATTTTTTACTTCTTGTTTTTACTTCTTCTGAATTCTTTCATAAAGTCTTGTGTTTTCCGTTTTTTTCCCCTTATTTTGCCCCACATCTTACGTTTGTCACATACCTAAAACTTATTTTATTGAACTTTCAGTGCTTATAGTCCTGACATGCCTACATATTCATGGGAGAAGAACAGAAAACTTGACACTCCAAAGCAAATTAATTGTAGTTGCTTTTACATTACTCTTGCATCCCTTTTTGAAAAAGGTTCTTTTGGAAACCAACTATTTGCTAATCTTGAATCTGAGGACAGTTTTCAATATATCTTCACCTCTTTGGACCTTAGGCTTAGCAAAGGCTTGAAGCTTGTTGAGTTTTACTTAAGTGGAATATCCAGAAAACGTTGGCTAATCAGATAATAGTTTTAGTTTTAGAATTCTTGCAAAAATTTGGTCGGAGGTACCCCCTATGTTTTCCGGAAACTATTTTTCGGAGACCATATTATTGAAAATTTTAAGTTGGGCATTCATCATTTAATGATAGGGGCAGGTTAGTAAATTTATAATTTTTGCCCGATTCCAATCAGTTCTAACCAGATTGTCACCCTAAAATAGATATGAATGAACATTGTTCACCTAATTATAATTTCCTCCAATGTGGTCCCTGAAAAATAGATTTCACAAAACATAGGGTACCTCCGAGCAATTTTTTGTCTTTGTTCCCATCCATTCGCCTAGAAGAAAGTGAAGCATTAACAGAAGGTATTTCCCTTTCTTAGATGGAAACTAGCCCAGTAGAGTATGCGTTTAGATGTCCTCCTATTTGTCCCTAGTTATTGATTATTGGCCCAAAATTTTCACCGGAAATGAAAAGGTTTAAGCAAAAGATCTTAGAGATTGGATGGGAAGAAATGGATCAAGTTATGACTCAGGGGTTTGCCTAAGCTCCACTCATGTACGACTAAACCAAGCTTGTCCTAACTCAGCTTTTTCTTTTCTTTTTTCTTTTGGTGTCCTTTGACAATTTATTTGGTGTTTCAATATACTATTCTGCCTCTTGGTCTATTTTGCAATGACCACAATGTGCAATGCAGCAAACGTCTCATTACCGTGCTTGGTGTTTTCAACTATTTCCTTGCACTTTAGTTAATACATTTCCATGTTTCTTGTTATGCAGGTTATTCCAATTCAAATTTTTACTCTCGGGTCTGGAATCAATGGAATGCATGCTAATTTGAACCTGATCAAGGCTGTGTTCCATTTTGTAGAGGAACCCTACAGGCAAGTCACATTGAGTAATCTATAGGACAACCACATTTGTGTAGGGCTGCTATCTTTGACCCCATGCCAAGGTGGCATTGCCGTACAGATATGGATATGGATTGAGAGGACATGAAGATTTTTTCTTGGAAAACTTGCAGAAGGTGAGTGAAATGGGACATAAAGACCTAAGGCCAACCCACCAACTGGTCATAAGGTGCAAAAGAAGGGAGATTATTTCACAGACAGTAAATTACATTTCTCAATCATATTGATTTTGGTAGATTGCTACCCAATAGGATCCGCTTGAGGTGGAGAAGGGAAAGACAATCTTAGAAAGCAAATGTTAATATCTGCCATTAACTTATTTATGTTTGCTTTGATTAAGTTATCCATTATCATAATTTTTGACCTTTCATGATAAATTCACATCCCTTTGTAGGGTGTTGTGCATTTCATGTTGATTGAGTTCGGACCACATGACACTACAGATATGCCATAAATGTTCGACGATCTTTTTGTTATGTCAAGCTGATTGAGTTCAAGTTTATTACCAACTTATTTTTATGATACGTAGTAAACAGCCTAATGATACAGCCTTCAAGTTTAGCTAAACGTGCAGTGCATCTTATGGCTGTATAGTAAAAAGCATGGAGCTGTTGTGATGAGATATTTTATCTCACAGAAAAGTATGCATAAGGCAACAAAACGTAAATGGATGTCTTTGTATGTTGGCAGAATTGTTGGAAAAGAAACTTAGGACAGAAATTATTGCATTTAAATGGAGTGAATATATTACAGGGAAAGAATGGAGTGAATCTATTACAAGAAAAGAATGGTAGAACTGTATATAGCTGAAGGAAGAATGAAAAAAATCCATTGATTGAGAGCTCTGCTGTAGTAGGAGCTGAATTGCGATTGTTCGGATGCATCAGCCTAAGGTGCATTGATTGTGCATTCCTTTGGAAGGCCATGGGGAAACCTTTGAGCATCTGTGCAGTAATTGTAAATCATGTAGTTCTTCTGCACCCATTTCATCCTGGCTTGGCTGCTGGTATCGAGCTCTTGTGTCAGCCACGCATTGTTCCCGGAAACTGACGTTGAGCTGCATGATGATTTTCCTCTGGACCAAACACATGCATTGGCATTGAAATTTTTGTAGGATGCTGTAAACGGGGCTTTCGACCAGTCAGTCTTGACCCTCCCCCCCTGTGTAGCCCAGTCATCTGCATTCCAAAGGCTGGAATATACCCTCATTGCCTGACTTTTCGGGTACGGAACACCGATAGATTCCAAATTTCTGAATTCTCTGATTGGTGTCCTGTCAACAGAAAATCTGACACAGACAGGTAAAATGGTGTAAGCTATTGTCTTCTCACATTGTTATTTTAACTCCTAAAATTTGATTAATTCAACTAATTTCTGCAGTGAATTTGTATTCTCACATGATTCTTTGGGGGTTCCAGAGGATTGAATAGGTGTGAAAATCAGCAGTTGGGTCAAACCACAAGTGAAACTGTTGCTCCCTCCCACCTTTACCCTGACTAAAGACATTGGTGTGGAGAGTGTATGGCTGGCCAGACACATTACCCAAGAACTCAAAGTCTATCTCGTCATGGGCTGCACCTTGTGATGATAGCTGCATACAGATGACCCAGATGATCAGAATGTTTTTAAGGAAATAAATCCCAAGGTAAAACACGATCAAAGCTGTTAGATTTGACTAAGGTGTGTGAGATGACAAAACTTACATAGTATGTAGTGACAGTTCCAGCAGAGTTTCCAGGGACGAGCTTGAGTTGCATGTCAATCCTTAGAAAGGTACTGCGTTCTTGATCGGAAGCGAGCTGAGGCCTTGTCAAGTGACAAAGTGAGGGCCTGACCATTGTTAAGAATCTTGCCACGACCATCACCCCATGTTATGTCGACGTCTCTGTTGAAGTTCCCGGCAGAGGTGGTTGCGATCAAACAAACAATAAGCAGAAATGAACAGGTATAACTATAAGCTACCATTGTAAGTGAATCAGGTGACAAATCTATCCTTTGTCTTTCAAAGTGGCTCTTACTTTTGTAGTTTTGAATGGTAGATGAGTGGAAATAGGTGCATGGTGGGTTTAAATAGAAAGGGTATTGTGGGTTTGGGTGTGCCAGACAGAGCTGGTAGGATTAGGAAACAACTTAGGAAGGGTCCCAAAGCATGAAGGTGAAACAGCTGGTTTTGGTGGTTGCAATGGGAAGTCACTATAATGTAGTAAGGGCAGTGGGGACTTGGGTGGGATTAAGTCAGCTGCTCTATTTGCACCCTATATTTTTTGGATTGTTTTAATTTTAGAGTGCTGCCTAGCTGTTGGTTGTACTATCAGAAAAAACTATGACACTATTTGATATGAATGCTCTGGTTCAGTTTGCCTTGTAAAAAAAAATGGGTACAATCACATGTCTTACGTTCTCGATCGGTTTGGTTGAAAATTCAGACACTTTTTTTTATTTATGTTTGTTTGAGTTCAATTTTTATCTAGAAGTTACACTCCTACTGGTACAAATTGATCAACCCCGAAAAAAAATTAGATATTACACTTCTTTTTTGTTGTTGGATGAGCCAAAAAAAAAAAAAGAAAGATATTAGACATTTTTTTTATTTGATGTTTAATTTTTCCAGATTAAAAGCCTACAAACCGTGAATCTGAATTTTGGACGGTTGTTGCCTTGTTGGGCACATTTTATTAAATCTTTAGCATTATTAACAATTTATTAGGTGCACTCGGAACATGTACTCCAGATATTACGACTTTTCATCCATTTATATTAGATTATTCACCCACATTTATTAGGTTGTTCACTCTGATTATTATGATTATTTACTCACCAATATCTGGAACGTATGTTCCGAATTCATGAAATATATATTGCACATTAGGCGGCTGAGCCAATCCGATTATATTCATAAAAAGGGCTTTTAGATGATATCCTTTCACAGTGTCCATATCAGCCTATCTGTTTTCACTTTTTGTTTGCTTTGTGTGCCCTTATTTCTGGCTAACAATTGAGCTTCCCAGCTATATATTACTTTTCAACTTTTCCGTAGCCTTTGTCTTTAGGGTTGTTTTTAGATATGCAAGCTGCAAATGAGCTGTCCGAGTACTTTTAATACATATACCTCTGGTCCTTAACTCACTTTTTATGTTTAAATGTTCATAATTTTCGGAGTATTGGTTTATGGTTAATATTTGTAATTTTAAAAATTGAAGTTTTGGATGATAATACACTGAATTTTAAGGGTATTTGACAATAATGCACTAGACTTTTTCTTAACTCTAATACATTGAACTTTGAGGGTATTGGACAATAATGCACCCGGAACCGTTCCTGTGGTGGTTGACTCGGTTTCGGTCCTACTTTGAGATGTAGTTTTTTTTTTTTAAAAAAAATATTAGTCATCTTACTTATGTTTACTTTCTTACATGAAAAATTTTAACTCACTTTTTATGATTAAATGTTCACGGTCTCTCCTCCAAGTTGCTCAGCAATCTCCATGAATCACTACATCAATAGCAAGCGTTTTCCGCCATTTGAGCAAGGAGGGTGTCTGCTTGCGCGGGAGTGTTGTTCAAGAATTGGCCACCCGAAGCATTGTCAACCAATTGTTTGGGGGCATGGTTCAATCCATTGTAGAACGTGTGAGTCAATAGATGTGGCTTAAAAATGTAATGCGGACACGATCTTTGCAGGCTCTTGTATCGTTCCCACGCTTCATAGAGAGACTCCCCAAGTTCTTGTTGGAAATTCACGACCAAGGTTCTCAACTTGGAGGTTTCTTGCAGTGGGAAAAACTTCTTTAGAAATGCAAAGCTCAGAGATTCCCATGTGGTGAAAGAATTTCTAATGCAATTGTCAAGCCATGCCCTTGCTTTTCCGAGCAAGGAAAACAGGCAGTAACGAAGGCGTGGGTATTCATTGCTCACTCCATTCATTTTGAACATACTACACCGTTCAAAGAAGTTGGATATGTGCTCAAGAGGTTTCTCGACCTTCAACCCATGGAATTGAGACTATTCTATATGGTTGAGGTAGGCCGGCTTGAAATCAAACGTGACATTCGCATCCAAGACCGGTAGAACAATAACTGAACCGCCTGCGGAGGCAGTCGAAGAGGAATAATACAACAATGTACGTGGTTGTTCCGCCATGGACTATCGTTGGCGTCTCCTACGGGCATTTGTAAGGTTCTATCGAGCAGTTCTCTCGACTTCGGGGTCAGATGGCAAATAGGGGTCGATCCCTCCTGCGCATACAATCAAACAACAAACCAAGATGAGCAGCCCAAGGGTCTACACTACACCTAACGACAGGGAAGAAGTAGACTCGAAACACAAATACCAAAACAAAAGCACAAAAGGGCGCAACTCTCCGTCAACACACCAAAATTTGTTTAGCAATTTCCTAATGTACTAAGAAAATGGTCGTTGATGAGTTGGGGAGTTGGGCCCTAATACTCTAATCATGTATTTGATTTCAAGAACACTTCAAGTAACAAGATATGAACGTATTTTGAACTATACTACGAAAAACACGAAAGTAAATAGAGTCTAACAGATGGTAAAACAAGGGCTCGGGGTATTACCGGGCCAACCTAGTTAAGGACTAAGCATAGATTTCGTGGTTTTAGGAATGATTTGTATTCGGTCGTTAAGTGAGAGGATTGTAATGATAAAATCCTAGGTAGTGTATTCTGTCGAGTGGCCAGTTAAAGCTTACTTCCTAAAGTTCGTCATCACTCTCTCATACGATAGACCTTAATCCAATGTAATCGGTTCCAAAATCCCACGCTAGTGAAGATTAGGAACTAATTACTCCGACCAAAATCTCCAACTCAATGTTTGGAGGAGGATTCATAACCTCTCAGCACCAAAATCTTCCACATTGAGTGGAAACAGAGGGACGAGACACTTAATCATCTAATTAATCACCCTAATCCTACTAATCCGAGCCTAATCCCCATTAGGGGCCCTAAGCACCCCCTAACCCTAAGGGAAATTAGCCACACATTCATTATAGAAATAATCATAAGCATCAAATGAAAACTAAACATGATTTTAGCACAAAGAAAG
Source organism: Portulaca oleracea (assembly GCA_029582165.1). Classification (NCBI taxonomy): domain Eukaryota; kingdom Viridiplantae; phylum Streptophyta; class Magnoliopsida; order Caryophyllales; family Portulacaceae; genus Portulaca; species Portulaca oleracea. The sequence goes on from CM055892.1 coordinate 12,887,008, forward strand.
CAAATCAAAGCAATTACACTAATTATCAAGCCTAAACAATTACAAAGCATACCCAAGTAAAAAGCAATGAAAATCTGAATGGAACCACGGGGGAACAATAACTTCAATGGAACTTGTATTGAACTTCAATGGAGTACAAAGGTCTTCAAAAAGGAAAATAATTAACCAAGGAAAGAGTGCTTAATGAAGAGAGGAAAAACTAAGCCAATGTATTCTCTAAGTTCTCAAAAGTAAAATCTAAGATCATCCCTAATTACAGCAAAAGGTGTATTTATACATAGGGTTGATTAAACTAAACACAATCGTTTTAGCTTGAAAATTACATCGCGACAAGGGTGTCACGGGCGCGACGCAGTGTGTCACGGTCGCGGCGTTTTCTTCTGGGCGTGCTTCAATTTCTTTTGGAGAACTTTGTCGCGAGCGTGATGCTTGGGGTCGCGGCCATGACATATCAACCCTTCAGGAGTCACGGCCGTGACCGGGCGAAATCCAAAATCTTCTTCTCGCGATGTCACGACCGTGACGCTCCTTGTCGCGGTCGTGACGCTGTTGCTGAGAGAAATGGGCTTCTTGGGCATAATGGTCGCGACTCACATGTCACGAGCGTGATAGCTCTCGGTCAATCTGGCCTTGGGAGATGCTGAGGGAGTCACAGTCGTGGTAATGTCACGACCACGACATCCTTGTTGGGGCAGATGCGTCCACGGATGTCACGATCGTGACACACAGGTCACAAGCGTGGCATCCCTCGATCACGTTAGCCTTGACAAGGGTGAGGGAGTCACGGGTCGGGCGTGATAGCCCTGTCATGGCCGCAATGTCCCTGATAAAATCTCTTTTGAGGTTTTTCTTGATCTTAAACTTGATTCCCTCCTCATCTTTAGCTCGGGGAGTCTTGAATGTCCCCCGAGACTCGGTCTCGAGTCGGTTTTGCTTGATTGTCTTCGAACCCGACCTCTTTTCGACTTATTTCGCTCAAATCGACCCAAATGTATATTTTCCGGGACAAAACCTACAAAGGAAATAAAAACGCATAAGATTAACACTTTTAATAAGGGAACGGTCACAAAAGCTTAAGCAAAATAGCGATATTTAGGCTCAAAACGAGCCTAAACAGTATTTCAAGACCAACGTTTAAGGTATTTTTCCTGACTCATTAGGCTACATTTTTCACTGGGAAGGTTTAGTTAAAATATATTTAAATTTAGGTGAAAATAATGCCCTAATTCAGGCAAGTTCATGCATATATGAAGGACTAGTTTCTTGATATTTTAATTAAATATCATTTGCTTAACTACCTTATTCTTGGAGTATGGTTTAGTTGCAACAAAGGGGACCTTCTCGAAGTATAAAATGTAGATGAATAAACTTGGATTTTCCTTGAAACTTTCATAAAAAACTCCCTTGATTTTGCTATCCCTTCTTCCTCAAAGCATGGTTTGTTATCATTCAAAGTTTGAAACCAAATGAGGTTTAAAGTGAGTTAGTGTTTGAGTGCTTTCAAAATAAGAGTAGATCATGATCGTGCTTTATGTTGAGTGTCCTAGTGTCCACAATGGAATACTTGTTACATATTTGTTGCTATTTTTTTGGTACTCTAATCACTAATATTCTCTCCCTATGCATGGAAATAGTAGTGATATGACTAGGTGCCAAAGTGTAGCCCTTTTTGTTACTTTTTTTTAAGCGTATGCTAATATAGAATGTTACATAATTGATCAATTCTATTGAGAAATATTGAGGGGGGAGGGGGGAGTGTTATTTTGGCGGCTTATTTTCGGCCCTCGTGACCTAAGGTGAGGTTCGAAATTTTGTCCCAAAAGTTAACTAGGTGACTTGATGGAAATTTTCGGAAGAATATGGGTGATTTCAATTCTGATTTCATAATGAAAACTTACGAAATTTGCCGTAAGGTTTCAACCTTGAACGAATGTTGGGACTTGATCTTAATGAAAGGGACATTTAGACGTGGGAAGGCCATTGCCGAAGTCACAAGAATTTATTCGTCGCGTTTCATTGATGGTCAAATCTTCCGCGCATTCCATCTTACTGTTAGATTTCCTCACACGTATGTATATCGCCTAAATTGCTATCTTCAAAAAAAAAAAAAGAAAATAATTATTTTATACCTGGGGGTTAGAATGAGGTAGTTATACATAGTTTAGGTCAATTGGGTTCTGGGACATGGGAGATTAGGGTTTTTATTTTTATTATGATTTTTTCTTTTCTACCTAATATACTAAGGTTACGTGAGTTGAAATATAAATTAGGCCCAAAAATTGAAATTAACTATCAATTATCTCGATTTCTCTTAGAATCTCTTCTTTTCTTTTTTAATTAAATCATTTTCTAAATTATTAAAACACTCTTTTTGTATTTTCTTTTCTAATTAACCAAATAAGAGAATTTCACACATATAAAGGGTATATAAAACTATATAATTTTATGGCTGAATAATGGACTAATAATTAACCACAACCTCACACCCGATTAGTACTTCTGAACTAAGCAAATATGAGGGGGAAATACAATTTTTAATATGTAATTCGGTCTTGGAGCACTCTTTTAAACAAAAAGTAATGATTCCCCTTTAAATTAAAGTGAAATCATAACCGAAAAATTACTTTAGTTGTCCCTATGTTCTTCTACAGGTTTATCCATACTATACGTGTTAATAACTAAATTTAGATTATTTGAAGTCACTGATAAAGACGGAACTCAGAAGAGTTATTTCACTATTATTATACGTTACATGGAAAGGATTATACTGATATCATAGCCTACAAAGAATGAAATAATGATAATCTAGGAAACCATCAAGTAACAAATAACTAAGCCTGTTGTAATATCTCTATAAAGCTGTGCACTCCTTGGGAAGGCCTTGGGGAAACCTGTGTTTGTCAGTGCAGTAATTGTAAATCATGTAGTTGTTCTGGACCCACTTCATCCTTGCTTGGCTGGTGGTGTCAAGCTCCTGTGTCAACCATGCATTATTACTCCTAGTCCTAGAGGCTGAAGTAGTTGAAGCACAAGAAGATTTTCCATTTTTGAAAACACAAGCATTTGCATTGAAGTTCCTGTAAGATGCTGTGAATGGTGCTTTTGACCAGTCTGTCTTGACCCTTCCCCCTTGTGTTGCCCAGTCATCTGCATTCCACAGGCTTGAGTATATCCTCATTGGTTGACTCTTTGGGAAAGGTACCCCAATTGATTCCAAGTTCTTGAATTCTCTAATTGGTGTCCCATCAACTGAAAATCTGAAACACACATGCATGTCAAACTGTGAGCTTATTGTTATATACATTGGCAATTACTACTATTGCATCAGTGTGAAGTTGCATATATATATATATATATACTTACATGATTCTTTGGGGGTTCCAGAGGATGGAGTATGTGTGGAAATCAGCAGTTGGGTCGAACCACAGGTGAAACTGCTGTTCCCTACCACCTTTCCCCTGACTGAAGACATTTGTGTGGAGTGTGTAAGGCTGACCAGACACATTCCCCAGGAACTCAAAGTCTATCTCATCATGGGTTGGACCTTGGGAAGATAACTGCATGATTGAGGAACTAGCTAGTATTACAAAATTAATTGTTGAGTTAAATATGTTAAAGAGCAAATGGTTTTCATCATAAGAATAAGAAACTTACATAATAAGCAGTGACAGTTCCAGCAGAGTTTCCAGAGACAAGCTTGAGCTGCATGTCAATTCTTCCAAAAAGGTACTCATTCTTGGACTGGAATCCAGAGCCAGAAGGCTTGTCAAGTGTAAGAGTAAGCATCTGACCATTGTTCAGAATCTTTCCCCGCCCATCACCCCAACTGATGTCAAAGTCTCTGTAGAAGTTGCCAGCAGCAGAGGAAGCAGCAAACAGAGAAGAAATGAGGAGGAATAAATAAGTGGAACTAAAAACAGGTGAAGCAGCCATGATTGGTAACCAAATGGTAACTAGGTTCACTTTTAGTTTTGAAATGGATGGATTTTGGTGGTAAAGGTGATATAATAATGTTGAGTGGATAAAGTGAAGAGTGAGATGTGTAGAGGAGGGTCATGGGGTTGGATTTATATAAGTGTAAAGGAGTAAGCTGGAGAAAGGTGGGTAGGATTAGGATAGGAAGGTTACATTGAGAAAATGAAGGGTGAAACAGCTGGGTTTTGGAGTTGTAGTAGTAAATGAATGACATGGGAAAATGGGTAGTATCAAAAAGCAGTAAAGGGAGTGGGGACTACAAATTTACGTCAGCAATCCTGTGGTTGGCCCGCTGCTCTATTTTGTATTATTGCACTTCTGAGCTGCTGCCTAGCTGTGCGTTTTGGTTATTATACCACACACGCTTCAACTTTATTTTCACATCAATTTCTTGTCTCCATTCTAGCTGATTGGCCCGCTGTTGCTCATATCAAACACGCTTTAACCTTATTTTGAATATTTTATTACTATTTGAAGTCAAACTCAACACTTCATTCCCTCAAAAAAATACAAAAAAACAACACTTCAATAAGCATGGCCAGTGCAGGGGTATGCCTAATTGATTTTTCAGTGTTCTCAGGTTTAAGCTATTCATATTAATGAATTTTATCTAGCTTTTAAAGTTTATTTAAAGTACTTTGACTTTTTTCTTAAATTTAAAAGCATCTTAAAATATTTTAAATGATAACTTTAGCACAATTGCTTTTCTTCTGACACATAATACAAATCTTTTCAAAATTGAAAAACAACTACAGTCTTGGACAAAATATTTGTTAAAGCTAAGCTATTAATTTTTCGTAAAATATTTTACTTTTATGTTCTGATTTTTTTTTTGAGAAATATGTTCTGGATTGTTACAATCACTTTACTACAATTCTAAGTTCGTATTCATTACATCCGTCCTAAAACGCCATTATTCGACTAAATTTCACCATCTGATTCTTCATGAATCAGAATGAGTTATAATATAAAATTACCGTCATTATAGTTTTTAGTAAATTATCTTTCTAATGGGGTTAATTTCATATATTTTAACTCATTATTAGGAGTAATTAACGGTCAAAATTTAGTCAAAGGACAAATATTTTGAAACGGAAGTAGTACTAAACAGTACTAACTAGGAAGAAAATTATTTTAATACCCTTAAAATTTACCTTCGATTTTTTCTCTTAACATAATTAATATGTCATCATGATTTTAACTAATACTAAGGAAATATATATATATATATATATATATATATATATATATATATATATATATATATATTAAAAACTTCAATAAGTTTGGCCAATGCAGGAATATATATGCCTAATTGATTTTTCAATGTTATCAGGTTTAAGCTATTAATATAGGATTATTTAAAATCCATGATATTTAGCCCTTTGATTTGATGGCGTCTCATCAAAATACTCCCTCTGTTTCATATTAATTGTGATAATATTGATTTCACGGTCCCTATGAACATAATAAGGGAGTACAATTTTTCATTTTATGTGGTTATAGGCCCACCATGCTTAGCAAAATTAATTAAACTTAATTAGAGAGTTTTAACCGTTACCTGAACTTAGTTGCGTTGGATATCTGACATTCTTCGGCTTCCAGGTTACAAAGATGACTAATATCAACCCCGCCGACCTTAGATCAAGCACATCACAGATCTGTTTCGTTTCCTACCTCAGACCATAGTCACTAATTCAATTTATTTAGTTTTTAAAGGATAGTGGAACTTTAATCAAGAAATTATAATATTTAAAGCATAAGGTTCAATTGGATAACATTCCCTACTGAGAAACTTCTTTTTTTGAAAGCTTGAAAATGGAAATATTACAATTGAAATGCTTAATGAGAACTAGACTTCTAAGATCATAAAAGAAGTTTGCTTATGGAGAAATGGTGACTTCCAATTTATCTCTTTGCTCAAGACTGCTCAAATTATCGTGCCTTCAACACACACGTACCTCCCCTTTTATAGAGGAGTTTCACACACCTTGGATGCCCTAGTGGCTTTAGTATCATCATTACAGATACAGACATCTACAGTACAAACATGTGATTCTTACAAACTCAATATTACAAATTTTAAATAACAACCACTCTATTTTATTAGTGGTACCACAGTAGCTTGCAGGTCATAATGTTTGTGAGACTGTCAAAGATGTTTTACGCTCTCAAGTTGTACAAATTAAAATCTTCTCCTTTATCTTGCTCCACTGGATTGTATTTATCAAAGAGTTCTTGAAGATAAGATTTTCCTTCTTCTGATAAGAATTCTCCAGCTCCGATTTTTAACATATATTCATACACATCTTCAGATTTAGCTCTGTTAAGATCAACAAGTTAGTCAAACTTCTTTGGATAGGTGAAGGTAGTGTTACCAAAATGGATAATCCTATATCCTCTATCAATATCTAGCCATAGATGGTGCATTAACTTGTAAAATTCAGTTGCTCTTGCTTTCGAAGGATGAATTACTTTTTCTCTTCTTTCTGGAAACCACTCTTCTTTTGTAAGATATCCTCCAGATGTATCTTCGACTCTAATCAGATAATGGGTAAGACTGATCTTATCTCCATTGTACTCAATATTAACGCATTCATAGAAAGTAATCGCCCATCCTGCAACTTTTCTTACTTCTGGTGAATGAATTTTGTGCACCCTTCTAAATACAAATTTCTGGAATTTTGTAAATTTTGGAAATAATGTTCCTTCTGGATTAGGGACAACATGGCCTTCATTAGTCCAGAATCTCTTACCATCCCATATTCCCAAGCCTTCATGATTGTATCATTTGGAGGGGTAGTATTAGGGCAGAAGTGTACTTTTCCTACTCCAGAAAAACCTAAGAAACTAACATTTTTTCCCCGAGCTCTCCAGACTTCACGGTTATAATATCTCAAGGGATCCATGACCGATGCATACCACTCATGAAACCAATTTTTTCCAGCTTTCTTGTAATAAAACTCTGAATATCATAACAACTTTCGAGATAATTAATCTGAAGTTCATCGAGACTAAATTTCTCGGCTATCAGATATTCAACATAACTAAAAATAAACATGCATCTTTTCTTTTTATTTTTTCTAAGATTACTTAGAACGAATCTACCAAGAGGTGACACCCTTCCTAGTAATTCGAGTAACTGGCGTTCTGCTTCATCCGCTTGTCGGCGCAAGACATTCACCATGTTGAATTCCATTGGCTAATTCTCGCGTCAGACTGTCTGCTAATGAATTCTTCGAACCCTATATGTGTTCAATAGAGAAAGAAAACTGGTTAAGCAATAATTGCCAATGCAGGAGTCTCACTTGCGTTTGCATATTTGATAAATTCTTTTTGACAAAGCCAAGAATGCCTTTACAATGAGTTTGGATTAGAAATTCTTTAAGGGCTAAAAAGATTAAAAACTTTTCAATTCCTCTTATGATAGCAAGAATTTAATTTTTCATGGTAGTGTAATTGCATTCAGCCTTATTAAAACTTCCACTGCAATATTTGCAGAGACGTTCTCCTTCTTTGATTTTGAGTATTGCACTCTAGTGCTCATTGCTAGCATCTGTCTCAAGAATCAAATCATCTTCTTCGTTCGGCAAATTAAGGATTTGAAGATTTTGACATAAATTTTTTAGATTCCTTACAAGCAATGAATCATTCAAAGTCCAATTCCACTCAACATCTTTTTTAAGTTTTCTTTGCAAAGTCTTTCTCAACTTTGCTAGATCCTTAATAAAATCTGATGCATAGGTGAGACACCCTAAAAATCTTTCTAGCTGTTTTCTATTCTCAATTTTTTCAGGAAACTTTTCTATTTTTTCTAGGATGTGTTTTTGCAGAATGACTTGTCCAACTTTTATTTGTAATCCAAAAAATTCTATTTCTTGCTCAACATAGACACACTTGTTTTCTCCAAGGATAATTCCATGGTTGATGCACTTTTGAGTTACCGCTAAGAGATCATCCTTGTGTTGTTCAATAGTTTTAGAGAAAATAAGGATATCATCAATATACACCAAACAACAATGACTGAGATCTTTGAAGATCTTATCCATTCTCCTCTGGAATATTTGAGGTGCATTCTTAAGACCAAATGGCATGACTAACCATTCATAATGCCCTTGAGGAGCACTAAAGGCTGTTAAAGGAATGCTTTCTTCGTCCATTTTTATCCGCCAATAGCCATTTAAGAGAACCATAAGGCTCCTTGGATTCTATTAAAGAGAACTTTTTTGTTTGGAATATAGTATCCATCGAAGATTATGCTATCATTAAGATGTTTGTAGTTGATGACCATTCTAGCTTTCCTCTTTTCTCTTCAGCATGATTTCTAACCATGAACGCAAGACTTGTATGACTACTCTTGCTATCCTTGATAAGTTGTTTATCTAAAAGCTCTTTTATTTGTTTCTTAAACTCTTGGATATCTTGGTGTGTATACACCATCTGTTTAACCCTGATAATGGTATTGAGATATATAAACTGATAGTAGCATAGGTTTTATCTTTATCCCAAAATGTTAAAGGGTTGTCAGAATAGAGTTCTTTGCATAACTCTTCTTGTTGTTTTTCAATTTGTTCTTTAACAGACAACTCTAGAAGTGAAATAGTCAATGCTACTTCTTTTTGAGTTGGCACTACTTTTCACCACGCTGGTTGCGCGAAAAATCTATTGTTTGGTGGGTATATGCCTGTTATAGCTTTTTAATAGGTACTGAATGACCATCTATTGTGAAGATAATTTGTTGAATGGTTTGGGTACAAAAAGAATATAATCTTTGGAAGTTATTTCCAATGATCATATCATGTGATGGTTGGTTTGTTGCCCAAATTATTGGAATTACACACTTGACTCCTCCCATTTCTATAGTTAAACCTTCGATAACTTCACTATGGGTCATAACACTATTATCCGCAATCCTCACTTGCAAAGGATGTTTTGCTGTTTTCCATAAATATTCATGAAATAGTGTCTTCTTGCCAAAGCATACTGAACATCCACTATCTATGTATGCACATAGTTTATATTGGTCAATTCCTTCAATGTATACTTTTATAGGAATATATATGCTATTGGAATTGGTTTTGGTGACCTCATAATGATTTTCTATATGCATGTTCAGTTCTGGTGTTTCTTTAACTAGTTCATCCTCATATATAGGTTCACTTATAGTTCTAGTTTTGTAGCCAATGATTTTTCTATCTAGACTGGTTGTTCTATCTAGACAAGATCTTGAAGAATCAAAACTCATTCTATTCATTTTCGAAGTCATATTTACTGCATCATCATCTCTTGATACTAGTTTATCTCTAACCGATGAGATTTCTCCCCAATCAAATTTAGTACTCATATTCCTTAATAATTGAGGTTTTATGGTGATTTTACCATCTTCATTAATCTTAATAACATTTTTCTTGTCAATTTTGGTTGGATTAGAGAAACTATCAATCCAAGAACGTTCTATCCTGATATCTTGAGGATTTGATTTTATCCTCTGAGTTTTCTGTTTAGGCTCGGGACTCTCAAACTGTTTAGTTTCTATCATAGTAACTTTTGTCTTTGGATCTATGGTATTATCTAACTTGTAGATAATTTTTCAGAATATCCTAAGTAAATAACCACCTTGTTTCATATCCATACCAACCGTTTTTATCTTTAGAGATAAAAAGTTTGTGGCAAAGTTATCTTTAAGACTAGCATAATATCCCGTTCTACAGTTGAAACCAGCTGATCCATTACGTAAATTAGTCTTTATGCCAGTAATCATAATCTGATTATGAAATTTATTGTGTCTAATATCACAAAGCAAAGCATAAAGATCTATATCCTTACCATAATGTTGTAATGGAGTTATCTGGATTTGCACACTTTCTACATGGATATATCTATATTTTCTATCCTTGTTGTGCCTCAGAATATTTTCCCAATTGATTAGGTTTACTTCTCCAACATCATACTCAGAATCTTTAATTTCTAAGTCCCCTTCCATCATTTCACAAACATATTTGACTTTAACTGAAAGATGATTTTTTGTAGATCATATCCTTTTGGAGAATTGGAATTATCCAATCACCTTTAACTTCTTCACCATGATTTTCATCATCTACTATGAATTCTTCTCTTTGTAAGTCTCCTAAACTTACTGAATTACCTTCCATCATATGACTAGTATCTTCATAATCAGAATCAGATTCATCATCTATGACGATTTCAACAATACTTTGTTATTGCTAAAGGCAAGTTCAAAGGCTTCTTCTTCAGTTATTTCGTCATACTCAAGATTCCTAAAGTTTCTATCAACTTATGATATTTCTTATTTTTACACTCATTAACATAGTGACCAACTTCACCACAAGCCCAACATTTACAATTACTTTTGCCTGTGGGGCAGTAAGTGCTCTTTCTTAAAAATCTTCTTTTCTTTGGGGCTCATTTCTTGGTATATTGCTTTCTCCTAAGTTTTTCACCTCTTTGTTTATTAAAAACCTTTTTCTTATAACCTCTTTTTTGTTCAAAGGCTCCCCACCTATGTAGAGTATCCCAACAGAATAGGAATTGTTTCTTCATGGTATGCTGTTTTTTGATATTTAGACATTGATCGGTGACCCACCTTCTAATAAAGGCACATCTCATACTAAGAGTACCGGTATGTTCAGGATTCTTTTTCAACCATTCTTCAAAGTTCTCTTGGATAATGGAATTTATGGGATAAGGTTGTTTATCATAAAACATAGCCAAATTCGTAGGGTTACGACCAATTTTATAATAAAAGTAACTAAACTCATTAATATAATGCTTTAGATATCTCATATCTAGAATTTCTATACTAACAAGTTTTTGTTGATATTCTCTTATCTTTTCTTCTATTTCTAAATTAATCCCAATGAACTCCGTACCAATCTGCCACTGTTCCTGTAAAACTGTGTTCTAAATAATTTAGAAAGTTTTTAGATGTCCAGTTGGCATTTAGATTGAGAACACTACTCATACCCCTCTTCCAATGTTCAAATATTTCTTCCCTGTTACGGACTTCATCTAGATTTAACATGTACCCAGTTTGACTTATGGGAGTAAGACTAACTCCTTCATGAAGAGGTTGATATAAGGTTTTAAAGGAAAATGGCTTAGTTCATCCAGCCGTATTATTTCTTGTTTGGAAATATCTATTATTACTACGGCTAGATTCACCAAAATTTTGAGGTAATGGTATTACATGGACTTGGTTTGTTTCAAGTTCTTCCCCAGTTTCATTCTCCTTGGATATTTTGCTCAATCTCTCTCTAACCTCATCTAGAGGTATAACCTTCATATCTTCTAATTTGATTAAGTTCATTTGTTGGTAGATTTCTTCTTCGATTAGCACATAATTGACATCTTTAATATTATTATTACTCTCCTCTTCTAACAATATCTGTTTTCAGCGACAACAGTCATGATATTATTAAGAGTTTCTCCTTATTTCTATTTCGAATAACCCATGGAGTTCCTTCAAACTAAGATTTTGAAGTTCCTTCGTCATCTCTTTCTTGATTATTAGCAGATTCTTCTTCTTCTTCTTCTTCTTCTTCTCTTTTAGCAGCCTCAACAAGTTTTGGTGCTTTTTTCTTAAGAAAATGCAAAGGGAAAGGAACTTTGTTTTGTTGATTTTGGAAAGGATATTTATTTTTATAAGCAATACTGGGATTACTTAAACTTTTATACTCAATCACTCGATGTCTTGAATCGTTTAACAAACTTATATAGGAAGTATGAGCAAACTTGTTTAAAGCTCTTACTTCACTTCTAAGTGCTTCTAAATCTTTTTTAAGGTCTAAACTTAAATCAAAGATAGAATTTAACTGAGCTCCTACCCCGCTTGTCCGATCTGGATTATGGACGATATGAGCAAATTCAGGATAAGGACAATGGGTGAGGTCATTAATTACTAATTAATATATTTTTAAATTTACTAATTATAATTAGTGAAGTTTATCACATGGCTCTGATACCAAATGAAAATGGACCATAAATATAACAGGAATATATAAACTATACTAAGCGGAATTATTAAATGTGCTAAAATAGAGAAAACTCAAAACCAAGTACGAACTAATCAAAGTGCAAATATGAAAAGTTCAATTGTCACCCAGAAATTATTACCTCATAAATCATAATATAGGGTACTTGATAATTATTTTTCAAAATATAGGGCTCTTATAATTATTACACTAAAATATAGGGTCCTGATAGGCATTAATTCATTTTATTGTAGTTTCAATAATGGGCTATTGAAAACTATATCTTTAACAGATAGTTATATTTTAATATTAAAAGTGGTGAATTATAAATAAAATAAGTTATTATGTTAACATACTTATTAAGAAGGAAAATTCCATTTGATAAGCTTCAACTTTTGCTTATTCCAAGTGGTAGGCTTATTTTGAAAATTATTCCAAATGGTAATATTATTTTGAAAACTTTAAAAATTATTCCAAGTTTTCAAACACTTTAAAAACTATTCCTAATTGTCAAACACTTTAAATATTATTCCAAGTGAGTCGATTGTGAGATTGATAGGGAGAATAAATGGAATTGAGAGAGAAAGTAAGTTTTAAGAGCAATATTTTAACAATGGTACAAGAAGAAGCTCACGAGATGGAATACTTTTCAAAATAAATCTACCACTTGGAATACTTTAAAAAGTGATTGACAACTTGGAATAGGCAAAAATTGAAGACTACCAAATAGAATTTCTCTATTATATGTTGTATGGGAATGGCATTGGCATTCGTGTCATCAAAAGTAATATGTGTTCACATACTAATAAATATTCATTCTAATGCACTACAAGACGGCAGCCGAAACACGACCGTCGGCTGCGATCGTTCAGTGAACGGTCGCATTTTTTTTCGGGCGACCGTTCAATAGCGACCGTTCATTAACGGTCGCAAATTTGCGACCGTTTAATTGAACGGTCGTTAGATGGCGCGACCGTTCTGGAGCGACCGTTCATTTGAACGGTCGCGCCATCTAACGACCGTTCAATTAAACGGTCGCAAATTTGCGACCGTTAAATTGAACGGTCGTGCCGTTCAATATATCGGCCAACAATTTCATTTTCTTCCCGTTACTAGTTCAAACACCAAATCCAACCTCCGACCGACCGTGAATACCCGCGATTGTTGTCGCCGTTCCGCTGCCGGTTTCCTCCACCGTCCGCCGCCGGTAAGTCCTTCCCCTCTCCCTTCTTAACATTTTCTTTATATTTTTGGTGGTTTATAACAACACAAACCCTCCTTCTCTCTAGGACTACCGTCGCCATCCCCCCTTTCTCGCCGGAGTTCCCGCCGACGCCTTCACCGCTGCCCGTTCCGCTGCCTGTTCCGCCGCCTGCGCCGTCCCCGGTATGATTTTTGAAAATTGCTAATTTGGTTAATTGTTTGTTTATGGGTATAAATTATGAGCATGCATAGATTAGTATGGGTTAGGGTAATGTTTGTGAAAAAATTGTTTAGTGTAATTAATTATGAATAGTTTGTTTAATTAATTTAGTGTATTGGGATGTTTGTATATGTTTGTATGGGTTAGGGTTAAGGTTAGGGTTAATTGATTGTATATGTTTGGTAATAATTAGGTTTTTATGTATTAGTTTTGTCAATTTGTTTATGTTAGACATGATAAATTATGATTTTGTGATTGATTAAGTTAAAATAATTGTTAAGAATGTGTATGATTATTGAAATTTTTATTAATTATATTATGTTTGTTAATTTGTATATGTTAATTTTTATTATGTTTTTTACTAGTTAAGTTTATTAATTATGTTTAGGGTTTAGGGTTGACATAAACCTTGTATGAGGGAAGCTATTATGATTAAGTTTAGGTTTTATTCAACTTAAGTAGTGTAACGACATTATGGGGAATATTACCTAAACTTGAAATAAAATAACATAATGTCAGCAAGTACCTTTTCCATGAAATTCATTGTAGTTTGACGCCAATCAACAAATTGAAAAGTTGGGGAATATCATCCTCAACTTTTCAAATGTTGTTTAGCACGCTTCAAAATCATTTGAAACTACGTCATGGAACAAGTATATAGGTTAATTGTGATGTTAGTTTAGCGGATTAAGTTGGTATACTATTCCAAGTAGTTTATATGTAGTTGTCATAAAAGGATGTTGAGTTTGGATGATTTTGGTTGTTATTAGTAAGTGAGATAGTTATTATGTTTGGTTAGGAAAAAAATTTACGCAACTGCCAACTTCGTTGGTTAACTTAATTAAAGTCGTGTCTTTAAATGTAAATTCAGCCTTGTTGTGATCAATAAGTTGTCGGAATTATATGTACATGTCATCATGTGCTTGTGAGGTAAGAACTGTCGATCGCTGTGCATTTAGCATCCCAATCACTTATAAAGCAGTGAATTTGCAGCATCGTGCCTCTCTTTAATGGACCTATGAATCTTACATGTAAGAAAGCCCAACACGATTTCTATTAGACCCTTTATTACAAGTTTCTCTTTCAGACCCACCTTATCTTACTGTCCACCAGGCTGCACAATAGAAACACTGCATTGTACCGAATCTGAGATGCTTCTAACTCCCACATCACTGTAGACCTCGCGCAATTTCACTGTTGAGATTGCGCTACTTTTTGGGAACCAGACAAATAAAGGAGAGTCAATACGACTCATGAAAGTCTTTTTCCAGCCATAGATTAACAGGAATAAAAACACTCTTCTTAGACAATAACAAGATCCTCTTGTCTGGTGACATAGCTGAGTTGTAGATGTCATAAAAAGTGTTGAGTTTGGATGATTTTGGTAGTTATTAGTAAGTGAGTTAACCTTGCAGATTAAAGTGTTGACACAAATGTCAATGTCGAAATCTAATTCGGTTAACCTTGTAGATTGGAACAAGATGGAAAATACTAGGAAATGGATGTACGAGAGAATCGATGAGGAGGGGTATCTTAGCAAAGATTTTGTTAGAGGGTAAAAAAAGAATTTTTGCCAGTTGCTAAACAAACCAATAACTTCCAATTGGATTAAGTACTTAGGTATCCATGTTTAAAGTGTAGAAACATGAAACACCATAGTGAAGACAATGTTAAGGTGCACTTGTATAAAAATGGGTTCCTTCCACGTTATTTTGTGTGGACGAGTCACGGTGAGTTGTACGTGCCTCCCGTGGCCACGGTCCCTATCCAAACGTCGAACCAATTTGAAGGGTCGTCGAGGACTAATGTGTTAGACCCAATGCAAGAAATGCTCACGGATGCCACGAGAGATTTATCGTCTGATGTGTTAGACCCAGTGGAGGATGAGCCGTCAGATGGAGGGCAAAAATTTCTAGAAATGTTAGAAGCTTCTAAAGGACCTTTGTATGAGGGTGGCGAGATGTCACAATTGTCAGTAGTGTCGCGGCTTGTAAACATAAAGTGTGAGTATAATCTCCCTAACAAAGCCGTAGACAGTCTGCTAGCCCTCATGAAAGACATTTGTTCCCCTGATAATGAAATGACAGACACGTACCACTCGGCGAAGAAGTTACTCAAAGCTTTAGAACTTCCGCATGAGAGGATCGACGTGTGTCCAAAGGGTTTATGTTGTTTTGGAAGGACAACTCCATGCTTGATAGGTGCAACTTTTGCGGTGCTGATCGATATGTACGGAAAACGGCTAAGGGTAAAAAGATCACCCACAAAGAGCTCATATACTTTCCAATCGGTCCATGGTTGCAAAGATTATACATGACTAAGACATCAGCATAGCAAATGAGGTGGCACTCAACAAATGTTCGAGGGGACGGTGACATGGTTCATTCGTGTGATGGTGAAACTTGGAAACAATTTGATGCCACTCACAAAGAGTTCGCATCGGAACCACGCAATGTGCGGTTGGGTATATGCACGGATGGTTTCGCCCCTTTCGGTAGTTTCGGGCAAACTTATTTGGCCTGTTATAGCTACCCCATACAATTTGCCTCCATGGCTTTGGATGAAGAAGCCTTATATGTTCCTCACGCTCTTGATTCCTGGTCTGAAAATCCAAAGGGAAACTTGGACGTATACCTACAGCTATTAATAGACGAGTTGAAACAGTTGTTGGAGGAGGGTGTAGACACGTATGATGTGTCTTTGAAGGAAAAGTTTAGAATGAAAGCATCCGTGTTGTGGACAATAAGTGATTTTCCAGCGTACAGTATGCTTTCTGGGTGGACCACCACAGGTAAGTTAGCTTGTCCATATTGCATGGACAAAACAAAATCACGGTGCCTGAAACATGGGAGGAAACAGTCATGGTTTGATTGTCATCGACAGTTTCTCCCAATGGACCATCCTTATCGTACTAACAAGAGTGCTTTTTCTAAAAGCCGAGAGGAACATTCGCCTCCTCCCCCTCGCCTAAATGGGAGACAAGTTTGGGAACAAGTGTCAAGGTTGCCAACATCTACTCAACAATAGGGCAATGTTGACGGCTATCTTCAATATCATAATTGAAATAAAAAAAGCATCTTTTGGGAGCTACCGTATTGGAAAGACCTTCTAATTCGACACAACTTAGATGTCATGCATGTTGAGAAAAATGTGTTTGAGCAGGTGTTGAACACCATCATGGACATCAAAGGAAAGACTAAAAATGATGACAACTCTAAGAAGGACTTAGTTGCTCATTGTAAGCGTCGCCGGGTTGATAAAGAAAGGATGGACGGAGCTGCATATGTCATGGGTAAAGAGGAGCGCAAGGCATTATGTCAGTGACTTAAAGATCTCAAACTTCCCGACGGATATGCAAGCAACCTAGGTAGATGTGTAGATGTTAACACATCAAGATTACATGGTCTAAAGAGTCATGATTGTCATGTTTTTATGGAGAGGTTGCTACCAATTGCCGTTAGGGAGTTGGGTCCTCAGAATGTGTAGAAAGCCCTGACGGAATTAAGCCAATTTTTTAGAGACTTGTGTGCCTCTAAGGTAAGCGTCGATGATATGGTCCGGTTGGAGAGGAACGTACCAGAAATCATATGCAAACTAGAGGTGATTTTCCCTCCTGCATTCTTCAATGTGATGGAGCATCTTCCAATACACCTTCCATATGAAGCAAATAAAGGTGGACCGATACAGTATAGGTGGATGTACCCTTTCGAAAGGTAATGAATATTTGTATTGCATTTGCAGTGTATTTTGTTAAAGTTTAGGACCAGCCTCTTTATTTGCAACGCATTCTTCAACACGTGTTGGTTGTCAAATGCTGTAGATTTCTGCATCATTTGAAGAAGAAGGTTGGCAACAAGACACGCATTGAAAGCTCCATATGTAATGCGTTCTTAACGGAGGAGATTTCCAACTTTTGTGCTGAATACTTTACACTTGAAGTGCACACAAAGTCAAGGGACCTTCCAAGGAACGCATGCCCCGATTTGGGTGATGCATCCGACGTCAATGGAGCAATACCTGAGTTGTTTTCATTGAACATTGCGTATTCTCCAGCTGCAGGGAAGAAAAGATTCCTTGACCAACAAAATATGAGGCTGCGCATGAATATGTCCTTTCTAACTCCGATTTAATGACTGAATATGAAAGGTATACAAGCTAAATTAATTAAATCGGCAATTTAATTAACAATAACTTATCTTTTATCCAGTAGAATCTTCACCTACGTTGACTATTTTCAGTCAATTCGAAGAAGAGATGGCCCACATACATCCACGTACGCCGCATGTGGTGAATTGTGGAACAAACATCGCATAGAATTCCCTCGTTGGTTGAGAAGAAAGGTTAACATTTCAGAGAGCGTTTGGTAGAAACCTAGAGAAATTTTTCCCGGGGAAAATTTTCCATGGGAAGTCTTCCATGGGAAAGATTTCCCCGGGAAAAATTTTCCTTAGGCCCCCTTAAGGAAAATTTTCCCTAGGAAATTGTATGAAATGGTGGGCCCGCCGTAAAATTTTTCCCATAGTCAACCTAATTCCAAAAATGGAGAAATTAAGTCAACCCGGGAAAATTGACCATTTCCCCGGGGTTTTTGACCAACCAAACACACCCTCAATTGGAGTTGTGGAATTGTAAATTATTCGTTAACATAGGTTACATGAGATTAACCTCGTAAACATAGAACTTATTTAGGTTTTGTCATCCGGTGAAGGAGACGAAGTTGTTAAAGCTTTAGTTAATGGCCCTAAGAAGGATGTTTTATCTTGAGCTCATTTCTACATTAACAACTTTAACTTCCATGCTTACCGTGCCGATAATAAACCAACGAATGCAAATTACGAGGTGTGTGTCAAAGGGGTGAATGGAACTGACTTTTACGGGGTTTTGAAAGTAGTTATCGAATTAGTTTATACTGCGCGTAGGAGGGAATACAAAGTCCACTTGTTCAAGATTGAATGGTTCGACTCGGGTCAAGGTGGGGTAGTCGTGCATGATCATTACAAGCTTATTGATGTCAACCAAGCAAAGAGATATAGGGTGTATGAGCCTTTTGTATTGGCATCTCAAGCTACACAAGCGGTGTACATCCATTAACCAACAACCAAGAAGGATAGATCATCCTAGATTGCAACACTGACAATTAAGCCAAGGCAAACAATAGATGGACTCGATGATGCAGCATTTCAGGAAGACAACAATCTAGACCCCCCTTCACTTGTTGAGTTCGACCTACTTGACGATCAAGATGGCTCGGGAGGTGAACTATTTAGTAATGATGACGATGGACAAGATCGGGGTATAGCAGAAGGTGTGGAAGACGATGAATTAGAAGGGAATGATGTATTGGAAAATGTAGCATTTGTTGAGTTGCTTAGTGATGATGATGATGAGTAGGTAGCACGTGTACGATTAGTTTCTAGGTTTGAACAGTCATTTGTTTTTCTTACATTATGTGATAGTTTCGAAATTATTTTTTATTTTGTTTGGTTTTAAATGAATTCGTTTTCGTGATTGTTATTTGACTACTCAATGCATGCATCAAATTAAAATGAATTTTAAATTCATTTTTTTGTGCGGTCAATTATTGGTTATTATAGTGCAGCTTAACAATCAGACATGGGACCACCCTCTTCGTTGTGGAAAATTGAGTTGGGTTTACCTTTCGACCCAGCCAACCCGAGGGAGCCCCTCATTAGGAGGGAAAACTGGTATGTCAAATTAAAATATGGTCAATACATAATTAATAAATATAGCAACGCTCTCACTTGTTGCTCGTTTCTTGTAAGTTGTCCATGCCTAAGGTAACAAAGACTGTGTCGGAGAGTATACGGTCACATTACAGTGGGGAGGCTCTTTCCGCCCAGGACATGGAAGATGACGACAAGATGATATATTGGCAGTTTTTCTATGTAAGGATGCAACCATTAGGCATGAAATTCTTTTATTTGGAATTCGTTAGTATATATGGCACAGTAATTATGCATTTTTTTTAAAATTTGTTCTTGTACAGAATCGGTTCGAGTATGAGATGGATCTGGCTGAGGCGGTCTTCTTAATGTGGCACACAAAATTCAGCTACATCCTTAAGGCCTGGTCCATCGGGACAAAAAAGACCCCTAGGGGGACTCCGATCCCCTATTTGCCTGAGAACGCCCGGACGAGGATGTGGGAGAAACGAGAGTCAGAGGCCTACAAAGCTCGGGTTGATGCATACATGGCAAACCGGAACAAAGCCCCGGCCCAGAATTTACACTACGATGGCTCGATGTTCGCCAGTAAATACGTGCGTAAAATGGTAAGTCTCTAAGAATCTTTTACTTTGACGATTTTCATCATTACCAATTCCAATGTTTTGTCTGTAATGTTTCAAATTATATTCCTAGGCTGCTGGAGGGATAAATGTAAGCCCTGCGGACGTGATAGAGTATTATCGTTGCAAGCAAGACGCCGAAGGCAACAAGCACTGTACTGACCCGAAATCGACGAAAGTTTATGTAAGTCATTTCATTCTAAAGTTTGTCGGTTATATGTTAGATTAGTTACTTGATTATATGTTGGAATTGTTGTTGAAAATTGGAATGTTTAACTTATATTTAGAAACGAGCGTGTGGCTCGATAGGATTAATTGGCATGTGGCCGTACATGGTTGCTTGATTATATGTTGGAATTGTTGTTGAAAGTTGAAACGTTTAACTTATGTTTAGAAACGAGCGTTGGCTCGATAGGATTAATCGGCGTGTTGCCGTATGTGGTTACTTGATTATATGTTGGAATTGTTGTTGAAAGTTTGAATGTTTAACTTATGTTTAGAAACGAGCGTGTGGCTCGATAGGATTAATCGGCGTGTGGAATTGTTGTTGGTTGTGGTAAAGTGGGCGTGTGGCCCCTTATTCTACCAGTTGAGTTTAAATTGTCATTTGCAAGTTTATGTTCATATTATGAAGTTGGGATAGTCCATATTACAGAGGAAACTTTGCCGAAATTTCCATGTAACTCTCCCTAGATTCCCTTTGTTGTGGCATCTATTAATGAGAAAATGAGTAGGAGATTTTAACAAATCCTTGCTTGTCTCGCAAAAATGCTTTCTTTGTTTTATTTGCTTCCAAAGAATTTCATGATATTTGATGATAATTGGAGTTGGAAATATAGTTAGGAATCTATATTGGTGATAACCAGTGTTGAATGTTGATCATAAGTTGTAATTACTTACAGCAAAGTTAATAGTATAAAGCTATGATAGTGTGATTTTATGACGAACTTATATGATAATGTGCGTTGATGACGCTCCTTTGGTGGTTCGTTTAGTTATATCCATCTTGAATTGATAAGAAATAACTTGACCATTTTGCTTTACCTTTAGTTCATTATCATAAATGAGAAACATCTTGATCATGTAGTTGTGGTTGCTCATTATCATAAATGTTGATCATTTGCAGAATGATTATCTTGAGCAAGTAGCTGCAGCGGGCGTGGAGCCCAATTCTGTGGAAGTCAACGCTTTGTTCTACAATGTTGTTGGTGGCTTCTCTGTCAGAAATCAGTCTGTGTTTGGCCTAGGATCCTTGACGGGCATGTTTTATGAAAGGCCGACTCACTATGCACGCCACGAGGGGCAGGGATGTTCTTCCGTACCCACCGCTACCCCATCTGCTTATGCTTCCATGGTAGCTGAACAACAGTCTTTGAGGAGTCCAGTCTCCCAATACCAGCAGCTGCTGAGCCAACTTGAAGGAAGATTGTCCCAAGTAGAACAAAATCAATAGCAGCAGGGGACGCCCTCAAGCGGTCAATTCTCCCCCTCCAATTTCATTAATAGCTCTTCTCCCCAGGACCCTTCTTCCTAGTATTGTGAGGACAACTATAACAACTAACTTTTGGGATATGTAATATATTTTGTGACCGTTTACTTTTATGAATATATTAATGTTTAAGACTGTTCATTTTGTGACCGTTTGGCGCATATATTTCAAATATATACTTCAAATATCAATTCAGGGAACCCAAAAAAATATTAAAAAAATACTTAGAGCGGGCGACCGTTCAAATGAACGGTCGCTATTTGTGACCGTTCAAAAAAATATATACTTCAAATAACAAAGCTCATATATGGATTTGGGTTTGTCCCTTAGGCCACCAAAATTTAGTCTTGACACAATCCATGTGGCTTCAGCTCCACGACACTCCACTAGTGCATGTGTACTTGTTTCTATCTCCTCCTTGCAGATTGGGCTGAAAGGGTTTGCACTTGGAAAACGTTTTGTGATGGCACCCCTTGTCGGCAACGCGCCTACACAAGCCCTCCACCCGAAGGCTCTCATCCTGCGCGGGACAACCACACTCTAAATATCCACCCATAAACTCCTCATGTTCCCGCCACTACTTTGGGGTTTATCCACCCCTCTCTCCATAACAATCAGATGATATGCTGACGTTACTGCCGACTCTCCATTCGTTGTGCAATGCCTAGTAATTTGATATTTTGGCCAAGTAGGACATAGCGGGATTCTTTTTATAATTCAACATCTATTGGGAGGAAGATAGTGTCCACCAAACTCGTTCGCCAAGATGCTAAGTCGTGGTCAATCAAATCCGACACTCGGAGACATCTCCCACCCCTGTTGATAGGTGTGATAGGCTTGAAGGAGCTGGGGTGTGGGATCCATTTTTCTTCTCATATATTGAGACATTTTCCATCTCCTACAACCCATCAGATCGCCTTGCAAACCACTTTGATTGCTTCATGTAATCTCCTCCGTGTGTGACTAGGTCTCGAGCCTAATGACGCATTAAACATGGCTTCAAGGGGGAAATACTTTGCCTTTAAGACCCGAAACACTAGGGAGCTCTCTGCCCGTGCTATTCTCCAAGTTTGCCTTGCCAAGAGAGCAAGGTTAAAAGTTATGTTCCTCCCAATAGATGCTTTGAAATTAAATGTTTTGAAAAACAAATGTAAACTTAAATGTTTTGAACTTATATAAGGTTAGTTTTCTTTTTTTGTGTATTGGAAAAAGGGATCTTGGAGGACAATCTACCGACCTTTGGGGTCTAATATACCGACTTTTGTTATTGGACAACAATATTCCTGACCTTTATATTTAGGTGATGTTATTATACCAATAGTAACACTAAGGGGTGTGTGATTGGTGAACTGATCTCCGTGCTGATGAGGTAAGTGGAGGGAAAATAATTGACCATTGCCCAGTGATCCTGTTAACCCCTTCATTTTCTCACTAACCCACGTTAAAAAAATCGGCCCCAGCATAATGACTAAGGGGACAGTGAACTGGTCTTTGTATTAACGTGGTCAACAACCAACCAATGTCTTGTAATGGGGGTTAATGAGAAAAACAGAGGGGTTAACGGGATTGTTGGGTTAGGGGGGTTTTTGCCCCCTCTGCTAGTCACGTCAGCATCGAGACTGATTCATCAGCCCTTTAGTTATTGTTGGCATAATAATGTCAACTAAAGTATAAAGATTAGGGATATTGTTCTCCAATAGTAAAGATCGATATATTACAATCCAATGCCCTCAAAGGTTGGTACATTATCATCCCAAAATCCTTCAAAAAAAAAAGTAAAGAAACAGTTTGGTTTATAACACCTATGAAAACATATACAAGTGTTTCCTTTGGAAATAATACTTATTATTATTTAATATTCAAATTATTAATATGTAACGCCCTGAAAATTCAATTATAAACTTAACTGGTCAATTCTAACAGTAACGGCGAAAGTCAACTCTTTATTCGAGCGTTATTGTCGTATCTCCAAAGAAATACAAAGCAAAGGTTTGATTTAAAGACCAACAGGAATAACTGTTTCTCAAATTAAAACAACACTAAATAGTTTCAAATCATGAATTTGAATAACTCAAATTCAATTAACTCCAAGACTTTTTGACCGAAATACAACTAAACAAATAACTATCAATCACGCAGTCTTAACTTCTAATTTTTGTTCCCAGCATAAAAATCTTCACCTGAAAACAAAACATTTACAAGCATAAAGTACAAGTCAATAATGTCTACCCATAACTGTCAAAACAGGTTAAAGTTTATTACAATTCATTTATGAGGGGTAGTGAACAAGTCAAAGCTTTTTACAAACCAGTGACCCATCCCAAAAGTATAAAACAATTTTCCATAACAAAAAAAGTCCAGTAACTTCCTCCTCCAAACCATTGATCATACTTTGTTATGCGGGAGAGATGCCGAATCCCTTAAAGTAACAAAAAAAAATGGATCCCATATCCTTTGCCTACCACAAGTTACGACCAAAAATTATTCGAGATACCAAATCTCCACCTACCATAGACTACAACCAAAAATCGTGTCCACACCTTACCTCGGGGAAGTCATCAATATCAACACTATATCAAGGTATCCCCTGATCTCTTGGTCCATAACCCTACAGGCTACCATATCCTTGTTTTTGGGTTATCGAAACCCACTTAATGTTCCAATTTGAATTTATAGTATCTTATGAATTCCAAGTTCTGAGTTCTCAAAACAAACCCAACTCAGGTTCCCAAAACCAGTAACAAGAAACCACGTACAAAAGACCATCTCATTTTACTCACTTTGAAATCAACAATAACAATCAATAATCCACACAGACAGTCTAAATTTTCAACAAAAAGTCCCTTCGAGATGCATGATTCAGAAAACAAAGTAAACTCACCAAAACCTGTAAAGAGCATCCAAGTGAGGATTTTTGATATAGTCATTACCTAGGTGTCTTCACTTCACTTCAGTACGCACACTTGAGCTTACTAAACAAATTGAACTAATTCGAACCTATAAAGAATAAGTTGTAATAATTAACAACAATCTAACGAGGTAGCCCATGTCATCACTTAACCAACCCAACCCTAGGAACACCATAGGGTTCATATGATGCATAACCTACACAAGTATGATCATGTTATAATTTGTTCAAATCGAATTCATTTAAACAATTACAAAAACAGAACATATTCACACCCATATCTTGTCTGGACCACAACTCGACCTCCCAACATCTCCTGGACTTGGTTTTTGACTATCTAGAAACCTTAGAAAGTCTAATATAACTTTCATGTTGACCATTAAGTCTATATCGGGATCGAAAGGACCTAAATGTGCCAAACGCTCTGAGTTCTAATTGATCCAGTTATGACTGGTTTTAGTTTAAAAAAACGGTTATAACCCGGACTATACACATCGAATGTTCGAAAATCAAAATTCATATTAAAGCCAACATTGAGAAGTACCTCAAGAACAAGTCTTTCTAATTAATTCCACCTACATAATTAATGGTGAATTTCAAAACCTGACCTAACAAAACTGTCCAGAATTTGGTTGATTTTATTCAATATTAATAACCCTAACTCTAATCACCTCACCCCAAAACTTAAAATCTTGACATCTAACTATGCCACCACACATATTAACTTTTCTTTTAACTTTATAACACAACCACAATCGCAATTAAACTTAAACATAATAAATTTTCCCAAGTTAACATATCAATTCTAGACTAACTAAGCGTAATACTTACGCACTAATAATCACAATAAAAGACAACTTGGGAAAACTTCATATAATATGCTAATAAGATGCAAGGTTTCAAAATATGATCAAATAATTCTAATACAACACTTTTTACGTAAAATGTTGTAATTAAAAAAATAGTTCCCCATAATACTAAACCAACCTAAAACTAAGTTTTGGTACACTACAACATAATCAAGCCTTTAGTGACATTTATCTGACAGGGTTTATAATAAATGTTGATAAAGGTTAGTAATAATTTATTATCAATAATGACTATAACAGCATTTATTAAAAAAAGCCAACATAGCCCATATTCTCATATAATAAAAGTCTAAATCTTAAAAGCCTGCCCATTATTATTTTTGCATTCTCGTCTATTTTTATTACATCTTTCATCTCTCTTATCTCTCTCCCGCAGATGCCCCTCCGTCGTCGCCGCTCATTCACCACCGTCGTTCTTTGCCGGCGCAGGCGTTTGCCACCATTGTTGTCGCCGGCCCGTCGTTCACCACCATTGACTGTGGGAGCGACATTGAAATGGATGAGACAGAAGTGCAAGTGTAAGAAGATGACGAAGAAACCCTAATTTTACGAGATCGATTTCATCTTTCCACCATTGCCATTGCTGAAGCTGAAGGTATACCATTTCTCTTTCTCTCTCAATCTGTTTCGTTGAATTCTAAGGTTTTTATGATTTGAGTTCATGTTTTTGAGCAGCGAAGAAGAACAGAATGCTGGTTTCTGAGCCAATTGTGGCGTGTATTTTTGATTTGGTGTTTAATTATGCAGGTAACCTTGGTTTGAGTTGAATTGTCATCTATTGCTTGCAATCCAACACCTCCCCTCCCCCACCACTTTTTTTTTGTCTATTTCACCTTGGTAGTAGTAGTTCTAATTGAAATTTGTTTTGGTAGAGACCGAAATTTTTAAGATTAAGGGTTAATTACCAAGCAATCAATCTGGACACGCTTAGGGCTCAAAACATGGAGACTTGGCCATTCTTTAACCGGCCAGGTAAACTTATTAATTTCTGTTTTATGTCGCTCAACTAGACACTTTATGTAAATAAATTAAGCTCCACACAAAATTCAATATGCAGAGTCCCATTTGCTTTATTTAAAAACTTTAGTTTATTCTTTTAGCTGGCAGGGAGAGAAGGGGAGGGGGGATTAGAGCCCTTGAATTGTATAAATGTTGTCTCATTGGATCTTATATTGAAATAATGGTTTCTGATTTTGTTTAGCCCACCATGGTTTCTAATTAAAAATTTTTCCAATCAGTGAATGTTTAGATTCCTGGGATTTGGACCCCAGAAGCATTCCTCATCTAAGGAATAACAATCCAACAATTATGTTTCTGTCTCTGTAACTTGTGCGCTATGCTGCCATGGTGTGCAAGAACCTGAAATTTTTGTGAGATTTTCGGAGGAGTTTGGGTGTTTGAGAAGACGTTGATGCGGAGATTGATGCAAATCTGTGAGTTTGAGTATTTGAGAAGACATTGAAGATAAGTTTGAGTGTTTGAGAAGACATTGACGCAGAGATTGATTGAAAATTTCACGACATGGAAGTTCATTGGCCAGCTTATATCAAAGACCCAGTAATGCATTTTTGGGGGCGGAAAACTAGTTTTATTTGAAAGAGGGACCACGAAAATAGTAAGGGGGTGTTTGTGTTTAGAAATTGAAAACAAATTACCTTTCATGGTAACCTAGATCTAATGATCTATAAACCCAAAACTACTGTATAATTTATGGTCAATGTTCACTTTTAGACAATTTTGGATTAGAGAATCACATTGATATGTTTGCTAATTTGTTTTCTTTCTAATGTTTTCAATAATCTTAGCCAACCACTCATACGTATGAAATAAATATTATTAACATCAAAATCGAAAACCCTGATTGATCAGGTTAAGCATGATATAATTCCAAAATATGGCTATGTTCTTTAGTTCATTGGAGTATTTCAAGAGTTAAGAGGCATAAAGTATAAGTAATAAGCATGGGATCGACCAGAAAGGTCGGATATGAGCTTAACTAAGAAAAGGGACTCAACACGGATCGTGTTCAGTATGACACGACCCGCGTTGACGTCCAGAGAGCACAAAAAATGTGCAAAGAATCAACACAGACCGTGTTGATCCAACACGGGTCGTGTTGGCTACAACACGGACCGTGTTGATCTAACACGATCCGTGTTGATCACAGTCGGGATTGATTTTGAAATCCCTTGATTTATGCCTCATGTTGAAATGTATTTGGTCATATTTTTGGATGATATTGGCTGAGAAATCAGTCATGATTTCTCATCAATATCATTCAACTCAAATCCCTTGGATTGTGCCCATTGCATTTGGAAAGTTTGACCTCCTTATGACTCCAAAGGATCTCTATATAAGGTGGACGAATTCCACATTCATCCACACCCTCAACCATCTTCTTCTTCCTTTCTAGAGAGCATTCAACACACTCTTAACGTGTTGACTGCAGCAACTCTTTGAGAGTACCTTGAGAAATCTTGTTACTTTGCTTACAAGAAGTTAGGTTTTACCCTTGAGTCCTTTCACGGTCTAGTGAATAAGTCTTAAGGGAAGCCGGTTTATCCGTCGACTCCTAGCCACCCAAGTGACCCCCCATCTTCCATGTGACCGTGTATCTCCATCTCATTGTTTGTCCTAACAATCTTAAGGCTTATTGTCACCATGGATGATCAAGTTTGAGGGATGAAAATCGAGATCAAGATGCTATGGAATCGAAAGATAAGTTTATGTTGCTTTATACAAGTTCTTGTTTATTCAAGTTTATTGTTTTTAATTATTAAGATTATTAATCTATTGTGATTCATTTGATTGATGTAGTCGATCGGTTGTAGCAATAATGATTGATGTTCATACTCAAGAGGTTCAAGGAGTATGATGAGATTGCCTTCATCGAGATAAGTTATCTATATTTTAAGTTGGCATTTATTTATTTTTAAGTGGCATAATCCTATTTGATTTGAATTGGGTTAATTCAAATGGAATGATTAAATTAGAAACATGTTGAGTTTTATTTATTCGCCTTGTTAAGTCACCATTTACAAGTTTTTCAAGAAAGTGGTGTGTTAAGGTGTTTGGGAGTACATGTTTGTTTGCCATTATGCCAAAATGTTAAGTGTGATTTTATTATATGATTCACATGTTCAAGTTTATGAACATGACTAGTATTATTCTCCGCTAAAGATACAAGCATGCTTAAGTTAAGACAATGTTTATTCATGAAAGTTCTTGTATATATGTTTTTGAAATATATACTTGGGTTGTCTTGTTTGGTTCATGTCTTGTTAAGCATACATAATATGAATAAAGGTGCAAGTGTTCATGAAATGTATGAGTTTGACATGGAAATTTATAAATTGTGAGAATATGGATTCGTGGTAATATGTTTCAAGATGAATTCATGTGATTAATTCTTATTTACTTGATTATGCAAAGAAGGTTTATATGTATGGTCATATGTCTCAAGTCTTTGCATTTAAGTTGATTGTCTAATGTGAGTTCATGTTTATGATGTTTCAAGTTTTGACAATCATATGTTTATAAGTGCTTGAAAAGTATTCATTATTATAAGTTGTTTAAATATATATGTCATTATATATTTGATTAGCACTTATGCAAGTTTGCCTTGATAAAATGTCTTGATTGATCTAAGTTTCAAGTATGCTAGTATGCATGTCAAGTTATTAATCAATCATGGTATATTATTTTATGTTTGAGGCATGACAAGTTCAAAAGTATTATATGATGTTAATTAAGTACTTGTACTAACTTTGTTAAAAGTATAAGAACAAGTAAATTCATATGATTGCATTGCGTGAATAAGTTTACCATGACATGTATGCATGTTGGACTATGTGCATGATCATTTATTTTGAACGCATGATGTTTACCTAAGTTCATGTGTTATAAAACTGGATGATCATTACTCAATTTATTAAATAGTCTATTAATCAAGTTTATATGTTTGATATGTAGGATTCAATCAAGTGTGCTATAAAGGGAAATGCATACGGCTCTCATATACATTTGTTTGATCCATCCTTAAGTGGTTTATGGATTAATATTATGAGTAAGATTGGCATACGGGACGAATGGTTATGAATTCCACGGTCTAATATTTAAGAAGTGGATCTAATCATGTATAAGGAAACATGACCCTAATTAGAATGACGTTTTATCATATAAGTAAAGGTCATATAACTATAAGATAATCATTCAAGATCGATTGAGGTTCTTTCTCGCCTAGCCAATGTTAAGATATCATGTAATAAGTTTCATTACATATGGTATTCAAGTTTATGATATTCAACCTTTGTAACAAATGGATTGAAAGTGTAATGTTTTAAGTTACACATAAGATGGAATCTAATTTCCATAAAACTTAAAGTGGTTTTTCAAGTTTAATTTGGAATAGATTTCTTCCATGGGAAATCAAATACCATTTTGATTTATCCAAAGGCTATGTAACGCCTCAACCTTAATCACAAGATTAAGACTATACTTTAGGATCCCCAAACCTGTGATTAGCGCAGCGGAACACCTTAGGTCGAGGCATTACCGCCGTCCCCACTCGGGACAAGGCAAAAAGACAAGACCACAATATAGCAATCCACCATAAAATCACCTAACTCCATACAACACAATCGCTAAACTTAACGTACAAAGACATTATAATACCTTTAAGTAAACATATCATATATAGGTTCCACAACCAAGTGGCCTTTCATTCTCTTGATTATCCTTGATTACCGACCATCGATCTACTTTAGAGAACTACCATGTACGACGACTTACTCTTGCTTAACCTCGCCTTTGTCACGGGAGCTCGGACGCCTACAAACAAAACAATGACATACATTCGCAAAGTGAGTGGGGAAACACTCAGTACGTAAACCTCCAACACGTCAAACCGTTCGACAACGGTTTTTAGCGCCGGCATTTAAATTCATTTTGAAAACGGGGAAGGGGCAAAATCAGTGGTAACCATTGTTCACAATGAAACTATGAAGATGGCGTACATTACATATGCATAAGACGGTAAAAAAAATACATAGCGTTGGTAAAAGTGTGGTATCCCTCTCGATCGATGCAAAGCATCTCACGCGCGCATGCCCAAACCGATCGGAAGTTTGGATGGATGACTGCTAGGCAGTCGACACTGGCCAGGTCAAGATTACTCCGATAGGAGCCTGTAAAATAATGCTAGACTTTACCCTAGCTACTGTAAAAAGAGTCGGGACCACTTATAAAACAATAAAATCGTTAGAATGCAAATATGCAATAAAACTATACTTAACTTTAAAATAGAAATAAGAGGTGGACAATTTGCGTACCTTAGAATGATGCAAAGCTTGGTGGCGCGTCTCGGGCTCGGGATGGCTTGGGTGGCTTGAGAACTATGCAACGGAGTAGAAGACTCGAACCGAAAAGGGTTCTTGGTGAGTTGCAAGACTTTAGAAATATTTCAGTGTAATAGGAAATTTCAGGTTTTTCTTAAATGAAGTTTTTAGCATAACTCGGGCTAGAAAACTCGGAATCAAGCAAGCGAGTACTTCCCGGAATAGGGAAAATTAAGTTCTACAACTTTGTCAACAGGACCGAGGTCCAAAAATGAAAGGAAATGCTTGAAAAACAGCCCGGACAAAAGCTGTAGATTGGGTACTTAAAACCTTCAGTTTGAACTTTTAGTGTGAATCTCGGATTGAAATCTATAATAGCTTAACGTAACACTTGAAAGGCGTAGACTAGCTTGAACCATAATGATATAATATGAACTGTGAATCTTTGAAGGTCAATAAGGATTTATTAAACTTGTTAAACTCGTAATAAAAACTGTCGTCAAACGACGGAGAAAACTTATAAGAGTTAGCTATCGGTCGTAAGACTTTCGGAATGATGCAACAGAGTTGAGTACTTGGAAGAAAGTTACTCCCTAAAGCTCATTGATGATCAATGAAGGTCTTTATCCCGGTACACATCTAAATTCTATGAGTTTCAATCCTTACGTCACGATGAGATCACTTAACTTCATATATATTAACATTACTCCACGACTTGCTATGAATAACCCAAATCCTTCGGGGGTATCTCTATCACCAACTTGACACACTTCAACTTAGAATACATACCCAAATCCTTTTAACATTGACACAAAGGTCATTACACTCTTAGAACCCTTAATCGGTTCACTGCTATTCATAAGGTAAGAATTTGATAATTAAAGTTTTGGGTAAATTTCAGATTACACCCCTTTAGTCTAAGGCTCATATCTCTCACTCCCGAGATCCGACGAATGCAAACTTTATGTTTCTGGAAAGCTGAAAGAGAGCTAAAACTCTTATGTTTATCACCAAAGCCAATAAGATCTCTAAAGGGATGAAAAATGGCCATTAATTCAGACACTCTCTTAACATTCTGGGCAGAACCCATTTCATAATTCCTCAATGAAAACTTCATATCTCTTAATCCCGATATCGTATGGACGCATAATATACCTTTTCGGAAAGCTCAACATGTTACCTAAAACTTTTACGTTCAAACTTAAGGCCAACAAGGAGTCCAAATGGCTGAAATTCTTGTGTTTGCTTACTGACTATACTCCCGTCATAAATTGTACCCCTTGTACTAAAATGGCCATAACTCGGGTTATACACCACGAAATCTTGAAATTCCAAAGCCAAAAGTTAGCTAATGAACTAGGCTATCATTTCCAACAAAAATCTGGGCAAAATTCACCCTTTTATTCCCTTGTAAAAATCTGATTACAACCAGAATCTGTTTTTGGCCTCTCAAGCTACATGTATGTCTCCAATGGCTTCCAACTTGTATTAATTTACAACCAAACCCCAAATTAGCTATCATCCATTAAATTTCCAGAATTTAACCTCTTAATCTTGCTCAATTAAGACCTTAAAACTCACATGCAAAAGCTAATTCACATATTCAATAACAATACAATCCTTAAACATTCAAAACCAACCCAACTCACATGTATAAATCCCCAAATTCAAAACCTAACTTAACCACAATATAATTTTATGCTTAGAACTCATAAAAGAGATGAAAAACAACAATTATACACAAATTAACCATGAAAATCTGATTTGAAACATAAAGCTTGAGTTTAGGGTTTGGATATTATACCACTTAGAGGAGAATTTGAGGAAGCAAACAAGAGGAGAGGGAAGAGGGGAGGCTCGGCTGCCTCCTGGTGGTCGCCACCACTGACCGGCCACCGGAATCGGCCGGAAACCGCACGACAGGGGCTGGCTGGGCTGGTTCTTGGTGTCGGTCGCAGAGAGAAAGCGTGAGAGTTTGTGAGAGATTAAAATGAAGTGATACCAAATAATCCCCCCTCCCTTCTAACTTATTACTAATGTAAATATACCACAACCTTCTTAATTTACCACTTAAAAACATTACTAAGCCCAAACAAAATAAAATTAGTTTAGGTAAAATAATTGGTATTAACCCGGATAAGGTTAATTAATAATAACTTGGGTAGATAAATCGGTAGAAGGTCAAATAAAGCAATTTGACTTTAAATGCGATGGAATGGATTAATAAAATTTAGAATCAAATAAAACAACCGGGTAGTGTACTATTTAGAACCATAAAAATGAACAATAGAAATATAATTAGGATACTTAGACAATTCGAAGTATAACCGAAAAGGCACATAAAAACTATCGTAACTTTCCCCGGTCAAAACCGTAAAGTCGAGAATCGTAAATTAAATTATATAACTTATCTTAGAAATAAATATTCATAACTTTGTGATGGGAAGTAATAATAATACTTTAACTCTGAGACGATATATATATATATATATATATCTAACCGACCCATTTCGCCATCTCCTTGCTCGAGACCTGTCACACATAAACACATAACTATAACAATAAAGTAAAATAGAAAGAAAAATTTTATAGCGTATTTTGGCTAATTACTGTGATCAAGGCCCTTAATTAACACGGGTTTAGGGCTGGTTGTTACAGGCTATAACTATGAAATCGAAAATTAGTTGGATATAGTTATTCAAAAAACACGAAAATCAAATGTTAGTCTGATTTACAAGGTTCTAATGCGATGAGTTTTAACTATGAAATCCAAAAGTTATTTAGATATAGTTAAGCGAAGAACATGGAAAATCAAATGCTAATTTGATTTATAAGGTTGTTATAAGGTATAAGTAGTGACTATGTAATCCAAGGTAATTGGGTAAAGACATAGTAATAAGGAAAAGAATGCGGAAAATCAAAAGAAATTTTTGATCTTGTAAGCATTTCTTTCAAGGTAACTATACAAGTAGTCCAACATCTTGGACAAGGTTTGAGTTCAAAGGTTTGTCGCCTACTAAAGCATTCGTTTTGTAAGTTCAAATATGAACTCAATATTTAAAGTTTACCAAAGCTTATAATGCGATGGTTTAGTTGTATTATGATAAGTGGTAAAGTATTTCTTACCTAATCCTATAGTGTGATGGTGTAATCACAACTATGATGAAGGAAAGAAATGTTAAGTTTAAGATATGATCATGATAAGTAAGGTCATGGAAAGATATGTATTTATCTAGTGATCTTAGTTAAAGAGGACACTCAAAAGTATCATGATCAAATTCTTGCAAGGTCACAAGAGTATCTAGTGATCCTTGATAAGGGGATGGGAGTAAAGCCCACTTATAAATTGTCAACAACTGAGCTCCAACTCACACTTGACATATGTGGTCAAGTCTTGAGTTCAATGGTCGACGACGTTGTAGGACAATTGGAGCATCAATTTTATAATTCATCCCAAGGTCAAGTGATGCTCAAGAACCGTAATGTTCAAGAGGTTTGAGTCTGTGACTCATTAACAGACTTTGAATCGATGAGATGGGGAGCTCTATTACGGGGCGTAAAAGTCTGCCTATGCGAGAATGTGAAGTGGGCCGCTTCAGATAGCCTAGGGCTGGGCTTGATGGTTCTCGCTGAGGATATGGGACACATGGCCGGTTTGAAATAGTGTCTTTATTTTTAAGCAAGGTTTTGGGTTGTGTGTGTGTTATGTATGCAATTAGTCAAATAAGGATGTAAAGTTCGAAACTTGTCTACTTATGCATCCAGACTAATTGAAATTATGTACACTAAGTGAAAGTTCAAGTCGTGAGACACTTTCATGACGCATAACAACTCCTCGATTTCTCGGGTGTTGAATCTTTCTAGAAGTTGCCATGTATGGCATGGGTATTTTTACCCAAGTGAGGGATCCCGGGCTATTTCAAGTGGTACTCTTGAAATGGCGGGAGATTGTTAGAGTATTTCAAGAGTTAAGAGGCATAAAGTATAAGTTATAAGCATGGGATCGACCGGAAAGGTCGAATATGAGCTTAACTAAAAAAAGGGACTCAACACGGATTCGTGTTCAGTATGACACGACCCGTGTTGACGTCCAGAGAGCACAAAAAACATGCACAAGATCAACACGGACCGTGTTGATCCAACACGGACCGTGTTGGCTACAACATGGACCGTGTTGATCTAACACGATTCGTGTTGATCACAGTCAGGATTGATTTTGAAATCCCTTGATTTATGCCTTGTGTTGAAATGTATTTGGTCATGTTTTTGGATGATTTCTCATCAAATATCATTCAACTCAAATCCCTTGGATTGTACCCATTGCATTTGGAAAGTTTGACCTCCTTATGACTCCAAAGGATCTCTATATAAGGTGGATGAATCAATCATCTTCTTCTTCCTTTCTAGAGAGCATTCAATGCACTCATAAGGTGTTGACTGCAGCAACTCTTTGAGAGTATCTTGAGAAATCTTGTTACTTTGCTTACATGAAGTTAAGTTTTACCCTTGAGTCATTTCACGATCTAGTGAATAAGTCTTAAAGGAAGCCGGTTTATCCGTCGACTCCTAGCCACCCAAGTGATCCCCCATCTTCCATGTAACCGTTTATCTCCATCTCATTGTTTTTCCTAACATAGTTGGGTAATCGGGTTGGGGTTGAAGTTAAGTACCTCCGATTAAGTTTAGAGTTGGAGGTCCACCTACCTCCGATTAATTGAATTTGGAGGTGATCTCTACCTCCGATTATTAATTAGAGTGAAGGTGAAGGTGGGTACCTCCAGTCCATCTCCGATCCATTGTCATCCCTAATTTCTCCACTTTTCTATGACAACTAACAAGTAGAATGTGAGACATAAAAGAACCCATACCAATAGTTATACCTCCGTGATACAGGACACTCCACACTAGTTTTGATTAGGTTGAATTGACGTATGTATTGTTTTGTCTTATGATGACGTTATAAGAGTAACAACATAAATAAGAAATAAAATGTTTACAATAGTTTATAACAACATAAATAAGAAATAAAATGTTTATATTAGTTATATAACAAGGATTTTACACAATATATACTTTACGTGGAAAGAAAATCTTATCATATTATATAATCATAACTATGACCTGTCAATTCGCTTGTGCGGGCGGGTTACGGGTCAATCATATATCGGGTTAGGGTAAATACGGGTCGGGTGTAATTCGAGCTAGGGTAAATACAGGCGGGGTATTCCGGTTTTGGGCTAACCCAACGGGTTATGATTACGATCTTTTTCCGCATTTTCTTTTAAAAAACTTTTCTTTAAATATCATTTTTGACACAATATATATAATAAAATATGATTATCTTATAGTACTGATAGATTATTGTAAATATTTTAACTTAAATTAGAGAAATAACATATGAATGAGTGGCGGTTATAGTTTAATAATCAAAAAGTCACAAATTCTAATAGATTTGAACGTAAAAAATAAAGTTTCCGGGTCAAATGGGCGGGTCGGATTTCACCCGCTAGTTTGCGGGTTTTCTGGGTTTGGGTCGAGAAAATCATGTTCAAAACCCAAAATTTCGGGGCGGACTTTCAGGTCGGGTCAAATATGAACAGGTCTAATCATAACGTATAAAACTACCTAAAGCTATTTAATTAATATATATAAATATTTACATATGTATTTTATTAGACTTTTTTTCAGTCCCAAATGAATGCTTTTTTATTCTTATATTTTTTTGTGGTGACAAAAGAAAAATATATGACATTAACAAATACAAGTAGTATGCCCGATAATTTCGTCAGTTAATTCTGTACTTGATAATTTTAAAGGGTGGTGATATGTATCTTATCCCAAGATACTCCTTAAGGTGCCTTATCTCAAGACACTCTTTAAGGTTTAGATGCACTTAATAGATTTTTTGAACTAATTTTTTTAACGGAAATGATAAATGTCCTGGGGAAGACACTTATTCCCATGGTAAAAAATCTATATATTTGTAAATTAAATGGAAAAAAAAAATATATGAATAGCTTCTATAACTATGATGTTATATATAAATGGTATAAAATCACACTTTTATATGTATTTTTAAAAATTTACAAAAAAAGGCATC
Organism: Portulaca oleracea; assembly: GCA_029582165.1. Lineage (NCBI taxonomy): Eukaryota > Viridiplantae > Streptophyta > Magnoliopsida > Caryophyllales > Portulacaceae > Portulaca > Portulaca oleracea. Next base: position 12,923,406 of record CM055892.1, read on the forward strand.
TAAAATATGCCCAACGGACGGAGTTCATTTGTTAGGGTGTCAATTTTAATTGTTGGCGCAGCCAACACGTTCCAAACTTCTTATAATTGATAATTAATAATATATGTCAAAAACTTTGAGGTTAATAATTAAAAATAATAATACGTATTAATTTTATAAAAAGGAAGACATTTAACTGGTGTCTTGGGGCAAGACACATATCATCACCCTTTTTTTAATAGTAAGTATTAATTTCAGTTATAAGAAGGTTTGGATGTATTGATTACGTCAATGAACACAATTGACACAATAAGGAGATCGACCTCATTTATTATGCATATTTAGGTATTTTTCTCAAATATAAAAAAATAATCAATAAAATTACAACTTTATGCTATTTATATTGATATTATAATTATGGAATTTAATCACATCATTTTATTTCAATTTAATATATAATAATATGATTTTAATAATAATACAAGACACTTAAAAGGTATTTTGTCCCGAGATTTATATCATTTTCAAATTTTGAATTGAGCCATTTTTTATGTTAGGATAATTTATACTCCATCAGTTCCATATTAGTTGTCGTCTTTAGAAATTGTGCAGTCAAATTTCGAAATTTTGACCATAAATTTTTCAATATATACAATGAGTTACTATATAAAATTACTACCATTAGATTTGTAACGACAAATACTACTATAAAGGTAAATATTGCAATTGTTAATAACATATTATGTGAGAAATTATCAATCAAAAAATAATATTGGAAATCATGAAAGTCAAAATTATGACAATTAACATGGAACAAAGGGAGTAGTTGAAGCTAGTTACAGATTGGTTCATTTAATTTTTGTGCAATTAAAGTAGTGTTGCAAAATCAGACATTAATACCATGAGCTGTGGCCTGTGGGTGTGGTGTGCAAAAACTGGGAAACTATAAAACCCAAGCGTGTGTGTGTGTGTGTGTGGGGCATACAAATTAAAGACCGACGCGGATGCCCAACAGCTACGCGGCAGCTCAGAAGGGAAATGTGCCCTCCAATCTCCATTCAGATTCCAAGATCCTCTGATTTTAAGTTTTAAGTTTGTTTTTGTAGTCCCCCACTCCCTTTCACCGCTTTACAGTTTACACCCACTTTCCATTTGCATTTCCTAATCGATCTTACCAGAACCCAGCTGTAGCCCCTTTCTTCTTCTTCACCCTCTCAATTTCCAACCTTCCTCATCATTGGAATATGGGATCCCCACCCTCCCTTCTTCTCCCCCCCCCCCCCCCCACTATATATATAATGGACCAGACTTCTCATTCCACATATCTCATTCTCACTACCATTTCCAATATCCTCCCAATTTATTTACACAAACACATTCAATCTAGTTTCTTACCTGCTTCTCCATGGCGCCCGCTTCAGCTCTTGTTTCTTTTTCATTCCTCCTCATTTCTTCTCTGTTTGCTGCTTCCTCTGCTGCTGGCAACTTCTACAGAGACTTTGACATCAGTTGGGGTGATGGGCGGGGAAAGATTCTGAACAATGGTCAGATGCTTACTCTTACACTTGACAAGCCTTCTGGCTCTGGATTCCAGTCCAAGAATGAGTACCTTTTTGGAAGAATTGACATGCAGCTCAAGCTTGTCTCTGGAAACTCTGCTGGAACTGTCACTGCTTATTATGTAAGTTTCTTATTCTTATGATGAAAACCATTTGCTCTTTAACATATTTAACTCAACAATTAATTTTGTAATACTAGCTAGTTCCTCAATCATGCAGTTATCTTCCCAAGGTCCAACCCATGATGATATAGACTTTGAGTTCCTGGGGAATGTGTCTGGTCAGCCTTACACACTCCACACAAATGTCTTCAGTCAGGGGAAAGGTGGTAGGGAACAGCAGTTTCACCTGTGGTTCGACCCAACTGCTGATTTCCACACATACTCCATCCTCTGGAACCCCCAAAGAATCATGTAAGTATATATATATATATATATATATATGCAACTTCACACTGATGCAATAGTAGTAATTGCCAATGTATATAACAATAAGCTCACAGTTTGACATGCATGTGTGTTTCAGATTTTCAGTTGATGGGACACCAATTAGAGAATTCAAGAACTTGGAATCAATTGGGGTACCTTTCCCAAAGAGTCAACCAATGAGGATATACTCAAGCCTGTGGAATGCAGATGACTGGGCAACACAAGGGGGAAGGGTCAAGACAGACTGGTCAAAAGCACCATTCACAGCATCTTACAGGAACTTCAATGCAAATGCTTGTGTTTTCAAAAATGGAAAATCTTCTTGTGCTTCAACTACTTCAGCCTCTAGGACTAGGAGTAATAATGCATGGTTGACACAGGAGCTTGACACCACCAGCCAAGCAAGGATGAAGTGGGTCCAGAACAACTACATGATTTACAATTACTGCACTGACAAACACAGGTTTCCCCAAGGCCTTCCCAAGGAGTGCACAGCTCTGTAGAGTGATCAACCAAACTATTTTCTCAGTTATATTTGTTTGTTCAGCTGTTGTCCCAACATAATATTCATTCATTCATTCTTTATATAGGTATCTCATGAACATCATTCTTTCTTTGTAACATATGAAGCGAAATTGAATACAATCAGAGACATCTATCAGACATCTATGTTTACGTACTTATCCTATGCTTAATTAAGTATAACAATATTCATACGTGTATAAACAACTGGTAGAAAATCGTACAAGAGCCGACAGGAATGAAAGAAAAAGCCTCCACTCGCAGGTCCTTTTTGTTTAGTTTTCTTAATAAGAATCGACTTGTTTAAGGTTTAGTGTTGTTTGGGAGTACCAATTCAGAAGCTCAAGGGGTGAGGGAGAGTAGCTCAGAATTCAACAGGATTATTCTATTCGATTGTTTTGACAATAGCAGGTTTACAGTAAAATTTAAAATTTGTCATTGATATTTGGGCGAAATTGTCACTTAACTTTCCCAAAACGTCAAAAATACAACTACCCTCAACTCACCTTGTTGGGTAAAGGGGCATCGGGATTGAGATTAATTTGATGCTCAATTCCCCGTATAGGTGGGAGACTCGATGGTAAGTCTCGAGGAAAACATCTCCTTAGTGTTCTAGCAAGGGGGTTACAAAAGGATGTGGGGCGTTCACTTCCACACTTTTGTTGGTCTCAAGGAGTAAGGCGTAAATTTCCTTCTCCTTTCTTGGAACCTTCTCGACCTGTGTTTTACTGATCAAGTGTTCAGGCTCCTCACATCCCACTCCCGATTTTGATGGTAGTAGCTCATGAGGAGATAACGGTGTAAATTCATTTAGGGACAATCACCTCAGTTTGAAATATCAAATTATACCTATCACTGGATATCTACCAAGGCCATAGTGTGATAAAGGTCATTGGACTGACCCAGTAGGTCAGACGACCATACTAGAGTAGTAGAGTCAGAGGCTCAAAGCAGTGGCCTTTTGGGCCCACTGTCCAGAAAACAAGCCAGGAATAGGCTATAGTCATATGGCCTTGCCCAATTTCAGACCATTTTTGGTCTTTTGGTACTTTGGTTCCAATCACGGGACGGATATTGTTTCCATTAGTCAAACAAAAGAGAATCCTACAAATGAATTATGCAAATTATGATAAAGAGGCGTCAATTGGTTTTAGGGAAGTCAATGAACCTAAAAACAATGAAAACTCCAACTGCGAACCCGAATTACAAGCCCTGGGTATAAGGTTACGAGTCCAAGAGTTAGAAAACTCTTTAACTCACCTGCTTGAAATGAAAAGAAAAGAGTAAGGAGAAGTTTGAAGAATTTCGCAAGATCACATTCATATAATGTAAATGTCGATTTTTATAAAAAAAAGTTATGTACAAATGTAGAATAAAAAATGGATTACACTATTGCAAAATAATGTATGACAATATCCATAGCGAATGGGGTCTGGGAGGAATTGGTGCTTGTATTAGTGCTTGTATTAGATGTATCATATGTCCAATGTAATAATGACAATCACTATAGTCTATATGTATCTTTACAAGAAGGAATCACTGACTCAAAACAGAATTAGCTAGCTCAGCAATAGCTCTAAACCGACTCAACAAACAATATTAACAAACCCCTTTCCTACAACAGATTGCTTGATTAATCTTTAACGCCAACTTTTTCAAAGAATCCAAGGATCCCAGCCGATGTAATCACGAAATTTGTTTAGATTAAACTGTTATTAGCATAGAAATGATTCGGCCGTTAGAAACATGGGGAGGAGGTGAATGTGCTGTAGAAACCTTTGGCCAAATAACTTGTACAGTATGACTCAGTCCTGGGACGGTGGACCATGCAAGTGTAAACTGGTTTGAAATTGAATGAGTAACAGCAGGGCTCAATGCTGCTGAGTTTGCTCGGCATAACGGGTCCTTGCAGCAGACACTTTCTTTTGCAATTCCAGATTTGACATTCGTTCCATCTCCAAAGCACGTTCAAGCTGCCAGACAAGATCAACATATAATAAGCCTACTAAATGGATTACTAAATAGAAGGATGACGATGTTAGTTACCTTGGCAGTTCTCGCACTCCATTCACCAAGAATTGCTCTCAGCCGCTCATTTTCTTCCACATACTGTCTCAGAAAATTGTGATGAAAGTTAAACAGGTGCCAGGTAAAGAAAGCAACCAAAAAAGGAAAAAAAAAAAAAAGAAGAGAAATTTAACAGGTGAGATCATAGAATTTCTGACTGCATAGCAGGGGCTTGTGTTCAATTGAACAAACTTCTGACTGCATAGCAGGCAACTGAATACACATAAATATGCAAGCAAAAAGTAAACATCCGCGCACATACACAAATCCACATGTGCAAGGAAGCAGTCATGTATACAATTATAGATACAGCTGAACCAACTAAACTGAGATGAAATTTTCTAATGAAATTGATAAAGTCCTTGATAAAATTAGACAGAAATATGGAAATTTGCATATCATCTAATACATATGATTATGAAGAACCAAATACCAACTAGAGAGTCCCACTAAAACTCTAGTGCCTCTCACCTCACCCTGGCACCATGGTGCTTGACTGGATTTCTTTCATCTCACAAAATACTAGTGAGTATGTTATTTGGACTCGGATACAGGTGTCCAATATGGACCCGGATATGGGTGTCGACTCAGAATTGTTTAAGAAATTTTGCATATTTTCATTGTAATTTAAAGTGTCAAGTGTCGTACCATTTGCCAGGAGTCAAGGAACCGAGACAGGTACGGTACTGTATGAAAAAACAAAGAGCCGGAGTAGACAAAATGACCATTACAAACCACATTCCAAGTGAATTAAAGCCAGGTAGGCTGTTGCTTTGAGCGAGAGCTGAGATTAAACATATTTTCTCCTAGGCCCGGGTGGAGAGCAATCCACACCTTTGGAGGCCCAGTGGCATTATCCGAACCCCACCATTAGATGACTAAGTAGACCAAAGCTTGCCTCAAATAAGACACTAGGTTAGAGAGGGGGACATGACTGACCCTCTGGTTTTGATATGCAGTTTTGGTGGCAGATTTCATATTCAAAATGCGGTTTGTTCAAGGTTTCAGCCATATCATACTACTCCCTCCATTCCTCAATATCTGTCACTTTGATCAATTTTCAGTTTTTCACAATATCTGTCACTTTACAATTCCAATGCAACATTAATGACAATTTTTTCAATTTTACCTCTTACTTTTATAATTCCCAATACAATTATATAACTAAAATAGAAACTTAACTCTTACTTTTACCATTTCCAATACAATTATCATTTTCAATACCATTTTCTTAAAATCTACCCAAAACTCTAAAGTGACAATTATTAAGGAATGGTGGGAGTATTATGGAAAATCCAATTTGCTGTTGCTCTGGGTGAAAATGCAGTTCGCCCCTCCAAAACCTTTCCTGTGTGTTTGCTGCTGCGGATTGTCCACATTTTGATTCTATGCTTCCAATTGCCATTTCAAATTAAAAATGATCATGCAAAACCACAACAATAATCTTAAAATAAAGTTTCTAGCGCATAGAATTGATATTGGCAAAAAGCAATGTGCTCCAATTATCGTTTTGCATGCTTCAGGAAATTCAATCATGTGTGCTACCATTGGCGCCTATCAGATGGAGCATAAATAATAATTGATATATGTAGCAAGGACTGGAAAAAATACATATTAATTAGAACAAACCTGATTATTTGTAGTGCGGACACGTTGTATCTCAGCATCCTTGTCAGAAATGACAGATCGAGCAAGCCGTAGCTCAGATTGCAATTGATCCATCTAAAATATATAACTTGCATATTAGCCACTGGCAAATATACAACTCTAAATCAGCACCAAAAATCAGGATGTGAATCAAAAATTTGTAGGAATAGCTTATTCTGAGTTATTCCTTCATAGACAAACATATCAGCTTCAATTGGAGCATTATCCACAAATTCAGCTGTGTTTCTAAATTAACTGAATCCTCAAGGAAATCACCAAAGTTGCATTATAACAGAGAGATACCTGACCATTTCCTTAGCAAAGATAAACTATATGTACTCCATTTTTTGCAACAGATGCAAAAAAAGAATTTTTCTTTTTAGAAATTATTAGGCAACTTTTCCAACTTTGAACTAATGAAGACTAAAGTGAAATGTGTAGCTGAAAACATAATATACTCTGTTGCAGAGTAAGGTGTAGTCTCTAGTCAACCTATTTCAAATCTAGGAACAGTAAGTCAGAAACTTCAGCAATCTAATAGTACGGTGGAGCTGTGTACCAATGACCCCTTTCTTCCTGGGATAATCTTGGTTCTTAGTTTTGGCTTTGAATAAAACAAGAAGAAAGTTAAAGTTAACCGCAGTGCCTCAACAGAACAGCTCTAGTTGCCTGTTGCCTTTAAATGTGAAAGCAGACATACTTCCCACTGAAAAGGAAAGCCACAAAAAAGTAGCATATGCATAAATACACCAAATTACTACCATTTAACAATCCCAAACTGATATTCTAAATGATATTGTCTACATAAAAACATGCATTTCAAGCATAATGCTTGGTCTCACAATTTCCACGAAAACTACTGTTGATATGTGGTAAGCAACAAGCCACTGATACAGCCTTACCTCAGCAGAAAGTGTCCGGAGTTCTTGATCACGAGCAGCCAAAAGATGGGCAAGGTCAACCTGCAAAAGTAATCAGGATCTGATATCTGGATAGACACTGTTATAAATCACCAAATTATGAGCAAATTAGCAGAGAAACAAAGTAAAACTGCTCATTTCCTCTAAAAAATTTGCTCTAAAACAGTACAACAATAGTAGCTGTACCATTCTGATACTATTCACAACCTGGTCAATCAAATTCAAGGGCCACACAGACTACAGATTTGTCTGCATCCAAAAACCACCATTATCGTTATATCTATACCTATTGATATCATTCTTAATGTTAGATATCAGCTTTTTCAGCCAAACAAATTGTTCAGCAATGAAACAAGGATTACATATGTTTCCTTTTAAACATGTCTTCAGTTGGTACCTTTCCTTTGATGGCTGCCTAAGCAACCAAAAAAAAAAAAGAAAGAAAAGAAAAGCTTTAGTGGGAGCTTTAAACTTCCAAATAGCTTGACGAGGGAAGTCCCTCTCAAGCGACTCCTAAAACATCGCCTTCCAGAAACTATTTAAGGTAAAGTACTCACTTGTGTCAGGAGGCCAAAGGATGTCATCATTACCTTCAAGAGTTACTTTAATTTAATATTAAGCAGAAAAGCCAACAAATTGAACTCTCTTTTCTCTTCCTAACAATTCCGGCTTCTTTAAAAGATGAAGCCCCAACACTCTTGATTACCATTCCAAGATACCACATCTTGAAAGAATGCCTTTTTCAGTTGCGCCATTCTAAAAAATCCCGAAAACTGGAGGTCGATCTCCACACCACACATCATGCCGAAACAAGACCCTAGCTCTATTCTCCACTTTAAAATGCATGATAGACTGAAAGTTATCAAAAGCACACATAATAGACCTCCAACGCACAATCCCATGGGCAAGAGAAGGGTTCTTACTCCAAAGTCCAAACACGTACAAAAAAAAGTAGTTCTATTAATGGAAAATATTTGTCTTATTTTTAATCAATGTGCCTACTCAAGACATGCAGTATATTGTAAACGCCCAATGTAAACCCCCCCCCCCCCCCCCAAAAAAAAAAAAAAAAAAAAAAAAAAAACGCACACATCCATCCGTGTGCACGTTAATGTTTCATATATTTTATTTGAATATAAAAATCATTATGGCAGTTAGTTTCATAAATAAAGTGACATTTTTATGGAAGGTCAGAAGGGAATATGAGTTAGGAGGTAGAAAACCCGCAACAAGTTGGGAAAAGCTAGAAAAAAAAAGTGGGAGACTTGAAAGCAGTACGAAGCGAAGCTTAAGCTCCAACCAAAAAAAAAAAAAAAAAAAGAACAACATTTTCATATTCTGAGGTACACCAAAGACAAGATTCTAGCAAGTATCTAGCAAGTAACTTGCAAAAATAAAAGGAACTCTTCCATAGATGGGAATGTTAATGACATGGAGTAAACGTCCTACAGCATTACAGGACAACTATTTGGCTTGGAAGGACTCAACAGCAGGTCAAAAAGCATACAACTAAGGTGTTATACGCAGTTCACCCCATGCCCTCTAAATGGAATCTTTACACCCCCATCAAATAGTTGTTATAAAAGTTTGAAATGATCCATTGGCCATCAACCCAATGCATAAAGCTCCTTCCCATTGGTGAGTTATCAACTCTAAGAAAATAAACACAGCCTCAAGCCTGCCTGGTCAAGCTGCCTATTTATAAGCCTCACCAAACCCTATAATGGGCAGGGCAACTGTAAAAATAAAAAGAAAATGAATGAATGTATTTGCGCAGCCTTAACCTATCAAATGTAAGGATGTCTCACTTAGACCTTTTGGGCCAAACTGCATCAAGATCATTCTAATTGAGAAACTGATTAGCTACCTCTGACAGAAACCGGCCCAGTTTCGCTGTTGATTCCATTCCAATAGTATTAACTATTTTCTTTCGATTTAACAGTATTTTCCAAGTAATATGCTATCTGTAGCAATTACTCAGCCTGCTATCCAGTCAACACCACCACAACCAAATGTCTCGATTTTGCAGAATTTACATATTGCAAGTTGCGACTAGCTTTTAGGTAAGTAGACTGTTTAGTGTAGACACCCAACACTTACACACTATGAAGCACGGACACTTCTATCAGCCTCACGTATCCATGTCGGATACGTATCCGACACCGACACTCTCGGACACTCCTCGGATACGTGTCGGACACGCGAAAAACGTGTCCTCTAAATAATTACCAAAATAAACATCCGACACTTGGAGGACTCATGGGGGACACGCGTGTCCCAACCTTAGGACACTTCCGAATCATTGTCGGACATCACATTTTCGGCTAGCCACATCCATAGACATCCTCAACTATGATCTCCTTTTTTTTCAATACATCATTATTTTTTCCGATTGCTTTACCATCTTACACGTACATTTGTCCCTCTTTCACATAACTTTGTCCGTCTTCCATTATTTTATAAGATTCTATGTTTTATATACATAGTTTTACGATTCATAAACTATTAAAGAAAATATATTCATTAACAAACATTTTTAAAATAGAATTTGATATTTTTTGAAGTACTATATAAAATTAAGGTACGTGTCGAACAACGTGTCGTGTCCTTAATTTTTCAAAAATTGCGTGTCCCCGTGTCCATGTCGTCTCGTATCCGTGTCCCGTGTCCGAGTCCGTGCTTATTAGCTTACACACTAATCACATCCCATGGCTGCTTACAGGCTGATCCTAACTGAGAAGCAACTACAGGTTTCATGAGGCGCCCAAAATATGTTTTTCAGGGAAAAAAACATGGTGAACAAAAACCAGGTGGTGTGAAATATCCCATTCTGTCTTTGACGTAACTACAATTGCTTTATGCTGCGTGCTAGTGGCAGGCAAACATGTTTTCACAGGATTCATCGTTACTCATGACAACATTCTCATTTTGGATACTAAGGTGAATGATTAATCATAGACTGAATTGAATGACTCAGTTGGGTGCTATCATACAGCTTTGTATTGGGTAAAAAAAAAAAGTTCAAGAGTTGAAGATAAGTGGACACAGACTGCCTGTCACAGGGTAAATCACCATCTCTCAGAGGGTCCTGACTGACTACTTTACCATAGAGGCCAAGGATAGGCAACAACAACCTCGCAGTTGTGGAAGGAAGCAGTATTTGTACATTCAAGCAATTATTGAGAAAACTCATGACATTATTGAAATTTACAAGTTAAGGCAACATCCCACCAAACCCAGCCAGTGACATAGGAACCTTTATGCTTCCAAGCAGATGACCCCCCCCCCCCCCAAAAACCCCACCACCAAAAACAAATCGAGAAAAATAAAACAAAATTAACAAAAGGTTTCAGAATTAAGCTTAAATAGTACGAAAAAATAGAGAAGAGTTGAAAAGTATTGTTGAAAACTGATATAGTTGAAAAGTATTGTTGAGAACTAATATATAGACTCGCCACCAACAATGTCAGAGCTGATTCATACCTGAGTATTGCCATCATCAGACCTTTCATATTTGCTCAAACATTCTTGCAGTCGAAGAATCTGCAGCAAGTACAGCTTTTCCTTTTTTAATAATATAGGCAATATCTAGAAATCATAGCTCAAGCTTCTATGGATTAAGTTTGGAAACATGCATCACCTCCTCGCACAAGAAATGAATGTTTTCCCGCTGATATTGCAGCAACGCCATTTGCTGATCAGAAAGCCGACCTCCCTCATGGTACCTATTTGACAAAAGTTAACCAGTCGAGTCACTGTTCGCCTATTTCAAAATTACACATTTGCTATATTCACTTGAAAATTCACAAGTAAATGGATGGAACGGTAAAATTTAAGTTTTGGTATCTTTTGGGAAATAAAGTTAAGTTTTGGTAGGTATTGGAAAAAGAGACTTTTGAATAAAATAGTAGTTTCATAAGAAAAAAGTAAGTATTGGTAAACATGTAAATTTTGGTAAATTTCGTAAATTCTGGCAACTTTTGTTAAATATTTACCCATTCTCATTTACCTTCGAATTTTACACAAGTGTTCTTGTTACCTTAGACCTTCTAGAGAACTTGATGGCTGAAGTGGAGAATACAATGAATCCAACAAGTCTGGCTGGGAATCCAATGAATTGTATTGGTGCAGATAGCCTAAACCATATCAACAGATTACCAAAACATTATAAACTACGCTATCATACTTTGGAGTCAGATATGGCTTTGAATGCAAAAGTGATTCAATGAACTAGTTATCCACAAGACCTTCAGCATCTCATCTGGGGACTGTAGTCAAGATCTAATAGCTTCTACATTCTTTTTGATAAGTAATCAAATGATATATTGCAAAGACGCCAAGGGGATGCCATACAAAAAGGGCAAGTGCAAAAACACTCAGTCTCTCAAGACTTGATCAATACTATTAACAAAATCCAAAAAACTCAAATTCCTATCTCCCTTAAGTACCAAAATCCAAATACTATACATTGTCTCCAGCCCCTATAGTTCTGCTTACTACGATCCAATTTTCCTACTTGAAGAGAAAAGAAATGAACATCCACTATATAGGAATGCCAAAGCATTATCATACATTCCAATTCAATTATAGGAGCCTAGGACCAAATGTAGAAATTAATACTTGTTGCAACATTGCTAGTGATTGATTGTAAAGGAAACATGATATTTAATGAATTGAAATCATATTACAAGAATAGCAAAATGATAATGACAAAAACCAATAAGCGTTGCATTCCTTTATATCAAGGAATGTCTTGCCAAGCTTACCTATATATGCCGCCATAAATGAGCCAGCAATTACAACTTCGACCAGCATTACTATCCTACAAACAAGACAAGTAAAAAAGAAAATGGTCAGATACCAACCATACTGCAGGAAAGCTTCGCAACCATTCAAAAAAAGTGTCCCCATTTAGAGTCTAAAAGATATAAGTCTTCAACACTCTTGGACGAAACGACTACAATAGTTCACACCAATTATTCCACAGAAAAGTACAAAGTAAAGCTTTGCAATGCACATATACGAAGACTAATATAGATACCAATTAAGACCAACCAAGTTATACAAATTCTGAAGTTCATGAGTAACCTAGAGTAAAGGATTTATCGTCTTAGTCTTTTCAAGGAAGAGTGGGTCTTATGGAATCAGACTCTCCGTAGACAGTGATGTTTGTCAAGGTATGGCTGCCTAGATCAGGAGATCCAGACCTGTGGGACCCACACAGGGAGAAATTATTGTTGTCTTATCAGGAAAGAAAACAGAATCTATTAAACCATTACAATAGTTAACAAGATCAAGATACCTGAATCATGCAAAGTGGGTAAGAAAGTGGTAAGTCATTACCTGTAAAATCAGTATGACGGAGGGTAAACTATCTGGTAAGGTTTTAACAAACAAAAATAGTAATTTTGGTAAATTGATGTAGATTAAATTTAATTCAATTTCGTTTGGATGCTGCAATTTTTTTCTTGCTAAAATACTTAACATAATCTTGGTAAAATATAAATGATATGTGGCTAAAACAGAAGCATTAGTCCAGATCAAACTTATTTACATTTTAGTCACCCAACCCTGCCTTCTGACCCAACTCATTTATTCCATATTAGAAAGCATGCATCAGTTACCACTGTACGACCCAAAACCTTCAACTTCTCTTATGTCTCTGCCACCCACCCACCCCCCCCCCCCTCCTCCCCTCCTTCTCACATCAAGGCTACAACAGCTTGCCAACAAGGAAACATACACCTCCGTGAAATCTAAAGGATTTGGCCAAACTGCAAGTAGTGAGAAGTGTGGGCAATGAAAGTAAGGCTATGCAGCACATTATATTAGCAGACTAACTTGCAGTTGTTACAGTTCATGGTACGACTACGACAACATACCTAGTATAGTCCCACTAACGCAAGGTCTCAGGGAATCCAGATATAGGAAGTCTTCCCCCAATGCACAGGAGTGCATGAAGAGGCTAATTCCGACGGACCTAGTTGTTACGGTGCATCGTAGCTTTCAAAATTCCTCTTATTTGTTTTTTGTTCCAAGGACAATTATCCAAGTCACTGGCATGCACATATTCATGGTAGCTTGATTATCCGAAGTCAGGATCGTCTTAGGGTCCTCCAAACCAACTTCCTACGACCTTTAATGAGTCAATAAGGAAGTCATGAAGGCCAATCTAAGATCCATGAAGAATCAGGGTTAATTCCAAGGCTATGTCATCAAAACAATTTTCCCAGGTCAACCTATATTCTAGACAAGTCCCTTGCTCCATGCTGGAAAGAAACCAAATAACATTAAAATTACAAATGTGTAACTAACAAATGAGAGATTCTATACAAGGGATGACAAAACATGCTCTCCCAACATTAGTATGTCACCGGAATTGGAAAAGACTATACACTCCCACAAAATGGTCAGACTACAATAACACCGTTCAGATAATGTATATGTTAGCTCTTACCACCACCAGAAAGCTCTCCCAATTTCTGATTTTCTCTTATAGAATAAAAGTATGTGAAATATCACCAGAGTCATATAGTAAATTCCCAAGAAAACGCGAATAAATAAGAAAAGAAGTTGGACAAGGAAAACATACATTTTTTAAAAAAATTAGTGAGTCATTGCCCACCAAAAGCCCATATCTCATGGTAAAACCTTAGGTGAGGGTAGGCATAGGAGAAGGAAGGGGGAACAAGAGGAAAGGAAATTCCCTCATGCCTCTAGTGGGAATTTAACCCACACTTTCTTTTGGAAGGTGGAGTCAACTACCACTAGGCCACCCCTATGGTGGTGACAAGGAAAATATACATGCTCAACATATATGCTTCAAAAGTCAAACCCGCCATTGGAAATTTAGTTATATGCATTCTTAAGCCTAAATAATTTATCTAAAAAAGACACTGAGACAGCACTTCAAGCAACTCCTATCAAAAAAAGCCTAAATGATTTATGTGCACATGAGTGGGATGCGAAGTAACCTGAGTAATGCAGAAGATGAGAGGAAACTGATTCTTGGTTCCCAGACCACAAGAAGTAGCATTCCGGCAATTCCTGAGACAACACTTTAAGAATAAGACACTGACTAGTAATCTCTTATAAATAAATAGCAAGTGTGAAATAAGCCATATTCTGAAAAGCGTAAAAGAGGATTCATAAACAAAATGACAATAATAAGGGGTCATATATGTGAAAATTTGTACTTTAAACGGTTAAAGCTCCAGGTATATAGTCCAGGTTGCTTAGTATTTATGAGTACTCTCATCCACCATCAACATGTTGGTCATATTTATAAGGGCTTCCCTAAGTTAAATTTCCTCTCCACATGATTATACATTACATTCCAATTGTTTTGGCAACCAACTAGACATAGCATAGCAGCTCCATTTCTTTACAGGCATGAAAAACATTGACCCTTTCTGTTCCCTCAAGGAGAGTTCATATAGACCATCAGTTGAGACACGCAATGGTTTACCATGCACATTAATAATAGAGCTTAAAGGATCTTTTTCCAGCAGACCATTATAGGTCCAAACAATAAACTTCACAGAAGCAACAAAAAGCTACGTCTTCCAAGAAAAGAAATCTGCGATAAGCTGATCAGTCCTGGCTTACACAACAGCAGTAAACTAATCTGGGAACAGTGCACACAAGGGAAAAAGAGAAAACAGCATATCTAGGCAACAGCACAGATAAACAGGTATCTGACCCAAGACTGATTTGAAGTTCTAAACGGTTAGCAACTTTTAATTTTGAAGCAACTACAAATTGCAATATTAGTCTTTTACTCATTTTTGGGCATCTGTTGGGATTCATTGCTTTTTTTTTTTTGGTTCATTTTCTGTATCCTAATTTAGAATTTAGTAAAGAATATCAAAGAGTTAATGAACTATGTGCCATGTAACTCTAGGATTATGTCAGTTTTGCCACCAACTTTTTATTTCAGGCAAACATGCCACTTAAGTTTGGAAAGTAGTGAAAAATGTCTCCAAATCACGTTTTGACATGCTATAACGTCTAAAAGCTATTTTTTTAATTTTCATTTATTTTTTGTCGGTCATAACTCATAACAGTTAGAGTTTTAAGAAAAAAGAAACTCTAATTTCTTAATCAAAAATACCTTCTTATTGAATAGTAAACGGATTCAAGCGGCATGTTTGAAGTAATTCGGATTTCGGTTTTTAAATTTCTAACAGTTATGGGTTATGACCAACAAAAAACAAAGGAAAATTTTATAAAATAGCTTTTACCTGCTACAAGCCTACAACACGTTTAAATGTGACCTGGTGGCTTTGACAATTTTCCAAACTTTAGTAGCATGTTTACATCACTTAAAAGGTTGGTGGAAAAATTGACAGAAACTCAAGTTATATGGCACAAAATTCAGGTAACTCACCAAAGAGACGGTGAGTGGAAGCAATGCAAACTGGAGTTGCTCTAAGACCCAAGTTGATATAGGACGCATTAATAGTTATCCGTACAAGGATATGTCTACAATGCTCACACCAAATCCCTCATTAGCTTCCACAAAACCCAGGCAGTGTTGCACAAGAAAATAAATGCGCAATTCAATTATGATAACAGACTCACAAAATTCAATCAAAACCCAAATCATTCACTCTGCCTTCCTCATTACATGAAGGGGGCAGCCTAGATAGATAAGAATCCTAGGAGCTCAGGGCATAGTATAAAAATACCAAAATAATAACAACTCCAATGTATCCATTAATTTGATCGTATACTCTATTTGGTGATCCAAATAGCTTTTTAAGCATGCTGAAGTTTTCACTATCTCAAGAGTTTAGGTAGAGCACTAATCTCCACCTGGTTTTCTTAGGGGGATATTAATGTCTCAGAAAATTAAAAGGGCGGCTTATTTTCAACCCCTGAACTTAAATTACTGTTGTACTCTTCGTCTCAATATCAGCATTCCAGCTGGGTGAGAATGATGCGTTCACAAAAAAGGTTCAGGAAATAAGGATATATATAAACTTTTTCTTAAAGGAAACACACAATTGTCTTTCAAGTTTCAAGCCCTAAAGAGCATTGTTACTCTGTTTCCTGGCACCCACTCTTGAACCCTAGAACCTTTGGTTTACCCTGAAGGTGAATACTAAAAGACATACACAATATATACTGTATTTTAATAAATAATTATTATTTTCATTGGTTTTTAAAGGATGTTTTAGAATGTTGAAAAGTGCAGCATTTGGTATTATTATAGTGAGATTTCTTTTCCTAATCTATAAAGAGTATTTTCAAGTCAGACATCTGTGGTCCATTTCACATATTTTCGGTTTCCTGAGTTCTTAAGCTTTTTATCTTTTATCTCTAATCCTCTTCATGAAACAAAAAAGGCGTCCTATGAATGAATAGAGTTTAGTTGAATCACTAAGTTTATTAATTCCTTGTCTAAGAATATTTTGGTTCTCCATGACTGCTCTCTCTATGTGAACTCATATGTCACACTGCGACCAAATGAAGAATCCTGTACGAGCATCCTGGGTGTCTCTAGTGAAGGAATTGCAAATTGATCACATGAGCGCCCTAACTGGAGTAGTGGCAACAACTTCTATCTTACATATGATGTAGGACACTCTCAAAGCAATTCCAACAAAAGGGGATTCACACAGAACCCCATATTCTTGCAAACAGAAGTTGACTCAATATTATATCTTAAATTCTCATTGATAATTTGCCTTCTTCAACTACACAAAGGGATATACACAATCAGGATGCTAGCTAATACTAGGAAACCTAAATGATAAGATATAAGCAATAAAGGGACAAAAATATATATAACCAGATATTATCGTAATAAACTAGGAAGATATATATTGATATATGCTACTTTATATCTTTTGACCTTTACAAAATATAACTGAATATAACAAAACATAAGAACTTCCTTAAAGGTATAATATTTCCTCATATCCATGCCTTACTCCTTTTTCTTCCATCAACATGATGTCCATTCTTTTATGTCATTATCATTAGCTACAGGCTGTAGGGTTGGAGAAAATACTAATCCACATGCTTGGCAGAACATTTTTATATTTCATCAGCATTCAAATTTTGAGTGCTTGTAGGAGATCTAATAAATACAATAAATCAATGATATCTATTCATATTCTCGCCAGTCACTAGTGTCACCCAAAAAAAAATGAACTTTTTTCCTGAGATCTAGGTCTCTCACTTACATATACTAGTAATGATGCCCGTCCCATGGACGGGCTTTTAATTCAGTGTATTTACTTTCTTTTCCAAATGAATATAATTGGAATTAAATAATTTATATTTAGGAGAATAGTAAAAAATATAATGTGAACTTACAATTTATTGTCATCATCATTTGTTATCATAAATATTTTGTTATTCACTATCAAGTTACATATGTCCAGAAAATACTTTTATATTTATATAATTTTACAAAGTCTAATGTTTTTTATAGTATCCACAACAAGAAAAATATGTTTGGACAACAAATTTAGAGTAGTTTGGCTAATAAAAAAATTATTATTGCATTAATTTAAAATATGACAACTAAATAATTTTGTAGTTAAATACACTGTATGTGTCAACAACACTTTTTTTGTTATAATTGATATAGATAGGGTGTCGACACTTTAAAGAAAAATGGTTGCCTAAGGCTATTTTAAATGTTTTTATAGTTTTTTCACCTCATTTCCAATTCTCTTTAATATTAAAAAAGTATTATCCATCTCAAAATGTTTGTCACCATAACTAACATCATTGTCCCAATTTGTTCGTCACTTTCACAAATTCAACATTTATGATTTCATTTTTACCCTTAATTAATAGACTGTCTATTATTTTGTTATAATTTCAACAACTATTATTTCCAATTAATATATGGGTAGTTTAGGTAAACTACAAACTTTTCATCCCAACTTTAATGCGTCTTGGTTTTTCCAAATTAGGTAAATTGACAAAGATAATAGGATGGAGGTAGTATTACCTCAGTCCCAAAATATCTTTTTCACCTCATTACAATGGTAGCATTTTGATATTCCAATTTATTCTAATTTGTGATTAATCAATAATCAAAATTTAGTTAAATTGACAAATATTTTGAGACTGATATAGTAGTAAGAATATCAAACAAATTGGAATGGACTTGAGAGTTGAGTTTATTAATGTATTTCTGATTAAAAAAAATTATTTTTAAAAATGTAAAATTATGGTGAATACTTTTTTGGCTGAATTAAAACATGTGGATTGATAATTTTTCCAAATGTCCATAAATGTCTTCTTACATGTGTAGCATAAGGCTTGCAACTTGTAATCATTCAAAATTTAACCTTCAAATTCTAATCTCTCTTGGCAGTTGGCTCCACTTCTCCCCCTTTACTTTATTCTCTATTCTCCTCCTTTAACTCTCTTTAGTCTCTTGCATTTTCAGTAAAACGATGGAAAGTTAGGCCTAAGGCCATGCTTTTGCTCCCCTCTTCTCTTTCACCTATGATATGATTCATCGTTTGTCCACCCAAAACCACCATACACCATCTCATCTATTTCTAACTCTGTCACTATTTTCTCTCTTAGTGCCATATCAACAAAAGCAACAACAGTAGAGCAAATACAATCGAAGGCTTCGAAGCACCAAATCTGAAGGAGTTGAATCTCCTTTTTTTTTTTTACTTTTTTTGGTGCGGCTCGGGTAAATATTGGAGAAAGCAAGTTGCAGTTTTAGGGTTTGTTTTAGCTACAACTTTAGATTTACGCTTGAATCTCCTTTTTTTATATTTTTACTTCCGCTTTATTTTTGTAATTGTTCAAGCTTATTTATGTGAATTCAAGTTTTGAGATTTAGTTCAAAAGCTTATTATAGAGTAAAAGAAGAGCAGTTTGAAGGTCAGTGAAGGGACCCGCCAATTTTCGCCATTGTTGTTACCTTCTCTTGTGAATCGCTTACCTTCGTCCATTTTTTTTGAATTTTTCTGGGTTGAATTCCCAACCATTGGTTTCCCACTCGAAGTTCTCGCCGTTTGTCTGCTGGTTCAGTTTTTGATTTTGGCGATGGTTTCAGGTTGCAAGTGTTTGGGTTCAATTTTGTTGTGAATTCAATCAAATACCTTTTTCCATTCTGTCATAATTTTTGCTATTTAGCTTCAAGTTATCTTATTTGTCAAATTTCTGGTTGCTATTACCATTGGCAGAGGTAGGTGTTGGTTCAACTCGTTTATGAGTAAGGTCTTTGGTTCTGGAAGTTGGTTGAGTAGCTATTGATTTTGCCGGGGCTCACATCTCCAGTGTAGATGCCAAAGGGTTAAAGAGGAATCAAAGTTGTGGAATGGAGCAAATCAAAGTGAAGGAAGCAGCAGCTGAATGAGCAAGACAACCGGTGGCAGCAACAAAAAGGGACACGTAGCAAGTTTGGTCAGAGATCATAATTTAATAGCATGGGGAGCAAAACACAAAAGTCCTCGGTAGCGGCTGGCCGTGTGCAAAACACAAACATAAAAGGGGGGCAACTCTCTCTTTTATAATAGAGTAAATGATAGTGGTATATCAGTATGAGTGTATAACAGACAAATATCATGACAAGAATCATGAAAGATGGGAATGAGAGAATCTATAAATTTAAGGCAACTAATAGAATACAAAAGAGGGACAAATAAGAAAGAACGGAACTATAATATATTTCATTATTCAACCACAGAAATACTAAAATACACATGCACTACATACCGTAGGAAAGAGTCGCAAATGGTAGGCGAACAATATGCTTCAACTTCTGGCTGAACATGTAATAGCCCTAACAGGTCAAATGTGCACACAACACTTGCTTTGAATCAGATGTTTTTGCAGCAGCATAAGCTAGCAACGACTTCCATCACTAGACTAATGAGGGTCAAGAAAAGATGAAAGCAGGAGTTACCTGCAATCGGATTTTTCGAACTTGGTAGACCATGTACTGTTGAAATACTCCTGCAAATGTAAGATTAAGTAGAATAATTAATGCCGAACCCTTGCATTCAAAACAAAAACTCTTGTCCATTACAGACAACCCTCAGAACTAATGAAAAACAAATAGGAAACATTGGGGTGTCAAACAAACCAAACTACACCAGTTACCAAAACACAATCATACAATCCCAACATGCAGAACATCTGAACATGTCAAACTTTTGAAGAACGTATTGAATTCTAACCCAAATCCATCCTGCCTACCCACTTCCAAGCAAAGATACTGCAGTATTTTGGCACATAATATAAAACAAAGATGAAAAAATCTTTCATGGCATATCAATTTAGCTATGAAAGACAATGAAGGTCAACAGCAGATGTCATAGGAATCTTAGTTCTCAAACAAACAGCTACCTACGTACTCTTTTATTTGCACCACCATGAATTCTATAAACAACTTGGGGATAATTTGAGATACCACCTCAGCTGGCATAAAGATGGGCCAACAGCACGCAGGAATGGGTCTAGTGAGATAGCTCTAATTTGATTGGCTAAGAAATAAAGACGGTAAAGTCTCAATTTTCAAACAATGTTTACTTACTAGCCTTCTAGGTTCCATCTGACTGACCTAGTTCATTAAACACGACGTGAATAATGAGCATAAGGCCATGTGCAGCAAAAATTAATTGGAACAGCATTTAATGTTTTGATCAAGTCAAATGTCTATGGAGTCAAATACAACCGTTCAATTAAATTGCCCCATCAGAAAGGTTTTTTAGATGAGCGAACTGCATTTTAGCCTACAATATGAAACAGGATTGCCACATTAGAGCAATTTTTCCTTCAAAAGAAATTAACCACAAATTGAAGTGTGAAGGTCAAGAACATTGTAATTGTTATTGAATTTTATCTTGAATCATGACATTATCACAATTAAGTACAAACTGTACAATGTATCCCAAGAAGAGGACATTTCAATTTGAATTCCAACAAAAGAATGAGCATGTTGTCGATCAAAGAGAAACGTAAAGATCTACAGTCAAGAAAAGTTTTCATCTTATTAGAAAAAAGAAGACCAAGGACTATTCTATGTGTCATCCATTTCGATTAGTCATCAACTGGAGCAAACATAAGCTTAAAAAGTTCAGGAAAGCGATCAGTCAATGCATCCAACAACGTCAAAAATAGGTAACAACATGGAAGCACACATAGACAAATAAATCAATGGCTCCAAAACAAATATGCACATGTGGTATGGATGTATTATAAAGTACCTGTAATTAATAAAAGGATAACATTGCAACTGCAAAGTAACGGCAAAATCCATGCCTCAAAACGCTCAAAAATCCACGGGGCTGTTATCCCTACAATAGCATAACCAGCCTAGAAGTAGGCATAAGATAAAGATAAGATAAATTCAAAATTTGAATCCCATAAATATCTGAATGTTATCAATCTAATATAGTCACATACAACGAGTACTGCGATTAAATTAACCCTAAACTATTTGGAAATGTCAAAAATATCACCATAGGTTATTTTTTGGCAAAAATAACACTGAACTTGTTATAGAAGTTAAAAAAAAAAACACTTTGACCGGTTATACCCTGTAGAGACTGAATAAATCAGAAAACTCATTCCAAAATTTGTGGTTTAAAAAAAAGAAAAAGAAAAAGAAAAAGAAACACATGATGAACAGAGGAAGAATAGGGAAGAAATGAAAAGTACCATAAACAGTGGAAGAATAGGGGCAGAAAAGAAAAGCACCATGATCTGACGCTAGCCACGTTGATCGAGCTCTTCCACCATGAACTATGGAAGAATAAGCTTCGCAGGAAAAGGAGGAAAGGTTGGGAGTGGAGTAGGGGATGGGGGCTATTGTTAAAGAAATTAGAAAGGATTATTGGATGATAATACACTGAACTTTAGGGGTATTGGACAATAATGCACTGAACTTTTTTCTTGGACTCTAATACACTGAACTTTGAGGGTATTGGACAATAATGCACTCAGACCAATTCAACTGGTGGTTGATGCGGTGGTTGTCCCACTTTGGATATCGTTTTTCTATTTTTTTCCAAAAAAAATATATTAGTCATCCTGCTTATGTGTACTTTCTTACACGGCAAAAGTTTTTTTTCTGAAAAAAATAGAAAAACGACACCTCAAAATAGGATAGCCACCGCGTCAACCACCAGCTGAATTGGTCTGAGTGCGTTATTGTCCAATACCCTCAAAGTTCAGTGTATTAGAGTCCAAGAAAAAAGTTCAGTGCATAATTGTCCAATACCCCTAAAGTTCAGTGTATTATCATCCAATAATCCAATTAGAAATGAGATAGTTATATTTCTCAAAAAAATAAAAATAAAAAAGAAAGGAGATGGTAATGGCTCAACTGGTTGTTAATTACTAAAGTGATATTTTTGACTTCAATAACAAATTCAGTGTTATTTTTGACAAAAAATAATCTAAGGTGATATCTTTGACATTTCCAAATACTTCAGGGTTAATTTAATAACATTACTCCACATACAACGGATATGAGTCTACAGTACAGTACAAGTAAAAAAAAAAAAAAGCACACACACACACACACACAAGGAAAAATAAGAAAGAAGAGAAGAAAGGTTTGACTCGCCAATAGGACACAATAGAAGATACTCCCATAAATTCTTGTGGGCTTCCGGTGTGCAGCTAGTGGCGCATCATTCAATATATCCAAGAATCTAAATAACAAAATAGATCAATGTCACAATTACAACAAAACAAGAACTCAACCACTTTTCTAATGTGACTGGATCTCCAACAAAATCACATGTAACCTATTTATCCAAACAATCAATAATTGGTACCGTATAACGGATGCCATAGCCTTACTTTAGCATGGCCACACAAATGATGTTTTAGATCTAGTGTGACCCTAGCAATAACACTTAAGGATCTATCTCAAGAAGGCCAAGGACATCAAAATTCAAAACGATTTCATACACAAAGGAGGTAATAATATCTAAATAAACTGGCTGAGAAGATTGCATCAAGGCACCAAAACCACACATAGCCATAGATACATTTTATTATCCGTAAGTTCCTTACAGAGAAGAACATAGGGAAATGAATTATCATCCCAACTGTAACCTGTTCAACATTGTTGACCATTAGACATGAACAGAAACATTATCATGAAAAGGTAGCAGAATGGATCTTATGCACTGATGAAACTAAGATTTCACAAAATATGTATCTATCAAAACTGTTTGTTGACTAAGAATATCAGACTTCAGTTCATCTTATAGTGGTAGTAAGAAATTGAGGTTGATTTAATGTTTAAGGGAATAATTAAGCATGCAATATGTCAATACAAACAGATGAATGATTGTCAATACTAAAGATGAGTGAAAAACTCAAAAGAGATTTCACTTGCAGAGTTATTAGGAAAGCTTTCACAAGACATGGGGAAGACTATGAGGTTCAATTCAACATGCCTCTCCCTATGCTCCAACACTAAAACGTTTCAGAACCAAAAAAAAAAAGCATACATATATCATCTGGCATTATCAAAACTTCAATTATCAATCTACAACAAAATCAATTCGCAAAGCTAAACTACAAGATCCAACCACTTAAAGTAATTCAATTTCTAGTACAATCATCACATTGACATCTTCATTTACATATGGCAATACTTGTTGAGTTACAATTAACATAATTGAACTCAATCAAACAAAGCAAAACTTAAAACCCCTTAGTGTTCATCACACACCTAAGGCGCATTCCGATTAACCCAAATTAGGTATTAGACTGAAAGAGCTCACCATGAACTTCTTAAAACGTAAAAACTAACGCAAATACAATTACGTCAAGGAGACGGAAAACCCCGAGTGAAAATTAGAATCAAAATGAGAGAGAGCGGGAGGGGGAGAGAGAGAGATACAGGTTCTCTTCGGCTGTTGTGGGATGTGAAGGATTACGAGCGCTAGACATAGCTAATTCAATGCAGAAACTCCCTGACAACACAAAGTTCAACGAAAAGATCACAAGCTTACAGGAGTGCAACGTTTTACTTTGGCTAACCTATTCATTTTTCAAGATATTGATTTCATGATAGACCCCGAGTTTTGGAGGGTTTACTTAGCCATTAACATATTCAGACCTATACTCTAGACAAGTCCCCTGATCTATGCAGGAAATAAATTAACATTAAAATGACAAATGTTATGCGAGTAAAATGAGAGATTCTAAACAACGGATGATGAAACATGCGGTCTCTTCATAACATTATTATGCTTGTAAAATTGGGTATTTGTTATAAAATAATAAATATATTAACACAATAGGAAAATAGTTCATAAGGGGTATTTATACTAGTTACAAATTATATATCAAGAGTCATGCATTTCATATGAAAATAGAATCATCTGTATTATATCATCTTAATATATAAAGATACCCAAAAAAATATATATTGGTATATGAACATTCATATATATATCATTTCATAACACTCCCCCTTGAATGTTCATTATCCAAAAGAGTATCCATCATTAAAACCTTACTAGGAAAAACTCAATTAGGACAAAAACCTAGTGAAGGGAAAAAAGTACACACTTCTTTATACTAAAACATATGTTGCCTCATTAAAAAATTTTCTAAGGAAAACTTAGTGGCATAAAACCTCGGATAAGGGAAAAAGAGTATAACGCGTATTACTCCCCTTGACAAGAACATCAATTAAGATCTTTGAGTTGATGTAATTCAACTTCATGACCGACTTAAAAGAGTACAATGTGTACTACTCCCCCTGACGAGAACACTTTAACCATATATCCAAAGTTTTACACTTTAACCATAAAAGATTCTTGAGTGGATTGTGGTACAACGAGGACGTTGTGCGTTTAAGTAGGGGTGATTGTAACACCCCGGATATATGGTTAAAGTGTGGCTTAAAAAGATTGAAATGACTACTTATATCACCAAGGTGGACCATCTTTTATGGCAGCTCGTCCGTTGGGAACTCCTCAATTAAGCGTGTTTGGCTAGAAGTAGTCTTAGGCTGGGTGATCTCCTAGGAAGTTTTCGTATGTAGCGTGTGAGTGAGGACGAAACATGTTAGAAGGACTCATGGTGATTGTGGGGACATTCAGCGATCCTTGAAGCAGTTATCGATAATTTCTGTAACCCGGGAGGGGTCGGGGCGTTACAGAAGGTATCAGAGCCGACCTTCGACCATGAGCTTCACTAGTGGATGGGAGATCCATAGGCAGTCACCTAGTGTGGCAAACATTGAACCGACAATGACCCAAGACCCTATAATGAACCGGCCCAGAACTGAACCGAACCTATGACCCGATTTTAACCAACACCGAAATAGATCTGAACTGACTTAAACCCGAACCAACTCAAACTTGAACCGAGGCCGACTCGGGAAAATTGAACCAAACCAGAGCCGACCCAAACCAGAATTGTACCTGAACCGATTGTTGACCTGCACCGAAGTAGACATAGACCGACCTAAACCCGAACCCATTTAGACCCAATAAAAATGACCTAAACCCGAATCAGTTCAAACCTTAACTATACCCGAACTAATTAAATTCAAACATAAACAACTCAAATCGACCCAAACTAATTCAAACCTGAATTGTACCTGAACCGATAGTTGTATATTTGATTTTTATTGCTCTTTAATAATTTCTAGTAAAATTACAAATTCAAACATTCATGAAAATCATACCACAAGCCTATATTTTGAAATAATGCTAAAGTGGTTTCTAAATAACTAGTAAAAAAATCTACATACTTGAAAAAATGGGTCTATCAAGTAATGGTAAGTTTAAGTTCAATTAGTTTATTTTAGACATTTATTTTTTCATATGACTCCTACCCAATTCCGATTATACCTGACTCAAATCTTAGTCAACTTGAGGTTGACCCAATTTGAATCTTTGGACGACTAATGGTTGACCTGACCCAAATTTTACTTGACTTGAGGTTGACCCGACCCAAATCTCACTCGACTTGAGGTTGACCCGACCCGAATCTCACTCGACCTGATGTTGATCTGCCCCGAATCTTACTCGACCCGATGTTGACTCGACCTGAATATTAATCAACTTGAGGTTCACCCGACCCGAGGTTGATCTGAACCATTGAACCCGTAGCTGACCCGGCCCATGACTGAACTGATCAGAAGTATCACAATCCGGCGCGAACCGAACCGAACCTTACCCGCACCAAACCTTGTTCGACCCAAATGGGTTTACCCGGACTCCACCCCAACCCGAACATTACCTATACCCATACCCATACCCGACCCAAATTATACTGGCCCAAACAAATCCGACCCAACCTCTCCCGACCCAGACTCGACCCAATGGACCCATTTGCAAGGTATAATCAGAGCCGACCCGCGACCGTGAGTTGCGCCAGTGGACGGGAGATCCCTGGGCAGTCACCTAGCGGGGCAAAGATTCTGGAGTGGATTGGGGCACAACGAGGAAGCTGTGAGATCAAGTATCGATGATTGTAACACCACAATATGTGGTTAAAGTGTGCTTAAGAGGATTGAAATGACTACTTATATTACCAAGGTGCACCTTCTTTTATGGTAGTTCATCTGTTGGGAACTCTTCATAAGCGTGCTTGGTTGGGAGTAGTCTCAGGATGAGTGACCTCCTGAGAAGTTTTCCCAGACAGCGTGTGAGCGAGAACGAAGTACGCTGGAAAGACTCATGGTGATTTGTGGGGCAAGTTAACGATTCTTGAAGCAGTTATCGGTAATGTCCGTGGCCCGGGAGGGACCGGGGAATTATAGATGGTATCAGAGCCGACCCGTGACCATGAGCTGCGCTAGTGGACGGGAGATCCCTTGGTAGTCACCTAGCGGGGCAAAGATTATGGAGTGGATTGTGGCACATCGAGGATGTTGTAAGTTTAAGTGGGGGTGATTGTATATGATTAAATATGGCTTAAGAGGATTGAAATGACTACTTATATCACCAAGGTGCACCTTCTTTTATGGGAGCTCATCTGGTGGGAACTCTTCAGTTAAGCGTGCTTGGTTGGGAGTAGTCTCGGGACGGATGATCTCCTGAGAAGTTTTCCCAGGCAGTGTGTGAGCGAGAACGAAGCACGCCGAAAACATTCGTGGTGATTTGTTGGGGCCAGTCGGCGATCCATGAAGCAATTATCGGTAATGTCCGCGGCCCGAGAGGGGCCAGGGCATTACATATGGTATTAGAGCCGACCCGCGATCGTGAGCTACACTAGTGGACGGGAGATCCCTTGGTAGTCACCTAGTGGGGCAAAGATTGTGGAGTGGATTGTGGCACATCGAGGACGTTGTAAGTTTAAGTGGGGGGTGATTGTAAAACCCCGGGTATATGGTTAAGTATGACTTAAGAGAATTGAAATGACTACTTATATCATCAAGGTGCACCTTTTATTAAGGTAGCTCATCTGTTGGGAACTCTTCAGTTAAGCGTGCTTGGCTGAGAGTATTCTTAAGATGGGTGACTTTTTGGGAAGTTATCCCAGGCAACGTGTGAGTGAGGACAAAACACGCTGGAAAGACTCGTATTAATTTGTGGGGCAGTCAACAATCTTTGAAGTTGTTCCCGATAATGTCTGCGGCCCGAGAGGGGTCTGAGCGTTACAAACAGGCGCGACCAGCGCCTTCCGAGGTGTAGCTAGCGCCTCTTTTTGTGCTTTGGGACGATGTGAAGAGAAGAACAAGGGAAGGACACGATCCGCACCTGGGAGGCGCGGCTAGAGCCTTACCCAATCATCATTTTCCCCCTCCCTCAGCTTGTTTCTCCAATCTAGTCCACTTTCGACCCCCAATGCCAAAATAACTACACTCCCTTGGGGATGACCCGACATGACGTTAGGGTCCAAAAGGCCCTCGGGGTTGGTGATGCATCTCGAGCCTCTAGAGGGGCTCGGGACTCATCCAAAGGATGACCGAGATGATCTTGGAAGGCCCGGAATCAAGGGAAAATTGAACCTCTATGTTCGGGAGAGTGGTTGCAACCCTGTTGGCATGGGCAACAAGTGAAGAGTAAGGTACTCGAGCCTCTTCATCCTCCCCTTCTTGAGAAGGATTTGCCCTCAAATCCTCATTGTGCTCATCATCCTCGATGTAAGGAGAGGGATCGCCGACGTTGAAGGTGGATAAGAATCTCATGTCGCCAGGAAGGTTGAGCTTTTAGGCGTTGTCGTTCACTTTCTCCAAGATTTTGAACAGACCATCACTTCGTGGCATAAGCTTGTTCTTCCTCCTTGATGGAAACAGTCCCTTCCTCAAATGTAGCCAAACCAAGTCTCCGGGCTTGAAGATGATGCCCCGACGATGCTTGTTAGCTCTTGCTTTGTAGAATTCGTTGGTTTTCTCAATTTTGGCTCGAATTTGTTGATGAAGTTTTTAAACCTCCTTAGCCTTCTCGCTAGCCTCAAAACTCACTCTTGACTCCAAGGGTAGTGGGGGGAGTTCATGAGGAGTGAGTGGATTCACACCATAGTAAGTCTCAAAAGGCGAGTGGTCGGTGGCAAAGGAGGGAGCTCGATTATATGCGAACTCGGCGTGGCATACCTTGGTATCCCAATCCTACAAACTTTTGCTCAAGCCCCCTAAGCAAGGTGGAGAGGGTCTTGTTGGCTACCTCCATTTGCCCATCGGTTTGGGGATGGTGGGACGTACTGAAGAGTAGCTTGGTGCCAAGAAACTTCCAAAGAGACCTCCAAAAGTGGCTAATGAATTTTGTTTCCCGGTCCGAGACGATGGTCCTTGAAATGCCATGCAACCTCACAATCTCCCGGAAGAAGAGATTAGCTATATGAGGCGTCATCGGTTTTCTCACAAGCGACAAAGTGTGCCATCTTGGAGAAACGGTCCACTACCACCATCACCGTATCCTTATCACGCACAATATGGGGAATAGCCACGATGAAGTCCATGCTCAAATCCTCCCAAGGGCCATCGGGACGGGTAGAGGGATGTAGAGTCCTAAGTGGAACTGACTCTTAGCGTGATGGCACGTAACACATTTGGAAATCACCTCGTGCACATCACTTCCCATCCTAGGCCAATAGAAGTGCTCCTTAAGCATGTCGGGGTCTTGTTGATGCTGAAGTGACCAGCAAGACCGCCCTGGTGGACTTCTTTCACGAGCAATTTTCTCAACGGGCACTTAGGCACACACAACTTGTTCCCCTTGAAAAGAACCCATCTTGAAGCACAAAAGAACCATTGTCACCTTCGAGATGAGGTTTGAAATCCTCATCCTCCTTGTAGAACTCTTGCATATGTTGGAAACCAAGGACCCGAGCTTCCACAACCGAAAGAAGGGTGTGTCTCTGAGAAAGAGCGTCACCCACCACATTGATGCTCCCTTTCTTATGTTTAGCCACAAAATTAAAGCTCTAGATATATTTCACCTACTTGGCATGACGAGTGTTGAGCTTATATTGGTCCTTCAAGTACTTGAGGGCCTCATGATCGGAGTGGAGAACAATTTGATTGGGTCTCAAATAGTGGGACCAATGGTCGAGGGCACGTACAAGGGCATAGAACTCCTTGCTGTAAGTGGAGTAATTCTTCCTCGAGCCATTGAGCTTCTAGCTAAAGTAGGTAATGGGGCGTTGATTTTGCATGAGGACGACCCCAATGCCCACTCCACTAGGCTCACAATCAACTTCAAAAACTTATGAGAAGTCCGGGAGGGCGAGCACCGGAGCCTCACAAAGCTTAGCCTTAAGCTTCTCAAATGCACCTTACACCGCCTTGGTCCATTCAAAGGTTCCCTTCTTCATGCACTCAGTAATGGGAGTCGTGAAGGTGTGAAACCCTTTGATGAATTAGCGATAAAAGGAAACTAGGCTGTGGAAGCTTCTCACCTTCGTAAGGGTGGAGGGAACGGGTCATGAACGAATAGCTTCCACCTTCGAGGGATCCATCGAGATTCCTTA
Source organism: Portulaca oleracea (assembly GCA_029582165.1). NCBI lineage: Eukaryota > Viridiplantae > Streptophyta > Magnoliopsida > Caryophyllales > Portulacaceae > Portulaca > Portulaca oleracea. The sequence goes on from CM055892.1 coordinate 12,953,415, forward strand.
GACGGACACAATGTAACTAAGAAAGGTAACTTGATGTGTGCAAAACTCATAAATCTCAAGCTTATCGAATAACTTTTGCTGCCGAAGGACCTTGAAGACGTAATCCAAGTGCGAGAGATGATCGCCCTCATACTTAGAGTATATGAGGATGTCATCGAAGTACACAACCACGAACTTACCGATGTAGGCCCTTAAGACCTCATTCATTAGGCGCATGAAGGTGCTAGGGTGTTCATCACCCGTTAAGCCTTGTCAAGAGGGGATTCATGAGCATGTAATACCCTCCTCAAGACAAGCACATTGTCTTGCATGAGTTGCATAGGCTTGACGTCATCATTATCGGACTCAACCAAATCCTCGACGACCGCTTCAGGTTCTTCTTGTGTCGTTTGAGCTCCTCATCAATTTCATGGACCTCTTGAAGGTCAAGGCCCTCCAGTTTGGGCAATCCTCTTAGAAGTGACCATACCCTTGACACTTGAAGCATTTCTTAACCTCCATCCTCCGGGGAAGCTCTGTAGGGGAGGGCATGGTGATCCCCTTCCCCTTGTCAGTCCTAGGGGTAGGTGTGAATTTGGGAGCTTCACTGGCTTCGAAGTGCTCGGGTAGGGAGGTCGGCTAGGAGGTGGGAAGAAGGGCCTATTCAAAGGCTTGGTGGCGAACTTCTCCTTCCTACGCCTCTCAACCTGAGAGCCAAACTAAAAAGCTCGTCCAAGGAGTGGTAGGGTTGGATTTCAATCTTCTCGGTAATGGCGGTGTCCTACCCATTCAAGAACCTCATAATAGTTTTCTCCTCAGACTCTTGTAGGTTATTCTTGATGAGGAGTTGTTCAAACTCTTGGATATAGTCACTCACACTCCTCTTCCCTTGCGTAAGGGCGAAGAGCTTCCTCATAATGTGTTGCTTGTAGGTGCTAGGTAAGAATCGTCGATTCATCAAATTCTTTAGCCTCGTCCAAGAGGTGATTTTTGTTCTATCCTCCTTAGCCCGTCGTGCCTTAATATTTTCAAACCAAAGGGATGCGACCTTGGTGAGCTTCAAGCTAGAAATTTTGAAGGTCTTTTCATCGCTATACTTCTTGGTGTCAAAGATCCTTTCCATGATTTGAACCCACTCAAGATAATCGTTGGGTCGGTGGAGCCATTGAATTCCAAAATTTTGATCTTAACATCATGGAATTCATCTCACGGGGGTCTTTCACCCGTTTCCCGTCCGTGATGTCGTCGAGGGGAGCCTCTATCATCATAACTCGACTCAAAAGTGGGAGGAGGATGGATAGGGCTACGAGTGGACTTCCTTCATCCTTCACAGGGTTGACCTTAGAGGTTTACGACGATGTTGTTCACTTGAGCCATGAGGGCTTCGAGAGTCCTATCAATGGATGAGACTCAGGTCTCCATAACCATGTCTTGGGGACTTCGGCAATGGCTTGATTCCTCTCAATTGGGATTAATTTCATCATCCATATCGAAAAGAGGGGAAAGGACGGAATGTGTTTGGAAAATTTTGTGGAGTTAGGGTTTTTTTTTTTTTTTTTTTGTAGCCAACTAGTGTTTGTGGGCTTGGGTTCTTTGTGGTTTTTCTTCCAACAACACCATTCAAACACAACTACACATTGGCCACCTCAATACTCCAACAAGAACTCCAAACTTCACCACACAACTTCAATAATCAACAAGAGAAACAATTTCAACAACAATAATATCTTCCCCAATACACTTGGCGGGGCACAGGGGATGGGGTTCCCAAATTTCAGAACAATATCAATAACTCCAACACACTTGGAGATTCACATGGGATGAGGGGTACCAAAATTTCACACAACTAACAACAAACTCGAAAATGGGTATGAACCCTAACTTGGAATGTGAAGAACAACAACTCAATCCAAAACCCTAACCTTTGCTCTAATAGCAAATGGAGCATGACATGATGGGAAAGACTTGCTTGAGCTTGAATACAAGATATGAGCTTGGTAATGGAAGATTCCACCACCAAGAACTATAACTCCCCCAAGATTAAATAGAGACTAACACCACTAATCCATAAAGGAATTGACTTGTTAACACCACCACAATGAATTGAGGCTAATGTAAAAACAAGATTTGAGGGAGAAACCCTTGCTTTTCATTAATGGCCAAAGAGTTGAATACCTCTTCCTCCCCAATGTGAATGAATACAAACATTAGAGTGGAAGAGCAAAGACAATTTAATTACAAATTTGCCACTTAAAACACATGAAAAGGAAAAATAAGGGGAGAAAATGCGAGAAAAAAATAAACGTAAGAGTCGGACGACAGAAGGAGGCGCGGCCCGTGCCTCTGTCAGCGCGCCCCGAGCCTCTTCTAGAGATTTTGATGGCTTCAAAAATCGACAGGCGCAGCCTGCGCTTAGGAGACGCGGCCAACGCCTCTTCCTGGGCCTTGATCGACTCGAGGAGAAGGCAGAAACAGACAGACACGGCCAGCGCCTTCCGAGGCGCGACCAATGCCTCTTTCTGAGCTTTGGGACGACGCAAGGAGAAGGAGAAGGGAAGGACGCGGCCTGCCTCTGGGAAGCGCGACTAGCACCTTACCCAGTCATCATTTTCCCCTTCCCTCAGCTTGTTTCTTCAATCCGGTCCACTTCCGACCCTCGATGCCAAAATAACCACACTCCCTTGGGATGACTTGACATGACGTTAGGGTCTAAAAGGCCCTCGGGGTTGGTGACGCATCCTGAGCCTCTAGAGAGGCTCGAGACCCATCCAAAGGATAGACGAGACGATCTTCGAAGGCTTGGAATCAAGGGGAAATTGAACCTCCATGTTCGGGCAAGTGGTTGCAACCCTCTTGACGTAGGCAATGAGTGAAATTATAAAATAAAACCTAATAAACATGTTAAAAGAGTATAAATCTAATAATAATTCCTAATTTATTTATCGAAAACAAGCAAAAAGTCATATCACAGAATAAAAGGGTAACAACATGCAGAAATATAGAATAAACAGTAAGGTATTCGAGCCTCTTCAAATATTAAAGTGAAATACTCTCATAGCAAACATATATTATTGTTCTATGTAACATAATGCTAGATAAATATATTTTTATCTTGAAAATATAATTTTAAACTTGATTCTTAATTTACATAATAATTTTTTTAGGTTTCTCCTCATATTGGACATTATAAAATAAGAATGTCACAAGCTATATATGTAGATTTTTATATTAACAACCACATAATTCAAAAATTTAGTATTAAAGAAATATTTATATTAAAAAAAATATCATATTATGATAGTATAATTTTTTTCTAAGATATTAATCTAAAGTTATAATTTACTCCTAAAAATAAATTAGTTAAATTAATAAAAAAATTCATCATGCATCGCACGGGAAGTCAAAAGCTAGTTATGCTTGTAAAATTGGGTATAACCATATACTCCTGCAAAATGGTCAGATCATAAAGCTACATTCAGCTACTTCCTGGAGCATTAGCATGGTGGAACCATGGTGCTTGAGTTGAAGGAGATGATGAACACAAACCCGGAAACCTTCAATGGAGCTTGAACACTTGATATGAACTTGGTATTGGAGGATTCCACCACCAAGAACTACAACCCCACCAAGATTAGATAAAGATAATCACCACTAATTCATAAAGGAATTGACTTGCTAACACCACCATTAACAATGGATAAAATAAAAGCAAGATTTGAGAGAGAATTTTGGGAGAAAACCCTATCTTCATTCAATGACATTCAAAGTTGTGTTCTTCTTCCAAAAGAGGGGAAATATAACAAGGTGTCCACAATTACAAGTATGCCACCCTTAATACAATAATAAAAGGGAAAAATAAAAGTGAGGGGCGAAAAGGAAAGAAAAGATGTCGAAAAGAAAAGTTAAGTGTTGCGTCTTCAACTGGGAAATCCACTAAGCGCTGCCAGCATTTGTTCTGTCGCTGCCCGCGCCTACTCCAGAAACAAAGGGGAAGAGGAGGATGTTTGGCGCTACCAGCGCCTAGCTGACACTGCCGGCGTCTCTTCAAAACAAGGGAAAAGGATGGCCGTTGGGGGAGGCACTACCAATTCTTCCCATACGTTTTAACTCCCCATGTTGACCCTTCTTCCCATTCGTTTCTCCTTCTTCAACCAATTCTTCCAATCGGGTCCAAAATCCTAAACCCCGATGCCAAATATTTATGTTTTCTTGGGACGACCCGATATGATACTCGGTCCCAAGGCCTCCAGGGTTGGTGACACGCCCGAGCCTCCTAGAGGTTCTCGGAACCCATCCAAAGGATGGCCAAGACGATCTTTGGATTCCCGGATTCCACCGAGAATAGGACCTCGAGACTCGATGAGGCGGATGCGGCCCTCTTGGCAAAGGTGACGAGTGAGGAGTAAGGCACCCGAGCCTCTTCACTCTCCCTTTCTTGAGAAGGATTTGCCCTCAAATCGTCAATGGGCTCGTCATATTCGATGTAGGGTGAGAGGTCGCCGATGTTGAAGGTGGAAGAGACTCCCATGTCACCCGGAAGGTCAAGTTTGTATGCATTGTCGTTCACCTTCTCCAAGACCTTGAAGGGGCCATCACTCCGCAGCATAAGCTTGTTCTTCCTCCGTGATGGGAACCGTTCCTTCCTCAAATAGAGCTAAACCAAGTCCCTGGGTTGGAAGGTGATGCCCCGGCGATGCTTGTTGGCTGGTGCCTTGTAGAGCTCATTGGTTTTCTTGATCTTATCTCGGATTTGTTAGTAAAGCTTTTGAACTTCCTTGGCCTTCTCACTAGCCTCATAGCTCACTCTTGACTCTAATGGTAGGGGAAGGAGTTCGATGGGCGTGAGTGGATTCACCCCATAGCAAGTTTCAAAGAGTGAGTGGCCCGTGGCAAATGAGGGGAGCTCGGTTATAAGCAAACTCGGCATGGCAAAGCTTAACATCCCAATCCCGCAAACTCTTGCTCACAAGCCCCCTAAGCAAGATAGAGAGGGTCTTGGTGGTTACCTCCGTTTGCCCATCGATCGGTTTGAGAGTGGTGAGACGTGCTAAAAAGGAGTTTGCTGCCAAGTAGCTTCCAAAGGGATCTCCAAAAATGGCTTATGAACTTTGTGTCCCGATCCGAGACGATGGTCCTTGGAATGTCGTGTAACCTCACTATCTCTCGAAAGAAAAGATTGGCGACATGGGTGGCGTCGTCGGTCTTCTCACAAGTGATAAAGTGTGCCATCTTGGAGAATCGATCCACCACAACCATCACCGCATCCTTGCCACGCACGGTTCGTGGAAGGGTCACGATGAAATCCATGCTCAAGTCTTCCCAGGGGCCATTCGGGATGGGTAGAGGAGTGTTGAGTCCTTGGTGGAATTGACTCTTAGCGTGATGGCATGTAATGCACTTGGAGATCACATCATGCACATCACCTCCCATCCTTGGCCAATAGAAGTGCTCCTTAAGCATATCGAGGGTCTTGTTGATGTCGAAGTGACTGACAAGACCACCTCCATGAACCTCCTTCACGAGCAACTTCCTCAACGGACACTTGGGTACACATAGCTTGTTCCCCTTGAAAAGGAACCCTTCTTGAAGCACATAAGGACCATTGCTTCCATCAAGATGTAGCTTGAAATCCTCATCTCCCTTGTAGAACTCTTGCATGTGTTGAAACTCAAGAATTCGTGCTTTTACAACCGAAAGAAGAGCATTCCTCCGGGAAAGAGCATCGACCACCACGTTGATGCTCCCCTTCTTATGTTTGGCCACGAAGTTGAAGCTTTGGAGGTATTTCACCCACTTGGCATGGCGGGTGTTGAGCTTGTGTTGGCCATTCAAGTACTTGAGGGCCTTGTGATCGCAATGAAGGGCAAATTGGTTGGGCCTCAAGTAATGGGATCAATGATCGAGGGCACGCAAAAAAGGCATAGAACTCCTTGTCGTAGGTGGAATAATTTTTCCTTGACCCACTAAGCTTCTCACTAAAGAAGGCGATGGGGCGTTGAATTTGCATTAAGACGACCCCAATGCCCACTCCACTAACATCACAATCAACCTCAAAAACTTGTGAAAAATCTGGGAGGGCAAGTACCGGAGCTTAACAAAGTTTGGCATTGAGCTTCTCAAAGGCACCTTGAGCCACCTTGGTCTATTCAAAAGTTCGCTTCTTCATGTATTCGGTGATGGGAGCGGTGAGGGTGCTAAAACCCTTGATGAACTAGCGATAAAAAGAAGCTAGGCCGTGGAAGCTTCTCACCTCCGTGAGGGTGGAGGGAATAGGCCATGAGCGTATAACTTCTATCTTTGAGGGATCTATCGCGATGCCTTGGTCGGATACAATGTAACCAAGAAAGGTGTAACACCCTTGATTTTTTTTAAGAAGATTATTTTTGAGTTGTGTTATGATGTGTAATTTGTTTATATACATTTATGTTGTTTACTCTTGGATTATGTGACAATTTGTGAATTACGTATATGTTTTTAAGTTTAAAAATAATGCTTTGGTTATGTGTGACTCTATGTTAGCATTAGTGTTAGTATTAGTATTATTATTAGTTTAGTATGATGGAAAAAAGGAGAAGTGCAAAAGGAAAAAGAAATAAATGAAGAATGAAAAAAAATAAAGAAATGGAAAAGGGAATAAGAAAAGGAAAAGAAAAGGAGAAAAAAAAAGAGCAATTAAGGGAGGAGTGTATCAATATTACGTAATTCTCTCACACACACACAATTTAGAATGAGAAAGAAGAAGAAGAAGAAGAAGAAGAAGAAGAAGAAGAAGAAGAAGAAGAAGAAGAAGAAGAAGAAGAAGAAGAAGAAGAAGAAGAAGAGGAAGAGGAATAGGGGGATTAAGGCTTGGATTCTTCAACTAGGTGAGTAATTTCATGTCTTTTCGTTGATTAAAATTGATAGGGAAAGATTTTGATTATGATTTATACTTGAATTTGGGATTGAATTAATGAATTTGAGTTGTTTTTAGAGATTAAAGAAATAGAAACTCTAATTTGAGCACTTAGAAACCCACCCCTAAATTGCATGTTTTAGAGTGTTTGATTTTGTGGGTTGAATGAAATTTGTTGGATATGATGTGAATCTGAGTTTGCACACATTAGATGATGATTGATTCTTGACTTTTAGGGTTTGGAGAACAAAAATTATGGATGGATATTGTGAGAAAAATCGTATGAGCAGTAACTTAGCCACTGTTTGATTTTTCTTGAATTATTGGCATGTCCAAGTTAAACGAAATTTTTATTGTAGGTTCGACATACTATTAGGCAGATTGTGGTAAATTTTCAAGAATTTTGGAGTTGTATTTGTGAGATGTGAATTTTAGACTGAAACTGCCCTGTTTTTAAAGTTCAAATTTGATGAAATTGTGTGATTTTTCGTGAATTATGTATTTGGATTTCATGTCTATAAATTTTACTGGAGGATCTGGATGGTATATAGTATGTGTTTTTAAGATTTCAAGAATTTAGGATATTTATTTTAAGAGTTATATAGTTTTGAATATATGTGTAAATTGGGCATGTTTGTGTGCTAAGTGGAGTTATCAATTGTGAAAATAAAATGTACTATGCCTTGAAATTAGTAGGTATGTCAAGTATTGTGATGAAAAATGTACTCATGCCTTGTTGGATGTTTATCTTGTTGACTATTATGATTTACTTATCTTCAAGAGAAAGAATACTTTGAGTTTGTTCATGTCAGTGTTGTAATTAAACTAAGTATGGGGAATGAGATTTGTGTCTTGCTTTGGGCTATTACTTATGTGTCGTTCTAGGGCTATGGCCATAGTAGTAGTGTCTTTGTGTTGGGTCGCCTGGTAGGTACCTTAAGTGGGCATTGCCCGGTCCACTAGGATGTGATTTTCGGCCTGTTTGTTTTGGATCTATGTGAGTCCCTAGTTGGTACCTTGAGTGGGTTTTGCCCGGTTCGTTAGGATGTGAATGTGACTCCATAGTTTGTGAATTGAGGATATCTGCGTTCTAGAACGATGGGTCTCTGGTAGGTACCTTGAGTGACCATTGCCCAGTCCAGCAGGATGTGTTTGTGACCCTTGTGATATATAGGTGCTAGTCCATTGAGTGAGTTATAAGTTGAGTTCCCCTACAACAAGTTACTATAATTGATTGAGAAAATTGTGCTATGTTATAATTTGCGTTAAGCTTTCCAAAATTGGAAGATTGTGATTATGTGTGACTTTGATTATGAAGTGTGATGTGTCTTTGATAAGAATGTGATAGTTTGTGTAAATTATGTGATATGTATGTACAAGTTATGGTTATATTCGAGTTATTGATCTAGCTTAGCAGGCTTTACTTTTTTTTGGACTCGAGTGAGGACCGCGAGCCTAGGGGACATGGTTGGTATGGGACAATCATGGATAGTTTAGCGAATAAACTAACAGTAGAGTTGTTTGGGGACTTTAGTGAGAGCTAGAGCTCCTAAATCGTGCATGGTATGAGACATGTGATCCATATTTCCTAGGGTACCTCAATTCAGAAATAATAGCAACGGAGGGTTCGAACTCAAATTTTCCCCAAGCCGATTTGGGTCACTTTTCGGGTCTACAACGTCCGTTTCGGGAGTAAAGGAAGGTTAGGAAGAAGTCAAGAGGGTCGAGTTGAAGCCAAGGGGCATTTTGGTAATTTCACAAGGGTCGAACTCGAGCCTATGGAACATCAAGGAGGAGCACGGGAGAAACCAGGACCAAAGGGGTTCAAACGGAACTAAGAAAAACCGGAGAAGGAAAAACGGAAAGCGGCAGAAAGTGGGCAATATTGGGTACAAGAAAAATACATATCTTCACTCTTTCGATCATAACTCCTTCAATACAACTCTGATTATAAAATTTGGTGATCTTATAGTACTCATCAAGAGCTTTCTATCGATATATTATGTGATTGAATCGGAGTTAAAACAAAGAAGTTATGTGTGTTGGAAGTCAGCAGAAGCCGACAGGCGCTGACATCGCCTCCCTTGTTTCTCCGCCTAAACTTTCTGCATGAGGCGTTGGTAGCGCCTCCTTTGACGCTGCCAGCGTCTCAGCCTTTTTCCAGCAGATCTTCGCGACTTTTCTCCCCCTTTTCCTATATATTTTGTACCCTCCTCTATTTTAGATCTAGTTTTTGAACATTTGAGTTTTAAGTTTAGCCACTTGAAGAACACTTGGTGAGTTTTAGGGTATTTGAAACCCTTGTAATTAAGGTTAATCCTTGGTGGATTAATTGGTTAATTTCCTTTTATTCAAGTGAGTTGGTGTGTTTTCTTCCAATTCTTGAGTGGAAATTCTTGGAGTTTCAAGTGTGGATGCTAGTGGTGAATCCTTGCAACCTTCTTGAGGTTGTTAGGCTAATTGGTGCGTTTTACACTTTAATTAGTCATATCTCTTTATTATTATCATTGTTGTTTTGATTTTCATCATTAACCTTCCAAAAATCCTAAAAGTTAGTGTTAGTTTTATGAGTTCTAAATTGGGGTTTTCTCAAACCCTAAGTAGTTAGTGGATCATTGGCCTCCCATATTTATCAATTCGAAGGACCCCCGGGTTTCACAGATCATTTGGTATCAGACCAAGGTTTAGAACTTATATTTGGGTGAAAATTTTCCAAATTTTTGTGGTGTTTGTTTTTGGTGATTTGGGCATTGTTCTTGATGTTTATGGATGCAAAACTCATACTTGATGATTGATATTGGTCTCTCGATGTGTTAGGAGTGTTGGGATGTGAATTTTATCATTTGGGTTCAAGTGTTTGTTGAGTATTGAGTATATTTGTGAAGTTGAACTTGCCCAGAATTTTTTGTTCTATTTTGAGTTTTTGTTGGATTTTGGCATGTTTGGGTTGAATTTGTTGTGATTTTTGGTACCCAAGTGAATGCTATACATGCCCTCTTGTTGTTGGAAGTGATTTGTTGAGAAATTCATTGTTTTGGAGTTGATTTGGGTTACATTTAGGAAGAGTTCTTGGAGTAAGTTTGGAGATTCAATATTTTGGGGCTTGGTGTTTGTTCATACTTCTTCCATGGATGAAAATGGTTGAATTGAGATTTTGTTGGATAACATTTTGTTGCTATTTGTGTGTGTGAGGTGGTCACTTGCTGCATGCTCATTGCCTTGGTCACTATTTTCCATTGTTGCTCATTATTGTCATTTCCCATTGCCGGATTCACCCCATCTTTCCCCACAAAAAATAACCGTGTAAAAACTCCACAAAATTTCCTTAGCCACAAAAGAACCCCAAAGCCTCACCCGAATGTATTTTCCTTAGCCCATCAATCCCCTCAAACTCCTCAAATGGCCTCATCGTCTAGTCAAATGGGCGATCAAAAATTCCCTCATCAACCCAACTCCCCTTCCAAAACCACTCTTGATATGGCTCTTCAACATATTATGGTTAGTCAAGAAGTGATACAAGGTCAAGTGAGCGATTTGAGCTATGCCGTGGAAAAATTGCAAATCGGTTCGTCGAGAAGGGTTCGTGATGATTATAGGAGATCTTATGGCGAATATCGAAGGTCCTATGTTGAACACCGTCGTGGTACTTCTACTCATGGGCCTAGAGTTGGTGATCCTCATGATTGGAGGAAGGCGAAGAAGGGTCAATCATGGTCTTCTAGTAAGGGTGGTGCTCACTCTCGGTATGAGGTTCTATCCAAAGGAAATCGATCTTCTAAGCCATTCAAACCATCTATTGAAGCTCACATGGATGATGCCGAATACCTTAGAAATCTCAAGGATAGAAAATGTTTCAAGTGTAGGGAGTATAGTCACTACCAATCGCAACGCCCTACCAAGATGGTTGAATCGCTCCAAGCAAGTGTGATGGATGGTTCAGAGTCCTCTACAACTATTGTTGAGACTAAAGTTCAAAAGGAAGAGTTCTTGGCTCCTAGGCGATCCCTAGTCATGACCAAGGATCCCCAGGATGATTCTCAGCGGGAAATGCCCTTCCATACCCGATGCACCATCAACGTTAGAGTGTGCAAGATATCATCGATAGTGGGAGCTGTACGAATGTAGCTGTAGACACCGGAATTTGCACCAACACAATTCCGACCCGTCAAAACTCAGCAAAGTCATTTGGGCCAAAATGGGTCATTGAGCCCATGAAATCAGCAATGCGAGCCCAGCAAATCAAAACATCCCACATTGCAATATAAAACCCGCTGGGGTTTTAATAGACCACAAGCAGGCCCAAGAAGCAGATCCGGCCCAGGAAAAACAAATAAAACCCGCTGGGGTTTTATCCGGCCCAGGAAACATAAAACCCGTCGGGGTTTATCTGAAGGAGAGACGCGCCTTTTTGCCAGACACGTCAACGATCCGTGTGTAAAACCAACTGGGGTTTTATCTTCAAAAATTGGCGCCAGAAATCACCCCATGCAATCCCATGAAAAAAGCCCACGTGTTTAACTTTTGACCTGGAAACTCTTAAAACCCGTTGGGGTTTTGATTCTGCATGGATAGGGACATGATCGTAGGGAGATGCGCCTTTTTGCCAGACACGTTTGCATGGATAGGGACATGATCGTAGGGAGATGCGCCTTAAAACACGTGTTTATCTGAAGGAGAGACGCGCCTTTTTGCTACACACGTCAGCGATCCGTGTGTAAAACCAACTGGGGTTTTATCTTCAAAAGTTGGCGCCAGAAATCACCCCATGCAATCCCATGAAAAAAGCCCACGTGTTTAACTTTTGACCTGGAAACTCTTAAAACCCGTTGGGGTTTTGATTCTGCATGGATAGGGACATGATCGTAGGGATGTGTCTCCCTTCGTTTCCCTCCAAATCTTTCACCTCCTTCACCTATAAATATCCCTTCATTCCACCCTCATTTCATCAACTATTCTCACCAACTATTATCATCACTCCACCTAAACTCTCTCAAAACTCCGTTATCAATACTCTCTCTCTAATTCTCTTATAATCACCCTATCATCACCATATTATCATTATCATACCAACCTTCTAACCATTTTATATAAATCCCTCCATCGAAGCTCTAAATCAAGATCAAGTCAAGGAATCATTCTTCAAACATCTTTAAGCAATGTTTACTTTTCATTACCATTATATTTAATTACGTATTTTGCGCTTTAATTCCTTCATTTGTATGTTGTGTTTGTAAAAGAAAACCTCATCATTTTATTACGAAATTGATTAAACTTCTCCTCACTTTCTTTCATTTCAAGTTTGATTTTACTAGAGTCTGTTTTCAAACAGGCGGTTTCGGGAGTCCTTATAATTCTAGAATCCGTAACCTTACCCCCGAACTTCGAAATCGGATTTCGCAGACTGGAGTTATTTACTTTATTTTATGGTTTGTTGATTTCTTTAAATCGGCTGGCGACTCTTTCATTCTTTTACAATCCCTTTTAATAATTTAAAATATACGCATTTTCATTAAAATAATTAAAAATAATTTAATACCAAGGCCAACCCAAGAGAAAATGGGCCATAAATTAAAAAAAACCACTGTGGGTTTTATTAATTTCTACCCATTTCCTCTGGGCCGAGGAAGTGCATGGCCCAACCGAGAAGGCATTAAAACCCCAGCGGGTTTTAATGCTTTCTGGCGGCCCATTTGCTTCCTTTTGGGCCTGGATTCGATAATGAGCCTGTATTAAATTATTAATATATTTTGGTGCAATTTCGGGTATTTTAATAATATAAAAATGATTTGTAAATAAATAAAGTTTCATCACCCTGAAAATGAATTTCGAAAATAAAAATATCCTTATTTAAGGATTAAGCAACCTTAGTCGACTCCTGATCGTTAAAGTAGCGCATCCGAAACGGATTCCCCAAACGAGAATTTTTTCGGGTACCTACAGTAGCATCTACTACTTTGGTGGAGAAGCTTCAATTGCCCGTTCTTGCTCATCCTCAACCTTATAGCTTGCAAGGGCTTAAAGATGGTGGTTATCATCAGGTATCTCAACAAGTCTTGATATATTTTTCCGTTGGTTCTTACATAGATATTGTTCTTTGTGATATCGTTCCCATGGATGCTTGTCATTTGCTCCTTGGAAGACCTTGGCAATATGATAGACATCCTATCCATGATGGTCATGAGAACACTTACTCCTTCTTAATGGGAAAAAGATGGATTGTGCTCACAACCCTCTCACCTACCCAACTCCATGAAAATCAAACTATAGTGGGAAGTGAGAAGAGGGGCCTCCTCCACATGAGTGAAACACGGGATGAGAGTGCTTTGAGCGAAAGGAAGTCACATTTGGCTTTACTTTTGCGAAAAGGTAATCCTAGAGAGGTTGAGAGATCCATAACTCCTCAAAATTTTCTTACCTCCCACCCTTGTCCCCTACCTTCACCCAAAAGGCCTCCTACCTAGCTCCACGCTATGTAAGCGTTGAGCCATATCCGATCAAGCCCGAGCCACAACTTGGAGATGAAATGCATGTCGGCAAGTCCATAACCCAACACCCTAGATTGCTTCCTCAATCGAGATTGACAAGGAAGAGGCATCTTCTACCGGCCTTGACCTTAACATCTCTTGTGACGACTACCTTGTGGCCTTCAACAAAATAATCAGCACTAGGTATGTGAAGGTCCCTCTTGATGGTGAGTTGGTCCCTTTTTCCTTTCGAAATTGCTACACCTTTATGAAGAAGGGGTTGATGAGTGTCACTTTGATCCGGCCAATGAGTTTTAGTGATGAGTTGATTTTACATGAGCGGTCGATTGGATTTGAACCCACAAGAGTTGAGGACAACTCTTCTCCAACAAGGGGAGTCTGATCCATATTTCCTAGGGGTACCTCACTTCGGAAATAATAACAATGGAGGGTTCGAACTCAATTTTTCCCCAAGCCGATTTGGGTCACTTTTCGGGTCAACGACGTCCGTTTCGGGAGTCAAGGAAGGCTAGGAAGAAGTCAAGAGGGTCGAGTTCAAGCCAAGGGGCATTTTGGTAATTTCACAAGGGTCGAACTCGGGCCTATGGAACATCAAGGACTAGCATGGGAGAAACCAAGACCGAAGGGGTTCAAACGGAACAAAGAAAAACCGGAGAAGGAAAAAAGGAAAGCAGAAGAAAGTGGGCAAAATTGGGTACAAGAAAAATACATATCTTCACTCTTTTGATCATAACTCCTTCAATACAACTCCAATAACTATGAAATTTGGTGGACTTATAGTACTCATTGAGAGCTTTCTATCGATATATTATGTGACCAAATTGAAGTTAAAACGAAGAAGTTATATGCGTTGGAAGTCAGCAGAAGCTGAGGCGCGGGCAGCGCCTCCCTTGTTTCTCAGCCTAAACTTTCTGCATGAGGCGCTGGTAGTGCCTTCTCAGACGCTGCCAGCATCTCAGCCTTTTTGTAGTAGATCTTCGCGACTTTTCTCCCCCTTTTCCTATATATTTGGTACCCTCCTCTATTTTAGATCTAGTTTTGGAACATTTGAGTTTTAGGTTTAGCCACTTGAAGAACACATTGTGAGTTTTAGGGTATTTGAAACCCTTGTAATTAAGGTTAAGCCTTGGTGGATTAATTGGTTAATTTCCTTTTATTCAAGTGAGTTGGTGTGTTTTCTTCCAATTCTTGAGTGGAAATTCTTGGAGTTTCAAGTGTGGGTGCTAGTGGTGAATCCTTGCAACCTTCTTGAGGTTGTTAGGCTAATTGGTGACTTTTACTCTTTAATTAGTCATATCTCTTTATTATTATCGTTGTTGTGTTGATTTTCATCATTAATTAACCTTCAAAAAATCCTAAAAATTAGTGTTAGTTTTATGAGTTCTAAATTGGGGTTTTCTCAAACCCTAAGTAGTAAGTGGATCCTTGGCCTCCCATATTTATCAATTCGAAGGACCCCCGGGTTTCACAAATCAACATGTATGGCTGAGTTAGTCTCGTTGCTTGTCTTAAAACACTTGTGATATTTCGTATGTGTATGTTTTGAATTTTTAGCAAATGACTAATTGAGTTATTTGAGCTTAAGGTGATTCCTTGGTATATATATGTTCCTTTGTCACTTCCCTATGTTTGTTGCATTTTAGAAAGTAATGATATGTATATAATAATGTGCTTATGTGCTAATGTGTTAATGTGCAAAGTGTAACAATGGAGGAGATAAAGATTATTCGCTGGGCTCGGGGAGCTCATGACCTCACCTTTTTTCAAGTTTCGAAAGTGGAAAGACAGAAAGGTACCCTAACGACTAGCTCTTGAGGTCTTTTGGAGTTATGGCAAGGAAGGAGACTTGAAGTTATATGTTTGATATTGAAAATGTTGTTAAGTATAATATGGTTGTATTTTGTTTGTAAACTTTGTTGAATGTAAGCATGTATGGGAATGTATGTTTTAGATTAACTCCTTCGACCTTAGTTTAAATTTTGTTGTGGAGAAAAGTTTCCGCTGCTCTACGATTTTTGGGAATAGTTGTGGTTTGGAGTTTAGGTAGTCTTATGGGTGTCCAAGGAGGACCTCATGGCAGTGACGTGCCTAACCACCTTTGGTTGGGGCGTTATAGAAATGGTATCAGAGTAATAATCCTGCAACCTTGGCCTTTATGACTTATAAGCGCATGTGGTTGTCAATGTGTTGGTTTAATATGTTTATGACTGCGTATGTGATAAATGTGGTGTATTGTTATTCACCTTCTATGTATTTCATTTTGACTTGAATGTTGTGTAATATGTTATGTCAAGTTTCGAGGACGAAACTTATTTCAAGGGGGGAAGGATGTAACACCCCTAATTTTTTTAAGAAGATTATTTTGAGTTGTGTTATGATGTGTAATTTGTTTATATACTTTTATGTTGTTTACTCTTGGATTACGTGACAATTTGTTAATTACGCGTATGTTTTTAATTATTTTTAAAACAAACGCTCTTTATTATTTTTAACCCTAACCCCTCCCCACAAACCTCACTAGAAAACAAAACCTAGTCTCCCATATAGCAGAACATTCAAACATCGTACGCCCATCTTTTTCAACGTTCGTATTTGGTACGTCCATTCAAGTCAATTAAAATTCTCTGAACTCATCTACACTATCGTTGTACTACTTGCAATTGCAATTACTAAAAGGTAGTCTATATGAATTTGGCATAGATATTCGTTGACTATGGTGGGTACTGGTGAAGATGGTGATGTCGGGACTTCAGGGGTGGAAAGTGAGTAATTTTATTGGTAATGTAGATGTGTATCAAGTTTGCATGCCGACTGCTTGATAAAATGCCTGAGTGAAATTTATGTGAAAAATTGTATGTCCAATTGCATTTTTTTGTTCTCAATGGATCTTTTCTATCAATGTGGTGTTGGTAATTGTTGAGTGTATGTTTAACTGTGCGAAATGTACCATTTGTTGATCATAGCGTAGCTTACTTCAAACTATGTATCCATTTTTATTTCTAATGATCGATGTAAAGAATGCACGACAACTGCTCGGTAAAATGCCTGACTGCATATACGATCAAAAATTGCATGTTGAATTGCATCTTTTCTTCATCTTAATATATCTTTTCTATCAAAATAGCATTGATAATTGTTTACAATATAATTTCCACAACATAATGCTTCTTTTGTTGATCGTTTACTTTACGCATGCCGATGCGAACTGATGGATAAAATTTCTCAATGAATGTATGATTAAAAATTCCATAGTCAATTGCATCTTTTCGTGATATCATTGTATCTTTCTTATCAATTCATTGCTAGCAAGTGTGTACTGCATATTTTCATCGGCAAATTGCGTCTTTTGTTGACCATAATGTGACTTAATTGAAAATTTGTGTATCTTTTCCATACCATATGTGTGCACTGCAACCTTTTCATGCTATGTTTACTACATACTTTGTTTGTGGTCACAGATCGTTCAATATATGGACACTAGTTACTGACAAAAAATGCATGTTTAATTGTATCGTTTATTGATCATATCGTATATTGCATATCAATACAGTGTGATAATTGTTTACTGTATTCTTTCCCCGACATAGTGTATCTTTTGTTGATCATAATGCATCTTACTTGAAATTTCGAGTCCATTATTATTACTGCATTTTTTAGTTGTCAAAGTATATGCTTTATTGTTCATATTGTAGCCTAGTAACTTACACAATGTGTTACAACATACGAAAGCGGGAAGATCAACCTATGAGAGAATTAACACAAACAAAATGGTTGTCTAGGATGTGATCAAGCCTTCTGTACAAGTTCATCTCTCAAATTTCCAATGAGCAAAAGAGAGATATACATGCATGCGGGTTTGAGTCGTTACTCCTTTTGAGGGTGGATGAGATACCAGGAAATCTAGCTCTACATCTTCTTCAAAATTTCGACTGCAATAAATCATCGATTATCATGTAAGGGACGGAAGAGTGCCACCTTACAGAAGAAAATGTGTATTGACAATGAACTTTCCAAGAGGGACAATGAGATTCATAGAGTCAAGAAAAAAACGAAGCAAACAACGAGATCTTGGTCAAGTTGCGGCAACAGTGGCCTGACCTAGGTGGTAAGGTGCCCCTCGTTAATCAACTTGTTGTCAGGGTGAAAGAACAAAAGGAAGGGGGAGAGGGGACGAGTTCATCAGGAACTTCGTAGTTCTTCTAGTATCTACCTTATAAAGGGTCGACAAAACAATAAGATAAATCATTTGGTGTTGATCAACCTTGGTGATGTAAGGAGTGTAAAGAAGTTTAATTGGTGCAAAAATTCACATTATCTACTCTAGTGAATTGCACCAAAATGTGGCAATCCAAAGGGGGGCAATACAGAGGTCACATCTTATTCCTAATGGTAAGTTATTTTTTCTTATATTTGTTTCTACTCGTATATCATTATGGTTTGATCGCTAACATAGACTTGGGGTTAGCTTTGTTATGTTGACAGGATTCATTTAAGAGTAAGGGATATAGAGCGAACCTTTCTCGTCGTTGAGAGTTGGACCACACAAGATTTGGGGGACAGGTCCAAGGTGGAGACTGAGAAAGGATTCATAAAGTTAAGGGTAAAGTGGAGGACAAAATCAATCCCAATTATTGTCGACAAATTGTAGATAATGATCCAGACGATGCGATTCAGAAAAATAAGGTACTGTTCAGGATAGAATCTATTTTGAATCCCTATTATATTTGTATGTCTTTCTATTGCTTTCTTCTTAGCCCTTTAGGTCATAGACACCTTGTGTTTGTCCTCTAGTATATTACTAATTTATAAAGTATTTTGTCTCAAATATAAAGTAACTTTTCAAGCACAGGTTGTTAACACATATTTTCATATCAAGTTAATACCATTAGGGATTGGTCTTTTTATAATTCACAAGATATATTTTGCAAGTACCTTTCTTGACATATGATGTGCATATTACCAACGTAGTTATTGTGTTTTCTAGTGCATCTCTTTCAATACGTAACTTTTTTAAAGATGCAATATAATCCTTGCCTACTATGTCTTTATTAGGGACACCCACAGTATTGAACGCATGTTTTATATGCTAACTTTACTGCATTTGAATGTATTGTTTCAACAAAATAATTTTTTTTATTTCAATAATGCAATTCATCTTTTCCGGATTTGAATGTATCTTTCACATATTTTAACGCATTCTTACTATATTTCATTTTTATTGTGCTTTCCAGTGCATCCTACTTGGTCATGTGGACCTTTTTCTTACACATATTCTTTATGCATGACTTGCAGGCATGTGCCCATAGATACATCGAAGTTATCAAAAGCTTCTCATGGTGTGTCGTGGAACTGGTTGATTGTTGTCGTACTTTTGGGAGTACGGTTGCCGTATCTACAGCGAATTGTGTTCCAGGCAGTCAGAACTAACTCAAGTGTTTCAAGTTAGGTTAATACCAGGGTGATTGTGGTGGTGATCAAGGGAAACTAATGAACTACAAAAACAGTAAAAAAACCTCAGGTTGCGACATAAATATTCAACAAATAATCAATATGAATAACCTAATCTACCAATTCTAAACAAGCAATTAAGAGTGATCGGTTGCACCATTAAAGCTCGCCAAAGCCCTCTCTCGAGGGTCAAGAGCTAGTCTAACTATTTCAACTGCTTATTCTCATGGAGTTAGTCTAATTAAACTATAAGAATAACAACCCTAGACCTAGTTAGAATTCGATTATTCTCATATCAAAAACTCTAACTATTTTCTCTATCCATGCTAGCAAATTGACTTCACCTCTCAGCATAAATTAATTGCCTAAAAATACATATGAACACTCTCTCGAGCATTTCATCGAATACATGGTTGGCATGAGAAAATTGTTGGAAGTGCCCCGACAATGTTCAAATACAACCGAGTACTCAAGCCAATGTGGCACAGTGGTTGATGTCTTTGCTAGAAGATCTCTTAACCGATGATTGAATAGTTCAATCACAACCGTGATAGTTGGTCCCACTGGGTCACACAAACCAGTACCCTAAGGCAAGAGTATATGAGAAAGAGAGCCGGGTCAATAAAAGATTGAACCGGGGAGGCCGAAAAACCCCTAAGGGGTGAAGGAGGAGCACCACGGAGGGTGGCTAAGGCCACCACGGTCCGTGGTGCCCTGCCACGACCAGTGGTGCTCCCTTGGGTTGCTGTTTTGGTTCTAAACCTCACCACGGTCCGTGGTGATGCCCAGGCGCCCATCCCACATCGGAAATGAAATGTTCATTTCCCTTCTCTCTCCTATACAAAGGGGTCCCCATGGATGGAAAAATTTATCTTTCCATCATGTACCCGGGAACATATTCCATGGTATCCCATGCGGTGTATGATGAGCCGAATAAGGTGTCTTAATTTTTAGGGGATTAAAATGCATTTTATTATGATGTTCAAGTGAATCAAAATAATAAAAATCGAAAGAGTCGCCAATTAATTTTATGAGAACTAATAAACTCAAATTTAAACTCCATAAACCATGAACCATGTGATTCGGACCCGGGGGTAAGGTTACAAATTCGAAAATAAAAACTCTCGAATCCGCCCGTTCGAAGAACGGACTCTACTAAATCGATTAATTTAAATAATAGAGTAGAAGAGGAGAATTAATTAATTTAATTAATGTTATTTAGATGCATGCGAATGAAGTAATTAAAATGCAAGAATAAAATAAAATAAATAAATGCGGGTAATAAAATGAAATAGAAGAACATAAGCACAAATATAACAAGTTAACATTAAGTCAATTTGATTAAAGCATCAATATTTATTTAAGTCAAATTTTACATCATAACAAAGTAAGGATAAAATAAGAAAAAGCAATACTAACCTCAAGTTAATGCCAAGATTATGAATGCAAGATGATGAGAAGAAGAAGAAGAAGAAGAAGAAGAAGAAGAAGAAGAAGAAGCAGGAGGAGGAGGAGGAGGAGGAGGAGGAGGTAAAATCACCTAGTGTCAATACTCCTAGGATGATTTTGAGGTGTGGAAAAAGAATGGAAATGAGGGTGTATTTATAATGGTGGAGGTGAGTTTATTTATGATGGTGATTAGAGAATATTGAGAGGATAAAATCAAATAAAGGATGATTTTATTTGATTTGGTAAATGGAGGAAGAATGAAATAAGATAAAGTGGAATTTGATTGGGTTTGATTTGGAGATTTCAACATGTGAAGAATGTGTGCATTTAAAAAATCTTGGCATTTAATCCTAAATTGAAAATAAAGATGAAAAATGATCAAAATAAATTACATAATTACAAAACTAAATTTAATGACAAAATTCAGCATCTACACATCCCAAGGTGGTCATTTATAAGGCTAGTCTCTATATTTGAGATTTAAGTGATACCGGGAAAAGCTTTCTTTTGAGAGTTCCCGGTTTTAGGAGTCTCGGGGTGATTCCCGGGAAACCGCCCTAAAGGGGGAAGGATGTACCGTATTAGATATGGTCCAACATACTCTTTTGACCCCAGTTTGACCGCGGTTGAAAAGGTACTGCGTAGACCTTTTGTGGAGGATTCCTCTTTTGGAATCTTACGCGGTTTTCTTTGGAGTCGGCGCATTCAAGAGTACAAGGCCGACCGAGGCGTTTCTATTTGAGAGACCTGAGGTAATAACTAAACTCTTGCTATTTCGATTCAGTTGTTTATTGTTTTGGGTTAGTTTAGATTAGGTGGGAATCCTAATAGTTAGGATTCCTATTCCGCCCCTAATCGGGGTGGTCCCAATTAGATCGGGCCCACCTCTTCTTGTGGCCCAGATAGGTATAAACCACTATAACCCATCGGTGGTATCAAAGCCACAATAGCATGTTTATGTTTTTCTTATCTCTCTTATATGTTTCAATTGTTAAATCATGCTTAGATAGCCTTGCTAGATTGCTTGTTTAGATATCGGTGGTAACCAAAGGCACAATAGCATGCTTATGTTTTGCTTATCTCTCTTATATGTTTCAATTGTTAAATCATGTTTAGATAGCCTCTTAAGTAGTTGTTGCGTGTGATGTCGTACTCACGATGGCTCTCGTCATCATATCGGATTCCTTTTGAGCATCTTGAGTAGTTGTTGCGTTTGATGCCGTACTCACGATGGCTCTCGTGATCATATTGGATTCTTTTGAGCATCTTGAGTAGTTGTTGCGTTTGACGCCGTACTCACGATGGCTCTCGTGATCATATTGGATTCCTTTTGAGCATCTTGAGTAATTGTTTCGTTTGACGTCGTACTCACGATGGCTCTTGTGATCATATTAGATTCCTTTTGAGCATCTCGAGTAGTTGTTGCATTTAACGCCATACTCACGATGACTCTCGTGATAGTTTTGGATTTTTCTTGAGCATCTCGAGTAATTGTTGCGTTTGACGTCGTACTCGTGATGGCTCTCGAGATAGCATTGGTTTTCATGAGGTTGGGCATAGTTTGAATGTGCGTGACATGTTATGTCACACTCATAACTAGTGCCACTTCATGATTAATTCTTCAAACATCAAACATAAAAGAATTTGCGATTTGGGTTTAAAATGTTTAGACTTGAAATCTCGCTTTCTATAACATCCCGGTTAAATTAGATTTAACATGTGGTGTGGAACTAGGTGATTCCATTCGAGTACTTCATTATGGGAAGAATTGATTTTGGAAATCAAATATCAATCGATCAGTTGGGCATAAACAGGTTGTTTTGTAGAGTTGGTGGCTGGGTGATTCCAGTCGAACCTCTACAAAAATGATCCTTAGCATGGATTAGGAATCTGCTGAGTAAGTTTGCTCGATTTCGGAAATTGAGCAAAAATGAGTATGTGTCTATCCTTGAGATTTGGAATTTCAAGAAGGGAAGGTGTTTCCTATCTCGCCTAAAATTGTTTTAGGCTAGAGATCTTAACTTAATAAAATTGAATTTTGTTGAAAAGGCATACATAATTTCTCGCTTATGTTTGGGATTTGTTGGATGCTAAATTTTGTTGGCTTTATCCCTTGATTTTGGTTGATATATTGCAAGTTGGATGGTTTCTATAATTGTTATTGAAGTTGATTTTGACATATGTTGATGTGTCGTGTTGCAATGTTGCCAAAACTATTTGCTTGATCGCATGCACTCTTAATTAGTATGGCCTAAGCTAGTCTGGTTTTACCGGCCTGCGTGACGGGTTGGGTGAAATACGGCTTGCGTGCCGTCGATTTTGAATATATTTCCAATTTAATTTGATTAAAGTTGTAATTTATGTTTGAAATCAATGTAATCTCATTTGATGAGACCCGCTTGTAAATCTTGTTATGTGGAGACATGAAGTTGAGTGGGAGCCCAAAGCAACTTGGATGTTGGTTCGAGTGGGAGCTAGTATATGTATGTTGAGATGTTTCAAGAAGAAGTTCTTGAGAGCATTCGAGAAGATGTTCTTGAAGTACTGATAAAGAGAATCCTTGAATCGTTCAAGTTGGAATTCTAGAAGTTTCGAGAAAGAGTTCTTGAAGACTTGAAGACTAGCTTATCATAATTAAATTTGTTTAATTAAGTTTAGGAGGTCATACTGAGGGTTTTATGTTTATGCTTTAAATGGTTCTTAACATGTTTTAATCATTTATTATATTTTTCATGCTTGATTAACAAGTTTCACCAAGAATTGCATGCTTAGGATAATAAATTTATTCTCTCTAAAATTTGGACATATGATTGCTCACCCTGACAACCACCACTTGGATCATGGGTGGTCATTGCCAAAGCAAGTCATCCATGGATCGATAACAAGTTGGGTGGAAGTCAGGTATGTCCATAATGGCGGGCTAGAAGGTCTAGAGTTATGAGCAACAGAGAGAGGTGATGTACGAGATACAAACACTCTCGCCAAGAATCGTTTAGAACGATTGATCATGAGATGATCTACCTTAGGCAATCTAACACGAGGTTTGTTTGGGCCAAAGCTCACTCGATGTCGATTTGTGCCTGTTGGGTCTTGGTTACATTAAAATACTAATTGAGAGTTAAGTGTATTTTAATTTTGAAATTAAATTTGATTTAATTTCTAGACTTTATTAATGTTTAAATCCTAATTGAATCGTGTTGGCTTGTAGATTCATAATGTCTGTTGTTGATCTCCCTTCCATCGTTACCTCCTTGAGAAGGAGAAGCTCACTGGATCCAATTACCTGAATTGGGTCAAGTATCTGAGAAATGTTCTCAAGGCTGAGCAGAAAGAGTATGTGCTGGACATACCTAAGGGTGACCTCCTTGCCGATAGTGCCTCGGAAGTTGAGAAAGCCAATTGGAAACATCATTGTAATGACGATACCTATGTGGCTAAGTTGATCTTGGGTAGTATGTCTCAGCTACTCCAAAAGTATTTTGTGGGCATGCCGTCTTTCGAGATTGTCTCGCTCTGTAAATCTCTGTACATGAAACATATCATACAGGAAAGATGTGAGACTATTAGTAAGATCTTCAACTCGAAACTGGAGATCGGCGAACCTGTTGGGCCACATGTGTTGAAGATGATTATTCACTTCAACAACTTGAGCTAGATGGGGTTTCCTTTTGACCATACCTGGGCTGTTGACATCATCCTGAGCTCGTTGCACGATTGATTCCAGTCTTTCACGATGGATTACATCAGGCAAGGGCATGAATATAGCTTGTTGAAGCTACAGGAGATGCTCATAGTGGTAGAGAAAGATATGATTGCTTCTAACGAGGCTTTCAAGACCGTTTTAAAGGTCAAGAAGGGAAAGTGCTACAGGAGTCTGCTAAGTCAAGAAGGGCCTTGAAGATTATGAAGGCTAGCATATGGTTGTTGCACAAGTCTAAGATCTCTAGGAGAAGGCTTGCCCAGAGTCCCTGACATGCTTGGAGCTTGAGAAATGAAATTTCTTGAATCATGTACATATATGATTGAATATATCCTAAATGTCTCTTCCTTTTGGTATTGGATACCAACTTAAGTCTCACATTTGTTGAAATGTGCATGATGGAAGCTGAAAAGTGGATGAGATAACAAGGATAGGAGTTGATCTCAATATAAGATACAAGCAAGTAGTTGCTAGTTTATGCTTTACGATTTTGCTTTATCTTTTCTTTCCAAACGAGTACTTGAACTCAATAGTTGTTGGTTCATGTAATTAATCAGAAATTAGAATTCTGTCTTGAGTTTTGGAATGAATGCTTATTCCTTTTGAAATTGTAAAGGTGATGCTTTAATTTCTAAGGAATGAATCTATTATGATACTAGCATTTGTTGAATGATTAGTATATTTTGGATTAAGATAAATATATTCATCACATTAAATGCAAAATAAGTTGATTGTATGACTCAAACCATCGCTTTTTGGTTTTCCTCTTAAGCCATTTTAATCAGAACATGCATCCATATGCTGCTTCGAGCATGCATTTTGGATTGGTTGGACTTTGAAATACTAGTGTTTACTTCACTGATTTTCTGGTGTGCACAGCCGTGCGGATGGCCGCGTGCGCATTCTTTGAAATGTTTTCGCACTCTCTATTTTGCTTATGCAGACTAGTGCACACCCATGCTGGTCGGTGTACGTAACTGGAAAAAATATACCTGCACAATAAAATAATCAACATACACCCAACTCTTGCTTTTCTTTTGCATTTCCACTCAAAATTTTCATGCAACACTAGCATACACACACTCATTTTTTTTTCCATTTTCATTTTTTGATTTTTTTCCTTTTTCTTTCTCAACGAAAACAAAACAAATCAAAATAACTAAGGGAAAATCAAATAACAACTTAAGCTAGAAAAATATGAAAACTTGGTTGCCTCCCAAGAAGTGCTAATTTAAGGTCTTAGCTTGACCTTAGGAAACTCGGATGCTATTAAGGTTTGCAAGAACTGATCATATAACGAAGAATGCATCTCATAGTGCGACAAATTAAGAGAATACTGGCAAAAATATAGAAAAAATGTGAGTATTCTCCTAAGCCTAGCCAATGTCGTAGAAAAATTGAAAGAACGATCAAACGAGGTATAACACACAAATTTTCTAGATATATTCCCAAGGTATGGACAAGAAGGGTCAAATGATTTTAACTTCCAACCCCATTTAATAAATTAGTTAGATTTAGGTCATGTTGTTTAGAGTTGTAGAATCAAGTTACTATTAAAATTTTGACTTTAATTTGAATATTTTTTAAGTAATCGGGTAAGATAAGTTAAGATTAGGCAAAGATAAACCTAACTTACCACTATAAAAAAAATATACCCAAGGTGGAAGGATTCTAAACCCGTTTAATTTGATAAGTGCACAAACTCGATTCAAATTTTCTTATACTCACCTAAGGATGTTTCTAAAAAAATGTTACATACTTACCTAGGTTAATTGACATGGATACATCATACATGGAATTCAAAGGTAAATATAGTAACTATGCCAAACTTATAGGTCACGAGTTTACTATTTTTTAGTCATACAGATACTTTACCAATATTGACATTTACTTAACCAAACTGTTGATTGACTGGTTAATTGTCAATTTTGTCATGCTCAAATGTCAATTTGTCATCCTGCTAAATTTTACTTTCAGGAACTGCCCGTCAACAACAACAATAATCACAGTTTCGTTTCGTCTCTCATTTTCTCTCTCTTCCCACCCCTTCTTTCAAGTTTCTTTCACCCCTCAACTACACTCCATCGACCTTCAGATAATAAACAAAGTCATGGATTTCTGACAAGACTCCATTGCCGTATTCATTGTATTCCATCTCCTTGTCTCTCTCCAAACATTGTTCTTAGTTTTTCAACAATTTCCACCCAGATTCACATACCCAACAAAATCGAACAACCCCCGGCTTCTTCTAGATTATTATTTCTACTAATATCACCTTCATCTCAGCTTATCTGACCCAGATTTTGGGACAGTTGCTGGTGGATGAGATGAAGAGATTGAGGAACTATTACGTGAATCTAAGACACCCATCTCAAAACCCCATTTCGATTGAACGAAGAAGATGGATCTTCCCTTTAGCAATTGGGTCAGTTGTATCTCTATTTCTCCTCTTTCTGACAACCCTAACTACATCCCCAACTGGGTCACCCCTTCTCTCTTTCTATCGCACCCCTAACGCCATATCCTCCGTGTATGTCGAATCGAGGCTCAATCCTTTGCCGGTTTCCCTCCTCCCTCCTCCTCCCCGTTTCGCCTACCTCATATCTGGCTCCAAGGGTGATGGGAAAATGCTCCAAAGGACACTTCTTGCTTTATACCACCCCAGAAATCAGTACGTCGTTCACTTGGACTTGGAGTCTCCTCCTGAAGAGAGGCTTGAGGTGGATAAATTTGTCAAGGGTCATCCGGTTTTTAAGGCGTTCGGCAATGTTAGGATGATCACAAAGGCTAATTTGGTTACATATAGAGGACCAACTATGGTGGCTAATACTCTTCACGCTGCTGCCATTTTGTTGAAGGAAGGCGGTGATTGGGATTGGTTCATAAATCTTAGTGCATCGGATTATCCCCTTGTTACTCAGGATGGTGAGTTGGGGCCGTTTATTTTCTTTTAATTAATTTTAGTAGGTTGCTTTTATTTTGCCCAAATTTGGTTTGATTTTGTTGGGTATCTTTTGCTTTAGTTTTCGGATTTTGGATTTGATTTGAGATTTTATGGTGTAGTAGGTCTTGATTATGTGTGGGATTTGAAGTGTCTGTTTAATTGACTGGCCTTTGACTCCATGTGATCAGATCTGCTGCATGCATTTTCATACTTGCCCCGGGACCTGAATTTCATCGATCATACTAGCAATATTGGCTGGAAAGAGTATGTAATTTGAATCTATTTTGAAGAGATATCATTTTCCTTTTTAGAACTTTTTTGTATTTATATGTGTCTATGCTGAAGCTGATGTTTAGTTGTTGATGTAGGTTTCAAAGGGCAAAGCCTATTATTATAGATCCAGGGCTTTATCAGACAAAGAAGGCTGATGTTTTTTGGGTCACGCAACGTAGAAGTGTACCAACAGCCTTTAAGCTGTTCACAGGTACATATTGCTTACTTTAGGTTGCTTTCCTTTCAATTACTTCATGCTTAAGATTGTTTGATCTTGTAATAGTTTCCTGCTTTTATCATATTTATGATTTATGATATGATATGATTTATGATGATGATTCTCTGGCTGTGTCTTTATGCTTGCTGATTTTGGTGTCTCTGGTAGACATTGATTCTATTTTCTACTTCAGAGGGTATTTTTTGTATGACACTAATAGCACTGAGATGTCATGTGTGTGTGAATTTTGGCATATTCTTTGCTTTCATTCAAAGTGGAGACTATAAAGCTTGTTTGTTTTAGTTAGATGCAATTCACCTTATTGTACAAACAAATTTGTGATTGTGTTTCCCAATGACATGTTGGGTTATATGAGATTATGGTATTCAAAGAATTATTCTATAATCACGGTTATCTAAAAATACTGCGATCCTGATTATTACATAGCCATTCATGGCATCTAATTAAATGGCGCTACGAGCATGAAGCTGAATGGTGAAGATTTTGTGAGGGAAAGACTTCAACATAAAAAGCCTTTAATGCCTCAATAAATCTGCCACTTTGTAAGAGTCTGAAGTTTGCATCCCCTATTGGTATGGGGGAAGATACTATTGCTAAGATATGGGTTACATGTTATGCCAGCTATTTAGTGAGTGCATACTTGTGGAGTTTCATGTGCATGGCTCATTCAATTGCTTGAAGTTTGAATGAGTGAACTTCAGATTCAGGGTTTTTTTAGATACTGCTTCACATGATATTTGGTACTTTTCTTCTAAACATGTGATGTGCTGATCTGTTATAACCTCATCATTCCTAAATCATAGTCCTATTTTAAATGTGTAGAAGTATTTGTATTTGGGCTGGCAGAATATCAAATCGAAATCCAACATCTCAGAACTCCCGCTGGAGAACTTTTATTTTTTTTTTTTGGGGGGGGGGGGGGGCGGGTTGTTCAAATATAGCTGTCTTACCCTTGATGTTTGGCCTTGCAGAATATATTGGTAGAAAAATGCATATTACTGTTGAATCTGTTGATTGCTAGATAGAACTTGATAGCAGGACATGGATGGTAGGTTATGATAATTTTCTTGAGGAAACCTCGGAATATATGTTAGCAAGTGCGCTACATTGAGCATAGTTTGAGATCCAACACTAGCAGCGACTTGTATCTTTGATCGAACATGTACTTGCGTGGTCTATGTTGTTCACTGTTTTATTAGACGTGGTGGTAACACCGAGGCACCCACTTGTGCTCCGCATTGGCATCCACAATCTTGGGGGAAATCAGACGCATTTGTGCAGGGAATGGGAAACTTTGTGATCCCCACTCTCTTGTGTTCTTGAAGTCCTGGAGCCTGTATTATGTAGATCTTTCACTTTCAGCATATAACCTATACATGACACTAAGATGGCCTCATAGTCCATATGGATGGAGCCCCTGCATGGCTCATCTTACTTTTAATCTCAAAAAAAAAAAAAAAAGAGTAGAAATGAGAAACCTATGCATGACACTAATTGTTGAGTGCCACTCGATTATTCTATCAATGAGTGTAGAGGAAGGGTCACAAGTGTGCATTTGGTTGAGTGATTATGAAAGTTATTTTTACTGGTGCACCGTCTTGAGTCAACCATTTGGTGAGAAGATATATACAAGAAAAGTTTGCAATGAGGACGAGGAATTCTATTGGTAAATTTATGAGCACATCTGATTTTTTTGCATTTCAGGGGAGTTAAATATTAATGTATGCATGCTACTATGCTACTATGCTAGCTACATCTCCTGTTTTAGAAGAGACAGATGACGAAAACTAGAGCTGACATAAAGAATGTGTGCATATACCTCAGTACTGTTGTAAAGGCAATTAGCCTGGTTTTCCTGAAAGAACCTCTATTGTGGTGAAGCTGAAGGAAATTTTTTTGAAAGGTGGTTTTGAGCTAAAAAGCTTTAAGATTCCACCCAGCTCTACGTATCCGTATCCTAAACCTATTGGACACTCTTCATATACATAGCATAAAGAAATAGGCTTTAACCATAGGTAGTTGTAGAATGCACACTATGAACAATTTACGATTGTTATATCACAAACACAATCCTCTGTAAGGCTGAATACATAAAGTCAAACACATCTGTAATAGAATAAATATTTTTTCGTCACTATGAGTCTTCCCTATAGGTTGTATCCTGAATTTTAAAAAATTCACATTTTTGTGTGTGGGTCATGTGATCGTGTCAAATCCATGTCATATAAGTGTCTATGCTTTGTAGGTTGTGAGTGATCTCTTATGATTATTGCATTACTCTGAGCATTGATACATGTTTTCAGTTTCTGATTGGCAGCAGTTGAGTATGTTCTTTAGAGGGGTAAAGTAAGGTTAGTAAGTTTAGGTAAAAGTTGAAAATTAGAATGTTGGAAAATATGGGGAAAATGGGTAAAATTTCGGTTGGGTTGGGTAGGGTAAAATGGGTAATAATCCACCTAAAGAATCATGGTGGATATGGATCTGCTGCAGCAGGAATGCAGAATTAGAAACCTTTAAACAGGGCATACATTACCCTCCTGATTATTATGATTGGTGATGTAGTTTAAACCCAATAGGTATTTACTGTATTCTAGAAGATGTTTGCTCTAATTAAGGCTTCTATGCATTTTGCTCCTGTATTGGTTTTGCGTGTTTGGTTTGTTCAAATAGCAACATGCGTGAACTTATGTTGTTGCATTCTTATGTGCAGGTTCTGCTTGGATGGCACTTTCGCGGCCATTCATTGACTACTGCATTTGGGGATGGGACAATCTACCCCGTACAGTTCTCATGTACTATGCGAATTTCCTGTCCTCTCCAGAAGGCTACTTCCACACAGTCATCTGCAATGCAAAAGAATTTCAGAACACAACTGTCAACAGTGATCTCCACTACATATCTTGGGACAATCCTCCAAAGCAGCACCCCCACTATCTGAATGTGAATGACATGGCCAGGATGGTGGAGAGCAATGCTCCTTTTGCGAGAAAGTTTCCCCGTGAAGACCCTGTTCTTGACAAAGTCGACTCAGAGCTCCTCTCTCGAGGCCCGGGAATGATCGTTCCCGGCGGTTGGTGTATCGGGAATGGCGAAAATGGGACGGACCCTTGTTTAGTTGCTGGGAATACAACACTCCTGAAGCCAACCCCAGGTGCAAAAAGGCTGGAAACTCTCATCGCTTCACTCCTGTCGGAGCAGAAGTTTCGGCCAAGGCAGTGCAAATGAGGAAGCTCACTCGCTCGCTCGCTCTACTGATATCATGCAAGTAAATTCTTTTTCATGCCATGGGAGGAGGTTGCCAAGACTGGAGCACAAGGATCATCTGCTGCTACAAGATGAGATATCAGCTGACATGGGCGGCTGTATACATAGTTTACATGTTATATTTTGTGGGTTTTACCCAGTTTTCTTCCCGGGTTTTATACTTACAGAGATTTAGGGAGGCCCCTTAGCTTAGAGGTGTACAATTGGGCTGTGACGGATGAAGGGATTGAACAAGCTTCTGCCAAATGAATGAGGAGGCAATGTGGGGGAGTCCTTGGATGGGCTGCTGATCTCCACTCTTCCACTGCACATGTTTGTTATTATAATCTGGACTATGTTTTCCTTGTGTACCACAGAACATCCAAAGATAAACATCTCTATTCTCGGAGCATGTGATGTACTTGCCATTTATTATTATTATTATTATTATTATTATTATTATTATTATTATTATTATTATTATTATTATTATTATATTAGCTTCCATTTTCCCCTTGTTTACCCTTTTACAGTGGCAATTTCACTCTATCCAACAATTGGGGGGATTTGTCGTGGATTCATGAGTCTGGTCCATGCAATTCTTGTCCGATTAATCTCGTATTGGCCATTGGGTGAGTATGACCCCCACACACACTTATCAATCATTAAAAATGCAACCAAAAGCAATTAAAAAGCTCAAGTGGGGGCGGGAAAACTTACTGCTCATTGCTCGGGTCCTCCAGAGGAGTTGAGTATGGATAATGGGGGAAGTAAGTTGGGTAATAGGGGAGAGTAGTCCTCCGATGGTACCGGCGACGATATAGTGATAGTACCCCCAACCGCGCATACACTGGTTCTGTTGCTGAAAGTACTCATGTCTCTACAATTGTGAGTGAACATTGCTGAGTATGGATTGTGGGGTGTTGAGCATAGCTTGCTGGCTTTCCAGCATGTTGTGTTGATGATGGGTACTATTCCTCATCACTCATTACTCATCAGGCAAGTGATCCGACTATTGCATTAAGTCAAATTAGATACCTATACCATTACACCCCAAAACAACTCCCGTGACAGAGGTTTTTCATGTACTATTCTTGATCGAGAATCAGATTGTCGTGTATTTAGTTTTTACTTTATGCAACGACATTTGCTCTTTTATTGGGTAATTAGAAATTAATTAAGGAAAATTGGATTCTTATAATCCTTACTTTTACCAATTGTATTGCAATAATCCATTTTAAATTTTGGTGGTCCAAAAAAGAAAAAAATTGGATTGTAGTGAGACCAAATTACTTCCACATTCTTTTATTTTTTATTTTTTCATTCCTGCCCCATAAAGGTAATGAAGAGTAGTTACTAAAAAATTTTTTAAATTATTTTTTGAAAATCCGAACAATTATTATGATTTTTTAAAAAAGGAATAAAAGTGAAAAAATTGTAAAAAAAAATGGAAAACTTTAGGAGAAATGTTATAAATTCATTAAAAATCATGGTAAAGTGTTATTCTAAGTTTTGAATCAAATGCAACTCAAAATCTATGATACTTCGTGTATACTCTCGGTGGTGTCTCATAAGAATCCAAATTTATTTTTTTTGGACCACCAGAATCCAAAATGAAAGTGAGATTATTGATATACAATTAGTAAAGTAGGGATTATTAAAATCCAATTTTCCATTAATTAAAGTACCACCTATATGACTTCGATCCAAACTCCCAAGTATACATTGCAATTGCAATTGGCACGATGACTTACTGAACTAATCAGGTTTTATTAATTCAGTGTTAGAATATTTAGCACGATGCATGCGAATGTTTTCTGTTATCAACTTTAGTTATTAATGAGAATTATGTGTGTAATTTATTAAAATTGAATTTTTTTATATGATAATATTAGGAAGCCTTGACTAAATAATTTATTTTTATAAATTTTTACATATTGACTCCTTAATAAAATCAACATATGTGTATTAAGTATTTACAAATTCACAGTTCTAGCGAAGATGAGTTCTAGCGAAGATGAGAGAGAATTTTTTACTCTCTGGTTGCCTGAGCGACTGACCCCCTATTTTCCCCATCCCTTTTTTACATCCCCTCTTCGTCTCCTTTGGTGTTCTTTGATAAATCCCAAACGATTCTCTTTCCTTTGTCTTTTGTGTTTCTTGGTTTCCACCCCTGTTCGTCTCCTTTGGTGTTTTTCGATGACTTGCAGGTGCTTATCTTTTCCTTTGCATTACATTTGTTGGAACCACGTTCCCCTTCTTTTTGAGTCTTTGGTCTGTTGTTGCTTCCTTGTTTGCTCCACCCAGGTATGAATTCCTTCCCCTTTTTTTTGTGCTAGGTTGTTTTCTCCATCCCTTTATTTCGCCTACGAAAGGCTCTTCTCACTTGCCTGCCAAAGGCATGTTTTTCTTTGAATGTCTGTTGGGGTTTCATAATTTCAACATCTGTATTTTAGGTTCACTTTCTCTAATTGAGTCGATTATTATTTTTTTTGCATTGAATTAATTAACCACATATTACTCTTCGTGGATCTACCATTGAAACTCTTCGATCTATATGGGTTTCGCTTGCTAGTTGGTTTCCAAATTCTAGGATCTATGTATTCTTCCCCATTTTTGACGGAAATTAATTGTTTAAAATTTTTCTTGGTTACTCGAATTGTTTGTCTTTCGATCCGTGATCATTGTTCATCCCTATTTAAGGATTGTTGTTTAGTTTGAGTTTTATTTCGTTTTGGTATTTGGGTTGTATTCTCTGTTGTTATTCTTCTTTATTTGCTCTCCTTTGCCAGTGTATTTGTTTATGGGATTTTGTTGGTACTATCTACCAATCGTTGTTTCTCCTTTCTCTTTTTAATCTTAATTCTCACCTTGGTTGTACTTTTGTTTTGGTTAATTTTCATATTAAGTATTTTTTCCTTGGTTTTTTGGAGGGATTATTGTTTACCTTGGTTTGGCTTTAACATCTGATGGCTTGTTACATCTCTTTGCAGGGCTACTGTTTGCTTAGCTATCAATTCTTTTCTTGTTGGGTTTTACTCTTCTGGTTTTGACCACTTTCTTTGCTCATTGCCTTTCTCTGAATGTTGGATGACTCTTTCTAATCGCTATGTATTGGTTCTTATTGCCTGGGTTGCTAGCTGGTGTTTTCTCCAATGGTATCTTCTTGGGTCCTGATTAATAACAGTTGGCTTACTTGGTGATTGTCATTCTTCTATAATAGCATGTGGAATTGGTTTATCTTATTAGGGTGTAAGTATTATATATGTACTGATGCTTGGATATTGTGGGATGGTGTTGTTAGTGTTGGGTGTGGAGACCAAATAAGGAGAAGAGGAGGAGAGAAGAGAGGAAGAAGGAGAGGTAGAAAGGTGGAAGAAGGAGAGGCAAAGGAGACGCCACCAGCGTGGCCTGGGTGCCACCGGCGCCAAATTCCGCAACTAGACGCTGGCAGCGTCTAGCACCCGAGCCCAGCGCCTCTCCCAGAAACTGTGATTTAGATTACACTACCAGCACCTCTCACCCTTGCCAGCACCTAGGGCTGGGCCTGTTCGCATTTGAGGCCCAAACATGTTTGACGGTGGTTTTCTAGGTTATGTAACCTAGGTTTTTCCTTGTACCTCTAATATATATTTGGCTCCAGGTTCTCCCTATTATGTATCCTAGAATATCCTAGAGTGTATTTCAGAGAGAATTGGGATCAAGTGAGACACAACTAGTGTAATTGTAATCCTCATACTACTAGTGCATCGATTCCATGGTTTTTTTTCCCGCTATGGGTTTTTTCCACGTTAAATCTATGGTGTCAAATTTCTTATTTCTTTTCCGCTCTTATCTTTCATTGTTTGCGGTTGCTTGAGTGCTCTTCAATCATAACAACTGGTATCATAGCCTGAAGGGTTGGTGAAAGATAACTTATTTTCAAACAATGACAGGAGATAAGTATGAAATCGAGAAATTTGACGGATCTGATTTCACCTACTGGAAGTCGTTGCATGTTCCGCTGTTAGAGAAAAAGCTAGATAAAATGGAGCAAGTCGCGTACAATCTGCTAGATCGGCAGGCGGTGTCCTTGATCAGGATGTCATTGGCTCGGAACGTCAAGTTTAATGTCATGGAAACGAAGGAATTGTTGAAGGCACTAGAGGAGATGTACGAGAAGCCAAGCGTAGAAAATCATGCATATTTGTTCCACAAATTAATCAACTGTAGCCTGTAAGATGGCTGAGGATGGTGATGTGGCTGATCATATTAATGAGATTATTAAGATTTTATCACAACTTGCTTCAGTAAAGATGACTTTAGCTGAGAATGTCAAAGCTTGCATATTGTTGTTTTCTATGCCTGATTCATGGGAAGCTCTTGCAACTGTTGTTAGTAGTGCTAAAAGTACTGACGAGATGAAATTTGATGAGATCAAGTCTATGCTGCTTAATGAGGGCCTTCGTAGGAAGAATTCTAGTGGTGAGTCTTCGAGAAGTGCTTTAAGTGTCAGGGGTAGGAAGAACAATAGGAATTCGAATAATTCCAGGGGAGGCAAGCCTAGGGACATGAACAATGTTGTGTGTTATGGTTGTGGTGATAAGGGTCATTCTAAGAGAGATTGCCCTAAACCTAGGAAGAGGAAGGGTAATGATGACCGAGACTCTATCAACTCTGCGGAAGACCTTTGTGAAGCCCTAATTTTAAGTGTGTCCAGTCTTGAAGAGTCATGGTTAGTTGACTCTGGAACATCCTTTCATGTTTCCTCCGATAGGGAGTTATTTCATAATTTCAGGAGTGGGAATTTTGGCAAGGTGTATCTTTCCAATGACAAGTGTTATGAGATAATAGGTAGAGGAGACGTGACGATTAAGACTGCTAATGGTAGTCTTTGGAAGTTGGAGGATGTGAGGTATATTTCTGGAATTAAGAGGAACTTAATTTCTGCGAATCAACTCGATGAGATGGGCGACACTGTAGGCTTCGGGAATTGGATGTGGAAGATCGTGAAGGGTGCTACGGTAGTGGTGAAGGGATTGAGGTCCGATACTTTGTACTCCACCAGGGATAACACTAACATGATTTCTAATGCTTCTTGTTTTAGCTTATGGCAATGCAGGAATGAGAAAAGGGTTAGTTTCACCAAAACTGACAGGGAACCTTAGGAAGGCATGAAGTGACTCAGGTGACAAGAAGCCAGTGGGAGCTGAGGCGATCAAGGTTTCTGTTAGGCTTGGTGTGCCTAGGAGGGAAACAGAGGAACCACAGGAAGCTCCACAGGTTGCAGATTAGGTTGCTAAAGGACCTGAATCACAGGAGCTAGGTGAAAGCTCTAGCGATGATGAGAACACTCCACCACCCACTGTGAAGAGATCCATGAGGGCTACCAGAGATGCTGGGGAGCCAAAAACCTATAGTAAGGCTGTGTAGGCGGAGGCTCGGTTCAAGTGGGAGCACGCAATGGTCGATGAAATTGCGTCACTTGAGGAAAACAGAACCTGTGAGCCAGTCAGGTTGTCTGCGGGGAAGAAAGCCTTGAAGAAGTGGCTCTAAAGGATCTAGGAAAAGTCAGTGGATGCTAGGAAATTAAGGCCCGGTGCGGTCTCAGGAGGCCTCTCGGACTGATAAAGAGGTCGGTCAATGCACTAGGGGAACTTGTGGAGAAAGTTAAGGATGTTGGAGGATTTGATCTCTAAGTGGAAGATTGTTGGGTGTGGAGACCAAATAAGGAGAAGAGGAGGAGAGAAGGGAGGAAGAAGGAGAGGTAGAAAGGTGGAAGAAGGAGAGGTAAAAGAGACGCCACCAGCGCCGAATTCCGCAACTAGACGCGGGCAACGTCTAGCACTCGAGCCCAGCGCTTCTCCCAGAAACTGTGATTTAGTGCACGCTACCAGCGCCTCTCACCCCCTGCCAGCGCCTAGGGCTGGGCCTGTTCGCGTTTGAGGCCCAAGCATGTTTGATGACGGTTTTCTAGGTTATGTAACCTAGGTTTTTCCTTGTACCTCTGATATATATTGGGCTCTAGGTTCTCCCTATTATGTATTCCAGAATATCTCAGAGTGTATTTCAGAGAGAATTGGGATCAAGTGAGACAGAGAGAAACACAACCAGTGTAATTGTAATCATCATACTACAAGTGCATCGATTCTTTTGTTTTTTCCCACTTTGGATTTTTTTTCACGTTAAATCTCTGGTGTCAAATTTCTTATTTCTTTTCCGCTCTTATCTTTCATTGTTTGTGGTTGCTTGAGTGCTCTTCGATCCTAACAGTTAGTTGGTCGGCTCTGGTTTGTTTACTATATTTGTGTTATCTCATCTATATTGTTATCTTTCCCTCCTTTGAATTCTGGTTCTGTTGGATGCTTTTTTCATTGTTTACTTGGTGATAGATTCTTTTTGCTGGGCCCTTGGTGATTCTCCTTTTGACCACTTTTGTTTGCTCTCTTTCAGGTGGTTTAATAGAAATGAAGATTGGTTCGTTTTGACTTCTACAGAATTTCAAGTTTGGTGATCTTAGTCTTGGTTCTAGAGAGGTTATGGTAGGATGGGTTGGCTTGACCAGATGGTGGCACACTTATGATCGTTGTTGTTGGGTTTACGTTTTTCTCGAGTCTCTTATAAGCTTGGACGATATTTGGTTTTCACCCCCTACTTACTTTTTTTTTTGGTGGGTCTATGATGAGCCACTTTGGCTTATTGCCTTTTTACGGATACTACTTTTGGCTTCTAAGACCTCTTGTGTTTTTTTGTTGTTTTTCTCATCTTCTACCCATTTTGGGTCAGTGTTCTAAATTATTTTACTCTATTATTTGGGAGTGGAACTTATGTTTTCTGGGATGAGTTATCTTGTTTGTCTTCCACAATATCTGATCCATGGTGTTTAGTGGAGATTTTAATAAACTTTTACAATCTTCGAATAAATTGGGCTGGCTGCCATTTAATGTTAACTGCTCTTTACGTTTATCCAATTTCTTTCTCACTCAGGTTGCCTTGATGCCATTACCATTAAAGGAATTTCACTTAGAAAAAATCAATTAATGGAAATAGAATTAATGAAAAACTAGATTGATTTATTATTTCTCCCTCTTGGGATGCTTCATTTCCTAACTATAGAGTTTCTACTGAGCCTTTTACTTGTGCATATAATTCTTCCATTCTGTTGAATATAGATCGTACCTCTACTAGTTATAAAGGGGGTATCTTTCAATACCAAAATGTTTGGGCTTCTCATACTCGGGTTCACTCTATTGTTAAAAAGAGCTAGACGACCCCAACAAAGGGTCTTTCAATGTCCAAATTGTTACTAAACTTTGACGTATCAAGCATGAACTCAAATTACGGTGTAATACCACTTTTGGACCCCAAACCACGGAAGGTAGCATTCAAATGCCCAAACCTACACAATAGGAAATGATGATAATAAGGAAAATAAATTTTTTTTTGTAAATCATCCAAAATTTTAGGGAGATTACCTCCAAGACTCGCCATAAGCTGCTACCAAAGTAGAGCATCTTCGGGCTTCGTGGACTAGGACCAGGCCAAGGTGTTGCTTCTGGTAGAGCGATAGATGACATTCATTCCTCTCACGAAATCGGCATAACTAGCAGTCGACCAGTTCAATTCCCTCACATCACCATAATCCAGAAGGTGATGCATCCATGAAATAGTGATTTGGTCTTCGTGGTTAGCGAAGATGGTGGCATTGATAACGTGCACCAAGCAGAGAAATTGGCGAGAAGTTGCCAAATGGTGACCTTTGCCTAGGTGTTTTTTAGCTGAGCCAAGAGGGTCCTCTTGAGGGGTCAAGTTATCCTCGTTGGCTGGAGGATTATTAGGAACAACAACTTTTGTGGTGGTGTTTCTATTGTTATGACGGCCTGAACGAGTAAAGAATGCAACCCCGGTTGGAGCTTTTTCACCTTCGTTCCCATCAACCCAATCATCGTCGGAGTTTCTTACCCATAATCGCCGTCTTCATCGTTGTCCCAAATGCCATTGATGCATAGGTCCCTAGGATATTCGGGAGTTGTTGGGACATGGTGTCCCACTTCAACTATGAGGGATGATGGATCAATTTTCACGGTAACACTAAAGATAACGTTCGCGTGCTCAGGCATGGGATTATCCTTGTTGTTGGGCTTTCTCGCCACCTTCGGTACAGGAAGTGTCCCTGCTTTTATCATATCTTCGAACTTGTTCTTAAGGGTTCAACACTTTTCAGTATGATGCCTCTGTAGTGATGGCAACAACAGAAATGGTTTGGGTCCTAGTTCTTTCCCTTTACCTCTGGCTCACCGCTTGGTAAGGGTAATACAAGAATCCCCTTTTTGACCAGCTTGCCGGGAGCATGTGCATATGAACATAGAAAGGTGTATACATCTTGTACTTGGGTACAAACAGTCCTCGAAGTTCGATGGAGTTAGTCTCAACAATTTTGGGAGGGTGGCTAGGCACGCTAGTTGCCCTCCTACAGGAACTAGATCCTTTCCAACCAGGTGCTGAGGTGTTTTTCTCATTGTTCATGGCTTCCAATTGTATACAGGTGTCCTTTGATTAATCGAAGTCTTTGATGACATGATAACCCAGATGATGGGACAGGCTACTCTTGAGACCTTGCTAGAAAGTGGATAGTTGTAAACGCAAGGGTATCATCTCATTGATGTGAGACAATTTGGTGTGCCACCTATTGAAATAATTGAGGAAGAGCTCATAATCTCTTTGCTTCATTGCAGTCAAGTCATCCACAGTGACTTGCTTCTTTTGGATACCGCTATAGTGGTTGATGAAGGCCTTAAACAACTCGTTCTAGTCAGCCTTGATTTGAGGTGACAAGGCATGATACCATACTTTGCCTCTCCATCTAGGGTGGTTGGGAAGACTGTAGAGTACAGGTCAATATCTATTCTGTTAAGAGGAGCTAGTCACATGAATTCCTCAATATGATGAGTAAGATTCTCAGATGGCTTGAATATGATGTTGGGCATTTCCACTTTGTTAGCTACCTTCATGACCATATTTGTGGGTAGGGGTACATCCGTGTATTTGTCAGCAAATGTTGGAACAATGCTCATTATCTTGGTAAGACTTTCCAACTTTTGTTCTAAGGCCTTCATGGAAGGATCTTTTGCGACTTTGGGAGTCTCCAAAGCAGTATTAGACCTCCCTTTGAATGATCTTGAACCTCCATACTCATCCCCGGCAGGTGTCTTCATGAGTTCGGGCTCGGATTCGTACCCATTGATTTCCACATCAGCATCATCTCCTTCAAGGTTTAGGCTCAACTTCTCATTGATCTTTCTGGTGGCCTGCAACATGCTATCCATCACTTGTTACTCATGGAACCTTTTCTCGATCTTCTATTCTTGTTCAAGAGAGTATGCAAAGACCAAACCCTGCATCTTGGTATAAAGGTCCCCCAACAGCTTAAAAATGTTAGTCTTAGCGCCTTGGATAGGGATCTCCTGGAATCGTTCCTCCCCCAAGATGACTCATCGAATTTTTGTGAGTGCATGGCCTAACTCTATATGGACTTAACATGTACAACAAGATTATCTATTGGGTCATTACTTGGATTGAGTCACGACGGGCTCTTTTTTTTTTTTTGCACACATTTTTTTTACGGGCTCAGATCCGAGTAAAATAAGCAATCGTAATTCAAACATAAGGATATCATAAAGGACATGATAGAACCAACAAATAGGATATGGACCTCGTAAACCTGACTTTGTGATCCAGCAAAAATCAATGGGCTAGAAATGGCTAAAAGCATCTAGCCTATGGCTTTTTGCATGGGCCACACAATTAGGTTAGTTGGGTCAGA
Organism: Portulaca oleracea; assembly: GCA_029582165.1. NCBI lineage: Eukaryota > Viridiplantae > Streptophyta > Magnoliopsida > Caryophyllales > Portulacaceae > Portulaca > Portulaca oleracea. The sequence goes on from CM055892.1 coordinate 12,993,868, forward strand.
AAAGAGCCTACAAAAGGGGAAAACCATACGATCTTGCCTCTGTCCTTGGCTCATCTCTTTGGGTCATTAGGTGATTCTATGCCGGCTAATACAACATCCGACATGAACTAGGCTAACTCGACCCCTTTTTTATATGTACTTTTTTTTTTTTTTTTTACAAAACGGTATACAACAAGCACATAGCATACAAATGAAGGGTTAATCCCAACCAAGGTTCTAAGTTTATGGATTACTAGGTTCGAGATAAGATGAGGTGCCACATGTTCTCATCTTGGTGCACTCCAGCCATATAGAATTTATAGGTAAAGTGTGTTAGGCGTTGCTCGTCGGACTTCAAGGAAGCCTTAGAGTATAATATGGGTGAGACGAGATACCAAATGCTTGGCGATGTAGAGTGCATCACACAAGTAGTGGTTGCTCGCTCTCGGGACCAATCCTAGGTTAATCCTAAACCAATGCTTTTAAAAGATCCGAGAGTAGCCTGGTATGCAAGATGCCTAAAAGAATAATAAAACCGCAAAACAAATCAACTTTTCCCTTTTACAATTTCAAAATAAATAGATTTTTTTCAAGTTTTACCCTCTTTTTAAGTTTAAATCTCTAGTGAAGTCACCAATTTGTAGGACCTCGGAAAAAGGTGTAGCCCTTTCCCGTTGCACTACTTAGGCGTGATTGAGAGCCGACTAAGGTTGCTTAATTCTTAAATAAGGATGCCTTTGCTTTTAATAAAACTTTTTTCGATTCTTTAAGCATCCTAAACTTGTAAATTCATTGAAGAACAATCATTTCGGTTAGAGATGCTAAATCATATCGATCCCGTACCCACTATAGCCAAAAAGAAGAACCGGAGCCACTGGATTGGCCCATAGGCCAGACGACCTATGTATGGGCTAGGCCAGCGGCCCACTAGGTCCATAGCCTAGGAAATGGGCTAGAAAGAAGGCAAGGTCGTATGACCTTCCCTTGGTTCTACCCCATTTCCTCCTCAGTTGACTCTTTAATGTTGGTTCCGGGAGAGATATTGATTCATCCTGTTAAACAGAAACAAAAGTCACAGAAATGAATTTCGCAAGTTAGGATAGAAAGGAGTCACCAGTTGATTTTAAGAAATCAACAAACCAAAGAAAGAACAATAAAAACTCCGGTCTACGAACCCGAATTCCGAGCCCGAAGGTAAGGTTACGAGTCCAAAAGTTAAAGATTCTTGGACTTGCATGTTTTGAAAACAGACTCTACTAAAATTGATATTGAAATGTAATAGAGCAATGAGAAGTTTGAAAGAAGTTTCGCGATGTTATATTCGTGTCATGCAAACATGATGATTACTTACAAAATAATGTATAAGAATAGCGTAAATGAATTCCAAGGTTACATGATGACAAATGAACAATCTAACCTCGTCTAAACGCAAAGTATGCAAGATGGTTGTAGGTAGTAGAAAACCAACGTTAATACGTCGAAGTTCTTTCGATACCGGCGAAACAATAATATCGAGACTTTTGTATGAGAAATGGGAGAAGAGGAGGAGAATGTTTTGGATGATTTTTGAGAGGGATTGTTGATGATTCAGATGGTAGGATGGGGGGTATTTATAAGTGAGGAGAAGGGTTGATGGAGAAGAAGGGTTGATGGAGATGGAAGGAGGGGGGCATGATCAACATTTCAAGCCCCATATCCACCTTAAAATTCGTCTGGCCTTTGACTCTGCATGAGTCAAAAGCACGAAAGTGTATATCGTGGGATTCTTTACCGGGAGTTGGTGCGGATGACGTGGCAGTATCGGCCAGGCGACCTATGTAGGGTTTTCACACGGACCAATGATGTGGAAATGTGCGTGGGCCGATCATTGGGCTAGCGAAAGCCAGACGACTTTTACAACCAGTTATGGGCCTTCGCACTGCTTTGGGCCTGTTTTGTGGGCTTGGTTGCTTTTGTGAGGGCTGGTGGCTTTTGTTTGCCAAAGTCCCAGTGGCTTTTGATCCATTTTATTCTTCTTGCTTTCTTTGTTTTTGCCTCAGTGTATTTTTCAGTACAAAATCCGATTTCTACAAATATTACCCAGTATTGGAATTAGTACCTAATCGATTAGTTAAGTAGAGTGGACTAAACTCCCTTAGTAATCAGTTAAAAACCTAAAAGTTTATCACTTTTCTAGTTTTAGTTTAGAAAATCATAAAAACAACAATCCTTGGACGATCTAGCATCCTTTATAGATAGTCTAGTGTGTAGACTGAGTAAGTCCTCGAGAGAAAGACCTTGATATACAACATTGTACCCTGTGTACTTGCGGCGTATCAAATTTTTGGCGTCGTTACCGGGGACTTGTTTCCCTAACTGCCATTAGATGAAGACACTTTGGTTGACTAGGTTTTTATTGCTTTCCTAAAAACTAAAAAAATAAAAGTAAAATAAAAACTTTCAAAAATATAAAAATATGGCAATTCTTGATTTTCCTCAATTTGAACATGAGTTATTTTGACATTATTTTGAGCAATTATGTGTTATTCCTGTTCCATGTGATATCATGTTAGAAAAATATGAATTTCTTCACATTGTTGTTGAAGGAGTGAACATAGAAACCCGTAATATTTTAGAATATTTGGGTTTTTGATAAGTGATTTTTATATAGTATTTTTTAGGTAATTAACTTGTATATTTTAGTCGATTTTCTAATATAATCTTGTATTTTTATATCAAAATTCCGTAATATTCTTCACTTGGTCGGGAATTAGTTTATTTTGCAGAATTTAGTAAAATTCCCCTAAAAACCAAGAAAAATGAGGAAAAAGGAGAAGAAATTGAAGAAGAGAAATTGAAGAGGAGAAATTAAAGAATAAATTGAAGGAAAGGAAGAGATTTGATGAATTATAATTGAAGAAGAAAATAAGAAGAGAAATTGTAGAAAATAATTAAAAGAGAAGAAGAAGAAGAGAGAGAATGAAAGAAAGAAGAGGTTGGCCCATAAACAATCACGGCCCATCAGCAACATCAACTTACACTTGACGCAGCAAATCACAGCAAGCATCACACATCCAGCACCTGTCCAAGCCCTCAACAGTAGCATACAACATTCGACGCAGCAGCTGATGCACGCACAAGTCAAGCAACAACAGCCAGCAGCACTCACGTACATTGTCCGATTCACCAGCAGGGTTTGCCTCATCTTCACCAGCGCCCATTCTCACTAGCATCAGCACAACTCCAAGCATTCCCCAGCCAGCCTTCACACATCTCACCAAGTAAACGCTGACATGCATGCATCATGATCATCACTATTGATCATGATCAGCGCTTGATGATCACAAACAAGAGCAGCAAGCAGCGGCCATGACCCGATGGCAGCGTTTGATCACATCACTTGCTAAGCGCTTAAAGGCCAAAGTCCACGACAGCACCAGCACGAAGCAACTGCATCAGCAACAAAACGCTAGCAACGCGCGCGCGCTTCATCCCCCTTGCCAGCGCCGATCGCCTAAAGACAACGCTGGAAGCGTGCTCTTCAAGACACCAGCGCCCAAGGCAGATTGAGAGCCCATATCACATGCTGGCAGCGTTTGCTCCACCGCTGGCCGCCTTTGTGTTCCGTCTCGTTTATAGAATTTTGTCCGCCGCATCATTCACAAAGGATATCAATTTAGGGTTTCTGCAATAATTCTCTCCCTTGGGGAGAATAAAAACCCTACCCCTCCTTTATCTATCTATCCACGTTTAGTTTAGGTTTTATTTTCTTAATTCTCTCCCTTCGGGGAGAAGAGGATCGAACAATTTATCAGTTTATTTCACACGCCGTTTAGAATAGGGTTTCCTTTGTATTTTCCTCCCTTCGGGGACCCGTTCTAGCAGATTAGGAACAAAAGAGGAGAAGGAGATCGAATCGGGTGACACGAAGAGATCGAATTCGACGACTTGGATGTTCAGTTTAATTTCTATTCTCTTTAAGTTTTGTTATTCAGTTTTTATTATCATTTTCCTAGTTTTATTATTATGAGTACTTAGTTTATTTGTTTGGGGGGTAAACTCGATGTCTTTTGATTTATTATGAATACAGTCTCGGTGTGAAGTTATCCCTTTTATTCGTTTAATCTTCGCAATTTATTTGTCATAGTAAAATCTGGCTAACCGCCTTATACTTGGTATTAGATTCTTGATAACATGACGAAAGTTTGAATCATGAATTGGAAAGACGTAGATTGAATAGGCGTAGAAAATAACTAGAAATAATGATTCTTGCCTAAAGTCGACTATAATCAGTTCTTATCTTTGATTAGATTAAATAGTTAGAAATAATGTTTAGTTTAATCACTGTAACTCACCTCGAATCGAAAGATTGCTGTGAAAGGGCCAAAAAGATTATGGACTCCGAATTATCTTGTTACTTTACGCCGGGATTGTTGATTAGTTAATTGATTGATTAGAGTGGACTATCCTGAACTCTTTTAATTATTAGAAAGAATCCTTTAATTTCCTGCTTTCGTAGTTTAGTTTTATAATTCATTACCACAACCCTTTGATCGACCTAGCATCCTTTATAGTGAACTAGTTTAGTGCGTAGTTGAACACAAGTCCTTGAGAGAGAACGACATTTTATTACTACACAGACCCGTATACTTGCGGTACATAGACCTGATACGTTTAGGGCCTGTCAGTTTTATGATAAAGCTTGAGAATTACTTGAATGACTTCCATATGATATATGATTTTGAAATTCTAATTGTGCATCTGAGTATTTTTTTTCCTTAATCCTTGTGCATCTCATGCTAGTTCATATATTCAACCCCGCAATTTGATTACTTGTGCTTTATGTTATTCTTTTGAACATGATTATTCTACTTTCCTTAGTTATTTTAGACTTGTATTTTTAGTGAAGGCAATGTTCGAAAAAACAAACTGAGACAATCGACTTGATGCGAAGGTGTGACTTGTTGCATGACATTGACCATAGTTCTAATTCTTCCTATTTTAATGATGGAATATGTGATGATAGTAAGTCTACTGTCCCTTTAGAAACCAGTCTAGATGAAATTTTGAACCTTCTTGAGGAATCTTTGCCAATTGTTGATCCATCTTATCCTAGTTTACCTGAAGACACTGCTGATGGTGTTTCTATTTTTCATGATACTCCCTTACCTTTTTCTCAGTCGACGGGGTTTGTGGTGAGTGAGTCATATGGGTCAAATGCTAGGTATGAAGATGATTTTTCACATCATGAGTTACTTGATATTATTTATAAGAAACCAAGCGAAAAGGTTGATAGTGAATTAAATCTTTCTGACACGGACCCTGATAACATTATACTATTTGATCCCAATGACTTATCTGACGCTTCTATTCCTTTTTTACCACCTTCAATTTCGCGCAAAATCCTTAAGGAACCCATGCCTCACGAAAAGACCTTTGATGTTCAAGTTAAAGTAGGACATGAGGTTAACTCTTGTGTTTTAAGGGACGAAACCAACAATCTTTTTGATGAGTTGTCCTTAGGTAAATTAAGAGGTTATGCCCCCTCCCTTGGTCCATATTATATATACCTAGAGGACTCTTTTAGGAAAATCTCGTGGACCACATATTTTAATTCTTTTGATGTTTCTAGTGAGTTTGATCTATTGAAGAGAGTGCTACTAACATTTTCTTTTATGAGTTTTCGGTTGCTCTCTTATTTGCTACCTTGCAGACCGCATGATGAAGAGTTTGACAAGCTACTGAGGGTATTGACGACATCCGAAGCGGAGACCTCCATCTTAACTTTTTAACATAGTTTATTTTAATTTTTAGAGTTCTAATTTTTCTTAATTATAATTTTTCTAATTATAATTTTTTTCAAAATTTATTTTTTTTTCAAAATTTAATTCTCGATTTTGATTCGTGTATTTGTTTATTTGATTTTCAGGGTGCTAATATTTTTTTTTATGAGTGTTTATTTGATTTCTGAAGGGGGGGGAAGAGGGGAATAAGAGGAAAGGAAAAGAAATGAGCGAATTTAGATGGAGAAAGAAGGAAAAAGAAAGAAAATGGGCAAAAAGGGAGACGTGGCCTGTGCCTCAAAACCGTGAGAGGTGCGCCTCCCAATTTTTTTGGACTTCATTCCCAATTCTTTCTTTTTTAGCCAATTTTCAAATCCCTAACTTCATACAAACGATGCAGCCTTCTTCTTTCCCCCTTCACCTCAGCCCACGCCCCTACACCTCGACCTACGCCATGCTCCCTAGTCGCGACTCTCGTCCCTCCCTTCTTCTTTCTCCTTTCTCCTTCTTCCTTCTTCCTTCTTCTTTTCTCCTGCTGCTCACCCCGAACTGTGAAATAATGGACTTGAGCCCAATTCAACCCCAAAAGCTAGCTTAGGAGGTTGAGGCACCCAAGCCATTATAAACACCACAATATGGGTGTCAAAGGCCGATGTGGGACAACTCAACACGCCCCCCTCACCACGAGGCGCAGACAACTGCGGGCGTGGCCCCAACATCAATGACCCTGGCTCTGATACCATGTGAAATAATGGACTTGAGCCCAATTCAACCCCAAAAGCTAGCTTAGGAGGTTGAGGCACCCAAGCCATTATAAACACCACAATATGGGTGTCAAAGGCCGATGTGGGACAACTCAACACGAACCCCACCTCACTCACTGTCTTTCACTCGACTTCCTTCCACTTCATTCTTCCCTTTGAATTTTCAGATCTAGAACTCCATTAATATATTTTTGCAAGCTTTGCTCTTTCTAGTGTTCAAACAACATCAAGGTATGATTTTTGCTTATTTTTTTCAACTTTATTGTTACCTGCTAGTATTTGTGGTGTTTTAATGCAAACTTCATAGTATATACTTTGATGTGTTGCTCCAATTCACCATCATTCATGCTCATTTCTTGGTTACACTTGCTTGGTAACTTTTGATGCTAGTTATTATGTTTAGGTTGTTTAAATTGTTAAGTTTTATATCCTTTTTGTTAATATGCATGACTAAAGCAATGTTCTTGTTGGTTGGAGGTTAATGTGATGGATTTTGAATTGGATATGATGAGTCTCTGTTTTAGAGGTGTGTAGTTGGACTATACTGTGTTCTTAAATGCTAGTGTTGAGTGTTTAAGGAGAGAAATTCTGAACCTTGCATATTTGTGAAGTTATGTGCAAGCATGAGGGAGTATCGATTGTTGTAAAGTTGTTGTGAATTTGATGTACATTGTTAAAATTTCGCTTTATCAATCATTGTCATGGTTTGGACACTCACATTGGGTTATTGTTTAGATGGTACAAACAACGAACGTGAGTTTTACCGCCGGTGATCCCGACGATGACATTGCGGGTGGTAGCCGCAAATGTAAGGCCACCGCAACGGAGATAGGAAAACTAAAGGTCACTCCTTCGAGGGACACCCACCAAAACAACCCTTTCAACTTTGAATGGCCAGCTAAGGAGAGGTATGTTTCCCTTTCCAAACGCTCTATTACCCCTACCAAGTATTTACATGAATGTTTTCTACGTGATTGTGGGTCGTTAGATGATGTCCTTTAGCTTTTGAAGCGTGGCCATATGTCTCAGTTAGCTCGTATTAACAATTTTACCTTAGATCAATATCCCTAGAGTTCATGAGCACTATAGAGGTCACCCTTTAAGGGCGGGATGGGTTGATTTCATTTCAGTTGCTTGAACAACCCCGCCAAATGACGATATCCAAGTTTGCCCGGGTGTTTGGGCTTCCTGAGAAGTCCTACCGCACTGAGGTCGTCATCCCAAACAATTGGGATAGACGTGGTTTTTTCCAAGGGATCTCGGGTAGCGACACCCCCTCCATCCACATTCACAACTTAGCTCATAGTTACACACATCGTGTCCTATCTTGCGGGATCGGGAGAGCGGGTAGTTCCAACAAGGCCACTAAGGGCGACATGCTTATGTTGTACGCCATACTAAATGGCGATGACACAGCTGACCCTGCCACCCTTTTTGCCTCACACATATCGCATATCCCCAACTCCAATGCGGAGATTGTGATTATATTGGGGGTTACATCACCCACCTAGCCCACCATTTCAGATACCGGACCGACCCTAGTTCCCCAGACAGAGTTCCGGGTAGTATCTGGCTTGATGGGGACCGATGTCGAACCCTTGGATTGTGTGGTTTTGATAGTTCATATCAGTGTATGTGGATTTACCCAAATAATGTCTGTTGCCCTTACCCCACGATCGCCTCTTTGTATGTGACCCAGCCAATATCCTCTAGCGTCCCCTCATCCCCAATGCCCCGATGCCCTAAGCCCCTCTTGAGCCCGAACCCTAAGAGCAGCCTATCCCCTATGTCCCCTTCGACGCTCAAGCGAGTTTTAACTCGCTTAGTGAGTGTTTCCGTGACCTTAGGCTTGTAGTTAGTGGTTTCGAGCGGCGCTTTGATAAGCTTTACTCGTTCGTGGCAGAAATCCGGGACACCGTCTAGCTCTCTCTCTCCCATCAGGAAGAGTCTTACTCTCATCTGACAGGGTTAGTCCAAGCCTTGTTTACCTCATCCCCTCCCAACCCACCACATGACCCAATTGCACCATCACCGCCAAAAGACAACGAGTGACCACCTCGCCCTAACTTCCCCTCTTCCATTCGTCCTTTGCATTGACGACGACGCTAGATTTAAGCATGGGAGGTTTGTATATATTTTGTATATATTTGATGTTTTAATTCATTTTCTTCCTTATTTTTGTTCTATTTTCGTTCAATTTTTCGATTTTCTATTTCCTTCCTTAGTTTAGTTTATATCTCTTCATATTTTTACTTATGATTTTCTTTTGTGGGTTTGCTATGTTTTAATTTTCTTTTTTGTGTTCCTTGAGCCTTTATATTCCATAGTTTGGTGTGTTTTGCTTTGTTTTGAGTTTTGTTTTGTTTTGAGCCTTTCATTCTCGTTCTTAGATTAGGTAACATGTAAAAATTGCATTCACTTAGATTGCATTATTTAGATCATGCTAGATTTTCATTTCTTTTCTTTCCTTTGCTTTTAGTCTTTCTTCTTTATTTTGCATCCATCAAAAACAGAAAAACAACCAAAAAAATCAGAAAATTAGAAAAAAGACCAAAAAATAGAAAAATTAAGAAAAACCACAAAAGAAGATTACGATTAGGATAGGATTAGTGAACCATAACCTCTCCTATGACGAATTGTAAGCTAATTAGACTTTCAACTAATCTTGCATAACCTTGAATAGTTTGGTTGAGAATGAAAAGTTTTTGAAACTTAGTTATGTAAATAAGCGTGCTGCAAATTTTTGGGCTAGGTTTGGTTGATTGAGAGCCTTATCCCGTGAGTGCATGTAGCCAAAAAGTTTGGATTGATCATTTTTATCAATCCTTTGACTTCATGAGTGACTCCACCATCAGTTACACCTCTAGAACTTGTTTTGCATCTTGTTTGAGACTGCATTTTTGCATTGCATATTGTGATAAAGTGATTGAGACATTCATTTCTACATTAATTGAACTACATAGACAAATAGCCAACATATGATATTGCTACCCTTCTTTAGCCCCGTCTAGCCTTTGATTACCCTTTTTCGTTGTAATTGAACCCTCACAACACAAGCCATGGCCTATGATAATCTCCTACCCTCTTGCCTTGCTTGGATGTTATGAGAGTTTGTCATTTTAAGAGTGAAAGTTGGTTTGGCATTGCTATGGATGGAGTTGAGATGTTGAGGTGTGGTTTTGATCTTGTTTGACTTGGGATGACTTATATTCCCCAATCATTCTAAGTTAGCCATTTTGGTTGTGTTGTTCTTACTTCTTATACATGCTTGCAAGGGGAATCTGACTCCATAACTGATGTCCGTACATAGATTGTGATTCCCTAGCATGGTACAATGTGATATGTGCCAAGGTCGAGGCTGCAATTATATGTTTTCCTTCTCCTTGATCACCTACCAAAAACAAAAAAAAAAAGAGGAAAAAAAGAAAAAGAAAAATGGATGGAAGAAAACGGGTGATTAGGGAGAAGGTATTGTACTCTATGGAGGTTTTCGACCTAATTATGGGGTTTGATGTGATCTCTAATTGAGAAGAGGGAGTTAGTGTCTTGCCCTCCTTGGGCAAGTGTGTGAGTTAAGAGCAATAATTGGTGAGACTAACTCCATGCATGACTCTTTTAGCTCCTCTTTACCCAAGTAATTACTACTCCTTTCCCCTTTACCCTTAGCCCCATTACAACCCTAAAAGACCTTTTGATTGTCACTAATGCATTGCATGCTAGCGGTGGAGAGTGAGATTCTTACCAAGCCTATGGTTAGTTGCTTCTTTTGGTCTGAGTGAGTGTATCAACTTCAATTGCATATTTGAGAGTTAGAGTATTCCATTTTATCCTAAAGTGAGGTTTGCTCATCGACTGACCTACGTCCATAACCAACCGCGCATATTTGCATTCATCTTAAGACTATTGATGGTTATTCATCCTCGAAGTGCTTACCTCTTTTAAAGTTTCGAAAACACCCTTCTTCCTGTTCTGCACTGGTTTTGTTCTCATCCGGATTGTTCTAGGTAGTTGTTTGGTGAATTGATGTGTTCTAATTGATTAACCTAAGGAGGAGTGTAACTGTAATTGTAATCCTAACACTAACCTTCCCTAGTTTAATTTTGTATTCCGAATTCCCCATTGAGCCTTTTGATTTCTACTTTGAGTCTTTCTTTTCTTAGTTTCACTTGTTTCATGTGTTAGACTTGCTTGAAGGCAAGCAAGAGCTAACTATGGGGGAATTTGATAAGTGTATATTTTATAGTCTTTACTAGGTTGCTAACTTACATATTTTAGCTAACTATGTAATATAATCTTGTCTTTTCATATCGAATTTCATGATTCTTCACTTGGTTTAGAGATTGGTAAGTTTTACATATTTGAAGGAAAATCTATCAAAAACTAAGAAAATGGAAGAATTAAAAAGAGTTAAAAAGAATAGAAAGAAGAGCAGCCCATAAAAGATTGCCATGGCCCAGCCCAAGACACTCCTAAACTAGGTGTTGGCTACATCCTCAATGACGCAGGTCGCGCTTAGGCCAGAACAAGCAGTCGTGGAGATTTTGAGAGGCGCAGGCCGCGCCTCAACCCTTTTTTGATTGTAAAAGCAAGGCGCCACAGACTTAAAGGAGGAAGCTTTAGCTTAGACTTTCCCAAGTTTTCTCCCTTCGGGGATTTGACTCTTTTGGCCGTTCTGGTAGTTTGAGGAATAGAAGAAGAGAAGAACAAGATCGACGATCGATTTGGGTGACACAAGGAGATTGGATTCGACACCTTGGATATTCGGTTTAGTCCTCTATTTTCATTATGCTTTGTAGTTCATATTTCATTTATGTTCTGTTTGTCTTTATCAAGCATGAGTAGTTAGTTTTATTATTTAGGGAATAAACTTGATGTTAACCAATTGATTCGCGGTGTCTAATTTTAGTATGAAGTTAATCATGTTTGTTTAATCATTGTGTTTTGTACGTGTGTCATAGTAATTGATTGATCATCTTTTACTTGGTTTAGATTCTTAATATCTAATCGAAAGATTGTTATTGTGAATCGGATTAACAAAGATTGAATAGGTATAAAATACAGTTAGAAATAATGTATTCATGCTTAGGGTCATGTTATAATCTACTCTTATCTCTAATTAATTAAATAGCCATTAGAAAAAGTGTTTAGTTTAATCACTGCAGTCGAAAGATTGTTGTGGTAGGCTTTGGAATGATTGTAGACCCCAACACTATCAATATTACCCAATACTGGAATTAGCACCTAATCGATTAGTTAACTAGAGTGGACTCCCCTAAACTCCGTTAATAATCAGTTGAAAACCTAAAAGTTTATCGCTTTTCCAATTTTAGTTTACAGAACTACAAAAACAACAACCCTTGGATGATCTAGCATCCTTTATAGCGAAATAGTCTAATAGACTGAGCAAGTCCTCGAGAGAACGACCTTGATATACTATATTGTACCCCGTGCACTTGCGGCATATCAATTCGCTCACATAAACAAACTACATAAACAAACTACAAAGCCTTACCACGTTACTTAATTAGCTGCCTAAAACAATTCATGACACAATGAATTTATAACCCTCCTTTTTATATCTTTACTTTGAGGATAGGGGTCATTCATTGCCCCTAAAAAATCAAGAGCATCCTCATCAAACTCTTTTCCTATTAACTAAAATTTAAGAGGTTAGATCGAATTGGCTTCGTAGTCGTGTCAAAAATAAATGCGTTCAAATCCTCTGTCCTTAATCTAACCCGTTTATTTGATTAATTTTGACATGTTTACCCTTTTAAGTAAACGTGTTAGAATTAGGTCACTCATTTACCCATTAACCTATTCACGCAAAACAACTCATTATCGGATCAAAATAATAACATAATATGCATCAAAACTTTGCATGGTAAATACAATTTGAGTTAAACATAAGGAGAGACTTTTAACTCATAAACAATGCAAAGATAAATTTGAGTTAATATTACAAGTTTAACAGTATAATTGAAAGAGTATCAACAACAATGTTCACCTAAGTTTGTTAATAAACATTTAATCGAGTAACAATTATCAACTAAATAAAATGACCCATCCAACCTATCTAATCAAACGAGTTAAGTAGATGTTCTTTCGCATTGAAAATTCTAACCTAAACATAACCCATTTAATTAAGTGGGTTTACCGTGTCAACATATTTAATTAAATGGATCGAAAGTCTATACCTAAACCCACATAATATCGTGTTCAGTTTAAGTCGGTAATCAGAGACAAGGCTAAGCCGGAATGTGAGGGCCTAAGTAGCATGGGCAAACAGACAAAGTCTATTGAATAGTAGCAGCCTAAATTAAAATAAATACTTCAACACCCCTCAAGAATCGAACGACTTCAACCAATAAAACACCTCATTTTAACCACTTGCACTATTACTATTTGTTGCCATTAATTACACTAATTAATATACATTCCTTTCAAGTGTGCGGAGCAATGGCCACCCTTGCCTATACATAACTTTGTATCCATCAGTAATCATGTCGGGTCAAATTTTCCTAAGTCCAAGTAAAAGTTCATCTGCTACTCTCTCGGAGTTCTCTCAATTAGTCTACCCTGTCAATATGGGCGGGCAGGTTACGGGTCGGTCGTATATCGGGTTCGGGTAAATACGGGTTAGGTGTATTCCGTCTTCGGGCGGTTTGGGTCGGGTTTACGGGTCATGACCGCCCTTTTTCTCAGTCACTTACAACTAATAAAATTGATTATAATTAGTCAAAGACACCTGTGTAATGTACCATTTCATTCCACATTCGACCACCACGATATGTCATAGTTGTATAAACATATTACTATACACCTAAGGGACAAAATTTGGCAATGCGGTTTACGTCAACAATCCACGAATAACAGTACTTATGAAATATATAGGGTTTTGGGATGCTAATATACTGAACTTTTAGGTTATTAGACAATAATGCATTGAACTTTGACCTTGGACAATAATACACTATTTTACTGAAAGAGAGAAGAGAGGCGCGACTGCAGGAGTTTGAGGGTTCACTGAAAGAGTGAGTGAGTAACGGTGTTAGGGTTTTGTTTTGGTCATTTGTTATTTGATTATTTCATTTGTATGTCTCTCTCTACGCATAGCTTTCCAAAGTCACCCAATATTTTACTTTTGGTCCTTAATTTTCATGAAATTGGCCCATTTTTTTGCACAATGCCAAAGTAGACAAAAACTTAAAATTAAAGTGTCTGACCCAACGGGTCGACCTATACCTGACCTGACCTGACCCGTTTTTTACCGGGTTCTTTGGGTTGGGTCAATTTCGGGTCCCGGGTCGGAATTTCATGTTCAAACCCATTTTTTACGGGTCGGTTTGGGTCGAGTTCCGGGTCGGGTGGAGAATTGTCAGGCCTACCCATGTGTATTTATAGTACCCTTCAAATAATTAAATGTTCCCACATTGAGAATTAGATCACTAACTGGGACATGGGTTCTCTTTTCTTTCCGTTTTCTTCAAAATTTTACCATTGCAACCTCACTTGAGAATTGACTTTAGTAGAGAATGATAATGTATTATATATCCTTGAGAACTACAATTCTCCAACCCCAAACACCCCCACCTCAACACACACACAACCCGAGAAAGTTGAGCTGACACGATTACTGACTCGAAACTTACACGAAATTTAGAGGATTTCGGTAGAAATTTTCAACCCGTTTAATTAAATGGGTTAACACTATGAACACGTTTAAATTTGGGTTAGGTCTAGATTGAGAAATAACCCATTTAATAAATGGGTTAAACCTGTTTACCGTTTATGTAGGGTTTTTTTTTATTTTGGTTTTTAGAAGGAAAATAAAAATTTTGATTTTGGCCTCAAATAAGTATGATTACCTTGATTTCATCTTTCAATTCTAAATCACAGTGATATGGAAATCAATCAACAATTAACATATTGTACACCTATGTTAATTGAATGATTCCCATATTATGTTATTAAAAAAAAATCCTAAACATCCCACAATCTTATCTTAAAAGCCTAAGCCTATTTCACTATTTTCTCCTTTTCAAACTCGAAGTCTTAGTTAAATACTATGTTAAGTGTCAAGCTATGTTATCAGAACCGGATCGATCATTAAACCTGTTGACTTAATGGGTCAATGGTTCAATTGGTCGGACCGGTTTGACAGGGTTAGACCAGTTGATTCGGTCATTGGTTAAGCTGGTCAAAACCAGCAAGAACCTGCCTTATGATAAAAGAAATCATGTACTTCAAAAATAATAATTTCTAAATTTCTGTACAACTACACATAAATTAAAAGAGCATAAAAAATTTGATGACCCTTATTAAAATAATGGCCTTCCATTTGATATTTAAATCCAACAAAAAAACAATTAAAAGACCCTTTATTTATTTATTATTTTATTTTTTTTAAAAAAAAAGAGTCAAAGCTCCCACCATTTTGAAACTCCTCTATTTATTATACCTCCACTCCTCCATTGCCCAATCCAAACCCACCACAGTATCACACTCGTAATCCCCATATCAAAGAAACCCCTCAAAACCTGATGCCTTTCGTAGACTTCATCGGGAAGCACAAAAAAAACTCATCTATTTATTATTGTACTTCCACCGCACAACTTGAAGCCTAAAGGTCACTTCTTTTCTTTCTTTTTTTTTCCTTCTCAGATCTTCCTCTCACTCTCACACTCTCTATTCACTCCCTTTCTTAGACTCTTCCTCTACTTGCAGATCTCCTTCTCAGAAGCTCCTTCGATTTTTGCTTGTAGATCTAAGAAGGAAAAAAAACTCTGACCTTCTAATTGTGTAGTGGTTTGCGTCAGGATCTATGACTAACGAACACAGACAAGAAGAGGGATGAGCGAACAGTGAGAATGAGAGCAAACAGTGAGACTAAGGACTGGGTAGAGGCATGCGTTATGATTTTGAGGTTTTGTTTGGAAAAGATTTCAAGCATTGTGTAGAGACTTGTGGTTTGCAGGATGCTGTTGCTACTGGCCATTTAGATCGAGTGAATGTGAATTGGGTAGCATTTGCCCTTTATGCCAATCCTTGAGGCTAAATCCGAATAAAAACCTACCACTTGGAAATTACTTTTCCAATTCCAACCCCGCGCGGCTCGCTTCGCTTTTGTTTTGTTGCAGAGCTCGCTGCTTTTCATTTTAAAACCAATCTGATCGTGATAGGGATTATAATTGAGCGGGGAATCCCCATCCCTGCTAAGGCCCCGCCCAGCTATGGGGAAAAATCCCCGCCCCGGACGGGGATGGGGATGGGGATGTGTATGGGGCAAGTTTTTAAATACCTGCGCGGGGATGGGGCGGACATGGGGGCGACATTTTCTCTATCCCCGCTTGGAAGAATTATCTTCCCCATCCACACATCCTCATCCTCAATTTCTATTAAAACATATAAATATTTTTCATACATTAACATTATATATATATATATATATATATATATATATATATATATATATATATATATATTATAGGCAAATTTGTAACCATGGTGTTGACTTAAGGGCTCTTATTATTGAACTTTTATTATTATTAATTTTTTTTCCTTTATTGTGTTCAATAATGTTTGTTAGACTTTGTATAAATATTTTTTTTCCTTTATTGTGACGAGCAAATGTATCTTTGTATAAAGTTATAATGTCGACCATCATTTAATAAGGTTGCGTGTCTTTTTTTTTTTAATTTATACGATAATGTTGCAATAATTATTCATATACCCGTTAGAGCACCCGCTGGGGGTTGGGTACCCGCCGGGGATGGAGACAAATTTTCACCCCGCAATGGTTAATGGGGCGGGACAGGGCGCGAGGCGGGGACGGGGAATACACCCCGTCCCTGATCCGCCCTGCTGCCATCCCTAGACTATGACCATCCGGATCAACCGGGTCTGGCATTTTTTGGGCAATCACCGAGTTGATTCAAGAACCGAGGCGGTAAACTATTCGGTTGAACCGACTGGTCCAGCCCAGTTGTTACAACATAGGTGTCAAGAAGTTTGAATAAATGAATTAGTAGATAATAAATAAATGGTTGAAACGAATGCATTTTATCTTTCCAAATTCTGTTTTGTTAAATAATATGTGTTCAACGGTAAAGTAAAACGGATTACTAAAACTTGACTCGTTAAACTCATTTAGTAAATGGGTTAAGTTCTAGTCAACCCGTTTATTTTTTTAATAAACAATTCAAGCTAAGAAACTTCAACATGTTTACTAAATGAGTATGTTTCAAGCTAAGAGTTCTCCAACCCATCTAACTCCGACACAAACACAAAACTGACACGGCATGACATGTTACCAACTCTACACACTTTCTCTTTTCCCATTACTTTCTCCAGGGAAAAAAGGGGGGGGGTGGGGGGGTGGAGGTGAAGGAAAAGAATTGGAAAACTATGCATGAGAAATCATATTCATACCTCCTAAGTAACAAGTACTAATCACGCAGATTAAAAAAACAGTTATCAAGACCGACAGTTTATTAGGATTCAGGAAACAATGGGAGCCTACTAAAAATCAGATATATCTTGAGCTGCACAAAAACCAGATTGAGAAACACCAACTTGTGATAAAATTTATGGAAGGGGGGCACTGGGAAGGCTGATTTGCATTGTAAAGTATAAACCCCTCCTTAGTCCTTAGGCCTGCTGCCTGACACAAGACATGCTGTATTTGGTTCAATTAAACATCTGCCTTCAAGTGTCCAAGTCAGGCAGCCAAAAGTGCTAATACAACATCATACTACAGTATTAAGAAAAAGGGCCATTACCAGAGTCAGAGCTAAACCATTCCTATGCTATACATTCCTCTTAATATTTCTACTTACATTACAAACCCAACTCTCTCTCTAACCTAACCTAACCTTCCCCAACAATCTAATGGATCCATCAAATGCCAACAATTCATGTCTACTACTCCCTTTTCTAGGGGTGTGTACACTTCAATATACACCCCCCCCCCCCTGCGCAAGAAATATGTATTTCTAACCCCCCCCCCCCCCCAAAAAAAAAAATGAAAATAACACAAAATAAGCATCCAATATGATTTACCCCAATCTGGGGGAGTAGAATTATTAGTTGATCAGTAACCGGACAGAATCAAGAAGATAGTCATGTGACTACCCCATTGTCATCATATGTGGTGATGGTGGGACCCAATGCTGCAGGGCTAGGTGGGCTAGGGTTGAGGCCACCATTGCCATTGGAATTGACAGGTGAAGCATCCTGTGAGTTTACAACTGTCAATGGCACAACTGACTTTCCGACCTCAACTTGATCCTGGTGTTGCTTTAAGTGCAACGCTTCCATGCGCTTCAAGGAAGGGACATCACCTTGACAATAGCGGTGCCACATGTTTCTGTAGGCTTGTTCCAACCCTAGGGTGAAGTTTGCACCATCACAAAGTGGTGACTTGGCCATGAGATCCCGCAATGTCATCCTCAAGTTCGAAAGGGCCTTGACGTCTGAAGCCAACTCAACTGCCCTTTCAACATACTCGTCTTCTGTCCTAGCAACCAGATTCCCTAACCCTGCATATCCACACCGCAGGTCATCTTAGACACCTCATTATATCATGCAAACTTCACACTTAAACTACTTAAAAAGTATCCGGGTAAGCAAATTAAATCACGGTTATCAAATTCATTTTTCTTCAAGTATGGAAACAAAAGCAACTCAAAAATGTTTGCAGGAAAAGTAAAAGCCCTGCCAAGTAAGAAATGGTAGGTTCCACAGCTAAAAATAGTGTGTTGCCACAGTGCATACTTCCCACTTTTCACAACAAACTTCGGTAATGCATAAATAGGATGACTACTTGGTCACAGGGCATGTAATCCCTCTTTTGCAGAAGAGATTGAAGGTGAAACTAAAGCTAAGTCCATTCCCATCCCCCATAGCAACACTTATCCTTCCTGCCCACTATCATGGTTCTTTAACACTACGGCTATAAACAACTTCATATTTCACATTCTGGAAATCCAATTATGTGTTAGGAGTTCATATAGGATAGCATTGGTTCAAGCTTCATCATATTACACTCAAACTCCAAACATGACCACTTTAAAATCAGGTATGATGTCAACCCATATTTGACCCTGACCCTTTCATTGTCATTTAACCCCTTTAACCTCATATCAGATAGCAGAACCAATTCGGTTCCGTCCAAGGCAGTGAAGCAACAATGATGTTTCAAGAAGATACTTCATCCTATTGGCGAGTAGTTAAACAGTCCACACTGCAAACAGGCTGATCAGGCATGGACTTAAAAGGTAGAATGGCTGTATCAGGGGTCATACTTTCTACATCCAAGCAAATTCCACAAAGCACTTTTAACAAAAAGAAACAAGCATCAAAACACCCAAAGCGGAATTGCAAAGATTAACTTCTTTCTATAAGTACCTCTGTTGGAGACACCACATGTCTATCAACACTTCACAGTTCACACTACAGTTCAGATCATAATCATGAAAATTTTCAATTTAATTCATCATCTAGAAATGTACCCATGTCAAGAACTTGGCTGCAGAGAGTGAGTAGCATAGCATATGAAATTTATGCGAAATGCCAGACATAAGTTAAAAGCTACCTCAGTACTGCTGCTAATAGAACTGACTTTCTAGCAGACAATCAGTGTAATGCTGAAATACAATAATCAATCCACAAAAAAAGCAATAAATGAGTGTTCACTATCAGAAAATAATCAAAAGATGCTTACCAACTTTCTTGAGTAGACTAACACCAACATTGTGAGCATGGACGTTGCCAGCCAGCGTAATACACGGAACTCCCATGTAAAGTGACTCACAGGTAGTCGTTGTCCCAGCATATGGAAAAGTGTCCAAGCTGCACAGAGACAAAAGCGGTAAGGAATGCACATCAGCACAAGGAAATTCCACGGAAAGGAGAATGCAGCTACGAAATCAAACAGAACAGAAGTCCCAAGATGTCATCTAAGAATCAAGGGGAGAGCTCTCGCAAAATATGTAAAAAAATAAAAGAAAAAAATATTAAATCTGTAAGAAGCCTGAGATGGAATGACCATGTTCCTAGGACCTTAGACTGTTAGACACAGGTATGGATCCAAGTGTCTGACTCATTGAATCCCAAAAACAAAGGGCATGGAGACGTCCAAATCTCAGGCATGGATATAAGACTTGCCAATTTACAAGTGAAAGTTGCACTTTCAAATTACTTGTTCTAGAAAATTATTAATTACATGGGATTGATTGGTTGTTTGCAGATATTATGGTTCTCATTGACAAATCGTGTGAGAGAACAAACAATAAGGTGGAACCTTGGCGTGATACCTTAGAATCTAAGGATTTTAGACTAAGTAGGTCGAAGACGGAGTATATTGTCACTTTAGCGGGGCTAATCAGGATGATAACAGTCAAATTGTTACCATTGGAGAAGCAATTATTCCTAGGTTGAAGAGGGTTCGATACTAGGGATCTATTGTGCCCAGTGATGGAGATATAAATGAGGACATAAAACATCGAATTAAAGTGGGTTGGCACAAGTGGAAGGCCACTTCAGGAGTGTTGTTGAATAAGAGGATTCTGCGTAAATTCAAAGGTAAGGTGTAACTATGGTAACTAGACTAGCAATGTTATACGGTTAGGAGTGCGGAGCTACCAAGAGGGCTCATTGTCAAATGTTGAATATAGGAGAGATGAGGATGGTCCAATGGATTTGTAGGTTCATCAAGTTGGACGAGATCGGGAACGAGGTGTGTTGCGACAAGCTAGGAGTGACCACTATTCAGGATAAGCTGCTAGAGAATAGATTAAGATGGTTTTACTCGTGTACGGGGGGGTGTGGATGCGCCTATTTGGAGATGTACAAATATTACACTTCCACCACTTCGTCGTGGGCATAGGAGGCCTAGGAAGTCTTGAGAGAGATGATTAGAACCGATTTGAACCACGGGGCTAGTGGAGGATATGGCGCTTGATAGTGGTATTTAGCGAGCTAGCATTAATGTAATTAGGTGAGGGCATGAGAGATTAATGGTAGGGTTGTGCTATGCCTTTTCTAGGTGTTTCTTGTGCTCTCATTCTGTTTGTACATTGCAGGTACATTTGAAGCACTAACTACTTGGTGCTTAAAACACACAGGTATGAAGTTGTCTTTCTCCATGCTTCCCTTGTTCTATCAATTTCTAGCAGTTTTTCCTTCTGCTTTTCAAAAGGCTTTATTTTTTGGCTTTCAAAAGGATTTCTAACTCTGCCGGAATCAGCCTCTTCATGCATTCCCGTGCATGTGGGAAGGATGCCTACATCTGGATCCCTTCAGACCTCGCATTAGCGACACTATACTGAGGTCTGTTGTTGTTGTTGTATATGGGATTAGTTGTTGGAAGTCCATCTCAATGACTCTTGAGTGGTTCAAATCCCAATTGCATTTTGAGGTAAAAGTGGCTCGAAGTTCTTGTTTTAGCATGATGTTTGGTGTGGAAATTGTCCTCTTAAAGAATTCTTTACTCTATATAGTACGGCCAGGGTGAAGGAGGCAATGATTCCGCAACTTGTATCACAGAATGGAGGGTTTAGAGCACAAGCAATGTGGATTTTGCTTGGAATGTGTGCCACCAACTTCCTACACCAAGGAACTAAATTCATTTGGCACGAGAGTGGGAACTCCATAGAGTTCCTTCTCTTGAGCACAAGCAATGTGGATTTTGCTTGGAATGTGTGCCACCAACTTCCTACACCAAGGAACTAAATTCATTTGGCACGAGAGTGGGAACTCCATAGAGTTCCTTCTCTTGAGCTCAAAAATTAATATTTCAATTCTTTGGAAAATGAGAAAAAAGAAAACAATATTATTGTATGTTAGAGGGCCAATGGACTATTGGGCAATAGAACTTCTACCCAATTTTTTTAGCTTAATGCTAAATTGAGATCATTTGTTTTTTATTAAAAAAGTTATTCAGTCGTTGATTCTTTTCATTACTAGGAATTTTATATATTACAAACTTAATTTATACCATTTCAAAATCTGTAAGTAGCTTATCTTCTTCTTTGATTATCTTTTAATTTCATTAATATTTTATTTTATTAAAAAGACATGTTGAAAAATAATCTTATTAAACTTTTCAAAATATTAGCATAAATAAATCTATTAATCACAAGAGAAAAAGGACCCAAATTGAATATTTTAAAATAAAAAAGGTGAAATGTGTTCCTAATAGTTGCACTGAGGATGAAATGAAGTTCTAAAAGTAGGAATTGTATATGATGTGGAATGATGGACCCCCACTAAAATTCCAAAAGTTTGGAACTACATTGCACATGCTCTTATTTATTGGAATTTTGACTTGAATGAGATCTGTTAATCTATGTTACTCGGACTCGGGTACGCATGCCCATATCGGACACGGATACGGGTGTCGGACTCGGCTATTTTAAAGAAATTTTATACAATTTCATTGTAATTTGAAGTGTCGAGTGTCGTACCCTTGTCCGGGCGACACGGGTACGGTAGGAAAAATGAAGAGTCGGAGTAACATAGCTGTTAATGATCGAGAACAATAGTAGTTTGTAGGCTTTACAGACAAGGAGGACTTGAATGAGGGTCATGATGAGATTTTTTAGCCTCATGACTAACGGGTTTGTCCCTGCTAGGAGCTTTTATAGCACACTTAATAGGGATCAAATGGATGGAGTTCCCTGAAGAGTTCATTTGGATTTCTATTGCTTCCCTAAAGCTTGTCTCTTTGCTTGGACAACCACCAAAGGTAGCATTCCTACTAAGGACATATTCAAACCAAAAGGTTTTAGCAGTCGTAGTAGGTGTTCAATGTTCTACTAGGAGGAAGAGTTTGTGGCCATTTACTTCTCCACTGTTTATGAGCTTCATCACTATGCTACCTTGCTCTTTTATTGATGTGATTTCTTAGGTTCAAGCGCGTAGACTGATGTATTGGTGCCTTGGAGAAGAAGCATAAAGAAAGGTTGGGTTCATGATGTGCAAAATTTGGCTATTTGTTGGGCCACTTGGAAGGAAAGAAATCGATGGGTTTTTTTAGGCAAACCTTTGTCCCTTAACGGTTTCAAACTCAACTTTTTGAAGATGTTGTAAAGTTGGATTGTGGTGCTTAAGAGAGATAAAAACTTGAACTACTTAAAATTTTGCTGATAACAATATTAGAAAAGGTACTAGTTGCTATAGTTGTAAGTTGTGAAGCACGGACACTTCTATTAGCCTCACGTATCCGTGTCGGATACTCCTCTGTCGGACACACGAAAAAACGTGTCCCCTAAATAATTACCAACATAAACATCAAACACTTGGAGGACTCATGGTGGACACGCGTATCCCAACCTTAGGACACCTCCGAATCATTGACGGGCGTCACATTTTCGGCTAATCATATCCATAGACATCCTCGACTATGATCTCCTTTTTTTAATATATCATTATTTTTTCCTATTGCTTTACCATCTTACACATACTTTTGTCTCTTTCTTATAACTTTGTCCGTTTTCCATTATTTTATAAAATTTTATGTTTTATATATATAGTTTTAAGATTCATAAACTATTAAAGAAAATATATTCATTCATAAACATTTTTAAAACAAAATATGATATTTTTTGAAGTACTATGTAAAATTAAGGTACGTGTCGGACAACGTGTCGTGTCCTTAATTTTTCAAAAATTGTGTGCCCCGTGTCCGTGTCGTATCGTATCTGTGTCTCTGTCCGAGTCTGTGCTTCTTAGGTTGTAAGAAACACAAGGTCATGGAGATTTATTTTCCACCTCCTCTGTACAATTGTTATAGTGGAAAGAGATGAAAAAGTATTTGGCAGTGATCCTAACCAAATCAGGGATAACAGATGAAAAGTTGGTACCTATTGGAATTAGAGACTTGCTGGCATACTTCAGAATTATTTAAGGTCATATCTTTATAGATGTAATTTAGCATATTTGTATATGTTTCCTCCGTATGAACAGTTTGATTTCTCTAATGTTCATTTTTCCACCATTTAAAAAAATTTTGAAACACCACCATAATGTCCGAACTAGGAATGGAAGTAGGTTCAGGTCAATACTTGTGATAATTTTGTTAGTTCCAAGTGTAGTCTTTGCCCATCTACAAAAGGATCCGTTGCTGCCAGACTATTCTAAGACAACCTATTGAAGAGTGAAGAGAAGTGAAGACCCAAATGTTCATTCCACTTTCTGTTCCACTGTTAAGCACTTAAATGTTTTTTTTTTCTTGACATATTTTGCATTGTCATCCAATATTAGATGTTTGAGCCTTCACCAGACAAGAAAAAACACTCAGAATTGAAACCTGCTCTAACAATATTCTGTGGACCAATTGGGTAACATTCATTTCACCAAAATAATATAATCCAATTTCAACAGATCTAAAGCTTCGGCAGTAGAAACTAGAAACACTATCTCACCTTACGTCCATGAGCGCATATGCTTGCATGTGATCATGATTGAGAAGAATTAATGGCAAGAGATCAACACGTACAGGCTCAACTCCAAGCTGCTCCAAAGCTGAAAGAAATCTATGTCTTATGTTATCACAGCAAAAGGGTTTGCACTTCACCACGAGGCGTGAATTTGGTACAGCACATAATATTCTTGCCCATACTCGCAAAACCTTGGGAGTTATCTGGAGAGATGCAAAAATGCCAGCACATTAAAGATGTATGCTAGAAAAATATATTAGGGAAAAATAATGCATCATCAGTTCCCCCCCACCACCACCACCACCACCAAAAAGAATTAATAATAATAAAAATAAATGGCCATTAAAAAAAAAAAAGAAGGAAACCAAAAGCAAAGTATTATTGATAATGAAAATATAGAAAACACTATAAAAAGAACAAACACTATAACCACAAGGCACCTTGGCTAAATTGTTAAAAGTTCCAAAAGTCACGAATCCATTACTGAGAGCTGGAGCAGGAGAAACCACACCCGCCTCTGGGGAAGGTGTATAACAAAGGAAAGATTCTGGTAATCGAACCAACTCCTCGACATGCCTGTTGTAGATAAATTGAATAATATACCATCATGTTCATCAAAATACCTTGTAAATTATACAGCAAAGAGTATATTTTGACAAAAAGAAGGCATGACAAAACCAGACATACTTCTGTTGTGTATGAGGAGGATCCGCTAACGAATCAGTAATCCTGTAGTCAATGGTGGGTAAACCAGTTGTGTTAGGGTAGCCAATCCATGTCACCTATAACCCAAAAGAAAAGCCTCGATCAAATTATTGAAGCAGTAACAAAATAACAAGTTACAGATAGAATGACAACTTATGCCCAATTATCTTGAACCACAGGACTAATAACAATCAGAAATATAAAAGATTCTGCACATTTCCATTTGCTCCGTTTGCCTTCAAATATAGAATCATATGCAACGGAAAACAGGTAAACAAAAACGCAACAATGTGTTTTACAATCACAAATGACCAATGGGATGTAAGAAGCATCAGAAAGATATAGAACTTCCCCATACAACGAAAAAACAAATCGAGCAGAAAGAGCATAGACATCTCCGATTTTCAATCTTACCTGCACTGGAGCAGGTCGACAAGCCATCGTTCCCAATTTATTATTTGCTGTATGCCCTGTAAGTTCAACCAAAATATCAACCCCATCCCCTCTAATCATTTGGGCAACCTTCTTCTCATCTATGCCGCATATCTCTCTCCAAATCCCACCCTTTGTTAAGACCTTCTCTCTAAATCTCAATGTTTTGGCATCTGCCTGCAACAAGAGCAGAAAACTTAGGTACAACAGTGGAGCAATAGAAAATGTTAACACAAATCAATTATTTCAAAATACTCTAAAAAGGAGCCAACTGCCAATGCCACAAGCCTGATGGAAAAGTTGAAAAGCCTTGGGTGGGCACTAAAGATACATTCTAAAACATCGAATATTACTTGCTAAAAGAGGAGTAAAGATGTGGTTAACTGAGAATTCTGCAGAGGAAGAGAAAATAGAGGAACCTGGAAGAGGAGGAAGAAGAAGAGGGAGAGGAAGTCGGCCACACAAGTTCGAAAGAGGAAGAGGAAGAAGGAGGAGATAAGAAGTGAAAGAAACAAGAGTTATTCAGATGCTAGAGAGATCAATAGCAGCTTAGGATGCAAAAAGACTAATACTTGAACCTCCAAAGAAGGTTTTGGGATGCAGCTGCATATATCCAGCTCCCCCACAACCTACCCCAGGAAAGTCTTGGGGATTTGGGGTATTGATACGGATTCACTATAGTTGTACATGAAACATATAAAGAGAGAGTACTTTGACAGTAATCAATTAAAGACGAGTAGAATTAGAAGATCAAAAGTATACAATCTGGCATAAATAACAATCACCATCTCCAATTATATATTCCACCAAGTGGAGCGTAGGGAAGTTAAGAAGATTAAGAGTCTACAACCAGCAATGGCGCCAAATCAGCTTCTTTTTTTGGAAGACCCAAGAAAAGCCTATGATGCAAGAATGCAACACTGCAACGATGAAGGCAATAATATGATGGTATAGTTTATAGAACAGATTTACTCATTGACATTTATAGTTTTTATACCTCAGTATGTGTTTTACATTACAATAACAAACACAAGAATCTTCGATTTACTGTACATTATCTATGCATATAAATTTTAAATATGTTTAATACACTGGATCATTTTGAGAATTTTCAATTAAGATTCTGCAATGGCAAGGAATGTTCTGCATCAATTTGACAGCGAAGTTGATTTTGTACAATTCAACACAAGTACTACTATTAGCCAAGGTCATCTTAGGCTGAAACCAGACCCAAATCCACTGGCTTGCACCGTCTCCACTGTACAATCCCTTAAGCTAAACTGCAAACTTCTAGCAAGACCGGACTCATGATATACCAGTATATCTCACCGTGTTTCCATTCTATAAGTTTATTAAGTTATGGGCAACCCACTCTTAACAGTGTATCTTTTGTACGCGGGGCGTGACATTAGAAACCCAGAAAAAATAGAGAACAAAGTTCGAGTATTAATTAGCCAAAAAACGATTGCGATGTGGTTAACAAAGAAGTCCACCAAGGAAGAAAAAAGAGAAGAGAGGGACTCAGAAGATGATGAAGTAGAAAAGGGAGAGAAAGCTAGCCAGACAAGCTATAAAGAGAAGAGGAAAAGGGTAAAAAGCCCATTAGCTACGCACCCAGCTAAAAGGTGCAAAAACACCCAAAAAGCCTTGGCTTTTTGTATGGGACTGGGCTTCGATGTGAAAAGGCACAAGGGGTGTGCCCTGGGCTTTTTCAAACTTTCCAGCTCCTCGGGCGCTCTTTTTTAAACTAAATACCAAAACAAGGAAAACATGGATTCTAATAATCCCCTACTTTGGGCGACTGGACATTAATAACCAGAACTTTAAAATTGTATGCCAGCTGTCCCAAAATTTCAAAATTTGTATTTCTTTGGTACCAAATCCAACTCCATATTTTCACTTTGGGGTTTTCTGAAGTTTCAGATTGTTCTAATTTTTTTCATTCCTACCGTAGAAAGATTATAAAGTGTATTTACTAAAAGAACTTTTAGTTTTTTTTTTTAATTTTTCTTTTTTGGAGAATCTAAACAATGATTATGAATTTTTTTAAGGAATAAAGAGAAAAATCAAAAAAATTAGATGAAAAAAAAAAAAAAAGTGGGACAAAGCAAGAAAATTCACTAAAAATCGTGGGAAAGAGTTGTGCTAAGTTTGGGAGCAAACGCAAGTCAAAATCCTCGATATTTAGGGTATGCACTCGCTGGTGATCCAAAAAATATAATTTTTCGAAATTTGGGACCACTACGTACATTTTTTAAGTTCAGATTATTATCATCCCATCGGCCAAAGTAGAGATTATTGGAACCCAATTTTCCTCATAATAATAATAATAATTATAATTATAATAATAATAATAATAATAATAATAGTAATAGTAATAGTAATAGTAATAATAATAAAAAAAAAAAGAGGAAGTACTCTTTTTGGATTCTTGTTTATTTGTTGGTAACTAACTCATAATACACGATGACTAACCATTTTGCAACCAATGATTTAGTGTGTCATGCAACCCCAGAGGTGCAACTGGAGCACATTACAGAGTACCTTTGCAAAATCTAAGGTTCAGAAAACAAGTCAGCCAAGTGTACACAAGAGATACCTACAAAGCATACACAAGGAGCTGAGAAGCCATGAGAGCAACAGCTCAAGCACAAAGCATTCAATGTGCAATGAGGAAGAAGAATCAGCCAATTACATCAGCGTTCACTACCATTGGGTCTTGCACTTTGGCATTTATCTATTTCCATTATGGGGCTAGTTGGGCCAAGCCTTCACAGGTTGTAGACGTTTTAATGGCGTAGATACAAAGAATGAAGAAAAGTTGGGTCCACAAGCTTGGAAATTGATCACGTTTACCAATTGGGACTGCAAGGAAGAAAGGAATCTAAGAACTTTAAAGAGCAAAGGTTTGTCTCTTCAAGATTTGAAGTTGTGTTTTTTGAAAACTTCACATAATTGGTATCATGCATTCAATTGCACCTAATGTTGTCTTTTTGGGTTTTGTAGATAATATCATGCACTGGAGCTTGAGGACATTATGATGATCGTAATTGCCCCTAGCATATGGGTAACACCCCCATGGCGTGGTGTCATATTAGTATATTTCAGATTTCCCATCACATCATAAATAAATAAATAGATAAGACTAAGGTTCAATTTTAGCGAAAATACTATTCAAAATATGCCAAAGGTTGAGCATGTAAAGTAGATATTCTATCCTAGCCTACACATTGCTGGTGTTGGACCCAAGAATAAAGAAAGATAATATTTGAGCACATGAACAGTACAGAATTACTGCATTTGAACTAGACAGCAAGCACAAACAAGGCCATAGCAACCAGCAGTAATTTATTTGTTGATGCTATAAAGTCTCCTAGACAAGGATCTCATTGAACAAGAACATCTAGAACAGCCCATAATCAGGCAAGTACCTGCTGAGTTTCAAGTATAATTGTACATTGTTCAGAAATGCATGGTTCCACTTCCACATCCAGCCAAAATCAAAGCCAGCACATGCATTCAAACTTTCTCATCATGGGCGGTCAAGCCTCAAACACTCGATCAAAGCTACATTACCCTAGACACATACCTTTGAAGAGCTAGGCCTTTTACTCTTTATTAAAAACTACAAGAAATTAAAAAATAATAACCCCTTACATATAGTATAACTACAATGCTGCTTATCTTTTCTTTTTCTATCAAACTATCAATCAGCCCCTCCTCCCCCTTCTCCAGGTGGCAAATTATGCGAGTCAGAAGAAAAGCTTACTACTTATATTTTATAGCATAGCTTACATAAGCATTACCATACTCCTCTCATGAAAATTATCCTTTTTTTGGAAAAATTACTGTCTTAAGAACATCTAGAGGTGGCTTATTTGGACAATTTAACCTATATAGCTTTACCGAGGTCAAAAAAGTATTACTTCAGGTATAGTATAGCAGATATCTCTTATCCTGCAAGTAGCTTTTAGCCTATAAACAACCTTCTATTTTTGGGATTTCTGAACAGAAAAATTTTTATGATGGGTCACGTTCTGCATGTTAGCTGAAGTATTTTCACATCAACAACAGGTGTAGGGTGAAAGGTTTGAGCAACTATAGCAGTCATCAAAAAAGTAGCAAGGTAAACCTCAATCATGGTATGTACCTTCACAACAGCCGAATAAACAATAACTTTGTAACTCGCATAGTCATGATGTGAAAGTGGTGCTTCAATGAAATATGACACAGAGTGGGTAAAATAATCAGGGGAGACATATCCAATAACAAGCTGGCGTTCTGGATCTTTTGAGTTGTCCCACGAAGTATATTGCGGATACATCCTCATAAACCGTCTTCCCCAGTCTCTGCAGATGCATAGCTCAATTTAGTCAACAGGACAAGACAGAACACTAAAGCTTTTCTCCAGCTCAAAACACCGAAGCTCAGATTAATAACGGAACTACACCTTCAAATAACATATAGCAACCTGTTTTGGGCTAATAAAAGAAACCGATAGGCATGCTCGATTGCAGCATTTTCTCGACTAGCTGGTGAAAACATATATTCCACTTTAAATGTTAATCAAAGTTCAAAACACAACTTCAACTTCAACTTCTCCCAAAGATGCAAATTTACACACCTGCAACCCACCCACCCCCCTTCCCCCCTTCCTCTTTGCTATCCTAGACATCAAAGTGGAATAAGTACACACACTAAGATGACAAAATCCATTTAACCCAATAACATCAGGAAATGCATCCACAAATTAATGGGGAAAAACCAAAGCGCCAAAATGGCATAACGTGAGTATTAATCCCGTCTAATTGTCTAATAGCTACCACAAGACCTTTTCTATTGAGTCCTCTAACTCCTTACTCCCAGTGACCCAGGGCTAATAATTAACTTAAAGCTACAGTTGGCCAGGACATTTATAATATGCAGATAAGATCTAAATCATTTTCAAAATCTACAGTAAGAACAAACAGAACCTAGAGATGGTTTGCATCAGACACTAGCATAATCATTTCAGATATAGGCAAAGCAATGTCCAGGAACCAAAAACTTAGTTGGGAACATTCAATGGTCAACGAAAATTGAAGCAATCAGCACTATGCAATCCTTGTTATCACATACTCGCATCCATTAATAATTGTCAGTCAAAAGCGTCTTAAAACTCATCATACTTCTTCATACTAAGACAATGGTGTTATCAGTTGCAACCAAATTGTATTCTCAGTAACAAAGAGGTTGGCGGTGAACATGCACCGTTGTTGCAATTCCTTACAGTCTAATGGGGTTCCTTTTACTTTGGAGGTGAGGGAATGTTAGGGTTCAGTTCAATAATCATGGAACCTCTACATCAGATACAATCATACAATTCAAACAAATGCTGAAAGCATGATTGACAAGCATGGCCCACTACTGCATTCTGCATTAAGTCATACATCATAACAATAAGAAATACAGAATATAAGGCCCGCTGAAACCTGTGAGCTTCATAGAGCTTGTCATCATCCCCTTCATTGATGTAGTTCATTGCAAGTAGCCGATTCTGAAATGATACCACAAACATTAGTGAGTAGTGAGTAACTTCGAACATTACAGGTTCTAAACATTTTCTTCCTAAGTACATTTATGTTTCATGTTGTATGCACTCCTATAATTAAGATGTCAGAATAGGTTCAGACAGCCTGGCTATCTTGTATAATAGGCTGATCTATGAGCAAACACCGCCAGAAGTGGAAACTAATTCATGAACCTATCTCTTTCCCAGCAAGGGCAAAGACAGAAAGCTGAGTTTTCTGAAACCATTTATCATTCAAGTTGCATAATCATGCAGCAAAGCATCACAAATGAGTACCTGGCCTGCATTGCGTGAATCAGGATCTATCTTGAGGCACTGTTCATAAGCATCAATTGCACGGGAAATTTCTCCAACATCTCTGTATAGAACTCCTACAATAAACACAGAAATGAGATAATGTAATTACACGCCAATTAAAAGTAGAGGTTTTATCGTAAGAACCCCCCCCCCCCCAAAAAAAACCTTTTTTTTCTCCTCGCCCCCCCCCCCCCACCCAAAACAAAGAGGGCACACGCCAAAAAAAAACGTCAGGGCAAAAATGTTGGTGAACGTATGGAATACTTCCTCAAGATTTCCAAATAATGAATATAGCTACAATAAAACAAAACAGTACACAAAAATCTACATAGGCCAATAAATGAGTCTCTGGAAGGATATGAAGCATGATATATTGCTTTAGAGTTATGTCCACAATCTACATATTGTAAAAAGATTATTTTTTTCAACTTAGATTGTAATGGACTAAAGCTATGTTACTCTGACTCGGGTACGGGTGTCAGACTCGGACACATATCCGTGGGTCGGACACAATATTTTTGCTTTTGTAGGACTCGGGGACATGGTCTTGTGTTTGGACACGGGTACGGGGACATGGATATGGGTACGGATGCAATTTTTATAATAAGCTAAATACTTAAAAAGTTCATAATCTTCATTCATAAAACAATGATAACAACTTAGATAAAGTCTAACATAAAAATAAACAGTAAACTTATGGATTTTATCCATAAAACAATAAGAATTTCCCACTCTGCATCATCCTCCAAAATAATCGCTTCAAGTTATGGATCATCCAAGGACAACTTAGAAGTGTCCGATTGCCAAAATGGGTGTCGGACACATATCCTGTGTCCATATCCATGTCGTGTCGTGTCGACACGAGTACGACTACTATTTAGAAGAGTCGGAGTATCAGAGGACTAAAGTAAAATGTCTCATTAAACCCCCTCTCTGTTTCATAGAGTAGTCGTAGGAAAATCAATTTTAAATCTTGGGCAATTGAACCAGTTACTCTAAATTGCAAAATTTAAGGGTAAGATTGGTTAATCTCACCCCACCTTGACTTTGGCAAAATTTCAGAGTATTGGTTTTGGTTTATGATGATTTAGAGTTCTCTACAAGCCCCATTTCCTTGCTCCATCCCCACATAGGAGATATATCTGGTACTCACATTATTGTTGCCCATTTAATGATTGAAGTAAGAAAACATAGATATTTGAGGTTGAATGCTGAACAAGAGCCAAGTATGTCACGGGTGTCAAAGTTCAATTCATGTTTACAGACTACTCACTTGCAAGGCCCATTACGAATTTGGTATTGACTAGCTTAGTTCTTGGACAAGTTTACTAATAAGTTGCCAACTTCTATTCCATTTTACCATGTCTCTTATCTCAACCCTCCATGGCACTGTGTTTGCAATTTAGCACCCAAAATACCACTGACAAATGAAAACATAGCAGTAAAATAGCAGAAAAATTACAACTTGGTATTTTGGATGCAAAATAGAAAAGATAGTGACACAAACCGGTGAAATATAAACACAATGGTAATATGGGAGGAAAGTTGATAACTTGGTAGTAAGTTTGTCCAAAAAGTCTAAACTCGTTCATTTTCTTGTTAGTCACTCTTTTCATTATTTGTCTTTAACAATTCCAATTATTCCCAATCTGATTTTGCACTCTGAACCATGAAGACATTACTTAAAACCATATGAAAGTCCTTTATGTTCAACTAAGCCCGGTTTATATCCCTTTGTCATGAAGGTAGTGACAATCGATTAAATAAGTCAAGATGCTCGAGCTAAAAGATTAGATTTTAACTTGAAGATGTGCCACACAGATAATAGCTGGTGAACATGAACATAGTTACCAAGAAAATTTTTCCATATCGCTTTGTTTGGGAACAGGGATCACTACTCACTACTTATTGAACAAGTTTAGTTTAATTCAGGGTTTGGATCATCTCTTCCCAGAATTTGGAATGGAGAGGTATATAAGGTGTTCTCAGTAACCATCATGTGCTTTTCACACCGGCAACCTTATGCTAAACAAAGGTTAGGCGTCACTAGGGGCATCATAATCCTTGTACAGAGAATTATGATTGTCACAGAAATAACAACCTAAGATCATAGTTTACACATATGGACCACATTGAGGCACTGCAGTAACTTTAAAATTAAAATGGATTTTTTTTTGGGGGCAGAAGGAACTAATCAAATTCCCTTATTACGTTTATAACAGATACTGATGAATGTAATTTCATCTCATACATTTTCCACATTTCATTAACAAGCTAATTACAGAATATTTGTAAGTATGCTCCAACATTTAAACAAGCAACTTTGCTGCACAAAGTCAATAACTAGTAAAGAACAATTGGTAACAAGTTCGTAACTGAGGTGAACCTGATTGTAGGTTCACTTTAAGCTTAGAGAAGACTAGCAGCATAAGGCTAAGTTAAAATTGAGTTGCTGAAATTAACAAGGGATTTCCACGATCAATGGAAGCTTGATAGATGTAAGCCCCATATGGCAACCAGCTGCTACTGTTAGCTATTTCAACTAGCTGTTAACTATTAATTGTTTGGTTTAACTATTTGACTTTGTTGTTTGGATTGTTACTTGTTTGCAGGAAAAGCATTTGGCTTCGGGGAAAAGGTAAGTCGGTGAATTTCCATTTACACCCATAGTAATACAATTCTGTTTTATTATACCTTCACATGTGTTTCAAAATGAATGATAAGTCTATAATTATGAAATACAATTTTAATTACAGTACAACTTTTTTCAATAATGATAGTACAACTTTTTTTCAATAATTTTAATTATTGAATGTAATTTTAGATAAATTAACAAAAATTATACCATGCATTGCATAAGCCATAAAAATTAGTTATTGATAAAGTTATAATCAGTGCCACCAAATTTACAATCAATTACCAAATGAGCATTGTCTTCAATATATATAGTGTAGAATGTTGTAATTTCTGTTATAATGTATTTAATTGTTGATTATGCATGCAAATTTTGTTTGGAATGTTGTAGTTTTTAGTAATAATTTATAAAGTATCCACAGTATATTATAAAAGTGAATTGGTATAAAACTTTTAGTCTTGATCAAGAAAATTTGATAATCGATGAACAATTTAGTTATTAGCCTATTAAGACAAGTATTAATCTTTAGTGATTATATGTTGGTCACATAAATATAGAAAAAAAAAACCCTAATAATAAATATAAATATATAAATATAAATATAAAAATTACTAAACATATGTAACCTAACAATAAATAAAAAAACACAATGTTCAATAGAACACTAAAAATGAAACTAAGGGCACAATTGGAAATCAAACAAAAAAGTCTTACTACAGCAGTTAACTCTACCACACACTCTTTACAAAACAGTTAATACAAACAGTTAAGAAAAACAACCAACAAAACAGCCAAAAGTCAAACAGCTAACAAAACAACTAATAGCTCAAAACATCCGACAGTTGGTTCCCAAACACCCCCTTTGACTATGGCATGGTTAACCTAACACTATCCTTTACTAACTAGTATCAAGCATGATGAGCCTCCCCATCAGACATTGGAAATATAGGGATAAAAAGATTTCCGTTAAACATCCAAATGACACATGTTCTGTCTTTTTCTTCTTCTTTTTTTCTTTTGTTTGGCAGGAGAGAGCAGTAGAGAAGTCAACAAAACATAAATAACTACCAAACATAAATCATACCATCAACATTACACTCAATCCACCCCTTAAGGACTCCTTTAGGTCATGGACGAATCAAATCTACAATAAAGTAAAGAATTGTGCCAACACGAAACGTATAGGTATCTTCCACTCATAAAAAGCCTAGCTCAGAAATACACAAGAAACAAAATCCATTTATTTAGCATATTCACCAGCAACTGAGTTTTATACATTTATTGTGAAAATTCATTAACATAGTTACACAGGTAACAAATCTTTTTATAGTCCTCTAGAAACAACCTCTTCCCTCGCACACGGCAAAGCATTGAGAAAAAACTTTGCCCTCCCAAAAAATGCATATTGGCACATCAAATGAGTTAAAAAGTCGTATGCAAACCATAAACTACCAGAAATTTAACCTCAGGCCACAGTCTATGAGAGGAACCTCGTATGACCAGCCCTACACTGCACTAGAAAACTCTTTTTTTGGAGTAATCAAAATATTTATTAAAGGATACCAGGGGGATGTCACCCATATACAAAGGAGGCTCAAAAAAAAATTTACAAAAAAGGCTTCAATCCCTTCGGCTCTCTACAAGAATCTTAGTCACAAAATCCCAAAATAGCCATCCCTTTACCAAGATGAAAACCTTGACACCATCACTCCAACCACACAATGTTCTCAAAAAAATAAAGTTTGCAGTCATTAAGCGCCCTGCCCTTGTCCTCAAAAGTCCTAGAATTTCATCCCTTCAAAATACAAAGGGATCAACTTCCACACATTAAGAACCCAACTATTCTTCAATCTCCCTATCCATGCTACAGAAGCATCACTTACACCTAGAGGTTGAACCCAACTAACCCCATCAATGCAAATGCCAAATGTCGAAGGGTAGAGACCCCAAAACAGTGAATCAATAGGTGGTCAATGTCCTCTTCTTCCTCCCCATCATTGCAAATGCCAAATGTCGAAGGTTAGAGGTTACGCCCTAGCCATTACAATGTTTCTCCTTTTGAGCATGACATTCATGGGTATAGTGGGAGCTTTAGACTTTCAAATAGCCTCATATGGGCCTTTGAGGCAACTCCTTAAACATCTCTTTGCAAAAACTATTCACAATAAAGTGCCCACTAGTATTAGGCGGCCAAATGATATCATTACCTTGAAGAGCTACCTTAATATTGGACAACAATGCCAACAAATTGAACACTCTTTCATCTTCCCAATCATTCTTGCTTTCAAAGGTTTAGTTCCAATGGTTTTGACAAGCATTCAAAGATATCACATCTTGCACCAAAGCATGTTTCCATTGCACCATCCAAAAGAGATCCAGAAATCGAGACTATAGAGGTTGATTTCCACACCACACATCATGCCAAAACATAACTCCAGCCTCATTCTCCACATTAAAGTGCAACGTAGACTAAAACTTATCAAGGCCACCCACAATATTTCTCCCAACAACCCACCCCATGGGCAAGAGTAGGCTTCTTACTCAGCCAATCATAGGTTTAAAATCTATACTGGTCTCTATCACCTTTTTCCACAAAGTATCCTCTTCTTCAACAAACCTCCAAAGCCATTCACTTTTAAGTGCCTCATTCATTTGACAAAGATGTCTAATAGACTAATACCAAGGCCGCTCTCAACTTCAAAACACCTCGCACCATCCCAATTTACCAAATGAAACCCCATATTGTAGTCCCCATCGAACCAAAGAAAATCCCTCGTGGTTTCTCTAATTGCAAGGCTACACTAGCAATGCAAACAGACCTAAAATAAATAGGGAGACTCCCCAGAGTACTTTGCAATAAAGTGTCTCCCACCTTTGGAGAGTAACTTGGACTTGCAAGCAACTAATCTTTGATTAAATCACTCCACAATAGGATCTCACACCGCTTCGCATTTAGGAGGAGCACCTAAAGGAACACCATGGTAGGTAGAGGGAAGATGGTGTACCCCACACCCAAAGAACTGGACTAACTCATAAATCAGAGTCACTTCTCCGATAGGAATGAGAACACTCTTATATGGATTTACTCCAAGGCTAGGAACACCCTCAAAACAGAAGAATACATATTTAAAAAAGTTTTAAGAAAACACTAAATAGCTTTCAAAAGCTTTGCAAAAAAAGCAGTGCATCATAGCAAAAAGTAAATGAAAAATGAGCACACTCAAGAACTAAAGAACTCCAATTCCTACTAACTACGTCTATATTGATGTGAATTTAAAGAACCCACATTCAGACTGTCTAGGCCTGTGTTGATGGGATCAAGAGAGTTGGAAACAGCAAATTGGCACATCACATGAGTTACAAAGTTACGCAAATCATAAACTATCATAAATTTAACCCCGGTCCAATTTCTACAAAAGGTACCTCATATGACCAGCCCTACACATATCAATACCTATGCCTATAGTGATGTGAATCTAGAGAACCCATATTCACGCTACCTAGGCATATGTTGAATGATGTTGAAAAGTTGTATACAACAATATAGGACATATCTTCGCAAAACATAAGGACTTTCGAAACCCATCCTAAATCCAATGGTCTTCTTTTGTTGAATGATGTAATTTTTAAATTGTTAAGACAAACATTTATCCCAATATACACAGTTATGTCTTTATTATTTTGACAACAAATAAAAAATTAAGCATGTCAGCCTGTCATCGAGATAAAACATTGTATCATGCCTATTCCGCTTTCTCCTCCATTTATACAATTCTCTTAGTGCAGATTACATGTTAAGACCAATTTCCTGTCGCCTCCCTCTCTTCTCATCCTATTTGCGAAATTGCCTGATAGATAAGAAATGCAGGGTGATGCCTGCCACTTCAGATTACTCATAAGCTCAGACACTCCCTACAACACTCCCTACAACATCACATCATATCCGACTAAAATACATTTATTGATAGTTGCAGGATACACAATCTATAACCATTTTGTTATTGTTCTCATGCAAACACGACCCTATCAAGGTTAAAACATATGACGGATTAGAAACACACAAGTAACTACAGACTTTTTTCCCCATCAGCAGGCGCCAATAATGCTTTAGGTCCTAATTTTGTGTGGCGATGTTGTAGCCATGTCCATGGTTTTAGCTTCAAAAGAAATAAGGTATATCCACACATCTACTGCACTGTTTTGTTGTGCTCATACAGGTAAAGCCAGAAGGCATGCCAAAAACCTTAGCATTGTAGATACTAGATGTAGGCAACAAAGTACAAACCATCAAAATCAAGCATAAACTTTTCACAAAAAAATTGACCCCCAACTAGTCACACATTTAGAGAACCAACCTGCAACATATTTATTGGATGAAGACTAATATGCTACAGGGATTGACTAATCTATGACAGCTGAACAAAGCTGCTCATCAGATTGAATAACACAATGGCATCAGCTACTACAGCAGCTGCACAGTCTAAATAACACTTCAAAAGTCTCCCGTAAAGACCAAGTGAATGACTATCAACAAATAAATCATGGCCACAATTATACGACAGCTGGATGAAACATCACAGTTTGTTTATGCACAACAGCACAAGTACAACTAGCATACAGATTGATACCTAAGTTATTATATGCTTCAGCATAAGTTGGATTGGCAATGATGGCTTTCTCAATCATACTAGCAGCAGCATCCATTTTTCCCTGAAGTGAGAGAAGTATCAATATGAAGAATGCAAGCACTAATAAGTCCATGTTTCATGTATAATTGTCAATAGAGCATGTCTACCTGGACTGTGTATACAACACCAAGATTGTTCAATGACTGAGAGAAGTTTGGTTTAATTGACAAAGCTCTCTGCAATAAATAAAAGAAGCAATGATCACTGTCATTTGCATGCAGGCCAAGTACACAAGGGCAATGACATCACTGCTAATAGAGACTTTCGAAGAAATAGACAAGGATGAGAGATTGCCTGGTAACACTCCACTGCCTTATCAAGATTCTCCCGATCTTTATAAATAACCCCCAAATTATTGCAGGCTTCTGCACAAAGAGGGTTGAAGTGGAAAGCAAGCTCATAGAAGACAACTGCCTGCATAAATGAAATTATTCTTGAAGATAGGAAGACTGAAAGCTTAATCCACTATGGATTACAAACAAGCGAGTAGGGACCAAGACATTCATGCATAAATCCATGCACAGAAACAACCCCCATGAGCAACTTACCATGTCAAACTTCAACATTTCACCATATGCAACGCCAAGATTATACATAGCATCAGCATAGCGCCAGTTGTAATACAAAGCTTTCTTATAGTAAGCTACACCTTGCTCAATATCTCCCTCCAGTTTGACCTAAATAAAACAGAATAAGTGCCCGGAAATGACAAGTAAAAACTCAGAACAGAAAAGAAATCTAAAGAATTATTAAAATATTTCTAAGTAAACTAAAAATCCAACTTTAATAGATTAGTGAAGGATCAAGGACATATATCTTCCTGCTATTATTTAGATGACACAGATGCCTTCTTACAAAAGATATGCATCTATATTCCCAATTTCATGCAGTCAAATCTCAGCAGGACATCTTCTCCGTCAAATTATTTTTTGATGATTGAGTATTCTTAACAAATAAAATTAAAATGTATACTTTTCGATTGAATATTCACACTCTTACTTGATAAGTTGATCTTTACAGAAAATGTAAGTGCAAAAAAAGAAAAGAAAAAAAAATGTCCTCAAACCCTAAAACTAGTTTAAAAAAGGAGGATTAACAACACTCACAACCTTCACAGGGTCAATATTCTTCATCAACCCTTCAAACTGCTACAAAGTATTTCAAACAAGGGTTCAGGCTTCCTTACGTTTGACATTTATGATGTCAAATTGTTAATAATTACCACCAGAGCATGCCATTCAAAATGTACCAAAGTACTCTAAAGATCATTGACCTAACAAGAAATTGAGATTATTTCTCCTAGAGGTTTTATACAGCCCATGTGGTTGCCTTGAAACTTCAGTAAAGTTTCTCCCCCCCCCCCCCAAACAAAACAAAAAAAAACGCACACACGCCTTCGCATAAACCTCTGCTTTTAAAAAAAATTAAAAAGAAAAAGAAAGAAAGAAAAATCAAGGTCCACATCCCAACACCCCCCCCCTTTTTAATCCCTAGTTTTGTAATCCCCTATTGTATGCCCTACTGCCCTTTGTGGTTTATTTGAGTCCACAAAAACAAAATGGAATTAAAAGAAAGGAAAAGCCAGAGAGAAAAACAAATAGCTTAGATATCTGAAAACAAAGACTTGCTACTTTGTCCATAAAAAGAAACTCCTCCTAACCAAAAAAGAATCTTGAAAGAAAGATGACATCAAGTAGCCCACAAGAGAGTATCACATTATAATAGAATGGACGGAGCAAATTTGTAATTGCCAACCAGCAAACCAAAAATAAAGTTACTAAGAGCACTTGATTGAACTAGCAAGACTTGGCTGAAAACTAGTTGTGAAGCTAATTTCAATGTTTCAGAAAATACAAGGATCAGGAGTCTTAACAAAATTTTAAACACATATCAAGCTAAATCATGAACCAGCAAAAGCAATAATGCAGACAAAATGTAAAGGCATATGATTATAAAGCTGAACCCACAAATACCTTTGTTCCCAAGTCTGTTAAGGCTATCGCCATATTATTTTTCGCAATCTCAAAATTTGGAGAAACTGTCAAACACCTGAACCACAAACAGCACTAGTTACATCTGTTAACAGTAAAGAAGACATTTCTTAAACTACCAGCAGAACAATTAGCTATTCCCAAACACAATCAGTGATTACACAGGGACTCAAAGGAATGAAATGTCTCACATGTTAACATACACTGTTACAGTGAACCCCAACACATTGATCTAGGACACCATCTCAGAGCACCCACAACTAAAGGGCTCATGCGAACATGAAGAAATAATAAGAATTCTCCATGAGATTTCTTTGGTTTTGTGTAAGCCTCTTGGAAGACCTTGCTCTAAGAGCATCCAGCATCACATTGTTAAAGAGAAACAACAATGGAAATACAAGTAAACAACATGGATGACCATTCATGACCAAGTTACCTCTCATAACAAGCAATGGCAGACTCCAGATCCCCTCTATTTTTGTATATGACGCCCATGTTACAGTATGCTTCTGCATACATGGGCCTCTCTAGTACTGCCTTTTCATAGCATGTGAGGGCTGTGTCATATTGCATCATTTCAGAGTACACAACACCAAGGTTATAATAGGCAGGCTGCAAAAAGACATGCAAAAACATTTAAATTGCAGCAATCAGAAATGGCATAGATTAAGAAATTTTAGGAAGAAACCTTACAGCATAATGTGCATCTACTTTAAGCGCTTCATAGTATTTCTGTATACCCTCTTGAGTATTTCCAGCAAGCTTCAAGCTGGTCCCAATATCTGTCAATACAATTGCCAAGCATTCTGCTGCTGGTTTATATGTAGGATCAGCACCCAGAGCCTTCTGGTATGTCTGTACAAAGGACAAAACCAAATCTCAAATGACTAAGAATCAGCAAAAATGCAAGAGCTCCATTACGGAAACAACTATGTGTTACAAATTATACCCACCTGCAACTTATCTACCCAAATACAGGAACATACAATTATTACAAGGCAAGAAAAGTAAGGACGATCTGATGGAGAAAGAATGGCCATAATCCTTTCTTTTATTTTTCAAAAAATGCTCTTCTCTTTCCAATCAAGAGTTATATCATTATGTGATAATATACAAAACAAAATAAAAAATACAATTGATTTGAGAATTTCCAAAATAGCACTTTAAAAAACAGCACCTCATTAAAGACAGAACACCAACTAATTCAGAAAAATCTCACCTTGATCAAGTGCTCATATTGACATAAAATTTTAGATAATTTCACATTCCATTTGGGAACTAATATTATTATGGTCAGCCTATGGGTTGAGATAGCTTGAGCATTACTTCACAAAACTTAATTCAAACACAAGCGACAAAAAGCCATAAACCCAGTCCATGAGAATAACAGACACAAAACCAATATCGTATATTGTGAGAAGAATCTCAATACACACACCCATGGATTTAAATTGTTTCTCAATTAGGTCCATTTTATATGGACCTCATTCCTTCTTTATTTGGCTCTTCCACAGGACTTAGGAAAAAGGCGCCACCAAGAGCAAGAAGTCATTTGCAGCACAAAGAATTTAATTCCTCTTTCCCTTTTTCCTGGAGAGGAGGAGATGGTAGCTCTTTTTTATGTCAAATTACATAGGCTACTTTCTCATCAATCATGCGATCAAACAATAGAAGTTACTTGCTTTTTCTTTTCAGAAACACATGGTCATTAAATACAGGCAACATGATAGGCATACCTCTGCTGCATCAACTAGCCGACCTTCGTCCTTGTATAAGAGGCCACAATGGGTAAGTGCACATGCATTTTGAGGATCAAGCCTTATTGCTTCATTGAAACTCTCAAAAGCAAGCCTCCTCATACTCTGCATCTGATGGCATATCCCTTTTCCTATCAGAGCTTCTATGTTTGTCTTGTCCTTCTCTAGGATTCCTTCATATATAGCAAGAGCCTCTGCAAACTTATTCCGGGTACGAAGAATGTTGGCACAAGAGAGAGCATCCTTCCCCTCATCCTTCCATGAAGAACCATTACAGCTGGAGGAGACAGTTTCGGCAGAAGAAGACTGCGGTACTTTCAGAAAACCATTCTCCCTGACAGGTTCCTTCTGAGGACTGTCACTGACAACCTTCTCCATCCAGGCCATCCAAATCAACCCAATTTCTGGGAACAATTCACATAGCAACTTTAAAACTAGATGCACCAATATTCTTGCCACCACAACTCAGTGGACTGTAGTACAACAAGTGAGCCCACAAGTAATCTGCTTGCAGATAACAACAGCGAAATTGGCCCTTCAGCTATGTTGTGCACTAATCATATCATATAATACAAACAAAGTAACACAAATACAATAACACTCTAATACTGGTTGGTATTTGGTAACGTTGTCATCAGAAGAAACACAGTTTCTAAATTTGTTATAGTGAAAGAACAATCAAGTTAATACCTTTTTCTGTTGATTACTAATGAAATATCGAGTTACTGAGCTGACCCTTGAAAAAATTTTAAAAAAAATCAATTGAATAGTCATCATCTGGCATACCTAGAACTCAAAAGTTGCCCATAATTCAGAAAGACTCCAGAATTGAGGGTACTTCAGTAGGGACAGGCAAATCGCTGCCACCAAATAAAGGAGAGATTAAAGGGTAGATTCAGATACAAAGCAGCAGAAAACAATAAATCCATCAGCCAAATTTCAACATTTCGTTATGGAGAAAAGGGGGAGATGGAATACATCAGAAAGAAGGGAAATGAGCGAGGAATGAAAAAGTGGAGCAAATTTGGAGAAATTAGGGATTTGAAACTCACAAGTGAAGAAGCAGGCGAGTTGAATTAGCAAAGGACGTTGTAGGCAGGAACTAGGGCATACCGACCCAGAAAGCAGACGACACGAGAGAGTGAGAGGAACAGAAGCTCACACACTCAATGTCTGTTTCCCTCTGTATACAAATACAATGCATACAGCAAGTGACGGCAGCGACTGGGTCTCTACTACCTACAAACAGAAACCCGGTAATAAGAGTGGGTGTTTTGAGGGTGCCCTGCAAAAACAACACCAACACTAATAAATCAATTTGCTAAAGAGAAGTTCATAAACTACACTCAAAAAATAATAAATAAAAGCCGATCAAAAATAGCCTGCCTCAATGAGATCTAGAGTCAGAGAGCGAGAGGGATTGAGACGAATGTGAGAGAGCGATGAGTGCTACAGTCTCTGCGTTTCCGTGCCCAGCAACACAGACGACAAATTGAG
Organism: Portulaca oleracea; assembly: GCA_029582165.1. NCBI lineage: Eukaryota > Viridiplantae > Streptophyta > Magnoliopsida > Caryophyllales > Portulacaceae > Portulaca > Portulaca oleracea. The sequence continues at coordinate 13,037,385 of CM055892.1, forward strand.
TTGAGTTTGAGTTTAATAGCATGTTTAAAACTGGAACTCCATCCTACTTTAGCAACAACAACAACAACAACGTCCATTAAAAATAATAATAATAGTCTTCAAAAAAAAATCCCTATCTTTTAACCTTAAAATATTTATTTATGGTACATACTCTATCTTAGTTTTTTATTTATTCATGTTTATATCTTTTCAATTTACTTTTGTTATTGTTGTTGATAAATGTTTTTAAAATAATTGATTACTTATTTAAAAAATAATCAATTTTGAAAAATGATTTACAACATGAAATTAAAAACACAATCATCTTACAACACTACCAAATTAGAAGATGATAACTTACATCAATACAACTTAAATAAATGCGACTGACAATATTATTAAATTAAAAGACGACGACTTACAATGACACACTAACTTAAAATGACTTATAATTTTAGATGGAATTTTTTTAAAAAAAATAAATAAAGCAATCCAGAAGTTCCTTGTTGATGCCGAAGTGCCTGACAAGACCTCCTTCACCAATAACCTCCTCAAAGGACGGGGAATACACAACATATTACCCTTGAATAGATAACCTCCTTATAGCACATTGGGACCTCCATCTCTACCCAAATGTGGTTGGAAATCCTCATCTTCCTTGCATTATTCTTGAATGCTTGGAAGGCTAAGACCCGAACTTCCACCATAGACAACAGAGCATGCCTCCTTGATAAAGCATCCACAACAACATTGACATTCTCCTTCTTATGTTTGACCATAAAATTGAAGCTTTGGAGAAATTTAACCAATTGGCATGGCGGGAGTTGAGTTTGTATTGTCCATTCAAATATTTGAGTATCTCATAATTGAAATGTAGCATAAACTGATTTGGCCGAAGATAATATGACCAATGATCCAAAGCTCGCACAAGGGTATAAAACTCCTTGTCATATGTTGAGTAATTCTTCCGGGAGTCGTTCAACTTCTTACTAAAGTAAGCAACGGACCTTTGGTTTTGCATCAGTATGGCCCCAATGCTAACTCCACTTGCATCACAATCTACTTCAAACACTTAAAATGAAGTCGGTCAAGGCTAGAATGGGAACCTCGCAAAGCATAGCCTTTAACTTCTCAAACGCAGCTTGTGCCGACTTAGTCCAATCAAAAGTGCCCTTCTTCAAACATTATGTAATATGAGTGGTGGTTGTGCTAAACCCTCGTATAAACCTCTGGTAGAAGGATGCCAAGACATGAAAACTTCTTGCCCCCGTGATGGTCGTAGGGGTCGACCAAGAACAAATTACATCCACCTTTAACGGATGCATTGACAATCACGTCCTCAGAGACGGTATAACCCAAGAAGACTACTTGGGGTGTGAAAAAGTCACACTTCTTGATCTTGCCATATAACTTTTGTTGCCTCAAGATGTTGAGGACTGCTTCTAGGTGATCAAGATGTTCATATTCACTTCAAGAATACACTAGGATATTATTAAAATACACCACCACAAACTTCCCGACGTACGGTCTCAAGACCTCATTCATGAGTCTCATAAATGTACTTGGGGTATTGGATAACCCAAAAGGCATGACTATTCATTCATATAATACTCCTTTTATCTTGAATGTGGTCTTCCACTCATCACCCTCACACATTCGAATTTGATGGTAGCCACTACGAAGGTCAATCTTCGAAAAGATTTGGGATCCATGTAGTTCATCGAGTATATCATCAAGCCTTGGTATAGGGTACCGATACTTTATTGTGATATTATTGATTGCTCTACTGTCCATACACATCCGATAAGTCCCATCTTTCTTTGGCACGAGTAACGTTGATATGTGCATGGGCTCATATGTGGGAGTGTCCCAACAATGTTCAATTTATCTGAGTGTTTTAGCAAAGTTAATATGGTGATTATATGTCTTGCTAGACACCACGATATTCCGTGATTGAATGGTTCAATCACATCTATATTATTTGGTCTCACAGGGCCACGCAAGTAGTGTTCAAAAAATCTGAAACCGCCACACCGGACCGGAAATCAAACAAACAAAACTGGAAACGGGTAACACCGAACCGCTTAAAAAATACCGGAAGCTAAACGGGGCGATTTCGATTTGGGATATTCAAACCGACGGGGAACCGACACCAAACTGTTTATATATATATATATATATATATATATATATATATATATATATATATATACACAACAACAACAACAACAACAACAATAACTTCCCATGTAACACGTTTGAGCACGTATGGGGGACTCTAATGTAGGCAGCCTTACCCCATGAACAAAAGTTCATGGAGAGACTGATTCCGACAGATCCGAAGCAAAAATAAAGGTGAAGCTTGTTAAGAGACGAGAACACATACCAGAGTGTTGCTAGTGCTATCGGAAGGGCTAACAGGTGCCTGCACAAGAAAACAAATACAAGCCAAAAGACATAAAGCTAGCTCGAATCATAAACACCTTCCTCACCCTACGACCTTAATCCTAGCCCTCCAAGCCCCCCTGTCTAGAGTCATGTCCTCCACTAAACTTAGATGTCTTAGATCTTCTCTTATCACCTCTCTCATAGCCTTTTTAGGTCTCCCATGCCCACAATAGCCCTGAGGTATTCCAATCCCTTCGCACCTCCTTACAGGAGCATCCACACTTCTCCTATGGACATGCCCAAACCATCTCAGTCTAGTCTATCGCAGTTTTTCCTCAAAGGGTGCTACCTCTAGTTTGGATCGACAAACATCATTCTTAATCCTATCCAACCTAGTGTAGCCGCAAATCCACTGAATCATCCGCATCTCCGCAACATTTAGTCTTTGACAATGCATCTTCTTGACTGCCCAACACTCAGCGCCATACAATATTGCTGGCCTGACGACCGTACGGTACACCTGCCCCTTAAGTTTAAGTGGGATTTTCTTGTCAAAAAGGACCCCTAACGCTGATTTCCATTTCTGCCAACCAATTTTGATTCGATGAGTAACATCATCATTTACTTCCCCATCACTCCGTATGATAGAACCTAAATACTTAAACTTTTCAACCCTAGGTATGGGTACCCCTCTTATGGTTACTTCTTGTGAGTGAGTGTCAACGTCCCGTCTACTAAAATGAAAACTCATGTACTCTGTCTTAGACCTACTCAATCTAAAACCCTTTGACTCCAGTGTATCTCTCCAACGCTCCATCTTGTCAATTAAACTTTCCCTTGACTCATCTATGAGCACGATATATATATATATATATATATATATAGGATTTTTTTTTAATAAGGTAAGTAAAGAGAGGTAGTTAAAGGTTTCTTCTCACAAGAAACCTTCCCACCCGATCCTCATACAATATTTTATTGAACTCTCTATCCTCTATCTAATTCCACAACTCAGCTACTGGCAGATGATGTCCCCTTTTTTTGAAAGCCAGTCAACTGCTACATTTGCTTCTCTATAAATATGAGAAATGATGCTCCATCGAAACTTTGAAATCAGGTTGCGAATATCATCAATCAGATAGCAAAATTACCTTGAACCGCTTGAATTACTACTAAATTATCACCTTCAATACATATGTGCGAGATGTCGGTCTTTGTTGCTTCGATTAATCCATCTCGGAGAGCTCTTGCTTCCGCCACGATAATTGGTGAGTCCCCATAGTTTCCGGCTCCGGCTTTTAGCAAGATCCCCCTCCAATCTCGAAGAAGGAAACCTCCCACCGCTGAGTTTTGGTTGCGCGATCCGTCGAAGTTTAGTTTGATGCTGCCTCTTGGGGTGGCATGCCACCTCACAATTTTGTTGGAAGACACCCCCTTGGTTGTGTTGTACCTAGCCTCCATCCCATTCATCTCTAATGTATTTCGAATCCTCCATTCGACTGCATTTTTCTTTGCTTGAATTATTTTCCCGAGGGGATTGTGAATGATGTTCCGGAAGACTATATCATTTCGACTTTTCCATAAAGTCCATAGTATAAAAGCTCCACAGTTAACCTGCTTTTCTCCTCCATCTTTACGCCAAGAAATGAGTAGTTGCTTAATAGCGGGGGCTGACAGATCGACAGGATCAAAAGCAAGCCATTGATGTTGTTTCGCCAGACCCCAAACTCGTTTTGCAAAATGGCAATCCCCAAAGATATGGTCATTAGATTCGATGTCTTCCTGATAAGAGGGACACAAGGGATCCAAATTGATACCCTTACGGAGAAGATTACCTCTAGTAGGAAGAGCATTTCGCAAACTTTGCCATAGGAAAATTTTTATTTTCGGTGGTAAACCTAGTCTCCAAATCCATTTAAATTCCCGTTTCTGTATCCATTCATCACAATGTTGTACCATCCTAGTGGCTGTTTTTGTCGAAAAATCCCCTGATCCTGTCAGTCCCCAACACACTTCATCCCTATAGTCCGCGTGGGGGATCGGAATCCCTAGAATTTTTTGGATCACACTATTATCCTGAATGACTTCCCTGAGTTTTCCCAAATTCCAGGTCTTGTCCTGCCCAATAAACGTATCTACCGTGATATCCATGTTTCCTCTATTTTCGTCTCCTGGTTGAACCATTTCCTCTAGGGTTTGTTTGTCACACCATCTGTTCGTTTAGAATTTAATGGTCTTTCCGTTTCCTAAAATCCATCTTGCTCCTTTTGTGATTAAAGGTCTCATCTTCAACATATTTTTCCAGACAGGGGAGTCTTGGGCTTTGGGTTTGGCCTTAAAAAATTCTTTCTTCCGAAGATATTTATTTCTCAGTAATTGTGCCCAGAGTCCATCTCCATTCAGGACCTTCCAAGCCAGTTTACATTGGAAAACCAGGTTTATGTCCTTTGCTCTTCTAAGCCCGAGGCCTCCATAATCTTTTGGTGTACAAATTGTATTCCAAGCAACCAAAGGCATACCTTTTTTATTTTGTCCTTTTTTCCAGAAAAAAATTCCTATTAATGCTGTCTAAATCGTTGCATGCATGACTTGGGAGTCTAAAGCATTGCATTTTATGTGCTGGCAGTGATTCCAAGTTTGCTTGAATTAGAACAATTCTTCCTGCTTTGGATAAAGAATTCGCCTTTCATGCAGACATTCTTTCTGTTGCTTTTTGAATAATTTCGGAGAAACTATTTCTATTTTGGCGCCCTTGGTTCATATAACACCCTAAATATTTTTCAATAGACTTTGTCAGAGGGATATTGAAGATACCTTTGATATTTTCCTGTAAGTGTCTAGGTGTGTTCTTTGAGAAAACTAAGGTGGACTTATGGAAGTTCACCATTTGACATGACTCCATGCAAAATCTTTGAAGGATATTTTTAAGTCGAGATGCTGTGTCCGTTGACGCTTTACAAAAAAGCAGACTGTCATCTGCAAAGAAAAGGTAAGGGATCTTCGTAGTTTTAGGAGCTAATTGAATTCCAATTCCTGACTTCCGATTAGTCGCTTCCTGCTCTAATATTTCCTAAACATTCATGCACAAAATGAATAGATATGGTGACAGGGGATCACCTTGTCTAAGGCCCCTAGTCGGTTTAAAGAATCCATACGGTATCCCATTTATGAGTAGAGAGTAAGACACTGTAGAGATACATTTCCTTACTAGTTCAATCCATTTCTGGCAGAAACCATATTTTGTTAGTACTGTCAACAAGAACTCCCATTCTATTCGGTCGTACGTTTTTCCATGTCTAACTTTAGGGCTAACCAAGGTGTTTTTTTTTCCTTTTGTCTTTGAACTTGTGCATGATTTCATGTGTTAATAAAATGTTATCATGAATGGATCGTTTGGGAACAAAGGTGCTTTGTAGTGGAGAAATAAGTTTTTCTAGCAGAGGTCTCAGTCTGTTCACCATAATTTTCGCAATTATCTTATAAACCGTGTTGCACAAACTAATGGGTCTGAAGTGACTCGTCTGCGATGGGTTTTCGATTTTGGGAATTAGCGTGATAAACGAATGGTTAAATTCTTTGAGAATTTTTCCTGTTGTAAAGAAATCCCGGATCCCTCTAACTATATCCTCTTTTATGATCATCCAGTTTTTTTGGTAGAACCCGGCACCATACCCATCTGGCCCTGGGGTTTTACCCGGGTTAATTTCAAAAAGTGCCTCTTTGATTTCTGTCTCTGTTGGTACGGCTATAAGCAAACTATTTTCATTCTCTGAAACTACTGTTTGAATATTATAAGTATATTCTACCTGATTTCCTCGTTGTGACGTGAATCCGTTTTTATAATCGTTTACAAACTTCCTGCCAATTTCCTCGTTGTTCTCTAACCACGATCCCAACTCGTCTTTTATTTTAGTGATTTGTTGCCTGTTTTTCCTCCTCTTGGCCAACCTTTGGAAGAATGACGAGTTACGATCTCCTTTGGTTAACCATTCTTTTCTTGACAATTTCCCTCAAAACTTTTGGTTAAACAGGAGCATTTTCTCCCTTTGTTTATCAACCTTTCCAGCCATTGGTTTAATCTTATATTATCTGGCTGAGTCAGAAGTCTATTTTCGATTTCATCAATTTTTGAAAGATTTCGTTCCAATTTGTTCTGAAAATTTCCAAATTGTGATTTCGACCAGGCTCGTAGCTCCCTTTTTAAAAGTTTCTGTTTTTGTGCAATTTGAAACATTTTAGTGCCTCTTATCGATTGCTTCAACAGTTTTTTGGTAATCTCTGTCATCTGATTGTATTGTCCCCAAAAATTTTGGTATCGAAAAGGGTATATCTTCGAGGAGATCTCTTGCTTGCTGGTATTCAGAATAACTGGACAATGATCGGAGAATGTTAAAGAACCATGAGATGTTATCGTTTCTGGATATATTTCGGCAAAATCATTTCTTATGATTGCACGATCTAGTTTTTCAAAGATCCATCGGCCATTTATTCGTTTTTTCCAAGTAAATTTTTTTCCATTAACGGTAGCTGATTCTCCATTTGTACTCATCAAAAATTCATTTAGTCTGGTGAATCTGGAAATATTGGGCGTTAAGCCCCCTTTTTTGTCTTCTAGTTTTTCTAGCTCATTAAGATCCCCAATTATACACCATGGTAAATCGAATATACAGTTTTGTTGCCCTAATTTGTTCCAAAAACCCTCTTTTTCTCTCACCTGGGCTGGTCCATAGACCCCTGAAATAATACAATTTTTATTAATTATAGGGTCGTGTACTAATAAATGGATTGCTCTGTTCTCCTTGGCTAAAGTTGTAGCATGCAAGTTATTGTTATCCCAAAGAGCCCAGATTTCCCCCGAGTGGTTTTGCGGGAGTGTAAAATCAAAATGTTCAAAGCCCAACTTTTTAATAATTCGGATGGAATTACTTTCATTAGTCATTGTTTCAATTACAAAAAGAATGTCTGGTTTATGGATCTTTTTGAGAACTTTCAATTCTCCTAAGATTTGTCCAACATTCCAAGCTATGATTTTCATTTTATTTATTACTTTTATGGAAGTGCGTCGTGGACCATTCTCCACCTGTTGAAACCACCCCTATCCACTCTCTTTCAATTAGACCTGAAGAACATTTTTTATTCTTTTCCTTTCCATGTCTGGCATGGCTTGTCATATAAAGGCCTTGGTAGGGTACCTTAACGATAACCCATACTCTCACCATGGGCATAACCCCACCTATTTGTATCGTCCTCCAAATTTTTTTCAACTAAATACACATGAAACCAAACTGTTATTTGTAACCTCCATGTCAGGGCATGGCTTGTCGTAGAAAGGCCTTGGTAGGTTACTTTGAAAGTAACCCGTACTCTCGCCATCAAAATATTTTCTCGTATTAGTTGACTGATTACATACATCAACCTCATTTCACATTGAATTACCATCCAAAGCCAATAAAAGATATTCCTTATACATAGTTTAGTATTACATGATTTTCTGTCTATGCCCGAACTTTCCCTTGATCTTCTCCATTCCTCAGTTTTTTGCCCCATCCATACCGTAATTACCATAACAAACACCCTGTCATTCAGGTAATAACTCAAGTTAGCTAACCACAAAAATTCAAGATTGAAAAAAGTCTGGACACCTGTGTTTTCTAAGACTAGTTCCGTCTCAGGTTGCCTGTCTGCTTGCCATGAATGGCAATCATCATCGACAACAAGAGGGGGGTTCAAACGGATCATCACCCCCCCCCCCCATTGCACTGGCTAAAGGGAGACCCGATGGTTATTACTTGCAACCGCCGCCGACCCTTGTACCCATTGGAACTCTTATAGTGAAGGGGGTGGCTAGGTTGACAGCAAACAGGTAATCCCACCATTACACTAGGCTAGAACATTATTTGTTTTCATAAAGATGCTTATAAAGAGTGTCCTATCTGAGAAATCTAACCAGTTCATCATAGATTTTAACCCACATTCTTGCTTAGTAGCATTCTCAAACTGGGAAATCCAACAACTTGCAATATAGCCAACTGTAGTATGCCATAGGTTGAACACAGGCCCACGTTTACATTCTTGCAATATAGCCAACAACTTGCAATATACCATAAGAGGAAGGTCGAACCAACTATATCCGCAAGACAACATACATTTATCACTCAACAATGCAAGAAAGAGATAAAGTATAGTGACGATTTGAACCCAATCTGTGACCCCTTTGGCTACATGTAGGCAATGAACAACCATATATTCAACCAGATAACTGGCATTAAAGAATTTATAAGCAATAAGGGAAAGGTCGAACCTGAACAATCCACCACAAGTAAAATCTAGACAGCAGAGCCGTGATGAAACATACAGGCATGACCAAATATGAGATTCAACATTCTAGATTCTACTGAACACTAGATTGCATACAGAAGGAGATAGAAAAAGGAAACGACACACCTGGGTTTTGAATGAAACTTTTCGTTGCCTTCTCCAACTTTTTCCTTGCCAGACTGCCGATTTCCTTTGCCGATCTTGTGCGGAGTTGCAGGTGACATCTAGAGCTCTGCACCTCGACCAGAACCCCTTTCTTACCTTCAAGATCCTCCATAAACATGAAGCAAGCCTATACCTACTGAAAACGCTGCACTAAACATTAGAGACTAGAACCAATGGGATGAAGAAACAAGAGGCCAGAGATCTGAAAATTTGAATTTCATAGAAGAGAATGGCGAAGATCTGCGATTTTTTACTGTTTCCATGAACTACGTCCAGATCGAACCAATTCGGAGAAGAGAAGGAGGAAGGTCTGGAACAAATCTTGAAATCCCTAACCCAGATCCACGCCAAGTCTAACCCGGCTGGAAAATCTTGATATTCGTCATGGATTTTGATCTTCGTAGTCACTTGTATAGATCGATTCAAGACAAGAGTTTCATTGAAGGCAGAATGAGGCGAAGGCAAATAGGGTTTCTAGGGTTTCTTCAAGTTTTCGTTTAACCCAGCTAGAGAGAAGAGAGACTCTCTCTCTCTAGAATAAGCTTAATAAGTCACTATGTGTTATTTATATATGTAGGAAAATTTGATTCTAATAATCCCTAGTTTCACCAATTGGACAACAATAATCCCTACTATCAATTTGGATTCTGGTGGTCCAAAAATAAATTAAATTGTATTCTGGTGGGACGCCACCGAGTCAAGTGGTAGTGACTCGGTGGTTTGCTGATGTGTACCGGTGAGAGTGTGTTTGACCAAAAAATTATTATTTTAATTGTATTCTAGTGCTACCGGTTGTTATTGTATTTTAGTAGTCCCATTAACATACTTATTGTATTTGGTGGTCCCATTTCATAGTTGATTATATTCTGGTGGCCCAAATTTTCGGTCAAATACACTCTCGCCGGTATAAGTCATCAAACAACCTGAGTCACTACCACTTGACTCGGTGACGTCCCATTAGAATACAATTTTATTTATTTTTGGACCACCAGAATCCAAATTGATAGTAGAGATTATTGCTGTCTAATTCGTGAAAGTATGGATTATTACAATCCAATTTTCATACATATATATATATATATGGGGAAATTGGATTCTAATAATCCCCACTTTTGCAAATTAGATGACAATAATCCCTACTTTCAATTTGTATTATGGTGGTCCAAAAAAAATAATAGAGAGTATACACTAAAAATCATTGATTTTTGGTTGCATTTGATTCAAAACTTTGTACAACACTTTACCATGATTTTTAATGAATTTACAGTATTTCTCTCAATTTTTTTCTATTGTTTTCTATTTTTTATGATTTTTTCAATTTTATTCCTTTTAAAAAATCATAATAATTGCTCGAAATCTCAAAAAAATAATTTAAAAAATATTTTAGCAACTACACTTCATTACCTATCTGGGGGCAGAAACGAAAAAAACAAAAACAATATTGGGTAGACATGAAAAAAATAAAAAGAATGTGGTGATGGATTTGGTACCACTACAATACAATTTTGTTTTTGGACCACCAGAATACAAATTGAAAGTAGGGATTATTGCCATCCAATTTGCAAAAGTAGGGATTATTAGAATCCAATTTCCCTATATATATATATATATATATATATATATTGGTAAAAAAAAAATTTCTACCCAGAAATTAATACAAAACAGTATAATTAACTTGTTAAAAAAAAAAGAGAACAATATAATATGGGCTAGGGCTTTGGCTAAGCTGACTTGGGAGTCTGGTCACAAATTTGCCCTCTCTGCCTAAATTAGAAAAGGAGAGCTGAGTAAAGTAGTAGGGCAGCCCGGGACCTTTTTTTCTTTTTGATTGAATGGAGATTTTTTGATGTTGATGGAAATTAATGTGGTTCTGATTAACTGGTGAAACTGTACCGTTAAATCCGGTGCACCAGTTTTGAAAAATCGGGTTATTCGATTCTGGTTCCTATTTGCCATTTTAGAAAACTGTTTCATCTGATGCACCGTTTCGAGAAACCGAAACCGCCCCGAACTGCATCGTGAACACCCCTACACACAAGTCAACTCCATGAAATAGTATGTGTTTAGTCCAAAATAATATGATATTATTATATTTTGGAAAAACGTGTGAGCTGAATTTTGGAGAAAATTCAGAGAGACATGGACCGGGTCAGGTCGACACGAACCATGACATCCCTTTTCTAGCAGATATTGTTTCTGTTGACCAACATGGACTGTGTTAAGGATGATGTGGACCATGTTGGCGTAAAACACGTGTTTTGTTATAATAATTTGAAATGACGATTTTGGCCTTTGCCCCTTCCCCAAGTCACCTATTCTTATAAATAGGGGTGAGGGAAGCCTCATTGCATCCCATCCCCTCAAAGCTATTTGAGTTATAAAAGTCCCTCCGTTGAGAGACTTTTGGGGAGTCGGAAAAGGTCCCTCCATTGAGAAACGATCGGTTTGAGGCTTTGAGAGTGATTTCTCATGGTTTTTCCATAGGCTATTTGGCTATTGTATTTGATATGATCCCAAAATCCTCATGCACATGATCTCGATTGGATCGAGACCGACCGGTCTAGTTGTCGATGCCCGGGTGAGTCGCGTGGACTTCAGGGGAGGTTCTCCTAGTTTGGAGCCTCACTAGTCCATAGCCTTAAGAGCCTGCCATACTGTCTATCGATAGACCTTAGGTATAAATCTTTGCCTTTACAATATATCATTTCTTTTTGGTTAGGTAGATTAGATGAATTTTTCATAGTTATGTTTTCTTCCGCCCCTAATTATGTGGCCTAGTTAGGAATTAGGCCCACCCATAACCCAACATAGTGGATGCACTTCGAGGCATAGAAGTATGTGGAGGTGGGGTAATGTGGTTGGTAATGGTACGTACCGCCGAGGGGAGGGGGAGGGAGGGGGACGGGTGTTGCGAACTTGGAATAGATGATGGATTGCTTAAGTTCAGTGTAACATCATCAACTCTAATTAGAACACTTGTAAGTGATCTATTCCAAGTAGGTTCCATATTGCACCCTACAATTTTTTTTTTTAAACTTAATCTCTTGCAAGGTAATTAATTTCAAGGCTCTAGTATAACAAATACTTTATATATTCATAAGCAGAACATATCAATTGATTAACTCCAAGCTTTTAATCAAACATTTGAGTCTTTAGCAACACCAATAACTCTTAACAATAAAAATCTAAATTTACAATTAACTCGTAACAACAAAAATTACAAATAATTAACTTGGAACTATTTTTAGACTAGCACATCAACATACATTATAATTTTGACATTTATAAATTTATATGTTAATGACAAATTCATATTTTAGTCTCTATCATCATAATTAAATATTGCACAATAACGGTCCCCATAATTTGAGAATTAAATTTGGACAACAACAATTAGTAATAATTAACTTTAAACTATTTCCGTCTAGCACATCAACAATACATCGTAATTTTTAAAGTTAAATATTAGTAACAAAAATTGATGTATATTTCAATTTCTAGCATCATAACCAATTATCATACCATTAAATCTCCACAATTTTAGAATTAAATTATGAACAACAAATGACAATAATGAACTTGAAACTATTTAGAATAGCACAACAAAATAAATTACAATTTTAAAGCTAAGTGTTAACAGCAAATTTACGTCTTACTCTCTAACATTGTAATTAGTTATCATACAACAAAAATCTATAACTTTAGAATTAAATTAAGAACACCGAGTTATCGTAATTAGTTATCGTAATTAGTTATCAGAGCTTGTCAATGAAAAATATGAAGATGTTAATTCTTTAAAGGAAAATTGGATTTAAATGATCTGAACTTTGAGTCATAGTAGACTAAATAATCAGAACTTTAGATTTGGCTCTAAATAATCTAAATTTTGGCCCCCTTGGATTCTAGTAGCATGTCACCAAGTTAAGTCAACTTAACTTGGCGGTGGGATGACAATAGTAAGCTGACATGACACAACTAAAAAGCCCAGGCACGTGCCTCCGTCGCCACGTCATCTCGCCACCGAGTTAAGTTCAACTTAACTCGGTGACGTGCTACTAGAATCCAAGGGGATCAAACTTCAAATTATTTAGAACCAAATCTAAAGTTCAGATTATTAGTCTATTATGATCCAAAGTTCAGATTATTTGAATCCAATTTTCCTTCTTTAAAACAAATAATAATGCAGGTAGAAATATAAATTGACAAGTTTTTATCAAGGTAGGGATATTTTTGCAATTTTACATAATCTTGGGGATCTTGTAATAAAACTAAAAGATAATTTGTCACCATAAAATAGTTACTACAAAACACATGGTACCTAGAAATTATTTTCAATAATATGGTCCCCTAAAAATAGATACCGCAAAACATAGTGTACCTTTTAGTAATTTATTGCCAATTAACAAACTAACTTCAAACCAACACATTATTATACTTACAACTTAACAAAAATAATAATTACTTACAAATTATTTCACTTCACTCCACTTTTCTTTTTGATTGTACACCCAAGATCCTACACAAACACAATTAAAATATGATTAATAAAAAATTTACACATCATGTCCACATAATTAAACTTGTAATTTATAAAAGTTCTAACTACTTAACACAAATTTTGCAATGGATGAAAACGAGATGTTATTAGAATTCAACCTTCCCATATATAAAGACAGTTTTTTTTTTTCTTGAAAACAATAAATTCAACGAATCATTTCTAGCCATTGTGAAACTAAAAATAACAGTCAAACGTTTACCGTAAAAATACAAAGGGTGTAATGTACAAGCTCTCTCTTTCTCCCCCCCATGTGAAAGAACGACATTTATCATATTAAAAAATAAAAATAATAATAAAATAAGATGCATGACAGAAACTCTATGGCGATCTTAATTTTGATGTGTCTCACACTTTATTTCTTACTAAACAAGAATCCCAAAACAATGCCCTCATTCCAAAGCATAAGATCCGTTTGGTGCATGTGCTCTTAGTGTATTGGGTGAAAGTGTTGAGATAATATTGAAAATTTTTAAGGTTTCCAATCCCCCGAATAAGATGAATTAGAAACTCTTTGAATATGTTAGTTAATAGTTTACAGTCTGTTTGATTTCTGCCTGGTTGACTTAAATGTTACATCGCTTTGGCATACTTGAACTCGTAGGTTGAAAGAGTTAATAACGTGATTTAGTGAGAATTTTCGTTACTTGGATTAATTTTTTATTTTTACATTTTAATTATATTGCTAGCTAGTTATTAAATTATCTCCCTAAAATTATATTATATCTAGTTTAAATAATTTTCCAAATCCTTGTAATTATTGTTAATTATTTTTAGCTTTACAAAATAAAAGAGTACCCAGTTTATTTTTTTTATTTAATGGGCTATTTTCCTAAGTAATTTAATAATTTCTCTTCCAAGCATGTGTACCTACTTATAACCTAAACCTCAATTGCAAATCCTAGTATTAACATAAACTCTCACCCCTTCACAGTCCCTCTCACACGCCCCCACCCATATAGTTGTTGTTGTTGTTCAGTCGCCGGAAAACCGTCGGAAACTTACCCCGTCACTGGAAAACGTCGCACGAACCACCACCAACCTCACTTCACCCCCTCAATCCACCCTGTCTCTCCCTATAGTGTTCTCCCTGTTCAAACTCGGACACCACTTGACCACCTTCACCCATCATGTACAAACACCGTCGACCACCGAAAGAGGAGAACTGCCACCATTCATCACCGAAAAATCGCCCCAGGTGGACCCTGTTTTGCCAACACACTCCCTCTTATCCCTCGCGACTTTCGCAGGCAAACCAACCACAGTCCCATCAACCACCACCCCTGTCACCATCAGCCGATCAAACGACGTTACCACCTCGGTCACCGTCGGCCAATCAAACGACACCACCCCTATCACCGTCAGACGATCAAATGACACCTAGGCTAGCAAGTAACTGCCGCTCACTCCCTCTTTTCTCTTTTTCGTTTCATTCTTTTCCTTTTATAGAGCTAATCACCGCCTCCTTCAACCCATGCCCACTAGTAAGTCACCTCTGACCCATCAGCAATGTCGCCCTAACACCGCTTTGTAGGCTCTTCTTCCTCTTTGAGTATGGAAACCCTAACCCTAATTCTAACTATTAATTCTTTTCTAAGTTATTATTAGGTTTTGTTATAATAGTAATAATTATTATTTAATTCTAGACTAATGTTGTTGATTTAGTAATTACAAGTTATTATTCTTAATTTTTTGACCAAATATTAGTAAAAACTAAGTAGAATGTGTATTATTTTGTGTAAAAGTTTGATACTTTCATAGTTGTTATTATTATTATCATTACATTGTGGCCAACCTAGGGTTCCAAGTTATTGTGTTCATTATGAGTATATCCTTGGGTGTATAATTATTAGATGCGATAGGGTTTAGAGATGAGTAAAGAGTCATTTCATTGAGTTGGGTGAAGTTTAGTGGTTTTACTATTAAAGAATTATCGTATTATTTGGGACTGTTCTAAGGGCATCTTTGATAATTCACCATAATTAGTAGAGGTAGAATTAAATCAAAATATTTGGCAGTAGATACCTTAAAGAGTTAAATAGGAACCTAAAATTTCAGTCGTTCTTTGAGTATGAAATGAATTATAATTATTTATTGAAATGATATAAATCTAGACCAATTGTCATTTTTATTATTTTCAATCCTTTTGAGTTTGTTTTAGGTTTTGTGTTCAAAATAAAAATTGTAGAGACCTATCTAAGGTTTTCAGAAAGGTATAGATCATCTTCATACGATATTGGGAGACCGAGTCATGATCTCTGAAAGTTGGGATATAAATCTGTCCAGTTTTAGGAAGGAAAAGAATGAAGTATTACGTTGAATAATTATAGAAATAACTTGATGAAAGTTAGGTTGGTCTATATTTGGAGGTTATGTGTTAGTTGATTTGGAAAATTTAAGGTTAGAAGTGTGTGTTACTAACTTTCTTAAGCGAGTTTTAATTAGAAATAATTTGTTTATAGGTTTGAGTTTAGATCGCAACATTAGTCAAGCTCAAGATAGGAAGGAAGCACGTGATCTAGGTAATGTTTTTGTTCTAATCCCCACCGAGATGCCTTTTACATGTTTTGTGATTTACCTTGTCTTCTGAGCATATATCCTGAAGGAGACTTTATGTTAAAATTAGACTGTCTACTTTGAATGTTGGTGTTTGATTTATGAGTTGAGTAAATGTAAGTCAGTCTTTTATGAGTTATTTCTTGCTGTCAGTTTTGGGAAACAGGGTTGGGTTGTATTGAATTCTAAAGGTTGTGAGTCCTAAAGTTACCAATAATTCAAGTGAAACTAAATGCGGGTTAGGGTAATGTCTCCAAAGACCAAGATATGTTCCTACAAGGGACTTATCAAGAGATCAGAGACGCATGCCTGATATGTTTTTGAATACTTTATTGGGGTTAAGTGTGCGTACGTGCTGGGATGGCAATCCAAATTATTGTTACTAAGAACTAGAAAATGATATGTTGTTGGTTGTGATTGTGCTGAAAGTTTGAGACTTCGTATGCTGAGGGGTTTGTATACCCCGCGTGCTTTATAATACTAAATGGAGGTCTGTGTATGATATTGTGTTTTTTTCATGTTATTTCTGGGTTAGGAGTAAATCGTTTATGGATTGGTTTGATTGTTTCATTTTATCCCCCAAATGAATTGAAATGAACTTTAACCTATTTTGACAGTTAGTGGTAGACATTATTGAGTTAGTCTCATGTTTATGAATGTTTTGTTTTAGGTGATGATTACTGTGATAGGAACGAGAATTAGAAGCGAGGACACGTTGGCTATTAGTAGCATTGAATAAGTGATCAATAGTTGTCCAACTAAAGTTAGTTAACATTGTTCTTTTGGATTTAAGGTTTGAGATGAATTGGATAATGTTTGATTGATTCGAGTAGACTATTGTTGGATAATTGTTACTATTTTGCCTTTATTTCTTTGGAGATACGGTAGTGACACTCGTGTAGGTTTGACTTCCGCTGTTAATGTTAAACTTTGATCGTTAAGTTTGCAATCAAATTTTCAGGGCGTTACAGAATTGTATCAGAGCTCTAGGTTCGGCCTATTAGCTCCTATGTTTCAATTAGGTGCCTAGCTTGATATTTTGGAAGCTAAATTGGAGTGTGGGTACAGATGTGGGGTGGGTTGCATTAGTCTAATTAATTCTTTACGTTTATACTAATGTGCTTTTTTTTTCAATATGTGATTTGGTTCATTAGACAGTACCGAAAGATTTATGCATGAAGCTAATACTATGGTGGTATGTATGACGTCCTATAGTGGGGATACTATGTTGGGTGAACCTCTCCATTATCTCTATTTATACGCTTTTGGTATGGGTAAGTGAGGCTTAAAATTATATATTCTAGGTGTTGGTGCATGAATTATGGTGAAAGAGATTAGCTAAGAGTAATGGATGATGAGGAACATATGAATGTACTGTAGTATGTTGCCTCTAAACTTTTGAGCGTGTAGTATTTGGTGTAATTGATCATCACTACATTCACTGGTTTCAGCGTGCCTTTAGGTTGACATTGATTTATGGGTATGAATAGTACATGAAAGTTTTCGTGGTAAAGTTGGGGTTAGAGTTGGTCCTTTGGATATTAAGGTTAGATGAAGGGTCTCAAAGTGATATTAGGATTTGCCTTGATTTTGGTCGGCCTCGGGTTTAAAAGATCACTTTTAAGGAAAAAGAAAATTGCTCTTAAGATAAGGAGTTGAGATAAAGATTTGTGGAAGATAGGTTTAAACTTGACTTTTAGATATTAATTATGAGAATTCAAGCTAAGGATTGGATCTAATTCTGGTTTCAAGGTATCGAGGTCATGTGAATACTCTTAAGGTGATGTTGACTCGATCATGTTTTTGAGTTATTGTATTTATTAGGATCTCAAGCTGTTGAGTTAGAATAGAGCAGTTATTATATTATCTGTAAGCTACGACGTTGATTGGATGATTTTGAGTTTCAAATTGGAACCATTAGAGTTTGCTACCATAGTTTGAAATAATTTGGTTGTAGGGATTTGGTATTCCAGTTTACAATGGTCGGCAATAGGGAATTGATATCCCAATTTGGATGTGTTGATCGTAGGGACGTTGCATCCCAGGTGAAAAAGTTAAGGATCTATAGCATGCTAGAATTAATGAATGATTCGCAGAGTGGCGAAGTGGTGTTTTAGGGATCGAAAAGTTTTCTTCATTCTTGGATGGGGAAATACTTGATTTGAAACTGTATGACTTTTATCTCTTCTTCCCATAACTGACTAAGGTAAGTTTTCTGTTGTATTTTTACAATTTGGGGGTATCATCTGTGCTTATCTTCATAGTGACATGTGCATACATGTAAACTTTTGCACTAAATTGGCTATTCACAGTTGCATGCCTTTTTAATTATGAACGTGCGAATGATCATATGAGAAGTAGGTATAACCTATGAGAAAATTTTGTAAGTGTTGATGGGAACAACTCTGTTCGAGTTCAATCTAATTAAGTTTTGTTTCAGTACATCTGAATTATCTGTTTGAACATTATTTGAGAAAATCTATTTATTCTAATTAATCTGTGAGAATGTTATCTGATTAATTCTGTTGAGTATTATTTGATTGAGTTCGTCTAAATATAAGATGTTTATAATTGCAATTTCTTTATGTGATTAATCAATCTCCGTTGATAATAGCTTCTGTTATCCAAAACTATTAGGGGAGAAATTAAACTGAGTAGGAACCTTATACCGAGGATGGTGCACGGGTATGGTTGTATCTCGTCATATCCCACAAGGACTCATTTTAGCAACACAGTGAACTAGCTCTCTAGTTGACTACTAAGCTAATCAGTTTTTGAATTTGGTTACTTTTAATAAATTATTTTATCTAAGAATAATGAAATTAATCTAAGGTTTAATCCATGGTAAAGAACACCCAAGGATTTGCTTTCCTAACAACCTTTTTTTATTACTAAAACCTAGTTTTTGCAATCGTACTTTCATTTGAATCAAGAATCAATAACCAATGAATTCTACAGCTCTTTCGATGCTTAATAGAATTACTTAATTTAATTAATCTAACAAACAACGATCATATATTTTTCAAGTTAATCAAGTTAAATATCTCAAATTATCAAAGTGATTCCCTCATTTACTAGTCTTCTCTTAAATTTCATAAATTAGGTAGAAAAGTAGGTAGTTGGATTAATTTAATTCACCTTTAAGTAATTCTTAAGTTAATCTCAATTACAAGTATTCAAGCACTTAAAAATACTCATAATCTTGAATAAGTACGACTTTGTATTGATTCAAATAGAGAATTCAAGCATAAGCTATGAAAGTTCTAATTGTCATTGTTTATATTCACAAATACCTAGATAATTAAAATCTACTCACTCATGATTATTGAAAGCATAATAAAAGTTCTAAACATGATAATCAAACCTCAAAGTACTGGAAGTAGGGTTAAACAATCATCACAAATTCCGCTCGAGTCTTTGAATTTTCGGCGAAAATTTCTGCACAATCGCATTAATCTTCTTCTTCAATCTTCGATGGTGTGTCTTTTGATTTGATGTGGATGATAAATGGTTGGACTATGGAAGAGTAAAAGTCAAAGAATAGGTTGTCTTCAGGGTTTATTTCGAATGAAAAAGCAATAAAAATTGCCCAAACGGTCAAAATTTGCGAAACTGTAAAAAGGGGGGCTGGAAAATGGCCCACCATGGACCAAAGTGATGGTCATGGATAGCCCGTAGTGGCTGTTGTCCGACCATTTTCAGCTCCGAAAATTCTGAGGTTTTTTTTACCACAATTCAGTTGTCTATAGAAGAGATCTATGGTGTACTTGAGAGAGGAATGTCACCCTTTTAATAGTGGTTAGAATAGTGGTTAATATTCCACAATATGAGCAAAAAACTTGAAAGGACCAGAAGTGCATGGTATGGTTGTAGCACGTCAAAGTCGATCCCACATGGACTCAATTTAGCAATGCAACGAACTAGCGCTCTACTTGATTGCTAAGTTAATCGGTTTTTAAGTTTACTTGCTTCAAATTAACTAACCCTAACGAAAAACAACACCTAGGGCTTTGCGTTCCTAACAACGAGCTTAATTAGTCAAATCTAGTTTGTGCGATCATACTTTCATTTGAATCAAGATCCGATAATTAATGAATTCTATTGCTCTTTTGATGCTTAATATCTCAAATTAACCTAACAAACAACTTTCGTATGCTCTTGAAATTAAGCAAAGTTAAATATACCAAATTATTAAAGTGATTCCCTAATTTACTAGTCTTCTCTCTAATTTCATAAATTAGGCGAAAAGTCGGTAGTCGGGTTAGTCTAATTCATCTTTCAGTACTTATTAGGCTAATCTCAAAGACAAGTATTCAAGCGCTTAAAAATACTCATAAACATGAATAAATGCGACTTTCTGTTGATTCAAACTGAGAATTCAAGTACAAAATATGAAAATTCTAACCAAACATCATTGTTTTGGTCCACAAATCCCTAGACAATTAAAATGTACTCACTCATCATTATTGAAAGTATAATAAAAGTTCAAGCGCTTAAAAATAATCATAAACATGAATAAACGCGACTTTCTATTGATTCAAACTGAGAATTCAAGCACAAAATATGAAAATTCTAACCAAACATAATTGTTTTGATCCACAAATCCCTAGACAACTAAAATGTACTCACTCATCATTATTGAAAGCATAATAAAAGTTCTAAACATGATAATCAAACCTTAAAACACTAGAAGATGAATTAGGGCTGAACATTCTTCACGAATTCCGCTTGAGTCTTTCAATCTCCCGCGAAAATTCCTTCACGATCGCTTCAATCTTCTTCTTCAATCTTCGATGTTATATTTTTTGATTTGATGTGGATGATAGATGGATAAAATATGGAAGAGTAAAAGTCGAAGAATAGGTTGTCTTTAGGGTTTATTTCACATGAAAAGAAACATAAACTGCCCAAACGATGAAAATTCGTGAAACCGCAGAAAGGGGGTTGGAAAATGGTCCACCCCGGACTAGAGTGATGGCCACAAACAGCCCGAAATGGCTGCTGTCCGACCATTTTCATCTCCAAAAAACTGAGTTTTTAACCACAGTCTAGTTGTCCAATAGAAGAGGTTCGTGGTGTACTTGCTTTCACCAAATATTGAGGGAATGATGGTGTTTTTAGCCTCAAAATTTACAAATTCGCATAAAACAACACCAAGTGTAATATGGACATCGGGATATAAATCAACATTATTAGTCAAAACATTCTAATCCACTATCAAAATTCGCTAAAAATCTAGGTACTATATGCACTTTTCGAACCCCTCCATGCTAACTCCTTGCTTGTTCCCAAGCAAATACTAGACTCAAAAGAAAAACAAAGACTTGAAAACAAAAGGACTCAAAAGAAATAAAACGAATCAAATTGAATAGGAAAAAGTCTATCTACACACCTCCTTAGGTAAGCATTAGTAGAGTTCTCTAACAACAAAATTTATTCAAGAATATCCTGAAAATGATGAAAAAAATTTAGCACAAGCAAGAGGTAAGTTTTCAAAACGATTTTACAAGAATAATACTATCAAGATAAAATCAATCTCTCTTTTATCACCAATTGTAGAAAATTTAGCATATGTATGAGTATGAAACTATGAAGATTGATAACAAACCTCATTTAAGAGATTGTTGAAGCTGTCCTCTCATTTGTTTGATTGTTTGAATATAGGTGCAATGACTTTACTACAAGAAATATGACTTTTATCAATGGGGCCCTATCTGTTGGTATAAGTGAATATTCTGTTGGTAATAGCTTTTTCCAACAGATAATTATCTATCACAAAATTGTTGGTAAAAACTCCATTGGTAAAGGTAATACCAATAGATAAGTGTATCTGGTATTGTTTAGTAACACCATGAGATCAAATATATTGGTATTGCATAGTGCTTTACCAACAGACACTGAACTCATGGTAAAAGGACTTGTACCAACAAAATAAATTGTTGGCGTTACAATTTTGGCGCCAAAGTTATCACTTGTACCAACAGATTGTTTATGTTGGTAATACCGTTTTAGCGCCAAAACTTGGTATAATCTTCATATATCTGTTGGTAATAGTATTTTGAACATACATACATCTATTGGTAATAGTAATCTACACCTACACACATCTGTTGGTAATAATCATATAGAAAAATCCTATATTTATTAATAATTACATTTTTGTCACCATATGTTAGTTGTAGATGTCTCTTTCAATATATCCTTGTATTAAAAAATATTTGTACATATGTAAATATTTGCTTCTCCTAAAAAGAACATACGTAAAATTAAAAGTCATTTCAAAGCATCATATATCATAGAGTAACCAAAGTTGTAAAGCTAGCTAAAATTTAAGCCTAGATCTAGTGTTCCCCTTTTACATTTTCTTTAATAATGTCTTCGTAATAGCATCGGTATCGACATCATCTTCAAATACATTGCGAAGATCTCTCAGTATCTCCTGCGAATTTACAAGAAATCAAAATCATAATCATAATAAATATAGACATTAATGAAACCAATATGACTCTTCGCTTGTGCTAATAATGAAAAAGAATCTTATATCAAACAAAACTTCATTCTTTTGCAAACGAATTTGGCACAATTTAGTGAATAATAATGAAAGGTGTTGTACACCATTAAATCCATCACAGCAGCAAAGTTGTCCAAGCCAATTACCTTTGTGATGCAATAAAATGCTTTTCTAGTCTCCTAGATCCTTCTACCAATTATATATTCTCTGTCACTACAGAAAAAAGAAAACTGGAAAACAGGGAGGAAAAAAAAAGGGAGTTGGAAATCAAATCCACATTCAAAAAGATATCATGACATAATAATAAAAAGTATCAGATTGCTATAACTTTTTAATCTAATGGACAATCATTACTCTAGTGCGAGGGTATTCCTCCAAGATCTTGAAATATATAAGCATTAGATCCCACTTCGGGCGGAACTCATCATCCCAAAAGAAATCTCTCACCAGCTTAGCAGTTGCATCCTCAAAGGCTGTTCAACTACGGTATATAGTTGGCCCATTCTGACGAATTAAGACATTATCAAGAAAGATAAGGTACTTCAAAAGGTCTCTCATGGATGAAAAAGGTATTTCAAAACAGAACTAGCACCAAAATTTCCAAAGAGATCAATATTGTGAGGACTCTTCCAAAGAATCATAAAAGAGTATACAAGCTGAAGTAACAGAAGAAGATTGTCATTGGGGGGCACCTTCCCATTTGACCTTAAAAATGAGACATAGAAAACAACAATATCTCAACCTAGAACTTGTACTTATGTGTAATAAAGTTATTAACATATCCATTTCTGAAGCCGTAACATGCACCATCCCATATCCATTGAGTTATTTTAGTGCTAAATATATGCACCACATTGATATTGATGTTGGAGAAGTACAATGAAATCAAGAGCGGAGAAATTAACCTCAATGCCCTCAGTGAATATATAATGACAACAAATAATGCATCAATATACAATCTTATTGGTTGGGTGTGGAATTAAGAACAACAACCTCCATATACAGACAAGGGTAAAGTTCCCTTATAGATTGCTCGTTCACTTTGTAGATTTTGTATCATTATGCTCATATACTGAAGTACCGTTTCCTTGCTCTTGGAGTTCGCACAAATCTTGAAAATTCGAATGAATTCAGCAAGAACTTGATGTTCCATGAAACATGTATTAGGATTTTCAAGAAACATAACTCCTTTGTTAACAAAACAAGGACCAGAACCATATAGAACCCATCTCCCCCCTCCCTAAAACAAAATAATACAAATGAATGGCCTTTGAAGTTAATGAATTCCTGGTTATACGTTGTTGCTCCATTACCTCAGCTGTAGCATTTTCCCGGGTGTTTTTAGATGTCAAGTTAAGATTGCACAAACAATGCCAAAGCCTTTGAAGTTAAAGGGCATTTTGCAGAAACCATGCTAGGAATACAAGAATTTGTACGTCAATAAAAGGATTATAATACCATCCAAAACATTGCAGCTTTGAAGTATAATATACATTACTAAATGGCCTAGAAAACCATCTAGAGCTGCTTCTTGCTGACATCGAATGCGTTCAGACAAGGTTTCAATGGAAGAGGCATTAAAGAATAGAGGGTAAAGTTACATAGAGTTAGTTTTCTACTGCACTTGTTTATGTAGTCATCGCAATATCTAAATTGATAAAAACAAAATTTCCAAAGTTCCCTACCTTGAAACTGCAAATAAAAGGAGCTGTTGAGGCTAAATAGGCTACTGTTTGTATATCTATTTGCAAATTTGTCACAAAAGGTTGTTTTCATTCCAACAAAAGGTAGTTTGTAATGCATTATTTGAGGAGACAAACTTCACAATAACAATGAAATGTCAAAGCTTGTAAAAAGTAAATTGACTACTCTTAATACCCAAATCACCATCTAAATTCATACTCGAATCACAAAGGCAAGTACAAACTGTCATAGTACCATGAGCTTGCAATTTTCCCATGAACCTTATAATGTTATATATTACCTGCACTGGAATATAGCCTCAACAAGTCCTCCACTTTCTCTTCTACAAACAAGGTGTCGCCCGACTATCACCATTCTGTGCTTCTAGTAGTGAAGAGAAGTGACTACTGCCACCCCCTGAAGCAACCTTTGCAGGGAAAGTTATTGAGGAATATCAAAGAATTAGATAGTGAGTAACTAAATAGAACAAATCTAAACTGAGTTATTAGTAGCAGACCAACCTTACACCATTCAAATACCTCTTTGACGCATCCAATAATCATTCATTTTTTAATAAGAATATGATTGAACTATCAATCATAAGTTCATACCAGTTCATATCTTATTGGCAAAGAGAATAAACAAACATATCATATATAGCAAACTCTCATAGAACGAAAAAAACATATAACCGACATAATTATTTTCATAAACTTCAAATAACAACTTTTTTTTTCCTTTTTTTGTTTTTTTTCTTTGGGGGGGGGGGTGGGGGGTTCCAAAGAATAGAAACTAGCAAGGAGTGATATGGTATGACATACCTCTCAAACTATCAAGACAATATTTTGGAGCAGCCCAGTTTGACGCACGGACATGCATCCACACCAAGGACTTTCATAATACAAGGACCATATATGGTAGCTGGACAAAGACCACCTGAAATTTCCAAGATTGAAAATGGGATTACCTGAAAAGTAGCAATGCACGGAACCCATCTTTTGTGTATTGCTGTCCTTCGTTTGCTTATTGAAACCCAAAAAACACAACACAATCAAGCAAACATGATGAATTCAACATTGGAAGATGAAAAAGAGAGGGAAATTACTATCAATTGCAGAAGAGAATGCACTTTGTTTACTCATTGAATGCAAAAAACACAACATAATCAAGTAAACACCTGCAATATCTTCGTAAGATGGAACTGTTTTTTGGCATGACTGAAATGTCCAGTGCCCATCAAATAGACAAGAATAAACAAAGGTACCCTTATAACAACCACTACAGTTGAGCAACAAGCATTGCTCTGAATTCACTTCCCTCAAAATTACACTTAGCAATGATCCCATCTCCCTTTTAATGAAATAAACACTCACTGACAGAATAAGAAATCCAGATAGTCTGAACTCCAAGAGACAAACATGAACAAAATAGTTATTTGAAACAAAAACCACCAATAACAAAATTAGTAAAACCCCAATTAGCAAACGTTGATGAAATAACCCC
The DNA here is from genome assembly GCA_029582165.1 of Portulaca oleracea. NCBI lineage: Eukaryota > Viridiplantae > Streptophyta > Magnoliopsida > Caryophyllales > Portulacaceae > Portulaca > Portulaca oleracea. The sequence continues at coordinate 13,063,040 of CM055892.1, forward strand.
AAAAAATTAACAGAAAACAAAAAAATAAAAGTTAAGTACTGATGGGAATTATCAAAATGGTCTGCGTATAACAAATTAACAAAGTTACAATGTTAGCTCACCACATGTTTGGCATTTGTAACTTCTGTTAAGACAAGCACTAAATAATGTCATACTAAACAGGTCTAATATTTGACAAGGTTTTAAGTGATGGAGTGAGTACCATATTGTTGAACATTAAGGAAAGGCAACCACAAAAGCATTCGATCAACCAACATGACTCATTGCCCACTCATATTCAGCATTTAAAATAGCTAATTACTACGGCCAACCCTACCCTAGAAAAATAAAATAAAATAAGGAAAAATTACTTTGTAGGTCTCTTGGAAACATTTTGCTACTTGTAAGCTATGTTGCTCGGACCCGGGTGCGGGTGTCGGACACGGATATGGGTGTCAGACTTGGCTAATTTTAAGAAAATTTATATCTTTTCATTGTAATTTGAAGTATCGAGTGTCGTACCCTTGTCCGGGTGTGAAGGGTCTGACACGGGTATGGCAAGGGAAATGAAGAGTCGGAGTAACATAGCTTGTAAGGTAAGGTTACATACACCCGAAGTCTAAACCATCATATACCCAATTTTCACAGTATGCAAAGGTGGAAGTGTCAAAGCAGAACTAGTCCAACCGTCTACTGTGGACAAGAGCCTTTAGACTAATAGGGAAGTGGTGGTTTAGTCGACTAAGGCTAATAGCTAACCAAACCGCAAAAGGATGTCATGTCATACAAGAGAATCATAATGAAACCAGGTGCAGCACACAATTCCACTACTCTTCAATTCACTTTGGCTAGGCCACAAGAAACCAGGTTTCAGTTACCTTGTTGTCCACTTCATCATTATTTATTCACAGTAGGTTTGAGAAGCAAGTATAGTTATGTCTAAATCTTTGGGTTTTACTGCTTATATTAATGTCTGAATCTCACCTACATTTAGTATTTGGACTTGTATACATGAAAGTTAGGGGGAAAATGATCCTGTTTTAACCTAAATGAGGTTGCATAATCTCATTCTGACCACAACGGTACAAATGTACAATGCAAATCAACATATATATGATCACATATCGACAAAAGCTAAGCCATACCAACCAAAATAAAAGCTTAATGGGCCTAAAAATGATCCTGTAAAACCCCGAAAAATTCGAATACATTGACCGTTACGACGTTAATAGTTTAAGTTTGACTATGTTACTTTTTGTGATTTTTCTTGTGAGTATTAGTTTACACTTGAGCTCCTAGGACCGTGGAAAGGCTAACATGGATAAAATAGTCATTGTGTGCATGGGGATGTTGCATGGGAGGAAGGCTAGATTGTTAAATTTTAGGTGACTAACCTTATGATTATTATGATTGCTATTATTATTTTTATTATTATTATTTTATTTTTTAGAGTTGTGATTATTAGTGTTGTTATTATTGTTATTATTATTATTATTGGAGAAATTATCATTATTAGGAAAATTATTATTATTATTATTATTAATAATTAATTCCATGACCAAATAATTAACCCCTAATTAACCTCCCTAATTAACCCTAGTTAGACTCTAAATAACACCAAAGGAGACCAAAACCCATTCCCTAATCCCTACATCTTCATTCCCGACCCCATTTTCTCTTTCTTTCCCTTTCATCTTTTCTCTTTCTCTCTCCCGTATTCAACATAAACCACCACAAACCTCCATACTAACTACAAATAACCGCCGCACTACCATCCCGCAACCACCGGGCCACCAACAAGACCACCGCAGACCACCAAGGGACCTCCGCCGTCACCGCCGCACATCCAACCATCGTCAAGGAACAACCCAACCGTAACCGAGCCTCGTACTACTAGCACTGTTGTTTGAACCCGACACGACCCCATCGTGATTCCGACCCGACGCCAACCACTTGCACCACCAGCCCGGCCGCTACCGTCACTTGTCAGAACCGCCTTCAACGACCACCAAACCTTCTTGTTAAGAGTATGTCTCTAACTCTAACCTAGTTGTTTTGGTTCACATAAAATGTTGATATTATTACGTATTAATTGTTGTTTCAAATACACTTTCAAGTGTTAAATGAAGTTAGGATTAGTTTACTGCCTAGATTAGTATTGATATGCCCTTAAGTGTAGTATTATTGGGGCTTGATGGGTCATTAGGGCAGTAATACAACTACAACAGGGGGTTTGGGGGCCTTGGCATGCGTGGTTATAATAGCATGCATGTTATTTTGGCAGAACAGGAGAACTTTGAGTTGAAAAATTGCACAGATAGAGAAATAGAAAAGGCTGAGTTGCACAATTTCATTGCTGCATGAAACTCTACACAGGACAACCTTAAATACTAGTAACAAATAACAAATTAACCACAAAAGTAGGAGTACAATCCCACAACTACAGCTACTGGATGAATATCTCAACAAACACCCACTAACTTACTGATCTTATTGAAGAATCCTATGACACTTTTACTGAAACAAATACTCCTAAAAAAATCAGCAAAGTTTGAATCAGTCAATCAACATTCCCCCTTGATTCAAACTCACATACACCTAGCTTCATCCTGAAAAATTCAAACTTGGCTTGAGGGAGAGACTTGGTGAAGATATCAGCTTCTTGTTCATTAGTGCCACAGAACTTGAGGACAATTTTCCCATCTCCCACTAGCTTGCGAATGAAATGACATTGCACATCAATGTGCTTTGTTCGACCATGAAATGCAGGGTTTTTGGCCATTGCAATTGCTGACCTATTGTCATGTCTGAGCGGTAGCATCACTCTGCTCAAGATAAAGATCAGCAAGCAATTTTCGAAGCCACAAAGCTTGTCGTGCTGCTGAAGATGCTGCTGTATATTTAGCTTCTGATGATGACAAAGCAACCATTTCTTGCTTCTTTGAACTCCAAGTCACTGCACCAGATCCGAGGTTGAAAACACTTCCTGACACACTCCTGCGATCATCTAAGTAGCCTGCCCAGTCACTGTCGGTGAAGCCGACTAGTTTGAAACTTGAAACGCTTGGATACCAAATTCCAAAATTCATGGTTCCGGCAACATACTTGAGAATTCTTCTTGCTGCACCAAAGTGCTGTTTCGTAGGACTCTGCAAAAATCTTGACACAACACTAATAGAAAAGGAAATGTCAGGTCTTGTGTGTGTCAAATAATTCAGTCCCCCGACCAAGCTTCTGAACTGCTTTGCATTTGCTCTTTCAGTACCATCCTCACGTTGCAGCTTTTCATTGACATTCATTGGTGTTGCTACAAAATCATTGCACGTCACACCAAATTTTTTTACAATATCTGCCGCATACTTCTTTTGACAAACAAATATACCATCTTCTCCTTGTGTCACCAAATTAAAAAGTATCTCAACAACCCCAAATCATGTCTCAAATTTTTCCAAAGATACATGATTTGAAATCAACTAAGGGTGAAGACCCATATAAATTATATCATCCACATACAGACAGACAAAAGAAAATCTCGATGCGCTTGCTTCATATAAACAGTTGGCTCGCTCTCACTTCTTGTGAATCCCTTCTCCACAAAGAAAGAATCAATTTTGCTATACCATGCGCGAGGAGCTTGCTTTAGCCCGTACAAAGCCTTTTTTAACCTGTAAACTTTGTTTTCACAGTCCGGTATGACAAAACCTTCTGGTTGATGCACATAAACTTCTTCATTCAAGTCTCCATTCAAGAAGGCAGACTTCACATCAAATTGATATACTGGTAATTACAGTTGAGCGGCCAATGCAAGAAAAATTCTCACAGTTTCAAATCGAGCAACTGGAGAAAAAGTCTCTTCAAAATCTATACCTTGTTGCTGAGAATAACCCTTGGCCACAAGTCGAGCTTTGTGCTTTTGTACACTACCATCTGAATTATACTTTGTGCGAAAAACCCACTTGACCCCAACAACATTCTTGCATTCCGGAACATCAACTAATTCCCAAGTTGAGTTCTTCTCAATGGCTCGCATCTCTTCCAACATAGCATCCTGCCATTCTTTACGTCCCTTTGCTTCTTCAAAGAAACCTGGATCACAGGCTAATAAAGCAAAGTTATTGCACTCATAAAGTTCCCTTAAAGAACGAAACCTGTTTGGTGGAGTTTCACTAGAGCTGCTACTGTTGTTGCTATGGTTGGAAGAAGTGGATGATGGTGACCCAATATTTGTTGAACTCCCTGAGCCAGTATTGTTAGGAGTCGAAGGGGTTGAACTTGCAACTAAACTCCCTGAATTGCTACTGTTAGAAGTTGAAGAGGGTGAACCTACAGTGCTGTTGTCTTCGGGAGCTGTTGTAGGTGCAGGATCGTGAAATGTTGCGGCAATCGGACCAGATTTACCATCCATCTGGGCACTCCATTCATACTTAGTTTCTTCATCAAACTCGACATCCCTACTGATCACCACCTTGCCACTAACTGGATTATATAAACGATATGCTTTGGATTTCGAACAATAACCAATAAAGATACACTTTACAGATTTTTTATCAAGCTTACTGTGAGAATGAACCAAAGCATACGCTACACATCCAAAAATTCTCAAGTGACTTACCCCGGGTCTCCTGCCCAGCCATGCTTGATACGGCGTCTGATTGAGAACGACCTTCGTTGGAGAGATATTCAGGATGTACACTGCCGTTGCTACGACTTCTCCCCAAAACTGATTTGGTAGAACTTTTTCCTCTAGCATGCTTCTGGCCATCTCCACCACTGTTCGATTCTTCCTTTCGGCTACACCATTCTGCTATGGTGTGTAAGGTGCTGTAAGTTGCCTGTGAATGCCATTCTCATCACAAAAAATATTAAATTCAGTGGGTAAAAATTCACCACCACGGTCTGTACGAAGTGTCTTGATGCTCCTCCCACTCTCTTTCTCAACCATGGCCTTAAATTTCTTGAAACACTCAAAGGTTTCAGATTTTGATTTCAAGAAATAAACCAAGCTGAAACGACTGTAATCATCAGTAAACAATAGAAAGTACCGACTTCCGCCAAGAGACTCAGTCTTCATAGGACCACATAAATCAGCATGAATAAGTTCGAGACAAGTTGTAGCCCTCCATGACTGCCCAACAGGAAATGACTTTCTACTTTATTTTCCATAAACACATCCCTCACAAAATCCAAGTTCCCCAATTTGCGGCAAGCCCATTACCATATCCTTCTGACTTAACAACTTCAGCCTATTCACATTCAGATGCCCATATCTTAAGTGCCATAAATTAGCCTTATCATCCCCTTTAGAAACAAAAGCATTGTTTATAATACTTGTAAAATTAAGGGGAAACATCCTATTTTGGGTCATATGTACCGATGCTAGAACTTGACAAGTAGTTTTGTCACGAATGGTACATGCATCATCATCAAACAAAACAGAACACCCGGCACTCATCAATTGTCCAACACTTAGCAAATTATGGGCTAGCCTAGGCACAAATTGCACATCATGAATAACTTTTGTCCCTTGTAAAGTTTTAAGAGCAACAGTACCTTTTCCTTCTACTTGAACTTCTTTGCTATCTCCGAGCCGAACTTGACTTTTCTTCTTCTCATCAAGATCTCGAAACAAAGACCTTGAACCAGACATATGGTTGGAACAACCACTGTCAATATACTAAATATCACTGGGGATATCATTACCAAAGGATTGAGCCATAAACAAATAGCTTTCATCCTCTACCTTCTCAGTAAAATGAGCATTCTGCTCATTTCTCTGTTTGCTCCAGCACTCTGCCTCTTTGTGCCCATATTTCTTGCAATATCTGCACTGAATTGAGCTTTTGTACTGATTGTATTCACCAAAGTTTCCTTTGCCTCTTCCACGGCCACGACCTCGTCCACGAAAGCCGTTTCGACCTCGTCCACGTCCTGAGCGGTCATTCATTCCTTTAGAGAATGAATCATTCTTCACCTGAAAGGCCTTTTCTTCAACCTTTTCATCGAACCTGGTTAGCCTATCCTCATGAGCTAACAAAGATCCCATCAGTTCATCAAACGAATAAGTAGATAGATCCTTTGACTCTTCAATTGCAGCAACCACATGATTAAATTTTGAAGTTAATGACCTCAAAATTTTGGCAACTACAGTTGCACTACTCAGATTTTCTCCATAGGATTTCATGTGGTTGACAATGGTAGATACTCTAGACATATATTCTTGCACTGTTTCATTGTTCTTCATGCACAAAGTCTCAAAATCACGACGCAATGTTTGTAGTTTGACAGTGATTACCTTTTGATCTCCCATAAACTCTTGCTTTAAAATTTCCCATGCTTCTTTAGAGGTCTCTGCCGCTGAAACCCTCGAAAATATTTCATCGTCAAGAGCTTGTTGTATAAAGAACAACGCTTAGCGTCCTTTTTGCGATTTTCCCGAAGCCGTTGTTCGTGGCCTAGGTCTGGGTCTGGATACCCGTTCTCCACCAAGTCCCAGAGTTCTTGAGACTTAAAAAGAGTCTTCATCTTGAGATTCCAAAAATGGTAATTCACTCCTTTAAAGATTGGGATCAAAGGTTGTGCCTGAGTTGAACTATTGCCCGCCATAGCGCTCACTGTGTTTATCTTTACTATGTGTCACTCACTGAAACTTTGTGTTTCTTTTTCTGACTCTAACCTTTCTGTCTCTCGTTTTCTTGTTTTCCTTGCGGTAGGAAAAAAACTGAACCGAACCTGGTTGGCTCTGATACCACAAATGTTGGCAGAACAGGAGAACTTTGAGTTGAAAAATTGCACAGATAGAGAAAGAGAAAAGGCTAAGTTGCACAATTTCATTGCTGCATGAAACTCTACGCAGGACAACCTTAAATACTAGTAACAAATAACAAATTAACCACAAAAGTAGGAGTACAATCCCACAACTACAGTTACTGGATAAATATCTCAACAAACACCCACTAACTTACTGATCTTATTGAAGAATCCTATGACACTTTTACTGAAACAAACACTCCTAAAAAAATCAGCAAAGTTTGAATCAGTCAATCAACATGTTATCCTTGCTTTATTACTTTACGTTGACAACTTAGACATTTAAATATAGTTAGGCAGTAGGGGTTCTTTTAGTGGGTTAAGTTTATATATCAAGTGGAGTATTTCAATGAGGTTAATTATAGTGGAACTTGGTAGAGTAAAATAAAAATCGAGCCGTTTTGGGACAGTTTTGATGCGTCGTACTTAAAGATACACCATTAATTATTTAGTAAGTTTTTAACTGATATTTTAGGACTGGAAGTACCCCTACATGTTAGCTTTCATAGGAATTTTACGGTTCGTAGTTTCGAGATGTGTAGCCCGGGTTATGAGTCGTTTACCAGGGGCAGGTCAGAACTGGACCAATTGTATACTTTGCTAATTCTAGGTATCTTCAAGGTTGAATTAGGTCTGGTGTTCAACATAAAAGTTTTAGCAGACATTCCAACTATTCCAGAAAGTTAAAGTTTAAATTCATAGGAGGTCGGTAAGTCAAGTTAGAGACCAAACAGCGGGGAGGTAGTGAGTTGTCTAGTTACTGCTTGCTTGTATGAAGGTTAATTGTACAATTCTTGTATGTAGTGTATTAGTTGTGCGTTTTAATAAAATTAGGGTTGGGTAAACTAGGGGGAGTGTTGTACTAACTTCGTTAGATCGTTTTTAATTTATTAGAACCTAATCTTTATAGGTTCGGATTGGGTACATTTCGAGTAGTGAGTTCAAGTGTTGGTTTATTGACTTGAAGTGACGATCAACAGGTAATGTCTATGCCCTATTTTCCCTTTGGATGCACTTTACTTTTTTTTTTATTGTATTTAAGTTGTTTTGGAAATTGCATCCCCGAAGGGAACTTTATGTGAAGTTGTTTGTCGGTCTTGGAGTGTTGTGTTTTGATTCTTTTGTTTTGTTTTTTGGTTAAATAAGGACAATCTTTTTATGAGGTTGTTTGATGTCTTTTGGGAATTGGGATTGGTTGATTGGAAACTTGAAACTTGGAACTTTTTGAGGATTAAACCGGACTAATAATTCAAGTGAGACTAAATGCGGGTTCGGGTAGCGTTTCCCGGAGACCAGGGTGGATCCTTGTAGAGGCGTGAGATCAGGAAAACCCTGATAAATTGTGCTAAAAAAAGGTCTTCCCTGGGGTTAAGCGAGCACGTGTTGTAATTATTGGATGGCCATCCAGTGTATTGAAATTGAAAGAAAAGTTGTGATGAAATTGTGAAAGTATGGACTTGATGGGAGTCTATGACTCCGTGTTGAAGGGAGGTTTGTAAACCCCCGCCTGCTTAATAAAACTGAAATTTATATGTTGTGTCAAAAGTTGAATAGTTTTTCAAAAAATTACTTAGAGGTACCCTAACTTTTGAAGAAACAATTTTTTGGTACCCTAACTTTTCAAAACTAATTTTGGGGTACCCTTACTTTTAGGATTAGAAATTACTAGGTGAATTTGGTGAAACTCCGATTGATTCAAATCATTTTCGTCCACAAAAACAAACGGTATTTTCGTCCACAAATACACTTAATCAATTTCCCGCCTAAAATTCATCGATGAATTCAAATCATTGGCCGAAAATTCACCTAATTATTTCTAATTCTAAAAGTTAGGGTACCCCAAAATTAGTTTTTAAAAGTTGGGGTACCGGAAAAACATTTCACCAAAAGTTAGGGTACCCCTAAGTAATTTTTTGATAGTTTTTGATATATTATGTTTTGGTTGGGCATTGTTGGTTTGTGAAATGATTTGAACTTTTGCCTTCTCCCTCTAAATGGTTTGAAATGAATTTTAATCTGTTTTGACAGTTAGGGGTAGACATTATTGAGTTCCATCTCATATTTTTAAATATTTTGTTTTCAGGTACATACTTCATTGAAGGGGATGGGACTTAGCAGTGAGGACGACGAAGTTAGTTTTGAGAAATAAGTTTAGTTTATGTTTAGACTTGAGTAGTAATGTCAGCTTATGATGTTTTAGATTTTGAAGTTCTTTGGTTTAGTAAATGGAAGTAATTAATGATTAGTTGTTAGTTTTCCTTTCTTGCTTGGTATTCCTTCGGGGATACCGCAGTAACGCCCAGCTAAAAAGATGTAAAAAAAATGAGTCTTCCGTTGTTAATGTCAGTCAACGTTTGACTTTGACCGTTAAGTTTAAAATTGAATTTCCAGGGCGTTACAGATCCAAATCTGAAAGGATCAAACCTAATATAGTTTGACCTTGCTATGACATAAAATTGCTCTCACTCGTATGTGCCATCACAGTTGTAGGAATTGTACTTAAAGGGGCAACCCAAATCGTATACTAACTCGTAAATAAAATGTTTAAACGTACAATTCGAGAGTTGAGACGACACACACATGGCAGCAACAATATGATGTTCTAATCATTGCAAGGGAAAGAACTCATGTACCAATAATAAACATGATACTGTAGATACCGGGTTTTGACACCTAAAATATATAGCATATCTATATAACAAGAAGTAGAAATAAAGAAAGAGATGCCGGAAAATAAAACCTAAAGTACGTGCACCTTACACGTGCAAGCTAGCCTAAAGTGGCACGCATGATCACATACACATTTTTTTTTATAAAAAGGACAAGCCATGCAAGCCAAGCAAACCATGCAAGCCACATGCAAAATCCCATGCGAAGGTCAGAGGTTCGAAACCTCACAAAAACATGTATAAAGCTTGCAAATAAGCTCCCACCGACCATGGTGTGAACAGCCAGTATCCATCTCACTCCATTCAAACATCCACTGTCCAAGAATATATGAATGGAATCAAATACATCTTCCCCCAGTGTGAAGGCTGATCGACCATTAACTCAGTCCACAGTCACACCTGAGTTCATGAACTTGTAATTGCCGTCCACTCTCATACACTCCCCCCCACCTAGTATTCTGTGCTGTTGACTGCCAAGTTCGAGGGATGAATGTATATGCATGCATACATGTATCTCCTACTCCTTCTTTCCCCTATAAATACCACACTCATCTCAAAGCTAAACACACTAACACACTCCATTATTCACTCATTCTTCTTCCTACACTCTCATTCTCCATTTCTCAATTCTCTTATGCTAATCTATCTAATCTCTATATTCTAGTATCATTATTCTACCATCCTTTTCTATCATCTTTCCACCACTTTCTTACTTCCATAATCTCCTATCCTATCCTACCTTAAGCCTCCAAACTCTTATCCCACCATCCCTACATAAGTCCATCACAAAATCTCTCAAAACCCCTACAAAAAACCATATCCTAAAACCTCCTAAGAACCTACGAAAAGACCCTTTTTTACCCACCTCTTTCCACCTCTTTTCCATTCATTTTAGCATCTTCAAAGAAGTCATCTAAGGGTACTAAAAGGAGCATCTTCAAGCAACTATAAAGGCTAGGTAAGGTCCCTTCTTCAAATGGTACAATGTAAGGTTCAAAATGTTCTCTTTCATACAAATAAGTGTTGTATTTGTATATTTTCTTTCTTATGTTTTCATCTTGAATGATTAAATGAAATAATTCTATAAAGTCTCTATTTATCTCTCTTCCAAACTTTATCAAAAGCACACTTAAAACTTTTAGTAGAGTCTTTCCTTTTGTGAGAGGCGAACTCTTTAGGTTCCTACCTTTTGAGTTTGTAGCCTTACCCCCGGATCCATTCTTGGGTTTCGCAGGCGAAGTCTTTCTTGTTTTCTTTTTGGTCTTGTATTGGCTTTTCCCTTAAAAAGTTAGGTGACGACTCCCATTTCGAACCAAAACACATCGGGTTGCATAAACTATGGTAAAACATGATTTTACAATGTGCCGATGCAACTTTAAGGTGTTCCTTGTATATTTTTAAATAATATTTGCATAAATCGCTTTCTTTCGAGCCTAACATTTTAATGAGAAAGTTGGCTTAAATTTAGAAGAGTCGGAACTAGTGGATGTTCATTCTTAAAAGTTTAATTCGATGACTCTTGAAATGCACAAAGTAAAGGAAAAGTGATTTTTACAAACTATTATTCCTGAAATATATGATTAATCCCTTAAAGAGTTTTTTAAAGGTTCAAACCCCAACACAAATCACCAAATCACACCCCCTATATGCACAAACGTTCCAGAAGCCTGAACGGTGAGGAAAAATGTCCACAAGATTTTTGGCGACTCCACTGGGAAGTTTTTCTTAAATGGGTAAAACTTGAAAAAGGTTTAGTGTGTTTTAAAATTTTTGGAAGGAAGATAAATTTTTACTTTATATTATTAAGTCATTCCCGTTTTAGGCATAAATGCATTGCATATACCGGGCTACCTCCTGGTCACGAATGTGGGCTAGGTTGCACTTAAAGCGACGGTTTAGGTTTTCTTTATAACTACAAAAATAACCCATGGGATGCTGGACCGGCTATACTCAATTGGTGCCCTCACACCGAGAGAGCTTTAGTCACCACATTCACTCATGCACCACTCTACGAGGTCTCCATACGAGCCTCAAGAGCAACACCCCACACATTCAAGTTGTCTTTACAATAAGAATGCACCGGGGCGAGTACATGAGCCGATAAGCCTTATCCAGCCAATAACCCTTTTGTACATAGAGCCTTGGTTTAGGGTACCCTTGTTCATGTGCATGCTATGTGCTATGTATTTCTTTTTGTTGTAAAGAGTCGACCCAAGTTTAAAAATGTTGTCGTAGTCCATATAGTAATCACTGGGCTGAGAAGAGTTATGTTTACAACTAGATTAATTAACCTCAAATGTTATGGTTAACCTAGTGGTTGGACCCATTTATCTATAAAGGTTAATTATCTTGGTTCACAAAGTAAACTCAACTCATCTCGATGATTCTACATGGCCCTTTACGATATCCTCTTAACAAAGGTCCAAAAAAAACTGATTAAAAGTCAAAACAAAGTTAGTAGAGTCTTAGACTGTGTAATAATCACCGGGTTTGAGTAAATTAATTTATCAAATTAATTATTGGATCCATCCCAATTTTATGGCCGACCCGTTGTTAGGCCGAATCATATTGGATTTAGCAATTAAGTCCATAAACTAATTACAACTCACATGTTGTTGGTTTTATCTAGTCCTTTACAATATTCACTTTCCTGGTAAAATAATAAAAAAATGTAGAAAGTGTAGACTGTCAGTCCTGTCGATCATTATTCTAACCCGTATAATAGTCAATATGGCTTGAGTTGGTCTGATAAATTGTCCAAATTACGGATTCTCCTTGAAACGATCGACCTGTGGATGGGGCCCATCCGAATTGAGAAACACTGACTTGTGATTCCTTACTTAGTTCTGATTCGCCATGCTTGGCTTTATTCGGCCCTTTATAATGATCAAGTTATCCTTAGGTTCATGTAAAGTTAGGTCATGCAAACCCGTGTCCCGGGTGACTTCCTTGAGTCAAGATATAGGTCGTGCACCTTAGGTGGTCCCATATAGGTCAGCTAAGTCATGCATTTATCGGGATGGGTAGTATTCCTTTTAAAGGTCAATCTCTGAACTGTGTGTGGTTGTTCTTTAGTCCGTATAAGAGACCCGAGTCTAGCTTGGATCCCAGGACCATCCGGCCGCTTGATCCGTAACCTGGATTACGTCCCATAGAACCCTAAGCCTAAGGTCTCTCGCCGTCTACAGTTCGACATGTCTGCTAACGAAAACCAAGGTGACAATTCGGTCAACGTTGCTCTGACCATTTCTCGAGGATAAATTCAACTAGATGGAAGGTTCGATTACCTTCGCCACTTAACAACAGGAAACGAAAGTCGAGGAGCATACCGCCTGACAGCGGGAACTCATCGAGAAACAAAATAGCCGTATTGAGCAACAACAGGAAACTTTGAACGGTGTATTGGATGCCCTGCATCGTATTAATGTGCATGTAGGGATGAACAATGATGATGAAGATGCTTGGAGATTATACCTAACCATGTGTCCACTGTTGATAAAGGCAAAGGAAAACTAGGGGAAGGTCCCAGTATGAGAGGAGTCATCCATGTGCCAGATGACCTAGCACCTAAGTCACCACCACCAGTGGCTACCCCTCAAGTTGTCCTGGTTAAGACTGAAGTCGAGCTATAAGACACCCCTGTCATCCAAGAGATGAAGGCGCAGTTGAATGTGTTTAAGAATGTTGTGAGCCAGATGCCTGCTTTTGCCAATCAATTCGTAGAATTCGAACCACCTGCTGAGATTAATGACGAAATAGCTGGCAAGATGGACATACCCCTAAAGAAGTTTAGTGCCTCTGAGAACCCAACTCATCATGGGAGTTCAACCGAGTGATGCCATTCCGTGGCATCGACACCGAGCATTACAAACAAGTTTTCCCATCGTCACTGAATGATGAAGCATTGGATTGGTATTATACTCTTCCTTTGGAGACCCGAGGAGATTGGACTGCCTTGCGTAGAGCATTCATCGAGCATTACAGCAAGATTCAAAAGGACAAGGTGACTTTGATGGATGTTATGGCCATTCGTCAAGGAGATGACGAGCCATTCTCGGCTTATTACAAGAGGTGGCACTCAGGGGCGGATTCTAGGGGGACTGGGGGGGGGGGGGTGGGCATGGCCCAGTCTATTGTTCTGGTTTTGTATTATGCGTTGCATAAGCATATCGTAAAACTCTTGTAGCCAGATGGTTAGGGGGAATGTAAGCGCTGAAGCAGTGAAGCTTAGCAGATTTGGTCCTGTTAGTCGCCTGTTCAAATCTGCTTGCAAGCATAATATATATTTTTCCTACAGTGAGTCACGACCGTCATGGCGTCATCCCTTATCTGGCTCTCTAAACGTCAACTTTTATGTTTCCATTTCTTTTCTTTTTTTGGTTTATATATTCTTTTTAACAATTTTTTTTTCTATTTTTCCTATTCATAAGATACTTCTACTTTTATCAAGTATATATTTACTATTAATAATCTTATATAAATATTCAATATTGCATCTTCTTTTTTAGATTTTACATATTTTTTTTAAAAAAATATATATATTTCCCCATATAGTTAGTTACACAACAATGTAATTTAATTATAAACAATATCTTGTCTATCAATAAATGAATATATGTTCTTTTAAAAATAATGTCAATTATATGAACTATTCTCATAATATTTACTAATAAGAGTATTTTGTTTGTTCTGGGTTATGACGCTTCATTGATAAGTTAATATTTTCCTTTTCACATAAAAAAGTTGGTTATATTATGGCCCACCCTAACAAAATGTTCTGGCTCCGCCCCTGGTGGCACTCTAAGATGTCCCAAGTAACCAACATCATCCCAACGAAAGTACATGTAGACACCTTCATTCGTAGTTTGAAGTCAAGTCTGGTCCAACAGTTAGATTTTCATGTGGTAGAAAACTTTGAGTACTTAAAGAAGCTGTGCCCTAAGATGGAGGCACGGAAGGAGAGAAATGCAGTGTCTCAGAGTTGGAAAGGTAACAACACAGTAAGGAGGGCTGTTAATGCTCCAAGGTTGACTGAGACTAACGTCATCCAAAACGTGAACCGTGACCCATTTCAAAAGATGACATTTTTCCAGTATGATTCTTATACCCCACTGGATATGACTTATGCTGAAGCCTTGGACCGTTTGCTAAAGTCCAACAAGATCTAGTTACCTACACCCAAGCCGGAGCCTAAGAAAAAAGGATCAGCATGGAACAACAATGTGTATTGCAAGTACCATCGCATGAGAGGTCATGACACCGAGCGATGATATACGCTCAAGAACCTCACCGAGAAAATGATTCGCTCAAGCGAATTACCAGCACCCAAGGCAACAAGGAAACCCAACAACAAAAGAAATCCTCTCCCAAATCATGCTATTTTTGTAGGAGAGGGTACATTTGACCCATTCGAATGTATTACGGACGAGGGGGCACTTGTACTCCCCCTTGAAGATTCGACAGCCTTTATCGTCAATGGTATATGGGCAAGCGATGACGAAAACATTGAAGATTGTAGAAACGTAACTCAGCAATGCCTAGAAGATCTGAAGAACAACATGCATGATCTGATCATGTACACAACTATCTGACAAGGCAAAAAGGTCCAAGAGCACTTTGAACGTCAAGATCAACAAATAGAACAACAACGAGAGGCTCTGGATAATGTGCTAGAGGAGCTTCAGCACCTTAAAGCTTGCGTCGGTGAGCAAGCTCCGTTGCAAAAGAAGGAAAAGAAGTGGACCCGATGGATGATGCGTTGTCCAGTCCTGAATTTGATCCAAGCACCATGATCTCTGCTGATGGAGGTCGCCGTGCGATGTCCTGGGTCGATTCTGCTGATAATAAATGTACCCTAGTGTTAGGAGAACCTTGTAAGGTCTTGTCTGAGTCAAGCACTAGTGGGTCTATAGTTGAGTCTGAGTCAGCTGGGATTAGCCCCATGTCTGATGAGTCTGTATCCGTTTCTACATTCAATGAAGTGAACCTTTCCGAATATTCCTGTTCTCATTCCTTTTCCCTTAATTGATGTACTAATAATTATGAATTTGATGCTGAACCTTTAAAAGACTTTAATGAATTAACACAAGCTATGAACGAGCATAAGAATCACATGTCTGCGGTTGAAGAAACCATCACCATCAATGTGGGGACGCCTAAAACTCCCCAGGAATTAAAAATTGGGCAATCATTAACCCAAAGGGAGCAACAGGAGGTTCCCGCTCTTTTAAAAGAGTTTATCGACGTCTTCGCTTGGTCTTATGAGGATATGTCTGGGATCGACAAGGAAATCGCCGAGCATGCTATACCTCTCTACCCTGATGCCAAGCCAGTTCAACAGCGTCCATGCAGAATCAAGAATGAATGGTCCGATAAGATTCATGATGAGGTCTGGAAACAGCTGGAGACTAAGTTCATTAGAATTGTAGAGTTCCCGAAATGGGTGGCTAGTATTGTCTCGGTACTGAAGAAAGACGGGAAGGTACGAATGTGCGTCGACTTTAGGGACTTGAACAAAGCTAGCCCAAAGGATTGTTTTCCTTTGCCACACATTGACGTCCTAGTTTAGCATACCTGTGGGCATGAGCTCCTATCATTTATGGATGGGTATGCTGGTTACAACCATATCAAAATGGCTGAAGAAGACATGGAGAAAACATCTTTTATCACTCCGTGGGGAACCTTTTGCTACGTGGTTATGCCCTTTGGACTGAAGAATGCTGGTGCTACTTACCAACGCAACGTCACCACCTTACTCTATGACATGATCCACAAGGAGGTAGAAGCATATGTGGATGATATGATTGTCAAATCAGAAAGGCGTGAACACCACATCCCTAACTTGCGCAAGTTCTTCCTTAGGCTTCGTAAGTACAACATGAGATTGAATCCGCAGAAGTGTGCATTTGGAGTAACTTCAGGGAAGTTGTTAGGGTATATCGTTAGTTAACCGGGAATAGAAGTTGATCCATCCAAGATAAAAGCTATTCAAGACATGCCTCCACCTCGGACGGAAAAGGAAATTCGTGGGTTCTTAGGACGAGTGCAATATTTGAGCAGGTTTATTTCCAAGCTCACTATGACCTGCGAACCACTGTTTAAGAAATTGAATAAGGGTGCAAAGGTTGAATGGGATGACCAGTGTCAAGTAGCGTTCGACAAGATCAGGGCCGATTTGACTAGTCCGCTAGTACTAGTCCCACCTGTGCTGAGAAAGCAGTTACTACTCTATCTTACTATCAATCAGGGTGCAATGGGTGCTATGTTAGCCTAAAAGGTCGACAATCTGGAGAAGGTCATATACTACATCATCAAGAAGTTCTCAGGGTGTGAATTCCGCTATTCTGAGGTCGAAAAGATGGCCTTGGCACTAGTTTGGTCTACAAAGAAGCTTCGTCATTACCTGTTATCACACACTGTTTATGTGATCGTGGCGTGCAACCCGGTCAAATACATCATGGAGCAACCTACTATGAACAGCAGGATCGCCCGATGGGTAGTCATGTTGTCCGAGTTTGATCTTCATTTCCAACATTAGAAGTCTAGAAAAGGTTAGGGAGTTTCTGATTTTCTGGCTGAACTCCCGACAGAAGACTCTAATATTGGGGGTTTGGAGTTTAGTGATAAGCAAGTATTCCAAGTGGAGGAGGAGACTTGGAAGCTATATTTCGATGGTGCTGCAAGCCAGATGGGATGCAGAGCCGGGGCTTTGGTGGTATCTCCCGAAGATCTACGATTTCCTTTGGCGGTCAAGCTGGATTTTGACGCCACCATCAATGTTGCTGAATATAAAGCCTGCATCTTGGGTATACATACAACTTTGGAGATGGGTATTAAAAGACTACTGGTATTTGGAGATTCAAGTTTGATTGTTAACCAAGCTAACAGTGTTTGGAAGTTGAAGAGTGAGTCTTTGGCGTTATATCAACAATACTTGTCTGATTTGGCCAAGAGGTTCAAGCATATTGACTTCAAATATCTGTCACGAAGTCACAATGAATTGGCCGATGCCTTGGCCAAGCTATCGTTTATGGTGGCATGCCGGAAAAGGATCAGACTCTAACAGTGGTAGTGGAGAGAAATGTTCAACCTGCCCATCATCGACCTTTGATGATAAATTCTATCAACCCTGAGGGATGGTTCTTTGACATTTATACCTTTCTGAAAGATGGGGCATACCCTTCAGATGCTGGACACCGAGCTCGAAGAGTTATCCGATTGATAGCCTCGCAGTATTGCATTATTCAGGATCGCCTATACAAGAAGGCTGCGACCAGGATAAACATATTGTGTGTAGATGAAGTAGAGGCTGTGAACAAAAATCTGGTGAAAATTATTAAGAAGATGGCGGTCACTTACATGGATTGGCCTGACAAACTCCCTTTTACATTATGGGGTATCGCACTTCAATTTGAACAGCAACTGGGGCTACACCATACTCTTTGGTGTACGGAATGGAGGAAATCTTGCTTGTAGAGATTGCTATTCCTTCCATGAGAATCATTGCTGAAAGCCAAATTCTTGAAGCTGAATGGTCTCGGGCTAAATATCAAGAGTTAACTTTGTTAGATGAACGACGACTCCGTGCTTTGCACAACATCCAGCTTTATCGGAGTCATATTTCCTGGGCGTTCAATAAGAAAGTCAAGGATCAAGATTTGATGGAAGGTGACTTAGTGTTGCAAGAAATGAGGGTTGCCCGTCAGGATCCTCGTGGCAAGTTTGCTCCTAACTGGAAGGGACCCTATGTCATTATATCTATTACTCCAGGAGGTGCTGCTCGGTTGGCAACACCTGAGGGAGAAGAGCTCATTCAGCCTGTGAACTTAGATCAACTTAAAAGGTATTATGTCTAAGCTACTAAGGGTTGATTTCCCTAGCTACTTAAACATGCATTACCTTATAAAAGCAAGCAACCGAACTGCCAATAGACCACTTGCTTATGAGAGAAAAGAAAAAATAAGAAGAAAGAAAAAAAAAGAGTGAAAAACTATAGAGTGGTTGATTTGAAACCCTTTAGGCAAGTCAGGCAAAAGGAGAGTACAAAAAAAAAAAGGAAAGAAAGAAAAAAAAGAAAAAGAAAAATGAGAGACTAACTTGAAAATCCTTCGGGACAAGTTAGGTAAAAGGAGAGAATAAAGGCGTTGCAGTTGAAAACACAAGGTTGGGAAGAAGAAGATCATAACTTGTGTTGATTCTTGTAAAACGAAATGTAATATATTACTTCGCATATCAATAAAAAGAAGTACATCTTTCTTCGGATACATTTTGTTTTACTAATTTTTATAAAGGAAAAGCATCAAATAATTAAAATACATAGCACACACATTCTTTCCTACATTTGTTTCATCTCTTTCCTTCCATCCTACTTACTAGATCTATTTGTCGAGTCCTAGGTTGAAATAGAGTCCTTGGACCCATTAGTGCTCATTTGACGAGTCTTGCTTGTTTTTCTTTCCTCAGGGTTAGAATCCGACCCCGGTCCCTCAGCGATGATGACACTCTTCAATTTCGAGATCTCTCGGGGAGATGAGCGAGAATGCCTCCTACGCCAATGGTGTGCATCGATGGTGGTGGTAAGCCAACTCCGGTATTCATCGGTTGATGAAGCGGAAACATGATGAGGAGGAGGAGCTTCCATCCCGCTCATTTCTTCTAATATCTAATCCATGATTCAACTACCGAACCTTGGAGATGAGTGGGGTCAGGAACTTCACATAGGAGGAGAGGGATGTCTTGTAGGCATCCCATTTGGCACATGACCCGGTCGAGGAAGTAATAGGTGAGTATTTTAATTATAGGGGCTGGGTTGTAACCTTGAGCCATTTCATCTACAATGTGAATGAGGGAAGGAGGAGCAAAACCCGAACCCCCATGGTAAAATAAAAACTCAGCCAGAATGCAAAAGACCAAACCTCGTACTCGAGATGCCGGCTTGAGTTTGAGTTCCTCCGATGATTGAAAAAATTCTACCAAGGCTTGAAAGTCCACCATGTTGTCCACCAGAACATGCCCTAAGGCCCGATGATTGAAATTCGTCAATTCCTCGAATCTCTCACGATAATTAGAAGCAAGAGGAGGAGTCGTTGGCGGTTCATATAGGTAAAAACTAAAGATGCAAGCCCACTCTTCAGGAAGAGGGCATAATTCGCTCCAGGAGAACCAAAAGACATGAAGCTTGGAATCCTAAAATGTGAAAGTCACCTTAAGAAAATCCCAGTTGATCTTCACTTGTTTCAGCTTAGGATAAGGGACAAGTTGTAATAGGTGAAGGGGCGTTTCTCGGGTTTTGAAAGAGAATTCATCCATAGGCTGAGCTTCTTTTCAAAGGCCATGATTAGAGGAAAGAAAAGACAAGAGCAAGGAGGCAGAATGTGACAAAGTCGAATGATATCAAGCCTTGCTTAAATAGTGCTTCAATGTGAAAAGATAGCATGTATACATTGCTCCTGTGTGAAGTCCGATCGGACTAGAGGGCATAATTGACAACTAGTAATGTATGGTCGGCAGAGACACAGTATCTGCCACCATGTGACGACCGATCCGCCTCCAGCAAAGGGGGAGGAATTTCACTCAAGGCTTATACCGTGTACATACGTGTGGAGTGAGAAGATGCGGTCCTAGGGTCCTATGTATGTATTAGGATAAAAAAATTGCGTACATGTAATTATTTTTTTATAGTTTTTGTTGTAATTATGTTATTTTTTCTCTGTAGCTTAGTAAACTTGTTGTATTTAATTTATTACCTCTTGTAAACAGTCTGAGATTGACCAATAAATAAAAAAAACTGGGGGCTCGCATGAATTTTAGTAAAGAGTCAAACCACGTGCATAAATAGAGTCTGGTTACTTGCATTTTCTTGTGCATTTGTTTATTTCTCGTACATTCAATTGCTGCTAATAAAGAAAAAAGGAAAAGAACGAAAAAGGAAAAGGGGCCTTGCCAATGATGCCTAAGAGCTAGTGATAAGGACCGCCAAAAATGCTCCTGAAAGCTGCATCCGCAAAAGAGCTCGGTTGTGACTCGTCTTGAGTACCGGAAGGTCCAGGCAAGAACTGACTGGAAGGCATATCATAGCCCTGACCATAACCAGGGGGCTGGCTATAAGGAACGATGGAATGAGCATGATAATGAGGTGCCCAAGGGCTAGGTACTCTTTCCATCGAGCCACAGAATCCACTATATTCCGAGCAATCCTCTACCATGAACTCAAGGATGTCAAGAGACCTCTGCCTACTTCCTGAAGACCTCGAAGAACTAGCATGGGGAGCTCGAAGTTCGCTCATCAAATCTTGATCTCTTCGTCGGGATGGTCTTGCTCCTGGATCTCCGCGATGAACTCTCCTACTAGTTTCTCCCATTGAAGAATGACGAGGAGGACGCCTTGACGAGCTTCCAGAACGTGGCAAGGTCACATGAGAATGAGCTTCACCAGCTTCATCATCAGCAGCTGGCATAGGGCCTCGGTACTGGCCATTCACGAAGTTTTGACCAATGAACTCCCGAGCTGTAATGCCTTCCCTTAATAGAACACGGATATAGGCATATGCTTGTTGCATACGAAAGAGGATCGATGAGAATCCATGAAAAATGAGAAAGACTAGCAAAATGTGTAACTTACTGGATTAGAATCGAAGTGTTGCAACACTTCGTGATCATTTAGCACGAGAGGAATGAAGCCAAACACCATGTCCTCAACCTTCGCTTGCTCAGGCTCTTCTGCATGTTGGTACAGGAGAGGATCATAGTATCCTCCCAGCTACAGAAAGGTGAAACATCATCGAAGAAAGCAAAGAAGCATCAATACACAAACAAGAAGAATTCATACCCGAGCAAAAGTCAAGCGTCCTCTATGCTGAGCGGCTGCTTCCTCCAAGTTATCCGTGGGGACGACCAGGTTAACAGCAGGCTCCTAGGCCAACAGTCGAGTCATCTCATCTTTTGTTAAAGCCTGCCTGTCAATGATAAGCTCGGGAGGATCAAAAGGCACCCTTGAAGGCCATTTTCATGTATGCTAAAAAAAGAAACGTTCTCCCAAGTAGAAAACAAGGCCTAAAGGACCCTCTAATAGCAATCGACGCTCGCTCGCTTCCCTTGCCACACGAATGTCAAAATAGAGGCCTTCCAAGAGAAAGTCGTCCCATGGAGATTAGACAATATCCTCCTACAAAGGTCATCATAAGCTCAAGTGCGCAGAAAGACGAGACAAAGGAGTGAAAGAAATAAGTCATACCGGTCGGAGGTTGTCAATGATCTCCTAAGACCATTCAGGTCATTGAAATCATACTTCGGACGACGGTAGTTCGACGACTCTGCCCATTGTAGAGCAGTAGGGACACGCAAATTGCCATTGTTGGTTTCCCTAACCACAGGGAGAAAGTATGCTAAGACCCACACCTACACACCAGGAAAGATCTTAGTAGAATTAAAAGAGGAATTTTGCAGATCACAAAGTTTCTGAGGAAGATATCTTGAAGCATACCTCCAAGACCCGCCAAAGACTGCAACCCAGGTTGAGCAATTTTGATTCTGTAGTCCTCGGGCGCCCCACTGTGTCACAGCCAGCAGGACGGCATGCGACCCACATTCCTCTCACCAGATGAGCATAGGCAGCAACTGCCCAGTTGAAAGATCCCACCTCGCCAGAGTCTAGGAGGTGGTGCATCCAGGAAAAGGTAATCGTGTCGCCACGATTTGTGAAGATAGTTGCATTGATAAAATGCACCAAAATGAGAAATTGATGCTGAAGAAGGGGAAGATTCTGAAAACCCTCACTCTTTAAAATGACCACCAAGTGGGTATACCGCAAAACACCATTTCACCCTGCCAGCGCAGTAGCAGGATGCAAAAGCTCATAAACACGAGGGTCCAGATCCTTCTAAAATTCCAGTAACTGGCCGCCCCAGCTGAGGCCGGTAATCATCACAAAGTCGACATGAGTAAGCATCATCTCACCAACAGGGAGATGGAATGAATTTGTTGTATCCCAAAAACGTTCCACTATAGCCCGACTGAATATTCTCCTGCTACGAGTTTTCTAGGCATCCAGACAAGCCAGAAAAAGGCCAAAACCTGCATTTCTAATAGTGGCCGAGTAGAAATCCCCCACTTTTGGATGATGGGATAGAGTTACCACACTCTGCATGCTCCCGCACATTTTAAAAGAGTCGTCCTATGCAAAAAACAGCAAAAAAGCCTAAATGTTCGTTCTAGGACACAACGTACTTCAAGCAAAATTTAGAGTATTCATCTGCTTTAAATCCAACATAGAGAACTAAAGCAAGCAATAACATGCAAAACATCTTTGGAAGATAAACATGTTATGGATAAGTGCATACCGAAACATGGGAACGGAAAAACCATGCATGTTCATTTTGACGAAACACAAGTTGAGCTGGAGTGAACTCTCTGTTGGGGTATTCCCGTTGTACTGTCCTCGCATAAGAACGCTCCTGGACTGCTGGCTGAGTAGCACGTCTACATCTTCTTCTCAGAAAATTCATCTTCTTGTGATGAAAATTAGAATACCCAAAGAGTTTCTAGAGAGATAATAAGAAGGGGTAGCAAGTGAAGCTTGAAATATGAAAGATGTGAGGAATGCCGACGCTTAGAGCTCCATTTTATAAGCAAAATAGTTCGGCTCACACAACCACATGTTTGACCCTCATTGGCCAAAGATGAAGTCCAATCGGCCTTGGGGCTATCTACAATTATTGTGATCAAGTTGGTTTCCTGCATGGCCTGCAAAAGCTGAAGTGTACGAAAAAAGATTCCTCACTTTTCCTAGAGTCCGACCGGCCTAGGGAATGAATGAACATTGTCTTTTCTTCATGCTTGTTTCCAAGAGTCCAAGCTTGCATATTCTCAAGAAGGAGCATGGCTAAGTGGGCCCAATAAGGAGGGGTAGTCTTCCCAAGATTAAAGCATCAAGTCCCTAAAATAAGAACATTTTCTAACGATTATATTGACGAAATCCGAGGTAAGTTATTCAGACCAAAAAATTAAATTTCATTAAAACTAACCAAAATTTTTTTCATCTTGCATGAAAATAAGAGTCCTCGACATCAGGTTCGATGAAATCTCAAGAATAAGAGCCACCGACATCACATCCGATGAAGTCTCTCGGCATTAAATTGCCATCAAAATCAAACCCCGAGCCACCAACATCGTGCCTGGTGAAGTCTCAATCTGCGAGCCACCGGCATCGTGCCCGGTGAAGTCTCAATCCCCGAGCGACCGACATCGTGCTTGGTGAAGTCTCGACCCCTAGGGGCATCGACATCACGATCAGTGAAGTCCCTCGGCATTGAATTGCCACCACCACCACCACCACCACCATCATCATCATCATCATCAAGTCTCCAGAGCCATCGGCATCGTGCTCGATGAAGTCTCCCCAACAAGTAAGGCGTCATTCTCGCCTGAGATCACCTATCGGCGCAAGTTCACCAACCGCGACACAGGACCCAGCTTCCAAGTGTCAGCCTACACCTTCAAGTAGGACGCCTCCAGCGCCCAAGATCATTTCGAGTAGGTGTCATCAGACGTCCGAGACCGCTTCCAGTAGGGTGTCAATCTCACTCGAGATCATCTTCAAAGAGGCGCACACCGCTCACAACCGCGACACGGGACTCAGCTTCCAAGCGTCATCCCAGGCTATGCTCTCCAAAGTTATATCCTCAACCGGTGTCCATCAAATCAATTCTACTTTGATTTTCATCCTATCTAAGACTCAATCAAAGTGGGGGCTATCTCTAGACACCGAGTTTTCACACCTAAAATATATAGCATATCTATATAACAAGAAGCAGGAATAAAGAAAGACAAGCCAGAAATTAAAACCTAAAGTACATGCACCCTACACGTGCAAGCTAGCCTAAAGTTGCATGCATGATCATATACACATTTTTTTATAAAAAGGACAAGCCATGCAAGCCACATGCAAAATCCCATGCGAAGGTCAGAGGTTCGAAACCTCACAAAAACATGTATAAAGCTTGCGAATAAGCTCCCACCGACCATGGTGTGAATAGCCAGTATCCATCTCACTCCATTCAAACATCCACCGTCCAAGAATACATGAATGGAATCAAATACATCTCCCCTCAATGTCAAGGTCGATCGGCCATTAACTCAGTCCACACCTGAGCTCATGAACTTGCAATTGTTGTCCACTCTCATACACTCCCCCTCCCCCCCCGACCTAGTATTCTGTGTTGTTGACTGCCAAGTCCGAGGGATGAATATGCATGCATACATGTATCTCCTATTCCTTATTTCCCCTATAAATACCATACTCCTCTAAAAGTTAAACACACTAACACACTCCATTATTCACTCATTCTTCCTCCTACACTCTCATTCTCCATCTCTCAATTCTCTTATGCTAATCTCTCTAATCTCTCTATTCTAGTATCGTTATTCTACCATCCTTTTCTATCATCTTTCCCACCACTTTCTTACCTTAAGCCTCCAAAGTCTTATCCCACCATCCCTACATAAGTCCATCACAAAATCTCTCAAAACCCCTACAAAAAACCTATCCTAAAACCTCCTAAAAACCTACAAAAAGACCTTTTTTTTACCCACCTCTTTCCACCTCTTTTCCATTCATTTTAGCATATTCAGAGGAGTCACTTCTTCAAACGGTACAATGTAAACTTTAAAGTGTTCTCTTTCATGTAAATAAGTGTTGTATTTGTACATTTTCTTTCTTATTTGTTCATCTTGTATGATTCAATGAAATAATTCTATAAAGTATCTATTTATCTGTCTTCCAAACTTTATCAAAAGCACACTTAAAACTTTTAGTAGAGTCTTTGCTTTTGTGAGAGGCGAACTCTTTAGGTTCCTACCTTTTGAGTTCATAGCCTTACCTCCTGATCCATGCTAGGGTTTCGCAGGCGGAGCCTTTCTTGTTTTCTTTTTGGGTTTGTCTTGGTTTTTCCCTTAAAAAGTCGGGTGGCGACTCCCATTTCGATCCAAAACACATCAGGTTGCATAAACTATGCTAAAACATAGTTTTACAATGTGTCGATGCAACTTTAAGGTGTTCCTTGTATATTTCTATATAATATTTGCATAAATCGCTTTCTTCCGAGCCTAACATTTTAATGAGCAAGTTGAGTTAAATTTAGAAGAGTTTGGAACTAGTGGATGTTCACTCTTAAAAGTTTAATTCGATGACTCATGAAATGCACAAAGTAAAGGGAAAGTGATTTTACAAACTATTATTCCTGAAATATATGACTAATCCCTTAAAGAGTTTTTTAAAGGTTCAAACTCCAACACAAATCACCAAATCACACCCCCAATCCGCGTGAACGTTTCGGAAGCCTGAACGGCGAGGAAAAATGTCCACAGATACCTACAAGAACTGTATCTGACTACTGACTTACAATGAAAAAGAAAAGAACTAAACTCATTGACCAACCGTCACACAAATTATCAATACAACCCCACAATTAAGGAGTAAGAAGCATGCCCCAATAAATTAAGGAATGAGAATTAAGAAGCATGAATTGAATACTCCCTCAAAATTTAGATTTTAATACAAAGACAATGCAAGTTTTCCAAAGCTCTACCAAAGAATGAAAGATGTCCCAAAATCTTGAATTTACAATCAATAGCTAACTAGCTAGGCAATAGTGCCTAGTGGACAATTATAGTCATATGTTCAGGGGCAACCCTTGGTGAATTTGGAACTCTAAAAAGGAATTAAGGGAAAAAAGGCAGGCGTAACACATAAATCAAATCAATTAAGAAGTTATACAACGAAAATTAGTGTGAAATTATCAAGTTCGAAGAATGAATAATAGGAAAGAAAGAATGAGGAACAGGGAGTTGGAAGCAAGATACGGAGCCTAGGGTTGAAAGAATACCTGGATAACAGCCGATGAAGGATAACACTAAAGAGTGGAAATTCCCGTGAACACACCGTCGGAAGTGGTTGCCGGTGGGAGAGCCCCTTTCTAATTGCGAGGAATGGCAACAACAACAGAAGCAGTTGTGAACGAATAGATTAGGGTTTGAGAGAGGATTATGTAATTTTCAGTTAGCAAGAAGCAGTTGTGTACGAATCTGATGGAAGCCTAGCGAGTAGTGTGTGGGATGGGCGTTCAAAGTTTCAACCCAGCTAATGAAGTTGGGAACGAGGGAGATTGCATTTGGGAGGGTGTTAGAGTTTGTAATTTTTAGCCATGTTCTTTATTCTAAACTATCGTGTTTAAATGTGCACAGTATTAACGCCAAGAATAAATTTTTATCTGTTGGAATTAAAATTATTTTACCAACAGATAATATAATGTTGGTACTGCTAAAATAATACTAACAGTTAAATTTTTATCTGTCGGTATTAAAATTAGTTTACCAACAAATAATATTAGTGTTGGTAAATTATTAATAATACCAACAGGTAACTAATCTGTTGGTAAATATACACTTTTACCAATAGTTAGAATATCTGTCATTTGACAATCTGTTGGTATAAGCCACTTGTGTTTTGTGTGTGTGTGTATGTGTGTGTGTGTGTGTGCGTGTGTGCGTGTGTGTGTGTGTGTGTGTGCGTGTGTGTGTGTGTGTGTGTGTGGTAGATCTCAACACTCTAACCTAAGAAACAATCTACCATGTGCTTGCTAAGAATCTCAATTCTCCACCGTAAGCATGCAGAGTGCAAGTGACAATAAAGAGGTCTTTGAAGTGTTGTAACATGGCTAAGGTTAAGGGTAAGGAGTGGAAAATATTTGGGATATAGGAATGGTCTTATCAATACACAAATGTATAACTCCCCGCTAAAAGCTAAGCTTGTAGCTAAACCTGACCAAAATCACTCACGTATTCAACCTCACCACTCATAAACAATCAAACAAAGCCCAAAATACTATTGAAACTTGTCTCAAAGCTAAAAAACAAAATTGTAAAAACACTATTTTTATCTTTGTAGATTTTTTTTGACTGTTTTTCTTTTTTTTTCATTTTTTTGATTTTTGATTGATTTTTTTCTTCGTGAATGGCAAAACAAACTCATAGAAAGTTTCTCGTGAAGGAGGTCCACAGGGGCGGTCTAGTCAGTCTTTTGACATCAACAAGATTGTTGACATGCTCAAGGAGCATTTATATTGGTCGAGGATGGGGGGCGATGTACACAATGTCATTTCGAGGTGCGTCACTTGCCACCACGTGAAGGGCTAATTCAACCAAGGGCTCTATACTCCACTATCGATTCCTTATGGCCATTGAGAGGACCTCAGCATGGACTTCATCATGGCATCCTGAGGACCATCGTCTCGGATAAGGACAAATTCATCAGTCATTTTTGGCGATCCCTATGGAAGCACTTGGGCTTAAAACTCATTTTCAACTCGTCCCACCATCCCCAAACCGATGGCCAAATGGAGATCACCAATAAGACCCCTCCACCTTGCTTCGGGGTCTAGTGAGTAAGAGTTTGCGGGAATGGGACATCAGGTTATGCCGTGCCAGGTTCGCCTACAACCAAGCTTCCTCCAAAGCCACCGGTCATTCACCTTTTGAGGTTTACTACGGGGTAAACCCTCTCACGCCTCCTAAAATTCATTCACTACCTGGAGTCGAGAGTGACTTTCGAGGCTAGTGAGAAAGCAAAGGAGATCAAATAGCTTCACTAGCAAATTCGAGCCTGAATTGAGAGGAGAAACGAGGTCTAAAAGGCACATGTCCACAAGAACCATCAGGACATCACCTTCAAGCCTAGGGACTTGGTTTGGCTCCATTTGAGGAAGGAACGTTTTCCATCAAGGAGGAAGAACAAACTCATGTCATGGTGTGATGGACCATTCAGGATCACGGAGAAGATTAACAACAATGTTTACAAGCTCGATCTTCCGGGAGACATAGGGGTCTCCTCCACCTTCAACATTGGTAATATCTGTCCTTACTTTGAGGATGATGAGCCCAATGAGGATTTGAGGACAAATCCTTTTCAAGAAGGGGATAATGAAGTATCTCGAGGTCCATACTCCTTTCTTTTAGCTCAAGCCAAGAGGGTAGCGTCAACTTACACCCATATGAAAGTTCAATTTGCTTGGGACTTAAGGACTCCTATGCTCATTTCGACCGTATTTTGGATTAACATCGTGACTTGAGCGTGGTCACCAACCATGAGGGATTTTCGGATCATTTCAGTTGTCCCGAGGGCGTGCTGGTCTTTTGGCATCATGGGGTCGAGTTGGGAAGAAGTTTGAAGAAAAAA
Organism: Portulaca oleracea; assembly: GCA_029582165.1. Lineage (NCBI taxonomy): Eukaryota > Viridiplantae > Streptophyta > Magnoliopsida > Caryophyllales > Portulacaceae > Portulaca > Portulaca oleracea. The sequence continues at coordinate 13,091,723 of CM055892.1, forward strand.
AGAAGGCTAAGCTGAGTTGCACGATTGTGCCAAGGCCTTAAGTTTGTATTGGAGGCCTTGCCCAGGCTGCACGATCGTGTGCCATAGGGGCATGATTTTGCCAAACCTCCAGGTGGTTAAGGACGATCATGCCATCCAGTCGTACGATCGTGCAACCCAAATTTTTGGGTTAGGTTTCCTAGCACTTAACAACACCGCACAATCGTGTCATCTGGGGGCACGATCATGTCATTCGAGTATGGTAGCATTCCTCTAATGTTGGTCCTGGCGCACGACCTTGCCATTCTGGCGCACGATCGTGCCGTCATTGATTTCAGCAGTAACAACAACCTTCTGATGTATGCAAGGTCCCGATGATTAGAGTAATGACCTCATAGTACACCAAATTAATGCACAACACACACAATTCTGGCCTCACAACAGAGATTCAAGCACAAACACACCAAAACAGACCTCACGACAGAAAATCAATTACAACCTCCTCCAAACAGAGCCCAAACACCAATGAACAAACGGATGAAAATGGATGATGTTGAAATGATGATCGGATGAACAAACTTACAATCAAATAATAAATAGAGGATAGGCTTGAGCTCGAGCTGATACAGGCACACCACAGCTAGAACATCAAGGGCAATGGACTCGATGACCTCAATGGATACAGGCACACCACCATCGAAGCTACCAAGCTCTACACGCACCACAAGGATTGCCAAATCCTTGATATTGAAGTAGAATTAACCAAGGATGTCACTCACAAACAAGAGGCTGAACAAGGCACTCAAAATGCTATTGAATATCATTGATTAATGACCTCAAGCTGCCGAATACAATGTATATAAACCTAGGGTTTGAGCTAGCTGATTAAGGGTTTCCCCTTGCTCAAGAAACTCTCTAATTAAGCATTAAGCTACTTAACTAACTTAGTAAGCCAATTAAGGCTCCTTGCAAACCGGATTACATCAAAATAAAAGGAAATAAAAATAACAAATGCGTTTTCATTATTAAATAGCCGTTAGTTCACCTCACAAGCTGGCAAAGACCTCAACAACTTGGAAATGAAGTCTTCTTGGAGGACCTCAATGCAAGATCACCTCACTGAACTGGAATATCCTCAACAGTTCAGAAGTGATGTCTTCATAGAGGACCTCAGAACTGGCAAACATCTCCACTGAGCTGGAAAGTCCTCAATAACTCTAAGAAGTCTTCGAAGCACTGGTGAGGACCTCATTCCAAAGATATGGAATTGAGAAATAGCCTCACTGGTTGGCTGTTGCTGTTGATGTTGTTGCTGTTGTAGCTGGATGACCTCATGACCTGCTGGACCATCATGAAACACTCCTGGATGTCATTGTTTGATGCTGATGATGGTTTGGTCGTTGCTGCTCCTGATGCTGGCTCTTGATCACTTGGTTCTGGACTTTGGACATTTGATGGAGGACCTCCATCATCCTCCCCAGGTTGAGGAAAGTTTGTCCTCAAACTTGGAAGGTCTTCATGCTCAGGAAAGTAAGGCCTCAAATCTGCAACATTGAATGTAGCACTGCCTCCATAATATTCAGAAAGTAAGGCCTCAAACTTGGAAGGTCTTCATGCTCAGGAAAGTAAGGCCTCAAATCTGCAACATTGAATGTAGCACTGCCTCCATAATCTTCAGAAAGGTCTAGCTTGTAAGCATTGTCTCCAATCCTCTCTAGAACTTCAAAAGGACCATCTACTCTTGGTACTAATTTTCCCTTCCTCTTACTTGGAAATCTATCCTTCCTTAGATGAATCCATACTAAATATCCTGGCTTGAACACCATCTTCCTCCTATGCTTGTTTGTTGACGTAGAAACTTGCTCAGAATACTTGATGATCTTCTCCCTGACTTGCTGATGAAGCTTCTTGATCTCCTCTGCATGTTTACCTGCCTCATAACTAAACCTCACAGAATTTGTTAGTGGGGATAAATCCAATGGAGTTGTAGGATATTTACCATAGACAACCCAGAATGGGGAAAGGCCAGTTGCCTTAGATGGCGCTCTATTAAAAGCAAATTCAACATGAGACAAAAGGGTGTCCCATCCTGTTTTGTTTGTGTTTATCAGTGACCTCAATAGTGTTCCAAGTGTCCTGTTTGTGACCTCTGTTTGCCCATCTGTTTGGGGGTGACAAGCTGTGCTATACTTCAGTTGAGTGCCCAACTTCTTCCGAAGAGTAACCCAAAAATGACTTAGGAACTTGACATCCCTATCTGAAACCATGCTCCTGGGAACTCCATGTATCCTCACTACCTCCTGAAGATACAATTCAGCTACCCTCAGAGCATCATAGGTGGTATGGCATGCAATGAAGTGAGCCATTTTGCTGAATTTGTCCACAACTACCATGATTGAATCTTTTCCTCTTTGAGTTCTTGGTAGACCAACAATGAAGTCTAGGCTGATGTCCTCCCAAGGACTGTTTGGGACTGGCAAAGGTGTGTATAGCCCTTGAGGTAAGCTATGACTCTTTGCTAGCTGACAAGTTGCACACCTCCTGACCCAATGTTCAACATCTCTCCTCATCTTAGGCCAACAATAATATTCCTTCAACATAAGAAGGGTCTTTTCAATGCCAAAATGACCTGCTAAGCAACCTCTATGAACTTCAGAGATCAACAACTCTCTAAAACTGCTCCTTGGAATACATAACCTTGCTCCTTTGAAGAGAAATCCCTGGTCTATATGGTATAGACTTTGAGGATGTCCCTTGCATTTCTGGTACAACTCTCCAAAATCTTCATCATTCTCATACAAAGCTTTCAACTGTTTAAAACCAAGCACTCTTGCATCCAAAACTTGCAACAACAAATACCTCCTGGACAATGCATCAGCTCCTTTGTTAAGCTTCCCAGATTTATGATGGATCACAAAATGAAATTGCTGCATGAACTCCACCCAAGTAGCATGCCTAGTGTTGAGTTTATGCTGCCCCTGAATGAATTTGAGGGCCTCATGATCACTGTGCAGGATAAATTAAGCTCCAATAAGATAATGCCTCAAATGCTGCAAAGCTCTAATGATGGCATAGAACTCCTTGTCATATGTACTGTATTTCCTCTTGGCCTCATTGAGTTTCTCACTGAAATAAGCTACTAGTTTTCCTTCTTGAGTCAACACTGCTCCAATGCCCACGCCTGAGGCATCACACTCCACTTCAAAGACTTTGGCAAAACAAGGTAATGCTAGAACTGGGGCTGAGGTTAGCTGTCTCTTGACCTCCTCAAAAGCTTTCTGTGCAGCTGGTGTCCAAGTAAAGATGTTCCCCTTCACTAATTCTGTCATAGGAGCTAGAATAGTGCTGAAGTTTCTCACAAATCTCCTATAGAAAGATGCTAATCCATGGAAACTCCTGATTTGCTGGATGGATGTAGGAACAGGCCATTCTCTTAGTGCTTTGACCTTATCCTCATCTACTTGAATTCCTTATGATGTCACAATATAACCAAGGAATATGACATGGCTGGTGAAGAATTGGCATTTCTTGAGGTTCCCATACAACTGCTCCTTACTCAAGATCTCCATAACACTCCTCAAATGTCTAACATGCTCCATTTCAGATTGGCTATAAATGAGTATATCAGCAAAATAAACAACAACAGACTTCCCAATCAAAGGCTTTAAAACCTGGTTCATAAGTCTCATAAATGTTGATGGTGCATTGGTCAAACCAAAAGGCATGACAAGCCATTCATACAGACCTCCCTTAGTCTTAAAGGCTGTCTTCCACTCATCTCCCTCATAAATTCTGATTTGGTAATATCCACTCCTCAAATCAATCTTTGAAAACACAGTTGAGCCATGGAGCTCATCAAGCATATCCTCAAGTCTTGAAATAGGATATCTATACTTAATGGTAATCTTGTTGATGGCTCTACAATCAATACACATCCTCTGACTTCCATCTTTCTTTGGGACTAATCAAGCTGGCACTGCACAAGCAAGCTCTCTCTGATCATTCCTTTCTCCAATAACTCATCAACTTGCCTCTGGATCTCATTGGTTTCAGCTGGGGTCATTCTATACGCTGGTTTGTTTGGTAGGATAGATCCTGGGATGAGGTTAATTTTATGCTGGATGTCTCTTTTAGGGGGTAAACCTAATGGCATTTCTTCTGGAAAAACATGTATGTACTGGTTTAGGATTGGTTGGTATAAAGAATGGCTATTTTGTGGGGCTGGTTCATTATCAAGATCAAGCAAAAGAAACTCCTTCTGTTCACTGTACTCATGATGTTCAGCTGGCAAGATCACATCAAGGGATTGTTCAACAATGAGGTTCTTGGTTCTTTTTGTGAGTTGGGACGATTTAAGTGGGGTGAGGACAATTTTTTTGTGGTTTAGGTTAAGGGAATATGTATTGGCTCTTCCATCATGGTTAACAGATCTATCAAACAACCAAGGTCTTCCTAACAATAAATGACATGCATCCATAGGTAAAACATCACACCACACTTCATCTTTATAAACTGAACCAATTGAAAAATTCACAAGGCATCTGGATGAGATTTTGATACCTTTGCTTTGACTCAACCACTGGATGGTGTAAGGTGCTGGATGAGGACAAGTTTGCAAGTTAAGATTTTGCACCATAGTCTGTGAGGCTGCGTTGGTACAATTGCCTCCATCAATAATCAAGGAACATATCTTCCCATGAACAGTGCATCGAGTGTGAAAAATATTCTCCCTCTACTCAGCTTCCTCCTCAATTACAGAATTGCTAAGGATCCTCCTGATCACCAACAGTTCACCTTCATCTGGTCTGGCCTCAACTTCCTCTTCATCATATACAGGATCTCCTTGAGGTTCATCAAATTGTTCATCCTCAACAACTGACTCAGGTTCAACAAATAATGTTGCTTGATATTCTGCCAAAGTGACTGCTCTTCTATTTGGACATTATGAGGCTAGATGTCCAAGACCTTGACATCTAAAACACCTCCTCTTAGGGTATGCTCGACTGGTAGGAACTGGGGTTCTTTGTGGGGGATTTTGGGAGTGTGTTTGAGGTAGTTTAGGGGCTGGATATTAGTTTGAGGTTGGGGCGATGGATAGGTTCTTTGAGGTGGGTTATAGGATTTGTTGTAATGGTCTGATTTGGTTTGAGGATAGGTTTTGGCTGAGTACTTGCTTTCATACTCCTTCCTTTGGGCCTTCTTCTGTTGTTCAACCTTATGAGCCAAAGAACTCAGCTCATCAAGTGAATGATACACCTGTAGCTCAACAACGCTCTTGATGTTATCATTCAACCCTGCAAGATACCTCACATAGGTCTGAACTTCATTCTCCTTCATGTTACATTTCCACAGTAGATATTCAAACTCCTTAGTATACTCCTCAACAGACTTGCTTCCCTGGACCAAGTGTTGAAGCTTCGAGTAATTCTCCTTCTTGTAGTTTTCTGGTAAGAACTTCTCCTTGAGCTTCTGCTACATTTCAACTCATGTATTGACTTTGCTTCACCTATCTCCTCTCTCATCCTTTGCAAGTTATTCCACCATGTAGATGCATATTTCTTCAACTTCAATGCAACCAACTTCACCTTGTTCTCCTCAGACAACTCCCTCAAATCAAACACCCTCTCCACTGTTTGCAACTAATCTAAGAACACATCAGAATCTAACTCTCCTCCAAACTCAGGAATATCTATTTTAAAATCCAACTTCTCTACTCTTCTATCTTCCCTCCTTTCTTCTCTTTCACTTTTACTGCTAACTTCATCTCCATTAGTCCTAGGTGACCTCCTTTGCATGTCTCCTTCTTCTGTGATATCTAGGTCCTCTTCTACCTCTCCCAGTTTCACTAAAAGGGTTCTTCTTCTTCATCTGTGAGGATATCTCGGGGTCCATACTCCTTTCTTTTAGCTCAAGCCAAGAAGGTAGCGTTAACTTACACCCATATGAAAGTTCAATTTGCTTGGGACTAAAGGACTCCTATGCTCATTTCGACCGTATTTTGGATTAACATCGTGCCTCTTTGAGTGAATCGAGAGTGCTCACCAACCATGAGGGATTTTCAGATCATTTCGGTTGTCCCGAGGGCGTGCTGGTGTTTTGGCATCATGGGGTCGAGTTGGGAACAAGTTTGAAGAATAAAAGAAGGCTAAGCTGAGTTGCGCGATTGTGCCAAGGCCTTAAGTTTGTCTTGGAGGCCTTGCCCAGGCTGCACGATCGTGTGCCATAGGGGCATGATTTTGCCAAATCTCCAGGTGGTTAAGGACGATCATGCCATCCAGTTGTACGATCATGCAACCCAAATTTTTGGGTTAGTTTTCCTAGCACTTAACAATACCGCACAATCGTGTCATCTGGGGTCATGATCATGTCATTCGAGTATGGTAGCATTCCTCTAATGTTGGTCCTGGCGCACGATCGTGCCATTCTGGCGCACGATCATGCCGTCATTGATTTCAGCAGCAACAACAACCTTCTAATGTATCCAAGGTCACGATGATCAGAGTAATGACCTCACAGTACACCACATTAATGCACAACACACACAATTCTGGCCTCACAACAGAGATTCAAGCACAAACACACCAAAACAGACCTCACGACAGAAAATCAATTATAACCTCCTCAAAACAAAGCACAAACACCAATGAACAAACGGATGAAAATGGATGATGTTGAAATGATGATCGGATGAACAAACTTACAATCAAACAGTAAATAGAGGATAGTCTTGAGCTCGAGCTGATACAGGCACACCACAGCTAGATCATCAAGGGCAATGGACTCGATGACCTCAATGGATACAGGCACACCACCATCGAAGCTACCAAGCTCTACACGCACCACAAGGATTGCCAAATCCTTGATATTGAAGTAGAATTAACCAAGGATGTCACTCACAAACAAGAGGCTGAACAAGGCACTCAAAATGCTATTGAATATCACTGATTAATGACCTCAAGCTGCCGAATACAATGTATATAAACCTAGGGTTTGAGCTAGCTGATTAAGGGTTTCCCCTTGCTCAAGAAACTCCCTAATTAAGCATTAAGCTACTTAACTAACTTAGTAAGCTAATTAAGGCTCCTTGCAAACCGGATTACATCAAAATAAAAGGAAATAAAAATAACAAATGCGTTTTCATTATTACATAGCCGTTAGTTCACCACACAAGCTGGAAAAGACCTCAACAGCTTGGAAATGAAGTCTTCTTGGAGGACCTCAATGCAGGATCACCTCACAGAACTGGAATATCCTCAACAGTTCAGAAGTGATGTCTTCATAGAGGACCTCAGAACTGGAAAACTTCTCCACTGAGCTGGAAAGTCCTCAACAGCTCTAAGTGAAGACTTCAAAGCACTGGTGAAGACCTCATTCCAATGATATGGAATTGAGAAATAGCCTCATTGGTTGGCTGCTGCTGTTGATGTTGTTGCTGTTGTAGCTGGATGACCTCATGACCTGCTGGACCATCATGAAACACTCCTCGATGTCATTGTTTGATGTTGATGATGGTGAGGTCGTTGCTGCTCCTGATGCTGGCTCTTGATCACTTGGTTCTGGACTTTAGACATTTGATGGAGGACCTCCATCACCTTCTCCCTTTTGTTTTTATGTTGTTTTCCCCCTTTCCCCTTGCCTTTAGGTTGGACTATCAACCCCCTATGAGAGTGTTATTTGTAAAGAACATGGGTCCTTTTTTAATTGCCCCAAATCCTCTTCCACTCCAATGTATATATATGTATTTGCATTGTTAAGGAAGAACATTGAATGCTAATGAATACAAGTGAGTTGTCTCTCAAACTTTCTCCTTTCAAAGTCTTGCTTACTTTACCCTTAATCCAATTATGGAGGTGTTTAAGCCAAATCCTTTACAGAATTGTGGTGGTTATTTCCTTTATTAATTCTTAGAAAGGTTGATAGTTCGTGGGTGGTGGTTCTCCTTTACCCTAAGTTCATATCTTGTGTGGGTTGTCAATTCTGGGGTTTGGTTGTGATAATCATCATCATTATCATAAAGTTCATCAACTCAAGCATAGAATCCTACCACCGTATCCTTCAGCGGGATCGAACATTACACATCGTTCAACAAGCAGAAGAAATGTTGCGCATCATTTCCCAAGCCTCATCATGATCAGGCCAATCTGTATTTGGGATAGACTGATGTAAACCCTGAAACTCAATCCTGGATATACACTAAACAACAATGGCTTAGATCTTTAAAGATTTTATCCATGCTTCTCTACGATAGTTGAGGTGCATCCTTAAGACCAAATGACATAACTAACTAATCATAATGCCCATGAGGATTGAGGAGCACTAAAGGTTGTTAAAGGGATGCTTTTCTCATCTAAATATATTTACTAATAGGCAATCTTACTATCCATTTTAGAGAACTACAAGCCTCCTTGGATTCTATTGAAAAGAACTGTCCTATTTGGAACATAATATTCATCAAAGACTGTGTTATCATTAAGCTTATTGTAATTGATGGCCATTCTAGCTTTTCTTATTTTTCTTGAGCATGATTTCTATCCACGAATGCAAGACTTGTGTGTCAACTCTTACTATCTCTAATAAGCTTTTTATCTAAAAGCTCTTTTATCTATTCCTTGAATTTTGGGATACCTTCGTGTGTATACACCTTCTGCTTAAGTTGATAAAGATATTGAGATCCATTAAACTAATAGTAGCATAGATCTTATCTTTATCCCAAAGTTTAAAATGTTATCAGAGTAGAGTTCTTTGCATAACTCGTCTTGTTTCTACTTAATCTGTTATTTAACAGATAGCTCTAGAAGGAAAATAGTTAAGGCTACTTCGTTTTGAGCAGGTACCACTTTCTCACCATGCTAGTTGCGCGTAAAATCTTTTATTGTGGTCGACGTAAGTCTTTTGTAAGTTTTCAAGAGGTACTAAGTGACAATTTTAGCGAAGATAATTAATGTGTTGAATGGTTTGGGTACATGGGGAATATAATATTTAGAAGTTATTTCCAACAATCACATCATGTGGTGGTTGATTTGTTGCCAAAATTACTAGAATTACACATTTAACTCCACCCATTTTTATAGTTAAACCGTCAATAGCTTCAGTATGGGTCATAACACTATTATCTGCAATTCTCACTTAGTCACTTGTAAAGGATTCTTTGATTTTCTCCATAAATAATAAAGAAATAGTGTCTTTTTTCCAAAGTAATATGAACATCCACTAACCACCAAGATTTAATATGTATATAGAATCTCATTATGAGGTTACCAAAATCAATCCCAATAGCATCTATATTCCAAGCAAAGTATGGATTGAATATGATGACAAATATGAACAATGTGCATACATATATGGGTTTTCACTTATGGTCTTGCTTTTGCAGCCAATGATCTTTCTATGTAGACTTGTCATACCTAGACAAGTTCTTGCAGAATTGAAGTTCATTCTACTCAATTTTGAAGTCATAATTGTAGTCTTTCATCTTTTGTTGTTAATTTACCTCTAATAAATAAACTTTTTCCCCAACCAAATCTAGTACTCATTTCCTTAATAATTGGGATTTTATGGTAATTTTATCATCTTCATTAATCTTAATGACATTTTTCGTGCCAATCTTGGTTGGATTAGAGTAACTATCAATCTAAGAACGCTTTATCCTGGTATCCTGAGGATTAGATTTTATCCTCTGAATTTTTTGTTTAGGCCCTGAAATCTCAATATTTTAAGCTCTATCATAGTGACTTTCGTCTTTGGATCGATGATATTATCTATTTTGTGATAATTTTCCAGAATATTCTATGTGGATAATTACCTCATTCCATATCCATACCAAAAGTTTTATCTTTAGAGATAAAAAGTTTTGGCAAAGTCATCTTTAAGACTAACATAATATCATGGTATACAATTGAATCCAATTGATCCATTACGTAAATTAGTCTTTATGCCAGTGGTAATTTGATTGTGGAATTGGTTGTGCATAATATCACACAACATAGTATAAAGATATATGTCTTTTTCATAGTGTCGTAATGGAGTTATTTGGATCTACACACTTGCTACACGGATATATCTATATTTTCTATCGTTGTTATGGCTCAGAAATTTATCTCAGTTCATTTAGTGTATTGCACCAACATCATACTCACAATCCTTAGTTTCTAGGTCTCCCTCTATCATTTCACAAACATATTTTGATTTTACTGAAAGATGGACTTTTTCTAGATCATGTCCTTTTGGATGATCAGAATTACCCAATTGTGACGTCCCCTTATAGGCCACAAACATACCGAAAGCTGCTTCAATGATTGATGATTGGCTCACAAATCGTCACGAGTCCTTTCAATGTGCTTTGTCTTCACTCACATGCTACTTGGGAAAACTTCCCAGAAGGTCGCCCATCAGTCTTGACCTAAAAATATATTCTAAAAATGAGGTACTTGTTAATTCCATAGTTTATGCATATTGTCCCCCTTTATCATGGCGTTTTGCTCTCTTCCAAGGTTGTTAGAATCAGATTCTAGTTAGGATCTATGAGCGTAGTTAGGATCGGAATCGTAGAATCGGATCGAGGATCGTAAGATTCTAATACAATAGGAAAATATCAAAAAACGTTCTATAATAGTTAAAATCTTAACAAATGTTCACTAGTAATGAAGCAATACATTAAATTGTATATTTAGTGGATAATATTAATACAAAATTCATATTGTTATGACAAAATTTTAAAGATGATAATGTGCGCAAACATTACTAAACTCATGTAGGATCGAGGATCGAATCGTAGGATTGTAGAATCGTATTGCGATTCTAACACATAATATTTAGGTTAAACCAGGATCGTGAGATCCTAATTACTTTAAGATTCTAATAAGAGTTGGATCGATGGTAGATTTTTGGATCGTAAACTCGTAGAATTGTTGATTCCAATCGGGATTTTGATAACTATGCTCTCTTCTAATAGTTTTATTAGGTAGCTTTATTAGTTTTTTCATTTACTTTTCCTTTTTAGCCATAATTCTCAAAAAATAATCAAAATTTGATAAAAATATAAGAAATTTCTTCTTCTTCTTCTTCTTCTTCTTTAATTCCGTCATGCAACATTTAATATATGCATCCCTAGTTCGTTATATATGTAATCCTTTAATATTAATATGGTAATCCATGAATATTAATATGATAATCCATGATTGTTTTTGTTCATTTTGGAGTACCCTTGATGAATCTATCAATAAATTAGTAATGAATATGGTTAACCATGGAACACATACAATTGTTTTTCCTCATGTGAGGATTGTCGTTGGGGTTCAAACAATTGTTACAGACACTGAAAACCTTGGATTACCGGAATGGTTAATCATAGAACACATAAACAGAAAACAATTAAAAAAATAAGTTCTTCACCAAATTATATCAGCATGTATCCATTCCAGGTGACTAATCAATAATGAATATGAAAGAATACATTTAGGATTTTGGTTGGTTGAGAGGTTGCTAAAACTCTTCTAACACAATGGTTGGAGATTCTGGTGAAGTAATTAGCCTATCTTTTACAAGAATGACGATTGGGCCAATTAGGATTTGTTGTGCTTTCTACCCTTAATTATTTTCTTTCATGAGAATGAGGAAAACAATAGGTTTTAATCTAATGCTATGTTTGAGAGAAGGGTTTAGAGTGGCTTGATTTTAGCCATGACCCATTCCTTGTCTTGTTTAGCTATCTACGGTCGATGATCCTTGCCTTGTGAGAGGTTTGGTTAGACTCTCGTTAGTTGGTCGAAATTGTCCCCCGAGCCTATTCCCTTTTTAATTGTAGTTTTTATTATGTTTCTTTGATAGTAGTTTCTAAAAATCAAAAGAACATGAAAATTCAGCCTAGTTTGAGAAAGCTCGAGTACCTCTTGGGTTAGGAACCCTCAACTCCTGGTGGAGACGATAAACAAACCCCGACTATACTACAACTAAATAGTACCCTAATAATAGTTTCCCTAACATGTAGGTTACTTAGGAATTATTAATTCTAATATATTTATGCCTCACATAAATATATATAGGATTACTAATCAAAAAAAGAAAATAAAGGAGCAGTTTTTAACGAGGTGTAGGGTCCTATCGAAAATCTTTTAGGTAGACTGCTTGTCAATTCTGTCAAAAGGTTTTCGAGGGGGAGCCAAGCCTGATTGAAAAGTTGGATTTTGAATGTGATTTTTTAGACAGATTGTTTCCATCGAAATACTGGCGAAAGCCTTGCTTTTCCATAGAGCTTTACCTTTTTCTAGCAACAATTCTCTGTCCAAATTTACCAGATTTCTTGTAATGTGTGTTAATGACATGTTAATATTTAGGCTCCATTCTATGGTGTGGTTCGGTATGGTAATAGTGTGGTGCAGTGGAATTTGAAAAAGGGTGGTAGGGTGTTGTGAGTTGTGGTGGGAATTGTGGTATGTGGGATAGGTGAGAAGAGAGAATGTAAAAAGTAGAAAAGAAAAGTGAGGAGAGAGAAAAATAAAAAGATATTTTGGTAATGATTGTGGTAAAATGTGGTAAAATATTAAGTAGTGCGGTATGATGTGGTACCACAGCGCAAGTTACCGCATAAAAGAACGGGACCTTAGTCAAATGTTTGACAATTTTATTGCCATTTCAACTGACTTAGCCACCTTGTAATACCTCCATCGACTTATAGTAACTCTAACTCAATTACAAATTACTTAAATCAAACACCCTTAACGTAGAAATTGTTTCGTGTATTTTACTAACTTTATAGTATTTGGACTTTCAATACTTCAGATTATTTAAATTCAAAATTCCTATAAATAAGCCATGTATTTGGGAAACAAAAAAAAAGGGAAAGTCTTTATACAAAATCAAGATGAAAGAAAAAGACCTTATTGCATGACGTGGTTTAAAAAATGGGCACAAAAGTCTTTTTTTTTTTTTTATTTTTGAAAAAGTAAAATTTGGAAGCGCCAAAATTTCATTGTATGGTATACAAAATTGCAAAACCCCTTATGGGCATAAAATTACATGTCTTGCTATATAAACTATCTTTACCATAAAATAATATAAGTTTTATCCATTATTTTTTACAACTAAAATAAAGGGTATACTTTACGACTAAAATATCAGAAATAAATTACATAAATGGTATACTTTTTGTCCATTATTTTTAACAGATGAAGTTGATTCAGTTATGCTATTATTTGTATTCATTGGCATAACCAAAACGTACTAAATTTCTTATAATTGATAATTAATATTTATTATTAAAAAATAGTAAAAAATTATAAGAAATACTAATGTTGCGAAGAAAAAGACACTTTGTATCATCACCCATGGGAGACCATACCGTTGATACTTTCTTAGTTACGTCTCCGAACAAGGTACTAACATTGTTCTCAGCAGGCTAGTAACTAACGATTGGATATTGAGGGAATGAGATATTGGGGACATTCTAGGATAGTATTTTGGGTAAATTTTGATGGATTTTCATCATGTTTCCCTATGTACAAAGGCTTAAGTTGAATAGTTATTTAACCTTGGTAGTTATGAATAAGATCCATGAGTGAAGTCGCAGTTGCTAATGGCGTACGAGTTTCTTAGTTATTGCTAACAATATTGTTCAGTTGTGAAATTGATTGTTACACAGAGTTTTTGATTTCAATATAATATCGGGGATTAGGTTAAGGGTATGTAGAGCATTGGAGCATGGGTGTGAAGGAATGTGTCAAAGTACTTACTCATACAAGCTAACTTGGCTTATTAATTTGATTCTACAGCTAACAATGGAATGCATTTTGGCATAACTGTTGTGCTAAACATAAACAAAACTGGATGCTTACCTCATTACCTCTGTCAACAGCCAAATTGTATGAGTGCCAAAAATAATAATTCATCCTTCAAGTTCCGAACAAATTGAAGTAGAAGATTTGTATACTATCGCAGGAGTGACTACTGTATGTACTTTCCAAAATATGAAGAAGCATACTTGATGTAAAACTTATCATCTTATTAAACAATCCTCTACCTCCATTTTCTCTCCCCCTGTAATTTGTATTCATCTGGGTAAGAACTACTGTTAAGGGGGGTTATTTGAATGAACAAATTAAAACCTATGCTCAGCTGGGTTAGAACTACTGGAAATGGGTTATTTGGATGAACAAATTAAAACCTGTATTAATCTGGGTCAGAACTTAAGTTTTTGGTTGTTACTTGTGTAGGTTAGATTCAAAGATCCCGTCCCTGTTTATAAAAACAACCAAACTCCCCCTCAAATAGTATTTTTTTTCAATGATCTCGGCCGACATGCTTGACTTGTAGGAGTAGAAAATTACAAGTCTTCGTCCTACAGAACAAAAGTTATATGATTCATCCCACTGGGGATCCATGTGTTAAAGCACGTCGAAAAACAACCGGAAAAATTGTTGTTTCACACTTTGTTTGACTAGTAGCCCAATAGAAGTTTGTGGCACCATTTGATTAGAATTAAAAATTGATCAATTATAATTAAATAACAACCGTTACATGGGATAGTAATAAGAATTAGAGTTGGGGAGTTGATCCGACATGATTACCAACTCGAAACTGACACAAAATTAAGTGAGTTTGTGCATAAATTTTCAACCCGTTTAATTAAATGGGTTGACTTGATAAACACGTTTAAATAACTGGATTAGGTTTCGGTTGAGAATATCGACACGAAAAAAGACATATCCATTTAATAAATGGATTCACAGGTATTTTCCCGTTTACCGTGTAAGTATATATATTTTTTTGGTATTTTAGATGTTGGGAGGGAAATAAAAGTTTTGATTTTAGCCTTAAATAATTATGATTATATTGATATCATCATCTTTTGGTACTAAATTTCAGTAATATCAAAATCAATCAAGAATCAACAGATTGTGTGCTTTTGTTGATAAAATGATTCCCTTTCTTATTATGTTATCCAAAAAAAATTAAAAAAATTTCCTGTACACCTTTCAACCTTTATCTTTAAAATTCTCGACCTATTTCACTATTAATTTTCACCATCTCAAACTCAAAGCCTTAGACATAATTAACACCAGAGGTGAGCGGGATCGGGTTCCCAATAATTTTTGGAGGTCCTGGTTGTGATCAGGAATAAAGATTTGCTCCCGCTCCTATCCCACCGGGAGCAGGAATCGAACTAGAAAATTGTTAGTCCCGATTTCTAAATTTTTTGCACATATTATTTGATTTATTTTTATAAATAACCAACATAAATAATACGAATTTTCTAAAATTTCACAAATGACGACACTGATTTGATTATATACCCACTTTTTCCTAGATGAAAATTACGCAATGTTGTGGACATTTTTCCTCACTGTTCGGGCTTCCGAACGTCCACGTTAGGGATTGGGTGTGATTCAATGATTTGTGCTGGGGTTTAGACTTCGAAAACTCTTTAAGGAAATCAACCTTACATTTCATGAATAATATTTTGTAAAATCACTTTCCCTTTACTTGTGCATTTTATGAGTCATCGAATTAAACCTTTAAGAGTGAACATCCACTTGTTCCCGTACTCTTCTAAATTTAATTCAATTTTCTCATTTAAATGTTAGGCTCAGAAGAAAGCGATTTATGCAAACATTATTTAGAAATATAAGAAAGGAAACCCTAAAGTTGCATCGATACATTGTAAAACCATAGTTTATGCAATCCTCGATGTATTTTAGTTCGAAATGGGAGTCGCCACCCGACTTTTTAAGGGAAAAGTCAAGACAAAATCAAAAGGAAAATAAAGAAAGACTTCACCTGCGAAACCCAAGAATGGATTCGAGGGTAAGGCTACGAACTCGAAAAGTAAACTTTAGGAGTTCGCCTCTCACAAAAGGAAAGACTCTACTAAAATTTTAAGAATGTGCTTCTAATAAAGTTTGGAAGGGAATTGAAGGAATACTTTATAAAATTACTTCATTGAACATGCAACAAGAATGAGATACAAGACAAAAAAAAAGTACAAATATACACTTATTTACAAAAAAAGATGAACACTTAAGGGCTTACATTGCTACTTTGTGGGAAAAGACCTTGCTTAGCCTTTGAATGCTTGATGAATCCTCCTCTCCAAGTGCCAAAGGGATGATAGAAAAAGGTGGTGAAAAGGTGATAAGAAAAGGGTGATAATAAGGCTCTTTTTGTGGTTTTAGGTTGTGTTTAGGCTAGGTTTTTTTGTGGAGTATGGACGGATAAAGTAGGATATGTGTTTAGGCTTTTTGTGGTGGACAAATGGTGAAGATTATGGTAAGATAGATGATGGAAAGTAGGATAGAATAGAGGATGGATAGAATAAGAGATGAATGAGAGATGAATATGAGATAAGAAGTATAGAAGTGGAGATATTATGAGAGATTAGAGAATTAGTAGAGAGGGATAGATGGCGAGTGAATTGGTGAGTGAATGAGTGGGTTTAGCTTTGAGGAGTAGGGTATTTATAGGAGAATGAGAGGTAGTAGGATACATGCATGCAATCACATACATCCCACTTCTCGTCCAAGGTAGTCAAGGCACAGATAGCTAGGCAGTAGGGGGGAGTGTATGAGGGTAGACGGCAACACGTTGTCAACTGACCACGTGTGGTTAATGAGTGTAAGCCGGTTGGCCACCACGCCAGGGGGGAGAACCAGCTTCGTCGATGCATGCATGGACGATGGAGTGTGAAGCCAATCTGCCTAGGGAAATGCAGCTTCACACTGGACGGAGATAGCTCATATTATTTGGTTTTTAAGAATGTTTTTGAGTGCTTTTGTGAGGATTCGATCTCGCGACCTTTGGCTCTTGCTTTTAGGGTTTGCATGGCTCCATTTTTATATAAAAAATGTGCATGTAGCTAAGATGGACTACATGTGATCATGCATGTAGCTTTAGGTGAATAAAATACATGTAAAATGCATGCATTTATCGACTCTTTTTTATTCCTTTCGCACTTCTTTTTATATTGTTTTATGCATAAAAATCCCGGTGTCTACAGGAGCCCCCACTTTGATTGAGTCCGAAGATAGGACGAGAATCAAAGTAGTCTTGATTTGATGGACACCGGTCGAGGATATGACTTTGGAATGCAAATCCTGAAGTGATACTTGGAAGCTGAGTCCTGCATCGCGGTTGGCGAACTTGCGCCGATAGGTGATCTCGAGCAAGACCGATGCTCTACTTGAGGTTATCTCGGACCTTTGATGACGTCCTACTTAACATGATCTCGGATATTTGATGGCATCCTACTTGAAGATGTGGGCTGACACTTGGAAGCTAGGTCCTGTGTCGCAGTTGGCAAACTTGCGCCGATAGGCGATCTTGAGCAAGAATGATGCTCTACTCGCTGGAGAGACTTCATCAGTCACGACGTCGATGGCTCTTGGGGGTTGATTTTCTGGTCTTTCCCAGTGTCGGTTCCAGTCTTTCCCGGTGTCCTTGTTAACGATTTGTTGGCACGTTTGATGCCGAAGGACTTCATCGATCGCGATGTCGATGGCCTGGGGGTTGAGACTTCATCGAAACTCTACCGATGGCTCAGGATCGGGACTGCATCGAAACTCTGCCGATGGCCCTGGTTGTCGAGACTTCACCGAAACTCTGCCGGTGGCTCAAGATTGATGATGATGATGATGATGACTATGATGATGATGATGGCAACTCAATGCCGAGGGACTTCACTGATCGTGGCCCTTATTTTCCTGCAGCATGCAAAAATGATTTTCATCAGTTCTAATGAATTATAAATTTTTGGTCTGAGAAACTTACCTCGGGTTGTGGCTACACAGCCATTGGGACTTGTTCCCTTTTGGGGAATGGATGCTTTTGATTCTTGAAAAGAGCACACTCTTTTTATTGGGCACGCCTTGGCTCGTTCATGCATGGCTTTGGGAAGATGCATGCCATTGGGAAGGTGACAAAGGAGGAAGAAGACAAGGGCTTCTCCTTCCCTAGGCTGACCGGCCTATACTCTTGGGAGGAATCTTTTGGCTCGTACAATGCAGCTTTTTGCAAGCCATGCATGTAGCCATTCAACGCAATTATTGAGCTTGGTCTTGTAAGCCAATCAACCTCTAATGGGAACCAGTGGTGAGCTGACACGTGGCGGCAGGGGCTCACTCATTTTGCCTATAAATGGGGCTTGAGCTCGGCATTCTTTCATCACTCCAAATCCGAGCTTTGCATCTTGGCTTCCCATTCTCTCTCTATAAAATCTTTCGGGTGTTTCTTGAAGTTCTTCATAAAAGTATGAATATCTTCCGGAGGGGTCGCAGACGTGCTACTCAACCAGCGGTTCAAGAGCGTCCGTACGTAAGGACGATGCAGCGGGAGTATCCTAGCAGGGACTTCATTCCGGCTCAGTTGGTCTTTTGCTAAGATGAGCAGGCATGGTTCTTTCGTTCTCATGACTCGGTATGCTTCTTCATATAGCATGTTTTCTCCTTTGCAGTTGCGCATGCTATTTACTACAGTACTTTAAGTTGAATCCTAAAGCAACCTTAGTTACCTTGAATTTACTACAGTACTTTAAGTTGAATCCTTCAAGTCATGTAGGAGTATTCAGGGTGTAACAACCTTGTCCTTCCATGCGAAGGTGGGGGCATTTTATTTGAGCGCTGTGAGGGATGCTGGTTTTGGCCCTTTTCTAGACTGCTTGACGGCAGGGAAGATCCATAGCAATAAGAGGACATACAGCCGAGCTATCGTAGAGCATTTATGGGATACTACAAACTCTTTCCACCTCCTAGTTGGGGAGATGATGCTTACTCCTTTTGACTTTGTAATGATTACAGGTCTTAGCTGGGGCGGCCAGCTACTAGAGTTTCAGAGGGATGTTGACCCTCGTGTTCATGCGCTTTTGCAACCTGTTATCGTGCTGGCGGGACGAATTGGCGTCCTGCGGTATGCGCATCTGGCGGCCGTTATAAAAAGTGTGGGATTTGAGAGCCTTCCTCTTCCTCAGCGTCAATTCATTGTGCTGGTGCATTTTATCAATGCAACAATTTCGCAAACCGCGGAGACACCATTACTCTCTCCTGGGCGCATCATCTCCTAAAGGTGAGATGAGATCTTTCAACTGGGCGGCTGCTGCTTATGCCCATTTGGTTAGAGGAATGTGAGTCGCCTGCCGACCCACTGATTGTGACACGGTGGCGCGTACAAGGGCGACAGAGGCTAAGAGGCTCAACTTGGGGAGCAGCCTTTGGCGAGTCTTGGAGGTATGCTCCAAGATTTTTCTATTTAGAAATTTGTAAGGTGCAAATTTCCTTTTTACTAACAAAAAATTACTTAGGGGTACCCTAACTTTTGATGAAATGTTTTTCTGGTACCCCAACTTTTAAAAACTAATTTTGGGGTACCATAACTTTTAGAATTAGAAATAATTAGGTGAATTTTCGGCCAATTATTTGAATTCAACGGTGAGTTTTAGGCGGGAAATTGATTAAGTGTTTTTGTGGATGAAAATGCCCTTTGTTTTCGTGGACGAAAATGATTTGAATCAATCGGAGTTTCGCCGGAAATTCACCTAGTAATTTCTAATCCTAAAAGTTAGGGTACCCCAAAATTAGTTTTGGAAAGTTAGGGTACCAAAAAATTGTTTCTTCAAAAGTTAGGGTACCTCTAAGTAATTTTTTGTTTTACTAAGGACCCTCCCTGGTGTGCAGGTGTGGGTCATAGCCTATTTCCTTCCTGTAGTTGGTGGAACCAACAATGGTGATATACGCATTCCTGCTGCTCGGTGATGGTCAAAAGCATCAGGCTACCATCGGTCAAAATTCCATTTCAAGGATTACTTAGGAGGATCATCGACAACCTCAGACCGGTATGTCTTGCATTTTTCTTATTTGCCTTTTCTCTTCTCGAGCCTTTGGTGACGACTGTTGCTGTAGGAGGACATTGTCCGATTCCCATGGAATGGATACAATGCGGAAGACCTTCATTATGATATACGCCTTACAAGGGAAGCAAGCGAGCGTCGCTTGTTGTTGGAAGGTCCTTCTGGTCTCACTTTCTATTTGAGGGAGCGCTTCTTCTTTCAGCATATTGGGGAATGGCCTCCAAGAGTCCCCATAGATCCTCCCGAGTTCATCTTTGATAGGCAGGCCTTGGCGGCGGATGAAATAGCTCGGCTGATAGTTGGTGAACCAGCAGTCAATCTTGTGGTACCGACGGATAACTTAGAAGAAGCGGCTCTTCAGCATAGAGGACGCCTTGCTTTTGCTCAAGTTTTAGCATTTCCTCCATTTTTGTATTAACTGTGAATTTCTGGCATCCTAATGATGTTCGTCCCTCTGTAGCTAGGAGGATATTACGACCCTCTTCTGGACCAGCATGCAGAGGAGCCTGAGTAGGCGGAGGGGGAAGATATGTTGTTCGGATTTATCCCGCTCGTGCCCAATGATTATGAAGTACTGCAGTTCTTTGATGCAAACCCGGTAAGTTGCATATTTGACCACCCTTTATCTTGCACCGTTTGATTCTTACGGATCTTTCTTTCGTGTAGCAAGTGTATGCCCATATCTGCGTCCTATTAAGGGAAGGCATCACAGCTCGGGAGTTCATTGATCAGAACTTCGAAAATGGCCAATATCGGGGTCCGATGCCGGCTGCTGGTGATGAAGATAACGAGGCTCACTCCCATGTGAGCTTGCCATGTTCTGGGAGCTCATCGAAACGTCCTCCTCGCCATCCCTCGGCAGGAGAAACAGGCAGTAGAGGTTTTCGCGGAGATCTAGGGGCAGGACCATCTAGGCGTAGGGATCAAGATCTGATGAGTGTGCATGTGATTCCTCTGCCAGCTCTTCGCGGCGAAGGTCTCCTAGTATCCCGGAGTTCATGATGGAAGACTGTTCGGAATCTAGTGGATTCCAAGGTTCAATGGAGAGAGTACCTAGTCCACGGGCGCCTCAGTATCATGCTCAATCTATTGTCCCTTACAATCAGCCCCCTGGCTTCACCCAGGGTTATCCAGGTTCTGGTTTTCCTGGCATGCCTTCCACCCAATTCCTGTCCGATCGTTCTGGTACTCAGGACGATCCGCAACCGGATTCTTTTGCTGATGCGTCTGTTAGGAGCTTGTTTGTAAGCGGTGGTTTTGGCGGGAACTTCTAGGCATTGGCACAACTTTCCCTTATTCTCTTTTTTTATTTACTTTTATGTAATGTAAAAGAAATGCCATGTAGTAAAGAAATGCACAGTTAAGATGCAATCAGACAGACTCGATCTTATGTGATTTTGACTCTCTAATGATGCTACATGCAAACTCCCATTTTTATTAATTTTTAGGTCAACCTCTGATTGTTTACAAGGAAGAAATAAGAAAAAGAATAACGTACAAAAGAAATTACAATTTCTAAAACTAAAAAGGGAATAAAGTTACATTTTTACATAAAGGAAAAATACTATATAAACACGTAGGAACCATGCATAAACGCGTTTTTTTCTCTCTTGGATGCATGCACGTAGGGGTGTGAACTCACAAACGAGTTCATTCCCCCTCCCTGGTGGTCGGTCGGCATACACACGACGACAGGGTACCGTGGTCCATTCGGATGCGTGTTGCCGGACGCCGTGTACATCCCCTAGGGTCTGATTAGGCAACCGTATACAGTGTACTGCCGAGGCTGTATAAGCATGCCTTGTGTTTGAGAATTCACCACAATCTCATTTCTTCTCAATCTATTTTCTCATTCCAATCATGGCTTTTGAGAGGAAACTTAACTCATGCATAAACAATCTCACTAAACCCGAAAAACGGCTTCTCACTTACTACAACCTCTCTTTGATTTTGAGCCTAAAGCAAGTGAAAATTGACTGGGTGTTCCTTAAAGCGGCCCTGACCTTTTGGGACTGTTTAGACCCAATTTTATGTCTAAATACCGCCTAAATCCTTAGGCTTTTGACTTGTTTCGTAGTTTAATTCAATAACTTTTAATGCGTTTTTGGTAATTTTGTAGATTTCGGAGTTTTTATGCAAAACGTGGTAAAAAGGGCCATTTTGCAACTATTTTGGGAATCCCGAGATTTCCCGAATCTTGGTCGAGTCGAAGTCGAAGGAATGCGGAAAGGCCAGACATGTCAAGGCGCTCAGAAGACCTTTTGAAGCCGAGCTGGACCGTGGCCACGGTCATGATGACCGCAGCCACGGCGATCAGTCGGAGCGTAAGAAGTTGGTTTAGCTGCATCGCCGGCCACGGTCTTGATGACCCCAGCCACGGTGGGTTCAAGACTTATCCAAGGAAAGAAGAGGCTGGCCGGGTGAGACCGTGCCCACGGTCTCCCAGACCATACCCACGGTCTCTCGAAGGAAAAAATCGTCATGCAGTTTTCACTGGACAGAACATGACCGTGGCCACGGTCTCCTTATGTTCTGCGTGATGTTTTCGGCTGAAGTGCTGCGTTTTTCCAACCAATTTTCACTTGTATATATATTTCTCTTTCACGATTTCTTAGGGGGCATCTAGGGAGAGACTTAGACAAATTTCTAACTTGTAATTAGGAGTTTTAGAGAGAGATTAGTGAGAGATTAATCTAGGGTTTTGGAGATTTGTGTTTGTTATTGAAGATTTGGGGATTCAAACAAGGAAAGATTGTTGGGTCATCTTTTTATTGCTTTCTCTTGTTCATCTATAGCTCTCTGATAAGTTTTCTCTTCCCTTAACTCCTTTATTAATTACTTTGCTAATTACTTTGCTTGTTCTTGCTTGTTATTTGATTATCTTGCTTGTTTATGGTTGTTTGATGTTAGAAATCATGTTTAGGTTTGGTTTGGATGTTGTTAGCATAGTTAGTATCATGATTAGTGGCTAGAAACCCTATGGGTTAGGGGGTAATTAAGGGTGTGAATGGGTGATTAGGTTTGGGTTAGCAATATTAGTGAGTAATTAGTTGGGAAATCAATTTCCCAATCCTATCCTTCCCTCAAGTGGGATGTATTTGGGTGCGAAAGCATCCCGAATACATCCAACGCTTGTTGGAAGGTTGGGATTAGGATAGTTAGTATTCTAGTTCGCGAAAGCGAATAGAAACTATCTAGGAAATTCCGTTCGATTAACTCCCCCGGGTCTGTCGATGGACTTTGGGGAAGTTAATCCGGACTATCCTTGAAAGTGGAAGCCCGGTGGGTATTTTCTAACGGATTACCATTTGATTTCCCCTTCTCGTTACTCTCTTGTTGCAAAACCCATTTCCTCATCCCCGTTTGCATCCCGAAAACCTCCAAAGCCCATTTTCAATACCAAGACCGACCTACGATTTGTTTCTTGCGTTGTGATCCCTTCAAACCGATATCCTTACCTTAGCAATGTCATCCCGACCATTGACTTAGTTTCTATGACCAAGGCCGCCAGCTCCCTGAGAGAGAATGACAAAACCGAGGTCTTACAAACCACGTTACACATAATGGCGCCGTTGCCGGGGAGCCAGCGCCCCTAGTTTTAGTTTCCTAGTTTTTGGTGATTTGAGATTGTTTTCACGCTAGAAATTAGTTTGTGCTAATCCCAATGAATTTGATGCTTCTATTGGTTCTTCTTGGTGCATGTAGGTACGCCCTAATGTTTTATCGAGCATCGTAGGAGGCTTCAAGTCCTAATGGGTGAAGTCCAAGCTGATTCACATCGTACCCTTCTATCATACGCCGTTCCATCATCGAGTACGGGAGGCAACCCTATCATCTTAGCACCATTACCACCCGACGCGGTATTTGAGTTCAAGCCATGTCTTCTTGAAGCTTTTGAAAGCAACCCATTCCATGGAGATATTCTCGAGAGTCCTATTACTCATATGGAGAGATTCGAGAAGCGCATTAGTTTCATGTAATACCTGAGATATCTGCGGAGTATCTAAAGTTGAAGTTCTTTCCTCTAACTTTGAAAGGGAAAGCTAAGATGTGGCTTGATATATGCCCACCTGGATTTTATTCTTCATGGGGGGCTCTCAAAAGAGATTTTCTTCAAAGATTCTTCCCGGCGGATAAAACATGTAAACTCCGGCAAGTTATTATGAGCTTCAAGCAAGAACCCGGAGAGACTCTTTTTGAACCATGGGGAAGATTCAAAGGTCTCCAATGTCAGTGGCCGCACCACAACCTACCCAACTGGATGCTACTTCAGCACTTTTATTGTGGACTCTTTGATTCTCTCAAAGAATCAATCGATATTGCATCCAGAGGGATGTTTTTGAAGAAAACTGCGGAGGAGGCCGACAAATTCCTTCATGAGCTCGTTCAATATGCTCCTGATTTTGGAGGTTGCAAATCTAGTAGAGGAGATTTATCTTTAGAGCATGATCCTATTATTACACTCCTTTGGCTTCACATTTAATTGCAAAAGAGAAGGAAAATGAGGAGACCTCTAAGCATTTGAGAGTGGCCCAAGGTGTGCAAACCTCACTCTACTTCTTAATATGCATACTGCGAAGTTGTGTTTGGGTCCACATCCCGAGCATCAATGTGGGAGTTTAATCAAGTAGAGCGTGTGAACGCTATCTATCCATCATATTTCAACCCACTTTTCTCCCATTCTTTCGAGAGCATGCTTATGACTATACCACGTTTATCAATCCTACATTCAACCCCATTTCTCAACCTTATGACCACCACTCATTTGTCCAAGAAGAATCCTCCCATTCAACTCAACAGGACATTGTACCACCCCAAATTTCTCAAGCCACTCAACCTTCACCGACTCCAATGGTACAAGTAAATTTTGTCGATCTAGGGAGTGGGGAAGAGGTTGATGAGTTTTCTTGGGTAGAGGATAGTGTTTTGGAGGAAAAAGTAGAGAATGAGATGGAGATGAACGTAGAGGAGGGAGTTGTGGTTGAGGAAGCTAAGGTTGAGGAAGAGAGGGTGTTGGATGAGGAAGAGAAGGAAGAACAACCAAGAGAAGAGATTTTGGGAGGAAATATCCGTGAATGCTCCAAAGAGCAATTTGATCCACACCAAATGCAAATTCCACTCCCCGAATGGTTGATACAACACTTGATGGGTGTAGAGCATATAGATCTAAGGCATGATGTTCCGATTGAGAAACCTTCTCTCATGCCACTTTGTGTTGAAGTCAATTCAATAACCACAGTTGTTCATGAGCATAGAGAGGAGTTTATATTCTTGAAGTGGAACCCGACAATGGGAAGGACAACAATCATCCCGAGGCCTTATGTTCTGAACCCGAGGTAATTGAAGATGCATCTCGTGATGATTCCCTCAAGATTGTTCCTTTGAGGAGGGAGATCTCATTAGATGAAGTTTATATTGAGGACATAGAGATTGAGAAGATTGTTCCCATGTGTCTGAAACTTGGAGAACCACTTGAAGAAGAACCTGAGTTACTTCTTCATCCCCATCACCAATTCAAACCACCGGAGGAGACCCTTGTTCTATTTGCGGAGGTGATGAGGAGGTGTTGGAAAAGGAGGAGGAAACGAAATTGGAAGAAATCGAAGACATCATCACTCTTCCCCACTCATGGTCAACCAAACGACCGGAGGGACGACTCAACTTGAGGTTGTCCAAAAATGGTAGGAGTTGGAGAGGAAGGAAGAAGAAGCGATCATGGTGGAAGAAGTTGAATATGTACCTCTCATGTGCACCACGTCTCTCTAGAATTAAACGGGTAATTAGGTCAAGCTCGGGACCTTAAACAAGCGCTTTATGGGAGGCAACCCATACTTTTATTTCTTTCTTTTAAGTTATTTTCCTTTCTTAGTTGGTTTCTTTTTCATGTTTCTAATCTTGCATGCGAACACTCACACTTATTATGTTTTTCTTGTCTATTCCTAACCAAAGTGTGACGTTTTCTTGGATCGAGGATTGGGTTCGTTATTTATTTGAAGACCCCGAGGTAACCTCTTTCCGCACTCTTTGAATGTTTACATAATTTTGATCCTTGTTGCATGCTTGATTTTCCTTTTGGGTGGCGAGCCCCTTTGAGTGTTTGTGATGGGATTATATTGTTGTTGGAGCCGTGTGGGCTCGGGTCGCCACCACTTTTATGTGCTATTTGTTCTTGTTTGTTTGTTTTTGTAGGTTATCTACCCTTTTCATGTGACACCTTCCCACAATGAGGACATTGTGACGTTTTAAGTGTGGGGGGGAGATATTCTGTTTCAAGGGTAGATCACCTAGCATTTTTGTTTTTGTTTTATAGTTTTTGCCTAAAATCTGAAAAAAAATTGAAAAAAGAGAAAAAAGGGAGTGAAAACCTTAAAAGTTTTCTTTCGTTTTCGTTTTTGCTTTATTTCTTGGGTCTTGTTGTCGAAATTGAGAAGTCGTTCTTAAACTTCTTTAAAAGAAACCGGTCTGAGCGTTTTCGACTGCCTCTGCACGAGTCATGACTTATCTCTTTAGATGTCCTTCATCAAGTGCCTAGTGAAACCCCCGATTCCTTTCACGTTCTAGTTGAAGTCGGGAGATTCTAGGGGTTTATGTCCGAGCTTGTTTTGTTTCCCTTTTTTAGCGAATGCAAAGTCAAAAAGAAAGAAAAAGAAAGAAAAGCTACAATAACCGGATTAAGTGGAGCGTGTCGCTGAATGACATTAACCACAATACACTTAGCCAACCTACACGGGCCCGGTATTAGCGGTACGACGCTATTACCCCTTAAACTCCTCCTATACCGAATTCTCGACGGAGGTGTGTATGGAAAAGACTGTGTTGGGAGGGTAAACCCCATATTTGGGTCGTCCAATTCCCGAAAGTAAGGCTAATACCGACCTATAAAAAGAAATAAAGAAGAGAAAAAGAAAAAGCAATTTTGTTGGGATTACCCAACCCCAAAAAGAAAAGTTTGAGCGTTAATAAAGTGTGGGGCCTCTCCTTGCATCACCTACGGCCCTCACCAAGCCAAGGGCGACCAAATGCGAGGAAGGGCAGCTCGTTCCTTGTTCGTTTCGTTGTTTTTTAGCTCGGGCATGAGTCCTTGGAGTCTTTTGGATTCGGTTGGAACCCACTAGCACTTACGCACGTGGGGTTTTGCTTGACATTAGGTGTCGGACATCGAAAATCTCAAAGACTGACTTTTGCTTAGGATAGGTGTTTGTGAGACGCTCATAACGGTTCCTTTTGGAGGTTTAATAACGTTTTCCTGATTTTAGATTTCAAGATCTTTTGAAGCGAAGCTTTTGTTTTTCTTTTCCTTTGTTTTTCTTCGGTTTCATTTTCACTTTCCCTTTTTCCTCTTTCTTTGGCTTTTGTGGGTATAGCCGCTACAAACCCTCACGAGTCCATCTCTTCCACCCGGGCTGCCGGGGGGGTTCAAAGGGCTTGGTGCATACGCTAAATGCACTCGTTTCCTCCCACGACAGAGGAGTTAGTGTTAGTTTAGATAGTTTTTGTCTTGTTTTGCTTGGGACGAGCAAAAGTTTAAGTGTGGGGGGGAGGGAGTGTTTAGACCCAATTTTATGTCTAAATACCGCCTAAATCCTTAGGCTTTTGACTTGTTTCGTAGTTTAATTCAATAACTTTTAATGCTTTTTTGGTAATTTTGTAGATTTCGGAGTTTTTATGCAAAACGTGGTAAAAAGGGCCATTTTGCAACTATTTTGGGAATCCCGAGATTTCCCAAATCTTGGTCGAGTCGAAGGCGAAGGAATGCGGAAAGGCCAGACATGTCAAGACGCTCAGAAGACCTTTTGAAGCCGAGCTGGACCGTGGCCACGGTCATGATGACCGCAGTACGGCGGTCAAGTCGAGCGAAGAAGTAGTCAAGCCGAGCTAATCGCCGACACGGTCATGATGACCCCAGCCACGGTGGGTTCAAGACTTGTCCAAGGAAAGAAGAGGCTGGCTGAGTGAGCTCGTGCCCATGGTCTCCCAGACCGTACCCACGGTCTCTCGAAGGAAAAAATCGCCATGCAGTTTTCACTGGACAGAACATGACCATGGCCACGGTCTCCTTATGTTCTGCGTGATGTTTTCGGCTGAAGTGCTGCGTTTTTCCAACCAATTTTCACTTGTATATATATTTCTCTTTCACGATTTCTTAGGGGGCATCTAGGGAGAGACTTAGACAAATTTCTAACTTGTAATTAGGAGTTTTAGAGAGAGATTAGTGAGAGATTAATCTAGGGTTTTAGAGATTTGTGTTTGTTATTGAAGATTTGGGGATTCAAACAAGGAAAGATTGTTGGGTCATCTTTTTATTGCTTTCTCTTGTTCATCTACAGCTCTCTGATAAGTTTTCTCTTCCCTTAACTCCTTTATTAATTACTTTGCTAATTACTTTGCTTGTTCTTTAATTGTTCTTGCTTGTTATTTGATTATCTTGCTTGTTTATGGTTGTTTGATGTTAGAAATCATGTTTAGGTTTGGTTTGGATGTTGTTAGCATAGTTAGTATCATGATTACTGGCTAGAAACCCTATGGGTTAGGGGGTAATTAAGGGTGTGAATGGGTGATTAGGTTTGGGTTAGCTATACTAATGAGTAATTAGTTGGGAAATCAATTTTCCAATCCTATCCTTCCCTCAAGTGGGATGTATTTGGGTGCGAAAGCATCCCGAATACATCCAACGCTTGTTTGAAGGTTGGAATTAGGATAGTTAGTATTCTAGTTCGCGAAAGCGAATAGAAACTATCTAGGGAATTCCGTTCGATTAACTCCCCCGGGTCTGTCGATGGACTTTGGGGAAGTTAATCCGGACTATCCTTGAAAGAGGAAGCCTGGTGGGTATTTTCTAACGGATTTACCATTTGATTTCCCCTTCTCGTTACTCTCTTGTTGCAAAACCCATTTCCTCATCCCCGTTTGCATCCCGAAAACCTCCGAAGCCCATTTTCCATTCCTTGACCGACCTTAGCTTTGTTTCTTGCGTTGTGATCCCTTTAAACCGATATCCTTACCTTAGCAATCTCATCCCGACCATTGACTTAGTTTCTATGACCATGGCCGCCAGCTC
The DNA here is from genome assembly GCA_029582165.1 of Portulaca oleracea. Lineage (NCBI taxonomy): Eukaryota > Viridiplantae > Streptophyta > Magnoliopsida > Caryophyllales > Portulacaceae > Portulaca > Portulaca oleracea. The sequence goes on from CM055892.1 coordinate 13,120,588, forward strand.
CCTGAGAGAGAACGACAAAACCGAGGTCTTACAAACCACGTTACAGGGACCCTAAGTTCCATGTCTTTCGCTTCTCTTGGAACGAACTGTGCCCTCTCCCCGAAGAATAGGCTTGTATGTTCAAGTTCCACCTTTATGCCCCGCCAACGACTCCTTCTCTTGCTCACAACCATCGCGAAGAATTCGAGGAATTAACGAATTTCAATCATCGAGCATTAGGACACATCTTGGTTGGCAATACCGTCAATTTACAAGCTCTAGTGGAATTCTTCCAATCACCCGCGGCGCTTAGACTCAACCCGGTGTTGCGAGTGCGAGGTTTGGTCTTTTGCATTCTATCCGAATTTTTATTTTATCACGGTGGTTCGGGTTTTGCACCTATGTCTCTCATCCATGTCGTAGATGAGATGTCCCAGGGTTATAATCCTGCTCCGATGATGATCGTCGAGACCCTCATTGGTCTTGATTCATGGGCTACAAAGCAAACCTTTCGCGGAAGTCCCCTCGCTCTTCAAGTGAGTATCGACACTTTTTGTTCTTTCTTTTTTTTTTTTGTTCTTTCTTTTTCTTTCTCTTTTCTTTAATATTATTTTTTTTTATTTTGCATATATTACCTGAGTAGTCCATGTGGAATCATATGCCGATTTTTCCCTTTTTTTTTCTTGGTTGTAATATATTTTTTTGTGAAACCAAAATTCTCACTTTTTATTCCACCTATAGATGTGGCTTACGGAGCATTTGGACATGGTCTTCTCTCCCATTACTTCTTCGGAACTAGCAAACTTTTGCAACACAAAAGGAAGTTCGACACCCGCCGCAATTTTGACGAATGGGTCATTTTTCTCAAGAATCACAAGGAAATTCGTTGGTGGGTCCAATGGTGGAAAGTGCTATGTTTCTCAAGCCACTCCCGTAAGGCGGCCTACATCACTTTGCTTGGCCTCACGGAGCTTAAATATTACTTTCCCGATCGAGTCATGCGGCAGATGGAGCATTCTCAAGACATTCCCCTCCCTCCATGCGAGATTCCCGACCTTATCCATCTCCAAGGGTCGGTGATGAATCGTGGGTCAAATATTGGAAGAAACGGGCTGGAAAGGAAGCACCTGCTCCTAACCGTATCTGCACTACTTCGACGGATGCCTATCGTAGCTGGCTCACTACTACTGTTGGTATTAGCCGTTGGCATGAAAGAATGTCGCTTTCACCTCTTCGAGAGACCCCAAAACTGAAGAGTATCATCGTGGCCAACGATCCTGGGTCGGGATCTAAAGAAGAGACACACTCAAGCAAGGAAAAACAAGCAAATCCAACAGAATGAGCATTCATGGGCCTATACCGACTCCAAGTCAACTAGGACTAGATTTAATACTAAAATAAGTAGGGTGGAGAGAAAGAAGTGAAATGAAAGAAATGCGTGTGCTATATTTTTATTATTTGATGCTTTTCCTTTAGAAAATTGATAAAACAAAATGTATTAAAAGATGTACTCCTTTTATTGATATAAGAAGTAAAGTATTACATTTATGTTTTACAATGGTTAACACAAGCCATATTCTTCTTCTTCTCGTCCTTCAAAAGCACAACTTTGGCTAGAACACGTTTATTCCTAACTTGTCCCGAAGGATTTTCAAGTTAGTCTCTCATTTTCTTCTTTTCTTCTTTTTTTTTTTACTCTCCTTTTGCCTGACCTGCCTCAAAAAGGTTTTCAATTCAACCTCTTCTTTTCCTTTTCTTTCTTTTTTGTTTCTCTTTTTTCTTTTTTTCTTTTTCTTTTTTTTCTTTTTTTTCCCATTTTTTTCCTCTCAAGCAAGTGGCCTGTTGGCAGTTCGGTTGCTTGCTTTTATAAGATAGTGCATGTCTAAGTAGCTAAGGATACTAACCTTTAGAGGCTTAAACATAATATCTTTTCAGCTGATCCAAGTTCACATGCTGAGTAAGCTCCTCTCCCTCGGGCATGGCTAATAGGGCGGTGCCTCCTGGAGTGACAGAAATGACGATGTAGGGACCCTTCCAGTTTGGGGCAAACTTGCCTCGAGGATCCTGACGTGCTGCTCTCATTTCTTGCAATACTAGATCTCCTTCCATTAAGTCCCGGTCTTTGACTTTCTTATTGAATGCGCGGGAGATCCAACTCTGATAAAGCTGAACGTTATGTAGAGCACGGAGTCGTCTTTCATCCAACAAAACCAACTCTTCATATCTAGCTCGGGCCCATTCGGCCTCAGGGATTTGACTTTCAGCAATGATCCTTAAAGAAGGAACGATAAGTTCTACTGGAAAAACTGCTTCCATCCCGTACACCAAAGACTATGGCGTAGCTCCAGTTGCAGTCTGAATTGATGTTCGATATTCCCATAGTGCAAAAGGAAGCTTGTCGGGCCAGTCTTTGTAAGTGACAGCCATTTTCTTGATAATTTTCACCAGAGTTTTGTTTACAGCCTCTACCGCTGCATTGGTTTGTGGCCGATAGGGAGAAGCATGGTGATGTCGGACTTTGTACTTGGCCAAAAGAGCTGCAAACTCGCCCATGAAATGGCTCTCATTGTCACTGATCACCTCATGTGGCACCGCGTATCTACAAATGATGTTCCTCAGCATAAACTTGGCCACATGCTTTGAAGTGATTTTTGAGCATGAGGCAGCTTCTACCCACTTAGTAAAGTACTCCACAGCTACCAAGACATATTCATGTCCTCCTATGCCTTGGGGTGAAATCTTCCCTAGAATGTCAATTTCCCATACTGAAAATGGCCAAGGTGAGGCCAAATTGGTCAAATAAGAGGACGATTGATGCTTGAGATCAGCATACTCTTGACATTTCTGACATTTTCTCACAAATTGGAGACAATTGGACTCCATAGTTGACCAGAAATACCCTACTCTCTGGATCTTCTTAACCAATATTCTGTCGTTCATATGCGGTCCACACTCCCCTCCGTGAGTGGATTTCATTAATTCCTCAACTTGCTCCTTATCAACACATAGGAGGTTTATCCCCGTACCAGTCTTCTTGTACAGACGGTCTTGAATAATGCAATATTGAGAGGCCACTAACCGGATAGCCCTCCTGGCTCGACACTCGGCATTTGGTGGGTATGAACCGTCTTTCAGAAATGCAAAAATATAAAAGAACCATGCATCAGTATTGACCAAACCGATCATTAGCTGTTGATGAGCAGGACAATATTTCCTCTCCACTGTCACTACTAGGGCTTGATCCTTTTCGGGCATAGCTACCATAGACGAAAGCTTAGCTAGCGCATCAGCTAACTCATTGTAACCCCTTCGTAGATATTTGAACTCGATATGGTTGAACTTCTTAGCTAGTTTGGACAAATGTTGTTGGTAAAGTGCCAAGGATTCGCTCTTCACCTTCCATATACTAGTAGCTTAATTGACGATCACACTGGAGTCCCCGAACACTCGTAGCCTTTTAATTCCCATCTCCAAGGCCACTCGCAAGCCCAAAATGCAAGCTTCATATTCAACAGCATTATTAGTAGCCTCAAAGTCAAGCTTGACTGCCAAAGGAAAGTGTATGTCATCGGGGGAAATCAACAGAGCTCCGGCCCCGCATCCCATCTGATTAGCAGCACCATCAAAGTATAGCTTCCAAGTTTCCTCTTCAACTTGAAATATTTATTCATCACTAAACTCCAAGCCCCTAGTGTCAGGACTTTCTGCAGGAAATTCAGTTAGAAAATTGGAAACTGCATGCCCCTTTACGAACTTTTGTGGTCAAAAGTGCAGATCAAACTCGGACAACATCACCACCCATCGAGCAATCCTGTTGTTGATGGTAGGTTGTTCCATGATTTACTTGACCGGATTACATGCTGCAATCACATATACAGTGTGTGAGAGCATATAGTGGCGAAGCTTCTTTGTAGACCATATTAATGCCAAGGCTATCTTCTCAATCTCCGAGTAGCGAGACTCACACCCCAAAAACTTCTTGCTGATGTAATAAATAGCTCGCTCAAGACCATCACTTTCTTGTGCTAGCATAGCACCCATTGCGCTTGAATTGATGGTGAGGTAAAGTAACAATGGTTTCCCGGAGATAGGCGGGACTAGTCCTGGTGGATTGGTTAAGTCAACTTTAACCTTCTCGAATGCTGCCTGACACTGGTCGTTGCAGTCGACCGTCGCTCCCTTCTTCAGCTTCTTGAATAACGGTTCACAAGTCATTGTGAGTTTGGAAATGAATCTGCTCAAATACTGTACCCGCCCTAGGAAACCACGAATCTCCTTTTCTGTCCGAGGCGGAGGCATGTCTTGAATTACTTTGATCTTGGACGGCTCAACCTCTATCCCGCGTTGACTGACAATATAACCCAGCAATTTCTCGAAGTTACTCCAAACGCACATTTCTGTGGATTCAATCTCATGTTGTTTTGGAATGTGATCCTCACGCTTTTTCGACTTGACAATCATGTCATCCACATACATCACAACCTCTACATGGATCATGTCATGCAGCAGGGTAGTGTCAGTGCGTTGGTAAGTAGCACCAGCGTTTTTTTGTCCAAAAGGCATGACAGTGTAGCAGAATGATCCCCACGGAGTGATGAATGACGTTTTCTCCATATCTTCTTCGGCCATTTTGATCTGGTTATAACCATCGTACTCATCCATGAATGACAACAGCTCATGTCCGCAGGTATGATAAACCAAAACGTCAATATGTGGCAAACGAAAGCAATCCTTTGGGCTAGCTTTGTTCAGATCTCGGAAATCAATGCACATCCGAACCTTTCCGTCCTTCTTCGGCACAGGCACAATGTTAGCTACCCACTTCGGGAATTCTACTGCCCTAATGAACTTAGCCTCTAACTGCTTCTTGATTTCCCCGTGGATTTTGTCCGACCTCTCATTCTTAATTCTGCGAGGTTATTGCTGTACCGGCTTAGCATCTGGGTATAGTGGAATTGCATGTTCAGCGATCTCCTTGTCGATTCCGGGCATGTCTTCGTAAGACCAAGCAAAGACGTCTACGAATTCCCTTAGAAGCGAGTGAACTCCTGTTGCTCCTCCAGGGTTAATGATTTTCCAATTTTCAGTTCCCGGGGAGTTTCAGGTGTCCCCACATTGATGGCGATGGTTTCTTCGACAGGTGCCATGTGATTCTCGTGGTCATTCATGGCTTGTGTTAATTTATTAAAGTCTTTTAAAGGTTCAGCATCAAATTCACAGTTATTAGCGCAACAATTAGGGAGAAGGGAAGAAGAATAGAGATACTCAGAAACGTTCACTTCATTGAATGCATAAACGGATACAAATTTATCAGACTTGGGGCTATTCCCAGCTGACTCAGACTCGATTACAGACTCACTAGTGCTCGACTCAGACTGGACCTTATAAGGTTCTCCTAACACTAGGGTACATTTATTGCTAATAGCATCGACCCAGGTCACTTTGTTGCAATTTCCATTAGTAGAAATCATGACGCTTGGGTCAAATTCAGAGTTGGACAGCACAACAACCACCAGGTCCCCCTCTTTTTCTTCAAGGCTTGTGGATCGGAGTCATTCTTGGAATTCCTCCAACATGTTGTCCATAGTTTCTCGCTGTTGTTCTATCTGTTGGTCCTAAAACTCGAGGTGTTCCCGAACCTTTTTCTCATGGCGAATGGTCGAATGTATGACCATACCTTGCAAGTTGTCCCTTAGCTCTTTTAAGTGTTTCTGAGTTACTCCTCTATGATGATAATCGTCTTCGATATCGCTGGCCCATATACCGTTTATGGTAAGGGCTGTCAGGCCTTTAGGAGCAGCAGGCACCTCTACTCTCGTAGAACTCGGATTTGATGGAGGAGCTTTAGGTTCAGCCCTCGCCTGATTATGCCTTCCCGACCTAGTTAAGAATGTAGTACTAGATGGAGCCTCTTCTTCCTTATCGGACCAGAAATCGTCATTAGGACCTTCTTCATATACATCCTCTTCATCATTAACCCAAATTCCGTTGACAGTAAAGGCTGTCAAATCTTCAGGAAGGAGTGTCGGTGCTCCTTCTTTCGTGATACATTCAGATGGATCAAAAGTGCCCTCCCCCACAAAAATGACATGATTTGGGAGAGGATTGCTTTTGTTATTGGGTTTATTTGCAGCTTTGGGCATCGACAACGCCCTAGAACGAATCATCTTCTCAATCTGATTCTTGAGCGTCCAACATCGCTCAGTGTCATGACCTCTGGTCTGGTGGTATTTGCAGTAAGCATTGTTGTTCCATCCTGGTCCCTTAGTCTCAGGTTCAGGTCTAGGTACTGGCAACTAGATCTTGTTTGATTTTAGCAGCCAGTCCAATGCTTCAGCATAAGTCATATAAAGTGGGGTATATGAGTCGTATAGGAAGTAGGTCATCTTCGGAGGCGGACCACGATTCACATTCTGTACAAAGTTTGTCTCAACCACCTTAGGAGCATTAGTGGTCCTTCTTCCCACATTGTTTCCCTTCCAATTCTGGGATGTAGCGGTCCTTTCCTTGTGTGCTTCTAGCTTAGGACATAACTTCTTCAGGTACTCAAAGCTCTCAACTACATGAAAGTCTAATTGTTGCGCCAGACTTGGTTTCAAGCCACGGACAAATGTGTCCATCTGCATTTGTGTGGGAATAATGCTAGTCACCTGAGATAACTTAGCATGCCACCTCTCGTAGTAGGCTGTGAACGACTCATTTGCTCCTTGTTGAATAGCCATGATGTCTGTTAGGGTCACCTTATCTTTCTGGATCTTATTGTAGTGTTCGATAAACGCCCTACGCAAAGCAGTCCAATCTCCTCGTACCTCTAGAGGAAAAGTGTAATACCAATTCAATGCTTCATCATTCAGTGATGACGGGAAGACCTGCTTGTAATGCTCAGTAGTGACTCCTCGGAGCGGCATTACTCGGTTGAATTCCCACACATGATTGGTTTGATTCTCAGATGGGTAGAACTTCTTCAGCGGGATGTCTATCTTTCCCACTATATTGGCATTGATTTCAGCGGGTGGTTCGAACTCGACGAACTGATTGGTGAAGGTCGGCATCTGGCTCACAGCATCCTTGAACACATTCAATTGAGCCTTTATGTCTTGGATGACAGGGTCATCGCGTAACTCAACCTTGATCGGGATAGTTTGAAGAACAGTCACTGACAGTAGCGGCCTTGGTGTTAGGTCATCAGACACTTCTATGACCACTCTAGCATTGGAACTTTCGCCCATCTTTCCTTTGCCTTTATCACCCGTAGGGTTAGGAAGGATTTCCATTTCATCATTGTTCGCAATTCCCATTCACATGTTGATACGTTGCACAGCCGCCAAGACACCATTCAGGGTCTCTTGCTGTTGCTCTATGCGAGTATCTTGCCTTTGGATGAGTTCTCGCTGCCAAGCGATGTGCTTATTGGCTTTCTTCTCTTGCTATAAGGCAGCAAAAGTGATTGAACCCTCAACTTGCTTGAACTTCTCCTCAAGAAGATTGACTAAGGCCTCTTGGACTTGGTTGTCTCCGTGGTTCTATTCGGCAGACATGTCGAATTGCAGACGACGGGATGTTTTGGACCTGGGTGCTGACGGAACGAAGACCAGGTTACGGATCAAGCGACCTGTTGGGTCGTGGATCTAAGATAGACTCGGGTCTCCTCTGTTGACTACAACAAAACCACACACAGTTCAGAGATTGACCAAACACCCAACCTGGTAAATGCATGACCTAGTAGACTTACATGGGACCTCCTAATATGCACAATCTATATGCTGACTGGACAAGGTGACTCACCCGGGACACGGGTTTGCATGATCCTAACTCTACATGACCCTAAAGACCATTGATCATCATAAAGGGCCGGATAAAACCAAACACAGCGAGTCAAGACCGAGTATAGGAGTACAAGTCAATGTTTCTCAATTCGGATAAGCCCCATCTACAGGCTGACCGCTTTAAGGAGAATCTGTAACTTAGACACCCTACTTGGGCCAACTCAAGCCGTACTGATCGTTATGCGGACTAGAATGATGATCAACGAGACTGAGTGCCTGACGCCTTTCTATTTTATTTTTATTTTACTCTACTTATTTGGGAAAATGGATATCGTAGAGGGCTGGATAAAACCAACAACAAGTAAGTTATAATTAATTTATGGACTTAATTGATAAATCCAATATGGTTGGGCCTAACCACGGGCCGGCCATAAGTGTGATGGATTCAAAAATTAATTCGATAAATTAATTTACTCGAACCTGGTGATCATTATGCAGTCTAATACTTTACCCATTTTCTTTTGTTGGACTTTTAAGCAGGTTTATTGGACCTTTGTTGAGAAAATGTTGTAAAGGGCCATATAGAACCATCAAAGGCGAGTTGAGTTTACTTTATGAACCAAGAAGATCAACCTTTATGGGTAAATGAGCCCAACCACTAGGTTAACTATAACTTTTAAGGTTGAACTTCTTAGTTGGTAAACATGACTCTTCTCAGTCCAATGATTACTATATGGACTAGAACAACATTCCTAAACTTGGGTCGAATCTTTACAACAAATTTAAACACATAGAACATTGCATACATATCATCAAAGGGGCATCCTAAACCAAGGCTCTATGTACAAAAGGGTTTATTGGCTGGATAAAGCTTTGCGGCTCATGTACTCGCCCTGATGCGTTCTTGTTGTAACAGCAACTTGAATGTGTGGGGTGTTGCTCTTGGAGGCTCGAGTGGAGACCTCATAGAGTGATGCAAGAGTGGATGTGGTGACAAATACTCTCTCGGTGTAAGTGCACCAATTGAGTATGGCCGGTCCGGCATCCCATGGGTTATTTTTTTGTGGTTTAAAAGAGAAAAAACCTAATACCGCCGATTTATGTGCTCCTACGACATATTACATGTCAAGGGAGTGCCCTGGTATATGCAATGCATTATGCCTAAAAAGAATGATTTAATAATATAAAGTAAAATTCATTTTCCTTCCAAAAGATTTAAAGCACACAAACTTTTTTTCAAGTTTTACCCACTTTAGAAAAAACTCCCCAGTGGAGTCGCCAAGAATCCTATGGACATTTTTCCTCGCCGTTCGGGCTTCTGAACGTCCACGTTAGGGATTGGGGTGTGATTCGGTGATTTGTGCTGGGGTTTAACCTTCGAAAACTCTTTAAAGAAATCAACCTTACATTTCATGAATAATATTTTGTAAAATCACTTTCCCTTTACTTGTGCATTTTATGAGTCATCGAATTAAACCTTTAAGAGTGAACATCCACTTATTCCCGTACTCTTCTAAATTTAATTCAATTTGCTCATTTAAATGTTAGGCTCGGAAGAAAGCGATTTATGCAAACATTATTTAGAAATATAAGAAAGGAAACCCTAAAGTTGCATCGATACATTGTAAAACCATAGTTTATGCAATCCTCGATGTATTTTAGTTCGAAATGGGAGTCGCCACCCGATTTTTTAAGGGAAAAGCCAAGACAAAACCAAAAGGAAAATAAAGAAAGACTACGCCTGCGAAACCTAAGAATGGATTCGGGGGTAAGGCTATGAACTCGAAAAGTAAACTTTAGGAGTTCGCCTCTCACAAAAGGAAAGACTCTACTAAAAGTTTAAGAATGTGCTTTTAATAAAGTTTTGAAGGGAATTGAAGGAATACTTTATAAAATTACTTCATTGAACATGCAACAAGAATGGGATACAAGATTAAAAAAAAAAGTACAAATATACACTTATTTACAAGAAAAGATGAACACTTTAGGGCTTACATTGCTACTTTGTGGGAAAAGACCTTGCTTAGCCTTTGAATGCTTGATGAATCCTCCTTGATGCCTTTAGAATCCTCCTCTCCAAGTGCCAAAGGGATGATAGAAAAAGATGGTGAAAAGGTGATAAGAATAGGGTGATAATAAGGCTCTTTTTGTGGTTTTAGGTTGTGTTTAGGCTAGGTTTTTTTGTAGAGTTTGGACGAATAAAGTAGGATATGTGTTTAGGCTTTTTGTGGTGGAAGAATGGTGAAAATTATGGTAATATAGATGATGGAAAGTAGGATAGAATAGAGGATGGATAGAATAAGAGATGAATATGAGATAAGAAGTATAGAAGAAGAGATATTATGAGAGATTAGAGAATGAGTAGAGAGGGATAGATGATGAGTGAATTAGTGAATGAATGATGAGTTTAGCTTTGAGGAGTAGGGTATTTATAGGAGAATGAGAGGTAGTAGGATACATGCATGCAATCACATACATCCCACTTCTCGTCCAAGGCAGTCAAGGCACAGATAGCTAGGCAGTAGGGGGAGTGTATGGGGTAGACGGCAGCACGTGGCCATTGACCACGTGTGGTTGACGAGTGTAGGCTGTTCGGCTACCACGCCAGGGGGGAGAACCAGCTTCGTCCATGCATGCATGGACGGTGGAGTGTGAAGCCAATCTGCCTAGGGAAATGCAGCTTCACACTTGACGGAGATAGCTCATATTATTTGGTTTTTAAGAGTGTTTTTGAGTGTTTTTGTGAGGATTCGATCTCGCGACCTCGGGCTCTTGCTTTTAGGGTTTGCATGGCTCCATTTTTATATAAAAAATGTGCATGTAGCTAGGATGCACTACATGTGATCATGCATGTAGCTTTAGGTGAATAAAATACATGTAAAATGCATGCATTTATCAACTCTCTTTTTATTCCTTTCGCTCTTCTTTTTATATTGTTTTATGCATCAAAATCCCGGTGTCTACAAATGTCTAGTACATAACATCTTTTCCTGGGAAAAAAATATACAAGTTTGAAATACGAAATAAAATAAATCTAAAGATTGGACACAAAACACAAGTTTATCAATCGTCATGAAATCACTTAATTTTTTAAATTATATATATATATATATATATATATATATATATATATATATATATAAATTGGGAGTTGGGACTGGGAGCAGTCTCACTCCCGGTCGAAAACAGGATTCCCAAAATTCACCCCTAATAAATACTATGTTAAATGTTTAAAAGCCCTGAATAAATGAGTTAGTAGATAATAATTAAATTGTTGAAATCAATGCATTTTGTCTTTCCAAGTTCTATTTTGTTAAATAATAAATGTGTTAAAAGGTAAAGGGTTTTTGGCCACAAATAATTCGTACTGAGGGGCTTGTGACAAGGAATAATCCAAAGTGACTTTACGGTCACTGGCAGTCTGTAATTTTTCACTATTTTCTCATAGAAGTCCAGAATCAATTTCCGGCACCGGAAAGTTGATGTGGCGACCGAAAAGTATGTTTATTCATACTTCAAAAAGGAAATTTCCTATGAAATTGTTTTTTTAAATGTGATTTTGAGAAAGGTTTTTCGATACCTGCAGGAATCAATTTCTTCATGAGCTTTAATTTATACAGGAAAATGCTTTCTACATCTATATCCTTGGATCGCTCTAATGCGTGTTTTCCTAGGAAATTGTTGCTCTGGTAAATTTATCGTGCAAAATACATTTATATGAATATATATCTTTAATATTTCAAATAAATTGTGCTAGAACTTAAAAATTGAAAAAGGTACATAAGACTTTGAAAATTCATACGTCACACATTTTAAGGAACCGAGGCAGAAACAATTACTTCTTTCCTTTCTTTTTTGTCTATTATTGTTGACCCTTTTTTGTTTGCCAATGCTCTTAATTAACAAATGATTTAATATACAATATTTTACCAGAATTACAATACTATATTCTTACTATAGTACGTCATTGTTTGTTGTGAATATAATGAGAATAATTTTCTTTCCAATTTATTTCGATTCGTTTTGTTTGACTTCCAGTCAGCATATAGGTGTCTTGCATTCCAGGAAGTCTCATATAAGCCAAATAGGACATGCATGCATCGGAGTGGGTTTCTCTTGTTCCGTTTTAAGATCAATCTCTGAACTTCGCCTTTTGTGTGCCTTCAGACATGATAGGCGACCAAAACATAGCTTGGATTCCAGGACTATCTAGCCGTTTGACTTGAAACCCCAACTACATCCCATCACCGCTTAAACCCATGGCTTCCCGTGGTTTACAATTTAAGATGTCCGGAAGTAACGATGAGAATGTTAGTAACAGCGCGCTGCCTAATGTGAATCTAACCCAACTCCTGGATGACATATTTAAGAAGGTGCATGGATGGTCACATTAGCTTCACTCCAACAAGAAAAAAAAGTCGGAGCACGCTGCTAATCAATAGCGACTCATCAAGATGCAAAACCAACACATATAGAAACAACAATATACTTTGAATGGGGTCTTAGAGGCTCTCCAGCACTTTAGCACTCATACTAGTGTTATTGAAGAAGTTGATGTTCAAGAAAGTTCGAACCCTTCTTGATTATCTGCGACAGAGAAAGGCAAGAGAAAAGTAGGAGAAAATTCCAATCAGGGAATAGTCATTCAGCTAATAAATGACACCGAACAAGGGCTACCACATGCAGTAGCTACCCCATCGTCCCAAGTAGCACCATAAGTGCAGTCTGAGACTAAACTAGACGTTCAGCATGATCGTGTTACCAAAGGGCTCAAGGCTCAATTTGATGGTTTCAAGAACATGATGTGTAAAATACCCATGTTTGCCAACCAATTTCTCGAGCTAGAGCCACCAATCCAAGCAGTCACTAAGGTATCTGAGAAAGTCGATATCCCTTTGAAGAAGTTATATCCACTAGAGAACCCTAATCATCATGTGTTGGAATTCCATAGAGTGATGTCTTTCCAAGGCATTAACATTGATCTCTACGTAGTTATGTTCCCTTCTTCATTAAGTGGAAATGTCGTGAATTGGTACTATACTCTTTCCCTGGAAACACAATGATATTGGCATTCCCTTTATAAGGAATTCACTAATCATTATAGTAAAATCCAGAAAGACAAAGTGATTTTGATTAGCGTCATGAAAATTCGCCAAGGTGAAGATGAACCCTTTGCCAGTTACTATGAGAGGTGGCATGCCAAGCCATCTCAAGTCAGCAACACCATCCCTATAGAGGTGCAGCTAAACACCTTTGTCTGAGGATTAAAGTCACGTCTAGTTCAGCAGCTTGATTTTCACATAGTAGAAAGTTTTGATTACCTTAAGAAGTTGTGCCCTAAGCTCGAAGCACGTAAAGAGAGAAATGTCGCCTCACAAGGCTGGAATAATGATAGTATTAACAAGAAGACCACCAGCAATCCTTCCAAGGTGGTCGAAAGCAACGCCATTCAAAATCCGGATCGTGGTCGTACTTCGAGGCTACCACCTTTGAAGAATGAAACTTATACTCTCCTTGACTTTACCAACACTGAGGCGCTGAATAAATTATTAAAGATGAAGAAAATACAACTGCCAACGCCTTAACCTGAACCAGCTGTCAAAGGACCTAGGTGGAATGATTCCATGTTCTACAAATATCATTGCATGAGGGGTCATGGTTCTAAACGATGTTGGACGCTTAAAAACCTCTTTGAGGACATGATTTGGTCTAATGTATTACATTTTCCCAAGGTAGCTCAAAAGCCTAATAATAATAATAATAATAATAATAATAATAATAATAATAATAATAATAATAATAATAATAATAATAGTAATAATAATAATAATAATAAAAGCAATGCTCTCCTAATTCACGTTATTTTTATCAGAGTGAATACTTTTGATCCTTCTCAATTTATTGTAGATGTGGAGCACATAAACTCCCACTTATTAATGAAGAAGTATCATCATTCACTATCAATGGCATATGGGTAAGTGATGAAGAGGATGTCTATGAAGATACCTCGGATAATGATGACCTTTTGGTTAGCCGAGATAGAAACGCCACATAGTGTTGCGTTTTTAACCAGGTTAGGGAGACACAACCAACCTAAGGGTGAACTTGTAATACCTGCATCAGTACTAAATGCTACAAGGATGAAAGTGTCGACTCCTCCTAAAGATCTTGTTCTCACTCAAATGATGAAGACAATGGTAAACATCTCCATATGGTAGTTAATCTATGCCTCTAAGCCTCATTGTGACCTTGTGTTGAAGGCTCTCTAAAGTACGATTATGCCAACAACCACCTCTCCTGCAGCCTTGGTTTCCCATGTCACCGCAAGTGAAGGGATGATTACTTTTGTCAATAAAGACTTTCCTATCTCTGGGGTAAATCATAACAAGGCATTGTATCTAACCGTCATTTGTTCCAACAAAGTGGTCCCACTAATCTTAGCGGACAATGGTTTCGCAGTAAATGTTCGGTAGGAAATGTTCCTATCTCTTGGGGAAATTTTCTCCAGAGTCTTTAAACCCAAGCAACATGTGCTAGAAGTGGAGCACACTTCAACTAATGTGGATTTGCACAATTTTGAGATGATTGCTTCTATAGAGGATGAAGCACACTTTGATTTCGATCCGTATTCAAATTTGAAGATTCATGCCATTATGAGGAAGCAAGGGTACTTCCAGACTGCAAGCCTTTAAGCATTCTTGTTGCTTTGAGTTGGGCTACAAACCTACCAATCAGGAGAACTTCCATACTAAGGCATTGGTGGCCAACCAAAAGAAAGAACCAAACCCTCCTACACTCATGGAGACCAGGCCTTACCCATTAACTTTAAATGGACAGTTTATAAGACAAGGAGATGACTTCCCTTGGTATGGTTTCGCAAAACCATGTTATGTTCAAGGAAATCGCGTCCCTAGCCTTGAAATTTTCAATGATTGTGATACCTCAATGGAGGAGGAAAGGCACACTATTATTCTGAAGCCCGATGAGCAACCACCACTCGAGTGGACTCATCTCCATAGAAAAAGCATGTTTGGCCTGCTCTTCGGCCAAGAGCAGGAGAAGAGAAAAAAGTTGATCCGTTGGTTGTGTTGTCCAATCCTGAGTTTGACCCAAGTAAAATGATATTTACTGATGAGAGTTGCCATAAAGTGACCTGGGTTGATTTGGCTGACAATAAATGTACCTTAGTTTTAGGAGAGACTTATAAGGTCCAATCTAAGTCGAGCACTAGTGCACTACAAAAAAGGATCCTCCCCTTCCACGCTTAAAACTGCTTCTAGCCACGCCTATAAGCGAGGCCGAGAACCCTTGTCACGAATAAATAAGCGTGGAAAGGGAATGTGTGGGGAAAATTTTGTCACGCTTAATAAGCGTGGCAAGAAGAAGTTCGCCACGCATAATAAACGGGCATGGAGCAACTTTGCCACGCTTATTAAGCGTGCACAGATGAGCAACTCTCCACCTATTACAATTTTTTTCTTTTGAATGTAGATTCGAACCCCCGACCTCAGCACATAAGAATGAATGACTAACCAAATGCTTACCGCTTGAGTATTAAAGATTATTTGATTCTAATAATTAATTTAATACTATATATACACAAATATCACTAGACTTCTTTTTATCTTCTATTTTAGCTTTAACTAATAGACGAGTATATTGAAAAATTTATAATTATAATTTTTAAATATTTTTGAAATTAATATAATACTATATGTACAATAGTTATTAAAATCCCGATCTGGATCAACGATTCTACGAGTTTATGATCCAAAAATCCTTCATCGATCCGACTATTACTAGGATCTTAAAGTAGTTAGGATCGTACCATCTTGGTTTTGTCTGAATATTATATGCTAGAATCGCAATACGATTCTACGATCCTGCGATTCAATCCACGATCCTACCTGAATTTGACAATGTTTGCGCACAATATCATCTTTAAAATTTTGTCATACCAATTTAAATTTTGTATTGAAGTTATCAACTAATATACAATTTAACGTATTCTTTCATTACTAGTGAATAAAATGTTAAGATCTTTACTATCATAGAACTTTATTTGATATTTTTCTATTGTATTAGAATCTTACTATCCTCGATCCGATTCTATGATTCTGATCCTAACTATGCTCATCGATCCTAACTAGGATCCCGATTCTAACAAACTTGAATTATGTACACAAATATCACTTAGCTTCTTCTTTTTTATCTTCTATTTCATCTTTAACTAATTGATGAATATATTTAAAAAATTATAATTGTAATTTTTTAAATATTTTTTAGAAAAAGATATTTAAAAAATTATAATTAAAAAAATCAATAGTAGTCTTCCACGCTTACACAACAACAGGGTAACAAAAATAAGACCGTTCTGAACGGTCTTAATTCAGCTTGAACAGTCGTTCGGGGGGGCGGGCGACCGTTCATTTCCGATCGTTGGGGACGGTCGCCTCTCAATGGTCGTTTGTGGAAGCGGGCGACAGTTCATTGAACGGTCGCAGGAGGCGGACGACCGTTTATGAACGGTTGTTAGCTGTAGTGACCGTACATTAACGGTCGTTACCCCAGTTGAACGGTCGCCCATTTTATTTTTTAAAAAAAAAAATTTTTTGTTGAGGGCTTCTGGTAATATAATCTTTCCAGAATATATTTGAAGTATAAGTGCCAAACGGTCACAAAATGAACGGTCGCAAACAGTAATATATATATAAAAATGAACGGTTGCAAACAGTAGTATATATATATATAGTCAATGGTTGCAAGTCAACGGTCGCTAGTCAACGGTCGCAAAATATATTACATATCTGACAAGTTTTTAAAGTTGTCCTCACAAACACTACGAAGAAGGGGGGTCATTAATGAAGTTGGAGGGAGAGAATTGACCACTGGAAGGCGTCTCCTGTTGCTGCTATTGATTTTGTTCTACTTGGGACAATCTTCCTTCAAGTTGGCTGAACATCTGCTGGTATGGGGAGAGTTGACTCCTCAAAGACCGTGTTTCAGCCACCATGGAAGCATAAGCAGATGGGGCAGAAGTGGAGGATGAGAAAGAAGATCCCTGATCATTGTGGCGTGCATAGCGGGCCGATCTTTCATAGAACATGCCCGTCGAGGATCCTGTGTGAGATGATCGATTCTTGACAGAGAACCCACCGCGACATTGTAGAAAACCGCGTTGGCTTCCAGACTGGGCTCTACGCCACGCTACTTGCTCAAGATATTCATTCTGCAAATGATCAACATTAATGATAATTAGTAACCACAACTAAACGTAAAGCAAAGTGGTCATGTTGTTTGTTATCAAAACACATTATCAATAGATGCCACAACTAAGGTAATATAGGGAGAGTTACATAGAAATTTCGGCAGAGTTTCCTTTGTAATATGGACTATACCAAATTCATAATACATTAACCTGCAAGTAACAATAAGTTGCACATTCCAACTTCCAACAACAATTCCAACACATACAATCAAGTAACAATATACGGCAACACGCCGATTAATTCTATCGAGCCACACGCTCGTTTATAAACATAAGTTGCACATTCCAACTCCCAACAACAATTCCAAAACATACAATCAAGTAACAATATACGACCACACGCCGATTAATCCTATCGAGCCACACACTCGTTTCTAAACATAAGTTACACAGTCCAACTTTCAACAACAATTCCAACACATACAATCAAGTAACAATATACGACCACACGCCGATTAATCCTATCGAGCCACACGCTCGTTTCTAAACATAAGTTACACAGTCCAACTTCCAACAACAATTCCAACACATACAATCAAGTAACAATATACGGCCATACGCCGATTAATCCTATCGAGCCACACGCTCATTTCTAAACATAAGTTGCACATTCACTTTTCAAAAACAATTCCAACAAATAAATTATTAAACTAACTTTAGAAGAAAATGACTTACATAAACTTTGGCCGGGTGGTCCATCGCTTGCTTGTTGCCGTGGGTGTCTTGCTTACAATGATAGTGCTCTATGACGTCCGCGGGGGATGGATGGATCCCGTCACTAGCCTAGGAATATATTTAGGAACATTATAGATATTACCTTATAATTTGTATTGATGAAAAACGTCAAAGTAAAAGATGATGGGAGTCTTACCAGTTTCCGTAAGTATTTACCGGCGGACATCGCGCCACCGTAGTGCTTATTCTGGTCCGGGGCTTTGTTCCGATTCGCCGTGTATGCCTCAACCCGACGCTTATAGGCCTCTTCCTCTCGTTTAGCCCACATCCTCGCCCGGATTTCAAATGACAAATGGGGGATTGGTTTGTTCCTTGGGGTCCTTTTCTCCCGGTAGACTAGGCCCTTAAGGAGGTCGCTGAATTTGCTATGCCACATGTTGAAGACCTCCTGAGCCAGGTCCATTTCATATTCGAAACGTTGCTATACAATAATAATTAAAACAATTAAACACATATTTACTGTCCCATATATACTAGCGAAATCAAAATAAAATAATTAGGTTCCAAAGGATTGCATTCTTACATAAAAATACGACCAATAAACCATTTTGTCAGGATCTTCCATATCACCGGCGCAAAGAGCCTCCCCTTGGTAATGAGATTTTAGACTCTCCGACACGACCTTAGTAACCTCAGGCAATAAGAACCTACAAGAAACGAGCAACAAGTGAGAGAGTCGCAATATTTATTAATTATTATGTATTGACCAAAATTAAAGTTGACATACCAGTCTTCCCCCCTAATGAGGGGGATCCTTAGGTCGGATGAGTCAGGAGGATTACCGGGCTGGATCTTCCATAGAGGGGATGGTGGCGACATGGCGTTTTCTTAAGCTGCACTATAATAACCAATAATTGACCGCACAAATAATGAATTTAAAATTAATTTACATTTGATGCATGTTGTTAGCTAGTAATCGAATAACAACCATGAAAATAAATTCAATTATAACCAAACAAAATAAAAAAATTATTTCTAAATTGTTACATCGCACAACGTAATAAAAACAAATGACAGTTCAAACAAAAGAACCTACACGTGCGACCTACTCATCATCATCATCACTAAGCAACTCAACAAATGCGGCGTTTTCCAATGCTTCATTCCCTTCTAAATCATTGTCCTCCACACCCTCTAGTATACCCCGATCTTCTCCTTCTTCATCATCACTAAATAGTTCGTCTCCCTGAAATGCTCCATCATGATCATCGAGTCCATCTATTGTTTGCCTTGCCTTAATTGTCAGTGTAGCAGTCCATGATGATCTATCCTTCTTGGTTGTTGGGTAATGGATGTACACCACTTGTGTAGCCTGAGATGCCAACAGAAAAGGCTCATACACCCTATACCTCTTTGCTTGGTTAACATCAACAAGCTTGTAATGATCATGCACGACTACGCCACCTTGACCCGGGTTGAACCATTCAACCTTGAACAAGTGAACTTTCTATTCCCTACTACGCCCAGTGTAAACTAACTCAATAACCTCTTTCAAAATCCCGTAGAAGTCAGTTCCATTCACCCCTTTGACACACACCCCATAATTTGCATTCGTTGTTTTATTATCGGCAAGGTAAGCATGGAAGTTGAAGTTGTTAATGTAGAAATGAGCCCAAGATAAAACATCCTTCCTAGGGCCATTCACTAAAGCAGTAACAACTTCGTCTCCTTCACCGGATGACAAAACCTACAAAGTTGTTTAATAATTGCGAAATTAATCTCATGTAACCTATGTTAACCAATAATTTAAAACCAAACAACTCCAATTGAATGTTAACCTTTCTTCTCAACCAACGGGGGAATTCTTTGCGATGTCTGTTCCACAATTCACCACGCGGCCTAGTGGATGCAAACAGGCCATCTCTTCCTCAAATTGACTGAAATAAGTCAACATAGGTGAAGATTCTACTGGATAAAGAAGTTATTGATAATTGAACTGCCGATCTAATTAAGTTATGTTGTATATATACCTTTCATATTCAATCATTAAATCGGAGTATGAAAGGACATATTCATGTGCAGCCTCATATTCTTGTTGGTCAAGGAATCTTTTCTTCCCTGCAGCTGGAGAGTACCCAATGTTCGATGAAAACAACTCAGGTATTGCTCCATTGCCGTCGGATGCATCACCCAACTCGGGGAATGCGTTCCTTGGAAGGTCCCTTGATTTTGTGTGCACTTCCGGTGCAAAGTATGCAACACAAAAGTTGGAAATCTCCTCCGTTAAGAACGCATTACATATGGAGCTTTCAACGCGTGCCTTGTTGCCAACCTTCTTCTTCAAATGATGTAGAAATCTACAACATTTGACAACCAATACGCGTCGAGGAATGCATTACAAAGAAAAATGCGGGTCCTAAATGTTTAATAAAATACACTACAAAGAAAAAGGTGGGTCCTAAATGCATTACAAATATTTAATTACCTTTCGAAAGGGTACATCCACCTATACTGCACCGGTCCACCTTTAGCAGCTTCATATGGAAGGTGTATTAGAAGATGCTCCATCACATTGAAGAATGCGGGAGGGAAAATCATCTCCAGTTTGCATATGATTTCCGGTATGTTCATCTCCAACCGGACCATATCATCAACACTAACCTTAGAGGCACACAAGTCTCTAAAAAATTGGCTTAATTCCGTCAGGGCTTTCCAAACATTCTGAGGAAGAAACTCCCTAACGGCAATTGGTAACAACCTCTCCATGAAAACATAACAATCATGACTCTTCATACTATGTAATCTTGATGTGTTAACATCTACACATCTACCTAGGTTGCTTGCATATCCGTCGGGAAGTTTGAGGTCTTTAAGCCACTGACATAATGCCTTACGCTCCTCTTTACCCATGACATATGCAGCTCCGCCCGTCCTTTCTTTATCAACCCGGCGACGCTTACAATGAGCGACTAGGTCCTTCTTATAGTTGTCATCATCTTTTGTCTTTCCTTTGATGTCCATGATAGTGTTCAACACCTGCTCAAACACATTTTTCTCAACATGCATGACATCTAAGTTGTGTCTAATTAGTAGGTCTTTCCAATACGGTAGCTCCCAAAAGATGCTCTTTTTATGCCAATTGTGACATTGAAGATAGCCATCAACGTTGCCTTGTTGTTGAGTAGATGTTGGCAACCTAGACACTTGTTCCCAAACTTGGCTCCCATTAAGGCGAGGGGGTGGAGGTGAATGTTCTTCTCGATTTTTTGAAAACGCACTCTTGTTAGTACGATAAGGATGGTCCATTGGGAGAAACTGTCGATGACAATCAAACCATGACTGTTTCCTCCCATGTTTCAGCCACCGTGATTTTGTTTTGTCCATGCAATATGGACAAGCTAGCTTACCTGCGGTGGTCCACCCAGAAAGCATACCGTACGCTGGAAAATCGTTTATTGTCCACAACACGGACGCTTTCATTCTGAACGTTTCCTTCAAAGACACATCATACGTGTCTACACCCTCCACCCACAATCGTTTCAACTCGTCTATTAACGGCTGCATGTATACGTCCAAGTTTCCCTTTGGACTTTTCAGACCAGGAATCAAGAGTGTGAGGAACATGTAAGGCTTCTTTATGCAAAATTGTAGGGGGTAGCTATAACAGGCCATGTAGAATAAGTTTGCCCGAAACTACCGAAAGGGGCGAAACCATCCGCGCATATACCCAACCGCACATTGCGTGGTTCCGATGCGAACTCTTTGTGAGTGGCATCAAAATGTTTAAGCTTCACCATCACACGGATGAACCATGTCACCGTCCCCTCGAACATTTGTTGAGTGCCACCTCATTTGCTCTGCTGATGTCTTAGTCAAGTATAATCTTTGCAACTGTGGACCGATTGGAAAGTATATGAGCTCCTTGTGGGCGATCTTTTTACCCTTAGCCGTTGTCCGCACATATCGATCAGCACCGCAAAAGTTGCAACTATCAAGCATCGAGTTCAACTTCCGAAACAACATACACTTCTTTGGACACGCGTCGATCCTCTCATGCGGAAGTTCTAAAGCTTTAAGTAACTTCTTCGACGAGTGGTACGTGTCTGTCATTTCATTAACAGGGGGACAAATGTCTTTCATGTGGGCTAGCAGACTGTCTACGACTTTGTTAGGGAGATTATACTCACATTTTATGTTAACAAGCGGAGACATTACTGACAATTGTGATAGTTCGCAACCCTCATACAAAGGTTGTTTGGACGCTTCTAACATTTCAAGAAATTTTTGCCCTCCATCTGACGGCTCATCCTCTACTGTATCGAACATGTTGGATGATAAATCTCCGATGGCATCCGTGAGCATTTCTTGCATTGGGTCTAACACATCAGTCCTCGACGACCCTTCAATTTGCTTCAACGTTTGGATGGGGATCGTGGCCACGGGAGGCACGTACACCTCACCGTGACTCGTCCACACAAAATAACGTGGTACGAACCCATTTTTGTACAGGTGCACCTTAACATTGTCCTCATCATGTTGGTGTTTCATGTTTTTACACTTTGAACATACACACCTAAGTACTTTATCCGATTGGAAGCTAATGGTTTGTTTAGCAACTGGCAAAAATTCTTCTTTCACTCCTCTAACAAAATCTTTGCTAAGATACCCCTCCTCATCGATTCTCTTGTACATCCATTTGCTAGTATTTTCCATTTTGTTCAAATCTGCAAAGTTGACCGAATTAGATTTCAAAGTTGTCAATTTGTGCATGTCAACACACTAATTTGCAAGGTGAGCTCACTTACTTATAACTACCAAAACCATCCAAACTCAACACTTTTCTATGACATCTACAACTAGGCTATATATGTCAACAGTCAAGAGGATAATGTTATTACCCGATGAGAGTTTGTTTGTTCATGATAATTTATGGCTGAAAAAGAACTTTCATGAGTCGTACCCACTCTCTTTTTATTTGTCTTGTTCCCAAAAAGTAGCGCAATCTCAGCAGTGAAATTGCGCGAGGTCTATAGTGCTCTGAGAGTTAGAAACGTCTCAGATTCGGTACAATGCAGTGTTTCCATTGTGCAACCTGATGGGCAACAAGACAAGGCGGGAATGAGAGAGAAGCTTATAGTATAAGCTTCTCTCTCATTCCCGCCTTGTCTTGTTGCCCACCAGGTTGCACAATGGAAACACTGCATTGTACCGAATCTGAGACGCTTCTAACTCCCAGAGCACTATAGACCTCGCGCAAGTTCACTGCCGAGATTGCGCTACTTTAAGGGAACCAGACAAATAAATTGGAGACTCGGTACGACTCATGAAAGTATTTTTCAGCCATAAATTATCAAGAACAAACACACTCTCATGGACACTAACAGAACCCACACTCGACCTCTTTTTATGACATCTACAACTAAGATACTAGACCTATAAATTACCATACTTTCTACTCTAAACTACCATGACAACTAACTTATTTACTAACACTAAACTGGTTGTTGAGTACTTAAGCTAGCAAAGGGATGTGACATAGTTATTTATAACTCATGTCTTCATTTGGGGTTATGAATAATTAAGATAGCAATTAGTTTGGATATGAAACAAATTTACGCTAACAACTTTAGAGATTAACTTAATTAAAGGCATGTCTCTAAACTTCAATTCACCCTTATTGTGATGAACAAGTTGTCTGAGTTATATGTACGAGAAATCCACCGCTTGTGACGTATCAAATGTTGATCGTTGTGCATTTAGCATCCCAACCTCCTTTAAAACGAACACCCAAGAAATCAAGATTGAGTTCCAGGGTGTTCATTTTATTAGTGATTGGTATGCTACAAAACTCAACGATCGACATTTGTTTTTGCCACAAACGGTGGATTTCTCGTATGTATAACTCCGACGAATTGTTCATCACAACAAGGGTCAATTGACATTTAGAGGCTTGCCTTTAATTAAGTTATCCAACAAAGTTGTTAGTCGCATAAATTCATTCCTAATCAAACATAATAACTAACTCATATACTAATAACTACCAAAATCATCCCAACTCAACATTTTTTTCTAATACAACATAACTAACTAAACATTCTTTACACATGTATTAACCTAAGCCATACTAATTTACGCATGCTCATAATTTATACACATAAACATACAATTAACAATTTTCAAAACTAAAACAATAAATATTACAAAACATAACTAACTAATACAAGTAACATACAATTAATACAAAAATTCAATAATAAAACACAATTAACACAACAACATACACATAAACATGCAATTAACACAACCAACATATCATTACACTAATTGATAAATTTCACCACATACCTAACCTAATTAACATACAATACTTAAACAGTAATATAACTTACCTAATTAACATACAATTTCACAACATATCATTAAACTAATACAACTAACATACAATTAACATACAATACTTACACAGTAATTAACACAAAAATTAACCGAATAAATACTAATTATTCACTCAAATTATTCACAACATAACTAACTAAACAACTTTTTACACAAATACTAACCTAATTAATGCATGCTCATAATTTATACAAATAAATATATAATTAACAAAATTAACAAATTTCAAATAATTCTGGAAAACGACGAGTGATGGGGGGGGCGACGGCGGCAGCGGCGGCGGCGGGCGGATGGCGGCTCGGACAGCTGCGACGTCGACGGCGGCACCAAGAAAGGGGCGGTTCCCAGTCCGATTTGCTAGCAAGAGGAAGGGCTTGTGTTGTTCTTAACCACCAAAAACTTAAAAGAATTGACAAGGAGGGAGAAGAGGAGGACTTACCGTCGTCGGCTCCGGCGGAATGTGGCGGCAGGCGGCGGTTTCTGGTCCAAGTCACCGGCTAGCAAGAGGAGGGAGAATAGAAATTGGGTTTTGAGAGAAAGTGTGACGGTGCAATTGAATTCGATTGAATTCGGCCGAGTTTTAACCACTGAACGACCGTTGAAAAAACGACCGTTCAATTAAACGGTCGTTATCTAGCGACCGTTTAAATTAACGGTCGTTAATCGAAACGACCGTTCATTGAACGGTCGTTCCGATTAACGACCGTTAATTTAAACGGTCGCTAGATAACGACCGTTCATCAACGGTCGTTTTTGAACGGTCGCCCACCTTTTTCTTGCGACCGTTCATTAAACGGTCGCTCCGAACGGTCTTATTTGGCCAGACATCTTGTAGTGTTATTATGCGTGGAAAGAAGACTTTCATTTAGAATCAACAATCATCTTACTTAATAAGCGTGGTAGGACTCTTATAACAAGTCGCTACCCTTATAAATGTGCTTAATGTCTTGCCACTCTTAGTTTGCGTGGAAGGATGAAGGAGTAGAAAATTACTCATTTTTTTTACCCTCATTTAAATATGTGTTGGTATATATGCGTAGAAGCAAGCCCTTTTTCTTGTAGTAGTGGGTCTATAGTCAAGTCAGAATCAGGAAGGATTAGCCCAATGACTGATATTTCTATACTTATTTATGCATTCAACGAAATGACCATTTTTTAGTATCATTAGTCTCACTCCCCTCCTTTAAACAACTGTGCCAATAATTATAAATCTGATGTTAAACCTTTAAAATATTTTAATAAATTAATAGAAGCCATGGATGAGCATGAGAATTGACTAGCTGATGTAGAAGAAACCATCATCGTCAATGTTGGCACGCCTGAAACTCCCTGGGAACTAAAAATTGACAAATCATTAACCTCGGAGGAGCAACATGAATTTTCAGAGCATTTATGGGAGTTCGTGGATATCTTCGCTGGGACTTATGAGGACCTGCTCGAGATTGATCGGGGGATTGCCGAACATGAAGTTCCTCTTTATCCCAATAGCAAGCTGGTCTAGCAACGACCCCATTGAATCAAGAATGAATGGTCAAACACGTTCCACGACGATAATCAGAAACAACTCGAGGCTAAATTCATCATAATTGTGGAGTTTCCTGAATGGATAACCAATATTGTTCCAGTACCGAAGAAGGGTGGAAGAGTTCAGATGTGTGTTGATTTTAGGGATTTGAATAAAGTAAGCCCGAATGATTGTTTTCTTTTATCACACATTGACATCTTAGCCTATCACACATGTGGACATAAGCTTTTGTCATTTATGGACGGGAATGCTGGTTGTAGAATGTCGGTGCTACCTATCAACGTACCGCGACTACTTTACTCCATGACATGATCTACAAGGAAGTAGAAGTATATGTGGATGATATGATTGTCAAACCCAAGGAGCGGGATGGTCATATTCCCAACTTGCGCAAATTCTTCCTTATTTATAGACACCCGAAAAATGTCTCATAATTATGTAATTTATTAGGAAAATGCCAAGGAAATGATTGTTAAACCCAAGGAGCGGGATGGTCATATGCATTTTATTCTTTTTATTAGGAAAATGCCAAGGAAATGAAATGTAAAAGAGAGAAAAACCAAAAAAAAAAAAAAAATATAGCCCATCTTCACCTTTACACGTGGCCCGAGGCGTGGAGGCAGGCCAGGCCTGGGAAGACCCAGCCACCATACCGCCAGGTATTGGGGCGGGTTCTACCCAACCCATCCTGCTTCTGCCCACCTAGGGAAGCATGCCCTAACCTAAAATTCCGCACAGCTGGCCGTAATAAACCTGGCGGTATTCTCCCTACGTTTATCTTCATTTTAGCTTAGAAATCCTATCCATTTTCACCTATAATTCCGCGTAGCTGGCCCTAAAATTCCGCGCAGCTGGCCCTAATAAATACCCCAGCCATTTTCATTTCATCCCGACATCGAAATCACCCTGGCGTATTGACACTTGGTCATTTCATCTTTTTTCTCCCTCTCTGATTCTCTCACTTTTGCATACACTTAATTGGCATTTAATATCTCTCTCTCTCTCTCTCCCTCTACTTCATCACTCATATTATCTTGTAACATGATTAATCAATAAATTCGACCTAATTAAACTTGAATATTTGTAAATAAGACTTATTCATGTTTAATTCTATTTTATTTCTTGTATATTTATTTCTCGCATTTATTATTGCATTTGCATGCAACTAAACAAAATAAATTACATTAACTAATACTTCATTTCTACTCTTATCCTCTCCTCTTTTTTTAAAAAAATTAACCAGTTTAGTAGAGTCCGTTCGTAGAACAGGTGAATTCGAGAATTTTTATTCTTGAATTCGTAACCTTACCCCCGGATTCGAATCTCATGGTTCGTGGTTTGTGGAGTCTTTCAATTTGAGTTTATTAATTCTCGTTTAAAAAAATAATTGGCGACTCTTCCTCTTTTTCCGGTTTTATTTTCGGATTCCAGAAAACTGATTTCAAGGAGAAAAGAGAGTTTTCATTATAATTTCGGGCGTAAATAGCAGGAAATCTGAATCAGAGACTGGCGCAATACCTGGCAGTATGCATGCCAGTTCCCTGTTTTGGATCTAGCTTCCAGGTTCGGAAGCAGGCACCAAGGCCTAGATCGACAGGATACCTGGCGGTATTATGGCCGGTCTCGTGGATCGGATCCGACTTCCAGGTTCGGGACTTATTACCGGACCACTGACTGATAGAATACCACCACGTATTCCCACAGTCAGTGGCCTCAGTCCCGGCCTCAAATTTCTCTGTTTGCTGTCTTTTTCTTCCTTTTTCTTTTTTTTTTCTGTTTTCTTTTTTTCCTAAATAAGTAAAATCCTAGAACATTAATCAAAGTAAAAAAAAAATTACTTAAGTTTAACTACTAATTAACAAGAAATGCAAGTAAATCCCTTCAAAGAAAAGACACCCCTTTCGACTTGTCACACAACGCTGGGACACCAATGGAATTTATTCTCAGGTCCTACAAATGGCGAATCTACTAGGGACTTACTTTAAGAAGGTAAAACTTGAAAAACCAATTTTTTTTAAAAAAAAAAATTCAAGTAGAAAAGGAGAATTAATTCTTGTAATTTATTTTATTTTGTTAGGCATCAAGCATACAGAACTCCATCTCGATTTTTTATAAATCAGAATGAACCCAAAGGTTCCGTCTAGGTTTTTAACCCATATTCCCCTTTTGGGTAAAGTGTACTTCTGTAGGAACACCCCGGAAAAATTCCCGTTCGAGGAAATGTTTTCTCGGATGCGCTACATTTGTGATCGGGAGCCGACTAAGGTTTCTTAATCCTTAAATAAGGATATTTTTATTTTTCGAAATTCGTTTTCGAGGTGATGAAACTTTATTTATTTACAAATCTGTTTTTTATTATTTAAATTATCCGTAATTACACAAATTAATTTAACAATAATTTAATCCCGACCCACTTAGTAAATCCAGGCCCAAAAGAGAACCAGTGGGCCACTAGAATCAGCTAAAACCCGCCTAGGTTTTAGCGGATTCCAGGCTGGGCCACTGATCTCTTCGGCCAAAAGGGAAATTGGGTTGAAAATGATAAAACCCGCCTAGGTTTTATCATTTTCTGGCCCATTTCTCTCGGGACCCTCCTTGGATAAATGTTGGACATGAATTAAATTATTTTCTTAAATTAATTTTGTGTAAGAAATCGAATACTTTAAATAATTAAACGAGTTTATAAAATTGTAAAAGAGTCGCCAGCCGATTTAAGGAAATCGACAAACCATAAAATAAGAAAAAGAAAGACTCCGGTCTACGAACCCGATTTCTAGATTCGGGGTAGATTAATTCGAGAGTTATAAAAACTCTCGAATCCGCCTGTTATAAAACAGACTCTACTAAAATCAACATTGAAAAGAAAGAGAGCGGGGAGAAGTTTGATTAATTTCGCTGAATTATTATTTGAATCATGCAATATAAAACAATGCGGTTTTATTTTACAAAATATGTACAAGCACGGAATTAAAGAAGGAATTACATGATTAATTACAATAATGAAAATAAAGAAATCGAACCTTGCTTAAGATGTAGCGATGACGACTTTGATCCCTTGAGTTGCCCCTTGACTTGAAGCCCGGATGAGAAAATGTGGATGGTTTAGGAAAAGTGGTGTATGGATGATTGTATGGGTGTGAAGAATATGATTTGAGAAAGGGATTATGGGAGAAAAAGTAGTATAATATGGATGTGGTGTGAGAAGGTGATTTTGTGATGGAGGATGATGGAAGTATAATATGGAGATAATAAGAGGATAGAATAATGATAGGAGATGAGGAGAATTTGAAAGAGTATAATATGGTGGAAGAGTAGAGTAAGTGTATTAGATGATGATTGTTGGTTGTGAGAGTTGTTGATGAGAGTTGATGAGAGTTGATGAGAGTTGACGAAAATGAAGGTGGAATGGAGGGGGTATTTATAGGTGAAGGAGTGAGTGATTTGGAGGGAAATGATGGGGAACATACCCCAAAAATCTTGCCATTTCACACCAAAGCCTAGGCGGGTTATAGGCAGTCAAGGGCAAAGTCAAATCACGTGGGCAAAAATCAGGGGATTGCATGCATGCAACAATTTTTTGGCGCCAGATTCATCAAAGCCTAGGCGGACTTTGATAATTTCATCACACGGATCGCTGACATGGCACAAAACGACGTCGCGTGCAACTTCGTTCAAACCCTAGGCGGGGTTTGATTATTTTCTGGGCCGAATCAAACCCTAGGCGGGTTTTATTTGCTCTGGGCCGGGGCGCGCGACTGGCCCGCTTCCTGTGTGGGCTGGTGAATAAAAAAATAAAACCCCTTTGGGTTTTAATTATTCCAGGCTTGATTTATTTTCTTTGGGCTCGGTTTATTGATCTTTTTGGGCCCGTTGACCCGTTTCACTTGCCCATCCGTGTTGTATATATTTTTTGATGAGTCGGGTTTATACCGGTACAAATTCCGGTGTCTACAGAGAGCCCCCACTTTGATCGAGTCCGAATAGGAAGAAGGTCAAAGTAGTCTGAGGATATGACTTTGGTTTGCAAAGCCTGATTTGATGCTTAAAAGCTGAGTCCTGCATCGCGGTTGCGGTTGGCATGCGCCTCCTTTGAGATGATCTCGAGCAAGAATGATGCTCTACTCGTTATCGGACACGATGCCGATGGTCGATAGAATTTTCTAGTCTTTCCTAGTGTTGGTTCCAGTCTTTCCCGGTGTCGGTTCCAGTCTTTCCCGGTGTCGCTTCTAGTCTTTCTCGGTGTCGCTTCCAGTCTTTCCCGGTGTCGGTTCCTTGTCTTTCCCGGTGTCGATTCCAGTCTTTCCCGGTGTCGGTTCCAGTCTTTCCTGGTGTCGCTTCCAGTCTTTCCCGGTGTCGCTTCCAGTCTTTCTCGGTGTCGCTTCCAGTCTTTCCCGGTGCCGGTTCCTATCTTTCCCGGTGTCGATTCCAGTCTTTCCCGGTGTCGACTCCAGTCTTTCCCGATGTCGATTCATATTGGTTCCAGTCTTTCCCGGTGTCGGTTCAAGTCTTTCCCGGTGTCGATTCCAGTCTTTCCCGGTGTCGATTCATATTGGTTCCAGTCTTTCCCGGTGTCGGTTCCAGTCTTTCCTGGTGTCGCTTCCAGTCTTTCCCGGTGTCGGTTCCAGTCTTTCCCAGTGTCGCTTCCAGTCTTTCCCGGTGTCGATTCCAGTCTTTCCCGGTGTCGCTTCCAGTCTTTCCTGGTGTCGATTCCAGTCTTTCCCGGTGTCGATGTTGATGATGGTGGGCATTTTTTATGCCAAAGGACTTCATCAGGTGCGTTGCTGATGGGCTTGGGCTTGGGGGTCGAGACGTCATCGGGCGCGATGCCGATGGCTTGGAGATTGAGACTTCACCGGACGTGATGCCGGTGGCTCGGGACTGCATCGAAACTCTGCCGATGGTCTGGAATAATGATGGCAGCGACCTCTTGCTCGGTAGCTGAGTGATGGTGGTCCCTTGTCGGCGACCTGTGGGCTGGCGGCTTTTTATGCGGCAGTTTGATGGCGATGGTCCCTTTTAGCGGCCTGAAAATCATGAGAAAAAAAAATCGAGCATCAGCTTTATTGAAATAAAACGAAGGAGATTCGATTTTCACCCCCGGGGCCGCAAAGCCTGAGTGTGTGCGCCGACTGTAGGCCGAAAATTTGGGCCGTAGGCGCTCCAAAACCCAGGCGGGTTTTGGTGTCCTCTATTGGGCCGCGTCTGCGCCTGGACCGCGTCCTCTGGGCTGCTTCTTCTGGGCCAAACAAAACCCAAGCGGGTTTTGTGCATTTTTTCTTCTTTTTTTTTCTTCGCCTCGTGAAGGAATCCAAGCGGGTCCGACCCACTTGTGATTATAAAGAGGCCACGTCACCCTGCCTCTCTTTTGGGTGACAAAGGGATAACCTTTCGGATTTCCGACTAATGGAATGAGTTTGGCATCTCAAGGCGGTTAATAAAACGAGTTGCTCAAACTCACCCATCCTTTCTATAAATTCAAAGGTTTCCCTTCATCTTCTTCACATCTTCATTTCCTTCATCTCTCTAGTTTACTACTTCTCTCTCTAGAAAGAAATCTTGTCCCTTTGGAGCAATTTTAGGGAAAGGATGCAACCCCAAAGTCATAGAAATCCACCTCTCCCTCATGCGGCGGCTTGGCCTCATGAGCGGTCTTCGCGTCGCAACTTTGTTCCCGGCGTGGAAGTGGCTCCCTCTGATCTCGTTGTTGAATCTTGGAACCATGCATGGTTTTATCGATCCCATGGCAAGGTAATCCTTTGTCTTCCTCTTATACTTAGCTTAGCATAAAAATGAGCAAGCATGAATTTATTTTTCATACTTTATCGATTTTTAGCTATTTCAAGTATGCCTGTTAGGATGTAAAGTGATCCGTTTTTTACATTTTGACCGAAAAGATATCTGAAAATTGCTTCCTTGTATGCGTTCTGGGCCAATTAACCGAGTAGCGGCCCATTAAGCGGAATTAAAGCCTAGGCGGGTTTTAATTCCAAGCTTACTGGGTCGTTGCACGTTCTGGGTCGCCTAATTGGGCTAGGCGAGGTCAAACCCTAGGCGGATTTTGACCCGCGCTCTTTTTTTTTGTTTTTTTTTTGTTTTCAGCTGGGTCGCGTCGTGGGCCGCGACCGTGGGCCTGTTTGAGCCAAACCCTAGGCGAGTTTTCGACTCAAATTTCCTCAATGTTATTACCGAACCGGCTTGGGCCGTTTTATTTAGCATTGCTTGTTTGCTTCATGGGCCGTGGCTGTGAGCCCAGTGTCCGTGCTGAGTCCAGCTTGGGTCGGTGAAATTATGCTTAGAGCCCCCATTCTAAAATGACGGCTTTAAATTTTACCCTTAGGAGGATAACATGAAAACTCACGGCGCCTTAAAAGAGCCACTTAATGCAGCAAAATCAATCCCGGGGAATTTTGTCCAAGAGACTTTAACCGCGGCGGGCTTCATGCCTTTCTGGAAATGCTTGGAGGCTTGGAAGAAAAGGACGTTCCGCACTATTGGTCGAGCGATCGCAGAGAGGTTGTGGGATTCCACCAACACATTCCACTTCCCGGTGGGTGAGATGACAGTCACACCTAAAGATTTTGTCATGATCACCGGTCTTCCTTGGGGCGGGCAGGACCTGGTCTTCGACGCAGATGTTCCTCCTGTAGTTCTGGATTTGCTGACTCTCGTGTCTACGCGTTTGGGGCGTCGGCAAGGTCTCCCTAACCTTGCCTATAAGCACTTCGAGATGACCATTCGCGATGCGAATTTTCATAACCTGCCTCTAGAGCAACGCCGCTTTATTTTTATGGCGTATATCATCTCTGCTACACTCTTTGCCAACCATGGGGATAACATTTCTCTGTCCTGGTTTCGGAACCTCCTCAACTTTGATAATATCCGAAACCTGAACTGGGGCAAGGCGGCCTATGCCAACTTAATTCATTGGCTCCGTCGTGGCGTCCAACTTTCATTGGATGCGGATCAAGTCTACCTCCATGCAGCCCAGGCTCGCTACCAGTACGGTCCTTCCTTGTGGAAGGTGCTCGAGGTATGTGCTCAATCCTTCTTTTTTAATGTTCTTATTCATCTTTCATTCCTGGTTTGACATATCGTGCATGCAGTCGTGGGCATATGAGTATATCTTGGCCTTGGGAATTCGCTCAAAGAAGAACAAGACAGTGCCAGCTGCTGAACGTTGGACTATTGAGGGCATACATGATAAGAAGTACAAGTCGGGGGCTCTCGACCTTATTCGCGGCATTTTGGATAACTTGCAACCGGTATCTCCTTTCTCCTGACGCCTTTTCTATTTTCTTTGGCATGCCATGTTTAAATGTATCCTTCTTCTTGCAGGACCAAATAAATTGGCGTCCTTGGGCCGACTTTGAAATCAGAGGGTTGCCACAACCTCTGGATCGGGTGGAGCACGACACCCGTCTTCGCCTCTTGATTGAAGGGCCTTACGGCCATGTGTGGTATTTAGGGGAGAGGGCCTCGAGGCAAATTTTGGAAGGTTACCCTGGCCTCATTCCCCTAGATCCTCCAGTAAAGAGGTTTGAGCCAGGGCGGATTGACCCGACCATTTTGAGGGATCTAGTCCGGGGTCAAGCATTTGACGATTTCGTGCACAACGTTCCCTAGGATCAGTTCGATGAAGAGTTTCAGCGTTATCTTAGTCGTTTGGTTCTTCGAGTGGTATGTATCTTCCTTCTTCGTCCTTGTCATGTTTTAGCCATTTTCTAACCGGAAAATCTACAGCTGGGACCTTACGCTAAAGCTGCCGAAGTGAGGGCTTCTCAAGAGAGACGAAAGATCGGTGGCTTCCTGGAAGTGGAGAACAGTAGTGAGTGCTCCGCGCTTCAAGAATTCGACCATAAACCTGTAAGACTCGATTTTATGTTGCCTCCTTTTACCCTGTGTACCACTTGTGAATGACCCCTTGGTTTTGCTATTTTCCAGCCGCGGTGGGGATTTCTCCGGCAGCTGGCTAAGGAGTGGAGCACCATGAGGAAATTCATTGATCGGGGCTTCACTGGTTCGGGGAGATACCAAGGTGGCGCTGCCAGAGGGGCCGATATGGAGGCCGACGCAGAGTCTGTTCCTAGAGAACCACCTCGACGTTCCACTACAAGCGCTCCTCACACGGAGCCCCCACGTCGCTCTTCGGTTGGGCAATATTCCACTCGAGGTCGATCTCGGGAGGAAGTTGGGGGGGTCTTCTCGTCCTCCTCTAGCAGCTGTACCAGAGGGTCGAGGCGAAGACATTCTGATCGAAGATCAGCACTCCACTGGATCCCATCGTAGCAGATCTGGTAGCAGAGGCCGTCGCCCTCCAAGCATGGAAGAGGACATGGCTCAGATGTCCTTGGAGGAACCATTGGGTCATGGAGGGTCATATCACAGCACTGGATATGGTGAAGCTCAGCCTCATCCTTACTGGGTGGAGGATGCTTCTGAATCAAGCGCCACCTACCGGCCTCCTCCTTATCGTCATACCCCGGCTTTAGTGCGTTCTGCTCGTCATGGTCGTGAAATGGTAGTGAGGGACCGCGATTCAGGTGCATCCGTAGGGTATCCTGGCGGCCAGGCCCTAGCGGATGACGCTACTTCGCGTTCTGCACCTTATGATGCTTTATCTTTTGGTTCTAGTTCTGGCCTATCCCTGCTCCTGAGATGGGTCCGTCATGGCTCACGAGTTCCCAAGAGTGGTCTGTGCCTCAGCACTCTTGGCTGGGTGGATCTGCTTCTTCCAGTTGCCCTGTCCCCGGCTATGGAACTGGTCCGGTATGGCCTACTCCTTCTGCTGAATGGCAGGTTCCTGATCATTCCTGGCTGGTTGCTTCGCAGGAGCACTC
The DNA here is from genome assembly GCA_029582165.1 of Portulaca oleracea. Taxonomy (NCBI): domain Eukaryota; kingdom Viridiplantae; phylum Streptophyta; class Magnoliopsida; order Caryophyllales; family Portulacaceae; genus Portulaca; species Portulaca oleracea. Next base: position 13,155,034 of record CM055892.1, read on the forward strand.
TGTGTCTTCACCGTCGAGTGTGCGTCCTTCGGAAATGCCCTTGACCGGGCCATCACCTCCTGTGCAAACTGCTCCTGGACCTGACTATTACTCCTGGGATACCTACTTTGGCACGATTGGTACTTCCAACGCAGGAACTTCACATGCAAGGGGCAACTTGGCGGAGGACAACGGAGATTCCGGTTCCCTGTGGTGATCACTTTCATGCGATGCAAGACACTTTTTTTTTTATTTAAGATTCTTCCTCTTTTTTTATTTATTTAATTATGCAAGGCTCTTTGTAATATATTTTTATTTTATGCAAGACTCGAACTTGGTGTATGCACAACTTGACGCTTTTATTTAATGCAATTTCGAATTATTTTCTACATGATGGGATTAATTCCCATTAATCCCGCTTCCCCAAAAAGAAAATAAAATAAAAAGGACAAAAACTTAAGTGTCGGAGATAGCTCAGCGAGAAAAATTTGAGCCGGACACCATTGGGCGATATGAAACGGAATATCAAAAAAATACGAGCAGACGCCAATCGAAGCAAAACCCGATACAATACTACACAAATGGTCTGCGGAAACAGGAAAACGGGCCCCGAACGCTTAAAACCTAGGCGGGTTTTAAGCGATAGAGGGAGCTGGCTGGCGCACGTGGGGTGATCTGGCGAGGTTAAAACCCGCCTGGGTTTTAACCCTTTTTTTTTTGTTTTTAGCCGTTGAAGAAAGGCTTGAATCATGGGATATGATTGCAACGGCTATGTGACTGTTTGCTGGCCGATTTGTTCCATTTTGATCATGGATAAAGGTGTATAAATACCTCATTCTTTGCCATGGATATCACACATCATCTTCAATTGCATCTTCCATCTAAAAGAGCCTCCTAAAATCACAAAAAAACTCCTATCATGGTCTTCGAGAAGAAGCTCGCTACTTGGATGAGCACTTTGTCCAGAGACGAGAAGAAAGAGCTCGGGAGATATAGCCTGACGAGATTGCTAAGTCTCCGACAAGCGAGAGTTAACCATGACTTTATTCGAGCGGCAGGAGCTTTTTGGGATCCGAAGATGCATGTTTTTCGATTTTCCTTGAAGGAGCTATGCCCATTACCCGAAGAGTGGTCGTCTATTCTCGGGACAAATCATTTCGCACGACCGACATCACCTCCAACTGTTGTCGACAACACCAAACAGTTCAAGGAATTGCTATGTCTTCCGGACCGAGTCATAGGAAGCGCATTATTTGGCGATAAGGTATATTTCCAAACCATTGTCGAATATTTTCAATCGCCTGACACTTTGGAATATGGTCCCGTGATACGAGTGCGAGCACTCGTATTATGTCTTCTTGGAGAATTTTACTTTTTTCATGGCGGGCGAAGAACCGAGCCGGCGGGCCTAATTCAAATTGTTGAAGACATGGCTCGAGGTTTTAATCCAGTGTCGTTGATGCTGGCGGAAACTATGATGGGTTTGGACAATCCGGATCCGGAATATGAGCTTCGTGGGAGCCCCCTACTTCTTCAGGTACATTTCCTCCTTCCTCCCTCATTTTTTTTCTTCAAATCTGCCTACTGCCTTTAAAACCCAAGCGGGTTTTAAGTTTTTTTTTTATTATTTTTTTTTTTGTTAGTTGGGAGAATAATTGGTATGCAATCATAACCCATGCTAACTTTATGGGCAGATATGGCTCATGGAGCATTTGGGCCTTATCGAAGATCCTCGTAACCCCTCGGCACTTGCAAATTATTGTCAAAGGAGGCGCAAATATACCGAGCTCCGATCGGTAACTGAATGGGTCGCCTTTCTGAAGAAACCTCGTGACATCGCGTGGTGGATCGAGTGGTGGCATGTTCCCGAATATGTGACCAGTGATTATCGTAACGCCTATGTGTGTATCGCCGGCTTAACACACATGACTTTCTATTTTCCGGAGCGGGTATTGCGACAGATGGGTCGCAAACAGACCATCCCCGAGCGATTATGTGAAGCCCCCGAACAATTAAAGCTTCGCGGCTCGGTGATAGAGTCTTGGCTGAAGTATTGGGCAAGAAGGTCGACCCTTAAGGCTCCGTCAAAGGCACATGTATCAGAGATTGCGGACTCTGAATATCACGGGTGGCTGATCGCGGCTGTCAAGTCTCGCCGTGCTGGAGAGGCGCTAAGGAGTCGAACATCCATGAGGGAGAGGTTGGGTCCTCGTTCTACGATAAAGGATCGTCTCGGCGCGAGGGTGACGGCAAAGGACCGGCTTGGTCCAAAGGTGGAGACGCGAAAATCTCATAAGCGAGCCTATAAGCCCAAAAACAAATAGACGGACCCAAACGAGCCTAAAGACATGGAGATTGATCATGAGACCACTGGTGACGTAGAGAAGGTGAAACAAGACTAGAAGATGGATGGAAGCGAAGGAACTGAACTGCTTTGCTAGAATAAACTTTTTATTTAATTATGCCTTTTGAATTTTCTTATTTACAAGCAGTGTACTTGTATTTTGATTATTAATAAAAGAAGTATTATTTACAATCATTGTGTCCTTGCAAATTTTATCTTTCTTCCTTTCATGAGCATAAATCGAATATTAACCAAGTGTCTGAAAATTGGTTTTCCAGTTGCTTGGCTATATTAAGCATAATATCTCTTGAGCTGATCCAAATTTGTTGGTTGAATCACATCTTCTCCATCCATGGTGGCAAGCCAAGCTGCTCCTCCCGGTAAAATTTCCTTAATCATATAAAGACCTTTCCAATTAGGTGCAAACTTTCCCCTTGGGTCTTGTATTGGTGCCCTCATTTCCTTAAGCACTAGATCATCTTTTTGAAGTGAACGACTTTTCACCTTCTTATTAAAGGCGCGAGTGATTCTATTCTGATATACTTGAACATTATGCAACGCCCTTAATCCCCTTTCATCCATCAACATTAACTCCTCGAACCTTGCCCTAGCCCATTCTGCATCCGGCAATTGGCTTTCTGCAACTATTCGTAATGACGGGATTGCTAACTCGATCGGCAGGATTGCTTCCATTCCATACACTAAGGAATATGGTGTTGCTCCTGTGGTAGTTCGAATTGAGGTTCGGTATCTCCATAAGGCAAATGCTAACTTGTCAGGCCAATCCTTGTAAGTGATGACCATCTTCTTAATGATTCTTGCCACCGTTTTATTGGCCGCTTCTACAGCTCCATTGGTTTGGGGTCGGTAAGGTGAAGACCGATGATGCTGAATTTTGTAATTAGTGAGCAAAACTTCTACTTCCTTTCGAAAATGACTCCCATTATCGCTGATGATCTCATGAGGTACTCCTTATCGGCATATAATGTTCTGAAGGATGACTTTGGCCACGTGCTTAGATGTGAGCTTGGCAAAAGAGGCTGCCTCTACCCACTTAGTGAAGTAATCAATAGCGACAAAAATGTATTCATGTCCTCCTGTTCCGGTTGGGTGTATTTTGCCAATGATATCAATACCCCAGACCGAGAATGGCCATGGAGAAGTGAGTGTTGTCAGATATGAAGGAGGTTGATGCTGCAGGTTGGCATACTCCTCACATTTGTGACATTTCCGAACAAAATTCAAGCAATCTGCTTCCATAGTGGTCCGGTAGTAACCAGCTCTTTGAATCTTCTTCGCTAACATGCGCCCATTCATATGAGGCCCACACTCTCCTCCATGCACGGTAGTCATGACTTCCTTTGCACTTTTGGCCCTGATGCACAATAAATTGATGCCTGTAGGTGACTTCTTGTATAAACGATCTTGGATCAAGCAGTATTGTGCTGCTAAAGCCCTGATCGCTCGTTGTCCTCGAGCATCTAACTTAGCTGGATATTCTCCCTTCCGAAGGAAATTGGATATGTCGAGAAACCATTCCTCAGCCTCTTCTTCTTGTGCTTCCATGACACAGACATACGGAGTTGGTGCCGTTCTACAATTCTTGGTATTTGGGCGTGCCTGATGGGATGGATATCATTGAGGATAATTTAGCCAGAGCATCGGACAGTTCGTTGTGATCCCTAGAAAGGTATTGGAAATTGATCTTCTCGAATTGGTCGTGATCCCAAAACCTGGCGATAAGCTAAAAGGCACGCACTTCGAACTTTCCATGCGTTCTTAGCCTGGTTAATGATGAGGCTAGAGTCTCCAAAGACATTTATGTGGCGTATTCCTAAAGCCAAGGCAACTTGTAGGCCTTTAATGCATGCTTCATATTCCGCCGCATTATTAGTAGCATCAAAATCCAATTTTACAGATACAGGGATATGTACACCTTCTGGAGATATTAACAATACTCCTATTCCCCAACCCATTTGATTTGAAGCTCCATCAAAATACATTTCCCAAGTAACTTCATCAGTCAAGAACACGTCTTCGTCTGAGAATTCCAAGTGCGTGCTTGGAGGTTCCTGTGACGGTGAAGCAGCTAGAAAATCTGAAAAACCCCGCCCTTTAATAGATTTCTGAGGTAAGTATTGAAGGTTGAACTCAGAAAGCATGACTACCCATTGAGTGATGTGATTGTTAATGGTAGGTTGCTCCATGATGAATTTGATGGGATTGTTCTCAGCTATTACATACACTGTGTGTGAGAGCATGTAGTGTCTCAGCTTCTTGGTGGCCCAAACTAATGCAAGAGCCATTTTTTCTATGTCTGCATATCGACTTTCGTAGTCTAGGAACTTCTTGCTCAAGTAGTAGATGGCGCTCTCTTGACCCTTATCCTTTTGAGCTACCATAGCCTCCATTGCTGAGCTAGTCACGGTAAGGTAAAGGAGTAGAGGCTCATCTGGTACTGGCGGTATGAGAACTGGGGGATGTTGCAGATACTCCTTGATTTTCTCAAAAGCAGCTTGACATTGATCGTCCCATTCTACTTTGCTTCCTTTCTTTAGCTTCTTGAACAAAGGTTCACAAGTCACGGTGAGCTTTGAAATGAACCTGCTGATGTACTGGATTCGGCCCAAGAAACCTCTTATCTCCTTTTCTGTCTTAGGTGGTTGTAACTGTTGGATAGCCTTGATCTTTGAAGGATCAACTTCAATGCCTCGTTGGCTAACCACATAGCCTAGTAGCTTCCCAGAGGTAACACCGAAGGTGCACTTTGCTGGATTGTGCCCATCTTGTATTTGCGCAGTCGCAGAAAGAACTTCCGGAGGTTAGGAATATGACCCTCTCTTGTTTTGGACTTAACAATCATGTCATCAACATAAACTTCTACTTCGACGTGCATCATGTCATGTAATTGGGTATTGGCATTCCGCTGGTATGTTGCCCCCGCATTTTTGAGGCCGAAAGGTATGACGACATAACGGTACGTACCCCATGGTGTGGTAAAGGAAGTCTTCTCCATATCTCCTTCTGCCATTATTATTTGGTTGTAACCAGCATATCCATCCATAAAGGATAAGAGCTCATGTCCGCAAGTGTTATCCACCAATACATCAATGTAGGGTAGAGGGAAACTATCCTTGGGACTAGCCTTGTTAAGGTCTCGGAAGTCCACACACATGCGCACTTTCCAGTCTTTCTTGGGTACTGGGACAATGTTAGCAATCCATTTAGGGTATTGGACTGCTTTAATGAACTTAGCGTTAAGCTGCTTGATCACCTCTTCTTCAATTTTCTTAGCCCATTAAGGTTTGATCCTCCTAGCCTTTTGTCACACCGGTTTTGCGTCGGGGAGCAAAGGTATGGTGTGCTCCGCAATTTCCCTGTCAATCCCCGGCATGTCCTCGTAAGACCATGCGAATACATCCACAAACTCCTAGAGAAGCTCTGTAAATGCCACCTGTTCTTCTGTTGTGAGTGAACTACCTAATTTCAACTCCCGAGGTTGTTCTTCCGTGCCCACTTTTATGGTGATGGTGTCTTCCAACACCGCCATCTTATGCTCAGGTTCATTAGAAAATTCTTTTAAGGGTTCATTAAATTCCACATTATTATTAGCGCAGCAGTTCAGGAAAGAGGGGAAAGAAGAATCAGAGTAAGCAGAAAGGTTCATTTTATTGAATGCAGAAACCAGCAGACTCAAGACCAGACTCACTTGGCTCTAGACTCTTAGGACCAGACTCTATGTCCATAGGAACAGACTCTCCTACAGATAAAACAAAGCTATTATTCTCAGCATCGACCCATGAGACCGCCTTGACTTCTTCTTCTTTAGTGATCATGACACTTGGATCAAAGCTTGGGTTGGATAATGCAGCAATAACGTCGACTTGGACTCTCCTTATGACTTCTTGTCAGACGCATGCCAAATATGTTCTTCCAGCAAGTTGAGTCCATTCCAATGGTGGCTGTTTGTTCCGAGCGGGGATGAAAACATTAGCCATGTTAATTGTGCAGTCATTGAAAACTTCTAACCCAGCGACCTGAACTCCCTTGTTATTCAGGTAGTATGGTTCAGGGAATCCATAGTAAGGGAAGTCATCACCTTCCCTAACGAACTGCCCATTCAGAGTGAGTGGATAGGGCTTCATTTAGAATAAGGTAGGTGGGTTGTCCATCCTTTTTTGCTCAGCTATGGCTATCTTGGCGAGCTTAACTTCCTTCTCAGTTGGCTTGTACCCCAAGCCGAACCTTCCCTTCTGTTTAAATGTCTTGAACACAGGAGGAATCTTGCTTTTCAGGTTCTTTCCTAGCGGCATCCCAGGGAAGTGTCCTTGTTTCCTGAGTATTGCATGCACTTTGGGATTTGAGTTGGGATCGAAGTCAAAAGTAGTTTCATCCTGGATCAAAGTCGCCACAAGTTCAAAGTTGTGAAGTTCTTCGTCCATAGAACTATGTTCTACCTCAAGAGTTGCTTGCTTGGGAGTGAAGACAGCATTGATGAATTCTCCCGAGATGGTGATGACTTGTCCTTGGACCAACATCTTTACCTTCTGGTGTAAGGTAGATGCTATAGCATTGCATTCATGAAGCCATGGCCTCCCTAGTAACAGATTGAAGGAGGCTGGAATGTCTAGCACTACAAACTCCACGTTCCGAGTGATATTGCCTGTAGTGATGGGCAATATTATGGACCCCACCGACTTTTGAGGAGAATTGTCATAAGCCCTAAGTTGTACACCATTTTGAGCCAAGTGCTGTTGTTGGGCTCCCAATTTCTGTGCCGTCCTCCAAGGGCACACATTCACAGTCGAGCCATTATCGACCAATACTAGAGGGATAGTTTTGTTGGAACATCGCACTGTGAGGTATAATGCTTTGTTGTGGGATGCCCCTCCCTGAGGCAGATCTTCAATCCCGAAGGTGATAGACTCTTGTTGGGTAGTCACATGAGCAACTAGAGATTCAGGAGTTGTTGTGGGAGAATCATTAATGCGATAGAGCATCCATCATCTTCTGTCTGTGTGCCTGTGAGGTACAAATCAATTGCCAGATGGTAACTTCAGCCTTGGTCTTCTTAAGTTGTGTAAGGAGAGGATCTTCACGTGCGACATGGTTGTCGTAGGTAACCATTGGTGTAGGACTAGAAACAGCCACTGGGGTGGTGGTGTTCCTGTTGTTATGGTGGCCTGATCGAGTGAGAAATGCTACATCATCGGATGTTGGCTCATCTGGCTCCATCCATTCCATCTTGGAGTATTCATGCTGCTCTTCGTCGTCGCTATCCCAAATACCATGAATGGATAGGTCTTCATGAAAACCGAGCACTTCAGGGATAAGTTGGCCTGTTTCAACAATCTTATCATTTTCTGGCCCATTTCTCTCGGGACCCTCCTTGGATAAATGTTGGACATGAATTAAATTATTTTCTTAAATTAATTTTGTGTAAGAAATCGAATACTTTAAATAATTAAACGAGTTTATAAAATTGTAAAAGAGTCGCCAGCCGATTTAAGGAAATCGACAAACCATAAAATAAGAAAAAGAAAGACTCCGGTCTACGAACCCGATTTCTAGATTCGGGGTAAGGTTCTGGTCGAGTTATAAAACTCTCGAATCCGCCTGTTATAAAACAGACTCTACTAAAATCAACATTGAAAAGAAAGAGAGCGGGGAGAAGTTTGATTAATTTCGCGGAATTATTATTCGAATCATGCAATATAAAACAATGCGGTTTTATTTTACAAAATATGTACAAGCACGCAATTAAAGAAGGAATTACATGATTAATTACAATAATGAAAATAAAGAAATCGAACATTGCTTAAGATGTAGCGATGACGATTTTGATCCCTTGAGTTGCCCCTTGACTTGAAGCCCGGATGAGAAAATGTGGATGGTTTAGGAAAAGTGGTGTATGGATGATTGTATGGTTGTGAAGAATATGATTTGAGAAAGGGATTATGGGAGAAAAAGTAGTATAATATGGATGTGGTGTGGGAAGGTGATTTTGTGATGGAGGATGATGGAAGTATAATATGGAGATAATAAGAGGATAGAATAATGATAGGAGATAAGGAGAATTTGAGAGAGTATAATATGGTGGAAGAGTAGAGTAAGTGTATTAGATGATGATTGTTGGTTGTGAGAGTTGTTGATGAGAGTTGATGAGAGTTGATGAAAATGAAGGTGGAATGGAGGGGGTATTTATAGGTGAGGGAGTGAGTGATTTGGAGGGAAATGACGGGGAACATACCCCAAAAATCATGCCATTTCACACCAAAGCCTAGGCGGGTTATAGGCAGTCAAGGGCAAAGTCAAATCACGTTGGCAAAAATCAGGGGATTGCATGCACGCAACGATTTTTTGGCGCCAGATTCATCAAAGCCTATGCGGGCTTTGATAATTTCATCACACGGATCACTGACATGGCACAAAACAACCTCGCGTGCAACTTCGCTCAAACCCTAGGCGGGGTTTGATTATTTTCTGGGCCGGATCAAACCCTAGGCGGGTTTTATTTGCTCTGGGTCGGGGTGCGCGACTGGCCCGCTTCCTGTGTGGGCTGGTGAATAAAAAAATAAAACCCCTTTGGGTTTTAGTTATTCCCGGCTTGATTTATTTTCTTTGGGCTCGGTTTATTGAACTTTTTGGGCCCGTTGACCCATTTCACTTGCCCATCCATCTTGTATATATTTTTTGATGAGTTGGGTTTATACCAGTACAAATTCCGATGTCTACAACTTCCGACTTCATAAAGGAATGAACTCCATATTTCATGAAGATCCCAAGTTGCTTTCCCAGTCATGAAGCACTCCAAAATTTTTGGGATTATCAATTTACATTTTCCCTTTAATTTTGCGAGAAACACACGGGTCACATTACTATGAACTCCATAGAATTTGTGGCGCATGAAAGACATGAGTATGTTAGTTTTAAGGATCCAACCTTAAACCCTTGGATATAGTACCTCGGTTAGGTGGATGACTCACATGTATGCTACGTGCATTCTTATTGTGCTATGTATAAATAATGTGGTACGTGTTTCCCTTTGCAAGAGTCGGTCTCATCTCTCACTCCCCCTAAATGCCACTTTAGTTTGAGCAATACTCACGCAAAAGTTAAAGAAGGCCTATAAGTCTCTCTTGGGCCTGAATCAAAGAGGTTTGATCAAGCCCGAGATCTTAGCTTGACTTTGTTCAACCCTTGGTTGCATTTGGGCCTGTAAAGCATGTATCTGGTCATTGTTCGAATCTGAGTTCATTAAGACTTTAATGTTGACTCGATATTATAATGGCCCGATGGACCTTCCCATGTACATAAGTCTCATTTTAGGCTAGAGGTCATCATGCAAGCCCAATTGTTGGGTGAGTCAAGTCAAAAAAAAAAAGAAAAAGAGTTACATGCGTGGTCTGCATTAGATTGTCTCATATAAGTCATTAAGTCATGGCATGCATCGGATAGGCATGTGTCGAGAGTTAATGTTGTTCTAAACTTCTAATATAAGATTTCCATACAGGAAAAATAGGACCTAAAGAGTCAAGAGTCAATTCCTGGGCTAGAGTTGGATCTCGAAGACTGTCAAGTTACTCACCAATCCCGACTACGACACCAAACCGGAGCCTGTTCACCGACACTAACTCGGATACCTCTTCCCAAACCTCGCTCATAGACAGCGACACTATGTCCATTCCATCCGACTTCATGGCTGAAATTAATGATCAAGATCAGGAAACTCATGGCCAGCCTATTACAGCAGCGGACCTCTCAGCCTTAGTGCGAGACATCCATAGCATAATTGGTACGAGGGCCAATCAACAAGATCGTAGAATGGAGGGAGTTGTCTAAGACATTCAAACAATCAATGAAAAAATAGGGATATGACAAGAAGGACCTGAGGAGGACGACAGAAGTGTACATACTGAAAGGACTATACCCCGGGATGAGTAGTTCATGCCATTAAGGGACAGTAGGGTTGACAATCTTGAAAACATTCTAAGACAAATTCCTCAATTTAGGGAACATTTTCTGGACATCGGCTTGCCAAGTGCTCCTCAAGCCAAACTCCCTGACAAATTCTCTTTGCCTGAGAAAAAATTTAAGGCCATGAAGAACCCTACTCACCATGTGTGTAGCTTCGCGCGCTTGATGGCCTTAAAGGAAGTGGACCCTAGCTTATACGCTCATGTTTTCCCGTGGAGCTTGAGCGTCAAAGTCCTGAAATGGTACTACACCTTGCCTGTGGATGTCCAAGAGAACTGGAAAGCTACCAATAAAGCTTTCATCCAACAATATGCAACCAGTCAAGACACTAACGTAACCATGAGTGACATGGCGGCTATCAAGCAAGGAGAGGGAGAGTCATTCACAAGTTACTTTAACCGCTGGAGTGCACAAAAGGCCTTAATGACCGACAAAGTAACCTTAGATTACCATATCCATATTTTCATAAAGGACTGAAGCCAAGGTATGCTAACATGATGGAATGCCAGTTGATCCCAGATTTCTCAGCCCTGAAGAAACTGAGATTAATGGTAGAGGCCAAGCTCGAAAAGTTTGTGACATCATCTGGATAGAAGAACTCCACTTCCACTAAAAGGGTTGGGGGAACATCCAACCATCAGCCAAAAGTCATCGAGGCCTATGTAATCCAAAAGTTCACCTCTTATACGCCTATTGATACCTCTTATGACGAGGCCTTGGATCGTCTTGTGAAGAAGGGAAAGATTGAACTTCCCCCTATCAAGGCCGAACCCGAAGTAAAGGGGAAGAATTAGGACACTGGAAAGTTCTGTAACTACCATCGCATGCGAGGTCATGACACAGAGTGGTGCTTTACCCTCAAAAATCTCATAGAGGAAATGATCAGTGATCGGACATTACCTTTACCCAAAGCGGCCCAACAAAAGCCTAACAACAAGAATAATCCATTTGGAGTCACCATGATATCCAGTATTATAGGAAATTAGATCCCACCATCTTCATCATCGACATGGGAGCCCCAAGAACCGAGGTTTACACCCCGGACTTGAGGCAAGTCAATGGAAAATGGGATAGCGATGAAGAGGACGTGTCTCAAACTAACATGACCTCCTGGGATTCTGACTCCGAGGATACATGCGAAAAGATCACTCCTAAGGTCAGATCACTCAAGATCGACCCAGAAAGCGAGGAAGAAAATCTTACTAGGGAGGCGAAGCAATCGAAGGTGGTCCCCGCACCAGAAAGTAATCAGCTCAAAGCCACTGACCAAGCTGACACTGCTTTTCTCACCAGGTTGGGGAGAACCAATCAGAAGAGCCAAACTCCCCCACCACCAATTCTTCCTGCGCCTTAAAATACACAGCCAACAGAGACGACGCTTGTGGAGGATGCATTCCTTAAGCAGTTCAAGAGGACTAAAGTTGACCTCGCAATTTGGCAGTTGCTCAACACGTCGCAATCACATCGTCAAGCGCTCTTGAACGCTTTGAACCGAATCCAAGTCCCTGAGGACCTCGTTGCATTTGTGACTACACCAAAGCCATGCACCACCTTCGATGAGACAGACTTACCAGAGGAAGGGTAAGCTCACAACAAGGCTCTATATCTAATCATCATGTGTTCCAACAAGGTTGTCCCACTTGTGCTGGTGGACAACGGATCGGCAGTCAACATATGTCCATGGAGAACTGCTCATAAGTTGGGTATTTAGCGCCACCCCTTGACCCAACAAACTGTTCAACTCCAAGCTTATGATAACTCTCCTAGAAGGACTCTGGGTTCAGTGATCTTACCCATAACCATGGAGCATGTGACTCGAAATGTCGAATTCCTGGTTATCGACATCCCGACCACCTTTAACCTGTTACTCGGTCGGCCATGATTGCATGAGAATAAGGCGGTGGCCTCAACTCTGCACTAAAAGGTGAAGATGATAATTCAAGACTAAACCATCACTATAGGAGGCAAGGAGATTTCTGCAATCGTCACCTCTACAACGCCCGTACTGGAAGTCGAACATAACTCTATGGATGAAGAGTTTTATAACTTAGAATTTGTTGCCATGCTAAGCCTAAATGAGGCTCCGTTTGACTTTGACCCATATTCTAATCGAAAGATCAACGCGATCTTGAAGAACATGGGATACTTTTTGGGGCAACTCCTAGGGAATCTGGAGTGGTTCCCAATGCGTGGTGGATTGAGTAATAAACTAAGCTTGAGTAGTTCTTGAAGAGGAGATGAGAGAAGACCTCTTGAGCATCCATAATCAATAGAATAGAGAGAGAATGAATTAACTCTCAAACACCCATGCTTGAATCATCACAATAATAACCATGAACTTGAATAACAATCAAAATCAACTAAGACATAAAGCTTGCACACCAAAGGGATTGGATATGATTTTGGATAAAGGAGAATCCACCACCAAAACCTAACACCCCACCATGACCATCCTAAAGGAGAACTCCACCAAATGATCAATAAAGAGATGACTTGCTAACACTACTATTAGCAATGGATAAAGTAAGAACAAGATTTTTGAGAGAGAAAAGGGAGAAACCCTAGCAATGCCTTATCATATCATTCATAAACATAAGTTGAATAATCCCCAAGAAAAAACGTGTTAAACAAGTATTTATACTAATTAAAGAAAATGAACAAAACTCACCGTTTAAGCTAAGTAAAACACGTGAAAACTGGCTGGTCACGGGCGCTACGCCTATTGGTAACGGGCGTGATGACCTGGAAAAGAGCTGTCATGGGCATGAGCGCAGAAAGTCACGGGCGCTACCGGAGCGAAGACTCCAGGCGATTCAGTATGTGCGCGATCGTAGCGGGCGCTACGTTGGATCGTCACGGGAGTGACGAATTTCTTTCCCAATTTCCCCAAAATGCCGAGCGTTGTCACGGGTGCTACTCGGTGAGGGTAGCGGGCGTTACCACCTGGATTGGGACGTCGCGGGCGTGACCGAAGACGTAGCGGGCGCGATGCAGCTACTGCTTGGCGTTTCTCACTCCCTTGACTTTGTTGCTTCCGGGGCATACACCCGAACCTCGATCCTTCGATATTTCTTGTTCTGAAATGAGCCGGTATGACCCCAAGTACTGTGGGGTTGGTGGGGAAGATCCCGAGCCTTTCGAAGCCCCAACGTCCAACGACTCGCCTTGACCATGCCAACCCCATGCTCATCAATCCACCCTTTGAAAAGGTATAACAGTTCTTGAACATGTCCGGATGAGTGGGTTTAGTGTGGCAATGTTGGGTCAGGATTTCTTCCTTCGTATCTCTTTTCGCAAACCCGGCTAAGGTAGCTCGAGCCCGAACCTGACACGGTCCATACACCCTTTCTTGAAGAAGAGTTTCCCTCAACTCTTGGGGGTTAAAACCAGGACACTTCCCTTCAATTGATTCCGATAAACTTCGATCATCCCCAATGCCACGAGCAATCATGTTAGATATCCCACAATCTTCAAATCCCACGATGTACCCATCGTCCATATGCAAGAAAGTAGAAGTAGGCTTGTTTTTTGGAGGTGAAGGATCAAGAGGCGGCATGGGAAATATATGTGGTGCTTGGGAACTCTCAACCTCGCTAGGTTTGCTACAAGGCAAAGACATAGCAAGTGGTAGCTCATCCTCGCCAAGAGCACACTCATCCTGTGTTTCGCTCAGCATGAGAAGGTTCCTCAACTCACTATCCATCCCGGCTTTTAAAGTTTCGGTTTCTTGGGGAGAAATGGGAAGTAGCTTGATCTTTTTGCCTTTATGGGTGAACGTATAAGTGTTGTCCAACCCATTGTGCACCGTTTTCTTGTCGTATTGCCATGGTCGACCCAATAAAATGTGACAAGCGCTCATAGGAATAACATCACAAACAAGGGAATCATTGAAGTGAGATCCAAAAGAAAAATTCACTAAGACTTGCTTAGTTACCTTGACACCGTTGTGATCGTTGAGCCAATGGAGTGAATAGGGTCGAGGGTGCGGTAATAGAGGCAAGCCAAGCTTCTCGACCATAGTGGTTGATGCGACGTTCGTGTAACTTCCTCCATCAATGACAAGAGTGCACACTCTTCCTCCTACAAAGCACCGCGTTTGGAACAATATTTCCCTTTGGCCTTGTCGAGAGGAGCCTCATGGGTATGCAAAGCTCTCCTCAAAACAAGTGTGCCTCCACGCACGGGGGGTACGGCGGCGGCATCCTCCTCATCACTAGTTTCCGCATCTTCAACCAACACTTCGGGTTCCTCATGAGCCTTTCGAAGCTCATCATCGATGTCATGGACCTCTTGGAGTGTCAAAGTCCGACAGTTTGGACAATCGCCTTGAAAATGGCCATATCCATGACACTTAAAGCACTTTCGGCCTTCCATCCGTCGAGGAGGTTCCATTGGAGTCACCATAGCAAGTCCTTTTCCTTTGTCAAGTCTTGGTACCGGTGTGGTTTAGGGTGTCTCGCTAGACTTTGAAGCGCTTGAATCCGGAGGGGGTCGGCTAGATGGTGAGTAAACGGGTCTAGACAAGGGCTTGGTGACGGATCTTTCCATCCTTCTTCGCTCAACTCGGAGAGCCAAACTACACAAATCTTCCATCGAATAATAGGGTTGAACCTCAACTTTCTTGGCAATAGTAGAATCTAAACCATTCAAGAATCTCATCATGGTTTGCTCTTCCGGCTCTTGAAGGCCACTTTTAGTGAGAAGTTGCTCGAACTCCGAGATGTAATCACCAACGGATCCTTTACCTTGGGTAAGAGCATATAATCTTCGTACAATGTCTTGCCTGTAAGTTTGGGGCAAGAAACGGCGATTCATCACTTGTTTGAGCCGTGTCCAAGTAGAAATCCTTGCCTTTCCTTCACGAATCCGTTGTACCTTCATATTCTCAAACCAAAGCGAGGCGCCCTTGGTGAGTTTCAAGCTCGTGACCTTATAAGCTTTCTCATCATCATACTCCTTGGTCTCGAAGATCCTATCCATCAATTGGATCCATTCGATGTAGTCATCTGGATCATTAGAACCATTGAACTCGGGAATGTCGATCTTGACGTCTTGGAAGTCGTCACGAGGTGGCCGATCATACAGTTCTCGACGTAGACCACGTCGAGGGGAAACTCTTGCATCGTCACTCGACTCAAAGTTGGGAGGAGGACGGATAAGGCTCGGTGCGCGCCTTTGACATTCAACTCGGGGTGGAGCTTGACGCTCTAGGGCGAGGTTGTCAAACCGCGCCATAAGTGCTTCCATGTTGCGCTCGAGGGTGGAGAACCAATTGTTGAAGGTGGTGGTGAGACGGTTCTCGAGAGCCTGAATGTGAGAGCTACTAGTAATGAACAATAGAGGAATGAACAAAAACTCAAGCTAATGCAAACCTTAAGCTCTGATACCAAATGGAGAGGTTCCCGATGCATGGTGGATTGAGTAATAAACTTAGCTTGAGTAGTTCTTGAAGAGGAGATGAGAGAAGATATCTTGGGTATCCATAATCAATAGAATAGAGAGAGAATGAATCAACTCTCAAACACCCATGCTTGAATCATCACAACAATAACCATGAACTTGAATAACAATCAAAATCAACCAAGACATAAAGCTTGCACACCAAAGGGATTGGATATGATTTTGGATAAAGGAGAATCCACCACCAAAACCTAACACCCCACCATGACCATCCTAAAGGAGAACTCCACTAAATGATCAATAAAGAGATGACTTGCTAACACCACCATTAACAATGGATAAAGTAAGAACAAGATTTTTGAGAGAGAAAACGGAGAAACCCTAGCAATGCCTTATCATATCATTCATAAACATAAGTTGAATAATCCCCAAGAAAAACGTGCTAAACAAGTATTTATACTAATTAAAGAAAATGAACAAAACTCATCGTTTAAGCTAAGTAAAACACGCGAAAACTTGCTGGTCACGGGTGCTACGCCTATTGGTAACGGGCGTGACGACCTGGTAAAGAGTTGTCATGGGCGTGAGCGCAGAAAGTTACGGGCGCTATAGGAGCGAAGACTCCAGGCAATTCAGCGTGTACGCGATCGTAGCGGGCGCTACGTTGGATCGTCACGGGCGTGACGAATTTCTTTCCCAATTTCCCCAAAATGTCGAGCATGGTCACGGGTGCTAATCGCTGAGGGTAGCAGGTGCTACCACCTGGATTGGGACGTCGCGGGCGCGACCGAAGATGTAGCGGGCACGACGCAGCTACTTCTTAGCGTTTCTCACTCCCTTGACTTTGTTGCTTCCGGGGCTTACACCCGAACCCCGATCCTTTGATATTTCTTGTTCCAAAACGAGCCGGTATGACCCCGAGTACTATGGGGTTGGTGGTGAAGATCCCGAGCCTCTCCAAGCCCCAACGTCTGATGACTCGCCTTGACCATGCCAACCTGATGCTCATCAATCCACCCTTTGAAAAGGTATAACAGTTCTTGAACATGTCCAGATGAGTGGGTTTAGTGTGGAAATGTTAGGTCGGGATTTCTTCCTTTGTATCTCTTTTCGCAAACCCGGCTAAGGTAGCCCGAACCCGACACGGTCTAGAATCCAAGCAAGAAGCCTAACTTCCCGCCCCTAGTGCCTAGAAGGTGTTACTCCTTTGGTCTTGGGTATACCCCGACCGAAGAAGAAATCAGACTTGCTAAGTAGGCAACCGGTAGGAAGCGGAAGATTGATGATCCACCACTAGTCTCTGGGATCAAACCTTATCCTCTGACCCTCAACGGGCAATGGATCAAACAGAGAGACGACTTCCCCTACTATGGGTTCCCGGAGCCTTACTACCTGAAGGAGGAAGGTATCCAAGTAGTTGGCTTGGAAATCTTTAACGACTGCATAATCCTAGAGGAAGGACACTTCGTCCCAAGTCGGGAGAAGAAACCCTCTCTTGAATGGACTCACTTAGATGGAAGTGGTTGATCTTCTGTTCGACCAAGAGGCTCACCATGATGACGACCCGGTTAACATCCTTGTCGCAGCCATTTCCAACCCAAGATTTGACCCAAGCAAGCTGATAACTGAAGATGGGAGCTGCCGCGAGATCTCGTGGGTGGACGTCGATGTTGGGAAAGAATTCACTGTAGCCTTAGGAGAGTCCTCTAAGTCCACCAAGTCTGGTCCTAGTTTCCCTTCTGTTAAGTCAGAGTCTGTTTAGTAAGTCCCACAGTTTATCTTTCGATGTATCCGTTTTTCCTGATCCAATAAAATGAATGATTTTGCTTATCCTGATCTCTTTTCCATCTTTCCTAAACTGTTTTTTCCAATAGTGACGCTGAATTAACAGACTCAAAAGAATTAATAAAAGCTGTCGAGGAACATGAAAATCACATAGCCATAATGGAGGAAACAATAAGCATTAATGTAGGAACCCTAGAAACCCCTCAGGAGTTGAAGCTTGGGAAATCATTGACTTCGGAAGAACAAGAGGAATATACCGAGTTACTCAGAGAGTTCGTCGACGTGTTTGAATGGTCTTATGAAGACATGCTGGGGATCGACCGAGAGATAGCTGAACATTCCCTTCCTTTATATCCAGATGTAAAACTAGTCAAGCAAAGACCTAGGAGGATGAAACCGGAATGGTCGCGCAAAATATTATCGGAAGTAGTAAAACAACATAAGGCAGGCTTTATTAAAGTAATTGAATATGTAGACTGGTTAGCTAACATCGTGCCCGTGCCCAAAAAAGACGGAAGGGTAAGGATGTGCGTTGATTATAGAGACTTGAACGAGGCAAGTCCTAAAGACGACTTCCTGTTACCTTACATTGACATCCTGGTAGATAATACATGTGGGCACGAGTTACTGTCCTTCATGGACGGGTATTCAAGGTATAACTAGATCAAGATGGCAGAAGAAGACATGGAAAAAACTGCCTTCACCACACCATAGGGAAACTTCCACTATGTAGTAATGACACTCGGGTTAAAGAATGTCGGGGCTACTTTCCAAAGAATGGCCACAACCTTACTATACGTCATGATGCACAAGGAAGTGGAAGTATATGTCGATGATATGATTGTCAAATCAAAAGAACAGGAAGAATATACTACCAGTTTGAGAAAGTTCTTCCTCCGACTAAAGAAGTATAACATGAGGCTAAACCCATAAAAGTGTACCTTTGGGGTCACGTCCGGCAAGTTTCTCGGCTTTGTGGTCATCTCACGAGGAAAAGAAGTAGACCCAACTAAGATTAAGGCTATTCAAGACCTTAAACCACCCAAGACTGAAAACGAAATTCGAAGGTTCCTCGGAAGAGTTCAATACATAAGTCGTTTTATCTCGAAATTAATTATGGCGTGTGAACCGTTATTCAAGAAATTGAAGAAATGGACAAAGCCACAGTGGGATGAAAAATTCCAACATGCCTTTGACAAGATCAAAGAGTACTTAGCACACCCAGCATTACCGATGTCACCCGTGCCAAATGTACCACTTCTTTTATACATTACCATCACCGACACCGCCATGGGAGCAATGTTGGCACAGAAAGTAGAAGATCAAGAAAGGACTATTTATTACTTGAGTAAGAAGTTTCTACAGTATGAGACTCGCTACACAAAAATAGAAAAAATGGCCTTAGCTCTCATTTGGGCTACTAAGATACATGCTTTCGCACACGGTGCATATCATAGCAGAAAAGAACCCAGTCAAGTATGTGCTAGAACAACCAATAGTCAACAGTAGGGTGGCTCGATGGATGGTGATGCTCTCTGAATTTAATCTTAAGTACGTACCACAAAAATCCATCAAGGGAAGGGTTGTGTCAGATTTCTTAGCTGATTCACCTTCAAGTGAACCTCACCCGATGGAATTGGAATTTCCTGATGAACAAGTCTTCATTACAGATAACGAAACATGGGAAATGCATTTTAACGGAGCATCCAACCAAACAGGATGTGAAACATGACTTCGAGGTTACCAATAACGCGACTGAATATGAAGCTTGTATTCTAGGCATCCAAGCTGCACTGGAAATGAACATCAAGAGGCTGAGGGTCTCTGGAGACTCCAATCTTGTGATCAATCAGGCCAATCATAATTGAACATTAAGGGATGAAGATATGGCTACCTATCAAGAATACTTGACTAAACTTTTAAAGAAATTTGACTACATCACCTTCACGTATCACAAACGAGAAGACAATGAGTTGACGATTCCTTATCCAAGCTCTCATCATTAGTGACCATCCCGGCGAGAATAAGGGAAATGCCTATAGTAGTCCAAAGGAAGAGTGAACCGGCATATGTACATTCCCTGGACGCGTGCGAGATTAACTCGGGTTGTTGGTATTATGACCTCTACATATACCTAACAAAAGGGGAATACCCGGACGGACTTGAACCTAGGGCACAAAGGGCTATTCGACTTATGGCATCTCAGTACTGCATAATTTAGGATAGACTCTACAAGAAGACTAGCATGGGTTTGACCTTGCTATGTATTGACAAAGAAGAGGCTGAGAAGATTATAGAGTCTATACATAATGGAGAATGTGGTCCACACATGAATGGCAGGATCTTAAATAAAAAGATTCAGAGGGCTGGTTATTACTGGACCACTATGGAGGCTGATTGTCATGCCTTCATTAGGAAATGCCTCAAATGCCAAGTTTACGCAAACTTACAACATCAACCGCCGACCTATCCCACTACGCTGACCTCCCCGTGGCCTTTTTCGATGTGGGGAATAGACATCATCGGTAAAATATCTCCTACTGGCACCGGAGGCCATGAATTTGTATTAGTGGATATTGACTATTTCTCAAAATGGGTTGAAGCGGCATCTTACGCCAAGATCACTTTCAAACATGTGGCTAAGTTTATCCAGCAAAATATCATCTGTGGATATGGGGTACCACATGAAATAATAAGTGATAACGGAAGGCACTTCATGAAGGAAGTCACTGAATTGCTTGAAAAATACAAGATTCAGCATCATCACTCGTCAGTTTATAGGCCACAAACCAATGGCGACGTAGAAGCAGCAAATAAGTCATAAATTCACTGACTAGAATCATCGAGAAGATGGCAGTAACTTATAAAGATTGGCCAGACAAGTTACCCTCTGCATTATGGGGGTACCGAACGTCAATCCATACCGCTACGGGAGCAACCCCGTACACGCTAGTTTATAGGATGGAGGTCGTGTTACCCGTAGAGATAGAAATACCTTCCTTGAGGATAGTGGCGGAGAGCCAAATCCTGAGGCAGAGTGGGCTAAAACTCGATATGAAGAATTGACTTTAATTGATGAACGAAAGTTGAGGGCCATGCATAATGTCCAAGTTTATCAGAATAGGATTTCAAGGGCTTTAACAAGAAAGTGAAGTCTAGAAACCTTAAAGAAGGAGATTTGGGTTTAAAGGAGATGAGAGCGCCAGTTCAAGATCCAAGAGGGAAATTCAAACCAAATTGGAAAGGTCCTTACATCATCAAGACTCTACTACCGGCAGGAGCTGCAATCTTAATCACTCTCGAGGCGAGGAATTGTCTCAACCAACCAACTTTGATCAATTAAAAAGGTTCTATGCTTGAGTGACATAGCTAAGACACTAGATTCGGCCCAGAAACATAGCATGTTTAGAAAAAGGAGAAGTGAACTACGAAGGCCTGATTCTACTCCTGTAGATACGTAGGAAGCCCACGAGGGTCCAGCCCATATCATTTTTTCTTTTTTTTTCTTTGTTGGAAAGCAATAGATGTAATAAAATTCATAAATACTATTGATATTTCATAAATAATAATAGTAAGTTCGTTACATTGCTTTAGTTTCCTCCTAAGAAACAAATCACTAACAAAATTTAAACATAATATTTAAACTCCTAAAGATTGCAAGAACACACTTGTAACTTTATTCAGCATCAAAAATAAAACAATTATTGGCTTAAGCAGAATCAATCTTTTTTCTCTTTCTCGGGCCTCTTGCTAGAACCAGCATCCTTGTCCTTAGGGGGTGGGTGTGCCCTTTTCTAAGGCTTCTCTTTGTGGACCCGAGGCTCCTTGCCTTTCCCCTTCCCAGAAGGCTAGGGTTCAACCCTTCGAGGATGAGACCTTGGCTCCCTAATAACCAAAGAAGGCAGTGCAGGCTCCCTAGTACTATGCCGAGCCGGGGGCTTCTTCACATCAGCTTCATCCTTCTTTCTCTTCTAAATAGCATCCCACCTCTTGTACTCAAAGTCAAGCCTGCTGAAAACTGAAATGTCATTTCTCATCCTCTTCCTTTAACTTCCTACGCTCCTCAGGGTCCTTTTTGGTCAACCATTTGATAAAGGATTTGGTCACATAGGTAGTGGCAACTTGTGTCTTATCCTTGGGGGCTTGAATAGCAGGAATATTGCTCTAGTAGATAGCCCAACCCTTCGCCACCACGTTGGTGACTTCACGAAGTTGTTGAGGAGTACAATCCATCAAAGGAATAAGTTGCTTTCTCCCTATTTACCTCATCACCCTCAAAGGAAAGTAGTAGGTATAGTGGGCGAGGCTGATTAACCTCACATGAGCAGTTTCATACTGTGGGTAAACATAGTGATGAACACCCCACCACTCTACCACCAATCAACGGGAGGACTCTCCTTGAGGCGCATGATCCAAGAACCCATGGACTCCTTCTCATCCAAGTAAAGCTTGCGGTGTAAGATTCTATGAACTTTTCGATCCATCGTAGTTAAAGGGGGAGTCATTTGCCTTAGGTGTTCCATCAGCCAAATCTGCATGAAAACAAACCAAATCAGACAATGAGGCTAAAAAAAATTAATGACCCAATGGGCCGAATTCAGCAGACAGTAGCATACACAGGCATGCGGCCTACGGACTTGAATCTGTCGGTGTGCACAAAAACCACGGACAGAGCACCATACCTGCAGGCATGTTGGCCTGCCCAGAGTTCTAAACAACAAAGAAAGAGCTGACTAACTGACATTGACTGGACAGAGCTGCATGCCTAGAGGCATGATAGCCTGACTAGACCCAAATCCGACAAAAAGATAACACTGTCAAGGAAAACTAGATAGAGCTTCATGCATGGAGGCATGACAACATGACTAGACATCAATCTGGCAAAAGGAGAAAACTGTACAGAAAAAGTAAGGAAAACTAGACAGAGCTGCATGCCTGGAGGCATGACAGCCTAACTGGACTTGAACCTAACGACATTGTGCAGAAGAACAGACAAAAAAAACTGTACAGAGCACAATACCTGTAGGCATAGCAGCCTGCCCAATATTCCTCACAGAAAATAAACCGTACTTGGAGCAGAAGAGGACTTCCGCGCCACACCTCTGTTTTGTCTTGTTCATCCTGATCCATGATGGTTTCAGCTAGCACCAAGGGAGTAGGGTTCCTTCCGCCTCTCATGTCATCCAGAACATTGAATAAGCACACCGGGATAGTCCCCGAACCCCCGTGATGGAAAAGAAATTTCCCCAAAATACATAGAGCCACTGCCCTAACCCTAATCTCGGGACCAAGCTCTAAAGTTTCAGGTGACTCAAAATATTCTAAGAGGGTAAGTAGGTGAATCTTACCACCAATCAGAATACTCCCTAAGACTCTCTCGGGCGATCGCAGCATACGCTTAAACTTAGAAGGTGCACCATCAAAGGGAATGGGGAGCAGGCCAAGCTAAGGAATCCACACCCAACAAAGCATCCCACTCTCCAACCAAAGGACGCAATTCAACCTCCCCAAAGCAGAAAAACATGCATCCAAGGGTCCCACAGTGCAATGCATGTGTAGAGAAAGTCAAGAAACAAAACTACTTGTTTCAAACTCAGGAAAATCGAGAGGTTATACCTTTGGAGTTCTTTATTCTCACTCTTGGAAAGAGCACTCAACCATGCAGATAGTTTCTTCTCAAAAGCCATGGGAATCAGCGCAGAAATCGAGGAAGGATGGCACGTGTTCGAGGCAGAAATCAGACAATTCTCGCGGCAGCAGTACACTGCCTACAATACCTGTAGGTATTTAGAGACAGAGAGGAGAAGTTCCCTGGCATGAAACCCTAGGCTCTGACAGGACAGTCCTGGGCTGCATACCTGTAGGCATGTGAGAATCAATGCCCTATTTTATTTATCTATTTTATTTTTTTAATTTATTTTTTTCTTGTTTCTTCTGCTTTTTTTTTAATTTCCTTTTTCTTTTATTTCTTTTTCTCTTCCTTCTTCTTTTAATCCTTTACTTCATTTTCTTTTTTTTATTTCTTCTTTTATTTTCTTTGTCCCCTTTTGTTCCTTTTCTTTTCCTTTTCAAAAAAAAGTATAATACTAATAAAAGAGGAAGGAGTTGTGCAACTTTTTTGACCTATCCCGAAATTAATTAACGTCCCGACACTTAGGGTCCTTTTTTCTTTTGTTGTTTTTTTTTAATTTTTGGGAAGTGGCTGCACGTCCCACCTTGCATATGCATTCTAGGAGTCATAAAATAGGAAACTAAATAGCTTCTTACATAAATCATCTTAGAGTCTAGTATACTTCATAATAAAACATAGAATAGGGGTGTCAATGCATAATACCTAGCAAGTGCATACATAAAGTCTCATCATGCACAATGCATATATAAAGTCTCATAATGCATACATAAAGTTTCATCCTGCATTCATAACCTAACCCACATCAGAGAAAGCGAGAAGAACCGCGAGAGCTATGATGAATGGAGCTCGAACCAGCTGGACCAACATCATGACCACCACTGGGAGGCTGTCCACCCTATGTTGGATCACCAGTAGCGCCGAAAAGGGCATCCACAAATGCATTACCTGTTGGG
Source organism: Portulaca oleracea (assembly GCA_029582165.1). Taxonomy (NCBI): domain Eukaryota; kingdom Viridiplantae; phylum Streptophyta; class Magnoliopsida; order Caryophyllales; family Portulacaceae; genus Portulaca; species Portulaca oleracea. The sequence continues at coordinate 13,179,104 of CM055892.1, forward strand.
GCAGTAGGAGGCAAGCTACTTGGAGCAGGCTCATGGCGATCCATAGGAGGCCAACGGGATGAAGATGGAACATCTCGAGGAGAACCAAAACTCCCGAGCACCTTTTATCTCCCTGACTCCCAAGCACCTCAGTATCGCCTGAACCGCCGATAATCTCAGTACCTGAAAACTGCCAAGAATCAAACACCTCATTATCACCCGCCTAGATAGAAGTACCACCTGTCGCCCGAGAGCCAGGAGAACGTTGACCAGATCTCCCACCAGACTGGCGGCTTGCGTGGCGCTCAGTATGATGGCTCGACCTATGACTGGAATGACCAACAGAGCGACCTGAAGAGTGATGGTCTGAATAATTCAGAAGCTCCATATCTTGGCGCTCAAAGGATTGACCATGACTGGGAGGCGTCTCCCCAGCATCACCCCTCCCCCCGAATGAGTAACCGTAGCCATGAGACAAACTGCGACCTCCATGACCACTCGACCCTGGGATTTGTTCTTTATTCCGGGAATGGTTGGCATGAACGCCACCCCCTACGTGACATTTGTATATCACGAAATCGCTCATGTAAAGGCACGTCATCGGACGAACTAACAGTCCAAGTTGATTGACCAGCAGTGACACGGTGTCGGGAGGATTCACCGAGCTCAAGATTGCGGAAATCCCCAATCGAAAAGCGAGGAGGCTTGGGGGTATGCGGACGAGGACCACGTTCGACATTGGAATGGTAGGGAATTCCACCATAACCCCCACCCCCGCCCTTAGAATGCGACTCAGAGGACCTAGAGTCATCCGTACCAAAGGACCGAAAATCATTGTGGTTGGAGTCAGAATTGCTGGGAGGCCCCTGGTAGCGGCCCAAGAAGGAAAATCGACCTCGTATGTGTCTTCCATAGGAGGCACAAAGTCAAGTCAATCTCCTAAAGCTCCAGAGAAAGGGCTGAAAAAGAGAGAACGACAGATAATTCAGCAGAAGGATCCTGAATAAAGAAAGAAGAGACAATTGGTGGAGTAGGCAAAGACTCACCAGGACCTCTAAGTCATGGCCAAGATACCTATCCTCGAGGACCAGGGCGATGAAACCCGGCAGTTCATGTTGTAGAGAAGGATCCACTAGCTGCAAGAAAAAAGGGATAAATGAGTTGAGTAAATGTAATGAGTAGATGAAGAGTAAATTGCAGCACTTACACGTTGATGAGCCAACCGATCCAAGTAAAGCTCCACTTCCCTAGAGTGATATTCATCATCATAACGTGTAGCCAATGTACCCCAAGGAGTCCCGCGACACGCAGCTACCCAATCCTCATAACTCAAAGTTAGAGGGGCCATCATCTCGGCCGGAGGGTCCGCGGGGATCCAGGGATCGTAGAAACCCATGATTTGGGAAGAGACTCTCTCGCCCAGGAACCAGAAGAGGCCACGGGGGCCTTCCAAGAGGATCCTTGACGTAGTAATGCCATCTGCATGGATCCTCACTCCGGTTCCATCATCAAGTTCATCCCAAGGACTCCAATTCACATCCTCCTAATTTCAAAAGGGAGAAATCGTGAGATGAGATCCGACAGATAAATCAAATGCAAAGAAAGACATACTGGGGTCGCAATGGTCAAAAGCGCACGCAAGTTCTGGAGAGTATTTAAACCCCATCCATCAGGATAAGCCATCGCATTTGAACATTGCATAGCTGCAGGAATAACTTTTCTCGTTGCTCTGGTCATAGGAGCCAGAGCAGGGAAGTATTCGTAAAGCCACACCTGCACAGATAAGGGCAAAATTAGCAAGACACTTATGAAACTTTAAAGAAAGAAAAGTCCTGAGAGATCGGTTACCTCCAAGACCTTCCACAAACAAGGACCGTAGTTGTAAAATCGGGACTCCCTATTTGGTAGGTTCGTCTTGCACCCCATGCGGAGACCTCATATAAAACAAGCATAGGCCGCTTCTCTCCACTTCAAAGTGTCTATGTTATTCAGATCTGCTGAATTCTCCATCTATAAGAGGTGAACATCATCCCCAAGATTGGCAAAAAAGGACGCACCAATGATATAGGCAAGGATAATGCGCATCTATTGGTCTAACAGAAGAGCCGGGAAGCCATGTGAACGAATCGCGTCCCTGAAGTGTTTGTAGCGCAGGGGACGGTCCGACTCAAGCCCTCCCATCATAGGCCCAAAAAGTTCCATCGCCTGTGGGGTACCTCTCCTAAAAGCACGATGGAAATACAGGCGTCGAGTTCCCCAAGGTAAACCAGTAATTAGAACAAAGTCTGTCAGAGTAACAGCCATTTCACCAAACCGGAAGTGAAATGTATTAGTAGTGTCCCAGAAAAGCTCACCAAGAGCTCTATCATAACGACAAGAACGAGGCATCAACCAAGCCTTTAAACACTGATAAAATGGGAAGAAGCCCGTGTGCCGCATAAGATCTTGAACAAGGCCAAAATGAAGTTTTAAAGTAGCCATCATCTTCGTGATTGAACTTCAAGTTTTCATGCTATCATCCTAGGAGTAAAAGGAATTGTCATCAAACACTGGGGCTAATAGGAACCGGGCGAGAAAAATTCAGAAAGGTACAGTCATATTCCTTTCGAATTACATTCGTAAGGTTAACATTCGATTTTCATTTTTTGGAGGGACTTCATGCAAGGTAACTCAAAGAAGAAATCATATGTACATCAAAGGCACACGAATTAAATCAGGGGCGTCGACATGGCAAAATAACCCATTTTCCAAGTCAAAGTTCTACTTGAAGTATGTGCTCCTGATTTATTAAAGTTTTTACGAGACTTAATTCGAAAAAAATCATAACATTTTCGAATTATACTCTAAATTCCGAAACGAGAATCAGATTTTATGAGAAAAACTTCGGAATTACTTCGCGTCCAGGATTACGTCCTGGATCATTAGATAGAAATCCAAAAATGAAGAGAGAAACAAAGAATTAGTTGATCCCGACAGTAAACTCTAAAAATTTGACAACACAAGAAGCAGCAAAAAGCAAGAAGTTTAGGCCTCAACACATGACAAGGTTGGTTCAAAATAATTGGGCTTAGGAATAGAAGTCATCAAGCCTAAAAGTCACAAGAAAGATACGAAGCATGTACATGGGATACCAATAGCCAATACATGGAAATTTTATGAGACATAATTTGAATAATTTTTGGATTATACTCTAAAATTAATGAAGAATAATTTTATGAGAAAAACCTCGGGAAAATAGCTAATTCCGATGTTAAACTCTAAAATTAATAGCACCAAGCCACAGAATCCGCTGGATATACGCAAAGCCAAGATACACATGATTTTGGGCCAAAGAGGCTTCAACATACATAATTAGACCCATACATGCAAATTAACAAGCCCAAAGATTGTGAGAAACATACGAAACATGTGAATTCTTCTTAAAGGGCTTGAAATGCTTACCGGAACTTCCAATCTACGTAGCCACACATGCTCGTTCGGATATTGTGTGAGGTTCGCCGGGTGGAACCCACCTTTGGAAAACCACTCCTTAGCAAAAAAATGAATGATGAACCCAATTCTCTGCATGAGGAGCTACATGACCGCGAGGTTTCAAAGGTTGTGTCATTGTATAAGCTACAAAACACAAGAAGAAGGTTCAAAATCCCGAGACAAAGCCAAATTTTCAAACCAGAACCGAGACCCAAAGTCGTTTTGGACTATGGAAGGTCCAAGGCCCAAGCATAAGTCCATACCGCCTAGTATAGGCCTACCTTAGGGCGCAAATCCGAGCCCATACCGCCAGGTATGGGCCTGCCCCAAGGACATAACCCAAGCCCATACCGCCAAGTATGGGCCGACCCGAGTTGTGCAAAAGTCGAACCTACAGCTAGCGTGTGGGGGGGCTTCTGTGCTCGAAAACCGAGGAAGCCCACCGACTAGAATACTAGGCGGTACGACGTCACCTGCATTTTCCGGTTTCAAGTTCATATCCAACAAAAACGAGGTGTGTAAAACTGAAAATTCAACCCGGAAAAGACACATACTTGGCGGTATGCACACAATGCCGTTAGAATTCCCAGATCTGGTGGGAGCCGGCAAAAATCAAAATTTCAGCTTCAAGAATGGTAATACCTGGCGGTATGGTCGGGCTGATAGCGTCGAAAATTCAAAATTTCAGCTTCAAGATTCAAAATTTCAACTTGAAAATTCGAAATTCAAACTCAGATACATTAATACCTGGGGTATGTGCCGAAAAGAGACACTCGAGATGCTCAATTTCCGGATCTCACTTTGAAATGAGAAAACCCAAGTCGTGATGGCAAAAATCAGCTGCAGTTGCATACAATAACTGGCAGTATGATTTTCAAACTATTTCCAGTTTCAAGACTCAAATTAGAGCTTGAACATTCAAAAAAAAAAATGAAACGGAGCTGCACAAAGAAATACCTGGCGGTATGGCGAAATTCCCAGATCTGACTAGAACGCAAGTTGCGCCGGTGAAAGTCAGCTGAAACTCAGGTGCAGCTCGCCATACCTGGCGGTATGACTGTGCTGGAAAGGAAGCTGGGCCTTTTTTAAGAGAGAAAGATCAAGTTTTTTCCGGCGAAAAAATGGCAACTAAGACAATACCTGGCGGTATGGCTGACTCGCGAAATTTCGAGATCCTTGACCTTTCTCGGACAGGGGGCTTTTAGAGAGAAACTCCCAGGTAATACCTGGCGGTATGCGCCACAGCTGGGGGAGTACTCAGCCTTTTAGAGAGAGAAAGAGTGAGTGAAGTTGATGGTGAGGCTATTGAAAATGTGTGGATAAAAAGGAAGATGCCACCCTTTTAAAGACAATTTCTCTAACCTCCCACCTACCCATCCTTAAATTCAAATGAAGGACCATTTGATCGGTCTAGCGTGCATTGACCGGGAAATTATTATGAGGAGAATTTAAAACTTTTTGTTTTAATACTCCAAAAAATAGGAAATATACCTTCCGAAAGAAAAAAATGAAAATTTAAATTGGTTATTTTCAAGAGAAAATATTGGAATATAATTTCCATAGAACTCATAAAATAATTTTTATCACATCTATGTCATCTTCGGCAAATTGCTTTGACATCGAGAAAGACTGAATGACATTGGGAAAGACTGAATGGCATCGAGAAAGACTTAACGACATCAGGAAAGACTGAATGATATCGGGAAAGACTGAACGACATCGGGAAAGACAGAACAACATCAGGAAAAACCCGAAAATCACCCTGTTGATCATCGTCTTACTTAGACTCGACCAAAGTGGGGGCTAATTATAGACACATGAAAAGCGTCTCATAATTATGTAATTCTATTTATATGCTTTTTATTCTTTTTATTAGGAAAATGCCAAGGAAATGAAATGCAAAAGAGAGAAAAACCAAAAAATATATATATATAAGCCTAACTTCACCTTTGCACGCGGCCCGAGGCGTGGAGGTAGGCCATGCCTGGGAAGACCCAGCCACCATACCGCCAGGTACTGGGGCGGGTTCTACCCGACCCAGCCTGCTTCCGCCCGCCTAGGGAAGCGTGGCCTAACCTAAAATTCCGCGCAGTTGGCCCTAATAAACTTGGCGGTATTTTCCCTAGGTTTATCTTCATTTTAACCTAGAAATCCTATCCATTTTCACCTATAAATACCCCAGCCATTTTCATTTCATCCCGACACCGAAATCACCCTGACGTATTGACACTTGGTGATTTCATCTTTTTTTCTCCCTCTCTCATTTTCTCATTTTTGCATACACTTAATTGTCATTTAATCTCTCTCTCTCCCTCTACTTCTTTACTCATATTATCTTGTAACATGATTAATCAATAAATTCGACCTAATTAAACTTGAATGTTTGTAAATAAGGCTTATTCATGTTTAATTCCATTTTATTTCTTATATATTTATTTCTCGCATTTATTATTGCATTTGCATGCAACTAAACAAAATAAATTACATTAACTAATACTTCATTTCTTCTCTTCTTCTCTCCTCCTTTTTTTTTTAATTAACCGGTTTAGTAGAGTCCGTTCGTAGAACGGGCGAATTCGAGAATTTTTATTCTCGAATTCGTAACCTTTAAATTTGAGTTTATTAATTTGAGTTTAAATTTGAGTTTTTAAATTTGAGTTTATTAATTCTTTAAATTTGAGTGGTCCGTGGTTTGTGGAGTCTTTAAATTTGAGTTTATTAATTCTCGTTTAAAAAAATTAGTTGGCGACTCTTCCTCTTTTTTCTTTTCATTTCTCTTTTTCGGGTTTTATTTTCGGATTCCAGAAAACTGATTTCAAGGCGAAAAGAGAGTTTTCATTATAATTTCGGGCATAAATGGCAGCAAATCTGAATCAAAGACTGGCGCAAGTTCGCAAGCAGGCTCCAAGGCCTGGATCGACAGGATACCTGGCGGTACTCTGGTCGGTCTCGTGGCTCAGATTACACTTCCAGGTTCAGGACTTATTACCGGACCAGCGATCGCGAATACTACGGTATTCCCGATCGATGGCCTCGATCGACCTCGAACTTCTCTGTTTACTATCTTTTTCTTCCTTTTTTTTGTTTTCTTTTTTTCTGAATAAGTAAAATCCTAGAACCTTAATCAAAGTAAAAAAAAAAAGTACTTAAGTTTAACTATTAATTAACAAGAAATGTAAGTAAATCCCTTCAAAGTAAAGACACTCATTTCGACTCGTCATACAACATGTGGGACACCAATGAAATTTATTCCCGGATCCTCCACTATTAAAAGATATTATGTGAAGCACGGATATGAAACTAACTTTCAACAAATTTTAGCTAATGGGAGATAGAAATATAAAATTGAGCGAACTTAAATGAAACTAGTTACAAATAATAATAACAACAATATATTCTTACGGAACTTAAATGAAACTAGTTACATAGGATTTTTTTTTTTCTTTTTTTGGTTGTAAAAGTGCGGTTGTCTCCTTTTACTTCAACTAGTCTGTCGGTTGTGCGTGCTTCGCACGCACTGACCCGACAATTATTAACTTGTAGACGTTAATATACTGAATTTTTAGGGTATTGGACAATAATACACTGAACTTTGACTTGGGACAATAATACACTGTACTTTAGGAGGTGTTGGACAATAATACACCCGGAAAGATTTCGACGGTGGCTGACTCGGTGATGATCCTATGTAGCAGACGGACCACGTAGGATAATCATCGAGTCACCCACCGCCGGAAATGTTCAGTATATTATTGTTCAAGGTCAAAGTTGAGTGTATTATTGCCCAATAACTCAAAAGTTCAATATATTAACATCCAAAAATTCTTTAATATATTAATATTGAATAAAAATTCTCTACATAATATAAAAAATTAATTTAATTTCAATTTTGATTTTAATTTAATTAAAATTCAATTTAATTTTCATTTAATTAAATATAATTTTAATTTGATTCGATGGTCAATTATTTGTTTATGAAAATATGCAATATATAGAAATCAAAACTAATTAAATATTTTGTTTAAACTTTTCCTAAAATACTTTATATAAATACAAGTATCAAATTAAAGGTATTACTATTATTTAATGACTAATGGTTTATGATACACATTAAAATTATGTTGCAAATAGGGCAAAAGATAGTTATATGATTTAACTTTGGATGTTTATAAGGAAGGCTAAAGGGTCTTTGTAGTCAATTTACGTAATATACAAACTATCTTTTTGTGAATCTAAAAGGTTGTATTTCTGTGTATAATGAAATTAAACATTTATAAATTTAAGAAATATTGATCTATTATTGGAAAAACTAATGTTATTTACAATTAATATACATTCATACCTACGGTTGAATAATTTTTGATGTTGGAACAATATATAATTCAATTTGCTTATTTCAATCTTCATATACTTATATCGGTAATTTTAAATATAGTATTAAAAGTTAAGTTAGTAATAAATCATAAATGATTAACTAAACATGTTCTTTTTGATTGGATACGGTTTAAATCGTACCGACATTCATATTATCGACACCATGCAGCAAAATTTCATCTTTATAAAACACAATTAAGTTTAAAAGATTCACATATAATATCTATACGATTACCTAATATTTAAGCATCACAATATAGTTAGGATATCAAGTTAAAATTTAGAGGAGGGAATAAATTAAAATAAGATAGTAGCTCCACTGCTTCGACTAATTGTTCGCATTGGATCTGAGGGTATGAGTTCGACTGAAATTTTCAAATTTGGATTGAAAATAATAGTACTACTAACAACAACAATAACAACAAGCAGAAGAAAACAAAACTGATTTATGTAACTTTTGATGAGGTAGGATAATAAATATGGATTGGTAATAATAATAATAATAATAATAATAATAATAATAATAATAATAATAATAATAATAATAATAATAAGTCATATATTTACAAAATAAAAAAAGAAAAACAAACAATTTATTACATCATGAAGGGTAATTTGGGAAATCAAAAGTGGGATACTTCATTCCTTATTTCCTTTTTATATTGTAATAGATTAAAGAAACAAAACTTGAATAAATTACATACATAATTCTCTGTTAAGGTTTGATTGTACTTCAAATCTTAAGTCAGTAATTTATGAACTTAGGCTTTGGCAAACAAACTAAGGCCCCGTCCTTTTATGTGGCTGGCAGACTGCAGTGTCATACCGCAACCCTTCACAATCTACTTTTTCTAATTTAATTTATATTTTTATTAAATGTTAAATTTTTTATATTTCACTACAACTTTCCCCTACCCACCACAATCCACCACAACTTTTTTCAATCCACCACATTTCGTCAACATCACACCGCAACCTATCATACAAAAGAATGGGGCCTAATAATACTAGAAACAATGCATTTGATTACATTTACAAGATCACTAACTAATTTTCTCTTCTTTTTCTTTTACAATGGTAAATTTCAACATCCAATGGGCACAGTTTATAGGTTGGAAGTCTAGTAGGCTAGCGGGCGAGGAGGCCTAGACTAGGACCCACAAGGGTGCCTGCAAAGGACCAACAATTACCACCACGAAATGGTAGCTGTCTTGATTGTCATTTGAACTACTGGCTCACACAGGTAGATTGCTAGTACCAAAATAAATAGAAAACGGTGGAGACTAATTGATGCATAATCAAGAAAGCAACAAGTCATTGTTTGATACAGCAGATGATTAATTCACTACCAGTTGAGAGCATGATTTGCTCCTTTTACATCTTCCTTTCTTTTTATCTTAGTAATCCTACTCCACATGACCATTTGCTTCCTTGTTTTCCTTTACTTGATCTTGTTTCTCAACGTGTCCATTAGCTTCCTTCTTCTCATTGGCCTCCTCCTGCTTGACCTTTTCTTCTTCCTCTGCTCTAGCTTTCTCCCCCCTGCTTGACCTTTTCTTCTTCCTCTGCTTTAACTTTCTCCCTTTCCCTTTCTTCCTCGACCGCTTTCAGCCTGTCCTTCTCCTTGGACTCCTCAAGAGCACTCACCAAATTCTGCAAACACGCATCAACGTCCGATTCGAGGGACTTGGGCAATAAATTTTCAGCCACATCTGCAGGGGTCATCTTTGTTTCCTCCAACAACCTCCCCACGGTTTCAAACAAAGGATGGGAATCAACATCCAAGTAATTACGAGCCAGCATTTTGAAAGCTTCATAACAACAGTAGGCGAGCTCAATATGCATATCCATCCTTCCCCTTCGAATCAATGCTGGATCGAGTTTCTCCACATAGTTGGTCGTAAACACAATGATTCTTTCCTCCCCACAAGCTGACCATATCCCGTCGATAAAATTGAGGAGCCCTGACAAAGTAACCTCACTTTTCTTGTTTTCCCCTTCCAACTCCTTGATCTTCTTCTGCAATTCATCCTTTTCATCTTCAGCTTTGGTCTCGCCTTCCTTGCCCTTTTTGTTGGATCTTTGACCGGTTAAATCGAGGGAGCAATCAATGTCCTCAATCACAACAATCGACTTACTCGTAGTCTCAATGAGTAGCCTCCTTAACTGGGTGTTGTCCTTGACAGCAGTTAGCTCCAGGTCGTACACATCGTATTCTAACAAGTTAGCCATGGCTGCGATCATGGTTGATTTGCCAGTGCCAGGAGGTCCATACAAGAGATAACCTCGTTTCCATGCCTTGCCGATCTTAGCATAGTAGTCTTTTGCCTGGCGGAAGCAAACAAGGTCAGTCATGATGGCTTGTTTTTTGGAGGGTTCCATGGCTAATGTGTCAAATGAGGCTGGATGCTTGAACTCAACAGCAGTCCATGAACCCCCTCCATGTCTGAATGACCCAGACTTCTTCAAGTTGGTGAGCAGCTTTCTTTTCCTTTTCTTGATCGCAATTGCTTTTCCTGCTTCTAAAACATGCTTCAAGTAGGATTCGGTTATCAGTTTTCTGTGACGACTATGGAAAGTCAGGCGGTAGTACCTGCATCACCAAACAGTAGCTATGGTGAGTCCGATTATCTAATCCCGTCATATTTCAAGATCAATATTGCTATCTGAAAATCTATTGATTTTCATCACCATACTATGCATCAAAGAGATATAAAGTAAATTTCTCAATATTTCAAGTCCTATTTCAATTCATCCGATCCCAAAAGATCCTCAAAACTGAGAAAAAAAAAAAATAAAGACAATTTCAAGCTTCTACGAAACATTGTGCCGTTTGGTGATTTGATATGCTAAATAGTAGCCTCATTAAATGAGATAAATCTCAATTGCTTTATTTAAAAAAGCCAAAAGTCATTACAGTGTAAATTGGAGTATCTCCATAGAGTTTTAATCAACTCAGTGTTGATGTGTTTCAAAACTTTAAATAACTCTTCAGACAGTTCATCGCTGGTTTGTGGAATTTGAAAAAATGTGATGAATTGTGGTAAAAGTTATGGTAGGTGATGTTGGTTAAAGAAGAATGTGAAAAGCTGGTAAGAAAAGTAAGGAAACAAAAAATAAAAAGATATATTAATAATGATTGTCACATCATATGATGAAATATAGTGAAAAATTGAAAAGTATAATGAGATGTGGACCGCACCACAACCTGCATGAACAGTGCCTTAATTATATTCTTTTACGGAGTATTTGTTTATATTTTTTATGAACATGTATGCAATTCAAATCCAATTTGCTAGCCAGTTGATTAAAAAGATATAGTATAAAACCTCTTACTAGTATTTTGGGAGCAAAATTTACGAATCCAATTCAAATCCAATTTGCTAGCCAGTTGATGAAAATACTGGACAGAATTTTGAAACTTTTTAGGTGATGGGAATTTACAATGTTTTTTCTGAGTTCTGACTGAGATGCCATAACTAGCTGAAACACGAGTAATTAACTAGCAGTACCATCCAATTTCTTACTTTTTTTCAAAAATACCATTCAACTTTTTTTTCTTATCAACCCTACCATCAGAAGTGAAAATATTTGTCAATTATACCATTCCAAAAAGAAACTGGTTTTACCCCCAATTACCAGCAAAACACCTAATTTAAAAAAATGTAAATTTTGAAAAACCCCCTTTCACATTCAGTATTCGTCTGTCATTCTCAAACTCATGCTTAGTTTCTGGTAAAATTTTGTCTGACCCCGAAGTACCTGAATTTTCCGATTCGGGAAAAATTAGGTCTGGACATAAATTTTTCGTACGAATTTTGATATTGATCGAATATTCGGACATAAAACTTCTCTTTTTCTATTGTCGAACCGGTTTTAGCTTCACGCATAAATTGTCCTACCGAAATAAAACCAAACCCATATATGAATTTCTAGTCGAATTTGACATTGACCAAATTTGTCACTCAAATTTATCCAACCCAAATTTTTGACACTAGTTTCTCATGTCCCTCTTTCTCCCTCTCAAGCTCTCAGTCTCCATTCTCTCTCTCCCCATCCTTACCATTGTTAGTAAAAATTGGAAACCAACCCGAATTTCAGTGGGTATTGTAGATTTTGGGATTCCATCTTTCAGGTAATTTAATTTTGCTAATTTGAGATGGAATTTTAGTGGTGTAGGAGCCATCTCTCTCTCTCTATCTCTCTCTCTCCCTCTCTACAAGCTTATATAACGTTTTTAGTAGATAGTAGGTCATTTTGGAAGGAGTGGTACTTTTGACAGAAGTATTTACATATAATGGCACAGCTGGTAAAAAAATAAGTAGAGTGGTACTTTTGACAAAAAATAAAAAATTTGATGGTATGAGCAGTTAAGAACTCGTGTCTAATTACACGATTCAGATCCATTCTTTGTCATCGATCTAAACTACAGAAAGACACAGGGCACCCACATATTTGACTCAGCTCAAATCTCAGCCCAATTACTCCAGAAAACATACAAAACCTAACATGCCACAACTGAAAATCACAGAATTGTACTAAAACTCAAGGGAAATCAAGCAAAATCAGAGACATCCAAGTGATAAAAAGCGTAATTAAAGTGGAGGGAGAAAACTATATACCTCTTGTCATCGGATCAAATCTCTTGCAAGAACCGTTGTCTTAGGCCAAAATACCGTTGCCTTTGGAAAAGACAACGGAAGTATCTGCAATGGCCCATGCCTGTTGGCTTAGGCCAAAATACCGTTGCCTTTGGCCTAAGGCAACAATTTTCGACTGTTGGAATAGGCCCTTTATGTTGTAGTGACTAGGGTAATAACTGATGGTTTGGGATCTAGAAATATGCTTTCCAGAAGTCCACCAGAGTTTGACACCTTGATACTCATCAGTGACTTCTTCGTTGTCAGCCAAGCCAAGAACGAAGGCCTGTCCGTCTTCAGAAACAGAGCTGGCCTTCAACCCTCTGGCATTCCTTGAGCTGTTCTCGCTCAGATAAGTCTGGATGGTTAAGTAAACGTTGCTACGATCGAACCACTCGCCAGTGAACTCGTCGAATGTTATGTTAAGGTAGGGGGAGAAGAACCTCACCGCCCTATCACTGTATCTCATGAAGAACGCGTGCAGTGATTCACACCATTGATAAGGGATGTACTGCTCGTATATCGCTTTTATCAACATTATGCTTCCTATCGTCGACCCAAATTTCATCAACAATTCGTTTGAATCCTTCATCATCATCATCATTGTTCTTCTCTCTTTCCCTCTCTCTCTCTCTCTCTTTAATTAATATCTCTATTTCAGTTATCTTTCCTTCTCTTCTCTTCTAGGGGTGGTGTGAAATCTGACTTATATACACCCAGGGTGCCAGGGTGGGGACTAGTACCCATTAATGAAGCTTTTTCTTTTCTTTTTGTTTTTTGGTTTTGTTAGAGAAAAGTGAGTAGCAAGGTAACAGCGGAAGCGAATAATAGAATCGAAAACGAGATGACGGATATTACGACAAAATTTAGGAACGAAAAATAAGCGATAAAATTAAACACCAGAATTACGTGGGAAACCGAAGAACTTGAAGAAAAACCCACGGACGGCGACAGCCAGAAAATAATCCACTATGAGAAAGGAGGAGTACAACCTGATCACTATCAAAGGGTGTGATGCGATCCACAAAGGAGATTACAATAACAATCTCTCAACACTCAACTCACAATCTCTCAGGATACACTGGGGAAAATATTGGTGAGACCCCTTTCTCTCTCAATATTTTCTCTCTCTCTAGCTCTCTGTGTTTACCGATGTGTTTTTGGTGGAGAAACATGCACCCTATTTATAGGAAGAACTCCCTATAACCTAACTTGACTCTCACTCCAAATAGATTTAGAATCTAATACAATTAGGAAACCCAACACAATAAGGAAACCTAAATAATATCCTAATACAATTAGGAAACAAATAATTGTGAGATCAAGAGATTTGGTGATTTTAGGACACTTTCCTAACAAACTCCACCTTGGACTAAAATCAACGAATCATCGGTCGGATAAACATCTTGGTATCGCCATCAACACGCCCCTCCGCGAGCGTGGCCATGAGCTCTCATGCTTAGAACACCAACTAAGTCCAAACAATGTTCGAACTTAGCTATAGATAGAGGCTTGGTTAAAATGTCTGCAGGATTATCAGAAGTATGAACCTTCTTCACCACGATCTCTCCTGCGAATCGTATCTCGATGAAGTGATACCGACGCTTATATGCTTGGTCTTGAATGATAAGTGTCATTCTTTGTCGGATGTATAGCACTCTGGTATGCAATAAACCACGGTCTCGCCTGTGGTACTCCAAGCTCATGACCAATCCTCCTCGATGGCCTCCTTCACTCCTTCCGTTGCGCAATATATTCACCTCTGTAGGCGAGTGCTATAGATGAAGTGAAGCTTTCGAGATATTGCTCCTCCACATGGCGAACACATACCACGAAATTGGCGTCTCTATCCAGATCTCCACCATAATTAGCATCAACATAACCTGCAACATCAGACGTTGCAGCACTACCTCTATCATACAGGATGCCCTTCTCCAAAGTACCCTTCACATAGCGAAGGGTCCACTTCACTCCTTCCCAATGCTCCTTTCCTGGATTCTGCATGTGTCTACTCACCACACTAACTGCGTGGGACAGGTCAAGTCTAGTACACACCATAGCATACATCAAACTACCAACTGCACTAGCATAGGGAATATTAGACATCCTCCTTACCTCCAAATCAGATTTAGGACAGTTCTCACGAACTGACTTGAAGTGTGCGACTAAAGGAGTTGAAGCGCTTTCTGATTTCTCATGTTGAATATGTCCAACACCTTCTCGGATATTTCTTACGAGACAGAACAACTTCCCGCCTTTCTATCCCTTTGGATCTCCATACCCAAAATCTTCGCCGCTCAGGTCTTTCATCTCAAGCTCTGGTTGAGTTGAGATTTCAGCTTCTTTATTAGTGACATGTCCTGGATGCAATCAACATGTCATCCATCTGATAATTAATAAATGAAAGACCTTTCTTCAAATTGTCTAGTACACACAATTATCATAGTGACTTCTTGTGTACCCTTGCCTACCATAAAGGTATCAAACCTTTTGTACCCTTTGCTGGTGCTGTTTAAGTCCATACTGAGGACTTCCTTAATCTGCATACATTCTGTTTACGAGAACGATGAAACCTCTGTTTGCCTCATATATATTTCCTCCTCCAACTCGCCGTGGAGGAAAGGCGTCTTGACATCAAGTTGCTCCAACTCCAAATCAAATAGAGCAACAAAGGCAAGCAAGGTGCGGATCGACGTATGCCTCGCGTGGCGAGAATACTTCGTTGTAGTCGATTCCTTCTTCTGGTTGCAACCCCTTACCACTAATCGGCCTTCCACCTTGCACTTTCTACACCGGGGATACCTTCCTTTCTCTTGTACACCCACTTCGCAGTAAGAGCTCGTCGCCCTTTAGACAACTCACATAGCTCCCATGTATGATTTTTCTGGACTCTCCATCTCCTCTTGCGTAGCTCCTATCCATTTGAGGCATTCGACAAGAGATGGCCTCTCGATAGGTCGAAGGTTCGGCACCTTGAGTGTCCTCTGCAACACTCGTAGCATAAACAATCATAGCATCATCTTCTTGATATCGCTGGCGCCTCCCGATCTCCCTCACAGGGCGATCTCTAGCAATGCATGGTTGTTCCTCCACGAGGAACATTCATCTCAATCTCGGCTCATCAACTTTGAGTTGGTTCAGAGCATCGATGGTTGCTCGATTGCGAGTTCCATGACTCCACGCGAGCTGCTCCACCTCGAACACCATTCTTCCTGCATCCTTCTCCTGATTTCTTGCATCATCAGAAGTACCGATAGATTCCATTCCAGATAACATAGCAGTTTCATTAAAGGTTACATCTCTAGACTGAATAACTTTCATCAAATCAGGACATCACATTCTATATCCCTTAGACTCAGACCCATAACCTAGAAACATGCATTTAACAGCCCTGGGAGACAGCTTCCCATCATTCACATGGACATATACAGGACATCCAAAAATTCTCAAGTTAGAATAATTAACTGGATTACCTGTCCATACTTCCTCCAAATCGGTATTGATAGAGGCGTGAGGTGATCTCGGCAGTGAGCGATGAGATATCACCTGCCCGAGCGATTTGTTCTTCCAAAGCCTGCGTTCGAGAGCATGCGGGCTTTCTCCAGAGTGTCTGTTGATTCTCTCGGCTACCCGTTTCTTGAGGCTTACCCACCAAGGTTCGATGCCTCACGATCCCACTCCTCGCGAATTCGATGAAATTCAAAATCAACATACTCCAACCCATTGTCAATCCTGAGTTTCTTGATTTTCCTGCCTGTCTGGTTCTCCACCAAAGCTTTGAACTTCTTGAAATATGAGAATGTCTCATTCTTGTACCACAGGAAATAAACCCAAGTCTTCCTCGAGAAGTCATCCACGAATGTCAACATGTAGCGCTTGCCACCCAGTGATGGCACTCTAGTGGGACCCCATAAATCTGAATGAATATAATCAAGGATCCTTGCTGTTGTATGTTTAGCCCTTGAAAAGCTAACCCTCTTCTGTTTCCCGTAGACACAGTGATCGCAAAACTCCAACTTGCCGATCTTTACGCCTTCAAGGTATCCCTTCTTGCTCAACATTGACATTCTCTTCTCGCCCATGTGGCCTAGTCTCATGTGCCACGATTTTGTCTTTATCGGACTCATCAAGATTTAGGATGCGCTGCAGATCCACATCACTGTAGACCCCTGCGGGATGTATAGATCGCCTTCCCGATTCCTTCATAAGAACCATAGAACCCTGCGCACTTTCAAAACACCATCTTCTCCTTTATGCGTGCGGTTAGCTTCAAGAGTACCCAAAGAAATTAAATTTCGAGTCATGTTAGGGATATGACGAACCTCCTTGAGTTCTAACGATGCCATCATGAGTCTTGATTTTGATCTTTGCGATTCCTGTAACCTTGCAGTCGTGTCGTTACCATGACTACGACCCCGGTGTCAACACTCTCATAAGACTCGAACCAGTCCTTATGAGGACACATATGATAGGTGCACCTCGTGTCAAGAACCCATTCATCTCTAGCTATCCTACTCGATGTGGTAGCCAAGGCATCATCCGTAACTACAAACCCATCACCATCTGACTCGGACTCTATGCAGTTTGAGGTACCAGGTTTGGTGTGATTATCCTTACTCTCACGCTTACGGTCTCTCTGTTTTGCCCAACAGTCTCTCTATATGCCCCATCTTACTACGGTAGTTACACTTCTTATTCTTGTGAGGATTCCTAGACTTTGAGCGGTGTTTAGACCTCCTCTGCACCCGTTTCCCTTACGTTCGATATTTCTACCCCTTACAACCATAGCATCACCACCACGATCATCACCATCGGTATCAAGTTTCTCCTTGACATAAACTAGCCTTTACTTCACTAAGGTTAAGGTCACCACGATTCCCATACAACATGATTTCCTTAAATTGTTTATGTGATGCGGTAGGGAGAATTAAATGAAAAGCCTTATCCTCATCGATGTGTTTTATATCCATTGATTCCAATTCGTAATAATAGAATCAAATTCACTAAAATGTGCTGAATAGAAGTACCTTGGGGCATCTTCACTGAGAATTTCTCCTTCATTCGGTACTTGTTTGCGACTCTTCGACATGTACAACTCTTCCAGTTTGGTCGAGCTCCCGAGGTTTCTCGATATGCATCACCTCTCTGAATGTGCTCGCCAAGCACAATTGAATCCCCGCGAGTCTTATCTTCAAGCTTCTTCCATTCCTTGAGTCGATTCCCTTGATATCCTTCGAGTTTTGGAATTCATCATCGCTCATTGTCGCATCAGTCTTCGTGTCGGGATACTCAATCACATCCCATAACCCGTGCTGAATCAGGACCGCCTTCATCTGCAATCTCCACATAGTAAAACTCCTCGTTCCATCAAATTTTGGAATATCGCACTTCATGATTGAAGCCATCTCAACCTGGCTCTGATACCACTTGTTAGAGAAAAGTGAGTAGCAAGGTAACGTGAGCGAATAATAGAATCGAAAACGAGATGGCGGATATTACGACAAAATTTAGGAACGAAAAATAAGCGATAAAATCAAACACCAGAATTACGTGGGAAACCGAAGAACTCGGAGAAAAACCCACGGACGGCGACAGCCAGAAAATAATCCACTATGAGAAAGGAGGAGTACAACCTGATCACTATCACAAGGTGTGATGCGATCCACAAAGGAGATTACAATAACAATCTCTCAACACTCAACTCTCAATCTCTCAGGATACACTGGGGAAAATATTGGTGAGACCCCTTTCTGTCTCAATATTTTCTCTCTCTCTAGCTCTTTGTGTTTACCGATGTGTTTTTGGTGGAGAAACATGCACCCTATTTATAGGAAGAACTCCCTATAACCTAACTTGACTCCCACTCCAAATAGATTTAGAATCTAATACAATTAGGAAACCCAACACAATAAGGAAACCTAAATAATATCCTAATACAATTAGGAAACAAATAATTGTGAGATCAAGAGATTTGGTGATTTTAGGACACTTTCCTAACAGGTTTACATGCTGTTTTAAACAATAGAAACTGTGATGACTTGCTAGCTAAGTCAATGTCCTCTTAGAAGATTATGGCCCTGTTTGGAGCTGGTAGCCGATAGCTGTTAGCTGATAGCTTGTAGCTGTTAGCTGATAGCTTTTTGGATTAGCTGTTTGACTTTAGCTGTTTAGGTTAGTTGATTGCAGGAAAAGTGTTTGGTAAAGTAGCTTTTTGTGAAAAGCTACCTCAAAAAGTTTCATAAGTAGCTTTTTCGATCCAAAAAGCTAATATAAAAAGCTACTTACCAAACACCTCAAGTAGCTTTTTAACCTTGGTAAAAAAGCTAAAAGCTATCCAAAAAGCTAAAAGCTACCCAAAAAGTTGGGTAGCCAAACACCCCTTATAATACATGTTTTGTCAAAAATAATATAATACTATCAGATGCATATTATAATGTCTTACTGAGAAAATTATACCAGTGTCGATGTATTTCATACAATATTATATAACTTATAAGCAAACTCTTAAATCCTATAAAACCTGCTTTTCATATGTATTTGTACACGCTAAATTTTGTCGTAGTTCAGCTTTGTAATTATGTAATTTATTTTGAGCATTTTTATTTTTTAGGATTAAATGTTAAATATTCTTGAAATGCATAAATGATGAAAAACCCACAAAAAACCCAAATAAATTTTCCTCTACAAAAAAGTCTTTCACATTAGCCCATTTCCATTTCTAGTCCATACGCGTTCAAATATTCCAAAAACTCAGCCCATTGTTCATATACCTGAGCATTTTCTTTAAATTACCGACTTTCCACCGACCTCTATGAGTTTCTTATTTTGGGAGCTAAAACTACTCATTACAAGCTTTCCAACAACACTTTAATCAACGGAAGTCGGATGGGAAAGTTATGGTCGTTTGAAGTTAGGCAGCTCAAAATAACCCAACACGTTGGTCCGCAGTAGCCCGCTTCCTTTCATCCAACACACTGGGCCTCCTGCTGATCAAAATGGCCCAGCTACCCCTCTCTATTTCATAACCCTAGTTTCCTCACTCTATTTCCCCTATAAATACAGCCTCACTCTCATCATTTTTCTTTACACTGAATCACCTAGGAGTATTGACACAAGGTGATTTCTTCTTCCTCTTCTCCCCCTCTTCTTCTCCTTCGCCTCTCTTCATCATTTGCATACATCTATACTTGGCATTATTTTTTGTCGTTTTTATTTTCTTGTAATCACTTATACTGTTGTATTCCTGATGCTAATATCAATTATGACTAATTTAAACCGGATTACTTGAGAAGATAACTTTAATTTCGTTCTTTATTTATTTGTGTTTTGTTTATTGCTTTTATTTATTCATCGCATTTATTTATTTTCGTACTTTAATTTTTCGCATGCATCTTAATAATTTAAATTAATCTAATTAATTTTCCTCTTCTACTCTCTTCTTTAACGAACCGATTTAGTAGAGTCCGTTCTTTGAACGAGCGAATTCGAAAGTTTTTACTTTTCGAATTCGTAACCTGGATCCGAATCTCATGGTTCACAGTTTGCAAAGTCTAATTTGAGTGTATTAATTCTCACCAAAAATTAATTGGCGACTCTATAATTTATTCAATTTGATTCATTCGCTTTCTTTTCGAATTTTACCTTTTTATTCAAGATTGCATTTGACATTTTGATTAATTAATAAAAATTCAATTCAAATCCCTTAAAGACTAGACATCTCCTTCGATTTGCCTAACATTGCGTAGGACACCATTGGAAGTTTTTTCCCAGGTCCTACAGTATTGTAATATGCAAAATGATAAATATCTTAACCATCTTACATTTTACCTAAATTACTTATAAAATTAAACGTAAGTCTATTTAAATTATTATAAATGTATATTTCATACTTTCAACGTTATTACAACTTATAAACAATATAAAAATGATTATTTGTTTATATTTTTTCATAAATATAAAACCATATATAAAATGTGTATTTTCTACTATGATTGATGGCTATTATTTATATTTTTTGACCTAGCTAATAAGTATTATAGTCTTATAGTTAATAAATATATATAATTATTAGAGAAAATATTATTAAAAATTACAAAAATATAAAATATGGAGAATTTAAGATGGTTAGTAACATCTTACCGCAAGATGCGTGTCATCGTCCCTGTATTATAAATATATAATAAGGGATTTGCAAAATAAACAAGAATGGATGTAATTGAATATTATAGTCTTAATTAATTATATATAGTTTTTTATAAAACTATATATAGTTATACATAAATTTGATTTGATTAATTATTTTATTAAATTAATCGTTTATATAACTCGTATCACAAGATTGATCTTTTTTTTTTGGCACGTAAGAGGATTTAGAACCAAGTTGCAACAACAAAAATGATATGAGTGGAAGTAAAATATTTAAATTTTTTTTCTTGGTATAAATTAGAATATATATATTTATATATTAAGTTAGAAAAATGATGTATATAATTTCTCTAATAATAATATCACATATAAATTATATACGATAAAATTATATTTTATCTATAACTTTTAAAATTTAAAAAAATGCCTAAAAATATTTATTGCTACTTGCTTGTGTGTATTCCATAATTAGTCTCAGGTAACTTAAGGAGTGCCCACCATGGCTAAGCATGTACTTGGGCGCCAAGGTAGAAGGTATGCCGGTCGCAGGCAAGCTGGCAAGTGGCAACACATAAAAAGTTTCTTTTTTTTTTTTGGGAGAGAGGGGGGGGGGAGTTCATTGACTCTTTGTAAAAGTCAAGCACAATTATTATTGATTTACAAAGGATTACACATTAAAATTTCATTATATAGTCTATATCCATAATATTGGAACTTAACCATAGGCGTCATACATATCAAGTGTCATTGTCATATAGCCTCTTCCATATTAGTGCTTACTCATTATGATCATGTTATGAGTTAAGTGAGGCCAAATGTTTCTTACTTCCCTAAGGATCGAGAAAGGTGGGTAATCCTCACTTCATAACTCCTAATTAAGGGAGTGCACCCATAGCTTCAACCTTCCCCTTTAAGTTATTATATTATGACCAAGTTGATCTTATGGGATGACATAGCCAAATGGGGTTTAATTTACCTAGATTGGAGGTGGGTAATCCTCACTACTTACCTCCCATGATAATGCACTCATGGCTTAAAGTTTGTTCCTGTTGGGATTTACCCATGAGTAAATGTCCTACATCGAAAAAATAAAAAGAAAGCACATGGTATATAAGTCAAGTGGGCTACTGCTCTTAACACCAATTGGTTTTAAGATGGAACCTCACTTAACTTGTGTACCATGGGCCTTGGTTGAAGTGGGCTCTCTCCTTGGATCTCCCCAACAAGTGGTATCAGAGCCGATGGTTCGTTCGACTGGGCGCAGGCAAGGTGCGGGAAGATCACCGTGGACAGGAGCAGGGACCATAGCGCGTGCTCGGCTGGGTCTCCTGAATGCTCAGAGTGGTGGCATGAGACTCGGGTGGAGTAGGGTGCGGCTCTATGGAGTAAGGTGCGGTTGGGACTCTGGAGACAGAGTGGTGGCATGAGACTCAGGTGGAGTAGGGTGCGACTCTGTAGAGTAAGGTACGGCTATGATGGGCTCCTGATGGTGACTTGAAACCTTAGGCAAAAGAGGCTTCCGATCAAGGGGGAGAGACTCATCTCTGAAGAGGGAGATTGTTGGGATTCACCCATGAGTAAATGTCCCACATCGAAAAAATAAAGAGAAAGCACATGGTATATAAGTCAAGTGGGCTAACCCTCTTAACACCAATTGGTTTTAAGATGGAACCTCACTTAACTTGTGTATCATAGGCCTTAGTTGAAGTGGGCTCTCTCCTTGGATGTCCCCAACAGTTCCCTTAGTTCATTTTATGATGGTTTGTTGTAGGAGAAGGGAGTAGTTCTTCTCATTAGTCACTTAGTTTGATTACATATTACATGGAGATCCTTTAAATAAAAAGAAATAACAACTAATGTCAAGTCATAAAAGAGGTAGAAATTACTTAAACTCAATTAAATCATGTCTTTATTTGGGGCTTCCTCTTGAAATAGGCCCTTGGTTCCCATAACATGATGTCATTGCCTTCATGCCTTCCTTTCCATGAAGATCACCGCACATTAAGCCACCTTGGGTGGATTAGTACATAAGAGGGGGACATAAATATGGATTAGCAAAAAGCTAAATATGGAGAGTAAACATACATAAAATTATATAGAATATGGTGCATGCTCATGACTTCATGACCTAGATATCTAATGCTCATAAAATGGCTTGGCCAAGCACTTAGATGTCCATGATGCCCCATTGTGATTTCATAGTGAGGATCCTCAAACCATAAACCATGTTGCCTATGGGACTCAGTGGTACCACTTATTATATAGAACTTTAAGAACCATAGATGAGCCATAAAAATGAGTGTGCCTTAAAGATTATCACTCTTACCATGTCAAGGGCCCAGAAGG
This sequence comes from Portulaca oleracea, assembly GCA_029582165.1. Taxonomy (NCBI): domain Eukaryota; kingdom Viridiplantae; phylum Streptophyta; class Magnoliopsida; order Caryophyllales; family Portulacaceae; genus Portulaca; species Portulaca oleracea. The sequence goes on from CM055892.1 coordinate 13,202,059, forward strand.
ACTTTAAGTATCATGCGCCGAAGGGGAATTACTAAGGATGATTCAAGATCATCTCCTATATGGTATGGATGTATGAAAATGATGACGAGAAGAAGAACACATAAAGCGAGTATAACTTGTAATCTTGAGTGGTATGTACTTAGTTTCATGTATTTCTTAGTCATGTAACCATGGTAACGTAAAACTCACTACATCAGAGAAGGAATATCATGACTTGGTTTCATAAAGTTCATTATCATGGATTTTGTAGTTAAAGTTATTATTATCAACTTGAAAAATCAAACTCCACATACATCATAAACACATAAAACTCATCAAGTGCTAATAATCGACCAAATGAAACTTTAGCATAAACAAAATAATTTCCAGCCCTTGTGACTCTCTCTTAGGCAAGGTTGTTAGAATTGAGATCCTAACTCAGATTCATGGGATAGTTAGGATCAGAATTAACTTACCTAAAATCGTGGATCGGAATGTAGATAGTAGAAACGCATCGAGGCTTTTGGATGATAAAATTGTAGGATTGTAGATTAGGATCAGGTTTCAATAACTATGCTCTTAGGCACATTACACACATCCATTAGGGCCGTAAATGTAAAGCTCTCCATACCTTTGTTTTCTTGGACTTTCGAGTCCGATGAAAATTATAATATTTAACTAAAATTAATACCATACCCTATATGTAAAGATCTTCTTTAAATTTGATTTTGATTGATTTTAACTTGTTTAGGGCTGCTAGAATTCTTAAAGAACTTTCCTCATCTTTGCCTAGGCCTTACAAAAAGTGAAATCAAAGGATAACTCACTTTTAATATCAATTAAGACTACTTTTAACAAATAACTAGTTTTTGACTTCCCGTGTGATGTACGGTGAATTTTTTTATTAATTCATCTAATTTATTTTTAGTAGTAAATTATAACTTTATATTAATATCTTAGAAAAAGAAATTATACTATCATAATATGATATACTTACTTAATGTAAATATTTCTTTAATATTAACTTTTTGAACTATGTAGTCTGTTGATACAAAAAACGTACATATATAGTTTGTGACATTCTTATTATGTAAATTAAGAATCATGTTTAAAGCTATATTAAAGTTAAATATTTATTTATTTAGCATTATGTCCCATAAAATAATAATATTGGTTTTTTTATATAAGATTATTACATTTTAATATCTCTTAAATTTTTTTTGATATAGATTATTTTTATATTGGCAGTATTGATATATTTGATTAGTAAATTTGATGGAAGAAAGACTAAAAAATGAATATTATTTATAAAAAGAAAGCTAATGAATATTGTTTTATTTGTATATTAATATAACATATATGTATGATTTAAGTTAACAATTATTACATTAAAGAGATGGTAGCCAAGTGGTAACTATCCTCAATTTTCATGTTTCCTACCATGGTTTAAGTCTTGGTGGAAGTAAAATATTTCATATTTTTGTTGAAGAAAAATATTAATAGGTGGTTTGAAAAAACCAAACCTCTCAAAATCCTTCTCTTAGGTTAAGGTTCTCCTTAGGAGATCTTGTTTTAATATAATTAATATATAGATTAACTCATTGTCTTATAACTCTTTGATTAGGGGTTTCATAGCAGAAACGTGAAGAACTAAGCTATAACCTTCAAATTTCCAAATTTGGTGCAAAAATTTGGGGAAAAAACAGTTTTTTGCCCAATTTTGTTTATGTACTTTCTCACTCTATACAAAAGCTTTTTAGGTCCTACAAACTGAAAAAGTTTCATTTATGAGTCTAGTTATCACCGTATTTTTAGATTAGTTTTAGAAGCTACTGATCTATACATTTTTTTACAAAAACAAGACCTATGTCAAAAAAAGCATGAATTTGGAGAGGGGTTGGTTAACGCCCTATAACTCTTAGCCTTTAAGTTTTCTTATCAAACGAAGTTGACAGGGGTTTTCTAGACATATAAGCCTACAACTTTCATGACAATTTTTCAAAAATCTGATTTATCTTGGTGTTATTTTGAGTTCGAGAAACTCATAAACTTGGTTGTTTAAAGCAAGAAAAATTCTTCTTTGAAAATCTATGGGGCCGATTTTCATGAAGCTTCAATGGATGTTTTTCTTGCCTTTCTAAAACTATTTTAACAACTAAAACCAAATTAAAAAGATAAATCTTGATTTTAGAGAAAGGTGCCATTTTAATTTAATCTTAGCCCTTTTTCGATTTTTTAAAACATGTCTTATTCTTGTTTACTAAAACCAACATGAGAGTTGTGAATTATAAATAGGAAAATACCTTAAAAAGGACTTGAGTGGATGAAAAGAGCTTTCTTGAATGATTGAGGACAAAAGCTCTCTTTTTCTCACCTTTCTTCAATTCTTTGTGAATACTCTTTTGGTTTGGATGAGAGTGTTGATGCAAGAGTGTTTCTTTTTTTTTTACTGATTCTGTGAGCTAAATGAACTAAATAAATAGAGTAAGAGAGGGAGGCTTCCGTGTAGAGAGAGAAGGGAGAAATTGAGTGCGTTTTAGGGACCGCTTGGGAGGGGAGTTAAAAATGAGGCAAGGAGTTCATAAGAGTAAAGGATAGTGAGGGTATGAGAGTGTTTGTAAAGGTAAACTATTACCCCTACTTGGAAAATTAATTAGGAGAGTTCATAAGAGTAAGTTTTTAATTGACTTATTTGCGCTTTCATACAATGACACTCATACACTAGCTTTATCCCTATTTTCTCTCTAATCCCCCTCCCCCCTCTCTATATTTTCTCTCTACCACCTCCCCTCCAATATCTCTCTAGTCTCTCTCCACCATGTTTGTCTCTCTCTCTCTCTCTCTCTCTCTCTCTCTCTCTCTCTCTCTCTCTCTCTCTTACTGTAACGCCCTGGAAATTCCATTTTAAAAGCTAACGGTCAAACGAAAAATAGCGGAAAAGTCAAAAAAAAAAAAGAAGACGGGCGTCACTGCCGTACCTCCGAAGAAGTAAAGGTAAGAATAGAGATTAACTAAACAAACCAAACTTCGAATTTAAACTTAGCAACAATCTGACTTTGAAACATAACAAAACTACTGAAAGATTTCAAGTCTAAACAATACAACTAAACTCTTTATCCAAAACAATAAAATCTGACGAACGTCCTCACTTGCTAATTCTCATTCCCAGCATAAAATTCTTCACCTGAAAACAAAAGATTTAAAACATGAGGAGGACTCAATAATGTCTACCCCTAACCGTTAAAACTATTTAAAATCCATTTCAATTCATTTTTGGGGAGAAGTGAATAAGTCAAAACCTTTCAACCAAGTTTCTTTCCCAACCAACCATAACCATTTTTTAGATTTATTAAGCGGATGGACCTTGCTTATTTGGCCCTCGAAGTACAATGACTTCGCTATAATCATATCTCAATCTCAATATTAATCTCAATCAATCACAATCTCAATCATACGGATGGCCATCCATTTCACACACGTGCATAAAACTAACCCCGGGGAAGTAGCACTTATCTGGCATCCTTGATCTCTTGATGACCCCCCTGCAGGATACCACATCCTGGTCTCCGAGGGCGTTGCCCGAACCCGCATTTACGTCACATTTGAATTATTAGTCAGGTTTAATATCATAACATTCCAACTCAAACAATCCAATCCAATCCAATCCAAACCCAAATTTCTAAAACCATTTCCAAACACACACACTAAAAGATTGTCCACATTTAATTACTCAAAGAACATAATCACATCCAAAATAGACAGCCAAATTTCACCTTAAAATCCCTTCGGGATGCAAAATGTAAAATAACTTAAAATCAATCAAAACAATTAAAGTGCACCTCAGCGAGATTTAGGACATAAACATTACCTGACAGTTCTTCTCCTTACTTCAGAACACACTTGATCTCACTAGATCGAACGGTTTAGAACGCGCGCAGGCTGGGCAAGGCGAGCGACAGAGAAGGAGGTGGTCCGGTGGTGTCGTGCGTTGGGGTGGTCGCCGGAGTCGACAAGGGTCCGTGGAGTCGCGGCGGCGGTAGGGTCGAGGCAGAAGCACGACACAGCGGTGACAGCAGCGTTCCCAGCAGTCTCCTCGCGTTTGGCACGTACAGCGACTTCCGGTGGTTGCGGAAGCGATGCTCGGTGGTCGTCTGGTGGTCGAGGATTGGCGGCGGCAACGACAACAGTGGTGTTGTCCTCAGTGGCGGCGCGCGGCGACCAGAAACGAGAAGGGCAGAGGGAGCAAGGTGCAACAAGCAAGAAAGAGGTGCGGTGGTTCTGCGGTGGTTTGCAGCGGCGATCTGCAGACGGCGGCGGCGATTCTGACGGCAGAGGCGGTTACTCTTACGGTAGAGAGGAAGAGAGAGGGAGAGGTAGGAGATTAGGGTTGTATTAGTTTACTTAATTAATCCTAAAAAGATACTAATTAATATAGTTAATAGGAAAGCTTGGGGAAAAAGATTACTAACCCCGGTACTAGAAAATAGCATAGGGAAAAATATGGTTTCTTCTGAAAAAAATTAATGAAATGCTAATACTAAAATTTGTAGCAAAATTAATTAAATAACGACTAACATATATTCATCAAATATTAACATATAATTACTAAAATACCCCTATTCCCATGCATAACCATGCACGTACAAAAATACTATATTATCCTTGATATTCCCTCGACGGTCCTATGAGCTCAAGTGTTGGCAATTTAAACAGACAAAAATAATTAACAGACGTAAAATAATATTAACGACGTCACGGTATTAATTATACTCGGATTTTCCGGGGTTATGTGTGTGTGTGTGTGTGTGTGTGTGTGTGTGTGTGTAGAGAGAGAGAAAGCGAGAGAGAGAGAGAAAGTTGTGTGTGTGTGTGTGAGAGAGAGAGAGAGAGAGAGAGAAAGAGAGAAAGAAAGAGAGATGAAATAGAGAGACAGATATGTGTGTGTGTGTTTGAGAGAGAGAGACGTGTGTGTCTGTGCGCGCGAGAGAGAAGGAGATGTGCGTGGGTGGGTGGGTGGGTGTGCGAGAGAGATAGATGAGAGAAAGAGAGAGAGATGTGTATGTGTGCGTGAGAGAGAGAGAAAGAAAGATCTCGCAACATGATTGTAAAACCTCATTTTTTTTTGTGTGTTATATTGTCATTTACGGGTGGTAATGAATGCATATTCGTCAGGGTTATCATTAGTTTGTCCAAGTGTATCTTCCATACATGGGTCTACCTTGAGCTTAAGGATTGTCACGTCCGAGCCCTATTCCTCTAGCATATATACATACATTTATGACACAGGAATTATTTAGCTTGATGTTTGGCTCGCCCAAGCTGGAAGAGCTTCTTTCCTATGGATAGTCCCGAAGTCGCCGCTATCTCATAGGTACTCTACGAACTTACATTCGGGTTTCTCAGAATTAGCTGGGATCCGTGCTCGGGGTCGAAGTGGCATCTTCCCGCTATCCTAACTCCTACCCCTGGGCATTGAGGACGGAGGCTCCGAGCGTTGCCCAGTCGGAATGAATGGAGAAGGGAAGTGGGGCGATGTTCCAGTTTCTTTACTAGTACATGCATGCCATTATTACAATTACATGTGTCTTTGGCGGAGAATAGAAATATTACAACTCTTAGATTTATTACAACAATATGTCATTTCTTCCTGCCCTTCCCACAAACCGACCACCATTACTACCAAGGCTCCGCTTCATTCTCCCAGTTGGTCTAGATCCGCCCGGTTCGGTACCTATTATTAGACATACATGAGTTAGCTTAAGTTAGGTATGGAGGCAGCCTAAAACAACAGATAATTATTAGAATTTTCATCATTATTCCCTTGGATGAGGTTATTTCACCCTTAACCATTTTATGGACATTCGTAGTTTTTCATATTATTTATGCTCATTCATGACCTTTCGTGGTCATCCTTTATTCGTTCCTCATTTCCTTCATTCGTTCGTCATTTATAGGTACACCTCATCATAGCTAATGCCTGGTCAGGGCAATAGCTCACATTCATTACATTACCCATGGGTCGTTATCATTTCGTCCGAACATAATCATTTATGAGCTTTAATTAACGATGTAAATTGTTAACTTCCCCATGCATGCATGCAACGTATATGACCTTTCAGCTTATGTCCTTGATTCCCTAGGTTTTTAAGGAGTAGGAGGAAGGGCATAGCTCCATACCTTGTTGTGACGTTTTTCCTTACTTGGGGTGGCGTGGTGATCTTAGAAGATGTCCTTGTCTTGTGGTTTAGGAGTTTGCATGTGCTAGCCTTGATCTAGAGGTGGTCTTCTCTTGATGAGCTTCTAAATCGGTCTTTTGGTGTTAGAAAGTGTAGAGCGATCAAGCTTACATAATGTATGTATTTTTTTCACTATGATAGATGTGCTGAACTAAGAGAAGTGAAGATGGAATTAGAGAGAGAGAGAGAGAGAGAGAGAGAGAGAGAGAGAGAGAGAGTTTCGGTTAGAGAGAGAGGTAGGGCGAGAGTGAGAGAGAAGGAGTAAGGGTAAAATGTGTGTGTGGATCTAACTTATATTGACATCCAAGCTCCTTCTCCCCTCTACTATTATCATGAATGGAACAATAATCTAGCAAATTCAGCATGGTGGTGTGGCTTTGAGACCAACATTCCTTCCTCATACGTTGGAATAATGTTGGTGAATGATGGTGCACATTAGTGGATCTTGTTATGCCCTCACCATGTGTAATTTTCAAGTAACTAGGTGGTAGTGGAGGTGAGGGTGGTCATGGGTTCGAGGCTCGTCAAGCACCCCCTTTCAGCCTTCTTCATTGTTTGGAAAATGTTATTCAACCATTATGGGTTAGGGATAACAATAGTTGTGTTTCATGGCTAATTAAACTCAGTTACATGGGCATTCCTAGGTCTATGGTTTAGATTGTGAGATGATTTTATTCTAATAGGGTCCAGAGGGGTTTGAACGTTTTATTACAACTTGAGGTGGGAGTTGATCGTTACAATTCTACCCTTCTTAAAGGAAATTTCGTCCTCGAAACTTGTTAGATTATCTTGAAAAAGTTGTGGAAACCTCTTTTTCATGTCTTCTTCTGTCTTCCATGTCTCGAATTGGATGCCATGGGTGTCCCACAATACCTTAACTAGAGGGACAATCTTCTTTTTTAGCTGCTGGGATTCTCGACATAGGATGACCCTCGGCTCTTCTTGGCAAGTCAGCCCTTCGAGGTGAAGGTACAAGGTGTCATATCGAATAACATGGTGAGATTCATGAACATACTTCCTTAGTTGGGATACGTGGAAGGTATCGTGGATCCCTTGGAGATTCGGGGGCAGGGCTAGTTTATAGGCCACCTTCCCCCTTTTCTTTAATATCTCAAACAACCCGATATATCGAGGGCTCAATTTCCCCTTTATTTTGAACCGTTGGACGCATTTTGTGAGCGAGACTTTGAGGAAGGCCTTAACCCCTTCTTCAAACTCCAAGGGTCGATGTCGCCGATTTGTGTAATTCTTTTGCCTAGCCTGAGTTGTCTCTAGCTTCTTTTGGATGACCTGAGTTTTTGTTATCATTTCTTGCACCAGTTCAGGACCTATAAGATGGGTTTCTATTAAATAGTTCCAGCTAAGGGGTGTCCAACATATCCTACCACAGAGAGCCTCATAGGGGGCCATTCCCATGGATGCCTGATAGCTATTGTTATAGTAGAATTTTGCCAAAGGCAGGGAGTCTTCCTATTTCTAGTTAAATTCCGACGCACATGCCCTTAGCAAATCTTCTAGAACTTGGTCGGTGCGCTTTGTCTGCCCATCTGTCTAGGGGTGGTAGACGCTGCTGAAACGCAGCTTGGTGCCCAGGGCTTTGTGGAGCTTCTGCCAAAATCTGAACATAAACCTTACATCCCTGTCGGATATTATGCTCGTGGGTACCCCATGCAGCCGCACAATTTCTTTCACAAAAACCTCGGCTAGTCGTTTTGCTCCCCATCCTTCCTGTACGGGTATGAAACGGGCCAATTTTGTTAACCTGACTATGATTACCTAGATAGTGTTGTTATGATTTGCAATTGGGGGAAGTCCTACTATGAAATCCATGGAAACGCTATCCCACTTCCATGTGGGGATTTCTAGGGGCTGCAGTTCAGCGGGCGGTCTTTGGTGCTCTACTTTTACTTGTTGGCGGGTGAGACATTTACTCACATAGTCCGTGATGTTCCTCTTAATCCCTTCCCACCAGAAGTACCTTCTCAGGTCCTGGTACATTTTGGTTCCTCCTAGGTGTATGGCATATTTGGTGCAATATATATGATAAGTATTCATACCCATGTATGATTATAAGTTATTTAAATATATATTATGTTATATATTTTTATTAGCACTTATGCAAGTATGCGTTAATAAAATGTCTTGGTTGATCTAAGTTTCAAGTATGCTAGTGTGCATGTCAAATTATCAATCAATCATATTATATAAACTTTTATTTATGTTTGAGGCATGACAAAAGTAATCATATGACGCTAATTAAATACTTGTGTTAACTTTGCTTAAAGTATGAGATCAAGTTAATTCATATGATTGTATTGCGCGAATAAGTTGGCTATGACATATTTTCCTATTATTAAGATACGGATAAGGTATTTTGTTCATATGAAGTACAAGTAGAAATGTCTATTTCTAGCTTGCCATGGTAGTAATTAAGTTTTGTCACGCACAATAATGCTTCAATAAGTTTATCATAGCCTAGTAAGAAATAATGATGGTTTATGTGATTATTATAAGCATAATGGCTATGAGTGTGTCATAAGTGAGATTGACACAAGTTTATAAGTGCTTTATGTACTTTGCAAGCTTCTCATGTTCAATGACCTTGTTATGACCAAGATGATTTTGTTATTAAGTGTTTACTTTGTAATACATGATGTTTCTTCATGAAATAAGTAAATGTTTATGGGAAGGTTCATACTTTGTATCATGTGTATGCTAATATATGTGGCTTGCATATTGATGCATATGATTAAGGCTTATCAAGTATATGTTTATGTAAGATGTAAGGATAATCATAACTCAATGTATTCATGTGTTTAAGTTGAATTCATGTACTTGATTTTACCGCCACTTTATTAGATTATAAGTATTCATTTATGAATTTAAGTAGTATGTATCTACTATAAGATCAGTAGCATAATGTATGCATGTTGGACTACGTGCATTATCATATATTTTGAACGCATGATGCTTACCTAAGTTCATGCGCTATAAAAATGGATGATCATAGCTTCATTTGCTAATAGTCTATTAATTAAGTTTGCACACTTGATATGCATGATTCAATCATTTTTGCTACAAAGGTGTATATAGCTCTCATATACGTCCACCTTTTAGTGATTTGTTAATGAATTAAGATTATGAGTAAGAGTGACATACAAGACGAATGGCTATGAGTTCCACGGTTTAGTACTTAAAAAGTGGATCTAATCATGTATAAGGAGATATGACCCCAATTAGAATGATGTTTCATCATGTGAGAAAAGGTCATATAACTATAATATGATCATTCAAGATCATGGAGGTTCATCATCACCTACCCAATATCACTACAAGAAGGTCTAAAAAATAAGATCGTTGTGAACGGTCTTAGTTAGGCTTGAACGGTCGCGCCACAGGACGCGCGACCGTTCATTTACGGCCGTTCACGATGGTCGCGTCTGAAGGGTCGTTTGAGGGGTCGAGCGACTGTTCATGAACGGTCGCTAATTTGCGACCGTTCATGAACGGTCACAAAATTTTGCGACCGTTCAATTGAACGGTCACAAAATTTTTGAATTATTTTTTTTACAATCAAAATTACTCGGAAAAATAACCCAATTACAATCCAACCCAGAAATTGAAACTAGATCCAGAACAAGGGAGAAGGGAAAAATGAACATGAATCAAGTAATCAAAATATTAAACCCAGAAACTTGAACATGAACATAAATCGAATAAAACATCCACAGAAAATCAAGACAAACCAAGAAATTAAGCAAATAAGAAACAAGAAACGAGGAACAATCAACCTAGAAAATGTATTAAACTTTTGAAAGTATCAAAATTCAGATCTGATTAAGACAAACCCAGAAATTGAAACTAGATCCAGAACAAGGGAGAAGGGAAAAATGAACATGAATCAAGTAACCAAACATATTAAACCCAGAAACTTGAACATGAACATAAAAAATCGAATAAAACATCCGCATAAAATCAAGACAACCCCAGAAATTAAGTAAATAAGAAACAAGAAACGAGGAACAATCAACCTAGAGAATGTATTAAACTTTTGAAAGTATCAAAATTCAAATCTGATTACATGAACTTAAGATCCCAGATTACAAGATTTTAAACAAAAAAAAATCTAAATTAAACATGCGAAATTAAATTTAATCTAAACCTTAAACCTAAAAATGAAATCTTTCACACCGTCTACACCTTCTTCGGCTTCTCTACTCCCTTTTTATAATTGAATTGCTCAATTCTTCCACAAAGCTCGACTGTTTGATCTCTTCCCTTGAATATTTAGATGGAGGCTCTCGATCTTGCTACTTTTGTGTTACATGTCGGGCTTCATGTGACGAGAAAGAGAATGTGATGGAGATGGGTTTGAGTGTTTAGGGGAATGGAGAAGAGAAGAGTGAGAAAGAGAGGGAATCGGTGAGATGAGGGAGAATTGAGAAAGAGAAAGATAAGGAAATTAGGGAATAGGAAGGGGCAGTTTCGATCTGACATTTAATAACAAACGCGCGACCGTTTAATTTTGAACGGTCGTAAAATTGAACGGTCACAAATTTTACGATTCAAAATTTATGACCGTTGAATTGAACGGTCACAAAATTTGTGATCGTTCAATTGAACGGTGACAAATGTACGGTCCCCCGAAAAAAATGCAATCGTTCATTGAACAGTCACAACGGACGGTCGCATCTGAGCGTCCATCTTGTAGTGTATTAAGATGTGTAATAGCTTAATTACAATATTTAAGTTTGTAACAAATGATTAAAAGTGTAATGGTTTAAGTTACACACAAGATGTAATTCTAATTTACATGAAACTTAAGTGGTTCTTCAAGTTTAAGATGCAAGATATTTCTTTCATGGGAAACCAAATGTCATTTTGATTCGTACAAAGGTATAATTATAAATCCAAAAGTTATTTGTATGTACTTATGCAAAGAACATGGAAAACCAAATATTATTTTGATTTATATGGTTGTTCTAAGACTATAAGTTATAACTATGTAATCCAAAGTATTTGGATAAAGATATAGTTATAAGGAAGATAATAGGGAAAATCAAAAGAAGTTTTGATCTTATAAGCATTCCTCTTAAGGTAACTATGCAAGTAGTCCAAAGTACTTGGACAAGGTTATAATTATGTTATTAAGAGGTCTTTGTAAGGATTATGAGAATTGTTCATGCTATTTGGATAAGGTTATAATCAAGTTATGAGTTTGGATTCTATCATATTATTTTTCCAATGGAGAGAGAAAGTGAGGAGAGAGAGAGTGTGGGGAGAGTTTCGGGAAGAAGGGACGCCAGCAGATCCACCACCATATTCATCGGCAATCTACCCAAGAAGCTAGACAAGTATGGCCTTGGAGGTATCTTTAAAAGATTTGCCAACATCAAATCTTCAATCATCATCAACCGAAGGTCTTCAAATTCAAACTTTGGGTTTATTAAAGTCTGGAGTCATCTGGATGCCAAGAACTGCATCAACCAACTTAATAGAACATTGATCCGTGGCAATAGGATCATTGTCGACTAGGCTAAGGAAAAATCAAATTGGAACAAGAAGAGGTTTCAAATTTGGGTTCCAAAACCTAAGCGAAGTAACGATGATGTCAATGCAAATTACAGGGTTTCTGGTGTTACCAATGAGGACTTTACAGAGTGGCTTTTAAGGAGTTTGGTATGCACCTCATATACCCCCAGAGATCTGGATGCATTAGCTTATCTTAACAAAGACAACTACGGTCCGATTTCAAAAATCACTGCCCTTAGTGGTGTGAAATTCATTCTGACTTTTGCATCCTTTCAAGAGATGAATGATGCACTAGCTAATCCTCTAGAATTGAATGATTGGTTCATTGATATTAAGCATTGGTCAGTTTATGAGACTTCTGAGTCGAGAAGAGTTTGGGTGGACATAATCGGAGTTCCACCCCATGGTTGGGTTTGGGAGAATTTCAAGAAGTGTGTTCATTTGTGGGGCAAGTTGCTGTCTCTTGCAAGATCCATTTCCTCTTCGAATCAGTTTGAAGATATGAGGACTTTAATTCAAATTGAGGTGTTTTTGAAACTAGAGGGTAAAGTGGTGCTAGATATCCAAAACTGTGCTTTTAAAGTTTTTATTCGGGAAGTCACCTCCCATCTCATTCCTCCTTCTATGGTGTACGATCATGGTCCTAATGAAGTAGTTGAGCCAATTTATTCTAGTGAAAGTGATGAAAGCAAGCAGGAGAATGATGATGATCTTCAAGACAAAGATGTTAATTGTTCATTGGATGATGCAATTCAAAGTCATACAAGCATGCCGAGGTTTCAGCGTCAATATAGAGCTGAAGGAAGTCAGAGGGATGGTTCTTTAGGGCTTGAGGCAGTTGAAGAGCCTAAGATTGCAATCAATTTGTCACTAACTAGTGTTGCTGTTAACAATGATCAACAACTAGTTAATATGACTGTCGCTTTGGGAAGTGATGTTGCGATGGGAGTTGAAAAATCTGTTGAGATTTTGAATGACTCCAATCATCTTCGAGAACTGGAACCATCTAATCATGATGTTCTTCCCAGTTCTCAGAATTCTGAAAATGAGCGCTCTCTCTCATCAGATTGTGAATCGATTATGAATGCTAGAGCATACATCGCTGAAAAACAATCAAATTTGGTGAAGAATCTGGGTTTATGAGGGCCAAGAGAAATACCAATCCCAGAAAATATCTTGAAGACAAGCTCTCTTCAAGAAAAAGAAAGAAGGCAAAGGAAAGTGCAAGGAGAAAGAAGGCATTACCAGTGTCTTCTGCTTCACTTTCTTTCTGAAAGTGTGGCTTCTTTTGTTGGAGATTGGTTAGCTGCAAGCCTTGGGCTGTGGTATTCAGAAGTATATCGAATCAGTTGCTTAGTAGCCTTTTCTCTGTGGGAGCTGTGTTCTTTTGTCAGCTATGAATTGATCTGTTCTGATTTGTGTGATGAGGAGGTTTAAGTTGATCTGAAAGTTGGTAATTCAAACTGAGGTCAGGGTTGGATTGTTTTCCTTGGTAGTGAATCGATTCTCTGAAAGATTATTGGTGTGATTACTCAGCTGGATTGGTGTGGTGTGTATCTATGTACTATTTTGGTCTAATTTGTTTTCCTGCTCTTTGTGTTCGAAGACATGCAAAGTTGGGCAATTTTGTGAAGTTATTACTGTTGGTTTCAAGTCAATTGGCATAGCAAGTTCTGAACTTTTCTTAGTGGTGCTTTGCTTCGTTTGGTGTCACTGGTTCAAGAAAAGAGCATACTGAGGCCATTTCCCCTCTTTCCATTGAGGGGGAGACTATGCGTGATTGATGTGTTGCACATGGAGTGTGTGGGTCTTCAATGCGAAGGAATAGGAAATTTCTTAAATTCAGTCTTGAAGCTGGAGGGTTTTGTCTAATTGATGCGTTTGGGATAAAGGAAAATTTCTTCTGAAAGCAAGGATTAGGAAGTTAGAGTTTGGTTTGGTTACTGTCTGATTGATGTGCACATGGAGTCTCTGTCTCAATCTTTTATTGCTGAAGGGTGGTCTTAATGTGAATGGGATGCTTATTAGGCGTGGGTTAAAGTGTGGTTATCTGCAAGTGTCTTCTGATGTGTCAATTGCTTATGAAAATTTCAGTGGCTGTGAGGCTTAGTTAGTGAGTGGCTTTATGACATTTTTTATTTTTGATGGGGATGATTTCTGATGGGGATTCAACGTTGCTTCAAAATACATTGGCAGTTGTGGGTGTGTAGTAGGAGGTCAGCTTTGGTTTTAATTTGAGATAAAGTATGGTATCGGGTGTGTGTCTTAATGTGCAAGACACTATTTCCTGTGGTTTGAAGGTCTTATTATGAAGTCCTGTGGGTCGAAGGTTTTGTTCTGTGTAACAGTGACTTGCTCCTCTTTTGCACAGCTCATATGGTCTGAAATTATGCAAAATGTGGGACTAGTGATGCAGCAGCAGCTGCCCTTAAAAGTTATCTTTGATCAAATGGGTAGGAGGATGAGAGCTTATGGAAAAACTTCTCATCTTCCCTTGAGGGTGAGGATATATAGATTTGGAATTTGTGATGGATGTTGGGGGAAAAACTGAATCATGGTTTTGGGTTGGCACCTTCTTTGTTGTTGTTTTCAAAATGCAGTGGCCTTTTGGATTAGCATGACAGAAGCAATGATTTGGTGTGGCATTATGGCATTTGAAGGTTCTGCTCTTGGTCTTTGAAGTGGAAGGAGTCACACAATTTTTAGAAAGTCAACTGGCCATAATCTTTTAGTAAATGTCTCATTTGTATCTTTCTTATCTGTAATGTTGTTGCAGTTTCTTCGTTTGTTTGTCTCTGTCGTAGGTGGGTGGTGTGGTGTCTTTATCTTGGCAAACACAATCTGATTTGTATGTCCCTTGTGTGTTCTTATCACACTTTGGTTGTGATGAATTAAAGGGCTCTAGTAGCCATAACTTATCAAAAAAAAATAATCAAGGTTATGAGTTTATAAGATTTTGTAAGCATTACAAAAGAATGCATAGTTCAAAGGGTTGCCACGTACTAAATCATTGGTTTGTAAGTTCAATATGAACTCATATAAAGACAATATTTAAATTTTATCAAATCCTATAATGTGATAGTTGAGTCGTATTATGACAAGGGATGAAATATTTCTTACCCAACCCTATAGTGTGCTAGTGTAATCACAACTATGATTAAAGTAACAAATGTTAAGTTTAAGATATGATCATGATAAGTAAGGTCATGGAAAGATATCTATATATCTAGTGATCTAAAGTAAAGAGAGCGCTCAAAAGTATCATGATCAAATTCTTGCAAGGTCACAAGATTATCTAGTGATCCTTGATAATTGGGATGAGAGTAAAGCCCACTCATAAATTGTCAAACAACGAAGCTCCAACTCACACTTGACATATGTGGTCAAGTCTTGAGTTCAATGGCCGACAACGTTGTAGGACTATTGGAGCATCAAATTCAAGTGATTCATCCCAAAGGACAAGTGATGTTTAAGGACCATAATGACTAGGAGGTTTGAGTCTATGACTCATTAAGAGACTTTGAAATCTATAAGATGGGGAGCTCTATTACGGGAGTGTAAAAGTCTGCCTATGGAATTTTTTTAAGCAAGGTTTGAGTTCTTTGCATATGGTAATGGACAAATGGTTGGTTATAAATAATGTCATTTTTTAAGCAAGGCTTTAGTTGAATGTGTGATATGTATCCAATTAGTCAAATAAGGTTGAAAAGATCAAAGTTTGTCTACTTTTACATTCAGACTAATTGTAATTATGTACATTAAGTGAAAGTTCAAGTCGAGAGATACTTTCATGACGCATGTGAACTCCTTGATTTCTCGTGTGTTCAAGTTCTCTAGGTGGTGCCATGTATGGCGGGGGCAATCTTCCCCAAATGAGGATCCCATGCTATTTCAAGTGCAACTCTTGAAATTGCGGGGGATTGTTGGAGTATTTCAAGAGTTAAGATGCTAAAGGGACCATGTTACAAGCTAAGGGTTGACCGGGAAGGTAAAAACAAGCTTAAAAGGTGAAATGGGCCCAACACGGACCATGTCAGGCATGGCACGGACCGTGTTGGGATCTAGGGAGTTAGAAAAAGACTCTTTGGGTCAATAGGGACCGTGTTGCATCAGCACGGGTCGTGTTGCGGTTAACACGCACCGTTTTGGAGCCCATTTGAGTTCTTTTTTCAAATCCCTTGATTTTATCCTAGGCTTTAATTCGTAAGGGCATATTTTAGGATTATTCTTGACTAATATTCTCAGTCAATATTAACCCTTTAATGATGGCCAAAACCCCATAGACAAAGCCCCAAAATCATGCTCTTTTGATTGTCAAGATTGAATGCTCCAAGTCCTATAAATAGTGGATGATTTTCACTCATCCAACACACCTCATCTTCTTCTTCCTTCTTCCTAGAGAGCTTCAACACAGCTCCTAAGGTGTTAAACTACAACAACTTTTTGAGAGTTTCTTGAGATATCTTGTACTTTGGTTACAAGAGGTTAGGTTTCACCCTTAAGTTTATTCACGGTTTTGTAAATAAGTCTCAAGGGAAGACGGGTTCGACCCTCGACTCCTAGCTACCTTAGTGATCCCTCCTCTTATGCAAGTGATCCTATTACCCCATATTTCCAGTAGAACGAAAATGAACATCGTGGCCTAGAGGACCCACTATCCTAAAAGTGATTTTGCCTGAGCAACAATGCAAAATCTCTTATGGCGGCCGCTACTCAGGATTACACGATCTGATTAATCTCGTGCATTCTTGTTTAATCAGTTGAAGCTGAACGATAAAAAGTTGTGGATAAAATTGAAGATAAGAGAGGAAAGATGATTTGTTTGATGATGCAAAATTGGAGAAGAATAGCAGAATTATAGGAAGAATGGAGAATATTACAAAGCAACCATTTGAAAAGGCACGACTAGAGGAATATGAAGTTAGTTCTGGAGACCACAAAATCAACCTCGGAAAAAAGGAAGTCTCGTAAAACAATGCACCGGAAAACTTAGTGAAAACAAAGCAAATACCAAGACAATTAAAGAGTTTTTTGCAAAAAATTTTAGGAACCAACCTCAAGCCCGACCCGACTAGATGGACGATGGCGGTGGCATGCACACGTGTGGTCCACCAAGCCCACCGTTGGTCCCTTTAATTCAAATATGATAGGCAAGCTCTACTGTTTAAAGTAGACGAACTCCTCTTACTCTTTCCATTTGGGACAACTTACTCCCACTTCAAGAATAAGTTCCAAAAGAAAAAACCTCAAACTTTGAAGCTTAAATCCAACAACACATGCAGATATTCATTGAAACATTTGTTTTGGCTTTTCCCAAGCTATAGTATCAAGCTTTTTAAATAAAAAGATCACAATGTATATCTTTAATCCTTAAAAACTAATGTAAAAGAGATAATTTTGTTGTGTTTTGCAGCTTGCTTACCCGCCGCATACCTTGTAGCTTGTGTTCACATATGAATTTACTCTTTTACTATTGAATATGATATAATAACAAGCAACATACATGCCTTGTAGCTTATGCTCACACCCGAATTTATTCTTTACTCCTGAATATAATATAATAACAAACAACTTGCCTTGTAGCTTATTTCACACTCGAATTTACCATTTTGCCTTCGAATACAATATAATAATAAACGACTTGCTCTGTAGCTTATATTCACACTTGAATTTTCTGTTTTATTCTCGAATACAATAACTAAGGATCCTAATATCAATTGAAAATTATATTATTAGACCTATCAATTCAGATGAACCGGTTCAATATGGATTGTGTGTATATCTGGTTAAGGCTAATACAGGTCATGTGTATTTCATATTCAAGCAATTTTGACATTAAAATATGAGTCATGCGTATCTAGATTCAGGTAAACACTAATAGTTTTAATAATTTGAAATGTGGGATAGAGTAGGTGGATAAGATAGTATTTGGGAATGTAAATCACATCATTTAAATATATGAATTTTAATATATATGTCATAATTTTTAATAAGGTATTCTGAGTAAGGCAAGTTACGTTAGTCACATTATTTATTAAATATATGAATTTTTAAATATATATTATGTAAGGTAGGCAAGGAAGTATGAATAAGGTGGAAAAAAGTGAGATAAAGTAACTAAGAATGTGATATGTAAGATAAATTTATCATACATCATAAAAGAATAGGCCGGGCATTAACCCATTCATAGGACGGGCCGGATAACTAGTAGTATTTAAAGTGGTTACGAATTCCACCTATGTAAATATAACCCAAATAAATAATTATAAATTTTAATTTGTTATTTTAAAATTAAGCAAAAATAATAATCTGCAATTATAGTCTAATAAACAATTGTAGTATTAATTACAAATTGCCATTATTGTTTGGAAAATTGGATTCTAATAATCTCTATTTTCACTTTTTATATGTCAATAATCCCTATTGTATTTTTGTATTCTGGTAATTCAAAACAAAAAAAAGTTGTATTTTGGGAGGACAACATTGAGTCAAGTGATGATAACTCGGTAGAAAACTGACATGTCAAACCTAGAAATTAGATAAGGAGGCTGGGCCCATGAACCCATATGGTCCAAACCCAATTAAAAGGTGTTGCCTATTTATTTAGTATTTCAAACTCAGACGGCTCATTATCTCATCTACCTTAAAAATAATTGGGACCATTGTGTAAGGTGGTCTTGGGACCACTGTGTAAAGTGGTCTTGGGACCACCGTCTACGTTCTGTGTCAAACACACTCCTGTCAATAGACGTCAGCATTCCATCGAGTCACCGCCACTTAACTTGGTAGTATCTTATCAAAATACAACTTTATTTTCTTTAGGACCATAAAATATAAAAATAAAGTAAGCATTATTATTATATAAAAGTTTTATTTTTTTTTTGCCAAAAGTGACAGTACAACAACTTAACAACATACAAAGAAACTAACACAACATAAAAGAACCCAACTAAACAAACATAAAAGGAACACCCAATGACGAGTCGTCTACGCTTCGCTTGACTTGTGTCGCCAAGTCCTGCGCTGGTTGAACCTCATCACGGGCCCTTTTTGAATAAAACCCTTCACCAAGTTACAACACTCTTCTGATGACTCCCAAGATGTCTGCTCGTCCCTTGCTTGCTGATCACCTCGGTGGAGCCGCTTCTTCGGAGGCACATGAGCTCCCCAGGCTATACTTTCCTCCTGCATCTTCCTCTTAGTACCTGCAACACAAACATCTCGGCACCTAGCAGCCCATCGGATATCCTTACATGTGTGGTGGCGTCTCCTTGAAGCCTTGTATCCTCCTCTTGATGCATCAAATTTGAAAAAACCATCTTGTTGTTGTGGCTGCGTGATCACTCCTCCAACCTGATCCGGCACCTCTGAAGAATCCTCAACCTTAGTGGTTATTTCTCTCATAGATTTCAATTTCTGCCCCACAGGAGTTGATGTAGCCTCATCCACTATCATGTCTTCCCTACCCCTGTCAAGGTTGGTGGCAACTCTCACTACTATAACTCATACTCCTTGGATCGTAAAAGGTCACTGTCTTTTTTCGCAACACTTCCTCATATGTATTGTCCGGTATGGACAAAGAATCTCTCCTTATGCCTTTCTTAAAGAATTTTTTAAACGATTTAGCAACTGCTCTGTCCTTCTCGACTGAACTGAAAGTCGGAGATTGTGTAGGACTTGGACAAATCCTATCCTCCACACATAGCATTAAGATTTTTCCATTGGGAGGGGTTGAGGTCTCCTCAGAAACCCCTCCCAATTCCACTCTTTTGTACCATAGAGTAACTTCCCTGTACTCCACCTTCCTCAACTACCTTCTGTTTCTTTAGTCGCCGACTCGGCAGTGCAGTTCCCAATCCCTGCACCCCGTTGATGCTAGTCGTTGAATCTCCTTGCGAATCACCTATAGGAGATGTTTGTACACTCTTGTCAACCTCCGAGACGAGGAACGTCTGTTGTGCCTTGGTAGAGGTTTTCACCATCTCTAATTCTTTCTGAACCTCTACATTTGAAGGATCTAACTCCAAAGCTCGAGTAAGCGCCATCGTCGCTTCATCCAATTTCCCCAACTTAGCATAAGCAACACCACTTCGGTACAAAGCCTTAACATTGTTTGGGGCAAACTTTAACACAAACCTACATGCTTCAACGACCTTTGAAAACCCTCCCAACTTCAACTCACAGGCAACAAGATTCAACTTAACCGACACAGCTAATTCCCACAGCAACAATAAGTCCGAATAAGACCTTGGATCACTAACACAAATAAATTGTAGGCTTTTCCCCATACAAACGGGCAGCACTTTTATATCACCCTGCTCTGAATAACTGATTACCATCCTCTTTAAACTTCGTCACCGTAAGGATGGCCTGGCTAGGATGTTCCATTTCCCTTAACAGGTTTAACACATCCCCATCAAATTCCTTCTCCCATGTTGCCAACAGTTCCCTCCAAGGATTATTCACTTCCATCCTCAAACAAGTCTACACCGAACGAGCAGAACCTCACACCCAGCTAGAAAGGACTAGGCAAGTCAACCCAACCAAAGGCAATACCACCGCCCAACTCAACCCAACCTTTGGAGTCAGAAGAAATAAAACGAAGATAACCGCACCAAACACAGGACGACACACTACACAAAAAGCTAGGAGAGGCAAACTCACACTCCACAAACAACACAAAGACCAACACAGCAAAAGAAAGCAAGGATAATCAGAGACGAGCACCTGGATCACCGGTTCAGGCCAACCTCCCGCCGGACGCAACCAAACGAGAAGGCATGCCCCAACCGCGCCCCAACCCCACCTTCCTACGCCCACAGCAAGCTCACCGACCCCGGCGCACTTCCAATCCGGACACGTCGCACAGAGAACCCGGCTTAGTCGGCACTCTCTGGAACCTACCCACACCCACCAAAGCACAAACACACCAAACACTAAACCGGAACACTCGAGAAACTGATTAACAAAGAAAGGGAAGGACGGAAAGAAGAAGATCGGAGGACGGTGGTGCCGGTGGCGGCCTTCATCCGGCCATAGCGGCCTTCATTCAGCTGTCACTGCCACCGACGGACTAATAAATGCACAACTCTATGGTAGTTGGGGTTTCGCTCTAGTTTATCCTACTCTCTCATGTCAATCTTATTATTATATAAAAGTTGAAAGTATGAATTATTATAATCCAATTTTCTCCATTTTTTTATTTTTTTACTTTGTTTAACATACGAAGTCCCTTTGTTTTAAAAAATTGGGGATTTGGTGGTAGCTGACTAAGCCACCCTTATGACATGTAGAAAACGAAAATGCGAAATTGAGTTTTATAGCCGACTATAATTCAGTGGCCGAGGAAACTTAAGGGGTTAAGGCATCGTTCTTTTGTGCGTTGCGTTACGTTTAGTTGCGTTGGAAATGGTTAAAAAGTGATGATAATTTGCGTTATGTTGCGTTGCGATTGGGTGCGTTAACGCATAAAAGAACGATGCCTAAGTTTCATAGGAAATGATGTGGAAATCAACACTACGTGGGATGAAGATTTCCATGTTCCCATAATCCCATCCACGGTCTTTCCGCCTTTGTTTTGTCTTCTTCGGTTGTGATGTGTGATGGACTGATGGGTCCGTCAACCTGATATCTATGTCATTTGGAAGTTTACACGGTGTGTACGCTAGGCTCAAATTTATTGTCTTCGGATGAAATTCTCACTCTAATTTTTTTAAAAATAAAAAATGTCGCTAAATTCAATAATCTATATATATATATATGTGGAGCCTACGAAATGGAGTCACGCGAGTGATTGTAGGAGAATTGGCCAATCACAACATAAAAAAAAATTTCTATTTTTTATTTTTTTAATTATCAATCCGGATTTTATTTTAAAATTAAAAAAAACTGAAAGTATCACTAATCCTTAACTGCTTTGGACTCTGAATTAAATTATTTTGGTGCAAATAATAGTAATTATTTTGGTGCTGCCTATAATAATAATAACAATAATAATAATAATAATAATAATAATAATAATAATAATAATCTATATACTTATAATGACAATCTATGTGGGGCCTAACAAATACTGCAACGAGAGCGTTTCAAGGAGTTTCAGCCAATCACAATTAAGAAAAATACAATTTTTAGAAATTGTTTAATAATTCCAGAAAATCATAATAATAATCGATGAAAATCAAAACTTAGGCTGCATTGGACTCTGACCCCATTTTCAATAATTTTTTATTTTATTTTGAATCAGATTTTATTTGAAACTTTGGCTGCTTTGGACTCTGACTCCATTTACAGCTGTTACATAACTGTTTCGGATTTAATTTTATTTTAGAATTAAAAAAAACTTTTATGAATCCCATATGGCTTTGGAGTTTGATCACGTTTACAACTGTTAAAATATCCAGCGCAACTGCAGCTAGGTTACGTTCATTACAACTGTTAAAACATATAAATATAATACTTTCATATATCAGCCAGAATCACAATTGATCTTCACCGTATTCGTCTTAATTGATTATTGACTTTACCAATTCATACTCTCATTAAGGTAAGTTTCAAGTCATTATTATATAGATATTCAAACCTATTGGGTTCTACATTGATTGCATTCATTGTAATTGATATATATTCAAAAACTACTTTGAATTCTGCAAATTCAATTCACATCACCATTCTTGATATAATCTATATGTTATAATAGAAATCATTGTGGGTCCCACGAAATAGAATCACGGGAGTGACTGTCAGGGAATTGACCAATCACAACATAGAAAATTATATATTTTTTTCTATTTTCAATTTTTTGTAAATTCTCAATCCAGATTTTATTTTAAAATTAAAAAATAGAAAGGATCACTAATCCTTGACTCCTTTGGACTTTGAATTAAATTTTTTTGGTGCAAATAATATTAATTATTTTGGTGTTTCCAATAACAATAATAATAATAATAATAATAACAATAATAATAATAATAATAATAATAATAATAATAATCTATATATTATAATAGAAATCATTGTGGGTTTTACGAAATAGAGCCATGGGAGTAACGGTAGGGGAATTAGCCAATCACATCATAGAAAATTATATTTATTTTTTTCTATTTTCAATTTTTTTTTAATTTTCAATCTGGATTTTATTTTAAAATTAAAAAGACTAGAAAGTATCACTAATCCTTGACTCCTTCGGACTCTAAATTAAATTATTTTGGTGCAAATAACAGTAATTATTTTGGTGTTGCCTATAATAATAATAATAATAATAATAATAATAATAATAATAATGTGTATCTATATAATATTAATAGTAAAGTTTGTGGATCCCATTAAATGGAGAAAGAAAATTAATTGTAGGGATTTCGACCAATCAGAAGATAAATAAATACTGAATTAAATTATTTTGGTCAAAATATCAGCAATTAATTATTTTGACAAAATAATAATAATAGTAATAATAATAATAACAACAACAACAACAACAACAACAACAACAATAATAATAATAATAATAATGATAATAACAATAATAATAATAATAATAATAATAATAATAATAATTGAAATAATTGTGGGCCCCATGAAATAAAGCCATGGGAGCGATTTTCGGAATCTAAACCAATCACAGCACAGTAAGTTATATTTTATTTTCAATTTTTTCCAGATTTTATTTACAATTAAAGAAATTAAAAATATATTCTTAATCCACATTTGCTTGACAGCAGTTACATTCAAAATGAGTCTTACTAAATCTCAAATAGTAGTGTTCAATTTTAATTTAAATTATATTTTATTTTCTATTTCTTTGCAAATTATATTTACAATTAAATAAATTAAAAAAATATATCGTTAATCCACGTCTGCTTGACAACAGCAGTTACATTCGAAACAAATCCTACTAAGTTTCAAACAGTAGTATTCAATTTTAATTCAAATTGTATTTTATTTTCTATTTCTTTCAAGATTTTATTTACAATTTAAGAAATAAAAAAATATATCCTTCAACGAGTTATACGAAATCTTAAACTGTAGTATTCAATTTTAATTTAATTACACCACTAAAACAAAACTGTCCTAACTAATGACCTTAATATCCAAAACGCTTCAAAACCATTACCAATTCGATTATTAATATTTCCCTTGCGGTTAGGTCAATGAGATTCAAGAGTTATTGTAGATATCTGTATAAATATAACACATCTGTTAGAGGTTATAACTATTTCCCGGATATTAACCTATTATTATGCATCTACTTTTACAAACAACATACTTACATACTAAATATTCCAAAATTAAACCTTTCTTCATTTACAGTCAGAAGCAAGTAAGATCAATCTTATCGTACTTCAGAATCATATAGACATAATACTTTACATTTCCCATCAATAAGTTTGACATTCATAAACGTTTACCTCAATATTCATTTGTAAGTTTCACATCCATGACTTTTATAAAATTTCAAAAGTAACTAATTGAGTTAACTCCGTGCATCGCACGGGTTGAAGCCTAGTGTTTATTAATAAAAGTATTAATTTACAATAGGTAAAATTTGAAACTTGTACGGTTAGTATAAATTGAAATTCAACTTTTCCAAAAGTGAAAAATGTTAATACTAAACTCAATTGAGGTTCTGTTCTTTTATGCGATAGGTTGCGGTGTGGTACTACATCGTATCACACACTTTAATTTCTACCACGCTTCACCCCATTTTATCACAATCATTATCAATATATCGTCTTACTTTTCTCTCTTCTCATTTTTCTCCTCTACCTTTTACATTCTCTCTCCTCACATACCCCACACACCACAACTCACTACACTTCACCATACTTTTTCAAATTTCACCACACCAACCGTGTAAAAAAATGGAGCCTGAAATAGTAAAAAACAGCACAACCTTCAATTGAATTAAATTAATGTAAAAAATAGTCATATTTTTTTATAGGAGGTTCACTGGAAAGTAAAGTTTCTTTTCTACCAGTCATATAATTCTATTTTTGTTTTTTTGTTAGAATTTTATAGAACATGAATTTTGAAAGGGTTAGGCCCCGTTCTTTTATGTCTTTGGTTGCGGTGTGGTAACGGTGCGGTGCGGTGGAATTTGAAAAAAGGTGGTGAATTGTGGTGAGAATTATGGTAAGTGGGATAAGTGAGGAGAGAAAATGTGAAAAGTATATGAGAAAAGTAGAGAGAGAAAAGTGAAGACATATTAGTAATGATTGTGGTGTGGTGTGGTGTGGTAGAAATTAAAGAGTTGCGGTACGGTGTGGTATCACACCGCAATCTACCGCATAAAAGAACGAGACCTTATTGGAATTAAATAATCTAACCTTTGGGACAATTTGGATACGGCGAACTGACCTTTAAAATTTGGGCTCGACGAACTATACTTAACATCCTATTAGATTGAGTGAACTTTTACCGATTTCAACTCGTATGAAAAGTAACCTGACAAATGTGATTGCTTATGTAAACTATTTAAAAGGTGAAAAGTAAAGAAAAAACACATTGATCACCTTCGTAAGTCATTTTTCCGATGAGCTGAGATCAATAATTGTCCATTCAATCTAATAGGATATTAAGTGCTTGTTTGGCCTAGCTTTTGGAAGTGTTTTTGGAGTTAAAAAACACAAACTAGGCCAAACGGTTGTTTTTTTAGAAGCTAATAATTGTTTTCCAAAAATAGTTTTGGCAGAAAACAGCTTCAAAAGCAGAAGCACTAAATCGTTGTTTCTGCTTCTTACAAACTAATCTCTACTCAATCTATAGGATTCTTTAGTGATTAGTTTTCATACTTTCAAACAAATATTTTGATTCTTATAAAGATAGCATTTAAAGATTTTAATATTATGTTAGAACCTTTAATTATGTTAGATATTTTTATTATTTAATTTCTTTACAAATATGATATTTAATAAATTTTTGATATATTAATATTTAATTTAACAAATTGTTTATTTAAGTAAGACCATATATAGTTATAATAATTATTATTATAACTATAACTATAATTATATGATTATAATTATTACTAAAATTAAAATGTGATGATTTGTTTAAAAATTAATAAAAAGAGAAAAATGTAAATAATCATATGAAAATTTTACTCCCAAAAACACATGATAATTTTAAAAGTTACATTTAACAATTAAATTTAGTAAAAACACTATATTATAAGTTAGGCCAAACACTTTAATTTAGTAAAAACACTTATCTCATTAGTTAGGCCAAACACTTCAATACCTCTTCAAAAATAGCTTTTATAAAAACTGTTTGTAAGAAGCAAAAACATTTTTTTAGAAACTAGGCCAAACAGGCACTAAGTACAGTTTGTTAAGACTAAATTTCAAAGGTCAGTTCATCGTATTAAAATTACTCAAAAGATTGGATTATTTAATTCCAATAACCCATTTTAAAATTAGTACTTATATTTTTTTTTCCAATAATAGATGTATAACATCAATTTATATTTGTCTAATCAAGTTTTCTGTATATCTTGTGATTCACTGAAATGACTTGCACGTTGTACCTATTTGTAATTATGCAAGAGTACCATATACAATAAATGTAAATATTGATATTTAAAAATGAGAATATCATTTATAATTGTTTTAAAAATAAATTCAAAAACTTATAATATTGAGATCTAAGTATATTACTAAGATCATGAAATAAACGTCCGCAGCGGTGAGAACGGAGCTGACGTGGCGTCCACCTGTTGCCGGCAAGGTCGAGATCTGGAAAGCAATGGCGAGGTTGAGCATGGCGGCTGAGTCTGTCTTGGATTCATCCTCGCGTACCGAGGTTGAAGACAAGAACTCGCAGCCTTTTTCTTTTTTTTATTTCGTTTTCACTTAATAAAACGACGCTGTTTTGAGCAAGTTTGGGCCGGAATTTTGGGCTGCGTGTGAAGTACCTTGGGTTGTGGGTTGTACTGGGTTTGTTGAATTCCGAAAATCAGCTAACATTGTATCCAACGACTAGTTGCAATTATTTCCTAATTTTTGTAATTTAAAAGATTGTAATCTTTATTTTTAGAATTCTAATCAAAAGTTTGTTTCATTATTTGGAAATTTTGTCACAATTTGAGTTTGAATATAATTATGATTTAGATACTTTAAACTTTTTATGTTGTATTTTTACCTTATAAATAGTTGCATATTCCTATGTTTTCTTGATCAATTGCAAGCTATTCTTCTCTCATAAATTGTCTTTCTCTTTGAAGAGACTTGTGGAAGCAACTTTTCCAAATATTTAAGCATTTATTTTTTGTTTGTGTTTATGTTTACTATTTAATTACTTAATTTAATTTATGTATATAAATCATAATATGTTAAGAATTATTAAATTTAATTGTGTAGATAAGTTGAAGATTATTTCACAAGTTTTGCAGGGGCTATTTGGTAAGTTTTATAGTAACAATTTAATTTATTCATTAATTATTTATAAAATAAAAATGTTTATAGGTAATTATTATGGTATTTAATAATTGTGTCGATATATAGTATATTATGGTCTTTAATAATTGTGTTTAAAATTAAATTATTCATACTCTGGAAACTATATAAATTGTAATTAGATTATACTAGGCTTCAACACGTGCGATGCACGGAGTGAACTAAATTAATTACTTTTGAAATAATAATAATAATAATAATAATTATTATTATTATTATTATTATTATTATTATTATTATTATTATTATTACGGTACAAACGTAATATTCTGGTTTGAACCGGGTGACCCAAAAAGACTGGACGAAATGGTAACCATTCCAGTCTTCGTTCCAAGTCTTTTCATTTTTCTGGTTCCGGTCCGGTTGAGTCTAAACCCAGAAAACTCAAACCTGGATTGAAAATTTAATTATTATAAAATCTAAAAATTAATGAAAAAAGATATTCATGATATTATGGGCGACAATCGCAATATTCAAGTATGAGGTGGATGGAAAGAACTTCTTCTACCTTTCCTAATCCTCCTACCGATGAGGAATGGTCCAGAATTGAGAAAATTTGTGATCTCCTTCAACCTTTTGATGAGATGACCACTCTTATTTCTGGCACTAAGTACCCAACATCAAATTTGTACTTGAAAAATGTGTGGAAGATTGAATTGTTGTTATCATCATATGTTCAATGTGACGATGTGTTTCTCAAGAGTATGGCTTTGAGAATGAAGGGAAAGTTCAAGGATTATTGGGAATCTTACAGTGTGATACTCTCTCTTGCCGCCATCTTGGATCCTAGATATAAGTTTCAATTTGTCAAATATTGTTTCTCACAACTTGATGCTGAAACTGTCGAGTTTAAGTCTAAGATTGTTAGAGATCAGTTATACAAGTTGTTTGCTGAGTATACTCCAGAAAACTCACAATCAAATGTGGGTAATTCAAGGAGGAAGGACGATGCTTTGGCGGT
Source organism: Portulaca oleracea (assembly GCA_029582165.1). NCBI lineage: Eukaryota > Viridiplantae > Streptophyta > Magnoliopsida > Caryophyllales > Portulacaceae > Portulaca > Portulaca oleracea. The sequence goes on from CM055892.1 coordinate 13,230,219, forward strand.
ATGTTTTAAGATATAAGCTTCGAGTTTAATATTTAAAGTTACTAGTTATTTTGATTTGTGTGTACTAAGCCATCTTTTGATGTTTCATAGGGATTTGCTACTTTTGATCAAATTGGTGATCCCACTTCCAAGACTATAGAGTTGGATAAGTATTTGGATGAAACTAGACTTGATCATACAATGGATTTGGACATCTTGACTTGGTGGATGGACAATGCAAAGCGCTTTCCCTTTGTGAGTAAGATGGCAAGAGATATATTGAGCATTCCCATTACTACGGTAGCTTCTGAGTCCTGTTTTAGCATGGGTGGAAGAATATTGACCAAGTGGAGGGCTTCGCTTAGGCCCGACAATGCTGAGGCGTTGGTTACTACTCGTACTTGGGTATATGGATTTGGAGTTGATAGAGGTAATATTTATATGCTGTCCTTGAGTATTTTAATGTTTATATTTATATATATTTATATCTATTTATAAACATTTATTTTTGTAGATGATGATGACCAAGAAGTGAGCGGGCTTGCTGCTAATTTTGCTACCATACAATTAAATGTTGATGAAGAGGAAGATGATGACGATGAGGTGACAGAGTTGGATCCAACGGATGTTGAAGTGGCTGGTTGTTCTAATGTTGTGTAGCTAGTTAATAGTTTAGTATGAATGGTGTGTTATTTGACTACTTATGAGAACTTTGTATTTCGTTCAAGAATTGTACTAATGTTGCACTTGAGACTTTTTCATGGTATGCTGTTGTGTGTTAAATTGTTCTAGCCTATGTGGTGGAAATACTTGGTATTTGAGACACAATCAAGTCTTTAGAGGGTTTATTTCATGGTTTTCTAATGAATTTATATGGTATTTATGTGTATATGCGACTATTGATGTTTTGTTGGTTGTGTAATTGTGTCTGATTGTGCAATAGTGCAAGATTTTTATTTATTTTTTTTATGGAAGGATAGATATTCATATTTCATATTTGTGATGAACATATACATTTCATAAGTAGTAAGTACTGTTATTCGTAGGTTGTTGACGTAAACTACATAATATTGTAGTCGTAGACTTGGAGATTGCCAAATTTAGTGTATAGTAATATGTCTATACAACTATGAGTCTATGACACATCGTGGTGGTCGAACTTTAAATGGAATGGTACATTACACAGGTGTCTTTGACTAATTATAATCAATTTTATTAGTTGTAAGTGACTGAGAAAAAGGGCAGTCATGACCCGTAAACCCGACCCAAACCGCCCGAGACCGGAATACACCCGGCTCGTATTTACCCGAACCTGAAATACACCCGACCCGTATTTACCCGAACCCGATATACGACCGACCCGTAACCCGCCCGCCCGCCCATTTTGACAGGTCTAGCGGCGACGGTGAGAAGGTGTGCTGCGTCAAACGGCGGTGACAGTTATCAGGGGCATCGTCAATCGTGGAATGCAGAAGGGTTTTGAAATTAAATTCCCAGGTTTGCTGTATACAATACAAAAATATTGCAAAAGTAATTTGTAAAAGATACATGGTTGAATGGGTAAGGATTTGCTTATTATATGATAGGTTGCAAGTTCAAACCTCATAGCTTCAACTTTTTTCAGAATTTGAAAATAAATAAAATCGACGTATGAGATTTGATCACGCCACATGTACGGTACACATCGCCGGAATTACCGTAATTACCATAATTGCCAAAAGCTGGAAATCGCTATACATGCTTCCATATATATATATATATTCAACGACCAAAACTAACTCAACCCTTTCTCTAAAAAATTGCTCCGGGGTGCCATACATTCCCTAAAAGTGATTATTTGGGGACCACATTATTTTTTTTTACTCTTTAGAGACCAGATTGTTGTCAAAAGTTGCTGGTTGGGTATTTCCCGACCAAAACAGTCGGAATCAATAAAAAGTCAGAAATACCCCTTGACTATTAATTGAAAAGTCGAATTTGCCCTTTTTATTTCCTTGCTGAAATCTTTATTGTTCTTCCTCTTCACTTTCATTCATTCTCATCCCCTCAATTTCACCCTTCTTAGCCACCCATGGCACACTCCACCACTGTCGCATCCACCGCCACCTCCGCCGCCGTGGTGGACCTGAGAAGTGGTTGCTCCGCCGCGACAACCACCTTCCACAGCAAGCGCCACTCCATTCCACTCCCATCGAACCCCTACATCGACATCACAACCTTCATCGCCGCCCGTCCCCACCGCAACACCACCGCCTTCATCGACGCCTCCACTGGCGAGACCCTCACCTACGCCGCCCCGTGGTCCGCCGTGGAATCCCTCTCCCACTCCCTCTCCGCCATGGGGATCAAAAAGGGAACGTTGTCTACCTCTCGGTCATGTCCCTCGGAGCCCTAATCACCACCGCCAACCCCCTCAACACCAAATACGAGATCTCCAAACAGATCGCTGATTCGAAGTCGATCCTGGCCTTCGCTGCCGCAGAACTCGCCAACTCCGGCGTCTCGGTGGTGCTCCTCGGCGGAGAAACGACAACGGAGAAGGTGAGGATGGTGGGGAGGCTGAGCGAGTTGGTGAACCCAGAAAAACCCAATTGTGAAATCATTCATATTGGGTATTAGATTGCGTCGAATATGTTTGATGAATGTGTGAGATTGGGGACTGTTAATGAATATGGGGATTTTGTGGGTGAGTATGTCAAGATAGACACTGGACTTTGGTTGAGCGATTCATGATTCAGCTTGGTGATTCTTATTTTCTAGTCTGAACTTTTGAATATTTACATATTACATAATACAAATATAATTAAGAAAAATTAAAGTACAAGTTAGATTTTAGTCAAATTTCAAGGTGGTCTTAATCAGTTTTATAATTTCAAGGAGGGGGAAGTAGTTGGGAGGAGTTAATTCAGTTTTAAAGACAAAAATTGGAGCCAAATAGGGGTATTTTTGTCACTCTAGCTACCTAAACCATTTTTTGTGTTGACTCCGGCTGACTTCACCGGATTTTCATAACTTTTGGTCGGAAAATACCCAACCAGCAACTTTTGACAACAATCTGGTCCCCAAAGAGTAAAAAAAATAATGTGGTTCCCAAATAGTCACTTTTAGGGAATGTATGGTACCCCGGAGCAATTTTTTGACCCTTTCTCCCTTCCTTTCCTTTGGACAGGCCGAATGGCCCATCAAAAAGGCCCCCCCCCCCCATCATTTTTTTTCCTTCTTTCTCTTCCTAAATACATATTCCCAAAATTCCTAAAATAAAACCCCAAACTTCATAATCTTAAAAATACCCGGGGTGACCTGAAAAAAATAATTATGACCCCTTTCCTAAATTTTTTTATACTTAAATCCTCAATAAGGAAAGTCATAAAATCAATTTAAGGCCCCGGTATACCGAACTTTAAATAAAAGAGGGAAAACAATCGTTGCGCTGTTCAAGTCCTGCAAAACATAACTGGGTTAAAATAAATAAAATAAAGGAGCATGTGCTCGAGTATCCCGTGTATTAATTTTTAATCTTGGTTAACCACGCTAATTAACACGTATTAAGGAGATGTTGTTTTTGGGTTGTTACACAAGTTAAACCAAATTATCCATACACACAACTCTAATCCATCCAATCTAAGTCAATATATCGAGTTAACTGAGGACTTGCGGGAAAACACTAACTCCGCCGCCCAAAACACTTATCGTCCTCTACTTTGTCACGCGCCAACCGAACCCAAAGCCATCGACTTTAACCATCATCGCAGATCTTGATTGTTCCTACGTCATAACCCTCACCGCCGCATTTTTTTCCCACTGGAAACAAACAATCGTGCCTTGTTTTGCCCCTGTTCCACCGTCGTCCCTTGTCTCTTCCTCTTGTTTTGTTTTGTTTTTTTTTCCGTTTACAGAGCAAAAAGGGAAGGAGAAAGAAATGCCAAATAACACTCTAATTATTTATTTCCTTTTATCACGATTATAATCAACCCATAACTCATTTTATTTGGGTAATTTCCTACTTAATTACTCCAAATTATTTTACTAATTATTATTTTAATATACTTATTTACCAATTATACATTCTTATAATTTTTGTACATGTATTTATGTATAAAGTTGGAGTATTTTTCAATCAATTTGACTCGTCCGGTAAACCTCCATAGATACGTAAGTAAACCAGGTTGGGTTCTCCATGGTGTCTAATTGGATTTGTGTTAATTAATCTAGCTTCTTTGTTAAGGAAAAAAAATAAATTTCACACAAAATATTTGACACGATAATTCACAGCACCCACTAAAAAGCCTACTTTAAAATTAGTTTTTTGATCATATGTATTTTGATTGATGAGAGATGACGTCACCTTATTGGAAAAAATTATTCAAAAGGATAAATCCTTTTCTTGAAGAAAACTACTAAGCAAATTTCCTTTTATTCAAAGCTTAAGAATAAAAAGAAAAAAAGAAAAAGAAAGCCTGGCTTGCGGGACGAATGGGGGTGGTAGCGGTAGGATCCAGCCCGAAGTTGAACCCTAAAGCCCACCTTAATAACCTGGTTTGCAAAGGCGGCCGTCCGATCTAGGGTTTTCATCTGCACCGTCTCCTTATCACTCTTTTAAATAACAAATCTCTACTACTCTGAATTCATTGTCTTCTTCAAGCCGGTATTCCTCTCTCACCTTCTTCTTTGTCGTCCACATAACCCCTGCTTTGCTTGTTTTACTGATTTTGTTTCTTCAGTTTCCTGGTAACTTTGTTTGTTTTGCTGTCAATCGATGAAGAAAGTGATCATCTGATGAGGATAAACTGCAACAATATGACAGAGGCTCTTTCTCCATGATTCTCTTGTATTTAAGTCTCTGATGATTGCTTTCTCATCTTCCAATCCCTTTTTATAACTGAAAAATCATGTATTTATTTACAAATCCTCTGTTAGTCTTTCAAATCTGTGAGAAAGGATGATTACCAATTGGTCCGTGTTTCTGAATTTTCCGTGACCGATACCAATTAACCAACCTCTGATCTCACTTCATATACACGATATTTCTATTGAAGCAGCCTTTTTTTGCGCATATGCAGCTCAGTGATAAGTTTGCCTTTTTGGCGATATACGCTATACTGAATTCACAAATTGTTGATGCTTTTTTTTATCTGAGAGCTGCATTCTATTAAATATCCTTTTTTTTCCTGATCTGATTTGAAATCTATGCGCCTTACTTCTGCGTTGATGATTTATGGAATAATTCACATGTCAGACTTCAGAGGCTAGGTTCTTCCGAATCTACCTGTGAGATAAATCTTCCTATATTCTGAGCGGTAGTTCAGATTTTCGTTTTCCAAAGCAATTGTTTTGTGGCCTATGATATTATAAATTGTCCGTACCATCTGATACCTTGATGATACTATTTAGCCTTATTATGAGGCCAGATTGATAAATTTCTTATCTTTAAATTTTTTGTTTTTGTTGCATTATGGTTTAATTTGGCGATGATGTTGTAATTTTATACCATCAAACTCTGAGAAGCTCAAGAGCTTTCATTGATGTCTATTAATTTCTCTGATGCCTTCACAATTTTTATTGAAAGTCTGAAGTTTTAAAATGGAAGGAGTTTGTTTATGTTTTAGAGAATTTTATACGGCAATAAATTAGAGTCTCTGATGCGCCTCTTCAATGGCGTTTTTAGCGCTGTACGTTGCCAAAAATGATATGGAATTGAGATTCTGGCATTTTCCATTAAATTTGCAATGGCTAATGGATTCAGATGTTCCCACATTTTGTTTCGGGTTTTCTCCTTTATTTGCAGCAAATTCCTTCCAGTTTTTTTATTTGAAAAGCTAGTTTGTTTTAATCTATCAATTGAATTGAAAGAATGGATGGAGATGATGATTATTTCCCCAGATGATCGAAGCTGAACATACTGAGCTAACTTTCTCATTTAATGAGAATTCAAGCCAGAATTCTGATCCGACTTTCTTATTATTTATGATAGTTTTTTTATTGTTGTATTTTATTAATATTCTTAATTTTGTAGCGAGTGTTGAGATGGAGGTGATGATTATTTCCCCAGATGATCGAAGCTGAACATACTGAGCTACTTTTCTCATTTAATGAGAATTCAAGCCAGAATTCTGATCCGTCTTTCTTATGATTTATAATAGTTTTTTATTGTAGAATGTTAGTGTTGAGATGGAGGTGATGATTATTTCCCCAGATGATCGAAGCTGAACATACTGAGCTATTTTTCTCATTTAATGAGAAACCAAGCCAGAATTCTGATCCGTCTCCTAAAATTCCAGTATTGTGTTGAATTGTGCTATTGTTTAAACAACATTTTTACTTGGAATGTGTGTTTTCATGTATGCTCTTGTCTAGGTCTTGTAAATTTTGTTATGTTAGATAAGGAAGTTGATGAAGTTGAGCGAATAAATTTGCGTTTTAGTCCTGTTAAGCGGTCATAAATTGATGTCATTGAAGTTTGCATGAATTGTCTGGTTTGGAATGAGTCTGGTTTAGACCTTGTTGTTTGTCATTGACAGAATTATGGATTAAAATCTACTTTGATGTTGAATGTAAGTTACATTGAATTTTCCAATAAAATATTTCTCTTTTCTAATATTTGAATTTATGGTGGTTGTGAATTTAGTTTGATACCAATTGTGATATTTCAGCCGTGGCTGTTGTAATTTCTCTAGTGTATCTTGTGATTTTTGGCAGTGGCATGTTGGCATGTAAACTTGGAAACAGGGCTGTCAAGTAAATGTCAGCTGTTTCGTATTATCTGCTTTTCCAATATTGGAAGGAGCTTTGGTGAATTCTGGGGAGTCCGTAAGGCAATAAATTAGAGTCTCTGATGCGCCCCGTCAATGGCGTTTTCAGCGCTGTACGTTGCCAAAAAGGATGTGGAATTGAGATTCTGGCGTTTTCCATGTAATAATAATGGTTTATGCATTCAGATATTCCTACATTGCCTTGAGTCAATCTCTTGCAGCAAATTCGTTATGAGTGTCCTCGTGATTTTTAATATACTATGCATTTTCGTGTATGAAATCAGTAAAACCCAAAATAAATAATCGAATTCTCGATCAAATTATATTAGAACATTAGCAAGTTTGGGCTTTTTTAAGAGTTTTTATAAAATAATTCTTCTTTGTTTTAACATTTACAATAAAAAATAAAGTCTACTGTGCTATTAATTACTTCATTCATACGTATTGATATTGTCTAACTTGTGTAACTCTAAGGGTGGAAAAAAAATAGGATGGAAAAAAAATCTCGTGGAAAAAAAGTTAGAGGAGGAAAAAAAATTTGGGGTAAAGTAAATTTCTTTCTTTTGTTTAGTTAAATTAAATTCTGAAGGAAAAAAATTAATTTTTTATTTATTTTTCTTTTCCTTGTTTGGTTTGAGAAAAAATACATAGAAAAATAAAATTTGCAAGAAAACTTGTAATTATCAAGTTTCATTTTTTAAGATCATATGATGTGAATTGGGAGAGAAAGAGAGAGTTAGAGAGAGAGAGAGATAGAGAGAGAGAAAAGAGAATGAGAGAGATAGGTTAAGTGACAAAGAGAAAGATAAGAGAGTTAGAGAGAGAGATTGAGAGTTAGAGAGAGAGAGTGACAAAGATAGAGACAAGAGAGTTAGAGAGAGAGAGAGCGATAGAGAGAGAGAGAAGAGAGTTAGAGAGAGAGAGAGAAAAGAGAGAGAAGAGAGAAGAGAGAAGAGTGTTAGAGAGAGATAGAGTTAGATAGAGAGAGAGAAGAGAGTTAGAGAGAGAGAGAGAAAAGAGAGAGAAGAGAGAAGAGTGTTAGAGAGAGATAGAGTTAGATAGAGAGAGAGAGAAGAGAGTTAGAGGAGATAGAGTTAGATAGAGAGAGAGAAGAGAGTTAGAGGAAGAGCGTTAGAGAGAGAGAGAAGAAAGAGAAGAGAGAGAGAAGAGAGTTAGAGGGAGAGCGTTAGAGAGAGAGAGAGAAGAAAGAGAAGAGAGTTAGAGGGAGAGTGAGAGAGAAAGCGTTAGAGAGAGAGAAAGAGAGAAGAAAGAGAAGAGACTTAGAGAGAAAAAAGAGAGAGTGCGCGAGAGAAAGAGGGAAGAGGGTTAGAGAGAGAGAGAGAGAGTTAGAGAGAGGAAAGTTAGAGAGAGAGAGAGAAACAAGTTAGAGAGAGAGAGAGACGAGTTAGAGAGAGGATAAAAAGAAAGGTTGGCTTTGATCCAAAATTTTTCTCCCAACTTTTCTTTCATTTTTGAAGGGAAATTTTTTTATTCATTATTACTCCAAATTTTCCATGCAATTCTCCCACAATTTTTTTCCATTCCTTTTTCTTCAATCCAAACAAAGGAAAGATTTTCATTTTCCAAAATAATTTTTTTTCCATGCTGTTTTTCAAGGTCCAAACGGACCCTAAGTGTAAACAAATTCAATTTGAAATTTTCTTTTAAGTTGGTTTTATGAAAAGAAATGATACGGAAGTTACAAATAGTTTTGATAAAATTAATTTGCAATAAAACTTGCAATTTATTAGATGCTCTTGGAGCAAATGCTCCGGATTTTATGATTGTTTATCGATATATATTAGATTGTTCACCGCATATATTAGATTGTTCATTTCTATTATAATGATTGTTCACTTATATATATCTGGAGCACGTGCTCCAAGTGCATGCAATATATTCCCATAAAACTTACAACTAGACCACAGAAGTAACATATCCATTTAACATGTTTAAATTTTCATGAAATTTTCAAGTTTAGTGACAATACTTGAGGTCCTGTTCTTTTCTGCGGTTGGTAAACTACGGTATCACATCATACTGCAGTTTGTCACAACTTACCATACTTTATTGCAAATCATTATTTTTCTCTCTTCATTTTTCTTCTCTACTTTTTATATTCTCTCTTTTTCTCTTTCCCTACATACCAATAACCTATCACTATTTTACCACACCCACCACAATTTCACTACACCACACCATGAATCTTTATTGAGTACCTCATCCTAGGTGGCATAGCATGTGGAGGAGAGAGAAGAAAGAAAAAAAAAGAAAAATGAAAAGGATGAGAGTGGAGTGTTGGGGTACTCCTTGGAGTACCTCTACTTTATGACACAATTTGACAATTTGATGTTTGTTTTTTATTTTTTTCCATTCAATAATTATTACTTTTGCTTTAAAAAAAAGGAGAAGTCAATTTATCTCATCATTAATTATAAAAAAACTAAGAGAACCTCATGTGAAGTTACTCCCATTAATAATGTGGAGAGAGAATCTTGACCAGATACCTTGACCTTTGTCCATACAATGCAGTTGCACCACATGATGAGCTAGCCCTTCTACCTCGACTTTGATACATACTTTAATGACCTGAATCTATAGAAAAAATGGCTAAGGTTCTCTGTGCTGCCATACAATGGTGATAGTCATTGCTTTCAGTGAGGGTCTAACTCCAATGGGCTCGATTCTTGTTGGTCATCAGTTGATTATGCCAAACAAGCTATATAAAAAACACGAACTCTTTTGGGGTATGTGCACATGCCAGATGCTTAAGCATTCCACGGTGGTTTCTTCCACCTCCGACTCTCGGATAATTGTCAACATTGTGCTCAAGTTGAACTTGGCCGCTTGTCGAATTCGTCCAAGTGAGACTATCTGTTACGCCTTCTTTAAAAATATCCATGGCGATAATTTTTTAGAGCATGCAATTGGGAAGCCGGGCAGCGAACTCAGCCTTTCAGTTTGTGAGCATGGAAATAGCTGAGTGCCTGAGTCTATCAAAGGTTGGCTATCGACCCACTTATTGAGCAAAAGAAAGTTCTTTTCCTATCTCCAACTGCCATATTCGTGCTTGCTGCGAGAGTGTTTTCGGCGCTCATAATACCACTCCAAGTGTTGGATGCTTTAAATAAAAGGTGTAATACCTAACTTCCTTAGTTATTTTGGTCTTGCAGTAGTATTTCCTTTCCAAAACTTGCACCCATAAGGCCATAAATTATTTTTATTTTCAAAAAATTGCTTGAAGGTACTCTCTATTTTACAGAAACTATTTTTTGAAGACCATATTATTAAAAAGGATTATTGGACGATAATACACTGAATTTTAGGGGTATTGGACAATAATGCATTAAACTTTTTTTTTGGATTTTATACACTAAAATTTGAGGGTATTGGACAATAATGCACTCATACCAATTCAGTTGGTGGTTGACACAGTGACTGTCTTACTTTGAAATGTTGTTTTTTTTATTTTTTCCAACGAAAATATATTAGTCATCATGTTTTTGTGTAGTTTCTTACACGGCAAATTTTTTTTATAAAAAAAAATAGAAAAACGACACCTCAAAATAGGACAACTGAATTGATTTGAGTGAATTATTATCATCCAATAATCCGATTAAAAATTATAATTGGGTGATCAATGTTTTTAAGAATCTATTAATTGGGGACAAATTCGTCGGAACTTGTCGAAATTTGGTGAAATGTGTAAATTGGCTGACCCCTGGTTACACAATTACATTTGGAATTATTCTTGTTGATTAAGATTAACCTTTTTTTTTGTCATAGCATTCTATAGGAATGGAAATCGGTCTCTTGCTTCGCTCGTATCTCTAACTCATCTAAGCTGTCTCCATCTCGTCTCTCCCTTCGTCCCATCTTGTATCTGAGTTATTGTCCTTGATTTCCCATGTCATGGTGTTGTCCCTTGTATCTTTTTCCTTCCAGATGTTGAAGGTTGCTGAAATTATATTTGGGCTGCTGAAATTTGCCAAATTAGAGAATTCATTTTTCAACTTTGGAATTTTGTAGGATGCTGGAATTTTCGAATTTTTGAGGTAGTATTTCAATTTTTTTCAATGTTCTTGGTTTTTTTTCTTCTTTGGTTATAGAAATTGAAGGTCATCCAATTTAGGTAGGGGAAATCATTAATGTTGGATTATCCAATTTGGGGGAAATCAAAGCATGGGTTGGATGAGGGAGATACAAAGACAAGATCTTGGCATTCAATTAGACGAAAAAATGGTAGAGGTTGAATACAAAGTTGAAAAGAAATTCTAGCAAACAATGGTTCATGGTTTTAGCTAGAAATTGTTTTAAAGTGGGTGTCTTCTATGTCATAGACTCATAGTATTCTAAAGAGGAGAGGTAAGACCAAAGTATCTACAAATTAACTGCACCAAATGATTAAAATTTGAGTGTATAATCGTGGCATATCGAAGTGTACACTAGAGAAGTTAGGTCAATGATTTTGATGTGCTTCATTGTGATTGAAGTTTTCAGCTATCTAAAAAGTAGACAGAAAGTACAGATAGAATATGTATCAAAATCAACCCACATCAACGAGTCTAGGGAGGGAGAGGGAGATGGAGAGAGGACGGTGGCCAGAAACACAACAGTGGAGACAATACTCATTGTTTGTAGACAATCTTCCTGCAAGTCTAGATAAGTTTGGGCTTAGAGGAATTTTTCAGAGGGTGGGGAAGGTAAAAAACACACACATACCATTCAGAAGAAGTAAAACTACAGGGAGGAGGTATGGCTTTGTACAATTTTGGAACCAACAAGATGCAGCCAAAGGGGTGTCATTGTTAGACAAGATGACAATAAGAGGAGCTACTATCTCAGTTACGTTTGCTAGAAGAACAACATTGAAGCAGATTTGGCGTAGAAAAGAGGATGGGCAAGTTTGGAGAAGCGAAGAGCATCAAACGGAGAAGGAGATAGGGGAACAACATGAAGACCAGGTCACTATAAATGGGGTGGTAAACCACGATTTCAAAGAGTGGCTAGAGAGGAGTATTGTTGGCATCAGTGACACGCCTAGAGATATCGCACCACTCATATATGCGATCCACTCTAACTATGGTTTATGCTCAAAAGTCACAGAAATTTCAAGCCTCAAATTCATTCTCACCTACGATACAATAGAGCAAGTTGAAGAAGTGCTTGCTGACCCTCAAGAATTACAACAATGGTTTGTTGAGTTCAAGAAATGGTCAATCTACGAGCACGCAGACACGAGAAGGATATGGCTTGAGATTCATGGGGTTCCACCTCATGCTTGGACTTGGGATACTTTTGAGGAAATAGTCAGGCCACGGGGAAGAATGGTGTGCTTGGAAAACACTATCCAAAGAACAGAGATATTTGAAGTTATGAGAGTCCAAATTATCACAGACAAATACAACAAGATCAAGGCTGAAATAGTCCTAAATGTGGAGAATATAGCTTTCAAGGTCTTTGTTCATGAAGCAGGAACCTTGTATCACATGGTTCCAAGGGTTCAGAGTGAGAAAAAGATTCCCAACAATCATAATGATCATGATGATCAGTCCAATGAAGAAACAGACAGTACCTCCAGCCATTGTGGGAGATCTGAAGAGGATGCATTTCCAGTGATGGAAGATGAACAACAGGGGGGACTCAAACCGACTGGATGAAGAGGAAGGGGAAGAGTCACAGAATTTTCAAAATTCAAATGAAGATGCAATTATTAATGAAGGGAACGTCAGTGCACAATACCAAGAAAAGGAAGTTAATGAAGGGTATGCCAGGGGATCAAATCGAGAAGACACAAATGAAAGTACCAATACAAAATCATTGCAAGGAGATGATGATGGCCTTTCAGATGAGATGAGAATAATATCACAGAGGCTCAACACCCAAGGAGAGACTCTTAGAGTATCCAACAGCGTTGGGAATGAGTCTAAAAATGCATCTTGGAAGTCACAGGGAGGACACGATGATATAGAATGAGAACAACTCTGACATATCAAAACCACCGGGTTTTGAAAATGTGACTGGTGCAGCAACAAATGATGAGGTGGTCCAAGATACTGGTGCAAAGGAATCTGAAGAGAAGGTCCAAGAGACAGAAACCATTCAAGAAAGTTCCTTTGAATCAAGAGGAACAGAAGAAAGTGCTCAGGAAGCTATGGAGTTTACTAACATCATTGGAGTGAAATTCCTTGGAAGTGTTGAAGCAACTACTAAGCTTTTTGCAGAAAATATTCGACATGAGAGGAAGTCAAAGAAAAACAAAAAGAAGAAGAAGGCTCAACTATAAAGAGTTGAGTATCAGTGCGAGAGAGGTGGGGTTGGAGTTGAAGAAGAAAAGGATCAAAACGTTGATAAGCAAAGAGAGCATAGTTTGTATGGAGTTAATTGAGGTCAAACACTCAAAGTTTAATGGCTTATAGAGGTGGAGATAGAGAGGTAATGCAGTGGTAGGGGAATATGAATTTATATTTGCTGTAATTGCCGACTGTGGAAGGTGCAAGAGGTTTAATTGGCATTTGGTTGGAAGAAGGGCTGAAGGTGTGTAGATTCTATCTTTGATGCAATGCAATGTAGATGGAAGCTATCTTTGTTATTGCTTGAAGTGTGCGGATGCATAGAAATTCAATTTTTTGAAGGCTAACTGTCAACTTGCATTGGTACCCGTGAGATCTACATGGTTGTGTTCTCAAAAGTAAAGCAAGAGACTGGAGAAAAGGATATAGATAGCTTTGTTGAAGGAAGCTTAAGTACTTTTGATAGCGACAAGACAAAGCAAACAATAAAGAAATCAAGAAAAGGAGCTAGCATTTGTGTATCCTGTAAAATAGTTTTGCTTGTAGGTTGCATTGATTGATGGTGTCAGGCAAGGGTTGGATAGAAAAGACAAAAGAAAGAACAAGACAAGACAAACTTTATTTGAGCAAATCCTTTGTATGTGAATAAAGGGAAAGGCAAATAGAGGAAGACTTTTTGGAAAGAGTGATGGCCAACTTCAAGGGAAAGGATGGGTGTGTCAGGTTGTCTATTGCTGCTACAATTGTGCCATGCTACTGATGGTGCCGACTTCATTGGGAAAATGCAATTCAGGTTGTAAAGGCTTTTGGTGTCATTGGCTCTTTGTTGCTTATTTTAATTTCAGCAGTTTCACTGGATTTTAGTGTGTGGTCATGGACTTATTCCATTGTATGCCTCATTTGTGCTTATGAGCACCTTTCTAATAAATTGGGTTAAACCCGCTAATTATCAAAAAAAAAGGTGAAGGCTCCTTTATTGTATCCAGCGGTTCTTCAAGGACCTTTTGGTTTGTGCTATTCGACACTTACTCTTGAGATTTGAATAATATTAGCAACCAAGAGCAATGGCTTCAACAGTGGGTGCAAGACAAAAATAGACAATCATGATTGACGTTCTTCTTGGGTACAATGTGAGCTGGTTCGTACTATGTAGTGGCTTCGACTGGAAGCTCTATCAAATACATCTTTGTCAAATACAGCTCTTTCAAATACAGTACAGAAACAAACGAAAAAAAATTTCAAAGGAAGATGGTGATGGGTAGAAATAACAGGCTTTTCGAGTTCCTCAGGATTCAGGAAGTAGCTTTGTCATATACATTTTGGATGCTAAGATACAAGGGTATGTTAGTAAATTTAACATTTAATTACAAGGACAAATTTGTAAATTGATAAATTTCGACAGATCTGATAAGTTCCGGCAAGTTTGTCCCCAAATAATAGATAATTAAAAACATTGTTCACCCAATTATAATTTTCAATAATATGGTCTCCAAAAAATAATTTCTGTAAAATAGAGAGTACCTTCAAGCAATTTTTTGTTTTATTTTACAAGAATCTCCATCCTAATTTTGTAAGGTATGCCAAGTTTAGCTCCCTCATTGCATGAAGTTTAAGCCCTCCAACGACTTTAGGTTTAGTCACAAGCCTCTAGTTGGTTAATTGAATTTTCGGTTCACTATTTAATTTGGCTCAAAGGAATTTTTTGATTCTTTGGTCGATTTCTTCTAAACCGACCGTGAAACGTTTACGGTTTGCATTGTATATTCCAGGATGACTGTGGCTTGAATGAGTGTTATTCTACTTGCAAGATTTAAACACTTAAGCTTTCTAGTTGACCAATCTGAAATCGATCCACTCAAGAACCCTCCCTCCCTCTGATAGGTTGCCTTCGTGACTGTCTTGTGCAAAGTGGGTGCCCCTAGGTACCTTCCAAGGACAAATGTCTCTTGCATATCAAGAACCCCACAAATAAGGTTCTTCAAGTATGGGGCAATATTTGGAGGAAAAAAAACATTCGATTTCAAGGGGCTGACTTTTTGACATGAAACTACACAAAAATTATCAAGGCACCTTTTAATGACCTTGGCACAGTCAGCACTCAACACTCCTAGCCCCTACTAGAAGTTGAAATGGGCCATTTTTAGGCCTATGGACATTTGACTTTGCTACTACCAAAGAGTTCTACAAAGTTTTTTTTAAGGAAAAATGGGCACTTTTTACAAAAAAACAAGTTTGCTAGGGTCACTTGCAAGGCTACAACAACAGGCGACTTCCCCGATATTCATACTTAAGGTTAGGGTAATTCAAGCACATAAAAGTCTCTGCAAGTATCACAGGTACTGTTTAGTGTTTTCCTAACGAACTAAGACAACGGTCGTTATGACTCGAGGAGTTGGGGCCATAATGCTCTATTCAGTATTCGGTCTCAAGAACGGTTCTAGGTAACAGGATTTGGGTGATGATTTTCAAACAAATAGACTTAATCAAATAGAAAAGCAAGGGCTCGGGGGTATTATCGGGCCAACCTAGTGAAGAACTAAGCTCGAATTTCATGGTTTTAGGAACAATCGGTATTCAGTTGTTAAGTGTGAGGATTTCATTGATAAACTAACATCAATTGCTCTCTCCCGAGTGGTAAATTGATGCATACTTCCTAAAGCCCGTCATTACTCTCGTGTATGATAGTCCTTGTTAGTATTTGAACGCAATCCAATTTAATCGGTTCCAAAATCCCATGCCAGCGCGGATTACGAACCAATTACTCCGCCTTAGATTCGTAACTCAATGTTTGGGGGAGGATTTATAACCTCCCGACACCAAAATGCTCCACATTGAGTGGAAATATAGGAAAGAACACTTAATTACCTCATAAATCATCCTAATCCCACTAATCCATGTCTAATCCTTCATTAGGGGCCCTAATTATCCCCTAACCCTAGAGGAACTTAGCCACTCATATTGATAACTAACATTAACTCAATAGTCAATTGAACATTCAACAAAATTCTATCACAATAATGAAAATCTAGCATAACAACACTAATCAAAGCAATAACATAAACCAAACGGTTTACACTAATTAAAAGCTTAGATTTAGAGAAAGAAGAAGTAAACTCACTTAATCAAGGTTTAATAGATCCTTTAAAGTGCAAGAGACAATAACAATGCTTGAATTGCAATAAAAATCTGGAATTCTTCAATAGAAACAATGTAGATTTGCACTAATGATGTAGAAGAGAGATTAAGAGTCACTAATTGAGATTGAACAAACCTAAAACTCTAAAACTTAAGCGTAAAAATTCTAAAGAAATGAAGAACTCATTATCACAGTTATGCAAAAGCCACTCAAACAATGTCGTTAGTATGTACATGCCACGACACTACTAGACTAAGGTGAGACCAATATTTAAGATTTTCCACTTCAACCTCGCTCAACGGGTTCTTGTGCACATGTGCAAGTGTCTCTAGCTACTTTCGACCAAGTTCAAGCAAGGTGCTCAAGTCTCAGTTATCCATACATCCATGCTCATTTTTATTAGTTATTAATCGATATACGTCACCCTTGCCCTTTAGTGTTGCCCTAGGCTTGGTGAGTGCCACAGGCTACATAAGGGAAGGTTTCGCACTTTGTTTATTCATTTTTCTTTGTCGCTGACATGTTTCGAGATATAGTGCGGCACATGAGAGGTTTACTCTCCTAGCGTGGTTTTTCTTCGTATGTGGCAAGGGGGCACGAACCACCCACACCAAACCACATTGGCGAACTAACTTTCAAGCATATTTTTTATTTTCCTTTTTTTTTTCCTTTCCTTTCCTTTTTTTTTAATTTCGTGCCGAGTTCTTCGGGAATTTGGATGGCCCTCCGAAAAGGGGTTACCCTCCCAATTAAGGTTGCTCTATACGTATACGAAATACTTAAGGGGTGTGAGTTCCGCCCACTCACACCAACCCTTGTTGGTTTCGTCGTCTTATTAGGAGCATGGAAAAATGAAAAACCAAAACAAAAACCTTCTAGGCCAAGAAAATCACGAAAGTAAACTAGCGGTGATGAAAGGTAAGGAAACCGCTTTGCAAAGGCGAAGAAGCTATTGAACACCTGGAGGAAAGGTTTGACACACACAAATTGACTGTTTTTGACTAAACAATTCACCTATCTAAGCAGATAAATGCATACGTACAAACATAAGCTACTCCTAAAGAAGAAAAATAAAAACTTATTTTGGGATTTTCACTTGATTTTTCTTTTTTTTTTCCCAAAATTTTTCAAGGGATCAAAAACGAAAGCTACATAAGCAAAAACGAAACAAAACGAAGAAAGCCTAAAACTACCCAAACAAGAATACTTCCCCCCCAGCCCCCGCCCCTATAAACACACTTAAATCTTATAATGTCCTCGTTGTGAGGGTAGGAGTCTCAAAATAGGTCGGAAACCAATACACAAGAAACATATAAAAGAGGTCGTGGCTTGAGCCCACACGACTCCAACATCCAATTAACCAACACAAACATTCCAAGGGGTGCACCACCATAAGAAAATCCAAGCATGCAGCACAATATATATAAGACAAAGGAAATGAAAAAGGAAAGTGTGGAACAAGCTTACTGAATGAGTCTTCAAAGTGCATTTATGTGAAGCTCAATCCACGAAAGGGAAAAGAAAACACAAAAGGGTTAGGAAAATCAATGCAACATAGGCTATGTGCACAACCAATATGCTATGAAATGAAGATGAAAACTATGCAACAAGCACTAAAACTAGCGGAATAAAACTAAAAATGCATGATGCAGGCTCTATGCTATGAAAGAAAGCAAAAATGCAAGGAAAACTAAAACTAAAGCTACAAGGCAAAATATTCATAAATATACATTGATTGGGATGCACCCCAACCCCTATCTCGATGCAACTGAGGAGGGAATCGGGATTGATACAAAGCTACCATAAAACACAAATGCCCAAAGACCAACACCATGACAGCACCATCAAAACTCAACCAACCAATGACAAATGTGAGATAGACCTTAAACATAGAGGCAGAGGGGACAACACCATCACAAGAACGCAACACCCGTACACACTACCCCAAAGACATACCCCCTCACACTTAGTGTAACGCCCTGGAGATTCGATTTTAAAAACTAACGGTCAAACCTAATGTCGACCAACAAAAAACAGCGGAAAAGTCAAAGGAAAGTCGGGCGTCACTGCCGTACCTCCGGAGAAGTACAAGGCAAGAATAGAGATTAACTAAACAAACCAAACTTCGAATTAATCTTAGTAACAATCCGAATTCAAGACATAACAAAAACTACTGAAAGATTTCAAGTCTGAACAACACTACTAAACTCTTTAATCAAAACGATAAAATCTAACGAAAGTCCTCACTTGCTAATTCCCATTCCCAGCATAGAATTCTTCACCTGAAAACAAAACTTTTAAAACATGAGGAGGACTCAATAATGTCTACCCCTAACCAGTTAAAACCATTCAAAATCCATTTCAATTCATTTTTGAGGGAGAAGTGAACAAGTCAAATCTTTTCGAAACTAACTTTCTTTCCCCAACCAACCATAACCATCCTTCAAACTTATTAAGCGGACGGACCTTGCTTATTTGGCCTTCGAAGTCCTTCAAGAATTTCAACCACCTAGTTTGACAAAGATTCAACTCTTTCTGCGTGAAAAGGTACTTCAAACTCTGGTGGTCAGTAAACACCTCACAGTGCACCCCACAGAGGTAGTGTCTCCAAATCTTGAGGGCAAAAACCACTGCTGCTAACTCCAGATCGTGCGTAAGGTAATTCTTCTTGTGGCTTTTCAACTGTCGGGACGCGTAAGCGATCACTTAGCCATTCTGCATCAGCACGCATCCCAATCCATTATGCGAGGCATCGCTGTATATCATGAATCCTTCATTCCCTTGAGGTAAGGCGAGGATAGGGGCCGAGGTTAGCCTCTCCTTCAGCGTCTGAAAGGTTTGCTCGCACTTGTCTGACCAGGCAAACTTCACTGACTTCCTAGTCAGGTTGGTCAACGGATTTGCGATCTTGGAGAAATCCTGAACGAACTTCCGGTAGTAGCCTGCTAATCCTAAGAAGCTTCTCACCTCGGTGGCATTCTTCGGGGTTGGACACTTGGTGATGACTTCCACCTTTTGAGGGTCCACTGCTACTCCCTCCTTAGACACCACATGTCCTAAGAATGCAACCTTTTCCAGCCAAAACTCACACTTCTTGAACTTAGCATATAGTTCATTGGCTCGTAAAGTCTCTTACACTTTCTTCAGGTGGGTCGCATGATCATCTCGGGACTCTGAGTAGATTAGAATATCATCGATGAATACCACTACAAACTTATCCAGGAAGGGTTTGAATACCCGATTCATTAAATCCATGAAGGCAGCTGGGGCGTTCGTGAGCCCAAACGGCATCACTACAAACTCATAGTGGCCATATCGAGTTTGGAAGGCAGTCTTGGTAATACCCTCATTCCAGATCCTCAACTGGTGATAACCTGATCTCAGGTCAATCTTAGAGAACGTCGTTGCACCCCTCAACTGGTCAAACAAGTCGTAAATCCGAGGAAAGGGGTAACGATTCTTGATCGTTATCTTGTTCAGCTCTCGGTAGTCTATGCACAACCTCATGCTACCGTCTTTCTTCTTCACAAATAGCACCGATGCCCCCTAAGGTGACGTGCCGGGTCGAATGTAACCCTTTTCCAACAGCTCTTATAGCTGTTTTTGTAACTCCTTAAGTTCAGCAGGCGCCATTCGATACGGTGCCTTCGAGATAGGGGCAGCTCCGGGCTCCAGGTCAATGCAAAATTCCACCTCTCTTGGCGGAGGCATTCCTGGAATCTCGTCAGGAAACACGTCCGGAAAATCCCGCACCACCGGGATGTTTTCAATGGTAGGCTCCTCCCCTTCGGTGTTCACCACATTGCACAAAAACCCTTCACACCCTTGGCCCAATAGTTTCTGAGCCTTGAGGGCAGAGATGATTCTCGGCCTATGGAGATGTCGGTCGCTTCGATGCTCCACGCTTCTTCCATCTGGTCCGATTAGCGTGACCTTCTGCTTAAAACAATCTATCTGGGCCTGGTACTTCGATAACCAGTCCATCCCCATAATGATATCGAACTCCATCGGGTCGAACTAGTAAAGATCGACGTCAAACTCTTGACCCACTATAACTATTGGACACTCCCTATACAGCTCTCCACAATTAACAAAATTTCCTATGGGTAGAGCTACAAACATGGGTATACTATCTCTAGATGGTTTCATCTTAGCTTTTTCCACAATTCCCGGAGCAATAAAAGAATGACTAGCTCCCGAATCAAATAAAGCATAAACATGATAGGTGTAGAGAGAGAAAGTATCCGTCACAACGTCGACCTCATTCTCCGCTTCGACTTTTCTCATCACATACACCCTTCCACCTTGGTCCCAAGGTGGTTGTTATTGCTGACGGGGTGGGGGTGGGTTGGGGGTTCGCCCCTGGTTAGCTTGGTTCGATCTGGGGCCACCACAGTCAGCGGCGTTGTCCCGAGTTCCTCGTATCCACCCCTGCTCATGTCACGCCCGAGTTTCCCTGATATCCCCCACGGTTCTGCTGACCATAGTTCTCGTTGTATCCTCCGTGGTTTTGGTTTGCGTAGTACGGTGGTCTTCGGTTGCCCCCGTTTCTATTGTTAAAACCACCTTGTGCCCCGCGAGGACAGTCTCTTGCCAGGTGTCACGGGTTGCCGCATTTGAAGCATCCCCTTGCAGACCCTGCAGGCTGGGATGTTAGAAGGTCCACGCCCCGAGTTCCCTACCCAGTTGCTGGGACGGGGTCGCTTGTCTTGATATGATGGGGGAGGGTTGTAGCGGGGAGGGTCCTTCCTCTTGAGACCCTGCTTGTTCTGATGTGCTTACCGAGCAATGGCTACTCTTTCGATGTTGAGGGCCACATCCAGCATCTCTTCATATGATGAGAAGGACCGTGTAGTCATACGGTCCTGAATATCGAAGCTCAAGCCACTCTCGAAGCGGTTCATTTTCAGAGTTCGTTGGTGACAAAAGCCGACACGAAATGAGACAACTCCGCAAACTTGGCGGAGTATTGCAGCACTGTTCCACTCCAGGAACTCTTTCTCCTTAGCTTTTTGGAGTGCCATGGGATAGAAACGATTCTTCAGCATTTCCTTGAACCGGTTCCAGTTGAACCCGGGTTCGTTTTGTCGTTCTTTCGCACTCATCCACCAAATGTCAGCCTCTTCCGTTAGGTGGTAGGCTGCAAATCCAACTTTTCGTTCCTCAGGGCAGGGAAGAACGTCGAATTTCTTCTCGATATCCCGTATCCAGTCTTCAAACACGTTGGGGACAGCTACCCCAGAGTAGATGGGAGGGTTGAGACTGTTAAACTCCTTGAATAAGGAGGCTTCGTTGTCCTTCCTTAGTTCAACCCGTTGTTCGGACATCTGTTAGAAGTGCTCGGTTTGTCGAGCCATCATCTCTAGCATCATCAGTTGTGCTAGGTCGGGGACTGCAGGTTGGGGGTCTCCTCCTCCATTGGTGGCGTTGAGCACAACCTGAGCTGCCCGTGCAGACGTGTCTTGCAGGTTGGCGAAACGCTGTCTCAGCTCATCGGGTGTTGGGGTGGGCATGCCAAAAGGCTCGTTAGGTCTACCGTTGTCTCCTTGAGTCATCCTGAAGTCAAAACTTAAGGGTTACTATACGTCCTACTCTCGTGGTCTCAACTTTGCTACTAACGCACAAAGGTCGAATTTCTTAAGCAATAATACGAGTTAATCAAGAGGAACGACTAAAAAAGGCACAACAGCAATAATATGAACATGCTAGTATCTCAGTAAATATTACTTCACAAATGCATCAAATATACCACATAACATTACATCAACTCATGAATAAACGCAAAGTTCTTATTATTTCATTCCACTAAAAAAAACATTTCCACACATGCCATCCAGTTCATACCCCCCAACAGAGTTTACACGTGGTAAAGAAAACGAACATAAATAAACATACCAAAACTAAATGTATCCACAACTACTGGAACCCAGTTCCTCTAACTGCTAAGCAACTACCCCCCTATATAATCCTCCGGCACCTCGGGTTATTACGTGCTGCTTTCGGGTTCCAGCACGGGTCATCAGACTCATCCCCGGAGTCCTCCTCGGACTCGTCAGGGTCCTCAGATGAGGTCGATTCCTCTCCAAGCTCGGAGCCCACTTCGAGGTTATCCTTAGGCTCAACACCCTCATCGGCCCCCTTTTCGGGTCGACCTTGCCCTCAGGGGCGGGGTCCTCTCCATGATATTCTCCCAGGCCTTCATCCTCCTCAGGATCCTCTTCAGGATCCTCCTCCGGGTCTACTGCGATCCCAGGGCCCTCCTCAATCCCTGGATCCTCTTCAGGATCCTCGTCAGGGTCTGCCTCAGCCTCAGGATCCTCTACCGATCCTCAACATGGTCCTCGACAGGCTGAGGATTCCCTTCTGGATCCTTCTCGAGGCTATCCCCTTAGCTCGAGTCATCCTCCTCATCACCATCCAAGGTGGGTGGTGGGTACCCCTCATCCCCTACTACATCCATCACATCTGCCGGAGTCAACATCTCCATCTGGGTCACCAAGAATAGTGCGTCGAACCCCATTGGGACCCTCCCACACCAGCAACACCTTTGACCATGGTGCTGGTCGGGGTCGGGACTAGGTTGGACTAATGGTGGCAGTGTCTGAGTCGCTCGATACCCCCACACCTGGTCTCCTCTCAAGGCCAATAAGAAGAGGCAACAAAAGGCCTCCTCCATCCCCAAACATGTGTCCTCCAAGTCACCATCAGCCTTCTCCTCCACCTCCTGGTGTAATCTAGACATAAAATCTCCCAAGGACTCCACAGCGTTCCGTATCCAGTACAGGTGAACGTCCGCTATCCTGAGGTCGCGACAATGCCGAAGGTTAGGGTTCATCCTGGCAGCCGAACACACGCAAATAAGCAAGCATGCAAAATTTTATACATAAGGAACACATAAGTAACCCATTTCCCATCCTACACTCCACACTCTGATATTAGCAACTTAAGCCCTAAGCTAGACACTTAGGTGACTTTAGAAGCTACTAGGTCGCAACCTAGAGCTCTGATACCATTCTGTAACGCCCTGGAAATTCGATTTTAAAAACTAACGGTCAAACCTAATGTTGACCAATGAAAAATAGCGGAAAAGTCAAAGGAAAGTTGGGCGTCAATGCCGTACCTCCGGGGAAGTACAAGGCAAGAATAGAGATTAACTAAACAAACCAAACTTCGAATTAAACTTAGTAACAATCCGAATTCAAGATATAACAAAAACTACTGAAAGATTTCAAGTCTGAACAACACTACTAAACTCTTTAATCAAAACGATAAAATCTAACGAACGTCCTCACTTGCTAATTCCCATTCCCAGCATAGAATTCTTCACCCGAAAACAAAACATTTAAAACATGAGGAGGACTCAATAATGTCTACCCCTAACCGTTAAAACCATTTAAAATCCATTTTAATTCATTTTTTAGGGAGAAGTGAACAAGTCAAATCTTTTCGAAACCAACTTTCTTTCCCCAACCAACCATAACCATCCTTCAAATTTATTAAGCGGGCGGACCTTGCTTATTTGGCCCTCGAAGTTCAATGACTTCGCTATAAACATATCACAATCCAATCACAATCTCAATCTCAATATCAAACTCAATCAATCACAATCTCAATATACGGATGGCCATCCATTTCACACGCGAGCATATAACTAACCCCGGGGAAGTAGCACCTATCAGGCATCCCTGATCTCTTGACAACCCCCCTGTAGGATACCACATCCTGATCTTCGAGGGCGTTGCCCGAACCCGCATTTATGTCACGCTTGAATTATTAATCAAGTTTAATATCGTACCAATCCAACTCAAACAATCCAACCCAATCCAATCCTGAATTTCCAAAACCATTTCCAAATCACACGTAAACGACTGTCCACATTTTACCAACTCAAGAAACATAACATCATCCAAAACAGACAGCCAATTTCATAATAAAATCCCCTTTCAGGATGCAATTTCCAAAAATATAGTAAAACCATAAAACATATAAAGCGCATCCACAAGGGGATTAGGACATAGACATTACCTGACAATTCTTCTCCGTACTTCAGAACACACTTGAGCTCATTAGATCGAACGGTTTAGAACGCGGCTAAAATAATGAAATTTCTAAAATTAAAAACGTGTCGTACGGAGTTAATGCAATCTATTTTCCACCGAGCCCACCCCTAGGAACACTATAAGGTTCCCATCATTCATAAATTAACATTTTAAGCATAACTCACATCATCTAACTATCACATATCACAAATACTCCCATATTACAATCAATTTAATAATTTACACATAACAACACATTAATTCAAAAGAGTAAACTGGACAGAATTTAATACTCCAATAAAACGAACCATAACTTGACTTCCCGACATCCTATGGATATGTTTTTGGACTTTCTGGAAACCTCGGAATATCTACTAAAACTCTTATGTTGACCCCGAGACCTAAAACACCCCCTAAGGTCCTCAAAAATAGCCAATTACACAACCTTTCCAGTTCTGACCTAGGTGCGCTATTTGGGTCGTAACTAAGAATATACACCTTGAAATCCCGATCCGTAAAATTCCTATGAAAGATAACATCCTAAGGTATTTGCAGACCAAAAGGTAGGGCTATATATTAACTACATAATAAATGGTGACCAATATCGTACGACTCATAAATTCTGTCCAACTGACCGAGTTTTTATTTCGGGATTTTCGATCCTAGTTTCAACTATACTATCCCGGGACTCCAAATTGAGGTTCTAACCAGTCTACTAGGGTCCACTACATCCCTTTTCAATCTCATAGCAAAACTAAGGTCAATTTACACATATACTAACATAAATTTGCCACGATAACATATTAATTCTCAAACGACCACATAAGCTTAAAATTTACACTAATAATCGAAATAGGAGAAACGAAACATGGACCCCTAAACTTCAAAACTCCTAAGAAATCAGCAAGGTGCTATTTGACTAAAATATAAATAAATTGAACATTTTTAATAAATAAAGAACTCGATAATAACGTAATATTAATATATCCACGAGTCGATAATCCTAAAATATATATAACATTTGAAACTTTATTACGCATAATATATTATAAAATTTAAAAAATTTATATTAACGTCTCTACAACAAAGGATCCTATTAGTGACGCACATTATGTAGCGGTTGGATCAACCGTCACTGGAGAAAAATATTAAAAAATTCATAGCGACGTTTAAAACCGCTAGGACATCGGAAGTAGCAATCAGAGCCGTCACTAACCTGGTGGGGTCCATGTATATTTCAGTCCAGGTTCCTTTAGCGGGCAAAAGTCCGCCTAAAATTTAGATTTCAATTGAAATATTTGTTTAAATCTTTAAAAGTTATGCAATTTACGTATTGGAAGAAGCAAAGTTGGTAATAAAATAATATTAAATAATTTATTCAAAATAAAGCAACTAGAAGACTTAACCCATTACATTACTACTTTCCCTTATCCCTTCCCTTTCACCTCCCCTTTCCCCATCCCTTCATGCTTCAAGGAGGCATCATCAATTGATAACTGGAGTAATCCATCTCTGCCTCTTTTCTCCAAGCATTGTTGCTCGACATAGGAAAGAATTGTTATTGACCTGCTTGACATTGTTATGATTTGGATTGTATCAGGCTGAGATCTGGTAATGCTTCACACTGCAGATTTGATTACTTGGTAGAGCCAAAGTTTTGAATTATGACTTTTCTTTGTGCAAAATAACGACCTGTTTTTATGTTTCTTTGGTAATTGTTCTTAATTACCATTTTGCATTTTATTACATGCTTGATTATAAGTGGTGGTTGTCAATTTGGGATGGACACAAAAGCTTACTCCGTATTTCCTTTTGTGATTTCTTTGAGATTTGGGATTTTGTATCATGATGATTAGCTAATTTATTTCTTTTGTTGGGAATTTTTTTTAGTTGAGATTCCAGTGTTTTGGAATATAGAGCAGAGATTACATATATGATGTAAATGGCCAACAAGGTTAAAGAGTTAAGTTCTTGCCTATGATGTTTGATGGTTGAGATTATTGGTATGGTTATGTTTTTCCTTTGTTGCTTGTTTAATGATCTCTACTGGGTAGCAATAATATGATGTTCTTTCCCTTCTTAATTTTATTGAGTACATTTGGGTGTAGGTTTTTGTTAATGACAATGAAGATAGTTTAATTAATTTGGTTCATGAATTTACTTTTGAGAACATATTTGACGGGTTAATTTTTTTAAATTTTTTTGATAGTAGATCTCAGTTGGAAACATTATTGTTTCTTCCTTTCAGAACCTAATCCAAGCACAGATGGTGGGCATGCATGAAGCGGCCAGGGCTAGGCTCATTAGATAAAATGTTGCCCTTTTGGAGTGGAATTAATAGATATGTTAATATTTTGGGAGCCAATTTGGTTTGTACGTATATTGGCCTGAGAAAAAATCTATGTATATACTCTCAGAAATACTCTCAGCTATGGCAAGAAACTATTGAGAGATTTATCATGATATATGCAAACTTGGAATGTATTAGTTTGAGAAAGAAATTATTATTCTTTTGAATTACGTATCTTAATTATTATGTTACATGATTTGTTTTCCATACATATATATATATATATATATATATATATCATCAATTTTCAATATTCATCCATTAAAGTAAAAAATAATATATATATATATATATATAGAACATCAATTTTCAATATCCATCCATTAAAGCAAAATATAATAAATATAATAATATAATATTGATTAAATAGTGGAGATGTCTAATAGCTGTTAATTGTCAGAGCTACAATTAACGTGCACAGGCGTCACTGCCAGCGACGTGTGTACCTGCCATAATTTTTTCTAGTAACACCCCAAATTGTGGCGGGTGGGGTGAGGCGTCACAAGGAATTCTAGCGACGTGTTTAACTGCAACCTAACTAACCTCCTAACCGTCGCTGTTCAGGGGGTTCTTTTGTAGTGCGTAATACTAATACTCTTACTCACAACATAATCCATAATACTAATTATAAAACTACACATGATATAACTAATTACTCAGATTATAAATGAAGGGTCTCAATCCCAATCATAATAATACACTAATACCACAATCACTCATGTTATAATAACCTATAATTAACCAAAACCAAGATTATAAAAGTAATAATAATAACTATAATATGAAGAAAACACGTGAAGAAAACACGGGAGAACGGGCGGACGATCGGGGCTCCGATGACGTCGTCGGTGGCGGGTGCGTCTGGATGGTCGCCAGTCAGAGGGTAGTCGTCGGGAGGCGACGAAAGTCAGTGTCGAGACAAACAGGCGGCCCAACAGCAGTGGTAATGGGGAAGAACTTCGCGTCTGGGCACGTGCGACGGTCTCCGGCGATTGTGTGGGTGGCGCTCGGTGGTCGCCTGGTGTCCAGGAGTCGACGAGGGTTGCAGGCGGTGGCTGGGCAGCGGCGATAGTGGCGCACGACGAGGCGGACGCAGTGAGAGAGAGAGGAATAAAGGGAAGAGGATAGAGAGAGAAAGAGGGCGCGGTGGTTGATGCGGTGGTCGGAGTGATTGCTGGGGGTGGTTTCCGGCGAGACGGAGGTGGCGCCGGTTACAGGCGGTGGTCGGTGGTGGCTGAGCAGTTACCCAGAGGGAGGAACGAGAGAGAGATGTTGAGGCACGTTAGGGTCTGTATGGATTTTTTTTAGAGCTAATTAAGCTTAATTAGAGTATTAACCCCCTTAATTTAGCAAAGATAAACTTGGAGAGCAAGCCTATAACCGGCCACTTAGAAAACATAGGAAAATTTTTGTTTATAAAAAAAAAACTCCTAAAAACAATAATAATAGTAATAAGAATAATAATACAAATAATAACAATAATAATAATACTAATAATAATAATAAGAAAAAAAATCCCATAATTAACAAAATAAAAACTAACACATAATCAACAATAATTACATGTAATTTACTAAAATACCCCTAGTCCCATGCATAACCATGCACGCTAAAAAGACTATATTACCCTTAATAATCCCACGATGGTCCTACGAGCTCAAGTGTTAACAATTTACACAGAAACAATTAACGGACGTAAAATAATACTAAGGATGTCACGGTAATTATACTTGGATTTTCCGGGGTTTTACACTTAGTATGCAACTAATGCGTATGACAATGAAAAAAGGGTAAACAAGGGGGTGGGGCAAGCTTACTGACAGAGTGCAAGTGCACGGTGTACGGTCTAGCATGTCAAGGTCGCTCCCACAGGGACTCACTTAGCAGCGCATTTAACCAACTCTCTGTGTGATTGCTAAGCTAATCAGGTTTTGATTTTGGAAAGGTTTTAGAAACTAATTAAAACTAACAAAGCAAGGAAATCAATCAAAGGTTCAATCAAAGGAGAAAGATTTCTAGGGAATTGCTTTCCTAACAACGAATTTGACTATTAAAACCTAGTTCGCACAATCATACATTCAAGAATGAATCAAAAACGATAACCATAAGAACTCTACTGCTCTTTTGATGCTAATAGAATTACATCGATTAACTTAAATTACAACTTTCATATGCTTTTCAAGTTAATCAAAGTTGAACGTCTAATCTATTCTAGTCATCACAAGGTTCCCTAGTCTGCTATTCTTTTCTCAAATTTCACAAATCTAGGTAGAAAGTTGGTAATCAGATTATCCTAAGTCACCTTTTAGTACTTCTCAGGTTAATCTCAAATCACAAGTATTCAAGCGCTTAAACAACACCCATGAACATGAAGAACACAATCTTCTATTGATTCAAGATAAGAATTCAGGCATAAACTAGAACATTCAATCAAACTACATTATTTCGGGTTGCGAAACCCTAGAATTCAAGGAAACTACTAACTCATTGTCAATGAAAGCATGAAACAAGTTCCAATCAACATAATTGATTCTCAAAACAAAGAAAGAATACTAAAAGAAAGAACAAACATGTGAAGAATACGTCCCGATTGAGTCTTTCAATCCCGTGGTGGAATCTTCTTGGAGAGAATGCTTGGAAGCCTAGGGTCTAAATAAACCATGTGGATGATGGAAATCCACCCATAGAACTCATAAACACTATGAACCAATTTTTAGGGCTTTTGGATTAATGGAGATAAACATGAAATTAAAAGATATAGACAATTCTAAAGAGAGAAATCTCACCAAATTGAACTTAGATGTTCAAACACTTGCACAAGGATCTCCCACAAGCAAAGAGTCTTGAATCACCCAAGAAATCTCACAAAGAGTATAGGATAAACACGCACTCACAAAGAAGAGGAATCACAAAACAACTTCCACCCAAAGGATTAGCTTTCATTGCAATAGGGTTTGAAAACCCACAATTACAAACTCTCTAATTGAGAGGAATTTTCTTGAGTCTAACTCCTAAACATTAATCATCAAAATCTATCTTCAAAAACAAACTAGGGGGAGGGGGGTATTTATACTAATGGGGAAAATTAAAATAAAACACAACATTTGGACACAAAAGTAACGTGTCGCAGCAACATGAAAGACGAATGCCGCGGCTGTGACCCCATGCGTCGCAGGTGCAACGGCCGACTGGACCGGGGCGATGGCGGGGCTGCAGCATCAGGGCAGGGGGAGGTCGCGGGTGTGAACCTATACGTCGCGGGTACGACGGATGTCTGGAAACGGGCGCTGACAACCTGAACAGGCAGAGGGAGGTCACGGGTGCGACATAAAGTGTCGCGGGCGCGACACCTTTCTGGGCAGTTTTTTTTGTCGATTTCAAACGCACATAACTTCTTCATCCGAGCTCTGGTTTAGGCCCATAAGGTATTGATGGAAAGCTCTCGGTGTGTACTTTAAGCTCCCAAAATTTGAAGTCCATCAGAGTTGTATTGGAGGAGTTATGATCAAAAGAGTGAAGGCACGCCCTTTTCTAGCCTTGGAACGCCTTCACCACCTTGTATTTATTCTTGCCGATAGTTCTGAAGCCCCTTAGAAGGCTCGGGAATGATCCGATAGAGACGAACCAAAAGTGAACCGATCCACATACGGTTCACTTCTCCGCGAATGTCGCCACTTCCTTCTTGATTCTTGATCCTTGCCTCTCTTGAATCGATTCGATCTTGACGACCTAATAATTAGAAGTATTATCACTCTCTTTCTCTCCTTGACGGCCTAATAATGAAGGGGTGAATGAAAAAATAATGAATGGCATGAATAACCGCTATCGTTGCCCTCTTTTACTAGCGAAAATAACCATCCCACGCGAGCAGCCAGCCTACCACGGTCCGTGGTGGCTGCCACAGTGCGTGGCATACACCACGGGCAGACCGTGGTGGGCCCTGTCCCGTCATTCCCAGCTCCGTCTCGTATCAAACTTCAACTACAGTCCGTGGGTCAATGGACGATGTTCGTGGTGTATTCGATCCTATCGCAAGTTGAGAGAATGTTGGTGTTTTGGCCTCAAAACCTAAAAATTCGTATAAAAAACAACAACACCAAGTGTAGTAGGGAAATCGGAATATAAATCAAGATTCACACTTAAAACTAACCCTAATTCACTATTGAAAACCCCTAAAAACATAGTCATGAAAAGCAGTTATCAAATCCCCCATGCTTACTCCTTGCTTGTCCCCAAACAAGTACAAGACTCAAAACTAGATGAAAGGACTCAAACGGAAAACTAATCACACCTCCTCCAATAAAAGGGCATATTAGAAAGTCAAAACTAGCATACACAAAAGAGACTCCTTAGCAAGATTAAGAATCAAATCGAGATAAAGATTGCTGTTCGAAACAGAATTGCAAGTCAAGAAGCAACACAACCAATCCATCACAACTCAAATGCAATCAAATTCCATTCACATGCTTGGAGAACTAGTTGGGATCGGTAGTACCTCACTTTAGGGTATGTGGATCACTTCCCTCACATGTTTGCAAAAGATTAACGGTTCACTCAAAACCTTTAACCAATGTAAGCAAACTACCATAAGCTTGACGAGACTCTCTATTCTCTACCGCTATAAATATGCACATGTGCCAATCATGTGGACTTTTCAAGGGTTGTAATGGGGCTTAGGTGTAGGGTAAGGAGGAAATTAATTTGGGCCATGAGGAGCTAATGAGCCAAGGACCTAAATAGCAACATTCCCAATACATAAAACGCAACACCTCTTATTTCGCACCGCAATTAAGCTCAAATATATATCCCAAATCGAAGGAGAAGCAAGGGAAGAGTCGACATAAGCAAGAAAACCACCATGCTTATCACCTTATTCTTCAAAACTTTTCTCTCTTTTTTTCAACTAGTTGATTTGTTTTCAATATTTTCCTTTTTTTTTTCCAGTGAATAGTACGGATAAGTAAAGATTGACTCCTTTCCCTTCAACAAGGTTCAACCTCGAATGAAAAGAGGGGATATATGATGATCAAGAACAACGCTTCCCTCAACAAGCAAACCAACCAACAACGTCACCAACAGAAAGACTACAAAATTGCCCCCAACTGAATTGTTGCTCTACTAACTTGGCTAAAGGATATGGAATTAAGAACATGCCAAGGGTGCGCAATATAGGTGAAACAACAAGACAGGAAAAATGGTTACTAAAGGGCTAGCAAAAAGAAGTCAAGATGTCAGGTGGCTTTTGGCTATGTGGCTTCACAATGGGCCTCAATCATATTAACACAATGCACAAGTCAAATGCAGCTTCAAAGAGAGTCAAATCAAGTTCTAGAGATGCAAACATGGTAATGTCACACTTAAAAAAAAATAAGACTATAAAAGTGATAGTCTTTTTTTTTTTTGGCTCAAGAAGTCTCACGGGTTCCACCTACCACAATCACTACAACTAGTTCATTTGATGAACCAAACACAAGAACTTCACCATCATGCACAAGAATCATTCAAGACTAGATGAATCACAAATAAGACAAAGCAACCTAAATCAAACAAGCAACCAAGTCTCTTTCATCATCCGCATCAAGCCAGAAATCATATGAGTACACACTTGCAATGATAATCTAAACACACCCCTCATAAAGTATCAACCATGGGAGGGGCTTTCGTAACCAAAAACTATCCTAATTTTTATATGTTTTAAAACTTTTAGCAAGAAAACTACTCCTATATACAACCTAGATGCAAATTTAAAGCCTAGCAAACACAAAAAGAAACTAACAAATATGCAACTATAAACATCAGTTTCACTCAAGCACATGATTTCAGGACAGTCAACCCAATCCCCCCATGCTTGGACAAAGCATTGTCTGTATTGTATGTCGAGTAAGGATAGCATGCACAAGAGGAAAACGACATAATGCATCACACTCACAAAAAAAAAAAAAAAACGAAGAAAAATAAAGGGACAAAATAAAATAACTCACCAGTTTAGGTGCAGGATGCCCAAAGCATCTCTTCTTCAGGAAAAGGGCGCGGGAGCATCATCCACTCCTTCACGACCTTGTGATTAAACAATCACCTCAGACGCAGTCAAAGCCCTTAGTAGTTTGTCAAACTCGACAGCGTACGGTTCACAAGCCTGCAGATAAGAGAGCAACAAAATACTCATGGCAAAGAATGTTAGTTGCGTTCTCTTAAATATATCAAAAGTACAAGAAAAATCAAAAGAATCAAAATAAGTGTCCACACGATTTTTCCAGCTGAGTCCTCTAGGCATTTACTATATGGATCAAGACAGGGATAAAACCTTCCTAAAGTGCCTAAGGACAAATCAAGAACATTGTTGGTCCCTTCAATCACAGTACATCACAAGAGTTAACAACACATCCCACATCAACATGAACATCAAATGTCTTTTTACAGGGAATGGGCTCCTCAAGGTTCTTAGGGCAAAGGAAAGTAGTGAGCAAAGCATAGAAGCATGAAGTACATCATCAAATTCTTTGCTTGAACGATCCAATCCACCCACAAATCCCTCACAAGACTCCTCATCAGTAGTGTCAAATGACCCATGACACAAATCATCATCATACCTAGCATCAAACCTATGGGATTCACTAACCTCAAACCTCTTTGACTAAGAAAAAAGAGAGGATGCACTATGAAAACTTAAGACATCATCAGTAATGTCTCTAGGTAAGCTAGGATGAGAAGGAGCAACAATTGGAAAGGATGAATCAGAAGGGTCAACTATTTCCTCTATACTAGCCTCTAACTTATCTTGTTGCTCAAGCACTGCCCTCATCAAAATCTTAAGTCTAGCTAAACCAGGGGATGTAGAATCATCATGGTCAAAAGAACTACATAAATGAAAAGGAGGCAAACAACGGGATTGAGTATATAATCTACCATGAGATGCACAAGGATTGGGGGAAGAGTAACCAGATGCACAATAAGAATTCTCAAAATCAAGTGTATCACGTGCAAGCCACTCAAGCAAACTCCAAGCTTCATCAACAGTTTTAGCGTAGAAACCAAAATACTATAATAGAGTACGAGTCTCTATATTAACACCCTCACCAACAATGTCAAGAATATCCAATTTCCTAGGCACAACACCACATGGAACAGGACATACAAGTAATCTCTCAAAATAGTGCCAAAACAATTCCTAGTCAAATTGGGGAAAATCAAGAATTGCTATTTTTTTGTGTATTTTTTTGAAAATCAAAGATAAAAAAAGAAAAAGAAAAAGAAAAAGAAAGAAAGAAAAAGAAAACAACTTAGTCAACCTAAGAATATTTGTTTAATGGCTACTAGGGACAGAGTCCTCAGCAACGACGCCAAAAACTTGACAGGACCGCAAGTGCACGGTGCACGGTGTAGCACATCAAGGTCGATCCCACAGGGACTCACTTAGCAACACATTTAACTAGCTCTCTGTGTGATTGCTAAGCTAACCGGGTTTTTATTTTGGAAAGGTTTTAGAAACTAATTAAAACTAACAAAGCAAGGAAATCAATCAAAGGTTCAATCAAGGGAGAAAGATTTCTAGGGATTTGCTTTCCTAACAATGAATTTGACTATTGAAACCTTGTTTGCACAATCATACATTTAAGAATGAATCAAGAACGATAACCATAAGAACTCTACTGCTCTTTTGGATGCTAATAGAATTACCTCGATTAACCTAAATTACAACTTTTGTATGCTTTTCAAGTTAATCAAAGTTGAACGTCTAATCTATTCTGGTCATCACAAGGTTCCCTAGTCTGCTATTCTTTTCTCAAATTTCACAAATCTAGGTAGAAAGGTTGGTAGTCAGATTATCCTAATTCACCTTTTAATACTTCTCAAGTTAATCTCAAATTACAAGTATTCAAGCGCTTAAACAACACCCATGAACATGAAGAACACAATCTTCTATTGATTCAAGACAAGAATTTATGCATAAACTAGAACATTCAATCAAACTATATTGTTTCGGGTTGCAAAACCCTAGAATTCAAGGAAACTACTCACTCATTGTCAATGAAAGCATGAAACAAGTTCCAATCAACATTATTGATTCTCAAAACAAAGAAAGAATACTAAAAGAAAGAACAAAGATGTGAAGAATATGTCCCGATTGAGTCTTTCGATCCCGGGGTGGAACCTTCTCCGCAAATGTCGCCACTTCCTTCTCGATTCTTGATCCTTGCCTCTCTTGAATCGATTCGATCTTGAATCTTGATGGTAGGGAAGAGTAGAATTGGAAGTATTATCACTCCCTTTCTCTCCTTGATGGCCTAAGAATTAGGGGGTGAATGAAGAATAATGAATGGCCTGAATAACCGCTGCCGCTGCCCTCTTTTACTCGCGAAAACAACCGTCCCACGCGAGGAGCCAGCCCACCACGGTCCGTGGTGGCCGCCAAGGGCAGACCATGGTGGCTGCTACCTCCACTCTCCCCCTTTTCCTTCACGAAAAGACAACAACACTGAGATTCAGGCCTGCCACGGTCCGTGGCATACACCAGGGCAGACCACGACGGGCCCTGTGCCGTCATTCTAAGCTCCGTCTCATCTCAAACTTCAGCTACGGTCCGTGGGTCAATGGAGGATGTCCATGGTGTATTTGATCCTGCCACAAGTTGAGAGAATGTTGGTGTTTTGACATCAAAACCTACAAATTTGCATCAAAAACAACAACACCAAGTGTAGTAGGGAAATCAGAATATAAATCAAGATTCACACTCAAAACTATCCCTAATTCACTATCGAAAACCCCTAAAAACATAGTAGCCTTCGTCATCCCCTTCTTCTAGATCACCTCCGTTACCACCATCATCCCCGTCTCTCTCCTTGTTGTCGCATGGCCATTTGCGTTGCTTAGTGACGTCGATTAATCGCTAAACCCATCGGGGATTGAGATGCAAAGTAGGAGATTCCATCGTGCCGTTGTAGTACGTGAGGATCAACACGTGTGGCTTGTACGACTTAATCATTTGCAAATGAAACAGGGTCGAGCCGTCCAAGTATGTGCAAGTAAAATGTGGTTGAAACTTCCTCAAGTACACGCGATACCTAGTCCGGTCCAAGATGACACAAATGATGTGCCATATCCCGATAGTCGATTGAGCTGCAGGACTGCTGATGGATGCCAGTTGGTGCAAATTGCATGACCCGGTGTTGACCAACTCGCCTTCTAGGGTATGAGAGATGATAAAGAGATAATCTTTCCGCACGTGGTTTCTATTCTTGTCTAGCCAAAGACCGAGTTCGAAATGATTCGATGGAAATACCGAATGGAGGGGTTGTAGATGTCAGTGGCCTTAAAAAGAGCGGGGTCATGGTAGCGAACCATCCCGTAGACCTTAGGAGTCAAAGCCCTTCGTTTATAACCTGTTATGACCTTCATGGCTTCATGCTAGTCGATGAGGATGGCTAGGCATACATTTCTCCATCGACAGAAAACTCAAGCTTCTGGTTAAGCTCCTCTAAGGTCAATGTGGTTGGCCTACCACTTACCCTAAAACTCATTGTAGCATCCTAAAGACCATCTCTTCCGACTTTTAATGAGCTCAAAAACTCCAAAATTGGTTGGTCATATACCGGGGTGTCAATTTGCACAAAGGATTGCCAACCCATTTTTTCAACCAAAACATTGACACTATATTTCATAAAGAATTGTGTACAAGTGTCTTCGTGGTAAAGGTATCGTAAACAAATTTTTTAATTTTTGAAAGAGTTGTATTTGGCCTTAAACTCTTCATCACCGTGAAAATTGACTCGGAGGTTTGCATCGTATCTAATCGAATCGTCTCAGTACAGTTCTTAGGAGCTATACCTGAGGATGAGGAGGGTGCAACGGGTTCGGGGACGTCGTAAGGACGGTAGGCACGCTTGCCTCGAGATGCCATAGATGACCTCAAGTTGAAGAAAACCCAAATTGGATGATGATTGAACCTTTGGTGAACCCCAGGAGTAGGCTTTACTCTCTCTTGTGTCAAAGTCAATATTGGAGTTCAAATGATAGAGAGAGAAAGTGCAAAGAAAGTTGATTAGGGTTCAAGAGGGTTTAGGCTTTGGTGGGTGTTGAAGGGTCTGGTGGTAGCTAGTGGAAAAAGGGTAGAAGATAGTGGTGGAAGAGGGTTGGGGAAGGGGGGCTCTATGGTGGTTTTCTGGTGCGAATAAGGGTTGGGGGAGGTGGTTGTAAGGGGTAGAATGGATAGTGGTTGGTGGTTGCTGCTCGAATAAGGGAGAGGGAGGGAAAGTTGAGATGTAGCGGAATCCGGCGAGAATGGAGGTGGAGAGGGTTGTGAATGGGGTGGATTCTGGTGGAGAGGTGGTGGTTTTGTGGTTAGGGTTTGGGGTGAAAATGAGGGTCGAGTGGTGAATGAGAGATGGAGGAGGAGGGTCTAATGGTGAGAGGATGGAAAGGACGGTTGGGAAAGGGTGGCGGGCGACGAAAAACGATGACAACGGTGGTGTTTCCGGTGAGCTAGGTGGCGATGCAGGCTTGAAAGGCTGAGAAAGGTTTGTCGTGGGTTGGGAGACGAGCGTGAGATAAGAGGGGTAAGTGAGAATCTACAACTCGACATTTGAATAAATTCACAGGTTTTGGTGAGTCACGACCGTGACATGCTTCCTTGTGGGTATGACGAGTGGAATTCTTGTAAGAACTCAAGATACCTCACGGACGTGATGCCAAGATGTCACGACCGTGAGGTATATTATGCCTAGGAACTGAAATGTGAGATTGTGAATTGAGAGATTGTATCGTAATCTCCATTGTTGATAGTATCACACCATGTGAAAGTGATTGAGTTGTACTCCTCCCTTTTCTCATAGTGGATTATATTCTAGCTGTCACCGTCCGTGGGTTTTCCTCCGAGTTCTTCAGTTTTCGCATATATCTAGTGTTCTTTTTATCGCTTATTTTTCATTCCTATATTTTATCATAATCTTTGTCATCTCGTTTGCTTCCGCTATAACCTTGCAGTTATTTTCTCAGGAATCCCTTACTAGTGGTATTAGAGCCTAACAAGTGGCATCAAAGCAAGGTGAAGATGGCTTCAATCATGAAGTGCGAGATTCCGAAATTTGATGGAACGAGGAGTTTCACTATGTAGAGGCTGTAGATGAAGGCAATCTTGATTTAGCGTGGGTTATGGGATATGATCGAGTATCCCGACATGAAGACTGACACAACAATGAGCGATGAGGATGCAAGAAAAGTTGAGTTTGATGTGGGGCAGGTTGGGGCTCAAGGTGGAGCTGCTAGAACCTGCAATCAAGAGCAGGATGCTGATAATGCTCCTGAAATAACTCAGGTTGAAGAGCTTGAGATCGAGACTTACGAGACTTACGTTCCTCAGGTGGAGGAAGAATATAACATAGGAAGATATCATCCTAGGAGGGAGATAAGGAGACCAACGCGATAGATAGAGAAAGATAATGCTATGATCATATATACGTTGAGTGTTGCATAGGAGACTCCTGATGGTGTTGAACCTTCTACCTATCGGGAGGCCATCTGAAGAGTCCCGGGTTCCGTTCTCGTCCCTGTGACATTTTCCAAGCGAGCCACCTCAACCACGGTGAAACTCGAGGTGCAATTCCCGGTGAAGACTAGAAACGCAAGGGTAGTCTTGGCAATCTATTGGATGGGTACCGAGACCTTCTAAGGAGGCCCGCTTGTGCCCCGACCCCAGAGGCCCCAGGTCGTACCGTCCCGAGATGGTGAACAATGCCGTGACGGGGTCCGGGTTACTTTTGGAACAAAAACAGGCCCATGCTGGTTTTTTGGACATGCCTTAGTCACGCCCGAGAGCGATCGCGCCGAGAAGTCAAGTCGCCTGACATGGTCGCGCCGCGATGACCGCCTGTCTTCCTCGATCGATTTTGGGCGTGTTCGCGCCGCGACGGTCGATGTGTCGCCCGTGACTACCACTGGCTGCTTCGCCGCTCGCGACATCGCCGATATTGCTGCCATTGCCGCCTGATGGCTTGTCACGCCCGCGACTGTGGACGCCGCGCCGCGACGTCCCGTTACGCGATTTTTGCCTCCCAAAACGATTGTGTTTTGGCTTGCCCCCTTTTGTATAAATACTTGTGCCCTTCATTTTTCTGGGTAGTTTTTTGAATGATTTGAATGCCATTGCAAGAGAGCCCTCCAAGCCTCTCCTTGAAAATTCTTATTACTTTATCCAATCAATATTTGGTGGTGTTTAAGTCATTTCTTTAGTGATTAATGGTTGTTTAGCCTAATTAGTCATGGTGGAATGTTAGGCCAAGGTTGTGGACTCTCCTAGCCAAGGTCATATACAAACCCTATCGTGCCCAAGCTTCGTTTCCTTTGATTTTCTTTCGAAAACTCAAGCATCATTCATCCCACCACGACGGTAGCGCTCCATCTGGTATCAGAGCTTTGGTTTTTCATTTGCTTGAGTTGTTCTTCATTGTTCTTTCTAGTTTTGTTTATAGTATTGGGTTTTGTGAATCGTATGCAAATATTGGTGACCCCCAACCCCATTGCTATCATAGTGTGTTGGAAAATATCGTATTGTGGGTGTATTTGTTGGATTTGTAGCCATTTGGTGCATTGAAAAGAAGTTGGAAAATAGTGCACGCAAGGTGTTCGATGAAATATCTAAGTGAAAAAAAACACAAAGAATCCTTAGCCAAACACTTGCCAACTACAAAAGAACCCTCAAACTCCACAAAATACCCCAAACACAAACCGTCCTTCACCCTTTTCTCTCGGTATGGACGAAGAAGTTCGCTCCGAACGAGAGGAATCAAGCCACCGGGGTAGTCCACAAATTCGAGCTCTCGAGGACCGAAACACCACCATCTTTGGCAATCGGTTCTCCTCCATCGAGCGGACTCTTCAAGACCTTGCGGCCCAAATGAACAACATGACCATGAACCTCCAAGGTCGACCCCGAATTGAACGTCAGAGGCGCACTCAAAGCCCTATCCGTCCTCCTCCTACCTTTGAGTCGCGTGACGATGATAGAGGCTCCCCACGTCGCCGTCCACGTCGGGAGGTGCATGATAGGCCCCCTCGTGATGACTTCCAGAACGTCAAAATCGACATTCCTGAATTCAATGGTTCCAGTGATCCTGACGAGTACCTTGAGTGGATCCAAATGATAGATAGGATCTTTGAGACCAAAGAGTACAATGATGAGAAGACCTTTAAGGTCGCTAGCCTGAAACTCACCAAAGCCGCATCGCTTTAGTTTGAGAATGTGAAAGCGCAAAGAGCTTGGGAAGGTCGAACGAGAATCACCACTTGGACACGGCTTAAGCACTTGATGAACCGCCGTTTCTTACCCGCCGCATACAAACAGGATGTTTTGAGGAAGCTCTATGCCCTAACCCAGGGCAAGCAGTCTGTGAGCGACTAACATTCAGGAGTTCGAGCAACTCCTCATCAAAAGCGACCTTCACGAACCCGAGGAGAAAACCATAATGCATTTCTTGAATGGATTAGACTCCTCGGTTGCCAAGAAACTTGAGGTTCAACCCTACTACTCCATGGATGACTAGTGCAGCTTGGCCCTTCGCGTTGAGCGAGGAAAGAAAGAAAAGGCTACTTCCAAACTGGCACCAAGAGCCTTCTTTCCACCGCCTAGTCGGCGTCCTCCTTTTCGGACACCCCGAAACCCAGTGAGACACCCAAGTTTCCTTCAACACCTCGCACGGATAAAGGAAAGGGGCTTGTTGTGGTGTCTCCAATGGATCCTTCTTGCCGGATGGAGGGTAGGAAATGTTTTAAATGCCACGATTATAGTCACTATCAAGCGGATTGTCCGAACCGACGAACCTTGACTCTCAAGGAGGTTCAGGATATTGATGAGGAACTACAAGCAGACCGGGATGATTCCGAAGTGATTGTTGAGGATGCGGTCACTAGTGAAGATGATGATGCCGCCCCCACACCCCACGTGCAGGGTGACGCCCTTGTCTTGAGGCGGGTTTTACATACTCAAGAAGCCCCTCTCGACAAGGCCCAACGGGAGATGATCTTTCAATCTCGATGCTGCGTGTGACGCAAGGTGTGCAACCTTATTATCGATGGAGGGAGTTGTACCAATGTCGCTTCAACGTATATGGTCGAGAAGCTTAATTTGCCACTACTACCGCACCCTCGGCCGTATTCCCTCAAGTGGCTCAACGATCAAGATGGCATCAAGGTAACCAAATAAGTCCTCGTGAATTTGTCTTTTGGTGCTAACTACGATGATTCTGTTGTTTGTGATGTTGTCCCTATGAGTGCTTGCCACATATTGTTGGATCGTCTTTGGCAATTTGACAAGCAAACTATGCACAACGGGATGAAAAACACCTATACTTTTGCCCATCGGGGCAAGAGGGTTAAGCTACTTCTGTTAGCTCCACATGAAACTATATCTCCAAAACCCGGGGTGGGAAGTGAGGAGCCCAAACACATGAGCGAAACACGGGTTGAGCGAGCTCTAAGCAAGGAAAAGGTCGTTTTTGCCTTACTCCTTTTAGAAGCAAACAAAAGTGAGGTAGAGAAACCCCTACACCTTCTTGTCGCCCCTCTCGTGGCCAAGTTCGGAGACATTTTTCCCGATAATCTACGACGGGTCTTCCACCTATTCGGGGAATCGAGCACCAGATCGACCTTATGCCCGGAGCACCACTTCCCAACAAAGCGGCATACTGATGCAACCCGCAGGAAACCAAGGAGCTACAACGCCAAGTGGACGAACTCATCTCTAGGGGCTTCGTTCGGGAAAGCAAGAGCCCGTGTTCCGTCCCGGCCCTCCTGGTTCCCAAGAAGGATGACACTTATCGGATGTGGGTCGACAATCGAGCTATCAACAACATCACCATCAAATATCGGTACCCCATACCGAGGCTCGATGATATGCTTGACGAGTTGCACGGATCTTGTATCTTTTCCCAGATCGATCTCCGAAGCGGTTACCATCAGATTCGCATGCGAGAAGGAGACGAATGGAAAACGACATTCAAGACTAAGGGAGGCTTGTACGAGTGCTTGTCATGTCGTTCGGTCTCTCTAACGCTCCTAGCACGTTCATGCGACTCATGAACGAGGTCTTGAGGCCATTCATCGGTAAATTCATGGTGGTTTATTTCGATGACATCCTCGTGTTTTCCAAGAATGAAGCGGAGCACCTCTCGCATTTGGAATCTGTTTTCCGGGTTCTACGTCAACAAAAGCTATTTGGCAAGCTCGAGAAGTGCGAATTTTGCACTCCCTAAGTCACATTTCTTGGGTACATTGTCTCTGATCAAGGTATCTCCGTGGACCCTTCGAAAGTGGAAACCATTCGTTCATGGCCTTCTCCCTCTACTATCACGGAGGTGAGAAGTTTCCACGGCCTTGCTTCGTTCTATCGCCGGTTCATCCAAGGGTTTAGCACCCTCACCGCTCCTATCACCGAGTGTTTGAAGAAGGGCGCCTTTGAGTGGATCCGAGCGGCCCAAGGGGCTTTTGAGAAGCTTAAGGCTCGACTTTGTGAAGCTCCGGTACTTGCTCTCCCGGACTTTTCGCATGTCTTCGAGGTGGATTATGACACTAGCGGAATGGGCATTGGGGCCGTCCTCATGCAAAATCAACGCCCCATTGCTTACTTCAGCGAGAAGCTCAGCGGGTCACGGAAGAACTACTCTACCTATGACAAGGAGTTTTATGCCCTTGTTCGTGCCCTTGACCATTGGTCTCTCTACTTGAGGCCTAACCAGTTCATGCTTCATTCCGACCACGAGGCTCTCAAGTATTTAAACGGCCAACACAAGCTCAACACGCGTCATGCAAATTGAGTGGAGTATCTTCAAAGCTTCAACTTCGTGGCTAAACACAAGAAGGGGAACGTCAACGTGGTTGTCGATGCCCTTTCAAGGAGGCACTCTCTTCTTTTGGTGGTTGTAGCAAGGGTCCTTGGGTTTCAACACATGCGGGAATTCTACAAGGAGGATGAGGACTTCAAACTTCATCTTGACGGTGGTGACGGTTCCTATGTGCTACAAGACGGGTTCCTTTTCAAGGGGAACAAGTTGTGTGTGGCCAAGAGTCCATTGAGGAAACTATTGATGCGAGAAGTTCACGAATGCGGTCTAGCCGGTCATTTCAGCATCAACAAGACCCTTGACATGCTGAAGAAACATTTTTATTGGCCTAGAATGGGAGGAGACGTACACGATGTGATTTCCAAGTGTGTCATGTGCCATCATGCCAAAAGCCAGTTTCACCAAGGGCTTTATACTCCTCTTCCCATTCCGAATGGCCCGTGGGAAGATTTGAGCATGGACTTCATCCTTGCTCTTCCCCGAACCGTGCGTGGCAAGGACTCAATCCTCATCGTCGTTGACCGTTTCTCCAAGATGACGCACTTTGCCGCTTGTGAGAAAACCGATGACGCCACTCACATCGCTAATCTCTTCTTCCTGGAGATAGTAAGGTTGCACGGTGTTCCAAGGAACATTGTTTCGGGTCGTGACATGAAATTTATGAGTCATTTTTGGAGGTCCCTATGGAAACTCCTTGGAACGAAGCTCCTTTTTAGCACATCACACCACCCTCAAATGGATGGCCAAACCGAGGTCACAAACAAGACCCTCACTACTTTGCTTCGGGGTCTTGTGAGCAAGAGTCTACGGGATTGGGATGCTAAGCTTTGTCATGCCGAGTTCGCATACAATCGGGCTCCTTCATTTGCCACGGGTCGCTCGCATTTTGAAACTTGCTACAGGGTGAATCCTATCATTCCCATCGACCTCCTTCCTCTACCTTTAGAGGCAAGGGTGAGTTTTGAGGCAAGCGAGAAGGCCGCCGAGATTCAAAAGCTTCATCGCCAGATCCGGGAGAAGATCGAGAGAACTAATGAGCTCTACAAGTCCCGAGTTAACAAACACTGCCGGAACATCACTTTCAAACCCGGGGACTTGGTTTTGCTCCATCTAAGGAAGGAACGATTCCCTTCGCAGAGGAAAAGCAAACTTATGCCAAGAAGCGAAGGGTCGTTCAAGGTTTTGGAGAAAATAAATGATAATGCTTACAAGCTCGATCTCTCGGGAGATATGGGGGTCTCCTCCACATTCAAGATTGGCGATCTTTCACCCTACATCGAGGATGTTGAACCCGATGTGGATTTGAGGGCAAATCCTCCTCAAGAAGGGGAGGATGAAGAGTCTCGGATTCTGTTCTCGTCCCTCGTGACATTTGCCAAGCGAGCCACCTTAACTACGATGAATCTTGAGGTGCAATTCTCGGTGAAGACTGGAAATGCAAGAGTAGTCTCGGCCATCCATTGGATGGGAACTGAGACCTTCTAAGGAGGCCCACTTGTGCCCTGACCCTGGAGGCCCGAGGCCATATCGTCCCGAGATGGTGAACAATGCCGTGACGGGGTCCGGGTTACTTTTGGAACAAAAACAGGCCCATGCTGATTTTTTGGACAGGCCTTAGTCACGCCCGAGAGCCGCCCAGTCGCGCCCGAGAAGTCAAGCTGCCCCAGCATTGTCGCGCCCGCGACCGGTGGTGTCGTGCCCGCAACAACAGTCTGTCTTCCTCAGTCGATTTTAGGCAGCGTTCAGTCGCGCCCGTGATGGTCGATGTCACGCCCGTGACTACCTGCTGGCCAAGCTCGTCGCGCCCGCGACACTGCCGATATCGTTGCCGCTATCGCCGCCCAGTGGCCTGTCGTGCCCGCAACGGTCTCGTTTTCTGCCGATTTTTGCCTCCCAAAACGACTGTGTTTTGGCTTGCCCCCTTTTGTATAAATACTTGTGCCTTCATTTTTCTGGGGAGTGTTTTGAATGATTTGAATGCTATTGCAAGAGAGCCCTCCAAGCCTCTCCTTCAAAATTCTTGTTACTTTATCCAATCAATATTTGGTGGTGTTTAAGTCATTTCTTTAGTGATTA
The DNA here is from genome assembly GCA_029582165.1 of Portulaca oleracea. Taxonomy (NCBI): domain Eukaryota; kingdom Viridiplantae; phylum Streptophyta; class Magnoliopsida; order Caryophyllales; family Portulacaceae; genus Portulaca; species Portulaca oleracea. The sequence goes on from CM055892.1 coordinate 13,274,671, forward strand.
ATGGTGGTTTAACCTAATTAGTCATGGTGGAATGTTAGGCCAAGGCTGTGGACTCTCCTAGCCAAGGTCATATGCAAACCCTATCGTGCCCAAGCTTCGTTTCCTTTTATTTTCTTTCGAAAACTCAAGCATCATTCATCCCACCACGACACTAACGCTCCACCATATCTTGTCCAAGTGCCTCAAACTGGATATGAGCTATGCAAGAGGAGATGGAGAGTCTGCAAAAGAATCATACTTGGAAGCTTCGTGAGTTGCCTAAAGGGCAATGACCTGTTAATGCTAAATGGGTATACAAGAATAAAGAAGGTATCCCTGGTGTAGAGGGTGCATGGTGGAAAGCCAGATTGGTGGTTAGAGGTTGCAACCGGAGAGAGGGAATTGACTACAACGAAGTTCTCTCGTCAATTGTGAGTTATACGTCAATTCACACCTTGCTAGCCTTCGTTGTTCTATTTGACTTGGAGTTGGAGAAACTTGATTTGAAGATTGCATTCCTTCATGGTGAGTTGGACGAAGAGATCTATATGAGGCAACTAGAGGGTTTGATTGTTCATGGTAAGTAGGAACGTGTGTGCAGGTTGAGGAAATCCTTATATGGACTTATACAGGCACCCATGCAATGGAACAAAAGGTTTGATACTTTTTGAGAGCTCTTCGAGGCAACGCCCTGAGGAGGGGCGTGTTGATCATGGTCCAAGGTGGATTTTGTTGGGTTTATGGCCCATTGGATCCTCCTAAGGATCCAAATCGGTCAGGAAGGGAAGAGGCACAAGCCGCGTCAAAAGAGGCGTAACCCACACCTCAAACAAAACATGGAGCAAAAGGGCACATCGGAGGTGCTAGCTACTTCGAAGAGACGCAACCGTCTCAGAGGCGCTAGTTGCGCTGAGCTCCGACACAACCCGCGTCCTATGAGACACTACCGGTGCCCGAGACAAAGGAGAAGGTTGACGGAGACGCATGCTGCGGCTCGCAAGCACTACTCGCGCCGGGGCACTACCCGCATCGAGAGGAGCACACCATGCGCCTTCTGGTTCTCTTCATGTCAGATACTACTTGTTGTTATTTGAGTTTTTGATTTGACTCTAATTCACCTAACCGCCCTATAAATAGGGTACATTTTTCTCCACTTTAACCAACTACGATAGGGTGTGTTGATGACTGTTCCACCTCTAGTATCCTGATAGAGATTGTGAGTTGAGAGATTGTATTGTAATTTCCATTGTTAATCGTATCACACCACGATCACACCTGTGATAGTGATCGAGTTGTACTACTCCCTTTTCTTATAATGTATTATTTTCTGGTTGTCGTCGTCCGTGGATTTTCCTCCGAGTTCTTCGGTTTCCCACGTATATCTGATGTTCTTTTTATCGATTATTTTTCGTTTCTAAATTTTTTCGTAATATTTGTCATCTCGTTTACTTCCGTTATAACCTTGCAATTATTTTCTCTGAAGCCCCTCACAAGTGGTATCAGAGCCTTACAAATTTCCATGAGCACATCTCCATTGTAATTAAAGAGTAGAAATCGATGAGTTGTGCTCTCATTCCTTTCCCCCCTCCATTCTCACAAAACAAATATGAGAATTCTATTAAATATTTTTCTATTATCATTCCAACTTTACAACTTTCACGTACCAAATGACTTGTTAGGGAATAACATTGGTTGTTTTGGGATATCAATAACTACTTAAATAAGCAAATTTAAAAGTTCTAATTACTTGACGTTATCCTAAATATTTGGGACAATGAACTTAGAACATTTACAATGTGGGATCTAAGAGAATATCTAGAGATAATAACTTTGTTAAATCCCTTTAAAATCCATGTATTTTAGTATGACGTGTATTTTAACTAATAATGGTTCCTAAAAATTGAAACTATGATGATTCACATCTTAGATGTGGGACCCACTTATATGTACTCATTTTTTTGCAATTATAGAAAAATTAATACAAATTGGAAGTCATAGTATGTGAGACACTTTTACTTAGGAATAAAATACAACTTTATAAGAACTTAGCTTAAAGACTACCATTTTACAAAGGGAAATCGGAATCTAATAAACCAATCTTTGGAGGTGCTTTGATCTAACGAACCAACCTTGAACACTAATATTAGACGAACTGACCTTAACACCTTATTTTTTCTAACGAACCGCCACCGAATCCAACTCGTCGGAAGTGTGACGTGGCGATGGCGGTGGCTTATGTGGCAGTTCTTTAAGCCAAAAAAAAAGAAAAAAAATTAGCCATATTTTTATCTGAATTGATTAAAATAATCAACAATTTTCATTTTTTTAAATCCACCTCAGCACCCCCTCTCTCTCTCTTCTCACTCTCTCTCTCTATCTCTCCCCCTTTCTCTCACTCTCCAGCTCGACCCCACCCTCCCCAGCCTCTCTCTCCCTCAAGCCCCCCCAGCCCTGACCCATCTCTCTCTCTCTCTCTCTCTCTCTCACACACACACACACACACACACACACACACACACACTCAACCCCACCTCTCACTTTCTCTCTCAACTCCACCTCACCATTACCCTTCCTCACCACTGCCACCACCGCCTCCACTGCCGCCATCTCCACCGCCACAACCACCACCTCAACCCCCCCCCCTCTCTCTCTCTCTCTCTCTCACACAACCATTTTTTGTGCGGTGGCAGACATCAAAAACTCGTCAGAATAGGGCAATGCGACTCCGGTGGCAGGCAACGGTGGTGCGGTGGTCGCCGATTTCGTGGAGGCGACGACGTCGATGATACGACGTTGGTGGCGCGACAGAAGAAGGAAATCGAAACAGAGGAGGAGGAAGAGAAAACAGAGTAGGCCGGGAAATAGAAAGAGAGAGAAAGGAAAGAGGGGGGAGACCGGCGACGGCGAGGGCGGTGCTAGACCAGTTTTTCGGCGACAATGGCGTCGATGGGTGGTGGGTGTTGGTGACAGGGAACTCGAACAGAGGTGATGGGTTGGGCTGGGGGGTTGAGAGAGAGAGAGAGAGAGAGAGAGAGAGAGAGAGAGGTTGAGGTGGAATTTAAAAAAAGGAAAAGTTGGATTATTCAATCTAACTCATCAAAAAATTTGTCCTTTTTTCTTTTTTTTTTTGGCTAAAACACCCTCCACATAAGCAAATACCGCTGCCACGTCACATCTCCGACGAGTTGGACTCGGTGGTGGTTCGCTGGAAAAATCAACATGACAAGGTTGGTTAATTTAATATTAATGTTCAAGGTTGGTTCGTTAGATCAAAGCACCCCCAAAGGTTGGTTTATTAGATTCCAATTTCCCTTTTACAAATGAATTTGACAAAGGTGAGATTTAATGTTTATTATGATCATATAAAAACTTTAAACACCTAAAATAAGTTTTAGCATTGCAAATGCTTTTAATTGGACAGTTTAATTGGAAAGAGACACCAAGCAATCGGACTTAAATCAGGGAAGCACACCCTTGGATCTTTTTCCTTTTTTTTTTAATAATATCACCTTGAATCAAACACTAGTAGAATTTGGGTGATTTAGCGACTGCAAAATGGCGTTTGTTAAAGGATCAAATGCTAAATCAAAGAAATAGAATTTTAAAAAAATATAAATTGTAAATTGGCGTCTGTTTGTCTATAACAGACGCCAACATGCCAGTAAAAAAATAACCTCTTTTTCATATACAACGGATGGGACTTTCGAATTTTTCTTTTTTATTTATTGTAAAAGATGGCGTCTGTTTGGAACCAAAACAGACGCCAAAAACCAAAAGGCGTCTGTTTTGGTTCTAAACAGACGCCACTTTTTACAATAAATAAAAAAAATTTAAACGCTGCATGTAATTAATGGTCTCGACTGCAGTCCACAATTGGCGTCTGTTAGCCATAAAAGCAGACGCCAATTTGAATTAAATTGGAAAAAAATATAATTTGTATGAATTGTAATTAATATATTTTGGATGTTGAATTATAATTTTAAGTGTGAAAATAGGGTTCGTAATGTAGATTTATTAAATTTAAATATTGTTTGTATGTTTTAGTTTGAGTTTAATTAATTGTGTTTAGGTTTTAGTTTTAGTTTTAGTTTTAATTTATAATGTTGAGAGAAGTATGTATATATAGGGTGAGCATAATGTTGAATTTTATATGTTTTGTAGTAAATTTAAATATGAATTATTATATTTACTATGTAAAAAATATATATATAATAATGAATGTAAAATATGTTTAAGTTGAGCACTATAATAAATATTAATATGTAATATGAATTTTGTATGTTTTGTATGTCCTAAATTTGTGGGAAATTATAATGTGTTTCGGTTGAGTTTGAATATGTGATATTTTAGGATGATTTTTAGGAATTTTAAAAATGATTTAATTAGTTAACATGTGTAATATTCAATTAGGAATACATTTTTTTTTGAGGCCAAGGAATACATTTAATTTACTATGTATGTTTTGAATTTATAATTTAATTTGTTTAGTTAATAAGTTAATACTATAAAAAATAAATTTACTATATATAAACTATTATTTAATTTGTATGTACGTAGTGAATAATTATAAATTATTTATTGTTTACTTTGTAATAAGTTAATACTATAAAAAAATAAATTTACTATATATAAACTATATATAAACTATTATTTATAATTTGTACGTACATACTGAATAAATTTACTATATATAAACTATTATTCAACTTAAGTAGAGTAGCGACATTATGGGGAATATTACCTAAATTAAAATTGAAATAAAATAACACAATGTCACCAAGTACCTTTTTCATGAAATTCATTATAGTTTGATGCCAATCAACAAATTGAAAAGTTGGGGAATATCATCCTCAACTTTTGAAATGTTGTTTAGCATACTTCAAAATCATTTGAAACTACGTCATGGAACAAGTATATTGGTTAATTGTGATGTTAGTTTAGAGGATTAAGGTGGTATACTATTCCGAGTAGTTTATATGTAGTTGTCATAAAAGGAGGTTGAGTTTGGATGATTTTGGTTGTTATTAGTAAGTGAGTTAGCATCTAAAGTTGGTAGCGTAAATTTGTTGATAATCCAACCTAATTGCTAACTTAACCACTCATAACTCCAAATGATAACATAAATTATATAAATAATTATGTCACATCCATTTACTAACTTAAGTACTCAACAACCAATTGCTACATAAGTAAATAGGTTATTTGTGATGACAGTTTAGAGTAGTAAGTAAGTTAATTTATAGTTCTAGTATCTTAGTTGTAGATGTCATAAAAAGAGGTTGAGTTTGGATCCTGTTAGTATCCAAAGAGAGTGTGTTTGTGACCTGATAATCTATGGCTAAAAAAGACTTTCATGATTCGTATCGACTCTCCTTTATTTGTCTGGTTCCCAAAAAGTAGCGCAATCTCAGCAGTGAAATTGCGAGAGGTCTATAGTACTCTGGGAGTTAGAAGCCTCTCAAATTCGATACAATATAATTGCGAGAGATCTATTATTAACAATATAATTAACAACGTAACATATATAAATTATCTAGCTAGCTATAGCTAAAACAAATTAAAAATTAATAATAATACTAATTAATAATTAACTATAATTAAAATCATGTATACATACGTACGCACATGTACATTAATTTTAAGCACTGCGCCGGCGAGATTCATATTATTTTAATTTGTCTGTTTATTTACATTTAATTAACAATTCTATACATTAATTATATTAATGTAGAAATTATAATAACTACAATAACATTAACAATTAATAATATAAATATTATTAAATATATATACTATAATAATATGTAATTAATAGTTATAATTAATAATAATAATAATAATGATATTAATAATAATAATAATAATAATAATAATAATAATATATGTATTAAACGTAATAATGGCCGGCCAAGATACAAATTGAACAAAATTACAAGGTACCAAAAATGGCGTCTGTTTCTCCCCCAAAACAGACGCCATTTTCCACTACATATATAAACGAAACAATCTGAAATTTCCCTCTGAATTTTTTTTCTCCTCTTCAACACCACTTTCCATTTCCCCTCAATTTTTTCTCATCTTCTCTCAACATCTACTCCTCAAATCCATATTGTTAAACAATTGAAGATTGAAGATTGAAAATTAAAGATTGAAGATTGAAGATAGAAGATAGAAGATAGAAGATAGAAGATTGAAGAATGAAAATTGAAGATTGAAGAATGAAGATATATATTTATTACAATTTAGTTTTTTTTGTATCCTATTAGTTAGAAAAATCAACATTATTAAAGTTGTATTATATATTTTTTTAATTGTTTAATGTTTAAGGTCATGATGAATATGTTTAATTAGTGTGATTTTAAATTTTTTTATTTGTTATTTGTTATTTCTACACATATATACATACATACATACATACATACATACATACATACATATATATATATATATATAGGGAATTGATATAATGAGAAGAATGATTTTATGAGAAGAAATGCATAGCAAATCATAATCATTGGTTCCAAGATCAAGGGTGGATATTAATCTTGCTTTTTTCTTTCTTTTTTGGTTGGGAAAATGTGACTAATAAATGTTGTAAGCTTTTTCTTTTTTTTTTGTTGGCTAGAAAAAGAGAACAATTAATGTAGTGTGATTTCCAATAACATGCTAATTAATTCGCAGCTCTAGAAACTTAGAATGAACATCAACTATACCCAGAATGAACATTAACTTTACCATAAATGAACGTCAACTATACCATAAATGAACACCACATATACCCAGAATGAACATCAACTATACCATCAACGAACGTATAGTATAGTGACGTTCGTTTATGGTATAGTTGATGTTCATTCTGGGTATATGTGGTATTCATTCTGGGTATAGTTGATGTTCATTCTGGGTATAGTTGATGTTCATTCTGAGTTATCTAGAGCTGCGAATTAATTAGCATGTCATTGGAAATCACACTAAATTAATTGTTCTCTTTTTCCCAGCCAACAAAAAAAAAGAAAAAGGTTGCAGCATTTATTATTCACATTTTCCCAACAAAAAAAAAAAGAAGAAAAAAGCAAGATTAATATCCATCCTTGATCTTGGAACCAACGGTTATGATTTGCTATGCTTTTCTTCTCACAAAATCTTTCTTCTCATTGTATCAATTCCCATATATATATATATATATATATATAGGGAAATTGGATTCTAATAATCCCTACTTTTGCAAATTGGATGACAATAATCCCTACTTTAAATTTGTATTCTAGTGGTCCAAAAAAAAATAAAATTGTATTGTAGTGGTACCAAATCCATCACCACATTTTTTTTTATTTTTTTCTTACCTATCCCATATTGTTTTTGTTTTTTCGTTCCTGCCCCCAGATACATAATGAAGTGTAGTTCCTAAAATATTTTTTTAATTTTTTTTTGAGATTCCAAGCAATTATTATGATTTTTTAAAAGGAATAAAATTGAAAAAATCATAAAAAATAGGAAACAAATTGAAAAAAATTGGGAGAAATGCTGTAAATTCATTAAAAATAATGGTAAAGTGTTATACAAAGTTTTGAATCAAATGCAACACAAAATCTATGATATTTAGGGTATACTCTCTCTCTCTCTCTCTCTCTCTCTCTCTCTCTCTCTCTCTCTCTCTCTCTCTCTCTCTCTCTCTCTCTCTCTCTCTCTCTCTCTCTCTCTCTCTCTCTCTCTCTCTCTCTCTCTCTCTCTCTCTCTCTCTCTCTCTCTCTCTATATATATATATATATATATATATATATATATATATATATATACGAAATTGTACATGCATAAATGGGAGATATGTATCATTTTTTATTATACAAAAATGTATTTTTTTTCATTATTTAAGCCTCCACAAATTTTTTTAGACAACTTTCTTACAAATTAAAAAAAAATATTAATTTGCTCCATTTTAAAATTACAACCCACAAATATATTGTGTAGTGTAATTAAATATATAGGAATATCTTTAATTTTACCGACTTTTCACTTTTTTATTATTTTTTTATTGGAAAATGGCGTTTGTTTGGGGCCTTAACAGACGCTATTTTGTTCTGCAAAGTGGCGTCTGTTTTAAACAAACGCCAAAAACAGACACCTTTTCAAAAAAGGCGTTAATGGTTTTGGTGTCTGTTTAAATCAGACGCCAATACCTATATGACGTCTATTTATACCCATTTCAGACGCCAAAAACAGACGCCAAAACCCCTTAATTCTACTGGTGAAAGCTATAATGATAAATGTAGTCAATAGATTAAGACTTATTTGAGCATTGAACCCTACACACCTATTAGTTGACATTAGAGTGCAAGATAGGTGGCCCAAATTATTGGTCTATGTAGGCACAATAAACCGATTAGCTAAATCGTGTAAATGAAACCAAGAATGAGGCAAATGGAGAAGGAAATCAGAATAAGAACCCTTGAAGGTTTTACATAATCCGTTTGATAACATTTCCATTCATCTTAATTTTATCCAATTAATCCATTTTAAAGGGAAGAAAGAAAAGAATATCCAAGGAATCTTTCATGCTATTCTCATTAGTGGGTCAAGAACAACTCACAGTAACTCAACATACAAATAATGTCATAACAGAAAAGGAAAAAGAAGAAAACCAATCCTAACAAAATCAAACAGGATTAGGCTCAAATTTATGGCTTCAAATAAATGTGATATAAATCCTCAAGTTGATATAATTTTTTGAAACCAAACCAAGTTGATATAATTAAATCAACACCAAATCTGATTCATTTCTGCAATGTATAATTCACTCATGGTTGATCAAAATGTTCAAGTTATTTAGCTGCCCAGTTGGCATAGGATGCTCTCTCTTTCTCTTTCCCATTTTCTGAGAGTGGCAACAAGATTTTAACGGTATTTGGGGTGTAAGAATTTTTATTCTGGGTCATGCATTAATTTTTTTTTTTTAAAAAAAGGGCTTTTTGGAAAATCTGAATCACTTTTGTCTTCCTCGTAATTCCAAATGCATAACCCACTCTCTCTTCTTTCTCTCTCCGTCTCTCTGTTGTAATGAGGAGAGAGTAGTGAGTAGTATAGTAGTATTTCTTTTGTCTGTAAGCTGTAAACTCATCTGGGTTACTGAGCAATGGTCTGACTCGAACCACGACTCGCACTCATTGGGCATCTCAACCCACCCACCCACAAAAAAAAAATTCTACCCCCTTTCAAATTTGAATGAAATCCCCATTTTCTTTTTCCCTTACTCCCAATTAAGCCTACCTAGCCCGCCTCTTTCTCTCTCTCTCTCTCTCTCTCTCTCTCTCTCTCCCGCTTTGACCGCCTCGGCGAAGGCGTCACCACCATTTTGACCAGAACTTCCTCCCCACAAAAGCCCCAGAATCTGCATTTCCTCTTCTTCATCCAGCCATTTCCTCCACCACCTTTCTCACCAACCATGAATAAGCCCAGAAAAGATAGCTCTGATCTTCAGACTGAATCTATCACTAGTGTGCTTCAAGATCTCAGCATAAAAAATCTCAGTTCATGCAGTAGCACCACTGCCTCTGGTGGGTCTTTGTTGAAATTAGAGGACAGAGAAGGGAGTGTGAATGCCAACACGGGGTTGGCAGACCCAGAGAATAATAATGGGGAAAGTCAGAGTGATAAGAGTAGTATGAGTTCAGCAGCAAGTAATTATAGTAACAGTGTTGATGGGGGTGAGCCTAGTTATAGGAGTGTTTGTCCCAGTAAGCCTCATAAAGGCAATGACATAAGGTGGGAAGCAATCCAGTGTATCAAGGCAAGAGACGGTGATCTGGGTTTGGGACATTTTAGGCTTCTCAAAAAGTTGGGATTTGGGGATATTGGTAGTGTCTATTTGGCTGAGCTTAGAGGAATGGGTTGTTTGTTTGCCATGAAAGTCATGGATAAAGGAATGTTAGCGGGAAGGAAGAAATTGTTGAGGGCCCAAACAGAGAGAGATATTTTGGGCTTGTTGGATCACCCTTTTCTTCCTACCCTTTACTCACATTTTGAAACTGACAAGTTCTCCTGCTTGCTCATGGAGTTTTGCAACGGTGGAGATCTTCATATTCTCCGCCAGCGCCAACCGGGGAAGCACTTCCTCGAGCAAGCTGCTAGGTTTGTTGTTTTTTCCTTCTTTTTTTTTTTCTCTCCTGGGTCAATTGTCATTTGGCTGGTACTGTCTCCTGTCAGATTAGCATGTTTCTTGCAATGTGACACCAATCAGGGATTCAGGATCAATGTTTAGAAATCTTTTTTTATTTCTATGAAATCTAAAGAAAAAAACTGTTGGAAATTCAACAGAGACATGTTGGAATTGGGTGTCCAGTTTAGGGTGGTAGTGATTTATGGTTTAGGCAATCTTTTCAAAAGGTCACTTCAATAAAAGATTGTTTTGTGGGCACAGTTAGATTGGAATTGTGGGAGTCCACTGGAAAATGGTTTTCAAATAGTATTTCAGTTTGCTTTGAAATCTTTTCATAGTATGTGATGGGAATGATTGGCAAGAAATGGTCCAGAGTCAAAGACATGACATTTGATTAATAAATTTGTGCTCATGTTTAGATGGACTAATTGTGGAAATGTGGCAGGTTCTATGCGTCTGAGGTGCTTCTTGCCCTTGAATATCTACACATGATGGGTGTGGTATATAGGGACTTGAAACCAGAAAATGTGTTGGTGAGGGAAGATGGGCACATCATGCTTTCAGATTTTGACTTGTCCTTGAGGTGTTACGTGAATCCTACCCTTGTCAAATCCAGCAATCAAGCATCCTGTGCAAACAATTCATACTGCATCGAGCCTCGATGCATTGACCCAGCATGCCGATTGCCTGTTTGCGTTGAACCCTCATGTTTGCAGCCATCTTGCTTCAGGCCCCGCCTTTTCAAATCTAAATCCACCAAGGTTAAAAGTGAGAGATTCAATTTCACATATTCGGACTCACTTCCGGTGCTAATCGCAGAGCCTACCAATGCCCGCTCCATGTCATTTGTTGGAACACACGAGTACTTAGCACCGGAGATAATAAGGGGAGATGGGCATGGGAGTGCAGTAGATTGGTGGACGTTCGGGATTTTCTTGTATGAATTACTCCATGGGAAAACACCTTTCAAAGGGAATGGAAACCGAGAGACATTGTTCAACGTTGTTGGGCAGCCCCTTAAGTTTCCTGAGGGCTCACCGGCAAGTTTTGCTGCTAAGGATTTGATCAGAGGTTTGCTGGTGAAAGATCCACAGAAGAGATTGGGGTACAAAAGAGGCGCCACAGAGATCAAACAGCACCCTTTCTTTGAAACTATTAATTGGGCTCTCATTCGGAGCAGTCTCCCACCTGAAATTCCTAAACCCATAGACCTCACAGTTTTCAATCATCCACCCAAAACATCCACGCCTTCTAACGACAAGCAGGGTGCTACTGACTCAGATAGGTCCTCTGGTCCTTACTTAGATTTTGAATTCTTCTAAATTTTTGTTCATTTTGTGGGATAATCTTAGAATGTTAGGATTATAAATGCCATTTGTGTATCGATTCCTTGAATGAAATGAGGCTTTTTCCTGCATCTTCTGCTTGTTGGCATGCAAAGGTTCAGATAATGCTCTTTTTGGTGGGAAAATACGATGGGTGATACACGAGTTTTTATTCTTTTCAGTTAGCTATAAAAGCTACAGCAAAAGATGCAAAACTTTTTGTGATTTGTCTTTCAATTCCCAGCTGTCACAACTAAAGGGATATCCTTTTGTTGCGGTGGGACTCAATTCTCAAACCTCTTTTTGATGTGGGTTCTTACTCAAGATCATGAACTAGAAAGAAAGTGGCCCTAACAACCCTTTTTGCCAGTGTGGGAGATATCATAATGAAAATGCCATGCAAAAGTCTTGTCAATTTCCTACAAGCTTGAATTTTACTTTTCTTTGTTTAGGACTTAGGAGGGTGTGCTTGATCATGTGTTCATCTTCATTATTTAGGACTCTTTTCACTGCTAAGTAGCTTGTTCTCTTTTTATCTTATCAGTGCACTGCAATGATCATTCCTCCCTTCTTTTCCTCGCTAGGTTCTTATTATGTTTATGTCCTGATCCATCATCTTAGCTTATTTTGTCCTCATGCGTGGACCTTGAAGGTTAGTCATATAGGTACGATTTCGATCTGAACAGCTGTTGATTGGGGAATTAACATGTCAAGTTGGCTCGTTTTACTGTGTGGATTTGATTTTGGACTGAGATTAGATGCCATTATTTTTGTTTTCATTTTAAGCAGCGAACATATAAACAATTGCACCATGGTGCCATTGACTCTCTCGGCACTACTCTTATGGAGTGCAAATGTGCGATCTTTTGCTTCATTGAGGGTGTTTGACAAACATTGTGGCAGTTACATGAATGAATCAATGAATACTACTTTTATCTTAACCACAATAGACTTGATGTAATTTCAGATCCATGATCTACTTGAAAATACTGGACAGAATTTTGAAACTTTTTAGGTGATGGGAATTTACAATGTTTTTTCTGAGTTCTGACTGAGATGCCATAACTAGCTGAAACACGAGTAATTAACTAGCAGTACCATCCAATTTCTTACTTTTTTTCAAAAATACCATTCAACTTTTTTTTCTTATCAACCCTACCATCAGAAGTGAAAATATTTGTCAATTATACCATTCCAAAAAGAAACTGGTTTTACCCCCAATTACCAGCAAAACACCTAATTTAAAAAAATGTAAATTTTGAAAAACCCCCTTTCACATTCAGTATTCGTCTGTCATTCTCAAACTCATGCTTAGTTTCTGGTAAAATTTTGTCTGACCCCGAAGTACCTGAATTTTCCGATTCGGGAAAAATTAGGTCTGGACATAAATTTTTCGTACGAATTTTGATATTGACCGAATATTCGGACATAAAACTTCTCTTTTTTCTATTGTCCGAACCCGGTTTTAGCTTCACGCAAATTGTCCTACCCGAAATAAAACCAAATCCATATATGAATTTCTAGTCCGAATTTGACATTGACCAGATTTGTCCGACTCAAATTTATCTGAACCCAAATTTTTGACACTAGTTTCTCATGTCCCTCTTTCTCCCTCTCAAGCTCTCAGTCTCCATTCTCTCTCTCCCCATCCTTACCATTGTTAGTAAAAATTGGAAACCAACCCGAATTTCAGTGGGTATTGTAGGTTTTGGGATTCCATCTTTCAGGTAATTTAATTTTGCTAATTTGAGATAGAATTTTAGTGGTGTAGGAGCCATCTATCTCTCTCTCTCTCTCCCTCTCTACAAGCTTATATAACGTTTTTAGTAGATAGTAGGTCATTTTGGAAGGAGTGGTACTTTTGACAGAAGTATTTACATATAATGGTACAGCTGGTAAAAAAATAAGTAGAGTGATATTTCTGACAAAAAATAAAAAATTTGATGGTACGAGCAGTTAAGAACTGGCTGAAACACCCACCCAGCTCAATTACGCTTCCTCTTTTCATTTCATTTCTTTTTTTTTTTTTATTTCCCCCTATTTTTTGGGTGGAGTTTGTCGTAAGAACTAAAAAAGGGATCCTTCTGGTGCCAAGTTTCTTGTCGCTTTCTTGATGTTTTCCTTATTGTGAAAACCCCAGTAAATATGGAAACAGCATTGACCCAAAATATTCTCTGGAACTTTATCTGGATTTGAACAATGTATTAAAAGAAATCTCGTTTTAGACTAAACCAAAAAAAAGCTACTGTTAAATATAGGAATTCTTCAAAATTTGTCCTGATTTGCACAAACTAAAGGAGTACCAAGCAGGCAGCAGCACAGGTTGCAAATTACAATGTAGTAGTACTCTGGTTGTGGTGCATCCAAATAAACACTCATTTAGGTTGGGATAATATGTACTTAAAGTTCATCATAGCCAGATCATAATATATTTTACTTGTTTCTTGTATGTTTTTTTTTTCCACCCCCGATAGGATTGGGATTAGGTGATGTTAGGAAAGTGTCCTAAAATCACCAAATCTCTTGATCTCACAATTATTTGTTTCCTAATTGTATTAGGATATTATTTAGGTTTTCTTATTGTGTTGGGTTTCCTAATTGTATTAGATTATAAATCTATTTGGAGTGGGAGTCAAGTTAGGTTATAGGGAGTTCTCCCTATAAATAGGGTGCATGTTTCTCCACCAAAAACACATCGGCAAACACAGAGAGCTAGAGAGAGAAAATATTGAGAGAGAAAGGGGTCTCACCAATATTTTCCCCAGTGTATCCTGAGAGATTGTGAGTTGAGTGTTGAGAGATTGTTATTGTAATCTCCTTTGTGGATCGTATCACACCCTGTGATAGTGATCAGGTTGTACTCCTCCTTTCTCATAGTGGATTATTTTCTGGTATGCGCGTCCGTGGGTTTTTCTCCGAGTTCTTCGGTTTCCCACGTAATTCAGTGTTTGATTTTATCGCTTATTTTTCGCTTCCTAAATTTTGTCGTAATATCCGTCATCTCGTTTCGATTCTATTATTCGCTCATTGTTACCTTGCTACTCACTTTTCTCTAACAAGTGGTATCAGAGCCTGGTTGAGATGGCTTCAATCATGAAGTGCGATATTCCAAAATTTGATGGAACGAGGAGTTTTACTATGTGGAGACTGCAGATGAAGGCGGTCCTGATTCAGCACGGGTTATGGGATGTGATTGAGTATCCCGACCACGGTCGATGCGACAATGAGCGATGATGAATTCAAAACTCGTAAGGATATCAAGGGAATCGACTCAAGGAATGGAAGAAACTTGAAGATAAGACTCTGGCAGGGATTCAGCTGTGCTTGGCGGAGCACATTTAGAGAGAGGTGATGCATATCGAGAAACCTCGGGAGCTCTGGACCAAGCTGGAAGAGTTGTACATGTCGAAGAGTCGTGCAAACAAGTACCGAATGAAGGAGAAATTCTACAGGCTGAAGATGCCCCAAGGTACTTCTATTCAGGCACATCTTAGTGAATTTGATTCTATTATTACTGAATTGGAATCAATGGATATAAAACACATTGATGAGGATAAGGCTTTTCATTTAATTCTGTCCCTACCTGCATCACATAAACAATTTAAGGAAATCATGTTGTATGGGAATCGTGGTGACCTTAACCTTAGTGAAGTAAAGGCTAGTTTACTGTCTAAGGAGAAACTTGATACCGATGGTGATGACCAGGTGGTGATGCTATGGTTGTAAAGGGTAGAAATCAACGTAAGGGAAACAGTCTAGAGGAGGTCTAAACACCGCTCAAAGTCTAGGAATCCTCACAAGAATAAGAAGTGTAACTCTTGTAGTAAGATGGGGCATATAGAGAGACTGTTGGGCAAAAGAGAGACCGGAAGCGGAGGGTAAGGATAATCACACCAAACCTGGTACCTCAAACTGCGTAGAGTCCGAGTCAGATGGTGATGGGTTTGTAGTTACGGATGATGCCTTGGCTACCACATCGAGTAGGATAGCTAGAGATGAGTGGGTTCTTGACACGGGGTGCACCTATCATATGTGTCCTCATAAGGACTGGTTCGAGTCTTATGAGAGTGTTGACACCGGGGTCATAGTTATGGGTAACGACACAGCCCGCAAGGTTGTAGGAATCGGTAGCATCAAAATCAAGACTCATGATGGCATCGTTAGAACTCTCAAGGAGGTTCGTCATATTTCTAACATGACTCGAAATTTAATTTCTTTGGGTACTCTTGAAGCTAACGGCTGCAGGTACAAAGGAGAAGATGGTGTTTTGAAAGTGTGCAGGGGTTCCATGGTTCTTATGAAGGGAATCAGGAAGGGCAGTCTATACATCCTGCAGGGGTCTACAGTGACAGGATCTGCAGCGGCAGTCCTAAATCTTGATGAGTCCGACAGCACAAAACTGTGGCACATGAGACTAGGCCACATGGGCGAGAAGAGAATGTCAATGTTGAGCAAGAAGGGATACCTTGAAGGCGCAAAGATCGGCAAGTTGGAGTTTTGCGATCACTGTGTTTACGGGAAACAGAAGAGGGTTAGCTTTTCAAGGGCTAAACATACAACGTGAGGATCCTCGATTATATTCATTCGATTTGTGGGGTCTGCTAGAGTGCCATCACTTTGGTGCAAGCGCTACATGTTGACATTCGTGGATGACTTCTCGAAGAAGACTTGGGTTTATTTCCTGCGGCACAAGAATGAGGCATTCTCATATTTCAAGAAGTTGAAAGCTTTGGTGGAGAACCAGACAGGCAGGAAAATCAAGAAACTCAGGACTGACAATGGGTTGGAGTTTGTTGATTAATTTCTTGAATTCTGCGAGGAGTATGGGAACGCGAGGCATCGAACCAGTGGGTAAGCCTCAAAGAAACGGGTAGCCGAGAGAATCAACAGACACTCTTGAGAAAGCCCGTGCATGCTCTCGAATGCGGGGCTTTGGAAGAACAAATCGTTCGGGCGAGGTGATATCTTCACGCTGCTACCGCTAAAGATCACCTCATGCCTCTATCGAATACCGATTCCAGAGGAAGTATGGACAGTAATCGATTAATTATTCTAATTTGAGAATTTTTGGATGTCTGTATATGTCCATGTGAATGATGGGAAGTTGTCTCCAGTACATTAAATGCATGTTTCTAGGTTACAGTCCGAGTCTAAGGGATATAGAATGTGGTGTCCTGATTTGATGAAAGTTATTCAGTCTAGAGATGTAACCTTTAATGAAACTGCTATGTTATCTGGAATGGAATCTATCGGTACTTCTGATGATGCAGGAAATCAAGAGAAGGATGCAGTAAGAATGGTGTTCGAGGTGGAGCAGGCTCAAGGTGGAGCTTCGAACTCGCAATCGAGCAAACATCGATGCTCTGAACCAACTCAGGTTAATGAGCCTGAGATTGAGAGGAATGTTCCTCAGGTGGAGGAACAACCATGCATTGCTAGAGATCGTCCCAGGAGGGAGATCAGGAGACCAGCGCGATATACTGAAGAAGATGATGCTATGATTGCTTATGCGCTGAACCTTCTACCTATCAGGAGGCCATCTCTTGTCCGAAAGCCTCAAATTGGATAGGAGCTATGCAAGAGGAGATGGAGAGTCTGCAGAAAAATCATACATGGGAGCTATGTGAGTTGCCTAAAGGGAGACAAACTCTTACTGCGAAGTGGGTGTACAAGAGAAAGGAAGGTATCCCTGGTGTAGAAAGTGCAAGGTGGAAGGCCAGATTAGTGGTAAGGGGTTGCAACCAAAAAGAAGGAATCGACTACAACGAAGTATTCTTGCCAGTCGTGAGGCATATGTCGATCCGCACCTTACTTGCCTTTGTTGCTCTATTTGATTTGGAGTTGGAGCAACTTGATGTCAAGACAGCTTTCCTCCATGGCGAGTTGGAGGAGGAACTATATATGAGGCAGCCAGAGGGTTTCATCGTTCCTGATAAACAGGAACAGGTATGCAGATTAAGGAAGTCCTTGTATGGACTTAAACAGGCACCCAGGCAGTGGTACAAAAGGTTTGATACCTTTATGGTAGGGCAAGGGTACATAAGAAGTCACTATGATAATTGTGTGTACTACAGGCAATTTGAAGAAAGGTCTTTCATTTATTTATTATTGTATGTGGATGACATGTTGATTGCCTCCAGGGACATGTCACTAATAAAGAAGCTGAAATCTCAACTCAACCAGGAGTTTGAGATGAAAGACCTCGGAGCGCGAAGAAGATTTTGGGTATGGAGATCCAGAGGGATAGAAAGGCGGGAAGTTGTTCCTGTCTCAGAAGAAATATCTGGAGAAGGTGTTGGACAGATTCAACTTGATAAACTGTAAAGCATTTTCAACTCCTTTATTGCACACTTCAAGTTGTGCAGTGAGAACGCCCCATCTGATTTGGAGGTAAGGAGGATGTCTAATATTCCCTATGCTAGTGCAATTGGTAGTTTGATGTATGCTATGGTGTGTACTATACCTGACCTGTCCCACGCAGTTAGTGTGGTGAGTAGATATATGCAGAATCCAGGGAAGGAGCATTGGGAAGGAGTGAAGTGGATCCTTCGCTATGTGAAGGGGTACTTTGGAGAAGGGCATCCTGTATGATAGAGGTAGTGCTGCAACGTCTGATGTTGCAGGTTATGTTGATGCTGATTATGGTGGAGATCTGGATATGAGACGCTCAATTTCAGGGTATGTGTTCGTCATGTGTGGAGGAGCAATATCTTGGAAAGCTTCACTTCAATCTATAGCAGCCTTGTCTACGAGCAGGTGATATATTCTTCTGTGGAAGGAGTGAAGGAGGCCATCTGGTTGAGGGGATTGGTCATGGAGCTTGGAGTACCACAAGGCGAGACTGTGGTTTATTCAAACAGTCAGAGTGCTATACATCTGACAAAGAATGACACTTATCATTCGAAGACCAAGCATATAAGCGTCAGGTGTCACTTCATCAGAGATATAGTTGCTGCAGGAGAGATCGTGGTGAAGAAGGTACATACTTCTGATAATCCTGCAGACATGTTAACCAAACCTCTATCTATAGCTAAGTTCGAACATTGTTTGGACTTAGTTAGTGTTCTAAGCATGTGAGAGCCTCATGGCCACGCCTACGGAGGGGCGTGTTGATGGCGACAGTCAAGATGTTTATCTGGACCGATGATTCGTTGATTTTAGTCCAAGGTGGAGTTTGTTAGGAAAGTGTCCTAAAATCACCAAATCTCTTGATCTCACAATTATTTTTTTCCTAATTGTATTAGGATATTATTTAGGTTTCCTTATTGTGTTGGGTTTCCTAATTGTATTAGATTCTAAATCTATTTGGAGTGGGAGTCAAGTTAGGTTATAGGGAGTTCTCCCTATAAATAGGGTGCATGTTTCTCCACCAAAAACACATCGAAACACAAAGAGCTAGAGAGAGAAAATATTGAGAGAGAAAGGGGTCTCACCAATATTTTCCCCAGTGTATCCTGAGAGATTGTGAGTTGAGTGTTGAGAGATTGTTATTGTAATCTCCTTTGTGGATCGTATCACACCCTGTGATAGTGATCATGTTGTACTCCTCCTTTCTCATAGTGGATTATTTTCTGGCTGTCGCCGTCCGTGGGTTTTTCTCCGAGTTCTTCGGTTTCCCACGTAATTCTGGTGTTTAATTTTATCGCTTATTTTTCGTTCCTAAATTTTGTCGTAATATCCGTCATCTCGTTTTCGATTCTATTATTCGCTTCCACTGTTACCTTGCTACTCACTTTTCTCTAATAGGTGACGTTGATCATTACACATTGGATTTACTCCTGGTCCCAGGACTATGATTTCAAGAAACATGGAGCAATTTTTTCATGAAGAGATCACGTGATTACATGGTGGTCTTTGTTGGTTAAAACTGGATTATTACTGTTTATGCTAGTGTTCGAGTACCATACATTTTTCAACCAATTTACTCATTGAAGACAACTAAATCAAATTCAATTGCTTTAGATTTGGTTAGAAGACGGAAAATATTGATGTCCAACAAATTTATAACAAAAATGCAATCCATACTTTGTCAAAATCATTTTGGTTGTGTCTGACTAGAGGCTACAAGTTCACTTACTTCAACTAGAACATTTGGATTAAATTATCACTTAACTTGTCAAAAATGATACGCAAATTTTATATTATTTTATTTTATTTTTGTCCATAAATGACACTGAACAGTTGGGTAGACGTGTTAATGGCCCTTTTGTGTCTTGATTACCGGTTGGAGGAGTTTAAAGGATTGATTAGACTCTTCAATGCATAATTATTACCCTTTATTAAGGCAACCCAACAACTACTTACTCCTCCTCCTTTCATTTTAAACACAACTTCAGTATCATGTCCTCCTTCATCAACCTTAACTCAACTCCTCGCTTCTTCATCTTCTTCCTCGTTTCTCCATCTTTGCGAATTTCACCCACTTCCCTTTGAATTTCTACAATCCCCCCAAATTTCGAAACCCTAACCCACCAGAAATGGTTGGTCATGGAAACGATCTTCCCAACAATAAAGATGTGGTGGCGTGCAGAAGCTGCCTCTACTTCACCAACCTTCTGCGTTATAGTAACTGTGGGGTCAAGCGTGTGGTGTGTATTACCTTCAATTCAACGAACTTGTTTAAGATACAGCTACTTGGGCCCCATCCATGGGTGGGACTACTTCGACTAGTTGGATGACTCCCTTCGTGAGAGGATACAGCTGCTGGCAACGGCCCAGATTATGAGATGCTCTACCCTCAGCCGTGACCTTGGGCGTGATGGAGGATAAGGTCAAGGATTTGGACTAAGAGAATGAAAGCGTGGTGGTTGCTGATCAAGGATGAGACAAGGCTCACAAGGGTCATGGAGCTAAGGAGGAGTAACAAGCAGATGCAGATGATGGTGGTTGTTGTAGTGGTGTCGCTAGTTGGGGTGTTCCTGAAAAGTGTTGTTTAAGGCGTAGGAGGAAGGCGTGGATCCAAGGAATGAAAAGCTGATGGGTAGGCAATTTTTGGGGTGTGGCTGGTAGTGAAAAATTGAAGCCCACCATGGACTTCGAGATTGATTTTTTTTGCCATCAAACCACAAAATGGATGGTTAATTGACAACGTAGGTTGGTTTAGTTGTAGTTGTTGGTTGTTATCCATGGTGTTGATGATGTATCTTTGTTCTCTGTTTTTTTGGGCTCCCATGGCTTTAGGGTTTGATGATGTTGATCAATGTACATGTCAACAATTGGGAGGGTAATATGGTAATGTAGGTGATGAATGGTAGTTGTCTAATGTAGTTATTTAGGTAGCTAATGTAAATAGGTGATGAAATGAATGAAAATGCTTCCTTGGATTCCTAAAATAGTCCTTTGTCTCTGGTTATGCTTATGTTTCATTCCATTCAATCACAAATTTGGTAAATATGCATGAATTGAAAAGATGAGGCATATTCCATAATCAATAAGGAAAATAAGATGAGTATTAAACAGAAGAAGGAATATGTAGTAAAAATGGTCCTTTGCCTCTGTTTATACTTATGTTTCGTTCCATTCAATCACAAACTATGTATCAAGATAGACTAACATACCAACATAATATGGCAATAATGCATGAATTGAAAAGGTGAGACAAATTCCATAAATGACGAGGTAAACAAGACGAGCATTGAATAGAAGAAGGAATATGCACTAGATACATAATGTCATCCGAGTTTGGTGGTTGAGGTAAGTTTATGACATAACTCACTCAATCATATCCTATGCATTGAAACATAGTAATTCTCCCAAAAATGTACATTGATATATCCCCCTCTCAAAACGGTAATCCCTACCCAAAACACTGTACATGGATGTATTGTTTGAAGGTCATGTACACACCAAAATATCGACATTTAGTTCCTAAAACATCAACATCATCAATGCACATCATCTTAACAGTTGGTGGTTGTTAGGGTGCTTCCTTGGACTCCTCCTTGGAAGTGGTGGTTGAGTTGCTTATGGTGGGGTGCATGTAAATGGCTGACTAGAAACATAGGTAGCAACAGGCACAGGACGAGGTAATTAGGGTTGTGTTTGAGGTCTCCTTACAGGCATCATGTACCTTTTAGGGCTCCCTGAAAAATTCAACCACCGAACAACAGCACCTTGAAGATGGTCACCACAAGCAACAACAACAATAGAGGCTGCACCACCAACAACAACAAGAACACCTACAATAGTGACAAGAACAGTGGATGTGGAAGGAGCAACGGTTGTGGATTGCTTCCTTTTTCTTACATTAGGTGCCTTTAAAAAAAAAGGCTGTGAGAATTAACTTGGCAAGGGGTGACATAACCTAACCTAAATAAGAAAATATTATACAAACCTAAGAGGATGAAGGGGATTATGTACATCTTGCCTTGTTATGTCCGTCAGCACCACAAATAGAACAATGCATTTTTTTCCCGTTCTTACTGACTTTGCCGCTTACATTCTCACCAATGACCTCTGGAGTTCTCTTGTACTTGGAGGTAGTTTTCTTTTTTGATTTGAAGTATGGGGTAGAAACTACATACCCAAGTGCTTTTTCCCATAAATCAGGACCATTGAATGGCATCAAAGTGTAAGTGTATGTTGTCTGTTGAGTCACTATTGCAAAACACTCATACTCTAAGTCGATCGGATCTATCCTCTCATCTCTCATGACAGCAATGGAATGAGGGAAAAGAATGCCATTAAGTTCCCAAACATTCCAAGTACATGTATTTGCTTGCAAATTAACAACACACTGCTTACTAAAGGCATTATAAACACTATACAAACCATGGGCAGCCTTAGTCACTTCCCAATACCTAGATTGTTCAATCTTTGGTCCAAATTCTTTCTAATTCTAGGAGATATTGCAGTTTGTAACTTAAATGCCCAAACATTCTTCTCAACAATCCTTTTCATGACACACTTGAAAATTGCCTTAAGCATAGAAACAATTGGCATGTACTTTGTTTCTATAATGAATGCATTAAATATCTCAACCATATCGTTGTCCACTTAATCACACTTTGCATTAAATCTAAAATAAGACCTATATAAGTGTTTCACTCCCTTGGCCACTAAGCTCTCCCAACTTTTTGGATTCAAGCTTTTGAGTTCCTCAATAGATTTCTTTAAGTATGGTTCTATGGTTGACTTTGTTATGCTCTGGAAGAGTTTTTTTGTATAGCTCTCCCCTATAAGTCTTCCTCAAGTTGGCATATACATGCATAGCACACATTCTATGCTCAGCTCCAGGGAGGTATTTCCTCACACTTTCTACCAAACTCTTCAAATTTCCATAAGTAAAACAAGATAACTAGTGGTAAGCATAATACAAATAAATAATTAAATAATTAAATAAATAATCACATAATAAACATGACAAACCTTCTGTTGGTAAAAAAATAACTATCCAAGTTGACCCATCTGCCATCTCCAAGTCCATCTCCAATTGCTCCACAAACCACTCACACATTTCTTTGGTTTCACTCTTAGCAACCCCCCCCCCCCTTAAATTGCAACTGGATACATCTGATCCTTGCCATCCCTGGCTTGATATATTCCCAACGAATTTCATCCGGTTTATTTAACAGATTTATCAGTTTACATAAAGAAGGATCACCAACTAAATCATTCGTATCTGAGGCCCTAGTGTCAACTCTTGGAGATTTAGTAGGAAGTTGTGATTGTTCAACACCTACATTGGGGGATTCTGGATATAAACTTGCAGTTTGTTCGAGAGGTGAAGAACTAGCGCTTCTCTTCACTTGTTTCTTAGAAAATGAGCCGATTGTTCGTTTTAATATACTTTCAATTGATCTATAAAATTTAGCAGATAAAATAATTGAGTACAACCTTTAAATTAAATAAGTATTTATAAATATATGTATTAACTAAGATTTCTAATCAACTAAACTAATCAATTAAATATTTACTCAAAATCAAACAAAATCATACAAATGAGTGAAATATGCTAAAAATTCATATCTGTAACTAACTAAAGATGAACTACTACGTTAATTAATAAAAGTCCTAATTTAATTAATAAATTTTATAGTCAAATAACTAAAATTTCCAATCAAAATAAACTATTATTATATACATTAATCAAGTTAAATAAAAAGGATACTCCAATAATCACTTATCACTACTTAAAATAATTCGTATGATTAGGCGGATTAACACTTTATTAACATACAAGTATCAATATGATTAATTATCAAAACATACTAGAAGAATTTAATGGTAGAATTTAATGATGAATACCTTTTGTTATGTTAATGTCTTGTTCCAATTGTAAAAATTTGCACGCCAAGTTGAAGTTTTCTGCAAAAATTTAACAATAATATTATACATGGATTACCACTTTACAAATAAACAAGTATCAATGTCTTGCTTGTGAAAGTTTTCTGCAAAAGTTGTATTTACAATAATACTACTAGAGAGAGAGAGAGAGAGAGAGAGAGAGAGAGAGAGAGAGAGAGAGAGAGAGAGAGAGAGAGAGAGAGAGAGAGAGAGAGAGAGAGAGAGAGAGAGAGAGTAATTTCAATTGAAAATTTCAATTGTAAACAAAAGTCACTGCAAAAGTGATGTCCTAATCTAATAATAAAAAGTTACAAAATACAAAATCGGGACAAAACCCGGTTTCTGCAACTCTATAGGGGTCTAGTGCGATGTTTTACGACAAGAATACCTGTTAGGTCCCCTAATCAGATTGAGTCACGATGGGTCTCATGTATAATTTTTTGACATTATTTTTTTTTATGCACACATTTTTTTGACATATATTTTTTAGCACCCCTTTCTTTTACGGCTCAGGCTCGAGTAAAAGATACAATAGGCATCCGGACACGGGAATAACATTAAGGACAAGACAAAACTAACAACATATAACCGGACCTAGGAAACTCAATTGGGTGGCCCAGCAAGGGACAGTGGGCCAGACTCAGCCCATGGCCGTTTAGGCTATAGTCCTTACATGGGCCACCCGTTAGGGCTCTTTAGTTAGAAATGGGCTTGAGAAGCAACATAGGCCAAACAACTATAGCTCCTCTTTGGGCCTCATTCCTTAGGTCATTTAGGTGATTCTGTGTGGGCTATTATAACATCTGCCACAAAATTAGGCTGACTCAACTTTTTTTTTTTTTTTTTACAAAAGACATACAAAAAGCATATAACATACATATGAGGGGTTGACTTAACCAAAACTCTAAGTTTATGGATTACTAAGTTTAGAGATAGGATGAGGTACAACATGTTCTTTCCTCAGTGGACTTCACCTATACAGAATTTATAGGTAAAGTGTGTGAGGTGTTACTCTTTGGATTTTAAGGAAGTCTTGAAGTGTAACATGAATGAGAGGAAAGACCAAATGCTTGGCGTTGTAGAGTGCATCACGCAAGTAGGTGGTTGCCCGCTCTCGGGATAATTCCTATGTTAATATGAAACCAATGCTTTTGTGCTCCCCTATCATAAGACCCAGGAGTAGACTAGTATGCAAGATGCCTAAAAGAATAATAAAATCGCGAAACGAATACTCTTTCTCCCTTTTACAATTCATTAAAAATCGATTTTTTTCAAGTTTTACCCTCTTTTTAAGTTTAAGTCCACAATGGAGTCACCAATCTGTAGGCCCCGAAATATTCTCGTCCAGGAAATTAGTTTCATAGTGTTACTTAAGGATTGAGAGCCTACTAAGGTTGCATAACCCTTAAATAAGGATGCTTTTGCTTTAGAGAAGGTTTAACGGTTCGAAGTATCCAAAACTTGTAAATTCACTTTGGACAACCTCTTTAGTTCGAGGTAACTAATCCTATATTTGTCCAGGGATTACTGCACAAAGTTCCATGAAGGATCAAGGTGGATCATTAGACTGACCCAACAGGCCAAACGACCATTCTTGGTTCCCTAGAAAAAGGGGTCAAAAAGAGGACTATGGTCGTTTGGCCTTGCCATTGTTTCTGCTCATTTTCTTTTCTTTTGGTCCTTATGCTTCTATACCCGAGGTGAATATAAGAGTAGTTGAACCAAACACAGAGAAAAAGTCTCAAAATGAATTATGCAAGTTATGATAAATGGAGTCGCCAGTTGATTTAAAGGAAATCAATGAACCTAAAAACAGATGAAAACTACGGCTTACGAAAAATTCCAAGTCCAGGGGTAAGGTTAAGAGTACAAGAGTTAGATAACTCTTTGACTCGCCTGTTCGAAAACAAATTCTACTAAAATTGATTTGAAATGAAAGAGAGTGGGGAGAAGTTTAGAAAAGTTTCACGATGTTATATTCATGCCATGCAAATGTAAAGCTTTTTACAAAAATATACAAGTGTAACAGGATAAAGATTACATGTTTATAAAATAACGATAAATATGAACATTCTAACCTTGTTTAAACACAAAGTATGCAAGAGGTTAGGTGGAAAGAGAGAAAATTGAAGTGAATAGGTTGGAATTCTCTTAGAATTGAAATGACGATACTCACGAAGCTTTTGTGATTGTGTGGATAGCAGGAGATGAAGGGAATGCATCCTTGCTCTTGCTTGTTGAGATGATAAAAAATGAATCGATATTTGTAGGTAGAGAGAGTGGTGTATGATAGATGAAAAATGAGAAAACATGATCCACCTTTCATGCCCTCAATCCCCTTAGTTTGGACGTTTGGCCTTGATCATACATGGGGGATTCACGTAATTTGAGTGCATTAAGGAATTGGGTTGACCTAGGCATGGCGCGAATAGATGACGTGGTAGGGACGATAGGTCGCTTAGCTCTGCTTGTGTTTTCTCTCACACGGATTACTGGTGTGCGGATCAAAGACTTTCCACTTCGTAAAATTGGACTAAGGCCGCTTGGCCTTGCTTGTGTTTCTTGGCGCTTCATAAAATTGGACTAAGACCAAACAGGCATAGTCACCATTTTGGCTCCCAGTTTCCTTCATTTCTTGGCCTTTGCTTGTTTTGGGTGTTGCTTGTCTTCGTAGATGCCTTTTGCTCTCAGACTTTGCTTGTGCTCTTGACCCGATACAAAATCTGGTGTCTACAACATCTAGCATAATGAAAATGAACATCCAGCATAGACAACAATCTGTATGACAACAAAAACGAACATCCAACGTAATCAAAATAAACATTACGCAACATCATAAAGAACATCATCAACAATTCAAAAAAATGGACATCGAATGAAAAATACTGAGAACATTGAAATGAACATCCAGTAACAAGAAAAATGAACATCAAACTAACGTCCAACACAATCAAAATGAACATCCAACAACATCATGATGAACATACAGTATAATGAAAATGAACATCTAGTATAGGCAACAATATGTTTGATAGCAAGATGAACATCCTACGTAATCAAAAAATGAACATCGTTCAACATCTTAATGAACATCCCAGGAATAAGACAATGAAAATCAAAATGCACTTAAATGTGCATTTTTCTTGTTGCTGGATGTTTATTATGATATTTGTGGATGTGATTTTGATTATGCTAGATGTTCAATTTTGATGCCATACAGATTGTTGCCTGTATTTGATGTTCATTTTCATTATGTTGGATGTTCATTTTGATTATGTTGAATGCTTATTTCATCTTACTACTTGAACACGCATGGTTGTTTGAATAAATTTAATGGTGTTTAAGAATTAGTAATGAAATTAATGCAGGGTCTTGGAAATTGAAGGCTGAATTAATGTTTGAGTATTTCTCTTTTTTCTCCCCTCCTTAAATCACGTGAGGTGCCTGAAAAAAAATGCTTGATTACTCCTAACCATTGATTGAGATATGAATGACTAAGATTATTTATGCTCACATTCACAAAACTTCAATATTCATTGTATCATACATACATACATACATACATACATACATATATATATATATATATATATATATATATATATAGGGAAATTGGATTCTAATAATTCCTACTTTTGCAAATTGGATGGCAATAATCCCTACTTTAAATTTGTATTCTAGTGGTCCAAAAAAAAAATGTATTGTAGTGGGACATAATCGAGAGTATACCCTAAATATCATAGATTTTGTGTTGTATTTGATTCAAAGCATTGTATAACACTTTACCACGATTTTTAATGAATTTACAGCACTTCTCCCAATTTTTTTCAATTTTTTTTTCAATTTTTTATGATTTTTTCTTTATTCTTTTTAAAAAAATCATAATAATTGCTCGGAATCCCAAAAAAAATAATTTAAAAAATGTTTTAGCAACTACACTTCATTACCCATCTAGGGGTAGGAAAGAAAAAAACAAAAACAATATGGGGTAGGCATGAAAAAAATAAAAAGATTGTGGTGATGAATTTGGTATCACTACAATACAATTTTTTTTTTTTTGGACTACCAGAATACAAATTGAAAGTAGGGATTATTGTCATCCAATTTGTAAAAGTACGGATTATTAGAATCCAATTTCCCTATATATATATATATATATATATATATATATATATATTTCCAGTACGAAGGGACTTTAGGTAAGAAGGTAAGAAGAAGTGATCTGGAGCGTTCAATCCGAATCTGATGGATGAGATTAAAATTGTTACGCATGTGGTGTTTTAATGAAAAAACCATTTTTCCACCCTTAAAAAACAGCTAGTGATTTTCTATTTTAATAAAAGAGAAAATAGTTAGATAGAGGTAATTAAGGAAAAGTATTCAATGGAATAAAAACCTGATTATTCTTGCCTAAAAATAAAATAAAATTTTCAAATATGATTGCCAAAAATCATGCATCAATTACAACTTCTATCTATGTTTGCTAAAAATAACGTGTCTATTTTGAAGAGAAACAGGGGGGGAGAGAGAGAGAGAGAGAGAGTAGCCATTGATGTGAGGAATCGTGGTCTAGATACATTGTCATCCACTAACATGAATTTTATTCACATCACCATGCAGTGTGGACATACAATTTATACTTAAATGTAAGTTTTATGTTGTTGTGGTCATATTCACTGAGTACTATGGTCGTATAATGCAAAGGGACGGACACTGTGCACTTAAATATAAGGTAAATGTTATTGTGTTCTCATATTCCTTACGGTGTGGACATTAACTTTGTACTTAGTTGTAAGTTATATTTAATTGTGGTCATATGCACAGAGTAGTGTGGTTAGATAATGCAAAGGACAAATCAACATAGGACTTCTATATAAGGTAAAGGTTATTGTGATCACATACACTTTGCACTGTGTATATACACTCTTATACTTAAATAACTCTTGAATAAACGTTGTACCAATACTTCCTCACAATACTGAATTGCTTACTATAAATTAATGTGGTCATATGTTGGAGTATTTCAAGAGTCAAGAGGCATAAAAGTATAAATTATAAGCATAAGATTGACCAGAAGGTCAAAGAGGAGCTAAATAAGAAATATGAACCCAACACGGACCGTGTCTGGCTTGACATTGGTCGTGTTGGGGTCCAGAGAGCAAGATAAAACTGCACTAGTCCAACACGGACCGTGACGGATCAACACGGACTGTGGTGACCCACCACGACCCGTGTTGATGCCCAATCAGGTTTAAATGCGCAATCCCTTAAATTATGCCTCGAGATTTATCTAATGGATCATTCTTTGGGATTATCATTGACTGAGAATTCAATCAAGATTATCCCATAATGATCCATAGATAAATCCCCAAGATCATGGCAAGAACGATGGATTTGAATGCTCCATGAATCCTATAAATAGTGGCTGGTTTTGCTCATTCAAAGACACCACTACAATCTCTTTTATCTTCTCCTAGAGAGCTTCAACACACTCCTAAGGTGTTGAACTGCAACAACATTCTTGAAAGTCTTTAAGAGATCTTGTAACTTTGCTTACAAGAGATTGTGTTTTACCCTTGAGTCTATTCGCATTCTAGTGCATAAATCTTAAGGGGAGACGGGTTTACCCTCGACTCCTAGCTACCAAAGTGATCTCTCATTTTGCGCAAGTGACCATTGTACCCCAGATTTCCAACAATCTTAAAACTTATTATCACCATGGATGATCGAGTCGAGGATCATACCGGGAAATTTGAGGGATGGAAATCAAGATCAAGATGCTACGGAGAAAGATAAGTTTATGTTGCTTTATACTTCTTTTG
Organism: Portulaca oleracea; assembly: GCA_029582165.1. Lineage (NCBI taxonomy): Eukaryota > Viridiplantae > Streptophyta > Magnoliopsida > Caryophyllales > Portulacaceae > Portulaca > Portulaca oleracea. The sequence goes on from CM055892.1 coordinate 13,304,235, forward strand.
TTTATTCAAGTTTATTAATTTTGATTATCAAGATTATTAATCAATCGTAATTTATTTGATTGGTGTAGTTGGAATCTTGATTGTTATTGTTGGCAATGGTGGTTGGTGTTTATACTCAAGAGGTTCAAGGACTATGACGAGATTGCCTTCATCGAGATAAGTTATTTATTTTTAATTGACATTTGTTTTTAAGTGGCATAAGTTATCTTGATTTGAATTGGGTTAATTCAAATGGAATGATTAATTAGAAACATGTTGAGATTTATGATTTATTTATGCGCCTTGTTAAGTCACCATTTACAAGTTTTTCAAGAAAGTGGTGTGTTAAGGTGGTTTATAAGTACATGTTTCATTGCCACTATTTCTTAATGTCAAAATGTTAAGTGTGATTTTTTTTTAAAAAAAAAAATTATTTGTCAAGTAAATCACAAAAGTGTCATGTTAAGTGAGTTTATGATTTTATGGCATGGTTTTCCTTGGTTAAGTATGTATATGTGGTGTACATATATAAGTTGTCTTGTTGAATATAAAGCATGATAATTGTTTAATTAAGTTCATCATGATTATTTAAGTATAAGACATTATCAATTTGTTGTTAATTGATGGAATGACAAGCATGAATGTTTATTTTTCAAGTAGTCATATATGTACATGTGCAAGTATGTATGTCAATCTATATGATTCACATGTTTAAGTTTGTGAACATGATTAGTTTTATTCTCCGTTGGAGACACAAGCATGCTTGAGTTAGGACAATGTTCATTCATGGAAGTTCTTATTTCATTAGTATATATGTTTTTGAGATATATACTTGTGTTTTCTTGTTTGTTTCATGTCTTGTTAAGCATACATAATATAAATAAGGTGCAAGTGTTCATGACATATATGAGTTTGACATAGAAATTAGTAAGTTGTAAGGATGTGGATTGGTAATTTATTTCAAGATGAATTCATGTGATAATCCTAATTTATTTGATTATGCAAAGAAAGTTTATATGTATGCTCATATGTCTCAAGTCTTTGCATTTAAGTTCAAGTTGATTGTCAAATGTGAGTTTATGTTTATGATGCTTAAAGTTTTGACAATCATGTATTTATAAGTGCTTGAAAAGTATTCATAATTATAAGTTGTTTAAATATATATATTGTTAATATATTTTGATTAGCACTTATGCAAGTTTTTCTTGATAAAATGTCTTGATTGATATAACTTTCAAGTATGCTAGTATACATGTCAAATTATCAATCAATCACGTTATATAGACTTTTATTAATGTTTGAGGCATGACAAGTTCAAAAGTAATCATATGATGTTAATTAAGTACTTGTGTTAACTTGCTAAAAGTATAAGATCAAGTCAATTCATATGATTATATTGCGTGAATAAATTAGTCATGACATGTTTTCTTATTACTAAGATATGAATTAGGTATTTTGTTCATATGGATACAAGTAGAAATGTATATTTTGTGTCTGTCATGGTAGTAATTAAGTTTTTCACGCATAAGAAGTTTTCAATAAGTTTAGCATAGCCTAATAAGAAATAATGACGGTTTATGTAATTATTATAAGCATAATGGCCATGGGTATGTCATAAGTAATAGACACAAAATTTATTCATAAGTGCAAGCAAGCTTCTCATGTTCAATTATCTTGTTATTACCAAGATCATTTTTTTTATTAAGTGTTTAATTTGTAATTCATGAGATAAGTAAATATTTATGAGAAGGTTCATACATTGTATGGTTTGTATGCTAATATATGTGGCTTACATATTGAGGCATAAGGTTAAGGCTTGTCAAATATATGATTATGTAAGATGTAAGGATAATCATGATTCAATTCATTCATGTGTTTAACTTTATTCATGTGTTTAACTTGAATACATGTACTTGGTTTTACCATCATTTTATGAAGTATTCATTATGTATAAATGTATCTACTATAAGATAAGTTGCATAATGTATGCATGTTAGACTATGTGCATGATCATATATTTTGAACGCATGATGTTTGTCTAAGTTCATGTGTTATAAACTTGGATGATCATGGCCTCATTTGCTAATAGTATATGAATTAAGTGTGCATGTTTAATATGCATGATTTGATCAAGTTTGCTACAAAAGAAAATGTATATGGCTCTTATGTACATTTGATTGATCCATCTTTAAGTGGTTTATGGATTAAGTTTATGAGTAAGATTGGCATATGAGGACAAATGATTATGAGTTTCACGGTTTAATGTTTAAGAAGTGGACCTAATCATGTATAAGGAGATATGACCCCTATTAGAATGATGTTTCATCATATGAGAAAAGGTCATATAATTATAAGATGATCATTCAAGATTGTGGAGGTCCATCCTCACCTACCCAATATTAAGATATGTAACAGTTTCATTACATATGGTATTCAAGTTTGTAGCAAATGGTTAAAAGTGTAATGGTTTAAATTACACTCAAGATGGAACTCTAATTTCCATGAGACTTAAGTGGTTCTTCAAGTTTAAGATGGAAGAGAATTCTTCCATGGGAAATCAAATGCCATTTGATTCGTACAAAGGTTATAAGTCATAACTATGAAATCCGAAATTGTTTGGATATGGTTATACAAAGAACAAGAAAATCAAATGTTAGTTTGGTTTACAAGGTTCTAATACGATAGGTTTTGACTATGAAATCCAAACATTGTTTGGATAATAGTTATGCAAAGAACATGAAAAATCAAATGTAAACTTTATTTATAAGGTTGTTCTAAGGTATAAGTTATAACTATACAATCCAAGGTGCTTGGATAAAGACATAGTTATAAAGAAAAGAATACGGAAAATCAAAGGAAATTTTGTTCTTGTAAGCATTTCTTTTTTTTTTTTTTTTTTGATAAGTTACGGCTACAAGAGCCCTTTCAACTTGTAAGCATTTCTTGTAAGCATTTCTTTCAAGGTAACTATACAAGTAGTCCAACCTTTTGGACAAGGTTATAGTTTTGTTATTAAGATGTCTTTGTAAGGATTATGAGAATCGTCCATGCTATTTGGATAATGATATAATCAAGTTTATGAGTTCGTAATATTTTGCAAGCATTGCAAAAAGAATGCATAGTTCAAAGGCTTGCTGCCTACTAAAGTATTCGGTTTGTAAGTTCAAATATGAACTCATATAAAGACAATATTTAAATTTTACCAAAGTCTGTAATGCGATGGTTTAGTCGTATTATGACAAGGGGTAAAATATTTCTTGCCTAACCCTATAGTGTGGTGGTGTAATCACAACTATGATTAAGGGAAGAAATGTTAAGTTTAAGATATGATCATGATAAGTAAGGTCATGGAAAGATATGTATATATCTAGTGATCTTAGGTAATAGAGGGCACTCAAAAGTATCATATCATATTCTTACAAGGCCACAAGATTATCTAGTGATCCTTGATAAGGGAATGGGAGTAAATCCCACCTATAAATTGTCAACATCGGAGCTCCCAACTCACACTTGACATATGTGGTCAAGTCGTGAGTTCAATGGTCGACAACGCTGTAAGACAATTGGAGCATCAATTCTATGATTCATCTCAATGTCAAGTGATGCTCAAGGATCGTAATGACAAGGACGTTTGAGTCTATGACTCATTAACAAACTTTGAAATCTTTAAGATGGGGAGCTCTGTTACGGGAGCGTAAAAGTCTGCCTATGCGAGTACGTGAAGTGGGTCCCTTCGGATAGCCTAGGGCTGGGCTTGATTGTCATCGCAGAGGGTAATGGACACATAGCCGGTTTGAAATAGCGTCTTTATTTTAAGCAAGGTTTTGGGTTGTATGTATGTTATGTATCCAATTAGTTAAATAAGGATGTAAAGTTCAAAGACTTGTCTACTTTTGCATTCAGACTAATTGTATTTATGTACACTAAGTGAAAGTTCAAGTCGAAAGGCACTTTCATGACGCATAACAACTCCTTGATTTCTCGAGTGTTCAAGTTCTCTAGGAGGTCCCATGTATGGAGGGAGTATTTCTACCCATTTGGGGATCCCGGTCTATTTCAAGTGAAACTCTTGAAATGGTGGAGGATTGTTGGAGTATTTCAAGAGTTAAGAAGCATAAAAGTATAAATTATAAGTATAAGATTGACCGGAAGGTCAAAGAGGAACTAAATAAGAAATATGGACCCAACACGGACTGTGTCTAACTTGACATGGGTCGTGTTGGGGTCCAGAGAGCAAGATAAAACTGCACTGGTCCATCACGACCCGTGTTGATGCCCAATCAAGTTTAAATGCGTAATCCCTTAAATTATACCTCGAGATTTATCTAATGGATCATTCTTTGGAATTATCATTGACTGAGAATTCAGTCAAGATTATCCCACAATGATCCATAGACAAGTCCCCAAGATCATGCTTCTTACTTTGGCAAGAATGATGGATTTGAATGCTCCATGAATCCTATAAATAGTGGCTGGTTTTGCTCATTCAAAGACACCACTACAATCTCTTCTATCTTCTCCTAGAGAGCTTCAACACACTCCTAAGGTGTTGAACTGCAGCAACATTCTTGAGAGTCTTGGAGAGATCTTGTAACTTGCTTGCAAGAGGTTAGGTTTTACCCTTGAGCCTATTCGCGATCTAGTGAATAAATCTTAAGGGGAGACGAGTTTACCCTCGACTCCTAGCTACCCAAATGATCCCTCATCTTGTGCAAGTGACCGTTATACACCATATTTCCAACATCATATGCATATAGTATTATTGTCAGACAATGCTAATCATTACACCAATTGACCATATTATATAAAATCTTTGTTTATACTCTGATATGTCTAAACATGACCACACACTGCATAAATTTGTCAAAACTTTGATATACCCAACATGATCACACTCTGAGTAGTGTGGTCAGACATGAATTTTACTGTTGGCACATTTAATGGGTTGTCTGGACTGACAATTTATACTTAGATATACCCAACATGACCACACAACATAAATTTGCCCATATTCTGAACTTATCGTCTACAACAGCCCATTGCTTCAATGAAGTCTTTGAGTGGTCTTCAAAGATATTTTTCTGAGTTTCTTTCTTTGATTTTGCCCTAATTTGAAAGCAAATATTATGTCTGCAACCAATTTCTCACGCCCTTGCTTCAATGGAGTCTTCACGAACTAAAGTCTCACGCCCTTGCTTCAATGGAGGCCTCAATGGGGCTTTGAGTGGTCTTCAATGGTGTTCTTATGAGTTTCTCCATGAAAACCTTAAGTTAGTGGAAAGTTCGTGTTGAACAATTCCCAAAGTTCTCTCTCCAAATCACTCAAACTCATTCCTTTTTGGTTGCTGCAAACTTTCAACGAAAAAGTAAAAAAAAAAATTCATAATCAAATCCCTAAAATCACGCAAAGGATATAATTCAATTGCCTTTTTTTCTTTTGTTTTCCACACGTGTGGCGGTATTTGGGAGTAGAATAGTGGTTTTGATCTCAACCATCGAATTTGGAATGGATGTTCGAGATGTCGTCGTCTTCCTACCTTCCTACCTAAAGTCTCTTCCTACTGGATCTGTTCTATATATATATATATATATATATATATATATATATATATATATATATATATATATATATATATATATATATAATGAAAAAGCCCTAGAGAGAAAGTTCAATGGGGCGAAAGCGGAACCGGAAAAAAGCCGCGAAATATGATCGGAAGTATGCGGGTAAAGCAAGCATATTGGAACCACTACCGGTGGATGATGTCTTTACGGGTTCCGACGCTATCTCTGGTACAGAATCGGAGGCTCCTATCTTGGATAGTCATTCTCCTTTGTTACTGACGTATGGGGAGACTGAAGATACGATAGAAGATTCAGCACCACTGTCCACTTCGCCTTCCCCTTCCTCTAATGATGTTGAGAATGTAGAAACGAAGGATGGAGATCAACATTCTGGTACCAAAAACTCTTTCAAACTGTCATATATACCTCCTCTTGCTATTAATGGTGTTGAAACTCATCAATTCACGAGTGAGGATATATCATCGGAAGTGGATTTTTGGGAGTCATCCATACTAGCTTTTGTTTTGGGTGGTCATCCTACTTTGATTGTTTTTGAGAAATTTGCTATTCGTATGTGGGGTTCGAAGGGATTGGACAAATTTCTTTGGCAACCTGAAGGAACTTTCATTATCCGTTTTCATTCTTTGGCTAAGCATGACTTGGTATTGAATAAGAAGGTGGTGTATTTTGACAAGAAACTTGCTATTCTCAAGGGTTGGAGACTAGGTCAATCTACAAAACCAGATGATGTTGTTAAGGTGCCTATATGGGTGAATTTGAGAGATTTAGATTGGAAGTATTGGAGTGCCTCTGGTCTGAGTAAGATTGGGAGTCTTCTTGGTGAACCTTTAGAGACAGACTTATATACTCAAGAGAAAACGATGATGAAGTATGCTCGTATTTTGATTAAGAGAGACATTACCATTCCTTTTCCTAAATCAGTGGCTTTAATTGATGAAGAGGGTTTTGTCTACACTCAGGCTGTTGAATTTGAATGGATTCCTATCCGATGTACTAATTGCAAGATGTTTGGTCATAGAACGGAGGATTGTAAGAAGAAGTAATCAAAGCAGCAATGGTCCAAGAAGTCACCAGTGCGTGAAGAAGTCAGTGACAGTGTTCCAGTAATCAGAACTCCTATGGCTCCGACAGTGCCTAAAAGGGGGACCTCTAGGCCAGATACTCCTATTGTTCAAACGATAGTGGGTTTTGTGCCGGTTTGTTTGACTCCCATACTGAAAGAGAGTATGGTAGAGTCGAGTGAATTGGGTCCTTGCACTTCTTCAGCTTTTACCAATGGATAGCTTCATTGTTTGGAATGTTAGGGGCCTAAATGGTCCTAAGAAGCAGGAAGGTGTGAAACATTTTTTGAATATGTATAAATCTAATATTGTTTGCCTTATTGAAACAAAGGTATCAGTTGACAAATGTATGGATATTCAGAAATATATTGCTCCTGGCTATGATCTGATCCACAATGGAAGTTCTTCTATAAGAAGCCGCATTTGGGTTTGATGGAGGACTAGTGTTATTCAACTGGATTGTATTGTGATTCTGGAACAACTGATTTTATGTAGATTGTCAAATGGTAAAGGTTCCTTGTTGGTGGCGTTTGTCTACTGCGACAATGATATTATGAAGCGTAAAGAACTTTGGGATATTGTTGATTCTTTTTCCATACAAGTTTCTGAGCCTTGGGTGATTATTGGTGACTTCAATCATGTCTTAGAGTTGGATGACAGAGTAGGAGGAAATGATATCACGGCTAAGGAGGTTGAAGATTTTCAGTATTTTATGAGCAAACACTTGTTCTATGAAATAAGAAAGACTGGTAGCAGGTACACTTGGAATAATGGTACTATTTTTTCGTGCATTGATAGCGGTATTATGAACTCTGCACATCTGAATCAGTTTACCAATATTTTTTTATCAAGTGTTGATGCATGGGATATCAGACCATTCTCCTTTGTTGGTAAATCTCGTTGGTTCTGTGTCTCATCCTAAAAGGCGATTCAAATTCTGCAATATGTGGTCTTCAAATCCTGGATTTCTGAAGATTGTTGAAGAAAATTGGTGTTGTTTAATTCTTGGCTCTCCTATATTTTCTCTTGTTCACAAGCTTAAAAGGCTCAAAAAAACTCTTTCTCTTTTGCACAGAACATATTATGAGGGGCTTTTTGAGGAAGCTCAAGTAAGATATGTGAAGCATTGTGAATGGCAAGAATTGTTCCAGCATAATAGTTCTGATGATCGTATCAAGGAGCAAATGGAGGAGGCTAAGTCTCAATATTATAATACCCTATTAGATGCTATTAGTTTGCTCAAGCAGAAATCAAAGATTGACTGGTTAAAACAAGGTCATACCAACTCTGCTTTTTTCTACTCCTCTTTGAAAGTTTAACAATATCAGAATTGCATTTTGGGGCTTTATGACTCAATGGGAAACTGGCTTGCTGATTTTGATGAATTGGGGGAGTTTGTTGCTAAACATTTTGAGGAGTTTTTTTGGTAAAAGAGAGTGTACTGGAAAGGTTCGGTGGTCTACTATCATGAATGGCAATTTATTATCTGATGAACTTGCTATGAGTTTTGTTGGGAATGTCCCGACAATGGTTGATATACACGAAGATTAAACCAAAGTAATATAGTAATTATATGTCTTGCTAGAGACCTCTATAGTTAGTAATTGAACGTGTTTAATTACAACTATATTATTTGGTCCTACTGGGTCACACAAGTCAGTGCCCTGGAACAATGTATGTAACCTAAGTAATATTGTATTATGTTAAGAAATGTTGGGAACTGATTTCTATGAAAAATCAGCCCAACACGGACCAAACTGGGTTCAACACGGACCGTGTTGACCCAACAAGGTCCGTGTTGGGATACCACGGTCCTTGGTTTCCATGGGCCAAGTTAATGGACCTTCTGAAGTCCAACACGGACCGTGTTGATTCAACACGGACAGGGGCGGATCCATGTTGTTGGGTGTGGTGTCAATTGACACCTCTAAATTTAAGAAAAAAAATCTGTTTAGGAATAATAAATAACTTAGATATATACAGGTGAACACCACATTATATCATAGAAATTAGTGTACCTTCTTGGTAGCATTGTACTGCCTAATCAAGGCTTCTCAGAAGCCTATGGTCGCAGGTTTGAATTCCCTTCAGTACCTTTTGAATTTTTTTTTTCTTGTTGTGTTTTTACTTGAACAATGCGGCAGTTAAACAACAAGACCACATTACATCTATTTTAGATATATACCAGTGAACCTATGTATTAGTTATTTAATACTCCCTCCGTTTTTTTTATCTGTTGTCTTGGAAATTCTGTTAAAAACTTTAACAATTAATATCTTAATTTGTATAATGACTCATCATACAAAATTGATATCATTAGATTCGTAATAAAAGAATACGTACTACTACCTCCGTCCCATATTGTTTGTCCATCCAACTATATTTAAAAGTCCAACGGTCATAGGAAATAGGGTGAAAAATGTGTAATGTACCAGAGTTGCCCGTACTTTTCTCATGTGAAGAAAAATAAAAAAGAAACAAAAGAGTATTTATTAGGGGTATAATAGGAATTAAAATCATTGGAATTATAAAATGGACAAACATTTTGGGACAAGGGAGTTAGGTAGATGGACAAACAAACAACTTGGGACGGAGGTAGTATTCAAAAAGTATAATATTATATTTTTTAATAAAAGTTTTATATTAGAAATTATTAATTAAAAATTGACACTGAAAACCGTAAATGACAGATAAAAATGAACGGAGGTAGTATTATTTTTATGGTTAATGTTGACATTTTGTCGTTAATTTTAGTGTTTATTTTTTAAAAAATTTATTCTTCTCAATTTTTTTAAAGCAAATTATTTCTGACACCAATGATTCTCAATCCTAGATCCGCCACTGAACACGGACCGTGTTGGGCCTGAGAAGTACGCCGTTGCGTTAAGTTGGCCCTTTAGGGTTTTGTGTCCTCTCCCTAGATTATCTAAACACTATATAAAGGGGTCTCTGGGAGATATTATTTCACACCAACTGTCTGAGACTCTTAGAGAGATACCAGGGTGATTTTCTGAGTTCCTCTCTCTTTTAGTTTGCAGTTCTTGTTTCCTGAAACATTCTCTGTTTCCTGAAACATTCTCATATATCAAATACATACATCTTAGATTGAGATTCATCTCGATCGGGTCGATCTAGCAATCGGGTTCCCGGAGTGTTGCGTGGACTTTTCAATGGAGGATTTCAGCATTGGAATCTTGAAGGTCAACCTCTTCTTCAGCCGGAATTAGCGATCAGGTATAATTACTAAAGCCTCTACAATTGTTGTGATTAATTGTTTATAATTGTTATGAATATTCCGCCAATTAATCTGTATCTGTTTAGGAAATAGATAACCTAAAACCTAACAAGTTTGATGACTCATGTGACTGACAAAGAAATCAAGGAGTTTGTCTTTCCTATGGATGGTCAAAAAAGTTCTGGTCCTGATGGATTTAATGCGACTTTTTTAAAAAAATCATGGCATGTCATCGGTAAGGATGTGTGTGTTGTAGTTCATTCATTGTTTCTTTCTGGTAAACTTCTCAAGGAGGTTAATGAGACTTTGCTTAGTCTTATACCTAAGACTACAAATCCAGAGAAAGTCAGTGACCTTCGTCCCATCTCGTGCTGCAACATTTTATATAAGATTATTACCAAATTACTCTGCTCTCGATTAAGGAAGGTACTTCCTGTATTGGTTGATATGGAACAGTCAGCATTCATTTTGGGGAGATCTATTATCCACAATATTCTCATTGCGGAGGATTTGGTAAGATTTTATAACCATAAGGGTGTGCAACCTAGTTGCCTTTTGAAAATTGACATTCAAAAGGCTTATGATACTATAGATTGGGGTTTTTTGGAGCAACTTCTTTTGGCCCTGAACTTTCCTAGCCAATTTGTTAAATGGATAATGGTTTGTGTAAGTTCTGCTTCTTTTTTCATTGCATTTAATGGAACAACTTTTGGTCATTTCCAAAGTGGCCGAGGACTTCGACAAGGTGACCTGATTTCTCTCTTCTGTTTGTAATCGTTATGGATTATTTAGGGAGAGCTCTTAAGGAAGTGGCCCAAAATCCTAACTTCAAGTTTCATCAGTTTTGCAAGCACCTTCGGTTGAACCATCTATGCTTTGCGGATGATCTTCTATTATTTTGCAATGGGGATATAACGATGTAATAGCCCAGTGTTAAGTAGACCCTAAGGTCATTTAATTACGTTAATAATCAAGTTAACTAATCAAAGTCGCGCATTTCAATTCATCTAATCGTGTGTTCTGCAGGACTTGAACAGTGCAACAACCATCGACTCTCCAATATAGTAAATTCGGTAGATACTCCTAGGGGTGAGCAAAATTTCGAGGACTCCCGGTCCCATCCCGGTCCCGAAATCCCGGTCTTGTTGGGAATGGGACCAGGAGTGGGATCAAAACAAGGTCCCAGTTAATTGCGGGACCGGGAGTGGGACTTAGCCTCAACTCCCGGTCCTGGTCCCGGTCCTAACTTCCGTACTTATATAATATATTATATAAAAAAATTATAACCAGACAGGGGCAGTAGCACAATAATCAATTTTTGGCCCAGTTTTATTAAGCCCACACCCCACCCATATAGATATAGTCAAAAACCCTAACTTACTCACTGCCTCCCTTTCCCTTAAACCCTATATCACAATTCACGCAGCTACTCCTCTCAATCTCTCAGTCAGTTTCTCACGCAGGCTCAAACTCACCACCTCTCAATCTCTCATTCACTGAATTTTTCATTCTCAATTTCTCACAAACTCACTGTCTCACTGAATCATCTCTCTCAATCTGGGAATCACTTGATTTCGTGCTTCAATTTGCTGTTGTTTTGTCTCAATCGTCTCTCATTCTCACAAACTCCCAGTATGTCTCGAATCTCCTTCCATTTGCTATTGTTTCGTGCTTCAATTTGCTGTAATTTCTTTGTATGTAATTTGCTGTAATCGTCTCCCAGTAACTTGCAATCGTTTCTCAAAGTCTCGGTTTGTTTCTTTGTATGTAATTGTTGTTTTATGTAATTGTTGTTGTTCACTTGTTGTAGTCGTTCACTTGCTGTAATCGTCTCCCAGTAACTTGTATGTAATAAATCTTACTCTTAAAGCAGCTTCCCTGTTACTCTTAAATCTTCCCAGTAACTTGTATGTAATAAATCGTCTCCCGGTAACTTGTATGTAGTTTCCAAATTGATGGCTTGCACAATTCCCTTGTCTTGCAGTCTTTATGAGACTGTTGCGACTAACTCTAGTCCAACATAACCACACCCAACAACCACCACTCGGATTGGGTATCCCTTGCCAAAATACTTCCTCTCCAGTAATTTCAGGCCATGATTAACCTTCTGTTATTGTAATTGTTGTTTTATGTAATTTGCTGTAGTCGTTTTATGTAAATGTTGTGGTTCACTTGTTCGTGCTTCAATCACAGTCACACCTCTCAATCTGGGAAAATTGTTGTAGTAATAGTAATAATACTATTAGGTATAGAAGGTTCCATACATACTGTAATAATACTATTAGGTACAGAAGGTTCCATACATATCTAAATTTTTTTATAGTTGTTGAATTAATGGATTCCTTTTTCGCATTTATTGAAGGGCAATGGAAGCTCCTATTGATGTGGAAGCAAACAGTGATGTTGGTGCGTCCTCTAGTTCAGCGTGTGCAACCAAACAAAGTAAGGAGGGATGTAACGGCAGACGCAAGAGGAAGCCTCCTCATTGGGATCATTATGTGGATATCATAAATCCCATAACCAAGAAAGTAGAATCAGCAAAATGCAAGTATTGTGGCAAGGTAATTGTTGCAACCAATAATAATGGCACTTCTGGTTTAGGCAAGCATATTAGAGCATGTACTAAATATCCTTTCAATATTGATAAAAAAAAAAAACAAAAGAAGCTTGCCTTTGGTAGGGATCCACGCACAAGTAGTGTTACACTCTCTAATTGGTCATTTGAACCTGAGTCAGTTAGGCTTGCTTTAGCAAAAATGATCATTATTGATGAGCTTCCATTTTCAATGGTTGAAAAGGAGGGGTTTAGGACTTTTGTGAATGTCGTTTGTCCATAATTTGCATCTTGTATTCCATCTCGCTTCACTGTTGCTCGAGATTGTAAGAATCTTTATCTTTGTGAGAGAGATGCCTTGAAAAATACTTTAAAGGGATTGAAATCTAGAGTTACTCTCACAACTGATTGTTGGACTTCCATTCAAAATATGAGTTATCTTTATTTGACTACACATTTCATAGATGATGATTGGAAGTTACATAAGAGGATTTTGAGTTTTAAGTTGATGGGAAGTCATAAAGGTAGAGAAATTGGGAAAGTGGTTGAGAGTTGTGCTATTGATTGGGGAATTGAAGATAAACTCTCTTGCTTGAGTGTTGATAATGCAAGTTCAAACAATGTAGCAATTTCTTATCTAAAAGACAATCTTGGTGAGAAGCTTGTTTTAGGTGGTGAATTTTTTCATATGAGATGTGTTGTACATGTTTTGAACTTGGTTGTGAGAGATGGTTTAGCAAAGGTGAAAGATTCTATTCATAATATTCGTTGTGCAATTAGATATGTGAGGGGTTCACCTGCGAGATCTGCATTATTTGATTCTTGTGCTAAAGTTGTAAAAGTCCCTTGTAAAGGTTCTTTGTGTTTGGATGTGTGCACAAGATGAAACTCTATCTACCTTATGTTGGACATGGCTTTGAAATTTGAAAAGGCTTTTGAAAGACTTAAGAATGATGATATTAATTTTGAGAATGAGCTTAAGGAAAATGTTCAAACAAAAAATGATTGGGATAATGCCCGTGTTTTGGCAAAATTTCTGGAGCAATTTTATGAGGCCACTAAGAGAATGTCTGGCTCTTTGTATGTGACTACCAATTTGCATTTCCATGATTTGTTGTGCATACTTACTAATTTGTTACAATGGGAGAGAGATCCATCTCCTAGCCTTCAAGATATGGCTTTGCAAATGCATAAGAAATTTGATGATACAAAGAATAATCTTATGGTGTTGGTTGCGGTTGTTTTTTATCCGCGTTATAAGTTAAAGTTTGTGAAATTGTGTTTCAAAAGGCTTTATCCTACTAATTATGGGAAGGCATATAGGGTGTATGAAAATCTTCATAATGTGCTCAAGTGCTTGTATGATGCATATTCTTCTTCTTCTTCTATGAATATTAATGATGGTGTGAATAATGCTTCTTCCCCTATTCGTGTGGATCATTCTAATATGGCTTTGAATAATGAGACTCTTAAGGGGATATAGTCTGAATGGGATGAGGGTGGGGAAGATGATCTTGAGAATTCTAACCAAACAGAGTTGGAAATGTATTTAAGGGCTGCTCCTGAAAAGAAAGATCCAAATTTTGATATCTTGAATTGGTGGAAGAAGAATAAGGACACTTATAAGGTGTTATCTAAAATGGCAAAGGATATTTTGGTTGCGCCTGTTTCTACTGTGTCAAGCGAATCTGCATTTAGTACATCCGGTCGTATTCTTGATCAATTTCGTAGTACATTGGGTCCCAAAACAGTGGAATGCTTGATTTGTGCCCAAGGTTTGTTGAAAGGGTCTGACATTTGCATTGATGTTGAGCAACTTATGGATGATATGGAGGCATATGAACAAGGTAATACATCGTAAAACTGACTTGACACCCTTAAAAAATTCAAAGATGCAGTTGGTTAACATCTGATTCAGCCCGTTTATATTATTTTTAGTCAAGTCCCAAATTTTCAAGGGCACCAAGTCAGCTTTGCAATGTCATAATTCAATTATGGTTTAGTCAAAGTAAATAGGTTAAAAGTTTGGCACATTCTTAGCCAAAAAATCAGTTTGGATTATTTTCAGCCATTCAGCTCTGACTTTGGATCATTTTGAGCCAAAAACCCTTAACTATTTGTAGAAATGATAATTATTATAGTTACAACATATGGATCATGACCTCATCAAAATATTTATAAATAAAATTATTATTAAACATGTCATACGGAGAGCATTATTATATTATTTTAAGCATAAAATAAGAAATAAAATAAAATAAAATTTAACAGAGAAAACATAAAAAATAAACATTACTATATGAAATCCTAATCGTAAAAAAATTAATTTAAAATTATATGATTTATAAATAAGGTTTTTATTTGCTAGCGAATCTTCATTTGAAATTTTAGTATTTTATATATTAATTTAAATAAATAAAAGATAGTGACATTTTTCTTTCTATTAAATTGATGGTAGTGACATTTTTTATTTGTTTGGAAAGTTGAGTGACGTTTTTTTTACTTTCTCAGAAAGTTGTGACATTTTTATCCAAACACTTTATTATCCGGTTCACAACCTGTTATGGCCAATTTCACTGGCAATTTTAATTAATCTGAAAATTTCAATGACATTAATGACATTTTTAAAAGTTAATGCCATTTTTTAAACTAAAATAGAAAGTTAAGTAATATTTTTATTCAAACACTCCATAGTCATAAGAGAACATTATGCAAATGGGTTAATGGACAATCACTCAGGGTAAATAAAAAAGGGGTTATTTACCTTAAAGGATAGCCCAAAAAGCCATTTGATAGAGAGGGATTAGATGTATGGACAGTGGAGTACCAATTTATAATAAAAAGTGGGGCCCACATCGCTGAGTTGGCAATGACATTTTTCTTTTTTTTTTGTCGTCTTTGTTTCGAAAAAAAGGGGGGTTGCAAAGAAGAAGAAGAAGAAGAAGAAGAAGAAGAAGAAGAAAAGAAAAGAGAAAGAAGAAGATGAATTAGAAGAAGAAAGAAGAATTAAAGAAGAAGAAACAAAAAGGAGGAGAAGAAATTCCGTAGAATTAGTCTATTATTAATGTTAATAGGTTTAGAGTTCAATTCTTCTACTTCTTCTTCTTCTTCTTTAATTCTGTCATGCAGATTTAATATATGCATCCCTTGTTCGTTATATATGTAATACATGGATATTAATATGGTAATCCATGGATATTAATATGGTAATCTATGGATAGACATTGCTGTAGTCCTTGGTTATTATTAAATGTAACATTGATACCTTTAAAAGTAATTCAAGGTCTCCCATATTCATAATCAATTAGTCACCCGGAATGGATATTCATATACGCTGATGTAATGGTTTAGAATTTATTTTTTAATTTTTTTCCCATTTATGTGTTCCATGGTTAACCATTCCGGTTGTTAAATTGTGGTCCATAAAATCTCACTAAAATTAAATTGGTGATGGAGTTACCAAAGTAATTCCTTGGCGTTCCAACACATTGGATTTGGCCACGTGAATCAAATAGCACATTCTTGTGTTGGCGGTTTCAAGCGTTGAGCATTTTCCAAGCATTAAAGATAACATGCTATTGTGTTATATTAGCTTAATTGTTACTATAAAAGGAGGTATCGCAAGCCTTGTTTATTCATCAACAAAACCAACAAAAACACCAACAAAAAATATTTGTATCAAGAGTTGAGAATATTCAACCTTGCTCATTAGTTGGGGAAAAATTGAGAGAGAGAGTAGTCTCATCAATTTTTCCAATATTCTACCATTGTATTCCTAGTGTTTTTGAGTTGAGAGATTAATTTGTATCTCCATTGTTGGTCACATCATACCCTGTGATAGTAACCGTTTTGTATTCCTCCTTTCTCATAGTGGATTATGTTCTGGCTACCGCCATCCGTGAGTTTTTCTTCGAGTTCTTCGATTTCCCACGTAATTTTGGTGTGGTTATTTTCACAGTTAATTTTCATTCCTAATTTTGTTGTAATCTCCGTCATCTCCCTATTTGCTTCCGCTATAACCTGCAACTTGCAGGTTAACCTACTTTGAATTTCCTTTCAATTCCGGTAATCCAAGTTTTCAGTGTTTGTAAGAATTGTTTGAAACCCAATGACAATTCTCACATGAGGAAAAACAATTGTATGTGTTCCATGGTTAACCATATTCATTATTAATTTGTTGATATATTCATCAAGGGTACTCCATAACGAATAAAAACAACTATGTATTACCATATTAATATCTAAGGATTACATATATAACGAACTAGGGATGCATATATTAAATATGCATGGCGGAATTAAAGAAGAAGAAGAAGAACTGGGCTCTAAACATATTGACATTAATAATGAACTAATTCTACGAAACTTCTTCTTCTTCTTACCCTCTTCTTTGCAACCCCCTCTTTTTTTCCAGACAAAGACAAAAAAAAAAGAAAAAAATATCATTACCAACTCAGTAACATGGGTCCCACTTTTTATTATAAATTGACAATCCGTTATCCCTCTAACCCCTCTATGTCAAATGGCTTCTTGGGCCATCCTTTAAGGTAAATAACCCATAAAATACCCTATGAGATTTGTGCTTTCAACTCGAGCCAAGCCCAAAGAGTTGAAAGCACAGCCCCCTCCATCTTTTATCTTCATCTTTCTTCTTCCTGGTTAAAACTAAAATTAAAACTAGTAAACTATCCCCCCCTTCCATCTTTTACGATAAACCAACAGCAGAAGACCAGAAGCTCACTGGTCGAGTAATAATGGCGGTCTCACCTCTTAGCCTCTCTTCAGTTCTCTCTCCTCTCAACACCAAAACTAAACCCAACCTAAGTTCGCGCTTACTTCTTCCCCTGTTCGTCAACTTCTCTGATCCCCATGCCTCCTCCAGTCGCCGCTCTCTGTTAATAGCTGCCTCTTTCAGTAAGAGTGATCACATTCAACCCTAATTTGTAGCTTTTCTTCTTTTTGATTGCGGTTTTGGTTGATGTTTCTTGTTTCTGGTTGCAATTTTGAAGATCCTAAGGATGCATTAGCTAGTAACAAGCGAGAGCTTTACGAACGATATGGCCTTGACCCTAATGAATTCCTCTCTGATACATCCCCTAAGGTATAATTTTCTTTCATAAATGAAGTGGTGTTGTAGTATATGATAAAGAGTGATAATCTCGTTCTGAATTCGAAGCATGTTCAATTTGGCCAATTTATGTATTTGCTTTGCAGAGGAAGAGGAGAAAGGAACCTGAGCAGAGGGTTGGGAGAGGAAAGCAAGCAGTTGAGGAGGATACGAAGACGTCGCGTAGCACTCATAAGTTGCTTCAGGTGCGCAGTTTATTTATTTCTTTGGCTTTCCTTTGCAATGCAAAGATGGTAGTGGTGGCAGTTGCGATGAGCTGATGTAATGGGATCCAGGTTAAGGGTATAATGCGAAATTTGTTTGGAATGTTTTGAATTGAATGTATAATGCATATTTTATAATAGTATATTTTCTATTCTCTTGCTGTAGGCACTACTTTCTACTCATTGTATTTTCTCGTTCTAGTAATTGACTAACTGCGGACTCCAAATTAAATGCTGAGATACCAATACTTTGCTGTTGAGGGTTAAGTGTATGTTATTAATAGTTGATACCTTGGGTTGTCCCTAGTTATTAACCCAAGGGACAATCCTTTCTCTTGACAAGGAAGTAAACATCCGCATCCTATAACATGACTAGGGAATCATGACATAGTTTATTAATTATTTAATGTTATAGTAGGACTGCTGTGACTGCACATGTATTTCCTTTACAAATCCAAGTGAGGATAATGAGCTGTTAAGAACTAGTTTCAGAGCCTAGGGATTAGGTTGCACTAATGAGTAACGATCTAACCTGTAATGCAGTGGTGGATGCTCTACAAAGTCACAGTGGCGCACCTATTTTTGGGTTATGGTAGGCATTGGTTATTTGAAAAAATAGTTTCAGAATTATTGATCATAATGTCTAGGTGTTCGAATTGAAACCAGTCTCTCTACATTGCAAACTTTAGGGATAAGACTGCTACATCCGACCCCTTCATACCTCGCCTGGCGGGATTTTAGAGTGTTGGTTTTGGTTTTGTAATGTCTAGGTGTTTGCAGGATTCTATTGTTGTATGTTGGGCGTGAAGATCACTGGTCAATAGAAAGTGACGTTAATGCTTGTAGGAAGATGACTAGGTACATTTGAACCTCTGTATGCCCTTTCATAGTCCATTGATGAAGCATCTCAATGGAACCTATATAGTGGTGTTTTCTGTGTTGTTGTTGTGTCCTAGATTAATATTAACTGTTTTCCTTTTCTTTGCCCCTTTTCATTTGAGAAATGTCTTTTGTTTTGAAATTTGTTCCGCGAACCAATTGTTGCTTGCTTTAGGTGCTAGCAGGGAAGGCAAAGAGAAAGAAGTTGTTATCACCTGTAGGCATGGATGTACGTCCCATGATGGAAGTAGTCAAAGGTGCCGCGTTTGATATTTTGCAGGTAATTATAGAGTTATAACTTCGTTATATCAGTCTGCAAATCTACTTGTTCAGATGGGTGTATGCTTCATGATGGTAATAAAAGGCCCTTTCGTGATTGCAGCAAAAGTGACCTAGTTTTGCTTCTAGGTTTGGTTCTGAGCTTAGTTGAAATGAGCAATTATGTTCCTTTTAGGTGCATAGATTTGGGAGACATAAACCATCCATTTTGGTTTAAGATGAACCGGAAAAAGGGAAAAGGAAAAAAAGGGGTGGGGAGTGTTATTTCATCAGCATTTGTTGTTGGGATACTATTCTTTTGTTTGTTGAGTAAAAATGGATGGAACCAGAGTGTCCATTGGACAGCTAACATCTAGCATTTTGGAACATGAATAATTTTTGCCAGAACAAGGGCAACTTATTGGTGCACTTCATGCCAGTTGCCACAGATGGAAAAATCCTGTCTAGTCATATTGGGACCCTTACAGTTGAGCAAGAGCAGCAATACAAGGATGGTGTACTGCTTCAGCAGAATGGTGCGGGGGCACCTTTTTAACCTTTTTCCTGATTAGGCCCTAAAGTAATTCTTTTTCTGATGCCACTACTCAATATGGATTTCCCCAAATTTTTCAAAATACACTTGGTTTTAGGTTTACTGGTTGAATTGAGGCCACCTATTCCACACTCTACCTTCCATTCACCTCTCCCTCCCCAAAAAAGGCCAACTAAACCTGTCTAGGCCCTTTTGTCTCCGTTGATTGTTTTCATTAAGCTTACCAAAGCAGACAGACTTGATCTAGCTAAGGTTCATTGAAATTCAGTCTCCTTGGTGGCATTTGCTTCATGGACCCATGATCTTGCACAATTGATTGACATGGCTCTGGACCTGGTGGTTTGCGCTCATAGCAGTCAGTAAGGTTATTCTAGAATCAATACAGCAGGTCAGATTTTTTCTAATATAAGTAGATCCAGTAGTGTGCCTTCATGATTGACGATCCTGAACGGTTTAGCCCCATAATTTACAACACTGTTATAATCAGTACTGTTTTAGGGTTTAGCCCCATAATTGACACCAGTGTGGAGCTGGTTTTGGCAGGCACTGTGGTAATGCAACACCATTGAAGAAGGGTCTTGTTGTTTGTTGTTTGTTGAGCAATCGTGTTCAGTACTTGTCATGACTCATGCCCTGAACCCATGACATGATAGACGCCGCATACCTGTACGATAAGGTCCCACAAGCAAGGATACTTAACTATACAACCGAAGCAAAAGTCAAACCTAGTGAAAGCTTACAACCTTAGAGAAGTACTATCTGTAACAGAAGGCACAATCTTACACAATATCTTGCCCAACTATGCTTCACTGCGAAACTCTAAAACTTGAACACTAACACGAAGTTAGAATCGTAACCTTAAAAAATAGCAAGATGAAAGAATGAACTCAAGAGCCCTGTAAGTATTGTGACACCCCTTTAGGTGGGTTAGGCATGTAGGTAAAGTACAAGCTGGGTCAGAGTTAAATAATAATTTAATAACAAACCATGATTGGGTTTTCACAAACATGTTACCTTGTTCAAAACTTCAAAATATGCAAAAATATGTCATACAATTTACCTTAATTAGAGTAGCACAACACATATGAAAACTTAGCAATCCAAAATCACAATGTATAGAAGAAAATTATAGAATTCACGATAGTTAGGGCTAAGGCCACTACTAGCCTAGTGATATGGGCAATAAAGAATTGCAGAATAATAGAATTAGGCTCAATGGAACACAGATACACATATCGGACTTAGAGTAGCTCGCATATAAGTCGATCAACAGGTCCAGTGCGTACCTTAACTGGCTAAGGCGGAAGACAGCCATAAAACAGAACCAGTTTCGTGAATCTCAGGTCATACAAATTAGCACCCAGTCAAGTGATTTAAATAACAGTTAACAAAACCCAAACATTACTTAAAACAAAACTCTTGATTTAATTCAAATACCAAAATTAGCTTAGTAACATTAAAGTCATTCAAATTGACTAATTGAAAATATTAGTCAAAATTACCACAAAAGTTTCGTTATTAGATGTAAGTCAAAATACCAACTTAGCTTATAGAACTAACATCAAAAGACTTATAGTTTGCAAACACATGAATTAATACAGAGCCAATCAGTCTTTCAAACATAAAGATAGCCAAATATAAAATACTTCAAACAACATCATGCCAACCGGTTTTAACAAAATGAACTTCTGAAAGGGGAGTTACAAATAACTTTTTGGGGCACGAAAAATGACTAAAGAAGTATGACACCACTTACCTGAAATGCTGAAACAAAGAACTCTACTCCATTAAATCATGTTGCCTATATTTAATACGAAAGCCCTAACGAGTCTATTTAATGATAGGAACAAAAAGAGCATATGGCATACACAAAAGCAGCTACTCCAAATCTGGGCAAGTATATTCTAATTATACCCAAGACATAAGAACCTAAAGCTATTAAGTGTCGTGGAAGAGAAGACATACATTGTCTTTTCAAAATTAAACATATGTTTAGAAACGTTTAGAACTTGATTCGAAACTATGCATTTTGTGATATTCGCAATAGGGGACTTAATTTATAACTCAAAGACAAGTATTCTCCTCTTAGTTTAAAAAGGCGTGTCTAGTCCCAGTGAGGCGCAAGGCTCACACCTTGGTGCCTCAACAGGGTGAGGTGAGGCTCATTCAAAAAACCCACAAAAGGCATGCCTTTTCTGTACCTTTTGAGTGCCTTCTGTGCGCCTTTTTGCGCCTTTTGGATCCCGATGAAAAACAAATGTAAAAAACATTCTTTTTGTTGTGTTTCCTTCTAATTTGATACCCTCAACCCTGAAACACCTCCACAAACACTCACAACTTTATTTTTCTCCAGTGCATTGATGTACGAATGATTTTCATGCATAGAAAATATGTACATATGAAGTGTGACTTGCATCCAAAAGGCGAGCACCTTTGCCTCGGAGCCTGCACCTAGGCTCTTGGACCCCTTTGCGCCTTTTTGCGCTTGGGCTTTTTTAATCTAAGATTCTCCTTCTTAATCAAGATACAACACAATCAAAGGTCTTGATATTAATTAAACCAATGACAAATGATGCAAAACCATTATAATTACAATAAGTGGGAACCATGCAATTAAACAAGGAATGTCAAGACTGAATTTGATTATGCTTATAAAAAATGGAAGCATTGTACATTATCAAATAGGAAATAATAGTTGGGTAAAATCTTTCTTTTCTAGGCATTAGAATATAGTAGAATTACAAATGACATTTATCGAAAGAGCTTGGATAATTGAAATTCAAACTAATTGAGTAATCTAGAATATAGTAAAGTTCCCTTTGCATAACTACAGTAGTCAAAATATGTTGCAAAACTTTTGGTACAGGTAGCGAATGAAATACAACAGCTACGACTCATGGTAGGAGGTAGAGAGCAAGAGCACTGATACGACAGTTCATAGAGTCGATGGTCACCAAAATAATGGGTTTAACAATAATTTATAATCTTAGTTATAGTAGTTTGCATACATAAAGCAGTTGAAAGCTCGGATATTAGAAGGCAGTGCATACCATATAACATGATGTATTCAATTCGTATGCATATGTCGGCAATTAAACCCAATAATCAATTTAGGGGTTTTAAGCCCAATAATCAATTTGGAGGTTTTAATGTTTGACATGCTTATTCGAGGATTTTGGCCACCTAATAAATGCTAACACAACACAGAATTGGATTGAATGGGAAATTGATACTAACGTTTAATGTTCCTCCTAGATAAAATTGTCACTTCCTTCCTCTCTTTCCCTCTCCTTTGCTTAAGGGTGTGCTTTTGGGGGGGGGGGGGGGGGGGGGTTATAAATAAGAGTAAGAGTTCATAAGTGTAAAGGAGGGAGAGAGAGAGAGTAGGTGAGTGTTTGTAAGGTTAAGTAACTTATCCTTGCTTGGAAAGTCCTTTTTGAAATGGGAAATTAGATTTAAATAATTTGAACTTTGGGCCATGGTAGACTTAACAATCTAAACTTTAGATTTGTTTTTGAATAATCTGAACTTTGGGCCCCTTGGATTCTAGTAGCACGCCACCGAGTTAAGTTCAACTTAACTCGGTGGCGGGATGACATGGCGGCGGTGGCATGTGCCTGGGCATTTTAGGTGTGCCATGCCACCTCCGCCACGTTATCCCGCCACAGAGTTAAGTTGAACTTAACTCGGTGGCGTGCTACTAGAATCCAAGGGGCACAAAGTTCAGACTATTTAGAAACAAATCTAAAATTCAGATTATTAAATCTACTATGGCCCAAAGTTTAGATTATTTAAATCCAATTTCCCTTTTTGAAATTAAGAGGGTTCATAAGAGTAAGTTTGTAATTTACATATTAGGTATGTTGTTATATTACTAAACTCTCTCTTATAGCCTAAATTGGGGTATTAAAAAAATGAGGGTTAAGGAGGGTACAAAAGGATAGACTCTACCCCTCATCACTCCATCTTACTCTACCTTACTCTCTGTCCAAGCTAGGGTGAGGAAGACTGAAGACCTTTAGTAAAACTCCCTAACCCCTCTATATCCTCATCCAAAGCAAACAATAAGGGTTGGAGGCAAACGAATCATAAGAGTAATTTTAAACCCAAACGAATCGTATGGAAGGACTTCCAATCCCAAAAGTACTTCTCCAAGACTAACCCAAAGACAGAGTTTTGCTAACCAGACTCCTTGACCCAAAGGGTTATACTACCAACAATAGACACCACATGGAATTCTAGTCCTAAGACAAATTCTCGAACAACACTTGCAGTTAATAAGAATTTCATGAACCTAGTAAAACAAGGACAAGAATTCTAAACCCAAACAAAGCATATACAAGGACTCCAAGAATCACTCTACAACCAACCCAAAGGCAATAACCAAACCTGGCTTGGTGGGAACATGAACTTTTGAACCCCAAAGCATCGTACGCATGGAATTCCAATCCCAAAACGCATTTTTCTAAGGCCAACCCATAAACAATAGGAGATTTGCTAACTTGGCTTCATGACAAGAGACATCGACAACCAACAACAGAAATTCGTAAGGTTCTATTCCCAAAACTAATTGTTCATGCGATACCACTCATACTTATTAGGAATTTCGCAAACCTGGCTCTGATACCAATAAATTTGTCACCCCCCGAACCGACGACATGACAGATGCCGCTTACCTGTAGGATAAGGTCCCACAAGCATGCAAGGCTCAAAGGACAGGAACAAAACGAAGATGCGAAAATAGAATTATTTTTGAGAGTAAGAGAACTTGATTGAATGGTCATACTAGCAAGTGAATAATGTTTAGAGGCATCTGAATAATGCTTTATTTACCAACTATATATCTCAAAAATATGAGAAGGATAGAGAAAAATAGTTCTTGGGCTATGGGTCTTTAATTAAATATCCTTTAGCTGTCTTATTCTTCAAGTGACATTTTTGTTGGCCTTTCACCCATGATTGAACTATGACTCTCCCCCTCTTCAGAAAAACATGTCCACAAATTGTTAAATGTAAGGTACTTTTTTCATAGAAGTTGTCTACATGCAATTATTATGATATGTTTCTACCTTACTGAAATAAGTGTTATATTTCTGTTCCTCTTTTTTTGGGTGAGCTGCCAGGGTCAGTGGGGCGGGGGAAGGGGGGGGGGGGGGGGGTGTGGGGAATATATTGCTACACTTTTTGCCTATTTTTGTTGATTCTTTAATTGTCACGCTTTAACCTGTTACCACTGTTTTGAAGGTTCAGAAAATGAAAAAATTGCATGAGGCATCCCTATACCTGCTTAGGTGGGACCTTGGGATTGGGTTTGGGGTGCATGTCATACCTTTAGTTTCTCAAAAATACCTTCATCCAAAGTCTCTCCTTGGTGCAAAAATGACACCTCATAGTTATGAGAAGGCACCCTCCGCCTATCAGATTAGACCAACTATCAGCCCAGTACAGTATAACCTAGAAGTAACTTTGAGAGAAAGAGTAAGTGCGACATGTCGGGGTTAGGCACTGATTCAAATGTTCACGATTTCGATGATCTAATGTGGATCTCTCACAACAAAAGACAATGTGTAAAAGTACTACTGAGCCTTCTGTTTCTCATCCCTTGGATATGTAAAAGTATGTGGTATTTTTCCTAGAATATAATGCATTATCTATGACTACAGTGTTATGACTTCAGTTGATTAGATGGCTAACTTTATTTTGTATTCTGTACAGGTTGCTGGTGGCTGTCCTGCTTCTCTAAGGCCTGGTCGCTGGTTAGACCTGTATAGTGGTACCGGATCTGTTGGTATTGAAGCAGTCAGCCGTGGTTGTTCTGAGGTATCATTGCTTATTGCTGGTAGTCTCATCTTGCGTTAAGCAAATCTAAAATTTGCAACTTATTGGATAATTTGCCCAGACTTGTAAGATAACCATGTAATTCATTATCTAAGGCAATGACCAAATATGTAATGTTTTTCCTTTTTTTTTTTTTGGGGGGGGGGGGGTTTATCTATTAAGTGGCTGTTAGGTGACTTTCTGTCCATTTTCTGTGAAATCCTGCAAAGTATGTATGAAAAGACAAAAATAACCTTTTTTCATCTAATTTCACACTCCCTACCCCTCAACTCTTTTCCTCTCTCTTCCTAGTCCTCTTCATCCATTCCTTCATCTCCTTCCCCCTCACCAACAACACAATCTCCCTCTTTCTCTCTCCATCCTAATTTCCACACTGCTAAATAAGCTTCTAATCTCTTTAATTTAGGGTTGAAGTGAAATTCGCAACAGTTTTGTCCACCATGAATCAATTCAGAAGCTACCCCCTCCTTCCCTTTCCCTCCTATTTTTACTTTTCCTAACCCTGTCTACTCATCCCATTTCTCCATTCTCACTTTAGCCTTTCGATTTCGGTTCAACTTTCACTCTTTTAGGAGATGCTCCGATCTCCAATTCCTTAGTCAATCTTACTTCTTCCTCCACCCTGAATTCTCACGGCCAAATCGTCTACAAAAAACCCTTCAATTGTGTCGATCCAAAATCCTCAACACCTGTATCCTTTTCAACAGACTTCACATTCTCGAGCTCCCCCAGCAACAATGACGGTCTGGTCTTCGTGGTCTTCCCAACTGGGGTTAATCTGTTCAAGGTTTTCAATCAAGGGTCATTGGGGCTTTCGAGAACACTGAGTCTAAATTTCTCATCCTTGAGTACAATACCCATAAAGACCACAATGTGGGTTATTTGAATGGTAACCGTGTCACTGTTGAAAAGGACTAGGAAGAGAGAGGAAGGAGTTGTGGGGCTGAGAATGTGACATTAGATGAATAAATAAGGGTTGTTTTGTGTTTTTATACATATTTCGCCGAATTTCAGTAAAATCTGTTGGAAAGTCACCCAACAGCTACTTAACGGAAAACTCGGGATCCTCAGAGTGCAGAGAAATAACTGTCCCCTTTGAGTCAGTTTTGAAAATATATGACTCCTTCCAGCAACTTTTTCTGGTCTTGTTGTCTCTGTCTTTTATCCATACAGATTGTGAGCAATAGCCTGACATGTCTAGCGCCTATTTTATGATGACCAGGTACATTTCGTTGAGATGGATCCATGGGTTGTTTCAAATGTACTGCAGCCGAACCTCCAATGGACTGGTTTCCTTGATGTCTCTGTCATACATACTGTTACGGTTGAAAATTTCTTGACACAGGCTCAGCGGTTTGTAGGTTTGTACTTTTCTGTAGTGAGATCTTGGCAAAGCATATGTGGATCTATGCATTGTAGTGGGATTGTTAGGCAGGAAGACAGTCTATCAAATCGATGCTGATTTCATATCTTATTTCAACCCTAGACTGTTCTATTTTAATCATTTATTACAAGGAGATATGTTATATGTAGTCTTGTAAATCCCTATGCCTGTAAATGTACCTACTTGATATGCTGAGGAGCTTTTGTTTTTGGTGCTTGTTTAAATCAAATTTGATGATGGTATTACTTGTTAAAATTCGCTTACTGTTTGCAGGGAATAATGCAACTTTTGATTACATTAGTGTCACGCCTCCATACATGGAAGTTGATTATGGGATACTAATGAGTCAAGTATCAGAGTCGTCCCTAGTTGGAGAAGATACATTTATTGTAAGCTTTGATGTTTCTTTTTTGATTTCCCCCAATCTTATATGACTTATGGACGTGTCTGTAACTGCTTTATTCTGTACACTTGTGCCTTAGTTGGTGGAATATCCCTTGGGAACAGATATGCTGGATTCTTGTGGATGTCTCCTGAAGGTTTGTTGCAGCACACCTTTTCCATTAAAGGGTTTTCAATTTGAGAAAATTAATTAATTTTACGTGGAATATTAAGATTTTGGCAGTGGACTGATGATGAGCTAATGTTTAAATACTTTGTATAACCCCCCGCCTGCCTGTGTTGGCCACCCTAGGGAGGGGAAACAAACTTTTCATGTGTAGTGATTGTGTCTGCTCTGTGGTTTTCTTGATTAATTCCGTATCTGATGATTTGATATTGTATACTATGCCAGCTCCTGGTGTGCCAGGAGTTTCCCAATGAGTGCTTGACAGTTGGATCTAATTTTGTGCTTGAATTGCAGATAGCTGACCGTCGATTTGGTCGAACACATCTAGCTATATATGGACCCCAATGGGCGCAGAAAAAGAGGAAGTGACTATAGGAATATGATTTGATTGGAAAAGGGTCAGAGCTAAGGAGCATGCCGGAAACTTGCGGTGAAGCGTATCAACTGGTGCTATAGTACACATAAGCCAAGTTAAAATGTTATCGATATTCAGAAAAGCTGATGGATAGTCCGGCCTTGTTTTTGGTATGACTGCCTCATAATTTTCATAATCATATATCTATATCTATATCTCTATATATATATATACGTGTGTGTGAGTGTGTGTGTGTGTGTGTGTGTGTGTGTGTGTGAACATCAAGTATGAAAGGTGACCATGATAACAACTTGTGTTTCATATAAACAGTATCAGAACGCAAGAATCCGAAAATTAAATTGAATGCCCATTTTATGTATGAATTATCATTAAATAGTAGCATGCTTTTTTTTTACTGCTAGAAGATTTTGTCTCTCCAGATAAATTGGATATCTGTAATATCACTAAAGAAAGTAACCTACCTTTAAATAAATTATCTTTTTATCTCTACTATATTCTGGTCTGTTCCATGCAAGACAACCATGGAATACCATTACAGTAGCCTACTCTTGCATAAATTACTCCTCCGTCCCAAATAAATTGTCCACTTTGCTTTTTCACGGTCTTCGATGTTATACTTTGACTATTAATATTTTACGTTTTATCTTAGCAAAACTTGTAATAGTTTGTTTAAATGAAAGTATTTTTTATCACAAATCTAATAATAATAGTTTTACACGATAACTTAATATATAATTTGATAAATTAATGGTCACACTTTATAAAGTTTGACCTCATTAGTCAAACTGGGACAAATTATTTGGGACGGAGGGAGTATGTTTTTATCTCTACCAGATTCTAGTTTTGACTTTATCAACAGAACTGCCCTATTGTTCCAATCAGGTACCAATTTACAATGGTAGATAAATATGAGTGCTCATGTTGATGACAATGGCGGAGGTGTGATTTGGGATTGTTTTTAAGACTAGCTTTTTCTGCCTCTTATATGGAGCTTGAAAATGGGTTTAGGAAAATACATCTTCAGGATAAAACCGGGTGATACTGCAGGTTGCAATCTTTGAGTATTCTCCTATTTTCTGTTACAGAAGAACTGAAAATGTAACACTTGCAATTAATTAATTATTTAGGATAATGCAGAACAATTACACTAATGTTTGTCTTAATCCAGTTTAATAAAACAATAGTTAATAAATTAACAAGTCACCAAAAGCGTCACTAGCGTGGAACATCCCTCGCTTAGTATGCAAAAGAAAATGATCTGCAATGTCTTTTAAGTAGTGGGGTATTGAAATTGAGAATCACCTTTTTACATGTATCCGACATTGCTCTAGGAAAGAGAGCGTACTCTGTATGAGAAAGATCTAATGGGCTTATGAATGGATACGCTCATGTAGTGGGGTCAAGCCCAACCCACGTTGTACGTGCACGAATGTGTGGCATACATGTGGCCCGTGGGCTGTAGGGTGCTAGTGAGGCTTTTGGTTGTCTATGGCTGTCAGTTAGCATGAGACCATGGACTTGGTGTGTTTGAGTACAACAATAGTTTCTATGAAACTGGATTGTAAGTAGTTTGTGTATAACTGTTTGTCAATATTCAATTTAATTCGAAATTAATTAATTTACTGTGAGGGTTTGGGCTTGAGCAATTTGACTCAGTTACTGAATGACACATGAGAAGAATAGAACCTGAATTTTCACCAGCCCTAAATCTGAATAAAGACTGATATAATATGTTTATTTGAGGAATGAATCTATGCTTGTACTGTGGTGGATCCTCTTGTTTTTGATATCAAAATTTGACCTTCTCTCCTTTAGTTTGTTGGGGATGCTGCAACAGAGTAGATATCAGTACCTTTTAAGGCTCCTTTTTTTCATGCTTTTGTATTAGATAGATGAATATTATGTCAAATATGTCAGGATACTGATATATTATGTCTATTTTCTCAGATCATGACATAAAACCAACAAGTTTAGTTTTTGTTTAGCATGGGTGTGCGTGCACACGCACAAAATGCTACGTTGAGAACCAATTTGTAGAATCCTATATAATTCGGGTTTACCGCTTTTCTAAATTACTTCGAAAGAATAGTAAGTAGTTAGTGAACCCTAAAATAGAGAACATTATTTCGTCTCAATTAATGGATTAAAGTGGATAGATGAGTTGTTTGGCTTCATCACTTGTTATTATTTGTTCTGGATTTTTCCATGCTAAATCCATTACTTACTGTTTTAGGTTCAATTTTTGCAGGTCAATCACATGAACTGAAGTTGATCTTCCCTGCTGCTTGATCATAGGTAACGAGTGTTATTCTGAATTGGGTAGAAATGCCAATATGAGGGATCGAATCTTGTTTTCTTCTGTCTTCTTTTCGTTTTTCTTTATTTATTGGAGGGCAGGGATGTTGATGGGTGCAGTAGTGGAGAGTTTGGCTTAACATTCAATATATTCTGTACATGAGTCATCTACACTTCACACAGGTTAATACACCATCATTTCACTGTCTCTTGAAAGAATTTTGACAGTGGAACAAAATTAAATTGATCCTGAGTCAAGTTTATGATATTCGATTAGATTTTCATTTCCTGGTAGACATCCTCTGTTGGGAGCCAGTTTGTCCCTGGGCTTTGATAACTAAATTGTTGTGAGGTTGGAGTTTAGCATCAAAAGCTGTGATATCTGAATTTGAACACTTCCTGAAAGCTTATTGTCTTATTATGCTCTACAAAATGAAGTCAGAAGGTTTAACGCATGTTTTAAGGTCATAAAAAGAGCCTTGAAACCTTGAAGATATTAGCATCAAATGTTGTGAGGTTGGAGTTTAGCAACAATTTATTACATGCTTCAAATGTTGTGATTGTTCACTTGCAGATATTAGGTTGTTCACTCTTAGTAGTGCAATTGTTCACTTCGATATTTTGGACTATAATGCAATAGGAAATGAATCTAATGTAGGCAATGATGGCAACTTATGTAGCTTTGCTGCATTTATATATGTCCTGCGTAATTTATTACGTGCTCGTGGAGTTTGTGCTTCAAATAGTTGTGATTGTTTAGTTGTAGATATTAGGTTGTTCATTCTCACTAGTGTGATTGTTTACGTGTAGTTGTGTAGATATTAGAGTGTGAACTCTATTTGCATGTAATATATATTGCCTTGAAGGTGTATAATTTCTGGAAACGTTGTGCAATGTTTTGAGGCGGAGTGCAAGTGATTACTTTTCTTTTCTTTTTGTTCTCTTGTTTTTATGAATTTAAATGGCTATGTTTATAACTGTTGCTGGCTGCTATATACATTTCAACCGATATATCAATTAAATTCAGTTCTTCTGATTTGAATAGAAATTCCGAATAAACTAATGTTGAACCCATATATAATTTTGGGTATTCTCCTCTATCACTGTGTAGTTCGGTGGAGTTTATCACAAAAATACAACCCCCGCTTGACAAAAATGATTTAGATGTGTGATTAGGGGTTGCAAATTGTTGTTTCATTTAGGCTTAGGAAAAGCAAGAAAGTTGCAACGATGAAGCAAATGCCTGCTGCTTTGGTTAGAACTTTGTGTTGAATACTTGAATCGTATTACAATTGTCTACTGTTGATGGTGTTTCTTGATTGTGTGGGTGTTCAGTGCTGGTCTCTTGCTGAGTCAGTGTATTCTTATACAAGGTGATGGTTGGTTGGATAAATTTTTAGTAAATTGGTTGGAAAAGTTTTGGAGAATGTAGAAATTCTGAAAATTTGGAAAATTTTACAAAACAAATGACAAATATTCATATTATGCATTACCCAAATTATTTAGTCATTTTCAAATTTTTCATGATTTTGCAAAGATTGCAATAAATTAAAGTGAAATGTCTCATTAAACGTTCTATAATTCTTTTTGATGTAGTAGATGGTGAATAGTTTCTAAATCTAGGTTTAACTGGAACAAATTTTTCAAAGCTGGAAAATTTAGGGATAAGATTGTCATATCTGACCCCTTCGTACAATGGTTGCGGTGAGATTTTCAAGTATTAGTTTTGATTTTGGTCTTGGTTTTGTAGATTTATATTTTAAAGAACAAGCGGTAGTGTTTCAGGTACTTCCCACTTTCCATGTGGAACTTCCATAGGTTCTGACTGCTGAAAGATGGTCACAGAGCATTGATTCCATACTCTAGATTGCCTTCTCTTTTTGCATGATCATGAAGGCCAAAGAGTAGAAATATGTGGGTAATGTTTTTTTTTTTTTTTTTCCACACTAGACAAATCATGATGTTATTGAAAAGTATGATAAATCTATTACGGTTCCGACAGTTTGGAAGTGATAGTTATGAAGCAGGGTATTGGTATCTCCTTGATTCTGAACTTGGTTGCATGTTATTTGAAACTTGGAGACTTTGGAGGACTCCACATGGGTGATTGGAAGTAAAACACAGTCAAACAATTAAGAGATTTTTCATGAGTTGAGCAAAGGGGAGAATGTAAGAAATTTTGGCATTGTTGATGCACAAAATTGACGTCGGTGAAGGACTAGGTGCTACAATCTAATTCTTGAAAGGTGACTACTATTAAGTATTAACCAGTTTTATGATGAATGAGGACATGGAGATATTACCTGGGCCAAACCTTCCTCACCAACACACACGTAAAAGACTAATTTGTATAAAATCCACTATCTTTTCCTAAGTGTAAAAGTGAAAAACATGTCCCTAATTTTCTAGAAAAATAAATTTATTTTTCCATGGTTTTAAGATGTAGTACTCTTTTTTAGGTTTAAACAATAAACGAGCAAATAAGTAAATCCATCTAACCTGATTAATTAAATGAGTTAAGCCAAGTATTTTTCCTGTCGAAAAAATTCAAGTAGAATGCAACCTATTTAATTAAATGGGCTAGAGTTGTTAACCTATTTAATTAAACGTGTTCAAAATTTAACTGAACGTGTTCAAAATTTATGATATGACCTGCCTTATTTCGTATTGGGCTTTTGTTGTGTTATCATGTTGTGTCAGCTTTTGTCACCCTTAGGTTCAAGCGGACAAGCTCATGATGTAGAACTAGTTTTATCTTTAGGCCATCCATTTTTCCCATAGAAAATGTGGTAAAGAACGATTTGTTTGCAACTTTAATAGATGGATTTTTGATTTAGAAATGGGTTTTCGTGAATAATCATAGGGCCCTTTATTGGATGTCCCCTCCATTTTAGACCCACTGCTAATATTTTGGACCAACTATTTTGTTTGCCTCCAAGAAACTTGCCATTGAAAATACCTATATCTTTTCACCCATTTGATTATTTAAGGGAGTCTTTGGAAGAGAGTTTTTTTCTCATAAAGCCTGGGCCATTCAGGAGGTGAAATAGAGAGAGTTATACGGCGAGAGGATGAAAGTGGGGATAGTGAAGGGTTGCCCATCTATAAAGGACATCAAGAATTGATTAATGAATATCCCTTTACACTTATGAATATCAATGGAACAATTAGTTTTGTAGATGATAACCATAGTAGCACCAACTTAGATGGATGTGAGAAAGATGAGAATTGAAGATGCATGCAATCAGAGTTGAAGTTCTTCAAAAGGATGTTAAACTAGGCGACAATGAAGGGTAGTAAGAGGAAAATTGTCTCCTTGCTAGATTTGGGAAGCAAAACTTGGGACTGCTTTATGATAGCAAGGGAAGCTATTAGAATATTGGCAATTTTGTTTTGTTTTTCAGTAAAGGTAAGATACAAGTGTCCCTAGATAGTTTCTTATTTCAAGAGTTCTACCTAAGGCATCCCCATACAAAATATTATGTAATTCACTATAATGAGATACCAAACTACTTAATTGAATCTAGTGACCGAATATAGAGAGTCAATCAATAGTTCTATAACCTTGGCAAAAGATATGAGAAATCACCACCACATCACAAAATGGTGAGAATTGCACGGATATCAAGAACAAGAATATGAGTTTCCCCAAGAATATTGATAAGTGCCAATTGTGACTGTATTTTTTAAAGGATTTCAATAGTGGTTTAGGGATAGGATAATCTTAATTGCAAGTCTTGATTTATATCCCAATTTCTCTATTACGCTCGGTGTTGTTGTTTTCGATGAAAACTTTGTAGGTTTGGGGCCAAAACACCATCATGTCCTCAACTTTTGGCAAAGTCGAACACACCACAGGCATCGTACACGGGTGTACGGGCCGTGACATGAGTTTCACGAGAAACGGAGCAGGGAACACCCGGCCAGTGGCCACCACAGTCAGATTGTGGTGAACCCCACGAACCATGGTGTCCCCTCCTGCTCGCGCCGACGTCTTATTTCGCAAGTAAAAGAAGGGAACGCAGGCGGTTTTTGGGGGAGATTCATTCGTTCATCAAGCTAGAGAGAGAGATGTGTATAACCCTTCCTACTCCTCTTCCCCATTCAATCAAGATTCAAGTTTGAATCAAAACAAGAGAGGCAAGGACCAAAATTCGAGAAGAAAGAAGCGACGTTCATGGAGAAGGTTCCACCCCGGGATCGAAAGACTCAACGGACCGTATCTTCGTATTGCTTTCATTATTTTCATATTCTTTCTTTGTTTTGAGACTTGATTAGGATGATTGGAACTTGTTTCATACTTTCATTGAATATGAGTGAGTAGATTCTTAGAATTCTAGGGTTTTGCAACCCGAAACAATGTAACTTGATTGGATGTTCTTAGTTTGTGCTTGAATTCTTGTTTAGAATCAATAGAAGGTTTTGTTCTTCATGTTCATGAGTATTTTGTAAGGCCTTGAATGCTTGTGCTGTAAGATTAATCTGAGACGTACTGAAAGGTGAATTAGAATAATCTGACTACCAACCTTTCTACCTAGTTTTGTAAATTTGAGAAAAGAATAGCAAACTAGGGAATCACTTTGATAACTGGATAATTTGATACCTTCAACTTTGATTAACTTGGAAAGCATACGAAAGTTATAATTTAGGTTAATTAAAGTAATTTTATTAAGCATCGAAAGAGCGATAGAATTCATATGGTTATCGGTTCTTGATTCGATTGAATAAATGACTGCATGAACTAGGTTCTAATAGTCAAACTCGTTAGGAAAGCAATTCCCTAGAAATCTTTCTTCCTTGATTGAACCTTAGATTGATTTCCTTGCTCTATTAGTCTTAATTAGTTTCTTAAACCCTTTCAAAATCAAAACCCGGTTAACTTAGCAATCAAATAGAGAGTTAGTTCAATGTGTTGCTAGATTGAGTCCATGTGAGATCGACCTTGACGTGCTGCACCATACACCATGCGCTTGCGGCCCTGTCAAGTTTTTGGCGACGTTGCCGGGGATTCTGTCCGTAGTAGCTAGTGAACGAATACTCTAAGGTTGACTAAGTTTTTATTGTTTTTCTCAAAAATAAAATTTCAAAAAACAAAAAAAAAAAAATTGGGAATCCTTGATTTTCCTCAATTTGAGCAAGAATTATTTTGGCGCTATTTTGAGCGATTACTTGCTTATCCTGTTTCATGTGGTATTGTGCCTGGGAAATAAGAAATTCTTTATATTGTTGTTGAGGGGGGTGAATAGTGAGACTCGTACTCTATTAGAGTATTTGGGCTTTTACGCTAAACCTATTGATGAAGCTTGGAGTTTGTTTGAATGACTTGCACATGATACATTTGATTTTGAAAATTTTTATTGTGCATCTGATCACTCTTACCCTAATCCTTGTTCTTCGCATGCTAACTCCTATACTCAACCCCATTGTTTGCCTCCTTGTGGTTTATGTTGTTCTTTTGACCATGATGATTCTACATGCCCTAGTTATGCTAGACTTGAGACTTTGATGAGGGCAATGTAAGAGCAACAAGATAAGACACTTGACATGATGTAAGAGTTTGGCCCATTACATAATTCTAACCATAGTTCTAGTTCTTTCAATTTGAATGTTGGATTATGTGATGAGGTTGAGTCTACCGTCCCTTTAGAGGCTAGTCTAGAGGAAATACTTGACCTTTCTGAGTCGTCTTTGCTAATTGTTGCTCCATCTCGTCCTAGTTTACCTAGAGACACTACTGATGTTGTCTTGACTTTTCATAATGCATCCTTACCTTTTTCTCTGTCGACCATGTTTAAGGTGAGTGAATCCCATGGGTTTGATGCTAGGTATGATGATTATTTCTGTCATGGGTCGATTGATACTATTGATAAGGAGTCTTGTGAGTGGTTTGTGAGTGGGTTAGATCCTTCAAGCAAAGAATTTAATGATATAATCCATGCTTCTATACTTTGTTCACCGCCTTCCCTTACCCTTAAGAATCTTGAGGATCCCATTCCCTGTGGAAAGACCATTAATGTTTATGTTGGTATAGGCTATGGGGTTAACTCTTGTGATGTGATTGAGATTGAGGGGACCAACAATGCTCTTGGTTTGTCCTTAGGTACTTGGAGAGGGTATCATCCCTCTTTTGATCCGTATTGTATATACCTAGAGGACTCGCCTAGAAAAATCATGTGGACAACTTATTTTGATTCTTTTGATTTTCCTAGCGTCTTTTATTTATTTGAGAGAGTGCAACTGTTCTTTGCTATGAGTATTTTGTTGCTCTCTTATCTGCAAGCTTGTAAACCGCATGAGATTGAGTTTAGGTGCTCCCCGCGTCCTTTTCTTGAAGAAGAGGTAGTTTAGGTGCATCTTGCACCTATCATGGTGAGTTCTTTCTATTTTGTCCCTTTATTTTTCTTCGTTTTTTCCCCTTTGAGTGTAATGCATTATGTCATTTCCCTCTTGTGCATGTTATCCTTACTTGAAAAGTTGAAATGCATTAAGGGCAATGCTTTGTCCTAGCATAGAGGGGTTGGGCTGATTGGTTTGAAATCATGTGCTTGAGTGAGACTGATGTTTATAGTTGCATATTTGTATATATTTTACATCCATATAGTAATGTACAATAGCATTTGTTCTGGTTTTGTTACCTTAGTCTCTTTTATTTGTCTTTTCATAGTCTTTTTTTTTTATGATTGCCAGGATTTGCATTTGTATCTAGGTTGCATGTAGGATAGTTTTATCGCGTTCAAACAAAAAAATGAAAAAGAACTTGAAAATTTGAAAACAAAAAAAAATTTAGGATATTTTTTTATGGTTGTGAACACCCCTTCTGTAACGAGTACTTTAAGAGGTGTGTGTTTGGATTGTCATTGCAAGTGTATACTTGGGGAATTTTGGCTTGATTTGGATGATAAAAGAGACTTGATTGTTTGTTTGATTGAGGTCGCTTGTCTTGTTTGTGATTCATCTAGTCTTGAATGATCCTTGTATATTATAGTGAAGTTTTTGTATTTGGTACATTAAATGAACTAGTTGTTTGTGATTGTGGTAGGGTTGAACCTATGAGACTTTTTGAGCCTAAAAGACCATCACTTTTATAGTCTCATCTTGTTTTGAGTGTGGCCTTACCATGTTTTGCATCTCTAGAACTTGATTTGACTCTCTTCGAAATTGCATCTGACTTATGCATGGTGTTAATATGATTAAGGCACCATTTTGTAGCCACATAGCCAAAAAGCCACCTGACATTTTTGACCTCTTTTGCTAGCCCTTTACTTACCTTTTTTCTTTTTTCCTGTCTTGTTGTTACCCTATAAGTGTGCACCCTTGGCCTACTCTTAATTCCTTACCCTTTAGCCAAGTTAGTGGAGTAATAATTCAATTGGGGGCAGTTTTGTAAGGCATTAGTTTGGTGACTTTGTTGGTTAGTTTGCTCGATGAGGGAAATGTTGTTCTTGATGCTTAATTGTTCCCTCTCTTCTTTGAAGGTTGAGAATGGTTTGACGGGAAATGAGTCACTCTTTATGTATCCATGCTTTTCATAAAAAAAAAAAGAAAAAAAACACAAGAAGAAAAGTTTTTCAATATCAGGTGATTAGCATGACGAGCTTCGTTTATATTGACTCATCCCTTACTTTCCTTCGACGGGGATATATTTATGCTTAATTGAGGTGTGATGTTAGAGATGTTATGTTTCATGTAATGGGAATGTCGCTCTTTAGGTTCTTGGCTATTTAGCTCCACATTTCCTAAACGATTTCCCTCCTTACCCCCTACACCTAAGCCCCATTTCAACCCTTAAAAAGTCTCATGATTGGCACCTGTGCATATTGTCTATAGTAGTAGAGAATTGAAAGTCTTGTCAAGCTTATGGTAGTTTGCTTACATTGGTTGAAGGTCTTGAGTGAACCGCATATCCTTCTCAAACACACGAGGGGGAGTGATTCACATACCCTAAAGTGAGGTCTACCGATCCTAACTAGTTCGCCAAGCATTTGAATGGAATTTGATTGCCCTTGAGTTGTGATAGATTGGTTGTGTTACTTCTAGGCCTTGCAATTCTGTTTCAAACGAAAATCCGTGTTTCAATCTGATTCTTAATCTCGCTAAGGAGTCCTTCTGTGTGTACTTATTTTGGTTTTCTGGTATGCCCTCTTATTGGAGGAGGTGTGTGAGTAGTTTTCTTTTTGAGTCCTTTAATTTAGTTTAGAGTCTTGTACTTGCTTGGGGACAAGCAAAGAGTAAGCATGGGGGGATTCGATAAGTGTCAAATGTGACTGTATGTTTTAGGGGATTTCAATTGTGGTTTAGGGATAAATATTAATTGCGAGTGTTGATTTATATCCCAAATTCCCTATTACCCTCGGTGGTGTTGTTTTTGATGAAAACTTGTAGGTTTGTGGCCAAAACACCATCATTTTCTCAACTTTTGGCAAAGTCAAACACACCACGGGCATCCTCCAAGGGTGTACGGACCGTGGCATGAGTTTCATGAGAAATGAAGTAGAGAACACTTGGCCAATGGCCACGACGGTCAGACCGTGGTGTCCCATTCTGCTCGCGCCGACGTCTTATTGCGCAAGTAAAAGAAGCGAACGCATGCGATTTTTGGAGGAGATTCACTAGTTAATAAAGCAAGAGAGAGAGAGAGAGAGAGAGAGAGAGCCCTAACCCTTCCTAGTCCTCTTCCCCATTCAATAAAGATTCAAGATTAAATCAAACCAAGAGAGGCAAGGACCAAGATTCGAGAAGAAAGTAGTGACGTCTGCGGAGAAGGTTCCACTTTGGGATCGAAAGACTCAACGGGACGTATCTTCATAGTTCGTTCATTCTTTTCATATTCTTTCTTTGTGTTGAGGCTTGATTATGATGATTAGAACTTGTTTCATACTTTCATTGAATGAGTGAATAGATTCTTAGAATTCTAGGATTTTGCAACCCGAAACAATGTAGGTTGATTGGATGTTCTTAATTTGTGCTTGAATTCTTATTTTGAATCAATAAAAGGTTGTTTTCTTCATGTTCATGAGTTTTTTGTAAGGCCTTGAATGCTTGTGATGTGAGATTAATCTGAGACGTAATGAAAGGTGAATTAGAATAATCTAACTACCAACCTTTCTACCTAGTTTATGAAATTTGAGAAAAGAATAGCAAACTAGGGAATCACTTTGATAACCGGATAATTTGAGACCTTCAACTTTGATTAACTTGAAAAGCATACGAAAGTTGTAATTTAGGTTAATTATGTAATTCTATTAAGCATCGAAAGAGCGGTAGAATTCATATGGTTATCAGTTCTTGATTCGATTGAATGAATGATTGCAAGAACTAGGTTCTAATAGTCAAACTCGTTGTTAGGAAAGCAATTCCCTAGAAATCTTTCTTCCTTGATTGAACCTTAGATTGATTTCCTTGCTCTATTAGTCTTAATTAGTTTCTTAAACCCTTTTAAAATCAAAACCCGATTAGCTTAGCAATCAAATAGAGAACTCGTTCAATGTGTTGCTAGATTGAGTCCTTGTGGGATCGACCTTGACGTGCTACACCGTACACCGTGCGCTTGCGGCCCTGTCAAATATTAAAGAGTCCCTTCACCACATGGAAGAGAACCTAACTATTGCCTTCAATGTGAAGATTAGCGTATCCAACTAACACATCGCTTTAACATCCAAAACCGAAGACTCACCAAGATTGAAAGAAGACGTATGGATGAGATATCCTTGTTGGCTCCTGTTGGAAATATGGGATAACACATTCACTTGCACAAGATGAGGGATCACTTGGGTAGTTAGGAATCGGGGGTAAAACCCATGTCTCCTTAAGACTTATTAACTAGACTGCGGATAGACTTAAGGGTAAAACCTAACTTCTTGTAAGCAAAGTACAAGATCTCTCAAGAACTCTCAAGAAGTTGCTGCAATTCAACACCTTAGGAGTTGTGTTGAAGCTCTCTAGGAAGATAGAAAGAAGAGATTGAGGTGGTGTGGATGAATGAAATTTAGCCACTATTTATAGGGGTTTTGGAGCATTCAAAACCATTCAAACTTGCCAAAGAATGTAGCAAGATCTTAGGGCATTGTCTATGGAATATTAATCATCATTAAGGGATTGATCTTAACTAAGAAATCAGTCAAGAATAATCCCTAATGAGGCCCCAAGCAATTAATACCAGAGATAGAAATCAAGGGATTTCGAAAAGAAGCCTGACTCGGCATCACCACGGCCTGTGCTGGACCATTGCGGTCTATGGTGGCCTCAACACGGTCTGTGGTGAACAGCCACGGTCTGTGGTGATCCAGTGCTACTTTTCCTTACTCTCAGGACACCAACACGACACGTGTCATACATGGCATAGTCCGTGTTGGGTTCCTTTTACTTGCTAGGCTAGATTTTTCCTTCCTGGTCAATCCTAAGCTTATAACTTATTCCCTTATGCCTCTTAACTCTTGAAATACTTTAACAATTCCCTGCCATTTCAAGAGTTTCACTTGAAATAGCCCAGGATCCCTCATTTTGGGTAGAAACACCCTCGCCATACATGACACCTCCTAGAAAACTTGAACACCGGAGAAATCAAGGAGTTGGTATGCGCCATAAAAGTGTCTCTCGACTTGAACTTTCACTTAGTGTATATAATTTCAATGATCCCCTATTTTGTATAATTTTTGATAATATTGCTACAATCATCCCATTTGCCATATGAATGTTGTCTGGCTTTCAAAGTGGATAATATTATTTATATACACCTTTAGTTGCGGAAATAATCAACAATTATCCCATGATTTTTTTTTCACCGAATATTGGGATTATATTCATGATATTCGGTCATTACGCAACTTTTCCCCTATAAATACCGACCTACCCCCTCTACATTCAGGACCCTGCCAGAGTCTTGAGATTGATAGAATTTTCTTTCTCTCCTCTCTCTCAACCCTCTCTTGCATGTTAACTGATTAAACAAAAAGGTCCGATTAATCTTTGTTTTGTTTTCTTTTATTATCACCTTCTTTATTGTACTAGCATGTAATCTTGAATAATCAATACTTGTATGTTGTAAATTTTAAAAAAATTCCAAATGGTAGGCATCAACTATTGCTTATTCCAAATTGTCAACCCATTTTTAATATGTTCCAAGTGGTAAGCTTAATGATAAAAATATTCCATCCTGTAGGCATTTTCCTGACTGCCGTTAGGAAATTTTAAAAAATATATGTCTTGAATTAAAATTCTAAAAACACCGAGACTCTCGGGCATTCCTCTCTTGTTGCTCAAACACTCAACCTATCATTTGAATCTCTCGTGGTTGCTCGCCAGCGGTGGTGTCACAACCCCCCCCCCCCCCCCCCCAAATACCCTACCCCACCCCACCCTATCCCATCTGAAGCTTCTCACCTTAAATGAGATTCCAAGGGTATAATCCTCGTGGGAAGTACTGTGAACCTTCTCATCTGTTTCATCCCCTTTAGCATAATTAACTCCAAAAATTTTGCATGTATGAAGGAGAACATCAAATTGACCCAGATCCAAATGAAATTGAGATAGCTTCTATTCTTATTTGCGACCACGTCAATTTTCTTTCTTTCTCCACTTTTGTCACCTAACTCCTCTTTTCTCC
This sequence comes from Portulaca oleracea, assembly GCA_029582165.1. Taxonomy (NCBI): domain Eukaryota; kingdom Viridiplantae; phylum Streptophyta; class Magnoliopsida; order Caryophyllales; family Portulacaceae; genus Portulaca; species Portulaca oleracea. The sequence continues at coordinate 13,345,734 of CM055892.1, forward strand.
ACCAACCCACCACTTTTCTTAATTTTGCGATCAAAACTCTTGAATTAGAGCCAAATCTACATCATAGGTATGCGACCACTTTTCTTAATTTTGGAGCATGTACCATTGATGAAATCGGAGAAGTAGGAAGTGGGTAGTGCAGATTTGGGGGTTGAAGAGGGTTTGAAGAAAGATTGAAGCTTTTTTGCATCTGTTCTAGGTTTGTGAATATGATTTATTAGTTGCAGATTGGGAATTAAGCTCCGAATGAGGTTGAATAGAATCTGTCGTTTGCGTACTGGTCATATTCCTTCTCCCTCTTCCAATGGGGGTTCCTCTTTGAACAAAAGGTTCGACCTTAGGATTTCAAGAAGTTGGTCAATTTTCAGATTTGGGGGGGGGGGGGGGTGAGGCCACCGCCAGCGAGCAACCACGACGAGATTCAGATGAGTGGTTGAGTGTTTGAGCAACGGATGAGGAGTGTCAAAGTGTCCGAGTGGTGTTTTGAGTGTTTAAGAGTTCTAACTTAAAATGTATATTTTTTAAATTTTCTAACGGCAGTCAAGAAAATGCCTACAGAATGGAATATTTTGATCATTAATCTTACCATATGGAATATATTAAAAATGGGTTGACAACTTGGAATAACCAATAATTGATGTCTACTATTTGGAATTTCCCTAAATTATATTTTCATAAACGCGTGACATCAATACGTGAAATTTATATAAATTCAATTTTAATAGAATCTAATTTAAAAAACAGGCAAGTCTGAGAGTTTCTTAACTCTAAACTCGTAGCCATACCCCCAGATCCAGTTTCTAGATTTGCAGGTCGGAGTGTTTTCTTAAAGTTTTTTTTTCTAAAAAGCAACCGGTGACTCTTTAAATTTTGACTTACATAATTCGATCTATTTGTGTTTTGAACATTCTAATGTTCAATTGAGATAGTTATCATTCTATAATATGCATAACTAGTGTTTGTGCCCGTGTCATGCACGGGTCATTCTGTCTTATTTGATAATTTTTAATTTAATTGCAAGTTTATTTACTTGTATTTTTCAATGTTGTGTTTGATGAGTGACTAAATTTGCCAAAAATTTTTACTACTTTAGTTTCCCTAAGATTTCTTGAAAATGTTATAAATAATAATTGAGTTGAATTATAGTTTTGGACATATCCATCGGGGAAAATTGAATTGTCAGCGAAAATTGAATTATTAAAAATAACGTTTAGCTATTTGCCTATTATACTAATTTGTCATTAAAATCACATTTGGGCGCCTAAATTTATCATGCATTAATTTAAAATTACAAAATTTTACAAAACTTACACATTCATCAATATTTACCTATTCCAAAACAGTGTTACTTTATCTAAATTAACATTTTTCTTATTAATTACCAAAACTCACCTTTATTTATCAAAGATCAAATCTAAACTTTTATTGATTTATCAAAGAATATTGTAAACCCTCAATATGATTTGCTCGACCCTATGGAGACTATGACCATTACTACTCAACACTCATGTTAATGCTAGCATAAGCTCAACTTAGGGAAACTTGCCATGGATTTCATTTGACCACCAATTATCGAGAATTTAGAGTTTAAACCTCTTTTATATAAAAAAAAATTATGAATATTATTTTAATTGTGTATTATTAATATATTAAAATTTTTCTATTAATAATATATCCCTTCTGTGCTCGTTTTTTCTTTAGCGGTAGACAGTTCCCTAAAATTTGTTTGTGATGTTCTTCCATCAATATTTTGGTTAGTAAACATCATTAATTTTGCTTTTAGTGTTTTTTTTCCTGTGTGATTTTCTATTTATTCTCCAAATTTACACTTAAACATTCATTTCTGGGGTTTTTAATTGAATCTGTTTACAGTTTAATGCTTTCTAATTAAAATTTCTTTTTCTTTTTTAGATCTAAATTTTGCTTGAGTGCATCTTAATTTCAAACCTATTAATCGGTGAATTTAAGAAATGCGACTCCAACTGCTTCCAAAATATTTTAGTTTAATTTGAAATTTTGTCTCAAATCTAAATTTCTTGTATCTTTTTCTGATCAAATATTAAGAATGGTTGAATGCATGCTAATTATTTGATCTAAATTATATAAGTTTATTCAATCTTTCAAATTTCATGCATGTCAAATCTAATTTAGTCAGATTCCAATTTTTTAGTCATTAATTTAGTCATTATTTTTTAGTCAAAACAACTGGTATTTGAATTCCTTTTTTTAATATATATTTTACTTCAGCTGTACATTTGTTTTTGGGTAATTACTAATTATTTGGCCTATAAACCTACTGTTATTCTGTGTTCATAAGAGAAAACATTGGGAGATCACTATTATTTGTCGGTTATTATTCATTTGCTTTACCTTTAGGCTTTATATGGGGAACTTGCTGATGATCTTTGTGTGGTAGTGATATTATGCTGATACTTATTCTCTTCCTATAAAACTTTAAATGGAGAAAGAAATGATAAACTATCTAAAATGGTGAATTACTTTGTAAATCTATATATTCATTTTGACCCCGATTATTTATGCTTATGCTTAAAATGATTACTATTGTACAATAGGTGTGGTGTCGCTGATGTTGGCTCCCTATAAAACTTTTCATTAATGGAACGCAGATTTGCATTACCTACAGCCGGAGACAAAAAAACTGCTAGGATTCCCCGTCAAGTTTCAACAGTATTTTCAAGAATGGGCAATCTCTATTAGGAAATTATTTGTTTAGCACATGTTATTCTGCTTTGTCATTGCTAGGTATAATGATGAGTTGTTTTGTCATTGCAAAGACCAATTTACTCAAACTCCTATTATATCATTAGTCCATTGTCAAACCCAGATAAAATTTAAGAGATGGAATTACTACCTTTTATAGATGAAGGGGATTGAATTAAAAAAAAAAAAAAAAAACAGAATAGTTAAACCTCAGAGAAAATATCAGTAAAATTGGTTTTAACTTTCAATCTTAAAGATGAGAATATATTACCTTATAACTTGAATAAGACAAAGAAATTAGCAATGGTAGATCTTACAAACTTCCAAATAGTTGAACAATGTAGAAGGGGATTCTGACAGTAAAATTAGGTTAGAGTGAAAATTGTATTTTAAAGTTTAAATTGAAATTTGAGCATGTAAGTGAATTTAGAACAGTAGAGCATTTCATAATGGTGAAACAATGATAGTTGGTAGTATGTAGGTATTCATTTTCGTGAATTGTCAAATAGTTACCTTTGATGAGCAATATATATAGTTAGAGTTTGAGGCCATTAATTCGGAATCTTTTTTGAGCCAAAATGGTAATGAACATTGCAAATTGATTGTATTAATTATGAAAGACTTGCCTTCTATCCGTTAAAATGCTAAACTTGTGTTCTTTTGATATTCTTCTATAATTGAATAACATTTAATTTAATTTAATTATTTATGTTACGATTTACATTTATATTTGATCAATGGAGTAACTGATGTTGAGTTTTACCATCTTCTATTTTGTGTAGTGTATGCTTTGGAAATTGTGAGAAATTTAAAGGTCTCAATTGCTGCAAACATAATTGGACAATGACGTTTGGACATCATGGTGATATTATTGTGAAATTTAATTGGATATTAATATGATGATTTTGTAACTGGTGAAAGCTTTGCTATTAAGCTACATTCTAATGACATGTGGCAATTTGATAGATTGGTTTTGTTTTAATATAATATATAGATAACAGGGAAACTGATTGCCATTGCCAGCCAAAGTCGTATGGCTTTACTAGTCAGTGAGCCCTTTTTACTTGGTCTGTCGACTGACTAGTCCACTGGCATGGCAAAACGAAAGACGATTGGCTTTCGCTGCCAGTCCAGTGGGTTGGTTCGGTCTAGGCCTAGTTATCTTGCACATTATCATCTTAGTACCAATCGAAGTTGAACACCTGAATGATCAGAATTCATAAGTCTAATTTACAAGTTCAAAATTAATAATAATTGTTAGTAATTTTAATTAACATCCTTATTTAAGGATTAAACCACCTCATTTGACTCCCAATTTAAATAGTACTATGAATTAATTTTCAAAATGAGAAATTTTCATGGTTTACACTACTACACTCATATACAACTCAGAAACATTCTAAACAAACTGCAATTAAGGTGAATCTGGAATAAGAGCACCCGCAGCGTCGAGTTCGGTGCTGAGGTGGCCGCCACCTATCGCCGGCGAGGGCGAGTCTGGAAGAGCAGCGGCGAGGGCGAGCCTGGGTAGCCATGGAATCTCGGGGAAGAGCTCGCATGCCGAGGAGAACGGCGAGTTCTCGCAGAATTAGGTTTTTTTTTTTATTTTTTGTTTGTGCCCAAAATGACGTCGTTTTGGGAAGGAGCAGGCCAAAAATTCTGGGCTCGCGTGAGGAGGAGTTAGAATGGGCTGGGCTCACGTGAGGAGTGGAAGGCTGGGCTAATGTGTATTGTATTTGTTCAAATTTGATTTTGGAAAGATTACATTGTATATAAATTCCAACGGCTATATTCAACTGCATGGAGACAATCTTATGAGAAGCGACTTCACAAAGTACCAACAATTATCCTTGAAGCAGTTGCCTCACATGATACCTGGATATGACATGCTTTTTTCGGACAACCGGGAAGTTTGAATGACATAAATGTCTTACACCGTTCCCTTGTATTTCTTGAATTGTATCAAGATCGGGCTCCGAAATGTGAGTACGTGGTCAATGGTTAGCGACATAAAATGGGATACTTTCTATCTGATGGAATATATCCTAGGTGGGTGACCTTTGTGAAAACAATACCCCACCCCCAAGGTCCAAAGCAAAAATTATTTGCGGAACGTCAAGAATCTATAAGGAAAGACGTAGAGCGGGCCTTTGGTGTACTACAAGCTCGCTTTGGCATTGTTCGTGGCCCAGCCCGGTTCATGGAGGAGGATGACATAGGAATAGTAATGAAGGCTTGCGTGATTCTCCACAATATGATTGTTGAAGATGAACGTGACACATATAATACATCGATCGAGTATGAGCAAGTCGACAATTTAGCAACAGAAATTAATGTGCAGCGTCAGTACCATCCATGTTACGAAACATATTTCCGACAATTGGAACTTGTCCATGATCCAGAAGCACATGCGCAACTCCAATATGATTTGATTGAAGAAATATGGAGAAGACATGCTAGGCAAGAAAGACAACGAAACCAGCATAATTGATTGGAGTTTGATTTTATTTTGTTGTTGCAAAATAAATTATTGTGTTTTATAGACCTCTTTGATAAATTTTAAATCAAGTGTTCATACTTTTCAATTTTTATGCTTTGTAGTTATTTTTAAATGTCATGTCAATATTTGAGTTTTAATTTTTCACATTTTTAAAATAATTTTATATTAATTTTTTTACTATTAGAGTAATTTGTCTTATTATTAGCGTCATTTGTCTTATTATTATGTATTCCGTAAATGCAATTAAATAGAATAAATCCAAAGAATCAAATTATTTACATTATTATCCATAAAAAATTTTAATTATTCAATGTGGAGCCTACACTTTTTTTTTATTTATTTAAACCAAACTCACTCCTACCATTGAAAAGCAAAGAGTCAAACTCTAACTCTCTTAGTGGACCCCACTACTTCCACATCATCCGGTGAGCAAAACTCACCCTCACCATTGCGGATGCTCTAAGAGATTCTAAGCTAGAAAAACACCCAAAAAATATTAAATATCTACGAAAGAGAGGGAGATAATACTTACCTAGAATCAGGAGAGCACAAAGGCTTCGCCTCGATGATTCAGAACTTCAAATAAGCATCAAAAGCGGTTAATAAGTAGCTAATTGTCTCAACAACAAAAGGAGGATCGCAGAAGCTCCAATAAGGTAGAAAAATGGTAAGGAACCTTGAAGAATTAGGCAACAAAAGAACTATGAATAAAAGACAAATCAAAATCTCCAAAAAAGGAAAAATAAATCATAACCAAACTATCCAGATTGCACCCGAAGATGATTAAACACCATGAAAAAACACTAAGAACCAAGATAACAGGCTTAAAAGAACTGAGATCGCAGATGGGCCATAACTAGTCAAACGTTCCAGATTCTATCTATAAGAAACTTTAGAAAGAGATGGAGCGAACTCAAAAGTCAAAACTCAAATTGCAAGGGAAACAAGTTGGGAACAGGAGAGTCATAAGCAAAGGTAGGAGAATTGTTAGGTTTGTGTGGCCCATTAGATCCTCGGGGTCCAAATTGAGGGAGGAAGATTAGGGCACCACCAGCGTCACATGGGACGCTAGCAGCGCCCCACATGAACAAGACGCCACTAGGGGGTCAAGACGCCACCAGGGGGTAAAAGACGCTACTAGCGTCTCTTGTTACTAAACACTACCGAGATGGAGCAAGCGCTACTCCCTGTTGATTCAACAATAGGAGCACCACTCCTAGTGGCCTCGAAGAAACTGACGCTGTCAGCGGGGCTTTGAACGCCCTCAGCGTTTGTCCTGACGGTTTTTTTATCCACGGCGGATTTATTTAGGCTATTCACTATTTAACCTAGTTTCCTTCCCTCACCATTACTATAAATATGGTACAGGTTTCTCCACCAAAATACATCGGTAAACACAAAGAGCTAGAGAGAGAAAATATTGAGAGAGAGGGAGTCTCACCTATATTTTCCCCAGTGTATCCTGAGAGATTGTGAGTTGAGTGTTGAAAGATTGTTATTGTAATCTCCTTTGTGGATCGCATCACACCCTGTGATAGTGAACAGGTTGTACTCCTCCTTTCTCATAGTGGATTATTTTCTAGCTGTCACCTCTGTGGGTTTTTCTCCGAGTTCTTCGATTTCCCACGTAAATCTGGTGTTAAATTTTACCGCTTATTTTCGTTCCTAAATTATGTCGTAATATCTGTCATCTCAATTCGATTTTATTACTCGCTTCCGCTGTTATCTTGCTACTATTTTTCTCTAACAAGAATTGAAACCACCATTGCAATTAACCAACATCGATTGGGCATGAACCATACAGGAGAGGCCATTCCGTAAGAAGGGATCAACGATCACTACTAGAAAACAATGTTGGGATTAAACAATAGTCAATCAATCACTATAAACCCAGAATCCAATATGTCGAATCAATAGAACATAAACATAAATAGGAATACCTGAATCCATTGCAGTTGTTAATCCTCTTGGAAGCGACGTGGTTATGTCTTCCAGATCAACACCCACTCGTAAGAGAACTCACTGAGAAAACTCTCTCTCATTGACGATGGGATATCAGGGAGAATTAACCGTGTGTGTGACCTGGGGACCATAACCATATATATAACAGTAAAACCCTTAGGGTTTTGACCTATTATTATTCCGCCCATCATGGAATAATAATAGGTCACCGGTATCCACACATTAGAGCCCACATCTTGCCTGATACATTAAAGCCCAATATTTATACTTATTGGATCACTTTTAGTCGGACTATAAACTATGACAGTTATTGTGATGTATATTCTTTTACATATAAGCTCATCGTTGGATTATGATCCAACAATCTTCCACTTGAGCTATATGTGAAACCTTATGAATATACTTACACAGTAAACCAAAATATTGAGCTCAACTTTACTGTCAACATTACAATGTATCTAAACAATCCCGTCCATCAATAATGTTAACATAGGATCAAAGAGGCCTTCATTACAATTATCGTAATTCGACCCATCAATAATCACGTACATTAACACTAAGGAATGACATGGATCAAGATGTGGATGTGCAGCATGGAAATATCATGCAGTGTGATCTTAACATGACTATTTCCAACTGGTCCACCTTAAACTTTATTGAGATCAAACTGTATCCAAAATAAACAGAGTGTAAATAACTTTTTATTTCTGCAGAAAATGTCCTCACAACTGTGAAGAACCAAAAACTAATGTCAAAACAAGCATCCAAATTACAAACTCCCACTAAAACTAAACATCTTCAAAAGATGATGTAACACCCATATGAGCAACATGCTCATAGAACTTGACGGGTGGTAACCCCTTAGTAAGCGGATCCGCAACCATAGAGTTTGTACCAATATGCTTAATCAACAATTCCCCACTCTGAACTCTTTCCTTAACAACTAAGAATTTGAGGGCCACAAATTTTGACATTCTCGAACTCTTGTTGTTGTTTGAAAACAAGACTACAGATTTATTGTCACAAAAAACCTTAAGTGGTCTCTGAATAGTGTCCACTACACGCAGTCCAGTGACAAAATTATGCAGCCATATCCCATGATTTGATGCCTCATAGCAAGCGATAAACTCTACTGCCATAGTAGAAGATGCCGTAATGGATTGTTTGGCACTCTTCCAAGAGACAGCTCCTCCAGCCAACAGATAAATATATCCGGAGGTTAACTTCATGCTATCCTTACATCCAACAAAGTTGGAGTCAGTGTACCCAATGACCTCAAGTTGATCTGACCTCCGATATGTGAGCATGTACTCCTTTGTTCTCTGTAGGTACCGCAACACCCTTTTGACTGCTTTCAGTGTTCTAGTCCTGGATTACTTAAGTACCACCCCAGCATTCCTGTGATGTATGCAGTGTCTGGACGAGTGTAGACTTGTGCATACATTAGGCTTCCTACCGCTGATGCATAGGGAATGTTTTCCATTTCCCTTTTCTCAAAATCATTCTTAGGGCACTGAGTGAGACTAAACTTGTCTCCCTTAGCTACAGGGGTGTCTCCTGGTTTGCAATTTTGCATGCCAAATCTTTTAAGTACTTTTTCGATATAGCTCTTTTGCGACAATCTAAGGATACCTCGAGAGCGATCCCGATGTACCTTGATACCCAATATAAAAGAGGCGTCCCCAAGATCTTTCATCTCAAAATTCTTTGATAGAAATCTCTTGGTTTCGTGCAATAAGCCTATATCATTGCTGGCAAGCAATATGTCATCAACATACAAAACCAGAAAAATATACTTACTCCGACTGAACCTATGGTATATACATTCATCAAGCAAATTCATCTCAAAAACCAAACGAGATAATTACTTGGTGGAACTTTAAACACCATTGGCGAGACGCCTGTTTGAGCCCATAGATGGATTTCTTAAGCTTGCAAACCATATTCTTTGGGTCTCCAACCACAAAGTTTTCTAGTTGCTTCATGTATATTGTTTCATCAATGTTGCCATTGAGAAACGCTGTTTTCACATCCATCTAATGTAACTCAAGATCAAAATGTGCGACTAGTGCCATTATAAACCTTAAAGAGTCTTTCGAAGAAACCGGAGAGAAAGTCTCTTTGTAATCGATGCCTTCCTGTTGCGTAAATCCTTGCACAACAAGACGAGCCTTATATCTCTCCTCATTACCATTTGAATCTCTTTTGGTTTTAAATATCCATTTATTACCAATGGGTTTCACACCGTCTGGTAATGGGACGAGATCCCATACGTTATTGTCCTTCATGGATCGTATTTCCTCATTCATGGCTTCCAGCCATTTATGAGAATTTGCACTTTCCATGGCCTGACGGAAGTTGGCTGGGTCATCTTCCTCCATCAATGACTTAACCTCATCGTTCATGACATCTATCCACTCTTGAGAATCAGAACTTTCATTGGTTCGAGTTTCCATCGAACCAATGTTCGCCTCATGTTCATGGAGAAATACAACGTAGTCATCAGACAATGCACTTCTCCTCACTCTAGTGGATCTTCTTAATGGCACAGGTTCTTGAAGAGTAAGAGTTTGTTCTTCGGGAACAACCTTAAGGGCAGGAGGTTCCTCAGTATTGTCTTGAGGTATGTTAGAAGCAAAATCAGGTATAAAACTATGATCAATGCTAATGACATCTGTAGGAATGTTCACACATTCTTCTTCAAAGACAATGTTCCTAATTGAATCTTCCCTCACAAACTCGATATCCTCAAAGAACTGAGCATTAATCGTCTCAAAAAGGACTTAGCCTTGGGATCATAAAACTTAAACCCCCTGGACCTTTCAGCGTAGCCAACAAAGTAACAACTAACTGTCCTTGAGTCCAGTTTCCTTTCATTCGGCCTATAAGGCCGTGCCTCAGCTCGACAACCCCAAACATGAAAATGATTAAGACTCGGCTTCTTGCCAATCCAAAGTTCATAAGGGGTTTTAGTAGTTGCCTTTGTTGGAACTCTGTTAAGGATGTAAGTTGCAGTCTTTAGTGCATCTCCCCAGAGTGACTCTGGTAAGGTAGAATGATTAATCATACTCCTCACCATGTCCTTAAGAGTCCTGTTTCGCCTTTCAGCAACACCATTCATAGTGGGTGAACCCGGCATGGTGTACTAAGGGACGATACCACACTCCTCTAGGAATTTTGCAAAGGGTCATGGACGTTGTTTACCTGAACCGTCATATCTACCATAGTATTCACCACCATGGTCAGATCTGACACTTTTAATCCTTATGCCAAGTTGGTTTTCAACTTCAGCCTTGTAGTTTTTGAACACGTCCAAAGACTGTGATTTTTCATGAATGAGATATGTAGCCATATCTAGAATAATCATCTATGAACGTTATAAAGTATTGTTGGCCATTCCAAGAAGGATTTGGAAAAGGCCCACAAATATCCGTATGTATAAGTTCTAAGACGTCCGTAGTTCTATTGGCTTCAAATCTCCTTTGGTTGGTTTGTTTGCCCTTTATACAATCAACACACATATCCATGTCTGTGAAAGTTAAGGGTTCAAGAATTCCATCAGACACGAGTCTCTCTATTCTCCTCTTGGAGATATGACCCAATCTTTTATGCCATAAGGCACCAGAATTCTCATTAGGTAATTTCCTCTTTATGCCTCGATTACTTACATGCAGGATTTCATTATAAGAAGCAACTATGTCAAGTTTGTATAGACTATCGTTATCAGATAAAGAACCAGTTCCAACTAATTTTGAATCATGAAACAACTTAAATAATTTGTTTCCAAATGAACAAACGTAACCATATGTTTTGTCCAATGAACAAACAGAAACCAAATTCCGCCTAAAAGACGGTACTACAAATGTTTCATCAAGATCCAAATAAAAACCAATCTTTAACAGTAATCTTAACTTGCCAATTGCCTCTACTTGAACTGACTTGCCATCCCCCACATAGATGTATCTTTCAACATCACTTGGTTTTCGCCAGCTCAGGCAACCCTGCATAGACACACTTATGTGAATTGTTGCACCAGAATCAACCCACCAAGTGTGCATAGGAACCAAAGCTAAATTAACCTCAGAACAAACCAAACTAAGAAACATACCTTTCTTAGCACGCCAGGCGTGATATTTGGTACATTCCTTCTTCTTATGGTCCGTACCACAAAAGAAGCAACCCTTATTTTCAGCATTAGCTGATTTCTGCTTTTGCTGCTTCTTTTGAGGTGCTTTATCTACAGCTTCTTTACCCTTTACCCTTTTTCCTCTTGGAATTAGAGGTCAGGGTAAGGTGAGAACTTTCAGTCTTATCTAGTTTCAACCTTTCCTCTTCATGAACACAGTGTGAGATGAGCTCATCAGAGACCAAGTCCCTTGCTGACAGTTGTAGCTCACCTTAAACTGGTTAAAACTTAATGGAAGAGATATCAAAATCAAATGCACTAACAAGTCCTCAGAGAGGTCAAGTTTAAGTGCCTCTAGTTTTGAAACTAGATGAGACATTTCCATAATGTACTCCCTTATGTTTCCATTGCCTTTATACCTCATTGAAACTAGTTTTGCCAAGAGCACTCCGATTTCAGCCTTTTCGTTCTTGGCAAACCTCATTTTAATCTCATCAAGGAAACCCTTAGCCGTAGTTATCTTTTCAGATACAGTGCCCCTGAATGCTTTTGGAATGGCTTTCTTCATGATCATCAAACTCATGCGATCTGACCTTTGCCACCTCTCAAGCTCCCGCCTTTGATGAGAGGAACTCTCATCAGTTACAGGAGCAGGACAGTCAATCCTTAAGGCAAGGTCAAGATCCATGACACCGAGAACAATCAAGAGATTTTCCTTCCATGACTTGAAGTTTGAGCCATTCAGCATAGGAATAGAGTTAATGTTGGCGGTGATGTTAGCAGGATTAGAGGTAGCTGAATCAGAGAACAAGTAAACAGTTCAGTACACGCTTACCCAAAACCATAATCTTGATAATAACAATATGTTCAAATAAGGTCGCATCCCATCCCAAAATATCAGGTTTCCATTAATATTCCATCTTTGGACGATAATATTATCTTGGTGTAGTCATCCAACACTGATAATAAAAACATGTCGAATAATGAATCCTCCTTTGGGTTGATTCAATAATCACACGTAAACCAAAAATTATCACATGTTTATAACGACAATCATTCATCCAATATATTAACATTGATCTTCCTTTAGGCCGAAACAACATTAATAGTCTTGCATGAACACTCCTTTTATATTTAAAATAAATTAATTTCAACAAGAGAGGTCACTTAGGCGACATGTTGTTTTAATTAATTCATCGTAAATATAAAATAACCTTAGACCGCATTATTCAAACTTAAAATTATTCTAAAGCGATACATACAATGCATACATTATCGTCATATTGCCATATATCCTAATATCACAACCTTTAATGTGAAAGCCACCGAAATTACATAGCAATTAGTATTGACAATAAATAAAAAAAAATAATCATCAACTATGATAAATAAACTTCATAAAGAATGAAGAAAATTTTATCAAGCAACCTTATATTTATGAACAACCATAATTCTCTTCTTAAAGAGTATAAGAAAGCCGAAAATTAAACTACCTGAACGACAAAATTTAACCTGAATTTCGCTAGGCAGAAAATGTTCATGAAAATCCAAATTAATTATGCACAAACATAATTCAACATATACACAACAGAAACCCTAAACCAACTTTGCATAATCAACACAGATTAATTGTCAATTAGCAAAATTGAACCCGAAAAAACGTCAAAATTGTGACTTCAAGAATGCCCAGAAAAATTAAATCATGAAACTCCAAATTGAAGGCACATAAACATGACTAACCATGTGGGAATCAAAAGCCCTAACATAATTTTAGCATACAAGCAACGAAAATAGCCCAATTTCGCATAATTAGAATCGAAAAAATTAGGGTTCATACCCAAATAATGCAAAACCGAAATTAATCAATGAACAATCAAACTGATTGCATACAAACATGATTAAACATGATTCTAACAACATCCATACATCAATTTGGAACAAAACAACCAAAAACAACCCAAATTGAACACAATATGGTCGAAAATTAGGGTTCATTCGCGCATGAAGAAAATAGCCATGAAATCGAACGAATTCACACCAAAAAAAATCAGTAAAATCATGTAAATTCACCAAATCATGAGTCTATCAAAAGCCCTCAATTAATTTGGGAGAACAAACAACCAAACATGCCTAATTGCAAACATGTGATTCGAAAATTACGAAACCTAATCTACGAATTTCTCCCAAATTATGCAATGAAAATTCAATTAACTTTGCAGATAGATACTTTAGGATATGAAGAACAAAAGCCCTAAAGAAATTTCGCCAAAAAAAGAACGAATTGAACTGAACCTAAAGCTTGCAGTACTGACGGCAGCGGAAGAATGAAAAACAAATTGGGCAAAATAATTAACACCAGATTAACCTTAATTATTCTAAAGATTCAACATAAAGATGGCTCTGATACCACTTGTTGGGATTAAACAATAGTCAATCAATCACTATAAACCCAAAATCCAATATGTCGAATCAATAGAACATAAACATAAATAGGAATACCTGGATCCATTGCAGTTGTTAATCCTCTTGGAAGCGACATGGTTAGGTCTTCCCGATCAACACCCACTCGTAAGAGAACTCACTGAGAAAACTCTCTCTCACTGATGATGGGATATCAGGGAGAATTAACCGTGTGTGTGACTTGGGGACCATAACCATATATATAACAGTAAACCCCTTAGGGTTTTGACCTATTATTATTCCGCCCATCATGAAATAATAATAGGTCACCGGTATCCACACATTAGAGCTCACATTTTGCCTGATACATTAAAGCCCAATATTTATACTTATTGGATCAGTTTTAGTCGGACTATAAACTATGACAGTTATTGTGATGTATATTCTTTTACATATAAGCTCATCGTTGGATTATGATCCAACAAACAACTCATTTCCCATTGTGATTTTCCCACCGAACAAGAACAATGGGGAATTTCCCCCCATTTTCCAACCTTTTTATATTTTCCACAATTTTCCCACCATTACAATTTTGGTGGGAAATTTCCCACAAGTTTCCCACTACCAAATTATTCAAATTTATTATTTTCTAGGAAATTAGATTTAAATAATCTAAACTTTGATGCGTGATAGACTCTGAACTTTAAAAATATCACTAAATAATCTGAACTTTGACCATCTTAGATTACAGTAGTATGTCAATATTAATTATTTATCCAATACTCATTTCTTATGAACTTCGACTATATTGGAATTTAAATAAACAAGGGGAATTATTCAAGATAGAGAAGCTTTTTAAAGAAAATAAGGATTAGATAAATAATTAATTTGGTACGCTACTATATCTAATATGGTCAAAGTTAAGATTATTCAGTGATATTTTTAAAATTCAGATTGGTAAATCTATCACGCGTCTAAGTTTAAATTATTTAAATCCAATTTCCCATTTTTTCAATATGCTCTTTCCCACTAATTTCCCACCAATAAAATTAAACACTTTCCCTCCTTGCCCACCAAAAAAAACTCACACCCATCAACACTAATTTCGTTTCCCTCCAATCTTATTTTTCTCCAATTCAAAAATTCACTCTGACCAAGAATAATTCCACTTCCTTCAAACCCTAATTTTCTAAAATTTAAACTAAAAAAAAATACTTCCACCAACAATAGTTACGGTATCTTTTAACATTTAATAAAAAATCATAAAATAAAATATACTATACCATTTTACTCGTACCCCTAAGCATTAGAACCTAATTCCCAAACTGGCACATAGTGCATCGCTTCACCCATCCTCTTCCCCTCCCATGTGAGACATTCTGCCATGGTTCCTTCCTGAAGGTGTTGCCTTCCCCCTTACTATCTCTGTCTCTCTTTGTCATTCTCTCTTTCCCCCAGTCACTGCGTCGGTTTCTCTCATCCTACTACTCGTGCCAATCACTGGGGCGGTCAAGGCACAACTCGATCGGTTGGTAGCGTGCTCACTGTTGTGTTCTGGTGGCGGTGGAGTATTTCGTAAATGGGTTGAAGCATCATCATATGCCAAAATTACCTCTAAACATGTCACTAAATTTATACTGCAGAATATCATCTATCGATACTGGGTTTCATATGAGATGATAAATGATAATGGCAGCATTTTAAGAAGGTGGCAGAGCTTTCGGTTGAATTCAATATTCAGCATCACAAGTCATCGCCATATTGCCCATAGGCCAATAGGGTTGTTTAAGCATCCAATAAAACTTTAACAAAAATCATCAAGAAGACTAAAATCAATTACAAGGACAAGCCTAACAAACTTCCCTTTGCTAGGTGGGGGCGTGGGGTACAAAACGTCCATCCGCATCGCTACCAGGCTATCATTATCTCAAAAATTACGGGAATATGAGAGATGTACTAGTGGTTTCATGTCGTACATGAAATATTGATAAGTTTTGAGGACAAAACTTTTTAAAGGAGGGAATGATGAAATACCTCGCCTCCCCCTCCCCCCAAAAAAAAAGGTCATATTAGTATTATGATTATTTCTTTTAGGCCCTTTATAACTTTTTCTTTAAAATTCTTAGGGGAATCAAACCCTAAACCCTAGTCTACCTAATTATTTATACCTACATCCACAAAAAAAAAAAATAAATAAATTACTGTGCCTCCCAACATTAGCCACAAAAAAGAGGGTAGTAGACAACATCAATTCATCGTAGAGGAAGTGTGAAGTTTTACCTCAGAGGTGGAGTTAGACCTATTCGGATAGTATTTCAGGTAAGTGGTGTAGTACTCTTTTAGTCTTCTTGCCCAAAATATTATTTTGTAAAGTCCTTTTTCGTAAAGTGTTTTTATTAAATCGGGTTGGCATGCTATTGTTTTCGTATGCTACTTTTGGTTATAGTTATGTTTGAAAGGTCGAATTGACTCCATATTAATTTATGTGTTTACAAAGTGAGCCTTTCGATGTCAATTTTATAAGTTACGTTCGTATTTTGACATATACTTTTGTTATTAAGTTGTTTCCTTACTGATACATGTGTTTACAAAGTGCCCCTTTCACTTTAATTTCATAACTTGTAGTTATTTCCTTTATTTTTATTTTATTTTATTTTATTTTATTTTACTTTATTTATTTTGCCCTTTATACACCAAGTGAGGTTTCGTGACAATTTGACTTGTGTATTTAGCCGTTTGCAAAATAGTTTTGGTATTTGAATTATTTGAACCTTCCAATGTATTAGTGACTTTGTGGTTCTGATTTATTTGTTATTCTAAAGTACTTGACTGGGTACTATTTGTACGTTTTGATATTCAAGTTACTGGTTTTGTTTTTGGGCTATGTCTTCGGCCTTAGCCAGTTAAGGTATATATTGGACCTGTCGATCGACTTGTGTGCACGCTAATGTATTACCTGTGGGCGCAATTCCGTGATATTCTGTCTCTGTGATTTTCTGTTGTCCATGCCACTGGGCTAGTAGTGGTTTTCAGCTACCCATGCCACTGGGCTAGTACTGGCCTTAGCCCTAAATTGTGTTTTGTGCTTGTGACCGCTAAGTTTTGACATACTGTGTCTTTTTATCAAAAATCATTTATGAATATTAGTGTACATTTTGATGTTGAGCAAGGAAAAGTGTTTTTGAAAACCCAGTTATATTTTGTTATTAAGCTACTTGTTAACTCTGACTTAACATGTGTTTTACCCGCATGCCTAACTTAGCTAAAGGGGTGTTATGATACTTATTGGGCTTCCGAGCTCATCCTTTCATTTTCCTATTTTTTTTCTGGTTCCAATCTTATCAGTATCTAAGTTTCAAGAGATGAATCCTGGGTTCAAGCCTTTATTTTTGGAGCTACGGAGTTTATCTCTCAGACTAGCAGAATTTAAATTTTAATGTCAAGTCGAACCTTCGGGCTATAAACTTGTAGTTAATATTTGAGATTTCAGATATTTCTTCTAGACTCTTGTTGAGTTGAACCTATTATTATTTTGGGATTATAAGTTATTAAAGGTCATGTCTTTCCTTTGTTATGGTTTAGCCTTGCATGCTTGTAGGACTCCTAGTGCTGCAGGTGTGACAGATATTTGTATATCCTTTTCTTTTGAAATACTTTACGTAATGCATCATGTCAAAGAACATTCTAATCTTATCGGTGAAATGGAGCTGGATGGTTGAAAGATGTTATGAAATTTAATATGATTGATTCAAGATACACTCTTATAATTTCTCTTGTTTGATAGTTTCATTCTCGAATGACTTCTATAATATATATTTTTAAGTCCTTATCTTATCATTTATACCCAAAAAACATATAATAAGCTAGTGTGTGCCGAATTAGATGTCATATTCTAATTGTTTAAATTACATAGGGGTGTGCTTTATGTTGTATTTTACCTATGTCCCATGTCCATATATTTGCTTCTTAGCTTGCGGGAAACATATTACGATTTCTAGATCCTAATGTCTATTAATATACAAAAAAAAAAAACAACTAAAAAGACCTTATATTTTGTTTATAGTAATTTGAAATGTCTATGTTTTAAAAAATAATTATAAAGTGACATTAGTTATTTAACAATTATTTGAACAAAATGTGTAAACAAGTTATAAGGTATACATTGAAAACCGGTGTGACTTAGGAGTAGCGCTAGCAAAAGTTCTAGCCCGGGTAAATTCGGATTTCACAAATTCGGTCAATGACAAAATTCAGATGAGAAATTTAAGTTTGGACCCAATTTTATTTCGGGTCAGACAATTCAGACGAAGCTAAAATTGGGGGACGATAGAAAAAAGAGAAAATTTATTTTCGAATATTTGGTTCATTTTAAAATTCGGACGAAAAATCTATGTCGATACCAAATTTTTTTCGAATTAGACCATTCGGATATTCTGGATGAGACAAAATTTTGCGAGCTCTATTGTGTTGACCCTGACCGAGCGTATTCGTCCTGTTGCCATTTCTATTGTCTTGACCCTGACCTCATTGTATTGTCCATGTTGATGTCTTCCCATTGGCATTCTCTCTAGTTGCACACACAAGCATTGCTAATTCCAGATCACCAATGGCGGAATTTCGTGAAAGTCTCCTTCTTTTTGCTTGCTTAATTCTCCTTCTACTACCTCACTCTTCCCATGCCGGATGGTTCTCCAACCCCAATACGTAATGCTTCTTTTCCTCACTTTCTGATGCTCTGTTCTTCGTTTCTTCTAGGCATTTTAATTGATTCCTATGGCTTTTGTTAGGCGTGGATCGGTGCTCAGATTAAAGAGTGAAGACAACGTTGATCGCATTCGAGTCGACCCTTCTCGCGTCACTCAGCTCTCATGGCGTCCCAGGTCTCTCTCTCTCTCTCTCTCTCTCTCTCTCTCTCTCTCCCCCCACAACTGATGCTTCAGTGACGTTCGATTCTATTTGTCATCGGTGTTTTTTTGCTTTGGATGTTCAGGGCATTTTTATACAAGGGATTTCTATCGCATGAAGAATGTGATCATCTAATCCAGCTGGTTAGAATTTCAGTCTATCTTTTCGTTTAATTGTGTTGCTTGTTGTTGGGGTTCATCATACTTTTTTGTGTTTTGAATTTTTAATGGCTTATGTGGTATACATTATTGTTTAGGCCAAGGATAAGTTGAAGAAGTCAATGGTGGCTGATAATGAATCCGGTAAGAGTATAGAGAGCGAAGTCAGGACCAGTTCTGGCATGTTTCTCAAGAAGGGTCAGGTTTGTTTATTGTTCATCTCTCCTTTAAAAATTAAATCTTATCATTTTTTATTATGATTCCAGTTGCATACTGGCTTAAATGACTAAAGTATTGCTAGTGAGGGAAAACAATTCTGTAATTAATAGTTTTTGTGTATCAATGGTTAGGTTCATCTTCTGGGACTGAGTATTTTCGGCTTCGATATTGTTTGCCTATACTCTGAACCAAAATGCTTGTGTATACTACCCCTATCAATGTAGGATGCTTAGCAAGCAATTACTACATTGGAAAAAAAAAAAAGACAAAAACACTCACAATTCTCACAAATTATCAATTTAACGCAATTCAACTGATTCAATAATAATCAAGAATGCCTTTCCATATTACATAAGAATGCTTTTATATAGCTTGAAGCCTAACTAACAAAGGAAATTGATAGAGAACGAGCTATGTTACCAAGTTGATAGAGAACTGGAAACTAAATAAAGGCTAAAGATAAGAATTCAACATCCCCGTGTTGAATTAAAGAGAAGAATTCAGCATCCTCGTGTTGGATTCAAAGAAAGATTAGCATCCCCATGCATAATCAATAAGAATTCATAATAATTCAATATTCAATATCAATGTAGCATGTATCATAAAGGCTAGCAAAGGCCTTCTTTATAGGTAGATAACCTGCCTAATACTAAACCTAACAGAAATAGGAAACTAGAATAATATTCTCAAACAATTAGGAAACTATAATATTGCTAATAATAATGAGAATAGAAAACTAAAACATATAAAATATCTAACTATTATTCCTACATATATTAATATGTATTTCTAGTAGAAATATAGACTTGCATGTTGTGCTTATCCAGTTTTTGGACCTTCCCAACCGAGCTAACAAATGATGAATCCTCCAACAGAATTCTATTCTATAAGATGGTTTGAATCAATGGCATTCTCTCAAATAGATCTTTAGGGATTAAGACACTCTCTTCTCAAGTGTTCTTCTTTGGGTTTCCTGAATACCCGAATGCTCACACTTGAGGGGATTGAAACTATATGAGTAAGAGCCTAAATAAGCTACTACTCTCATCTAGGCAGAAATGACTATACCTTAAAAAAAGAGAGAGAGCCTGTCTTTGGATGAACTGCCACAGAGTCATGAAATGAATTGAATGCTGGTCTCACAAGCACTAAACATTCTAAGTATAGCTAAATATAACTAAGAAGATACTACGAAAACATCAAAATACGTTACATTTATAACTTGGAATACGTCTGTATTTCCTATATGTTATATTTTACTACTATTATTCTCCATCACTTTCTGTGCGCTAAATGTTCAATAGGTGGTTAGGGCTTTTACATGTAGCACTGGCGTCATTAACCTCTATGTAATTATTTAGTTCTATGGTTATGTTGCCACATCTGACCCCCTATCCCATCCTATCTAGGCGAGACTCTTGTAGTTGCAATATGTATTTGCATTGAGAATTAGTGGTACTAGATAGATATGTTTTTTGTTGTTTTTTTTTCTTTTTTTTAAAACAAAAAAGATGATTGAGAAATGTAAATGCAGTTACATAGGTCGTCCAGACTTGAGAGTCTACCCTTTGAATCCATGGTACTGATGTAGCTTTTGTTTGCCTGCTAAAATGACACACGTGAAAACATTGTTTGCTTGAATTCATTTATGCTTGTGCATGCATCAAGCTGTCTTGGTCCAGGATTCTGTGGAATAATCTCTACAAATTGTTATGTGCTCCTATGATTTCAAATTGGATACAATGATCATGAGGTACTAATGGAAGTAGTGCTTCATAACTTCAGAGGTTCTGTCGTGAAAGCATTCATTTGCTAAATATTACTCTAGTGTGGATGTGATGTCTTTTTTGTGTATTTTTTGTTTCACTAATCTTTTACCTGAAAGAGTTTCAAATCATCTTTTTTCTTTTTATGACTTTGTAGGACGATGTAGTGGCTAGGATTGAAGCCAGAATTGCTGCGTGGACCTTCCTTCCTCCAGGTGAATACTGAAAATCTTCTTACTGTCTTTGTTGCTATGTAATTTTTGCTTTTGCTGTGTAATAACTTCAGAATTTATCAGAGAATGGGGAAGCCATGCAAGTCTTGCACTACGAGCTTGGTCAAAAGTATGAACCTCATTTCGATTATTTCCGTGATAAGGTAAATCAGCTACTAGGTGGTCATCGCATTGCCACTGTTCTTATGTACTTGTCTGATGTTGAAAAGGGTGGCGAGACCATCTTTCCTAATTCAGAGGTAAACAATACTTTTTTTTTTTTTTTTTTCTGTAATTCTTCACCTGAGTTTCCTAAATTTAGTTGCAAGATATCTAATTGTGGCTGCCCGTAGGCGAAAGAGAAGCAACCAAAAGATGATACCTATTCTGATTGTGCAAAAAAGGGCTACGCAGGTAAACAGGTTAACATTGTCTAGTTGAAAAGGGTGATATAATAATGGGTAATTGGCAGCTGTGGATGCCTTTAAACATTTGCCAATTGCAATTCCAATCAGTTTCATTATGTTTCTCTTGATAAAGTATAGGATTGTCTCATGGGTTATATCTTAAAGAACTATTATCCCCCCCCCCCTCCCCCCTATTGGACAATGGCTTTGATCTCTTTGAATCTCCCCTTTATTCGGCATAACAGAAACCTAATATCTTGTAAACTTTATATTAAAAAGCATGAACATTGACACCAAAACTTGTCAATCCTACGTGTTTATTTCATGAGTTGGTTTTCTGTCAGACTTTGGAGCATTGATCTAACTTATGGGTATGTTTTCATGCACTAGCCTTTACCCTTAGGCCTTCACACATCTACATGTTCCTAGTCACCTTTGGATGCTCTCTTCTTCCCTGCCTAGTCCTGATGTCGTCTGTTTTTCTTTTGCAGTGAAACCCTTCAAGGGTGATGCGTTGTTGTTTTTCAGCCTGCATCCTGATGCGACAATTGATCCACTGAGCTTGCATGGGAGCTGCCCCGTCATTGAGGGTGAAAAGTGGTCTGCTACAAAATGGATTCATGTTCGGTCTTTTGAGAAATCCAAGCGAAATGCACGTCCTGGAGAGTGTGTGGATGAAAATGCAAACTGTCCACAGTGGGCCCAGGCAGGTGAGTGCCAAAAGAATCCTGTTTACATGGTGGGCAACGATAAAACTAGGGGATACTGCAGGAAGAGCTGTAATGTCTGCTGAGAATATATTATCACAGTCTTACAACCAATCATCCCTCAGTATTGTTTTTTGCCATCTAATCCTAGATTAGTGCATATACTAGTTTAAACTGAATCATAAAGAGTTTACACTTTGGATGTACAACATGGTACTTTGCTTACTCTCTGTTCGTGAGAGCCCGAGCCACCCTCCCTCCTAATAGCTTTCATGTATTCACCTTTTTGGGTGCAAATATTTATAACTCATCAGATGCCATCGAAACATTCCTAAATTTTTACAATCTTCCATTTTGCCTTTTTGTATATGCAATCAGTGTGAACGTTTTTATCATCAGAAGAATTTCAGTTAATATTGGAGTACTGTTGTCCAAATTTCATTGAACAATCAAATCATATTCATGAAAGAATTTAATTGATCTGTTCTTTCTTTTTAAAAGAAAAATGTTTCCAACTTAAATTGTCTGAAGCTGGCTTGACTTTGATCTAAAACTAAACAGTTCACTTGTCATACTGAATACGTATATGAATTGTCTCGAAATCAACTGATCATGATGATTCTTTCTTCACAAAGTCATTGACAACAAACCTTGACTCTGCTGTAGCTGCCAAACAACCTTTCATCAGTTTGTCAGCTTTTTATTGTGCAAAGAATAATATTAAGTGCTTTGGACCTTGAATGTCGGTACCACACTGCGACGAAGGCTTCCTCTAGAGCTCAATGACTGCTGCAAGGGTTCTTCCAAATCAGTCACATTGAGAACTCTCATTGGCAGTGGAAATTGAATGCATGTCTTGGAGAGTTACTTCCCTGTTTTACTAGTTGTGCCAACTCCTATGGGCTCCAGAGTCATCAATTCTGATTTCTGAACCTACAGATGTAATTATACAATTTGTAGTCTGACAAAAATCTAGTTTTCTGAGAGTGCTCAAATTTTGATAAATCTTAAAGTCATGGGGAAAGGGGGCAGCGGTTATTCTGTGTGTGTTTTAGGGGAGGGGGACATATGACATGCATGCATGAAAATATAATTGAAGTGGTGGTTTCAAATGAAAAAACTGGGGCTTTACAACTGAAAAAAAATGTCATGCGAATGTCGTTAATTAGATTCCCAAATTGCATGCGTTTCTTGCTTCCAGAGTTGTTAATTGCTGCCTCTTTTGATTTCTATAAGTTGCTAAGATGGTGTGAAGTGTGAACATTGCATCATTCTTCATTACATCAACTCCTCATCACACACACTTGTCCACTCTCTCTCTTGTTCTTCTTGTTTGCTTGATCTGAGGGGGGAGATGGGGAGGCCTCCCTGCTGTGACAAAGCCAATGTCAAAAGAGGGCTTTGGACTCCAGAAGAAGATGCCAAGATACTTGCTTATGTTGCTAATCACGGGATTGGAAACTGGACTCAAGTTCCCAAGAAAGCTGGTAATATGCTCATTAGCTATTGTTCTCTTCTTATTTGTTGGACATTGTATTTGAAATCAGTTGTTTTCTTTGTTTAACGAGAAAAGGTGCAGGGTACAAGTTTGGTGAGAATAAGATATTTAGCTTTAAGTATGTCATATTTAAAGGTGAGAAAGCTGTCCAAAAATATCATACTAAGCCTTTGGACTTTCTAGAAAGGGGCAAGATAGACATCCCAAGCTATTCCTGATCTGAATGAGTAAACAATGAGATTTGTCCTGTTTTGTTGGTTTGATTGTCTATTTTCTTAGAAACTTCCAGAATTTTTCCTAGACTGTGAGCTTGACAAACTTAGCTGTAGATTTCTTACCTTAGAATCTCATTATCGTTGGTGGTTATCAGTATCACTATCTCCCTATATATGTGTTGCGCCTTTTGTTACTCGAGTTTTACCATCTTTGTGGGTTGCTTTGCATATATCTTTTTCTTTTTCCTTTTCTGCGCGTTAAATTATGGATTTGCAGGACTAAACAGATGTGGGAAGAGCTGCAGGCTCAGGTGGACTAATTACCTGAGGCCTGATCTTAAACACGAAGAGTTTACACAGCAAGAAGAAGAGCTCATCATTCAGTTCCATAAAGCTATAGGCAGCAGGTCATTTCTATTCCATCTCCCTCCTGTCTTTTCCATATGGCCTGAATAGGGAAGTGGCTCCACGCCAAAGTTACGTTACAAATTACTTTGTAATACATTTACATTGAGTCTCTGCTTCAAAATTCAAAAAATAAAAAATAAAAAAAAATAAAACTAAGCGTGGAGGGTTGAACATGAAGATTCTTCATGCTTAATGTAATAGGTTAGATTGCATCTTCTAGTATCTTTTCATTTTGCTTCTTACAATGTGTGGATTTGACACATATGTGGTAGGATCAAATTTAAGTGACATAAGTTCCTCTTTGAAATGTCTTCTTGGCTAAACCAATGCAGGTGG
This sequence comes from Portulaca oleracea, assembly GCA_029582165.1. NCBI lineage: Eukaryota > Viridiplantae > Streptophyta > Magnoliopsida > Caryophyllales > Portulacaceae > Portulaca > Portulaca oleracea. Next base: position 13,370,274 of record CM055892.1, read on the forward strand.
TCCCTGATTGCGAAACAACTACCAGGAAGAACGGACAATGATGTGAAGAACTACTGGAACACTAAATTGAAGAAGAAGCTAACAAAGATGGGGATTGATCCCATTACTCACAAGCCCATCTCGAAAATACTCTCCGACTATGAAAGCATCAGCATGGCCCCTCAAATGTCATCAGTCAACATTCTTTCAAGAGCCCCCTGCCTTAACCCAACTATTGGGATGCCAATGATGGATCTTCACCATCTGGGCCAACATGGTGCCTCAAATCATGAATCACTCAGCCGCTATGTCTATGAAGAAATATCACCTTCTTCATCTTCATCATCATCGTCTTCCTCCTCTGTCATAACAACAACTGGGAAACTGAGCTCACATTTGTTGGGCAGTGGACCCTCTAGTGCTGTTGTCGTAATGCCCAATTGGAGTGAGTCAGGTTTTGGAGACAATATTACAACTGCTGAGATTGTCGATGAGGAATGCAATACTTCTGAAACAAGCAACCTGTGTGAGCCTTCTGGTTCACCAATGAGCTCATTTGTCAAGACACTTCTGGATAGGGACAGTGAGATGCAGTTGGATTTCCCTGCTTTTGATGACATCTTAGATTACTAGTTTAGAGCATGTCATGTTCTAGTTGCTCTTTTAACTGTTAGCTATGCTAGATCTAATTAACTGAATCAGCTCTCGAAGGAACATTTCTTTTCAGGGTTAGGCTAACTCAGGTGAAGGATTTCATCGTTTTATCTTATTAGCTTAGGTTATGAATAAGTGAAGTGTTAGATTCTGTTGTAGTTTCGAGCTTAGTTTTAATTTCAATGTCGTTGGAAAAGTAATAGTTAAGGACTTCCTTAAACTGCCATGTTCTTCATTTTGTTAGTTGTTATGGACGTAACTTAGTGATCGTCTATGTTCTGTCACCTGAGATACCTGTGATTGTACATGTAGAATGTTGAAAAGCAGCCTCAAGTTGCCAAGTTAAGGTCTTGGGTACCTATGATTGGCTTTTCAAACAGTAAAATTGGCGAGACCGACAAATTTGGTCTCACAACATGATTCAAATTTCTAGTACATTTGGGTATTCTTTGTTTGAGTTTGATGAGGGCCCCTTGGAATTGGATAATTATTTGTTGGACTTCTTTCAGCTTGACTGTCAACTCTTTGTGTTTGGCTACAGTTGACAATAATAGCAATCAGATAATTGAAGACAATTGCATCTTCAATGGTACCCAATTGTGGAGCTTTTCATAGACGAATTCTTCTATAAAATGGCGACCAATATGTGAGCTCTATTTGTTTGAGTAAATTATTCATGGGAGCTCAAAGGCATGATGATTTTCAAATTTCCTTTTTTCCTACATGAGAGACTTCCCCTTGGTGTCATAAATTACCTATAGAATATATGTCATGTCTTGAATATCGCAATTACTATTAGATGATAGAGCCTCATGTTTTGCATCCCGTTAGGCCTTAGATATGTAAAACTATGTGATATTTTTCCAAGAACATAAACATTATCTATGACCATAGTGTAAGACTTCAGCTGATTCTAATGGCTGATATATATAGGTTTGCATCCTACATGGCGGACCAGATGTTGACCTTTAACCCTTGGTCTCTCGTTAGACCTGTATGGTGATATTGAATTTGTTGGCATAGAAATCGCTACATGCGATTGTTCTAAGGTATCATTGTTACACTTTTGTTATTTGTCTTGTTTTATGTTAATCAAATTTAAATTTGCAATTTAGTGAACCATTTGTTCAGACCTATAAGAATACATACCCATGTCATTCATCAACAAAGGTCAAGAAACATTTGTTAAGTTTTTTTTTTTCATTTCTTACCTCATCCTTTTTGATCCGCCCGGGGGGCGGGGGGGGGGGGGGGGGAGGGGATTGAGATTTAAAGTATAGTGATCGGGTTGTTTCTTTGTCTTCAATCCATACAAGTTCTGAGAAATAGTCTAACATGTCTCGCATCTATGTTCTCATAACCAGATACATTTGGTTGAGATGGATCTATGGTTGTTTCAAATGTATTGTAGCCAAAACTGCAAGACATGGTGCACAATGACGGATCTAGGATTTAGGGTCAGTGAAGTTAATAATAAATAACTAGCAAGTAAATATTCCGAATCTTAACAATTGACGATCTCCGAAGTCAAATAGAAACCTAGTAAGTTATACATTCAATTAGTAAATTCTATTTTCATAACATTCACATAATTCATGAATAGGTACTCCTAATTTGATAATATTGACTCATTTAACGAATCAATAAATACAAATCCTAATTTAGCTACAAGAGAATTGAGAAAATATTATAGTGCCACAAGAATTGAGAATGAACTGATGGACTATAGAAAAATCACAAATGATTATAGAAACTTAGAACTTAGAGAATAATTTAAAATAATCACAAGAGATTGAGTTGAGAGAATGAATGGATATAGAGAGATGGACCGAAAGACGGAGACTGGCAGCAGATCGAGCGCAGACTACGGTCGACGACTGCACAGAATACGCAAAGGTGTTTGCCATCGGGCGTCGACGACGATGAGTTCTTTGATTTTTGAGTTGGTGGGTTCGTGGGGCAATCACTATATGGTCTACTATGGTCAAATTATTTTTAAAAATTAATCAATATTTGATTATAAATTTACTAATATTATTAAAAAGTTCATTGATATTTAATTTTCATAAAAATTCACCACATAAAAAAATTGATATATTTCAGTTTTAAATAGATTGAATAAGGCAACGATAGAACCAAATTTTGCCTTGTTCAGTGGAGGAAAGCAGTGAAAGTCCAGAACTTGCAATATATATTATGTGCTCCTGGAGCACATGCTCCAAATCCTACGTAGCAGAGATATTTTTCATGCTGACAATTTATTTGATAAAAATAAAATTAAAAAATTGAAAGAAACTGTCTCACCCACGTTGTAGAACAGCCAGCTACATAAAACCATAACAGCACCCCAATATTTCAATTTCACGGCCAAGAAGCTTTGCTTACCTTCCATGAGCACTAACCGCCACGTTCGCCGCCGCCATCTCACCCTACGTAAACCCTCTGCTGAACCTTGCTGCCGCGACACACCGGCACCCAGGGCCGCTGTCATTCACCGCCGCCTAGGACTCCGTGACCGTTGCCGCTACCTTCTAACCACCAGACGCCCACCATTTTCGATATAAAGGAGCTTTTAAATAGTTATTATATGAAAAGAATAGTTAGGCCACCATTTTTGGAGTAGTTTTCTTCCAATTCCAAAGAATATATCAGATAAAGCATTCTCCCCTGTGATTATACCACATTAATTTTTTGGAGTATTTCAAGAGAAACAAACCTAAGGGTTTTTGAGGGAGTTGAAACTCCTCTTCACCACTCGAAAAACAACTTCATCAAGTCTCTCTTTTGGGTTAATGAGAAGATTAGCTCTTCTTCTTTGAATACAATGTCAATAGTCTATATTTCGGTCGTACATAACTTTGTAGGATGTTTGCTGAGCAGCTAATCTTTTGATCCTATTATTAATATATATTTATATTTTCCTATTAAAAAAAAAAAAGAATTCTCCCACGTAAGCTAACCAGAAACTAGAAGCTGTTAGTCAACATGAGATGGGTAAGCATATGCATGTAATTACACCCAGCTGCTATTGTTAAAGACTGCTTATGCTACAAACCTCGACCCACACAAGAAAAAGATTTTGCAGCCAAAAATTTTTAAGTTTAAATTCACTGTTAAACCAAAAATGCCAGAAAACTTTAAAAATGTAAGTTGCTGCTCACACAATTGACACAAATACTAAACACACAATAGATCACATGCATAAGGCACAAAATATTGCAACCAACCACGGCTTCATCGCCTTCCCCTTCAAGTGGCTCAGATAGTAGGCCGATGATATTATCCAAATACTTCTGCAAATACGATAGTTAATAAGACTCTTCATCTGATTGTGATAGATATTTGCGGCTGGTGCTCCATGCAAGCTGTAAGGAGAGTGTAAATTTCGCCAGTAAGAGATTAAAAATGATAAACCACCTACAATTAATGTGATGTTTTCTTCACTATCGTGAAACTTAAGAAAACCAACATGTAAAAGCACATAACTAACATGAATTTACTTATTTTACTTAAGCAAAACTTCATATATATTATGGTTTCATATCGAGTTTGTCATCTTCCGACATAAATCAATATTGTCAGAGAAAATTTCTTGTAATCAGAAACAAGATAAACTTAATATAAGTCAAAGCCATATCAAATACATTTAGAATTTCTACTTTATGCATGCAATTACAGTATAAAAAAAAAAATACCTAGTATCAAGTAATCCTTGTAAGTACCTCTCTAGCTCCCTATCTGAAGAAATTTTACCAAGAGAAGGCCATAACAAAAGATGATTTTCCATTTTTACAAATCAAATGACAATACAGGACTTGATCTAAAATTGAACAACATTTACATACTACAGAAGCAACTGACCGCAAAGTAGTAGAACTGCCTATATACCAAGTCATTCCTAATCAAAAAATTTTGATGTTCTAAGAGTTGGACCTCAGCAAAAGAACAGATCATGTATTCAATCATCTTTCCGATCTTTTTGATCCATATTTCAGCAACTATCACAGACAATTTTGAAAGGTAAATTCATGGTTGAGAGCTGTCTAATCCTCAACAAAACTATAATGAATTTGAGGGACTACCGACCTGGAAAGAAGATGCATAGAGCCACAAAATCCTCAACAAAACTATAATGATATGACAAGGCGATGTAGACATGCAACACTGAACCTCGACTGAAACTTTCAACGAAATTCGATTATCTGCATTATCATACATGAAATTCTAAAGCAATTGATTTTTCATAAAAGATTTCAAGAATTAAATAATTACAGAGGCACAGTACCCCCACCAAGATAAGTAGAAATTCACATGCATAGAAAAGAAAATGACTTATTTCGAGTGTGATAAAAGCACAGTGAAGGCAACATACTTAGAGAAGAGAAAATGTACCATGTTCCTTCAATCAGAAGAATTCTGCTATAAGAGCAACAAAAATGAAGAAAGCAAGCCCAGTAAGGCATCGTTCTTTTATGCGTTAACGCACCCAAACGCAACGTAACATAACGCAAATTATCATCACTTTTTAACCATTTCCAACGCAACTAAACGTAACGCAACGCAAACGCAACGCACAAAAGAACGATGCCTAAATGTAAAACCTCGAGTTTTAGGAGGAATAAAACCGTTAGTTTTCTTACCGGACCGTTAGGGTTAAGTTCAAGTTTCGAGGACGAAACTTATTTTAAGAAGGTAGTGTTGTAAAACCTCGAGTTTTAGGAGGAATAAAACCGTCAGTTTTCTTACCGGACCGTTAGGGTTAAGTTCAAGTTTCGAGGACGAAACTTCCTTTAAGAAGGTAATGATGTAAAACCCCGAAAAATCCAAAGATGTTGACCGTGACGTCGTTAGTAAATTAGGTTTGACTCCGTTATTTATTATTATTCCTTTGTGTTTATTTTTGCTAACACTTGAGCTCGTAGGACCGTTGAAGGGTTAACAAGGGTAGAATAGTAATTTCCGCTGGTTAATTTTTGTTATTTGAATGATTATGTGAATTTTATTTGTTATGTGTTTAGTATTAATATTATTATTATTAGTGTTAATATTATTATTACTATTAATATTATTACTAGTTGTTTTTAGAAAAGAAAAATCAGATTTTCTTATTGGGTTGGATTAGGAGTGGGATTAGTATAGTTGGGCCTTTATTAGACTAATTGGGCCTAGATATGTGTTTGATATAAAAACCTCCCTCCTCTCAAAAACCCTAATAACAAACTCAAACCCTAGCCTCTCTCCCCTCTCTTCTCCCCACCTCTCTCTCCTCTGCCGTCCCACCACAGCCGCGCCGCCACAACCACCGCCGACAGCCGCGCCGACCACCGGCAACCACCACACCACCACCGTTCTTTTCTCTTCTCTCTCTATCGTTTTCTCTCTCTTTCCCTCTCTCCGTTTCACTTTCAATCTCCCCCACCCTCTGCTCGCGCCGTCGCACCACCATCCTCGTCGCAGCCAACCTCTGACCACCAGACGACCGTCGCACCGTCTTCGTTGTCGCCAGAAACCACCGCACGCCACTCCGACGCGAAGAAACGAACCATCGCGCTTGTTGCTGCTGCTGTTGTGGTCGCTGCTGCCCGGAACTCCGGCCACCACTGCGACTGTCGACAACTCCCCACCATCCGACGACCACCCCAGGCACCGCTGCCGTCGACCGCCCATACTCGCCGGAAAAACCGTGCCCTAAACCCTAACGTAAACCCTAAATCTTTTTTGAAACTTTTATTTTTTTTCTCTTTCTTTTTCTGATTTGTTTTTAGTAATATTATTATTATTATTATTATTATTGTTATTATTATTAAGTCTTGTTTTAAATCTTGTAATTTGGGTAATTAGGGTGTAATTTTTATTAAGTCGTTATTTGTAATTAATTTGTTCTTGTATTGTATTATTTATTGTAATTTTGTATCAATTATTATGTGTAATTTTATGTCCTAAATTGGTGTATTAGGGTTGTAATAGTGGTAGTGAAATTATCAATATTCGATTATATGATATGCTTTGTTTTCATGAGAATCATGTTAGGGTTTTAGATGACACTATTATTGTATGCACGAATTAAAAAGTTTAACTACCTAGATTAATTCTTGATTTGTTAGTTAAGTATTCATATGTTCTTTAAATCTCTTAGAGTTCATTCATATTTTAATTTTATGTTAAGTTTTGTTAAATAAGTTAGGGTGATTGAATTACAAAAGTTCGATTCTTGTTTATTAATTATGATTCTTGATTGAATCTTGTATAAAGAAATTAGTTGTTGGGATTCTTGTTTGGTAGTTTAAATGTTTATATGTTCTTTATAATTTATTCACATGTTCTTTAAAACCTTTCTTGATTCTTGATTAAGAAATTCGTATTTTTATAATCACCCATGTTGTAATTTTTGGATCTTGAAATAGTATATTATAGAATTCATGTTTAGGGTAATGATATTATTATTTCAGGTATGCTTTTAGGGTTAGTGAAATTATTAAAGTTGATTTCATATTTTACAATTTGGTTTGGATGGTAGGAAGTTTGATGTTTGGACCTTATATGGGTTAGACTAATTACCTTGGACCTTAGTTACTGTTTTAAGCCTAAATTAGGACCCTAGGATCGAATAGTGAAAGTTAGAACCGAAATAACAAATTAAATTAATAACCGTTATCGGGACAGTTTTGTTAGTGCCTAAAGATCGGGTCACCACGATTAGTATAGTTGTCCTTTAATCGAACCCTTTGGATTGGAGATTCCCCTAGATGTTAGCTTTCATAGGAATTTTGCGGAACGGACTTTTGAGTTGTATAGCTTGAGTTATAGTCGTTTTACCAGAACCTGTCGGAACTGGACCAGTTGGAAGTTTTGGTACTTTTAGAGTCTTTCGAGGCTGATATGGGCTTAGTTGTCATCTTAAGAGTTTTAGTAGACATCCCGGGGTTTCCGAAAATTCCAAAACCAGACCCATAGGATGTCAGGAAGTCGAGTTATGACCCGTTTTATGTGAACGTTATAATCTGTCCTCTGTTTGCCTTTATTTATGAAAAATTGTTGAGTAAATGTTATGTGTGAACTTGTTCCTTGAATGTGTTAAGTGTAAACCATAAATGATAGGAACCTAAGTTTTCCTAGGGGATGGGTCAGGTAGTTGATAGTTAATACTAACTTCGTTAGAACGCGTTTTGATTAGATAATTATTCTTATTCTAGGCCGAGTTAGTGCGAGACGTTAGTGAGCTCAAGTGTGTTCTTCTTTTTGCTGTACTGTGAAGAATATCAGGTAATGTCTATTCTCTAATCCCCACCGGGATGCTCCTTAAATGTGTTTTAATGTTTTCTAATCTGTTTTGAGAATTGCATCCCGAAGGGGACTTTTGTGGAAATGTGACCATCTGCTTTGGATAACTGATTGTATTTGTTTGTGCTTTGATTTTATTGAGTTGGGAAATTGGATGGTCTTTTATCAACAGTTTTATTATTGGTTTTGATAACCTGGGTTGGGTTTGACTTGAGAGTTGCGAGATGAGTGTGAATAATGAATTAGTAATTCAAAGTGGAAACATAAAGCGGGTTGTTGTTTTGATGCCTTTAACAGACTAATATTCATGCGGGTGATAACCCCGAGATCAGGATTCGATGCCTGTATGGGTTATGTGCCAGGAGATCAGGGTTGCATCCCTGATATAGGGTAGTTGTTATGATGCCCTTGATGGGCAATTGTTTGATGCCTTTGAGAGGCTAATATTCATGCGGGTGATAACCCCGAGATCAGGATTCGATGCCTGTATGGGTTATGTGCCAGGAGATCAGAGTTGCATCCCTGATATAGGATAGTTGTTATGATGCCCTTGATAGGCGATGTTCTTTTTGGGATTTGATATCCCGCCCGCGACTTAAAATATGGATTGAATGGGGTGAGGAAAACAGTTAAGGGTTAAAGGTTTGAGAAATGGTTTGACTTGTTCCCTCTCCCCAAAATGAATTGAAATGAACTTAAACTGTTTTAAACGTTAGGGGTAGACATTATTGAGATTTCCCCTTCATTTTTGAAATGTTTTGTTTTCAGGTGAAGATCTGAATGCTGGGGACGGGAATTAGAAGTGAGGACGATGAGTCTAGAAGTCCTTGAATCTTTTTATTTTGTTTTCGTTATGATATCTTCAAGTTTTGTTTTGAGTTGTTAGTAGTTACCGTTAGCAGACAGTTGTGTTTTCCTTTCTCGCCTTGTGTTCCTTCGGGAATACGGCAGTGACGCCCAAACTAAAATTGAAGTCTTCCGCTAAGTTTTGTCTGTTAAACGTTAGTTTGACTTTGACTTTCTATAATTGAATTTTCGGGGCGTTACACTAAATAACAAAGACGAAGATAACAACATAGATAAAGATAAGAGGGGAAGATTAAAACTGCGAGAACAGGACTTTGGGTTTCATATGAGGGTGAAACAGGAAAATCCACATGCAGTGAAAACGATCGACTGATCAACCTACTCAGAATTCAGAAAGAGAGGAGGATTATGCGATGAGAGAAAGAATGAAGAGAAGACAACTTTGGCCTTTGGGCTAGCGACTTGGTTTCAACTAAAAAAGAACACAAATTCATAAATGACATTACCAAGGGTGAAAATGGAACTCAATATTTGGGATAATCTCATGCCTTACCTGCTTTTAATAAGGTTGTAGATAAGTATAAATACAAGGATAAAATGGAAATCAACACCTAACATCAAGGGTAAAAATGAAAATCAATATTTGGGACATCTATAGTCTTAGCTACTTTTATGATGAGGGTAGATAATAATAATAATAATAATAATAATAATAATAATAATTCTCTCAAAAACAAAAACAAGTCAAACATGTACAAAATAAAAAAGGAAAATAAAATCATTTATGACATAATGAAGGGCAATTTTGTAAATCAAATTGGGACATGGAAGTTCCTTATGCTCTTTTTATATTCTCTCAAAAAAAAAATAATAAGTCAAACATGTACAAAATAAAAAAGGAAAATAAAATCATTTATGACATAATGAAGGGCAATTTTGTAAATCAAAATTGGGATATGGAAGTCCCTTATGCTCTTTTTATATAAGTACTAGCTATATTAGCCGTCCTATGGACGAGTTATAATTCCTTTTTCTTGTATTTATAAGAAAATATAAACATACGTTAATTAAAAATAAGTACCCATCAACAATTTTTATTTTTTATATAGATTTGGGACATGTGCAGAAATCAGTGGCGGATCTAGACTATGAAATTAGCAATGTTCACTTAATAATATTTTGGATAGTTGGACTGTTGTGTTGAATTAGACACCCTTATTAATATTTTTTCAGTCTTTTCTAGGATGTCCACTTAACATAAATATACAACAACCTCCTAACATATAATAGGTTTCATACAAAAAATTTTCGGAGCTTGGGGTGTGTGGACACCCTTAACATCAATGGGGATCCGCCCCTGGCAGAAATCTGCGGCTGATAATCTACCGTGCCACAACCCACCACACTTTGCCGCAACCCACCACAACATACCATTCCACCACAATTCACCACAGCCCACCACAAATTACTTTTTAAAATTTATTATATATCTTTAATATAAATTTTCGATCAATACTTTTTCAACTCACCTTTTCCAATACAATATTTTTTCAACCATTTTTTTAATCATCCAAAAACAATACAATATTTCAACTCACTTTTTCCAATTACTTTTTTACAATTACCGATACAATATTTATATATATTTACAAAAAAAATCCCCATCACAACTTACCAATAACCCACCACAATTTCACCATACCCACCACAATTTCACCATATCCGCCACAATTTCACCACACCGTACCACCCCATACCACAGCACACGACATAAAAGAACAGGGCCTAAAAGAATTTGTCGTGCAAAAATACTATAAAGAAATCAATTTTTCTAGAAGATAGGAAAATTAGATAATCACCCAACATTGTCATGCTATTAGTGAATTTTTACAATTTTTACATAAGAATAATATTATTTATGAAGAAATATATGTAAAAGGGTCAAGCATTATTGGTGATTTTTTTAAAATATGCTAATTTAGCTATTTTATTTAGATTTTATTTATTTTACATAAAAGTTAAAATATTAAAAGAATAATTTTAATGAAACAGAAACACAGAAAAGTAAAAACAAAATTGAGTTTTAAGTTACTAAGCTATTTTTATTTAGCATTTTGCCCCAAACATATTTTAGCCCAAACCTAAAATTAAATGAGAATAGAAAAAGAAAAAAAAAACTTCAAAAATAAAAAATTCATTTACCTACCTACCCATCCCCAATCACCTTTTGTACCTCCTTTTGTTATCCTTTCTTCTGTGTTGAGTCATAGAACAAGCAAATAGGCACACACACAGGTTAGAACACAACAATTCACGAAACCCAAAGCAAAGAGCCATTTTTACTTTACTACTAGCTATGATGCCCGTTCTACGAACGGGTCGGACTGTGTTTTATTTGTGATGTATGATAAATTTATCATATTCATCGTATTTTTGTTATTTTATCCCATCTTTTTCACACTGTTCATATTTTTCCTACTTATATTACATAATATATATTTAAAAATTCATGTATTTAATAAATATTATGAATGATGTGACTTACGTTACTCACTATAGCTTATTAAAAATTATAAATTATATGGAATATTTATCTTCAATTACATAAATAAGACTAATCCACATTATTTAATGTGTAATTTAAGCGCCGTTTTTTTATGTGGTATATTCCGGCGCGGTATCACATCGTACCCCGGAACTCTTTAATTTTTACCACACATCACCACACCAAACCACAATCATTAGCAATATATCTTTTCACTTTTCTCTCATCACTTTTTTCCTCTACTTTTCACATTCTCTCGCCTCACCTACCACACTTACCATAATTCTCACCACAATTCACAACAATTCACCATACTTTTTCAAATTCCACCATACCGCACCATTACCACACCGCAACCAACTGTATAAAAGAACAATGTCTCAGTTGTTTTTTCAATTCAAAAAAGGCCCCCAGTTCAAAGATAATCCGAATACATGTTTTCTTATTTGAACCATTATTATCCTGCTTGCTCTACCCATCAAATGCCCTGTTTTTTTTATACGGTTGGTTGGTTGCGGTGTCACAACACACCACACTTTGCCACAACCCACCACAGCATACCAATCCACCACAATTTACCACAACCCACCACAATCAACTTTTTCACATTTACCAATACAATTTACTATTATAAAAAACAAAACCCACCATAACTTATCAATAACCCATCACAACTTATCACAATCCACCACAATCCCACCACGCCCACCACAATTCCACCACACTGCACCGCACCATACCGCAGCCAACCGTATTAAAGAACATGACCTAAAGAATGAAATAAAATAATAATAATAATAATAATAATAACAATAATCTATATATTATAATAGAAATCTTTGTGATCCCTCTAAATAGAGACACGGCAGTGACTGTAGGGGAATTGGCCAATCACAACGTAGAACATTATATTTTTTTGTATTATCAATTTTTTTTATTTTCAATCTGGATTTTATTTTAAAATTAAAAAACCAGAAAGTATGATTAATCCTTGACTGCTTTAGACTCTGAATTAAATTATTTTGGTGCAAATGAAAAATAATAATAATCTATATATTATAATAGAAATAATTGTGGATCTCACAAAATAGAGCCACGGGATTGATTGTAGGGGAATTGACAAATCACAACGTAGAAAATTTTATATTTTTTCTATTTTCAATTTTTTTTATTTTCAATCGGGATTTTATTTTAAAATTTAAAAAAACTGAAAGTATCACTAATCCTTATCTGCTTTGAACTCTGAATTAAATTATTTTGGTGCAAATAACAGTAATTATTTTGGTGTTGCCTATAATAATAATAATAATAATAATAATAATAATAATAATAATAATAATCTTTATAATATTAATAGTGAAGTTTGTGGGTCTGGCTGAATAGAGAAAATAGATTAACTGTAGGGATTTCGACCAATAAAAAAGTAGATAAATGCTAAACTAAATTATTTTGGTGCAACTATCCGTAATTATAATTATTTTGGAATAATAATAATAATAATAACAATAATAATAATAATAATAATAATAATCTATATAATATTAATAATAATCTATATAATATTAATAGTAAAGTTTGTGGGTCCCGCTAAATGGAGAAAGAAGATTAATTGTAGAGATTTCGACCAATAAAAAAGCAGATAAATGCTGAATTAAATTATTTTGGTGCAACTATCAGTAATTATAATTATTTTGGAATAATTTGTATAATATTAATAGTAAAATTTGTGGGTCCCGCTGAATGGAGAAAGGATATTAATTGTAGAGATTTCGACCAATCTAAAAGTAGATAAATGTTGAATTAAATTATTTTGGTGCAACTATCATTTATTATAATTATTTTGGAATAATAATAATAATAATAATAATAATAACAATAATAATAATAATAATAATAATAATAATCTATATAATACTAATAGGTATGATTGAATCATCAAAGATTTGACTGAGCGAACACATTGGACATTGAATAATAATAATAATCTATATAATACTAATTGGGTCTCGCTTAATGAAAAAGGATATTAATTGTAGAAATTACGACTAATTAAAAAGTAGATAAATGTTGAATTAAATTATTTTGGTGCAACTATCAGTAATTATAATTATTTTGAAATAATCTTTCTAAATTATATTTACAATTTCTATTAAAATTTGATTTTTTTAAATAATTATTTTTTTATATTTCGTGCATCGCACAGGTTGAGGCCTAATAATACTAATAATAATAATAATAATAATAGCAAAGGAGAACAAATAGAATATTCCCACTACTTGACAATTTAATTGGCGGTGAAATAGAACAAATGGTTTCCACTCAATTCTCTTGAAAATTAAAAAACAAAATTCAAACAGATGCACATGCAAGTAGCCTAACCATCACAACACACAACAAAAACTCTCCTTTCTACTTACTAATGAAATTGCCCGTCCGATGGACAGGGCATTTATTTTGTGTTTTTGAAATTATATTTACCAATTACTTTTTCAACATTTTTTATCTGTTATTTTGGTAAAAACAATGAAGAAATCAATGTAAAAAAATTAGGTAGAAATAAATTAAATGACAAAATACCATCAATGATTGAAAACATAAACATGACAAAAAATAAGGAACAAAAAAAATTAGTTAAGTGAACAAATAAAAAATGACGGAGGGAGTATAACGAAATTAGTAAATTACAATACTTTTCCCATTATATAAATAGTACACTTGTAAAAGTAATGCTACTTTAATTTCTTTTTATTTTTTGTTTTGTAGACTTGTGGTAAAACTAACCATGTAAAAGTAAATGGTTACTAATAGAAAAATCAATGTAAAGCCATAAATAATATAAAATAAAAAAATTAGTTAAAAGATCATTGGTTAACAAAGAGAGTATTATATTTGCATGACAGTGCACTTTTTACTCAAGAAAATAATATTATTTTCATATATATATTAAAAAATTGATTACATGTAAATTAAGATATTTATGCTACAATGTATGATATAAATTTTAATTTAAATCCACCTCTAATAATTTCCAAGTCTAAAAAATAAATATAAAATACACTCAAAAAATTTAAAAATTATTTTAAAACTAAAACCCAAATGACCTCACAATATAACACAACGCAACAACGCAAAAATATGTGATATACTTCATTGTGGCCCTGTTTGACAAGCAGCTGTTAGTTGTTATTAAGTTGTTTGACTTTAGCGGTTAGGATTAGCTGTTTGCAGGAAAACTGTTTGATAAAATTAGTTGTTTGTAAATATATAAGTAAATTAGATTCCATTTATGCCCATAATAATATAATTCTTCTCATTATACTTTTCCAACTGTTGTAAAACGGATTATAATTTTTTAATTACGTAATAAATTTTCTTTAGTATAAATATGTGATATTTAATATTCAATGGTAGTTATATTAATATTATTCAATACCAATTCTGTTTTTTTAATAATTATTAAAATCTATTCCATGAAAAAGTTTTTTATCACTTATAGAGCTATAAAACGAACAAATTGTTTAACTTTATGAAAACATTGAAGTATTCATTAATTTCATTTGATATGGTAAAAGAACTATTATAAGTCATAAGAAACTATTATTAAAATATAATCAAATAAGATATGATGTAATTTAATGAAAATATTAAGTTTATCATTAATTTTTTTTCTATGATACAAATAAGTGAAAAATATTAATTTCATTTAATATTGTCAAATAATTATAAAATGTCTTAAGAAAATATTATTAAAATTATTATTATTATAATAATATTACATATGATATAATTTGGTGAAAATACAAGGGTAATAATATAATTTTAATAATAAAAAGTTAAAAGCTAATCAAAACACAAGGGCAGCAATGTAACTTGATTAATTTTGGAAAGTTTCATCCATATTCCATGCTTTCATATTAAGAAATTTAATCATTAATGCCCCGTTCTTTTATACGTTGCGGTGTGGTGAAATTTGAAAAAGTATGGTGAGTTGTAGTGAAAATTGTCGTGGGTAGGGTACGTTAAAAGAAAGAATGTGAAAAGTAAAGGAGAAGGAGAAAAAAAAAGATATATCGGTAATAATGGTGGTGTGGTGTGGTGAAATGTTGTGGAAAATTAAAGAGTGCAGTGCAGTGTGGGACCATACCGCAACCTATTATATAAAAGTACCAAGTCGATACCATTTAAATTCATAATACTCATAATACAAGATATTATTATTAATACTTTAATTAATATAATCATTTATAATGCCAAGTCGATACCATTTAAATTCATAATACAAGATATTATTAATAAAATAAAATATTATATTTTTAATGAAAATATTATATAAATAATTATTTATTAAAGATAAATTTTAAACAATATGAAAGATATATTAATGAAGGAAATACTTATGCAATACCATAGAGTGCCACTTATCTATGTCAAGTAATCTCAATTTTCAAACCATTCCACGTGGTAATTTTTGACATGCACATAGTAGTGAAAACAATAGTTTGTTACTACTAGTTATGGTACCCG
The DNA here is from genome assembly GCA_029582165.1 of Portulaca oleracea. NCBI lineage: Eukaryota > Viridiplantae > Streptophyta > Magnoliopsida > Caryophyllales > Portulacaceae > Portulaca > Portulaca oleracea. Next base: position 13,386,064 of record CM055892.1, read on the forward strand.
TCCTACAGACGGGTTTGAATATTTTTTTGTGATATGATAAATTTATTTTGTCCGTGATATTTTTAGTTACTTTATCCCATATTTTTTACACTATTTATACTTATTATGTACCTTTATAATATACAAATTTTGATTCGCACGCATTGCGTACAACGATTTTTAAATTTATTTATTTATTATGTGTATATACACATATAAAAATAAATAAATATAATAATCGATGCACGCAATGCATGCGAATCAAAACTTGTTTTACTTAAAAATAAAAATCTTCAATTATAATTCAACTTTGGCTCATGCATGATGGATGTTGGTGGGTCAGTGTAGTTAAAGTTATCTTCTTTTCAGTTGTTTCTCAAAATAAGTTCAAGATAAATTTATAAAACAACTCTTTCAAATAAATTCAGATAAGATCAAACAGCTAAGTTCAAGTTAGTTCAGTATAATAAGTTCAAAATAAGTTTAGATAAGTTCAACTCGTAATAAGCTCTATCAAAATAAGTTGGAATGAACATGTTCAAAATAAAAAATATAGTGAGACGGAAGCAATAGTATTCGTTATTGTTCGTTTACTCTCAGTATGAACAATTATGCATTATAGATATAATCTTCAATTCCTCGTGGTAGTTTTTTTTTAACTTTTACATGATTTTAATTTCTATGTGGAAAAAAATTATTGAATACTTTAACGAATCATTATGTTTCTATTATTTATTTGTGATATTTGATTTACTTAATGTTAAAAGAATGCAATTATGCAACTTAGAATAAGAAAATGATAAAACAAACATTTCTTAGTTAATTAAGAATCTTGTCTTATAAGAAAACATAATACATAAGAAATTTTTCCAAAACTGAAATAAAGGAACAAAAAGATTATAAGAGATACTCTAACTCTGATATGTAACGACAATCTATAAATAAAAAGATATAAATTATATCATGTACTTACTTTTGAAATAATTTTAATTTAAAGTATATTTGTATAAATAAAATTCTGACATCTCTGTCTTTTTCACAGTCATTCTATGATACACACACATGCATGATTTAATTTACCACCAATCAACATATTAGGTACATTTTGATTTTTCTCATTTTCATAAATGATAGAAAATTTTATATACGCAGGATTGCATTTATTTAACATCAATCAACATATTAGGTAGATATTATAATTTTTCTTATTTTCATATAATAATAGAAAAATTTATATATGCATGATTTAACTTAACCTTAAGTTAATATATTAGATAGATTTTATAATTTTGATTCTTTTAGTAAATAATAGGAAAATAATTAGTTAATGAATGAGAGTGAGAATAAACATGAACAATTGAGGAGGAGATGTTTGAGGGAGGTTAATTGAGAAATAAGATTATCGAATAATTGCCTTGTTTATAATTAATTTATAAAGAAACATAAATAGGCGAATAAGAAATAATTCAACAATTAAGTGTGTTGACTTATGACATAAAAATATAATAAGTCACGGAATTGGAGAGGAAAATAGGTATAATGTAGTAATGATTTTTTTTTTTAATGAAATTGAATCTTCTCTAAAGAAACAATGGTGATTAAAGTTAATATTATAGTTTGCACAAAACATCAAAAATTAAAATAATGTTAGATAACAACATAAGAGCCTTAAAAAGATTAAACAAAATAATAGTATAATGTAAATTAGGGAAAATAGAAACCCCAAAAAAAATGAAGTAAATGACGGTTCCAATGTGAAAAGAGAGAAATAGAGAGTATATATGAAAAATTATTGTAACAAAAATTACGTTTGTGTTGTGGTTAGAAGTTGGAGGTTTTCTTATGCATTAGAGGTTCAAATCTTGACGGTAACAATTTCTTTGATAACTATTTTGGTGCAATAAAAAATATTGTAATTACCATTCTATCCTTACAATTGATCAATGGCCAAGGGTAAAATGGGCAAAATGAAATTTGCGTATCATAAACCTCTTTGGCTTTATATATTACATAGATATATTTAAAACGTCATACATTTAATAAATAAATATTGTGAGTGATGTGACTATAAACTATATTTAAAAACTCTTGTTTTAAATAAGTGACATACATTTCCAAACACTATCCTATTCACCCACTTCATCCTACTCCATCCACCCTCCATTTATCTTTTAGAATATGACCCAAGTTTTGTAATTATTAAATTATTAGTTTTTACTTGAATCTAAATACACCGACTTGTACTTTTAATGTCAAAATTTCCCAACCGAAAATACACATGACGTGCATCGGCCTTTACCAAATATATACACAATTTGTATTCAACCCATCCATCCGAATTTATAGGTTTAATAACATAATTTTCAATTGATATTAGGATCCTTATTTATTGTATTCGAGGGCAAACAACAAATTCACGTGTGAATATAAGTTACAAAGCAAGTCATTTGTTATCAATTGTATTTGAGGGAAAAATGGTAAATTTTTTCACATAGCAATGGTTTAACTAAGAAACTACCCACATAAGTAAATAATACTATTTTCCAAGGTGTTTTTTGGATATCAAGGTGTAGGTAGTGAGAGAATGTGAGTATGAGTAATTTTTATTAATTGAAAAAGTAAAAAGTTAACATAATTATTTAAATTAAAATAATTAAATTACGTATTGGAAAATGGAAAGTGACAATTGTTTTGGAATAAAAAAATTTAGTTTCAGGGTCAATCAAGGGTCATTTACGGTTTTCAGTATTAATCTTTAATCAATAATTTTCAACATAAAACTTTTACAAAAAAATATAATATTATATTTTTCTAATAGTATTTTTTATAACGAATCTAACGGTATCAATTTTGTATGATAAATTATTATACAAATTAAGATATTATTCCTAGAAGACAGATAAAAACAACGGAAAAAGTATTACTTATATAGTATTTTAGATATGAGCCTATTTTCAAATTGTTGATAAAATAAATAAAAAAATATTTTTACCACACAATTTATAAGAGATTAAGAAAGAAAAAAGAAAAAAAGGAAAATCAATCACAACACAACACTTTGCACGTAAATTAAGGAAACTCCCTTTTCTACTTTGTTAAAGATAAATAACTTACTATTACTTTTTTTCTCTTATCGAATTGTAAACACCAATATATTTGTTACAAAAGACTTAATCAAAATATTTTCCCCTTATTCTTATTAGATTTTGTTCTTAAATAGAAAAAACATGTCTCTATTTGTAAACATCCGAAAAAACTTGATAATACGTTTAATAGAAAAACATATATAAACAAATATTCTCACATGAAAAATGCTTTTGACACGCATATGTATGTGAAATTAGCATTTATAGAAACAAAAAAAAAAATAAAGAATATGCAACTTCACTTCTATGCGTATTGATTATATATAGATCATTAAAGTTCCGAAAAAAATGTAGAAAGAGAAGTAGAATTGAATTGATATAGTTGGAATTTTAATAGGAGAAGAAAATACCTCAACTACTTGGATCACTTCTTTGTAGACTATAGTTTTTTCAAAATATACCAACAGTTGACTTATAAAATTACAACGTAACCCTGCAAACAAATTAACAAATTAATTATTTATACAAATTATACACAAACATGATATTGAAGAGTAAAAAAAATACCATTATTTATACACACAAAAACAAAAGGTCAATTAAGAAACACTCTATATATATCATACTACTCCATAGTGGACTAATGAGTTTATGGAATAAGGGTTTAGAATATAATGTGTTGTATGTTTGACAAAAGCATTCTTCAAAAGTTATGAGGCTTAAGTTTTTTCTCTAATTTATATATCAAGGAGAGTTCAATTAATATTATAATTATAATTCTTAATGAAGAATTGCATAAGTTACATGCAAACAAATCAATTTTAATTACAAAAGTAATAATTACAAATCAACGGTTATAATTTGAATTTGCCCCCTCAATTGCCATTATAATAATTTTTTATTTTGTACTATTTGTCTAAAAAAAAATCTACTTTGCAATTCTCATAATAAACATCTGTTTATATTTATTTTTTTTCTTTGAAATTCAAAAACTATTAATTCACCTTATTTTGCAAAATTTATTATAATAACCTAAATATTAAAATTAATGAGCCTTATCAATTACTGTAATAAAGATAAGTATTTAAAAAAAAAACTCATAATGTATATGACAAACTGGTCGACAATACAAATGCTAAAAAGATTAGTATTCATGTGCAATAGTTAGAATGATGTTCTTTGTCAAAAAAGAAAAATAGAATGCTATTTTAGGAAAATGGTTCTTTTTGGTATTAGGAAAATTAAATATTTTAAATGAATTAAAATATCATAGATAAAAATCTATGTCTCCCAACCATTGTTAAGAAAATTATTATTTATGCATATAATAGCAAAATTATGATCAACACGAAAGATATTAAAATGATGATTCCCTTGAAAAATATAAATACAAATAAAGAAAAATAAAGTTTATATATATGCGTGTCATTTCTATTGTTGAGAAATTATTTTATATGAAATATGTATTTTAATTTTATTTATGCTCATTTAATTGTCTTTTAAAGATTCATTAAGTTTTATTTATTATTACTTATTAGTAGTAACTCATCATATCAATTAATGTGCATAACACAATTTTTTTTCTTTTTTAAAAAAATTAAAAAGTCTAATTATAACTTTACGAAAATACCATCTTTAAAACATACATATTACGTTCATCGCCCTTTGTTCCCAAATATATATATATATATATATATATATATATATATATATATATATGATATATGATATATGATATATGATATATGATGTTTTTCTCACATAAACATGGTCCCGACCCAAGTTACTTGCGCCAATAGTGCACTACCCAAGTCATAACCTGGCCAGTGTCAACTGGATCTCCTGATCAATCCGCGCATGCGCATATGAAGGCTTAGTTCGATGATCGCAAGTAGGGAACCACTCATTTAATAATAATCTTATAAGCAAGTTTTATTTATTCTATTTCTTTTCTATCTTTTTGCAAATGAATTGAAATGCGCGAACTAAAATGAATTGTCTAAAGTTGTTTAACTGTATAGGGATATGTGTATTGAGTTTTGACTCATTTGCAAAAATATGTTTTATGTTTTGTTTTAGGTGCTATTTCTAAGGCTGCTAATGCAAGTCCCAACAAGAAGTCAAGCTAGGCAGAAGGAAAGTGACGATTCTCTAGGTCATTTTCCCTTCTTTTTTTTTTTCTTTTTCCTTATGTGCTTCAATTCGTTGTACTTTGTGTGTGTGTTGGGGGGGGGGGGTTTCTTTGTTATACCGAGTGTACGTGTTCAGGAGTCTTAGAAGTGAACGGAAACCTTTTTATTGTTGTGATGATGATGTAATTTTTGGTTTAACGATTAAGTATGGTCAAAGAATGGTTGTGTATAATGCTTAACTTGTTTATATGGATGTGTTTGCCATGTGTTAGAGTTTTGTGATGAATGTTAAGCCTTGTCCATGATGGTGAACGGCGGTAATACCCTCGGTATTTATGTTCCGTTGCGTTAAATATTGGATTTCGGGTTTGATTAGTGTTAACCTAGTGATTATAAATCTGGGGATGTTACATGCTAACCTTTTTCAAAGCAAATAACAATCAAAGAGTGCTTGGGGGGGGGGGGGAAATAAGAGAGAAATTCTCGAGGTCAATACGTCGAGGGATTTCTTGGGTCTTTTGAACATGTGGAATGGAAGGGGTATCTATAGGTGAGATGAGGGTGGATAAAAATGGTAGTCGAAAACACACCTTAACATTCTCTCCCTCATTTTCCTCATTAAGGTCGTTTGGCCTTGATCCATGTATGTCGTGATTACATGAATGCATGGATCATGGGATTATGTTGACTAAGTTGAAGCACAGATTGTTGACATAACAAAGCGCTTAGGCTGTTTGGCCTTACTTATGTTTTCTTTACACAGCTTGTTGACTTGATGAATTGATGACTTGGCGGATTGATGACTAAACCAAGCCAAGGGCTACTGTTTTTGGCCTTTTGTGTTTATTTAGGATTGCTTGTATTTTGGCTATAAAATTACGTACACTTGATCCAATATAAAATCTAGTGTCTACAAGGGTTTATGCCAGGGAGACCCAATATCACCTTACTGGTTCATCTTGGTTGCAGATGGTTTTTCAGGTCTCGTCAAATAGGCTACAAATTCAAGAAAAGTCCATAGGGTGAAGGCAGTAGAAAAGGACCAATTATCTAGCACCTTTTCTTCGTAGACGATACCAGACAAGAATACTAGTGGATAGTTGAAATATTTAACCAGTATGACAAGCATGGGGCCAGAAAGTTAATTGAGAAGTCTAAGGTCTCTTTCAGTAGAGGCGTCAACACAGAGAGAAGGGAAGAGCTTGCTAATCCCCTAAGATGAATCTAGTAGAGCGACATGAGAAGTATTTGGGTGCCCCAACTTTTGTAGCAAGATGCAAGAAGGCCATTTTTAATTATGAAAGGCAGAGTCCGGAAAAAGTTGAAGGGTTGGAAAGAAACGATGTTATCTAAGGTAGGAAAGGAGATACTTTTCAAATCAATCATCCGGGTGATACCAACCCATATTGTGAGTATCTATAAGCTCCCGAGCTCCCTATTTGAGGAAATCCAGAGTATATATACGAGATTTTGGTGGGGTACGAGATGAGGGGAGCATAAAATGCACTAGAAATCATGGAACACTCTTTGCAAGCCAAATGTCTTAGGAGGGATAGGTTTAGGCGCCTAGATATATTTAATGAGGCCCTTCTAGCCAAGTAAGGATGGACACTCATATAAAACAAGAATTCCCTTCTTTACAAGGTATTCGATGCAAAATATTTCTTAGGCAAGAGCTTCCTTGACACACCATTGAGTCCGGCACCTAGTTGTGCATGGGGAGCATATAGGCTAGCAAGACCCTACTCAAAGAAGGCTATATTGGAGGCTCAGGAATGGGAGACACATATGAATTCGGAAGGACGAATAAGTTTACAATGAGCAAGGAAAGAAGATCATATGTGAACCTCCGAGCGACAGTAATCTCCATTGAGTAAGTGGCCTTATCGACATGGATGTAGGATGCTAGAAAGTGGATATTGTAGAGGATAACTTCATGGCACGTGACAAGGAACTCATTTTAGCAATCCCAATAAGTACAAGGCTCCCTGAGGACTCCTTAACCAAGGTATTCGATGATAATGACATATTTACTGTAAAGTTTGCACATCTAAGTAGCTCCAGTGTTGAATTCACTGAATATGAAGCGTTCTGGCCCAAATTGTGGGATGCAACATTCCTCCTGAGAGCAAAATTTTTCTAGCGGCAATGGTGCTCTCAAATTTTACCAAGGCATTTTTGCACTATCGATAGGTTGCCCCAAATGACCTTTGTTCCAGGTGCAGCACAAGTGTCGAGGATGGATGGCATCCGATCATGGACTGCAAAGAGAGCAAGGAAACGTAAAGTTTAATGTGGTGGATGTAAACAAGCTACTCATTACAACAACAACCACTAGAGGTCTTCTTAACTAATGGCTCGAGGAGCAACGCAAGGGAAACACAACTCATTATGATGGTGGAATGGATGCTATGGACGGTGAGAAATGAGTGGGTGTCCAATCAAAGCCCCTCCCTTCAAATGCAATTGTGACTAAGGCCAGACAAGTTGTAGAGGATTTTCAATAAATAGAAGTAGCAAATTAGAGCAGCTATATGGCAAAGTAGCACGAGATGGAGCCCCCCATCTGCGGACGCTAGGGGTGTCCAAGAAAAACCTAAATCGAAAATCAAACCGTAAAACTGCAAAAACTGAACTGGTAAAACCAATTAACCATTTTGATGTTTTTGAAAATTGCGGTTTAGGTTAACCAAACAGGCTTAACTAATTTATGTTTCGATTCTGTATTTCTATGAAGCGATTAACCAGTTTTAATTAGTTTCTACTAATATTTGAAATTTTAAAGAAAAATGTTAATTTTTCTTCCTTGATTGTTACTTTAAAATTTTAGGAACTGGCGTTTAACTGTAAACCGACCTAAAAAAGCGGTTAACCACATTTTCAATGCGATTAATTGATTGTTTCAGTTTCTAGTTTTCAAATGCGCTTAACCACAAGCGGTTAACTGCGTAAGGCGATTTGAGTTTAGGTTTACAAAATCCTTAAACTGCATATGCGGTTAACTGATTTTGGACACCTCTAGTGGACGCCATCAAAATCAATAGTGATGGGGCTATTCCTAGAATGAGATGGATATATATGGGGATGGTTGCTCGAAACAATGAAGGTAAAGTGATTCTATCTGCAGGGAGGAGATGTAAAGCCAACTGAACACCGAGCGTGGCCAAAGCATATGCATGTAGATTTGTCGTCCAATTTGCATGACGATTTAACTAGTGGGGGACTCAAATATGATTATTTAGCTTTAATAAAAAGGATTAGTTGTTCATATTTATTTCTTTAGTGAACTTGATGTAATTGCTGCGGACTTGCTCGCGCTTGTAGCGGATTTTGATAGATGTAGTCGATCATGTGTGAGAAGGGATAGTAATTTGGTTGCACATAACATGGCAAGGTCATCCTGGTAGGGGACGAGTAGGTGTGGTTAGTAGTTTGTCCTACTCTGATATCCGTGTATGTACTAATGGATAAACTATCAATTTAAGACTTGTTTCCCCTAAGAAAAAAAGGTTATTGAATTGCCTTCTTTAACACTCTTGTAGCACTCTTTTTTTCACTATTCGTAGCTTCAATTAGTTTTTTCGTTCATATTATAAATTATGTATTTGTCACTATAAAATATGTGTAATTAGCTAATTGATAGTTGACATTATTTGTTTTTTATATATATTTTTTTATTTTTTATTTTTGAATTTTTTGTATTATTCGAGTGGCGTACCTATGAGATCCCCTTCCCCCCCCCCCTACAATGTATACCCAATGGACTAATGGGGAACCCGGTAACACAAAAACCAAACTAGGTCTAATTAAAGCATAACCTTGAAGTCATGCCCACAAATAAACTATAGGGACATTAGCAATTCTTAGCTTCCCACCATGAAAATTGTTGTAGCAGGACTCAAAGCGTAGTAAGGAGGGTGTGTCCCTACTCCTATTTGAGGCCTTGATAGTTCTTAGCCATGTATGATGATCCATCTTATGAAATAAACACCATTAGGTAAATCTTTTTTAAGTGTAACTACAACATGTTTAGGAGATCAATAAAAGGAAATTTATAAAATTTTACAAGAGAGTATAATTAATAGGAGTTTTTGCCTTTACTATCAAATCCCCTGCCTGATTACCTTCATGAAAATATGTTGTACTCGTAATCGCCTAAATAATAATAATAATAATAATAATAATAATAATAATAATAATAAAAGGGGTAATAATATGTGTTGAGTTAGTATGTGTGACCCATCATGGTCGAGTGTTGTTTTAGCCCGCGTAGGAACACGCAAGTGAATAAAAAATCGATCCATGGGATTTGAAAGTTTGCGGGATTTTCTACCGGCAAGGCCCAATTTTCCCCAATAATGGACCCAGACGACCCAGTTGGAAGGGTAAGGCCTCCCAACTTTCGGGTTTGGGCTAGCCTAGTTCTTCCACTTTTGGTCGTCTATCTTCGCTTTATTAATTCTTGGCCCAGGTCTTTCTTTGTTGTTCATATTTGGTCCTTTACGATATCCCTTGAGTGAACACTTATTATATCTTTTACACGAATCTGAGCCCGAAAATAAAGTCACATATATCATAGCTCGTGACTCGATCCAAGCAGGGGCGGATCTACATGTGCAAGTGTGGTGTCAATTGACACCACTAAAATTTTTGTTAAAAAAATTATTTAGGAAAAAAAAAGAAAAATTTTAGGTTATATATCATTTGATACCACATAAAATCATAGAGACTACATAGCTCGCTAGTGTCCATCCCTTTGTGTGTATAGGAACTGACATGTGATACTAAGGTTGTGGGTTTGATACCTATTTGGCTACATTTTTTGTATGTTTCATATTTATTTATTTATTTATAAAGGCGGCAGTTACATATAAATTATTTGTGATGTTATATTAGTTATTAAATGTCATTTTTAGTGCTTGCTTTGAAGGTTATGTATTACACTATCATGAATAGGTTATATTTTGACATTTATTTGTGATGTTTGATTTTCTTTTAAAAAAAATTATCATGACACCACAGACTCTAAATCATGGATCCGCCACTGATGATCCAAGTAAGGGCCCAATAGATATTCACGTTGTCATTCATCATTCTAGGTACATATAAAATTAGGTCATACACTCCCAAATAAGTGGGTGAGTCATTCTTGGGTCAACATGTAGACATTGAGTCTACAATAAGATCTCATGTAGGTCCACTATGACATGCGTACATTCGATAGTCAGTGTCAAAGTCATTTTCTGAACTTTTAACTACTTCCATACAGGCAAGATAGCAGATCATCTTTGAGCCCCATTCGCAATCCACAGACATGCCGACTCATTCCAAATCTAGACTACATCCCTCCACAAGTTCAAACCGAAACTCACCAATCCACGATGGCATAAGAGCAATTTGATAATGGATTCTTCGGAGAGGACCCTACTCCCGAGAATACAATTGCTAAGCAACTTGACGGCTTATACGATAGGGTGCAGGAATTAGTTTTCTTCAACACTAACAAACAAGAAGAAAAGCTAGAAAAGAGGCTTAATGAACAACAATAAGTGATGAATGGTATGTTGGATGCCATTAAGAAGATCAACGAGTAGTTGGACCTCGGATCAGAGAAGGAAGAGGAAGAGGAAGAGGTCATTCAATATGATGAATGTGAATTTGAAACCGAGCAACAGGCTGGTACAGGGGGCTCAGGTTCATAAAAAAGCCAGGGGACTAGCAAGCCTACTCACGGAACACCCTCTCCCTTGGGCAAGTCCAAGTCCAAGCCGTCCTCAAACAACTCTGATCCCACAGACGATCCCACAGTCAAGGCACTTGAAGATAAAAGTGGACATCCTTACCAGAATGATGAGCTCTATCCCAGCGTTCGCAGACCAATGGATGGATCTACCCCTCTCGAGGTACAATGTGCCTAAGGTGACAGACAAGATGGAGGTGCCCGACATCAAGTTCAAGCCCTTAGAAAACCCAACCTATCATCTCAAGGAGTTCATGAGACTAGCTCCTCTCAACAAAATTGATGAAAGCTAGCCTTTTCACCTCCGTCTTCCCATCCATTCTAGATGGGGATGCCAAGGTGTGATACCACACACTACAATCCCTGTTCGGTTGTGGTATTTGGGTGTGTCAGGTTAATAGGAAATTGGTTTGGTAGGGTTTCTATGTCAAAAGCAGTAAATAATGAAAAGCAATTAAAGAGTTAAAGCAATTAAAACTAACCTAAGCATGGATTGGAAATTAAAACTAAAGGGAAGAATCATAACTAAGAATGCAATTAAAAGCAATGACTAAAGGACTAAGCTGAATCGAATACTGGAATTAAGGAAAGAGAACATAAACCTGGGATGCATTGTATTTGACTCTAATCTTGAATCTTTGAATCTTGAATCTTGAATCACGAATGTTCTCCTGAATAAACAAGAAAAAGTGTGATTTGGATTACTAAGACTGACAGGGTCATCAACATGGTCAGGCTGGGTGGAGGGTTCAATGACAGGGTTATCTAGGCTGGGTGGATGGTTCAATGACGGGGTCATCAACTTGGGAAGGCTAGGTGGATGGTTCAATGACAGGGTCATCAACTTGGGAATGTTGAGTGGATGGTTGCAACTCAGGGTCATCAACATGGGAATGTTGGGTGGATGGTTCAATCATAGGGTCATCAACATGGTCATCCATTTGTGTTGGCTGGGTGGTGGGTTGCATCTCAGTGTCATCTATTTGGGAAGATGGCTGGGTAGATGGTTGCTCAAGAATAGACTCATCCATTTGGGAAGTGTTGGTTTTGGACTTAACCCTCCTGAATGGGGATTTGGGAATAACACATTTCACCCTCTTTCCTCCACTAAGGTTAGGGCTGCTAGGGAAAGAAGATTTATGGAGAGACCTTGATGCCCCTCTTTTATATCTCTTCCCTAATTTTCCAGAAGGACTGATAGGGGGGGTCCCGAATAACCAACAATTACATTATCTAACACAACCTCATCCACTGTGTGCACAACATTAATAATTATCTCCCCATATGTTTGTGCACAAGTTAACATATCAATGCTCTCAAAATGTGTGAAACACCTCCTCAATGACGACTTCAAATCCAATCCAGGTATGGAATAAAACACATTCTCAACATTAGTGTATCCTTCATCCTCCACAAGCCCTTTTATCTCCAAATAACAGAGTTTGTCCAAATCATAACCCTCATATCTCACCATGTCACCATCATATCTATACTCAGGGTCCTCCACAAACTTACCCCTATAGTAAATTGTCAAATTCACCACATCAAAAGACATAGTCCTACACATAAGACAAAAAAAAAAGAAGAATTGTTAACATCATGTTCAATTTTAAACCCCCCATATATAATCAACAGGAACCCTAAATTTAAAGGGAAAATTTACCCTCAACAAACCCAAACAATCGTAAACCTTAAAACTGTAAAAAAAGGGAATCTTGTACCCTGTACAAGCTAGGGTTTCCGTCGTCATCGTCATCATTGCAATGGAGAAAACACATACCTTTCTCTGATTTTATTCCCTTCAACAGTGTCGACTCAGATGAAGATGACCACCCACAAATGTCACTCCTGCAGCCGATTCCTGGTGATCTGCTAGCAAAATTTTGACATTCCCTTTCCCAAATGCAGAAGTGTTCGATTGATAGAGAATGAAGAGAAGATGAAGATGATGATGATGGAGCAATAACAGTTGGGGAGACGTTTTCCAAAACAAAAAGAAAAAACTAAACTGACGTCTAAATGAAGACAAGAAAGGGAAGGAGGGAAAAATAATGCTGACCTGGCGCTTTTTTTAAATCAACCGGATGATATGGCAATGTCAACATAAAAGGGAACGTGCCTCCGCCGCCAGCTCAGATCGCCATTGAGTTTACGATTGTTTGGGTTTGTTGAGGGTAAATGGCGTAAACCATAAAATTTACCCTCAACAAACCCAAACAATCGTAAACCATAAAACAAACCCAAATGGCGTATTATTCAGGGCAACATGTGGTCAAAGTTCGTATTAATAATCGCTAAATCAAAAGTTCGTATTATTAAGTCTTATATAACCAAAAGTTCGTATTTTTAGAATCCAACTTCCCAATAAAAAAAAGTTGACAAACGGTCAAATAGCTGACGTCATTTGGCCAAATAGATGGATCTGTAATTGAGTGTCGCCTGGCGGGTAGCGACAGACAGAACCGAGGCGGGCAAGTTCCTGCACTTTGAGCGGCAAAATCCCTCAACTGCAATTAAGAGCATAAGATATGCGTAAAAGCGTCATATCAAATAATTTTCATTTCTCAGCACAACAGCCTTAAACCAGACAACAGCTGCATTAACCTCCTTCAATTCCCTCCTCTTTCCCCCCTTTCTTTGTCTCTACTCCTATTTCTATTCTGTTGTTCACCAATCACACAAATCAATTCAAAATCATCGTCTTCTCCTTTTCATGGCGGACGAATCAGGGGTGGGATTTTCTATTCAAATCCACTTTTACATCCCCGTCGCACCCATCTTTACCTTTTCTCTGCCCCAACCCCCAATTCATCTAAGATCAGTATTTTGTTGTATACCCTCTTCTTTTTGAGTGAATAATGCTTGAATTTCGTTTGTATTGATGTGCTCAGATGAAAATGGAGGCTTTAAAGAAGGCGTACGCGGAGATAATTCTGAACACGTCCAAAGAAGCTGCTGCCAGAGTAATGGCAGCAGAGAGGAAAGCTCTTGGCTTTCACCATGATCTTGTTTCGTTGAAGGAGGAATCTCTTTGTATGTTTCTGCGGTTGAAGGAGACTTTTAATTCCAAGGTTGGTTCTTTTGGTTTTGGTTCACTTGATTTCTTGATTTTGGGTTTTCCTTATGTGATGTTTATGACTAATGTGTATGTTCGCTTGTAAAGGGTTTCTGTAAGAATTGGGATCTTGTTGAAATGGGTTCAAATGTGTCTTGGTATTTTGTGTTAATTTGCTTGCCATCCTATGTTCTTGCGAAGATTTTGGAAAATTGAATGTCATGCTGCATGTTATGATGTTAAATCATGTAAGGATTAGGGAATTTGGAAAATTGTGCCGAATATTAGGAGTGTATATTCCCGTCTATGATCGTTCATAAAGGAATAGAATCTGTATTCTATTGTTGTGCACTTGTACTTGATCAATTTGTTTGTGTGTGTAGAAGACTCGGTTGAGTTACTCCTCAAAGTTTGGCATAAGCATTGTGGACCATGCATTGCTTATGAACTTTGCCTGAGCCTCACAATTCACACCACTTGCAGTGCTCTTGGTTACCTGCGCACTGGCCCATGTCAGCCCATCCTTTTGGGCCTTTCATTGTTTGTTAGCTCACAGGTAGCGAATTACATGATGTTAGCATTCTAGGAAATGTAATTAAACAGACGCCACATTTGTAGTTACAGGGCAGATATGGGTGTCAACTCTTCACTGCTGAAGTAGTGAATAAACCAATCTGTCCGTTCATTGATATCGAGGGAGGATAGATGAACTTGAATTACTTGGCGCTTATAGATGGCTCAGTGGTATTTATAACATCCTAATGGATGAAATGACCCATATTTTGTTTTTCAGCAATGGAATGTGGTGCTGTGGATTGTGGTAGTTGGTCCTATGCAGAGGCATGTAGTCTAACTAGGTCTGCATAATCAGGGAGGGTCAGTTAGATGCCAATGGTACCATATCTCATTTGCAGAGAGTTGCTCAGCTTTTTGAGTACCTTAAACTGTGTTTATCCTTGGCAGTCTTCTATTATTGTTTGAGGCTGAAATAATGGGGATACAAATGATTAGGCCAATTGTCAGTTTACAATTGAAGTAGCCATAACTCTACGTCATTTTTCTTTTTAGGTGATTTCCCCAAATAATCTACTTAAATTTTAGAAATTGGCAGCTCAATTGTCTTTCATTTAGATCAATTCTGATGCCCCTACCTTCCAGGCCAACAAATTTGGTCAAATCAATTTCTAACTCTATCTTTTTTTTTTTTCTAAAAAGGATTTAGATTTTTCCCCAAAGTTTTCACCATCTATTTATTTTCTCAGTAACAGATAGCCATATCCTCTGTCTGCCTTGTTGTAAATTAGAGTTTTTTGGAAATTGTCAAACTATTCTTTACTTGAATAAACATTAGTTCTGCACCTCGCCTTTTTGCAGTGGATGGGGACCTATTCTTCCATTTTTTTTTTTTGTTTTTTTGTGTGTGTGTGGGGTCGAGAGTGTAGATGTTTTTGCAAGGCCTCATATCTCCAACCTTGTTTGGCCTGCCAACTTGGTGTCTTTCCGGTTGCCTAGATCATAAGCCCGTGTTTGTTGCATGAGACGAAGTTTAATTTTCAGCTGGTGTGGAATATGAATATTCAAAGTTATTCAGTATAATCTAGAGCTTCAGGATTCTTATTTGTTATGTGCATGATAAATGTGACATTGTCAGCTTTGCTATTTATTCGCTAGTGCCGATATGTTTGCGAATCTACATAAAACAAATAGTCCGGGTGTCCTTTTGGTTTCTAGAAGTTGGCCACTGGTCTTGACAGCTTGATGACTTCTGTGAAGAATGCAAGAATTTCTTGGTTTGGATCATATGAGTGATGGTTGATGATTCTCAGACAACATCACCTTTTGTGCATAGTGGTAGGCAGAACAATGTGATCAACAATTTAGGTCATTGAACAAAATTGTGGTCAGTGTTTCTAAATTTAGGCCTCAAGACTCCGGCTCTTTTATAAAAAATTTACTTTTTGGTTCTTTTTTTTTTGGAGGTGGGGGTTCTGTTTTTTTTTTTTTTTTGGGGGGGGGGGGGGCAATGTAGGAAGGGGAAGTCCTGAAGTTTTGAAGTTTTGACTTAGAGTTAACAACTTTGCTGATCTGGGATGTAGGTGCTGAAATGTGGAATTACCCTTTTTGATTGTTTGCCAAGTCTACGTACATCTATATCTCCCGAAACCTCGTCCTAGTCAGTGGCGGTGTTAATTATCATGGTTGGTGGTGAATAAAATTTAAGAATGGAATAGTTTCAAGGTTTCTTGGTTTTAAAGAGTATTACGGGAACCATTGTATTCCTTTGGTTCATGTTTGAACCTTATCTGTAGTTCTGTACTAGTACACATGTATCACATTTCTTCATTTTGTTGCACCTCTCTTAAAATCGTTATCCATGTGCTAGTCAAAATAGGTCGACAATTCTACTAGGTTATTTTCAAGGACTATCGTTCTAGTTCGATTTAAATTTTCCAAGTACCAATTGTAATCCATGGGTGCTTTGGGTTGCAGTGATTAGGGTAAAATTCCAACGAATCCACGAGCAATTCCTACATCAGGAAATTCCCTCAAAACTCACAAATATTCAACATGAATCAATTCAATAAAATTCAAGTTTCACTCCCTTAGGCAGACCTTGGAAGTTTAAATATCATTGTATGAATTAAACAAGGAAACTAGATAGCAATGCAATAAAAAGAATCAAATAATAAAAGAAAAAAAATTATTGAATTGATACAGTCTTCCTAAATAAGAATTCCTAAAGTATTATTCTCCTAAATAAGAGCTACACTTCGTTGAGATGTCTTCAAAGCTATGAAAAACATGAACATTCCTTTGAGCCTCACTTATTCGCGTGGGGAACTCGGCATGCTATTTAAACTCCCGTGTGGACATGATATTCAAACACAATACAGACATGTGCCTACACACCACATGCCATATATGATCTTTTTTCTTTCAGCAACATGCCTGCTCCTCTACCAACTTTAATCTTCATGTCATTTTGCTTCTCATGTCCCCTTGACGTGGTTTTCAACTTAGAACTTCTAACTGGATTTTCTTTTATCCAACTCTCTCCCACCCTCTGCTTTCTTCACTCATGCTCCAAAGTTCACCTTTTTAGGCTTTGGGTAAGGTAAACAAAGAGGGAGGGCTGGGTTGGAGGGGGGGGGGGTTTATCGTTAAATTATTAGACTTATCAACAGAGGAAGTGGCAGTAGCTATAGCCCATCTTTTTTGGTATTTGTGGTTATCTATTTTCTTTTTCCCCCTTCTTGCAAATGCATATTTCGTTAATTTGTGAATTTTATGTTTTAAATACAATTTACAATTACTAAACTATTGCAAACAATGTGTTTATTATCCTTATGTTTTGCGTTCATGTGCCTCTCTGTCTCTCTCTCTCTTTCCCCTGCTCTCATGAGACACTATAGATGAAATTAGGTTTCTTAAATCAAGGTAGGTCCTTAACATGATATATGAATTTCTTTTTCCTTTTTTCTTTCATTTGTTTTAAATTAAGATGATGTGGGCTTCTACAATATGTGGTTAGGATTTATTTGGCCACATAAGAAAGGCCATGTCTCTAGTAATTCTTAATTAAATCCTATAATTCAAATAGGCCCAAGAATTTTCTTTTACAAATAAGTGCTAATTATTTTCGACTAACGATCCAACATTTCAAATTCGTTAAGGCAAAACATTCCATGTTTTCCTTTTGCGGGAGGTGCCGATCCTTGTTCCGCAACCTAAACGTATCATGATACAAATAACTAAGGTTGTGTCTGTGTTCGTGTCCAATGGTCCTAGTTTATGCTTCTTAGCTCGAAAGGATAACTTTCAGATGGAGGTGGGAACTTAGAGAATGCTAGTTGATGATGTAGAAACTACTTTATCTTGTTGCTCTAAGTACCTACACAAGCATTAAAACGAGAAGGAGGCTCAAAGGTACCTTGCGGAAGAGTTAAATCCTCCATGTAGAAAATGTGACTACCAAATTCTTATGAAGAGAAAGTGCATATGCATTAGATCGACAAATATTGTCGACGTAAAACTTTTGGAAGGTAGTGTTTGGTAGTTGTTTAAGTCTAATGCAGGATTGCAAGCCAAAACAAAATCACCTACCTCAAAAGTGAGATGCACATTAGCTGGATGTTTAGAATTGTCATTGATAAAATGCAATTTAACATATTTCTACAAGCAAATCATATATATGAGGTGAAAACGTGGGTCTGGGTTGTGATTCCATAAAGTCACATATGGTGTAAGGAAGGGATAACCATGAACCTCAGAGTGATTTGTCCCTGTTGATCCTGCAACATTTTTACTAGTAACAACCTTAAACTAGTCGTAACCCGTAGTGAGGGTTCCCTTATATGGAGGGGTTCTAGGTCCTAGAACGGAAATAAGGGTTTGCAAGAGGAGTAGGCATGCCGATGGAAAAGGATATGGCCAAAGAGAGTGTTTTATTTGGAGCGAAGCAACTCCATTGGCTAACCAAGTGTATGGGTAATGTCCTTGCCATATCTAAAGGTATAGGTATTGTCTGGACCGTTGTGTGTGACATTAGATCATAAATCCAAGCGAGTCTTAAAAGGAGATGAGCTACATTTATGGGGAGGACATCCCAAAATATCACATCGTTATAAATGCTACTCTAGATATGAACCTTACATATGAGTTGTGGGGTGAGGTTGTGTTTCTAGGCAGGAACGTTTCACGCAAGACTTTGGAGCAACGTTCAGTATGTTTCCTCTATATCTAACCAATTAGCAAAGTTTCACCACATTTAACATAGGTACCAAAAATGGTGGTACATTTCAACTCGTCACTTCAGATGGGTTTAGTCACTCTTGACAATGTTTAAGATGTTCATCCTAACAGAAGTCCATTGGCAACAAGAATATCCTCTAAGATCCCCTTAGGTTTACCTCTTCGTCCGCTGTGATGGGCTTCCTAGATTTATGTCCTATGGTAAGGGTATGATGAGGGCACTCACAAGAGTAATGATCTTTCCCAAAACAATTAGAGTAGTGAACATTGCATGCAAAGTTACATTACGTAACAAAGGACTAGACCTAGTTTTAGTTGGTCTAGAAGATTTGGAGAACTAAAACCCTTTGAATTGAAGGCACTTATAGAAGACTTTACCACTTAAGGAGTAGGACGGGAAGTGGAACCTAAGTACTAAGGCGGGAAGTTTCGTTGAGCATGCCTTCCTAATTTTTTTTTTCAACCTCTAGAGCTTTATGGTAGGCATAATCTAGTTTGAAAGGAGAAGATAAAGTCACACCTACTTGAAGATTAGACCTTACGCCATGGATATTGGGACGACGGTAATGGACAAGTCCTCAACCAAATCACAACTTTGAGTAACTCTCTAAAGGCATTGA
This sequence comes from Portulaca oleracea, assembly GCA_029582165.1. Classification (NCBI taxonomy): domain Eukaryota; kingdom Viridiplantae; phylum Streptophyta; class Magnoliopsida; order Caryophyllales; family Portulacaceae; genus Portulaca; species Portulaca oleracea. The sequence continues at coordinate 13,405,428 of CM055892.1, forward strand.
TATGGTCTAACATATAGAAATGGACCATGCAGGTCTAGGATTTTTTTCTTTGTGAAAAGAAGGGAAGTATTTCTCTTCTAAAATGGAACAATGCAAGGTTATTTTGAATATGTAATTTTGGAGGATTGCCACCTATCACCTTAATGGTCACTATCCGATTAGGAAAAATGTTGGCACCTAACTTACCATTAAATGTGGGAAAGCTTTCCCCCAAACCCATTGCAAAGGTCATTATATGCGTCTATAACCTTTCTATAGTTAGGAAGTTCTCTCTATTTCCCTTAGGGGTGCTAAACACGGGAGACTTTTCAAAGGCTCGGGTGAATTGATCTATCTTAAAGTAAAGTCGATCAAGTCATTCATTATGATGGTCAAAACTTTCATCATGACGGGGAGTTGGTGAGCAAGGGGATCAATTTACGATTGGTAAATATAACTTTTAGGGTTGAGATTCAACCAAATTGCAACAAATAATGATAATGATTTGCAACCACTAAGCATACCGTAATGCTTAAACTTTTGTATGGAATATAATTTAGACATAATTCAACCCAAATAGTTGATTTTAGCAATTTAACTCAATGGAATCTAAGCGTATGACTTGAAGGCCCAATTAATCAAGTAGTAGTCTAATTTTCTTTGGGAAAAACGAACTCTCACAAAAGCAAATTGATATCCTTGTACCCCTTTAGTATTCCACAAGACTGAATTGCAAGAGGGAACCGTCCACAACAACTAACAAGTTGTTAATGATGGAGACAAGTTTGGAGTTCCCGACAATGAAGATGAACACTTAGTTGAAAAATATGAGTGACGGATGCAAAGGCTAACAACAACAAACCTTGTTGATCTTTCGCAACACAAACAACAAACCTTAATGAGTTTCCGCAGCATAAACAACAATAAACAACGACAACAACATGCAACAATCAACACTAAGACAAAACCTTAGAATCCTTTTGTTTCAGGTTACCCAAGGCACATACATGTTATGAATGCCACTTACTACAACAATAAGTGAGAGGAACAACAACGGTCGAACAAGAGTCGAGGTTGAGAACAATTCTGATATGCATGCTGGCCTTAGAATCCTTTTGTTTCAGGTTACCCAAGGCACATACATGTTATGAATGCCACTTACTACAACAATAAGTGAGAGGAACAACAACGGTTGGACAAGAGTCGAGGTTGAGAACAATTCTGATATGCATGCTGGCCGATAGAGTTGTACTAATGTAGAGGGGGTGGATTTCGGCCTTCCCCATTTTTGATGTGCACATTGGTGGGGGTGATGTACTGGCACAGAGGGTAGATTTCAGCCTTGATGGTGAACAAAGGTAGAAGACCCTGCAATATATGGTCGAATGTTCAAGGCACCAATCGAAGTGAGCTCTAATAATTAGGTGAGGGGATTGAGGACAAAATTGAGTAAGTTGGCTAGTCTATACCTCATCACCACCAATTTCATTGCCAACCAAGGCAATCACTTAAGTCAAGTTTCATGTTCTCTTTTTAAGGACTATTAATGAAAGAGATCAAGGGACCAATTATAGGGACTATCATGCGAAGGTCCCCTGCAAACTCCATCACCAAATGTCACTGATGGTCCAAAAGGGTCACGGTTTGTGCTAGTACCGGTAAAAATTCAGGTTCAGACAAAATCTCCTAGCCTGAACCCTGTGCGACTTCTAAAGTCGGACACTTTTTCATGTACGAACCTAGACCTGAATTGTTCGAAGTTCAAATTTTGTTTGAGTTGACTCGACCATAACTAATTGAATTGTCCTATTTGACCGAATTTGTTAGATAAAAATATTCAAGTTCAAGTTTAGACTTTTTTTGAATTTTTCTGAATATATCCAAATTTGAATTTGATACAAAATTTGGGCAACCCGAATTTATAACTATAATTCCGAATCCCACCCGATTTTGTATTCAGACATGTCCAAATTAAACGTATTTAAAATTCGAACAAAAAAGTAATGACCATACCCGACTTCATTCAGGTTGGATAAATTCAGGTAGTTGGGCGAGACATATTGTTGACAACACTAGTTCCTGCCAAGGTCCCTCAAACTATAGGGGAGTCTAAGAAGACTAAGGCCTAGCTCTAGGGTTGTAAGTATTGTACGTTTAAATTTCTGACCGTGGTTTGTTCAAGGCGTGTTTTCTAACTGATAGAGTGGAAGCATCCATCAATCTCATTGGTATGAGTGTAATCAAGGTAGTTCCAAATTGTGCCAATGTCAGGGTGTAGTCATTCATTTCCAAGCATTGACAAGTCCGAGTTGTGACCTTGGTCATGCCAAGAACAGGCCTGTTTGCTTGCCTGGTTTTGTCCAACTTTTCACCTAAACCTCCCACACCTTAAAGAATGGTTTTTACCAACTTAATGTTTGCTTAAAGTGTGAAATTTTAGGTGAAACCAGATTTCCAAGAAGTGGTGGTCTTTTGCTTAGTCAAGTAGTCAATCCAAGGCCGACTAAGGTCAACTTGTTGGTGGGTTCCTGGATCTGATTGGATAGCTAAAAAGCAACCTCTGCACAAGTTCTTTTTTAGCTAGCTAGCTATTTAGTATGTATACAATGTAATGTCATTTCATGTATTAAGCATTTATTTTTTGTAGTTTTAGATTGTATTAGTTTTGAACCATAGTTGGTTTTATAAGCTTGATCTGGATTGGTCTTATCCTTGACCTATCCATGTTGAAGGTTTTCCTAAGCACTAAGCGACGTGTAACTTGTACTGGAGGCTTGGTTTCTCATAATAGCCTCCTTCCCACCTTTTGTAACTCAAATTTGTTGGATGAAAAACATTTAGGGATGGCTCCTTCAAAATTGAAATCGTATAACCTTGGCTAATTAGAATGTTGATCCAGTTGAGTCTTGTTCTAAGCTTTAGTGATGTTCTAACCTTGGCTAATGGTTTTTCTTATTGGTGCTAGATCACATCCATTGTTATCCGTTCATTCTTGCACTCAAAGTGTTGATTTCCTTGAGCTTGCTGAGGAGTAAAGTATCCTAGTAGACTTGATTAATGCTTGTTGTCCTTGGTTACCTATGTATAGCCCGGAGATACATCACATGTGGTGGTAAAGGCAATTTGGGGTGTGTTTGGTGCAAAGGAAAACTGTTTTCTAGGAAAATGGTTTTCCTTGTAAAATGATTTTCTTTGGAAATGAATTTTCATTTGATATTTTCCCGTGTTTGGTACACAGGAAAATGATTTTTCAGGAAAACAATTTTCACCTGTTTGACAATAAGGAGATAGAGATTAAAATGCGTGTGTCACAGAGAGAGAGAGAGAGAGAGAGACTAAAACAGGTGTATGTAAGAGAAGATATTAAAATGAGTGTATGAGAGAGAGTGGTGAGGAGAGAGAAAGATGAGAGAGAGAGAGAGAGAGAGAGAGAGAGAGAGAGATATTCAAATCGGTGCGTGAGAGAGTGGTGGAGAGAGAGCAAGAAGGGAGAGAGAACGAAAGGAGAGAGAGAGAGAGAGTAGGGGAGAGAGGGAGAAAATGGTTTTCATTAGGTTGGAGTTAAGAAAATAATCTACAAAGGGGTGGGGAAAAACCATTTGCTTGGAAAATAGTTTTCTCCATTTCCCGGTCACCAAACACCGGAAAATGGGAATATCAGGATGAAATTGGTGGGTTGAAGGTGAATTTAAGGCTTAGGTTTTGAAACTGTGAAATTTCACGACTTAGGGTTTGTGAATTTGGGGCCTTTAGGGTTTCATTTGTTGGGTGGCAGCATAGGAAGAGTGATGGTCGTAGATTTTTGAGGGGAGCTGGTCCAGTGTTGTTGGTGCGGTGGCGTGGTGGGTGGGATGTGTGGGGGTAGGATTTCTACTTCTTTCCTTGCTTTTCTTTTCTCTTTTGGCCTTTTTTCCTTTGAAATTTAGCTGAAAAAAGAAGGGAAAAATTTTAAGGGTAGGAAAATTGATTTCACTTTGATACCAAATTTGATGTAGGAGGCTTAGTTAGCAATTCCTGCACCAGAAAATTCTCCCAATACTCGAATATTTTATATAATTTAATGCAATAGTTTTCAAGCCTAACTCCGTTAGCCATACCTTGGGGGTTTAAATAGCAAACTTTGACTTGAGCAATAAAGAAACTAGATAATAAGGCAAATAGAAAAGATATCAGATGATAATGAAATGATAAAAAGTACTTCTAAAACGAATTCTTAATGTATTATTTCCCTCCTGCTGCATCAGATAGCTTCTTGGGATCCATTTTTCAGAGGGCCGCTGACTAATGTCTGCAGTGGGCCTTACGGCATTTATCTGTTGTTTGCTGAATCTTATTGTTTTTGTACGCTCAAATTGTTGACAGTTTTCTAGTTGAGAATTTCTTGGATCTTCCAATATCAAGGCAACGTGATTCCTTTTCCAACATCTAGTTGATCAAGGGTTGGAGATCACCTTCATGGTTGCCTTTCAAATTTTGATTGGTTGAGGTTGGTGCCCAAGTCTCCTTTTACCTCAGAACTTCCTCTCTCTCTCACCTTCAAATCTTAGGGGACAGATTTTGTCGTATGGTGACATATTTGCAGCACATACTGTTGGAGCCAGGTGTTTGCCTGTTCCTAGAGATCCTTGATACTTTTATATGCCAGTTGCTGCTGCCAGTGATGGATCTAGGTCTTCTTATTAGGGTGACCAATACACTGTTATATTCATCCAATTCACATAAAACCTATAATTTTTATCTCAAATTATACTGAATTATTGATTTGTTTTTTATGTTACCAGTGGCCGTGGCCACCCATAACCATGCCTTGGGTCCGCCCATGGCTGCTGCTCCAGTGAGCATCTGGCTTCAAAATGCTGCTGCCCTTTTCAACAACCCGATTCTGGGGGTTGAATTTGAAGCAATATTTTCTGAACTTTGCTGTGTTTTTTAAAAGTATCTATTAAAGGTGAAAGGATTGAATGATTGAGCATAGTACTTTTCATCCTTGCAGATCGCAGAAACTGAAGCTATATCATTTCATCAACAAATGAAAATTGAAGAGCTTGAAGCACAACTCTCTGAGGCTGAGGGAATAATTGTAGATCTCAGGGACGAGTTGAAGCAAGTGCAGGAGAAACTGGAGGTCATGAAGCATAACCAAAACCAGCCTTTGAGGGGACATGCCCTTTGGGTTGATGAACCTGCCCAGGAACATGTTTTGCAGGGAAATGTGCCGACTTCTTCCTTGGCCATTAGCCCAGTTTCAGATGGAAATCCTCTTTCAGTTGACCATGAAACAAAAGTGCAACCTCTGCATCCAATGGCCCAAACTGACAAGTGCTGGGATGTTATGAATAGTAACAGTTTGTCCTGCAAATCATGTCTGGATCAACTTCATGCTGGCAATTGTGATTTTGTTTCTATCATCATGGAGAACAAGGAGACTGAGCTGTACAGAAACGGATGTACACAAAGAGTTCGTGCATTTGACAGGAACTTATCAAATATAAGTCTTCCCTCACCAAGTGGAGGCCGTCAGCCTGTGGTAAATTTTCAATCAGAAATCCTAAAAGAGAAGGCAGCCATTGGCAGCCACTTTCCATTGATAGACAGTGCTGATAACGCCTGCAAACTGACTTTGCCTACAGAAGGAATGGGCAGTGGTCAGCAAGACCACCAGGCCAACATAACTACTGTTAGAGAAAAGAAACGCGGATATCCTTGTGACGAATCAAATATAGGATGTTTGAAGTTACCCAAAACATCTAGTGATGCTTCTTTCAGGGAAGCTCATCTAGAGATGGTAAATGCTAGTGTGGTCTCCAGCAAGGAACTTTCTCCAGTGTGCTCTCCTGACAATGACATGAAGCATGTGAAGAAGAAACTTAATAAATCAGAGGGGCAGTTACTGCATGATTGCAGTAGGGGCAAAGATCAAACTACCATGTCTCCCCGTAGATCTGCTCGAAGAAATTCCAGATATCGGGAGGCGATTGCTGTACTAAGGAGGTCTTCTCGTAAGAATGTTATAAGATCACATCAACAGCCCCTTCTTACTCAAGATAGATCTAAGGATACTGAGTTTTTCTGTACATCGTTATGTGACGAATTAGGTAAGACAATTGACATAAAGGTAAATTGCGGGGATGTGATTTGTAGTGAAGATCCAGGATACCGTGAAAAAGGCAGAAAGAGTTTCTGTGAGAAATCATGTCATATTGCTTTGGATGCAATGGGGGATGCCCAGTTGTTTGACGTGCCTATCTCTGATGGATTGGGCACTGCTGAAAGTGAAAATCAAGGTCCTACTAGAAATGACAGACCTTTGAAATTCACATTCCAAAGAAGGCGGCGCAAGAACATCTTGAACCAAGTTGATGGCAACACTGTTGTCCATGGGAGCACTACAGAAATTACAGCAGAGAAGCGAACTGATGTTGGTGGGACAGAAAAAGGTACCATGCTGAATGTAGTCAACAGTGATGGTGGTGGAGTGAAGCAAGTTGCCCATCAGGTTTGCTTTCCTGATTGTCAAGTGATTCTTTTTGTTTCTGTTTAGAACGGTTGCTGAATTAAGTCAGAACCAGTCTGGGTTGTGCATGAGCATGAGGTTTGAACTGTCTTGTCTCAGAGTTCAGCCCAGTTTGAATTCGGGAGGCCCTATCTGACCTATTTTGCATCTATTAGTTTCCCTTTTTCTTCCTAAAACCAGAAAAAAAGTGTCTTTATGAGATGATTTGTCCTGGTCTGGGGCAGTACTCTCCTCGGTCTATAGACAATGGTGGGTTTGGTGGCCTGAATTCAGCTGTCCTATGAGCTTGAACCCTGATTGCATGCCTGTTACTATAGCATTCCACTATTTAATTCTGCTAGAGCAGTAACTCTTTCATTTTTTCTTTTTTTTCCCCCTCCACTGCAGCTTGTTTTATTGTCTGGCAATGGGAGTTGAAGATTGGTTGCATAAATCTAGGAAATTTACAATCCTCTGTTTGACAGCATGAAGAAAATTCAACCGTTAAATCCGGTCTTCTTCCACCTCTTCTTTCTTTCCAATGTTCCATGGGGCATCGGCTACCTTGCTAAGGTGTTGAGGTTGGGAGTTGCTTTTGTTAGGTGTAATATCTGCTGACATACTTTTGAGTAGTCAAACTTTGGTTACATTCCATTAAAAAAATGATGGTTTCTATACAGTCTAGAATAGAAATATGTCGCAACAGCTGATGGTGTCCGCCAACTCTTCCCTCACTCCTTAGGCCCTTCCTGTACAGATGCTTAACAAAATCTACCAGTAGCCACCCAATCCTCCACCTTTTTTCCATGTAGAGTGTGCTATTCCCCACCAATATGCAGGAACAATGAGGACTAGAGGCTTGCTAATTTTCTTTTTTCATCGGTAAATAAGTGTCGGTAAATGTGTGATATTTTAGTATTATGCTCACGTTCTCATGTGTCAAACATGAGAATTATGTTACACCTCACATTGACACTCCCATTTATCTATTACCTCAGAACAGACGATGCTTTGTCCAAAGTTAGTATGGTTTAATTTGCTGAAGGGTTGTATTTTTAGCCATTTGGCTACCATTTCCACCGGTTCTAATTAGATTCAATTGGATTTGTTTGTTTTTTCAAGAAAAAAAGGCATGAACTTATGCAGGCTAAATGCCTAAATTGAATACAGTTGCATTTCACATCTCATTATCTAATGCAATAAAGAAAATGGGAGATAGAATATCTCATTATCTAATGCAATAAAGACCTAATTAACCAAGTCTTATATATGCATTCAAGTAATCATATTGTCCAAATGAAAATCTACCAAAGTCCTTTTTCAATGGATCAGAGACTAGTCTACTTTAATTACACATTTTTATGCAATTTATTTAAATAAACTAACAAATTAACAACCGTAACGACCTAGCTAGACATTAAATGTTTGCAAGTCAAAATCTAACTAAAATTTTAATAATTATATGTAAAACAATAGTAAGGTACGGTGCTCCTCTAAATCTTCAAATGTACTGCGAATCTAATTGATTTAATAAAATAGTTAAAAAAACAATCACTTCAAATTAAAGTGTATGCACGTATAAATATATTAAAAAGGTTTGGTACTCCGTACTCCTAAGCTACCTCCTGACTAAATTAATTTAGTATTACCATAAATATCATTCTTTATATTTTATTGTAATTATAATATAAAGTACATTGATAAAATTAATAATTATATTTGTTTCGGTAAAAATTGTATGTGAGTAATTCCCAACAATTCAATGTCCGGTGGAACAACTTGCTACAAAAGCAACTCACTCCATGCAACCAAAAAGCTCAAGGCCATGTTTGGCAACCAGTTGGTAGCTGTTAGTTTGTAGCTGTTAGCTGATTAGATGTATGAAATTTGGATTAGTTGTTTGACATTAGCTGTTTGGGTTAGCTAATTGCAGGAAAGGTGTTTGATAAACTAGCTTTTTGCGAAAAGCTACCTCAAAAACCTTCATCAATTAGTTTTTTGAAACTAGCTTATTGAGTCCAAAAAACTAATATGAAAAATTTGTTACCAAACACCTGAGATAGCTTTTTCATCTTGGTCAAAAAGATAACATTGTCCAAAAAGCTAAAATCTACCCAAAACGTTTGCAACCAAACACTCTCCAAGTTTTGCCAACTCTTTCAAGGCCTAACTTCCTTCTTCCATTGGTAAGAGTCTTTGTTCAAACCGACAATATTTGAAAGCAAACTTATAATTGGAGAAGGGACATTACCAGACATATTATCATTATTATCCTTTGAGGAACTATTTTCTTGTGGTGTAAGAGTCTTTAAAAGTTGCTGTAAGAGATGCTTGGTTTGTTCCAGATTAAAGTTGAAGGTTGGTGTAGGAAGCAGACCTTCTGTACTCTCAGCTTGGTGATCTGACCCTTGAAGTGCAGAATTTTCCATTCTCCTTGTATCTGTTGTTCAACCTGGCCTGGCTGTCTTTGTTTGACTTGACCTTTAGGAGGGTATCCATGAATCTTATAACATATGTCTATAGTGTGCCCAGGCCTCTTACAGTAGTCACAGAATAATGTTGACTTCTTGGATTCTATTCTTCTTTGATTCCCTCTTTGATTGTTTTTGCTGGCATAGAGGTAGGCAGACTCAACTAGAAATGTGATATTGTCCTTGACTTGCCTTTGCTTCTCTTCTTGAGAGAGTAATGCATATACTTGCCCCAAAGATGGAAGAAGAGGCATCATAAAAATGTTTCCACGTATTGTGGTATAACTTACATTCAATCCCATGAGAAATTGAAGAAGTTTTTATTCCTTAAAATGGATATCAATTTGCTGGTTAATGCTCTGAGGGGAACACTCACATTTCCCACAAGTGCATCTTGGAAAGTTAGTGACAAAACCAACTTCATCCCACAACTTCTTTGCCTTGGTATAATAGTTTGCTATGTCTAAAGATCCTTGGGACAATTTAGAGATGTCTTGTTGTACAAAATATAATTTGGCTTTATTGGATTGGCCAAACCTTTCAATCAACTCTTTCCAAGGACTCTGAGCATGTGTAGAATGTAGAACACTCTCTCGAATGTCTTTATGTAAGGAGTTCAGGATCCAGGAAAGAACCATGTCATTTCCTCTCTTCCAATAGGGAAAGAGAGGATCATTCTCAGCTGGTTGTTGAAGTGAGCCATCAAAAAAACCTATGTTGAATTTGGCATTGAGAGAAATGGTAGTTGACCTTCTCCATGTGTCGAAGTCTTCCCCAGAGAATGGCTCTAACGCAAGGGACATGCCAGGTTGTTCTGATGGATGAATGAACAGAGGGTCACAGGGGTCTGTGATTGGAAAAGTTTTAATGGATTTCTTGGCTGGTTCTTCTACCATGGCTGATCAATGAAAAAGGAAATGAGAAGGAAGGGAGAAGAGGAGATAATCAGGATGAATATCCTTACAAGGCTCTGATACCATGAAAAGATCCAATGAAACAGTAGGATCAAAGATGAAATGTGGCTAAGGAACAAAGAGAGAAAAGATGATAAGAAGAGAGTATATAATTGAATGAATGCCATGTTCTACTGAGAATACACGAGAGGGAGTATTTATAATACAACCCAAGCATACCAAATAGAAGAAAACAAGAAAAGAAGACCAAGAAACAAGACTAAGCTACAAGCTAAAATAACTAAAAATAACTAATCTCCAACACCCCCCTCAAATTAGAGGGTGTTCTAATCCCTAGTTTGCTGAGAATGTGATGATGCTGGGTCCCTGGTAGAGGCTTAGTAAGGATATCTGCCAGTTGCAGCCTAGAAGGAACATGTTCAAGATCTATCAATCCATCAGCTAGCTTTTATCTGACAAAGTGGCAATCAATTTCTATATGTTTTATTCTCTCGTGGAAAACCAGATTCCTAGCAATGTATATTGCAACTTGACTGTCACATTTCATAGAAATAGGTGTTACTGAATCTACTTGAAGCTCACTAAGAAGCCTACTCAACTAAGCCAATTCAGCAAGAATTCTTCTCAAGCTTTTGTATTCAGCTTCAGCTGATGAAAGTGAAACTGTAGGCTGCTTCTTACTCTTCCAGGAAATGAGAGTTCTTCCCAAGAAAACTAGAAGCCCACTGATAGATCTTCTGGAGTTCTTGCAAGCCCCCCCAGTCTGAGTCACTGTATGCTTGAAGACAATATTCATCATCCTTGTGTAATAATATACCAAGATATGGTTTTCCTTTAATATATCTCAACACATGCAAGGCTGCAGTCCAATATAGATCTGTTGGTGTCTGTAAAAACTGACTAAGATGTTGAACTATAAAGGCTATATCAGGCATGGTCTTCACCAAGAAGTTCGACTTCCCAATAAGCTGTCTATAAATTGTGACATCTTCCAAAGGTGTACCTACATCAGGCAGAAGTTTGATGCTAAGATCCATAGAGGACACCACATGCTTCACATCTGCAATTTTAAAGTCTGACAATAGCTCTCTAATAAATTTCCTTTGTGTAAGAATTAATCCTTCTGAAGTCTTGACAATTCCAAGTCCCAAAAAATAGTGATCATCTCCCAGGTCTATAATTTTGAAAGCAGTATCCAGATAAGCCTTCAAAAATGTTATTTCTTCCTCATCACTTCCTGTTATCATGATGTCATCCATATAGACAACCAAATAAACTGATGCTAAAGCTGTTTTCTTAAAGAAAAGGGAATAATCATTAGTTGAGTGTTCATATCCCCTTTTGTAAAGAACTTCTGTCAACTTGGCATACCATTGTCTAGATGCCTGCTTTAAACCATACAAGGATTTTCTTAACCTACCCACAGCATCTGACATTTTTGTTTGTACCCCATCTGGTATCTTCATGTAAATTTCTTCATGGAGATCCCCATGGAGAAATGCATTGTTGACATCAAGTTATTGTAATCTCCAATTCTTCTTGACAGCCACAACCATGAGTGCTTGTATGGTTGTCATTTTGACAATCGGAGAAAAAGTCTCACAATAGTTTACTCCCGCCTTTTGTGTGTAGCCTTTTACCACCAACCTTGCTTTTAGTCTCTCGATGCTTCCATTAGCTCTATGCTTAACTCTATACACCCATTTGCTATCTATTGGCTTTCTCCCCTTTGGTAAGGACACTATTTCCCAAATATTGGTTTGACAGAGAGCCTGCAGTTCTTTATTCATTGCTTCCTACCATCCAGCATGCAATACTGCCTCCTCATAAGTTTGAGGCTCAGTATAATCAAGATATGAGGAATCTGCAGAACCAGAAGAAGAACAACAAGAAATAGTTTTGGGAGTAATATGTAAGTTAGTAATACATGAAAAACATGTCTCATAGTCATCTAAATATGCAAGATCCTTGTGAGTTCTTGTAGACCTTCTCACAGGCTCAACAAAATTAGGAGGAGGTCCTGCAATAGGATTAGTTGGAAAAGGAGCATTGGGATCAGGTTGGGACAAATCAGATTGCTCAACAAAAGGAGGGTACAAACTAAAGTCAAATTCTGTAGATTGAGTGGTGGAGTCATTGTAATTTTTATCAGAAGCAGGAGAATCAACATCTTTTAGATAAGGAAAAGAATTCTCATGGAAAACAACATCTCTTGAAATGATGAACTTATGATATTTTAAAGAAAATTTGTAGGCCTTTCTCCCTTGAGGATAGCCTATGAAAGCAAATTTTTCAGCCCTTTCTTGGGATTTATGTCTGCTATGTTTCAATGTACTAGCATAACATAAACACCCAAAAACTCTTAAATGATCATAAGGAGGAGTGGTCTTAAAATGAATCTCACAAGGAGACTTATTCTTTAGCAAAGGTGTAGGCATCCTATTAATGAGATAAGTTACAGTTAGAATGCTTTTGCCCCAAAAGATCAAAGGTAAACCTGACTGAAATATCAAAGCCCTAGCTACCTCAAGTAAGTGTCTATGCTTTCTTTCCACAAGTCCATTTTGTTGGGGTCTTTGGGTACAACTGGTTTCATGTAGAATTCCATTTTCACTAAAATAGGTCATAACATTAGCACTTTTTCCTATTTCCAAGGCATTGTCAGATCTAATTTTTCTGACAGTGGCCCCAAATTGAGTCTTAGCCATGGCTATAAAGGATTGTAATATTCCAAAAGCCTCACCCTTTATGGGCATCAAGTGTGTCCAAGTGGCTCTAGTGAAGTCATCTACTATGATTATAAAGTATCTTTGGCCTGAATGAGTCTTGATATGAAAAGGTCCCCAAGTATCAACATGGATCAAAACAAAAGGCTCTGTAGTTGATATAGAACTAGGATGAAAAGGAAGGCATTGTTATTTAGCTTTAGAGTAAATATCACAGTTTTCACGAGCAATAAACTGAATAAAAGGAAAGGAAGACTTAGGCAATAATTTCATTCTAGAAGTAGACATATGACCAAGCCTTTTATCCCAAATATTTACATTTACAGTCGAGGCAATAACCTTATTGCACATAGTAACATCATCCTTAGAATCAAAAGAGTGTGCTGTAGCTATTTGTTGAGAGAAATAATCTTCCAAGATATAGAGACCATTGACTTCCTTACCAAGAACCATTCACGCATAAGGGTCCTGCAAAATACACTTGCTTTCAATGAAAGTTGCATGATAGTTCAACTGGGCACATAATTTCCTAATAGATATCGGATTAAACTTGAAACAAGGGACAAAAGACTATCATTCAAGATGACCCTTTATGAGATTTGAAGTTTTCCAATGGTATTTATAGTCACATTGCTTCCATCTGGTAGAATGACCTTAATAGGATTGGACAGAGTTTTCAATGAATGCAGAAGATTCTTATTATTGCACATATGATCAGAAGCTCCGAAATCCAAGATCCATGAATCTTTAGGGAAGAAACAGGTCAAACTGACAATATTTGAAAGCAAACATGTAATGGGAGAAGGGACATTACCAGACATATTATCATTGTTATCCTTTGAGGAACTATTTTCTTGTGATGTAAGAGTCTTTAAAAGTTGCTGTAAGAGATGCTTGGTTTGTTCCAGATTAAAGTTGAAGGTTGGTGTAGGAAGCAGACCTTCTGTACTCTCAACTTGGTGATCTGACCCTTGAAGTGCAGCATTTGCCATTCTCCTTGTATCCTGTTGTTCAGCCTAGCCTGGATGTCTTTGTTTGACTTGACCTTTAGGAGGGTATCCATGAATCTTATAACATATGTCTATAGTGTGCCAAGGCCTCTTGTAGTAGTCATAGAATAATGTTTACTTCTTGGATTCTTGTCTCCTTTGATTCCCTCTTTGTTTGTTTTTGCTGGCATAGAGGTAGGCAGACTCAGCTAGAAATGTGGTATTGTCCTTGACTTGCCTTCGCTTCTCTTCTTGAGAGAGTAATGCGTATACTTGCCCCAAAGATGGAAGAAGAGACATCATCAAAATGTTTCCACGTATTGTGGTATAACTTACATTCAATCCTATGAGAAATTGAAGAAGTTTTTATCCCTTAAAATGGATATCAATTTTCTGGTTAATGCTCTAAGGGGAACACTCACATTTCCCATAAGTGCATCTTGGAAAGTTAGTGACAGAACCAACTTCATCCCACAGCTTCTTTGCCTTGGTATAATAGTTTGCTATGTCTAAAGATCCTTGGGACAATTTAGAGATGTCTTGTTGTACAAAATATAATTTGGCTTTGTTGGATTGGCCAAACCTTTCAATCAACTCCTTCCAAGGACTCTGACCATGTGTAGAATATAGAACACTCTCTCGAATGTCTTTATGTAAGGAATTCAGGATCCAGGAAAGAACCATGTCATTTCCTCTCTTCCAATAGAGAAAGAGAGGATCATTCTCAGCTGGTTGTTGAAGAGAGCCATCAAAAAAACCTATCTTGAATTTGGCATTGAGAGAAATGGTAGTTGACCTTCTCCATGTGTCGAAGTCTTCCCCAGAGAATGGCTCTAACACAAGGGACATGCCAGGTTGTTCTGATGGATGAATGAACAAAGGGTCATAGGGGTCTGTGATTGGAAAAGTTTTAATGGATTTCTTAGCTGGTTCTTCTGCCATGGCTGATCAATGAAAAAGGAAATGAGAAGGAAGGGAGAAGAGGAGATAATCAGGATGAATATCCTTACAAGGCTCTGATACCATGAAAAGATCCAATGAAACAGTAGGATCAAAGATGAAATGTGGCTAAGGAACAAAGAGAGAAAAGATGATAAGAAGAGAGTATATGATTGAATGAATGCCATGTTCTACTGAGAATACACAAGATGGAGTATTTATAATACAACTGAAGCATAACAAATAGAAAAAACAAGAAAAGAAGACCAAGAAACAAGACTAAGCTATAAGCTAAAATAACTAAAATAACTAATCTCCAACACTCTCTATGCCAATCCTTGCTGCTAATCAGCTGTGGGCATTAGAGCCAGAAGAAACCTCAACTCGCATAGCAGAAATACGCTACAAATCGAGATGTTATTACCGATTTTCCACTCCAACTGACAAACAAGCAAGCGCCTGGAAGATACCGCCAACACATGACAAAACCTTCAAACCATATAGAGAAATCACATAGATGAAGTATGACGTCGAGTCAAGCGCCACCTCTACTATAGAATTGCAAAGGGGGCGCCCATAGCAAAGTGAAGAGAAAAAAAATCTAAATTTCGCATTAATTTCTAGACTTTTTTAATCTTTGATATTTTAAATTTTATGGAATTGGAGAATTGGAAATTTCAAAAATTTGTTTTTTAAAAATAATTTAAGTAAAACCTAAATTTTGTACTAACCTATAAATAGCAAAAAAAATTTTAGATGTACCCTAATATTTGGGGAAATTTCGGTACCCCAACTTTTCAAAACTCATTTAGAGCTACCCTTAATTTTTGGGTTAGTAATTATTAGGTGCTTTTAAGGCCATCAATTTGGTTGAGTGACCGAAATACCGTTATTCATCCCTTCTTCCCCCTCTCCATTAATGGAGCTCAAAAGCAAAAAATTTTTGAACTCTTTTTTTTCCATTTCAAAATTAAACTTCCGCATTACTATTATGAGCATTGTTGATGGACAATGTTTTAAACTTCAAATTTAGTCTTGGCGTTGCACTTGCACTTGTATCAAGTGATCAATCTACTTTATTCACAATCCACCACGGCTAAGTTTGCGACCTAAAACCCTGTTCATCAACAATGCTCAGAATAGTAACGAGAAACTTTTAATTTTGGAATGGGAGAAAAAGAGTTAAGAAAAAGTTTTGCTTTTGAGCTCCATTAATGGAGAAAAGAAGAAGAAGAAGAAGAAGAAGAAGAAGAAGAAGAAGAAGAAGAAGAAGAAGAAGAAGAAGAAGAAGGACACTTAATAAAATTGATGGCTGGAAAAGCACCTAATAATTTTAACCCAAAAATTAAGGGTAGCTCGAAATGAGTTTTGAAAAGTTGGGGTACCGAAAAATAGTTTCTTCAAATATTAGGGTACCTCTAAGTAATTTTCCTGTATAAATAGAGTTGGAGACTGTAGTTTGCAAGCCATACAATACAATTTATAAACCTATTATACATCGTTCTCATAGCGTGCAATTTTCAATGGAGTAATCGAACAAGAGTAATAGCTATGAATTAAGTGAGATGAAAATGGGTCGGCTCCAGCTAGACCTGGACCCAGATCCGCCAGTTTTTTTTAGACCCAACCCGACTAGGGCCCGATGGGTCTCCAAAAACTGTACCCAGACCCGGACCCAGATCCGCCAGTTTTTTTAGATCCAACCCGACTAGGGCCCGATGGGTCTCCAAAAACTGTACCCAGACCCGGACCCATCTGGTCCACGAGTTCATATCGAGTCCTTAATTGGTCCAACACTCTTATGTATTTTTTTTACTAGATTTATCATTTTCTCATGTTAATTTTGTACGTGTACACTTGTATAATAATAACTATTCTATTTAAATACACATATTTTCAACACAATAAAAGCATTTGATTTAATGTACAAGGGTAGAGCGAAGTCTAACATATAAACATTACAAAAGTTATCAAGACATCAACTATAAGAATACAACTACATGTAGGACCCCGAAAAAATCGCGGCGGATTTCCTGTTGCGGTGCTATTTAAGTTTGATTGAGAGTTGACCAAGGTTGCTTAATCCTTAAAGAAAGATGCACTTATTTTAAATGAAAACTTTTCGATTCTTTAAGTATCCTAAATTTTTAAATCATTTAGGGAAAATCACCTCGGTTTGAAATATCAACTTATACTCGACCTGAGACATCTATTGAAGTTATAAGTGGGAAGAAGGCCATTGCACTGACCAGTAGGCTAGACGGCCATACTAGGGTAGGCTAGTGGCCTTTTGGACCCACTGTCCAGAAAATGGGAGACTAGAAGATCGTCTTGAGGATGAGCTTTGGACGACAGTCCGCTTAAACTAGATAAAACTCATTCAGAGTGTGAGTAGAGTTTTCTCTAATATTGCTCTTAATGATATGCAGTCGAGCTAAAGTCTCTGTGCTAGATGAATTTCTTTGATTCTCCTTCTTTTCTCAATGGGCATGCACACACTTGGTCTTTTAGACTATTGAATCTTATGGCTGATGCACTTATGCATGTCCACTTGATGCAATACATGTGATTCTATATATAGACAACAACCTGTGCCTAGACTAGAACGATGACTCCCTAAGTGTCAGAGCAAACCGATGTGAAATTTCAGGACAAGGCGGGACAGGTGAGGCGAATAATGGGCCTTGATAATGAAGGCATTATCCTAGATGACTTGTATTGTCCTCTTGCTTTCTTGGATTTTTATGCGGATAGGTGGAGCCCCGTTGAATAAACATGAGGGTCATATGAGGGCCAGCGGAACCCGTTGGTCAAATGAACTCTTAAGTTCTCTTTAGTCGGACATTGTTTACAATTAGCCATTGATGTGGCTGATTTCTCGTTCTTATTGATGGATGGGCCTTGCTCAGGTGTGCTGAGAACTGACCTTGAAATATCAAATCTCACACTTGCACTAATGACCAAGCCAAAAAGCTCTGGTGGTACGGGAGGATGGAAAGGGTTGCCAAAAGAGGGCAAGTCTAATGACAGCCAGACGGGTTCATGGACGTACTTGGTTGAAAGGAAGATGATGGTAAGTATGCGGGTTGATGGTCGATCTGGGTATGTCGTGATTGACGGATGACCATGTTTCATCGAACGCTTAATGGTTAGAAAGGGTGGACTCACCTCATATGGATTTATGTCATAGACGGAGAGATGGTTAGCTATTCAGATGTGAAGATGGTCCAAGTCTGGCGGAAAGAAGGTTAAGGAGTTATGATGGTGGAAATGTGAAAGGACTTCGAAATCCAGGATTTACTCTCCTTTTGCCTAATATTCCCTGACGGGTTTTCAGCCCACCCTCTCTTATTCACTCACTCTCTTTTTGCTGAGCCTAGGATTTCGATCCAACCTCTCTTGTTCTCTCGCTCTCTTTTTGCCTAGCTCGGGGTTCCGAGCTAGCCACTCTAATTTTTTTCTCTCAAAGACCAAATTTTGGAAAAAGGATGCTCCCTTTATTGAATTTTAGCGGAGGGCCTCAAAGAGATTCTCCTACGTATCTGATGTGGAATCATGTCAGGCTTAAAAAAGGAGGTATTGGGGATGTAGGGTTGACGATGGTTAGGTTTGGCGAGGTTTATGGATGTAAAGGCATGATGACAATGTGAAGGCTTAAGGCATAAGGCTCGAGAACAATTTGGGAAGGTTTAATTGGAGGGGAGGTGGGGGGGGGGGGGGAGGGAGGGTGAGGGGGGTTTAGTTTGTGAAATAACCCTAGAGGGAGGGTGAATAGGGTTGTAATATAATTCTGCACTTTGTAAACACAAGGACGTTAATGGCATTTAATTAATTGAATAATACTTCTTTATTATATAAGCTTTGAGGTACAAGAGAAATAGATGAGGTTAGAAAACTCATCAGGTTCAAGACCGTGGTATCCTTGATGACTGCTTACAAACAACAGATGCTTGAACTCAGCTTCTGTTAAGAGGCCTCACAGATGAGGCGATGAACACTTCAAGAGTCGCTAAGGTGAGAACACACTCTCACTTTAATTACACAGCTTTGAGGCCCTCACCAGAACTCTCTTTCTAGTTACACAACTCACCACTTTAAACATAAGTGGCTACACTCAGAATTTTCTCTACCAAAACTCCTACACTTCCGATTACACTCGTTGGAATCCCCTACTTTGTGAGAGAGGTAGCCGATCATTACAGTCGTTTGATGATCCAATGCAACGACTCTTTTGAAGTTTCCTTAGTTCTTGATCCTTTCCATATATTCTTGATCTTGTAT
The DNA here is from genome assembly GCA_029582165.1 of Portulaca oleracea. Classification (NCBI taxonomy): domain Eukaryota; kingdom Viridiplantae; phylum Streptophyta; class Magnoliopsida; order Caryophyllales; family Portulacaceae; genus Portulaca; species Portulaca oleracea. The sequence goes on from CM055892.1 coordinate 13,424,220, forward strand.
CTTTGTTCTTTTGGAAGCTCCAATCTTTGCTCAGCAAGGGATATCCTGTGATAAGTATATATAATCTTGAGGAATATTCTGATGGTAAGATGGAAGGTTTTGAGAACTTCCCTTATTTGGTCTTTCAAACAAAACGTTTGGGCATGCTGGAGGTCCTCAGTGCTATTGTTGTTGAGTGCATCACAGTTTCTACAATCTACCCCTTTTTGTTTGAAAGACAAAACTTGTAAGTATAGCACCCATATATACATAGACGGCAAAATATATAGTGATAATAGTTCATCAACAATAGTTTATCAACATTGGTAGATTAGTGGGGATGGGGTGGAGCAATTACAGGCCATGGCAAAATTCTTCCCCTTTTTGTCTTTCAAATAAGAAGGAAACAGGAGAGTACAAACACTAAATTTTGTGGCCAAAATAAAGAGAGGAAGAGAGAAGAAGGAGGGGAGGAAGGAAAAAAAGGCAAGAATCTGAGTTACCTATGGGAGAGGTAGTCAGACGTCTTTAACCGGACCCATTTTAAATTGTGAGGTGCCTGAGAGGACATGCTGATGAAGGCATCAGAGGTCCAGACAGGCAGTGAGTTGACGTACCTGGGAGGAGGAGAAGGACCACATGTAGAGGGGAGAGATGATAGGACTCCCCCTCAATTTGACAGCTTGTGAAAAGGTTTAGGTCCTCATGATAGATGGCTCCCCCTTAGATGGTGCGGGTGGCGTTGTTTGCGACCTTCCCAATGTCTAAGATCTTGTCTTGGCTTTTGTCTCCAAAGGTCACTCTTCCATTTTTGTTGATTTCAGTTTGCAGAAATTGGTTAGATCTCTGGTAATGTGTTTGAGACATACCCTTAGTAGATGACATTATACCTCTCTTGGTCTCTGACCAAGGATGAGATCGTTGTAGTGTCTTTGAGACCCAAATTTTAGTAATGCACGGAGGTCTAGTTCCTTTAGATAAGGGAGGTTGTAAGATCCTTATTTTATTTGTTATTGGAGGACCTCTATGATAGTGTTCTCTAAGAGGCGGAATATTTGGTGTAGGAAGGAGAGTTCCTTTGTTGGTATGAAAAGGAGGACTTTCGGGGCGATAGTTTTTGAGAGGTGATGTATTAGGTGTGGGAAGGATGGGAATTCTCTGGTATTGATGAGAATTTGTGACTACTTCATTGGATGATTGAGTGATGTCCTTATAGCAGTCTTTGACCTCTATGGATAGTCTAATATTTTCAGTTGCTAGGAGGTCATTTCTGGTGTTCAAGCTCTCTATGGTTTCGTTCAGATGATTGACATGTTTTTTGAGATGCTTGACTCTTTCTATTAAGGTTCTAGAATATGTGAAGAGATAAAATAATTTGTTATCAAGGTGCGAAGAAGGAAGAGTGAGGAGCTCATCTAAGTTACCTCGTCATGAGATGAGATTAAATCCTGGTCCTCATTGGAGTGTGCCCTCAGACAGACATTTGCAATCTCTTCTACTTGACTGTTCCCTTCACTGGAGTCATGTCGCTCTAGGTGTCCATCATTGCTCTACGATGTTGTCGTTTGGGCCTAGTATTTCTTTTATCCTTATTTCTTCTGGAGTGAGGACAATCTTTCACCATGTGTTCTGCGCTGCCACAACTGTAATAGGTAAATGGGTCATATTCTTCTATCATTAAGGACTTACCTTTTAGGTTTTGCTTTTTGTTTTGCGCATCCTTGATGTATCCTCGAAAGGTTGGGCTTCTCTTGTATAGTCTTCTTAACCCTTTTGCTAACATCGCCATTGTGTTTTCCCATCGTCCTCATATTCACCATCAGATTCGCGCACTGCCTTGAGGGCAATTCCTTTTGGTTATGAGAGGTCATTCAATTGGATCTCATGGGCCAATAGTTTTCCAATGAGTTCCTCCAGCTTGTGGGCCTTGAGATCTTGAGCTTCTTCAATGGCTGTGACTTTTAGACCCCATTTTCTTCTAGGCAAACATCTGAGGACCTTTCTAACTTGTTCCTCATTTGAGTAGGTTTTTCCCAGTGATATGAGGTGGTTGATGATGCTGCTGAATCTTTTGAACATCTCTTCAACAGTCTCACTTTCTTCCATTTTAACGGCCTCATACTTTTGAACAAGGATATCCACTTTGGTGTCCTTGACTTGACTTGTGCCTTCATATGAGGTTATCAAGTAATCCCAAACCTATTTTACATTTTCACAGTGAGATATACGTTCAAAATCATTCGAATTTAAACTGCAACAGAGCAAGTTTAGGGCACGAATGTTTTTTTTTTCAATGGCTCCAGCTCTTTATTAGTCATTTCAGATCTTTTCTTTGGGACATCTTGACCAGTAGCGTTCTTCGTAGGAGTAGGCTAATCTCCCTAGGTAACCACAGTGCAGAGGTCCTCATCTTCATCCTTGAGGAAGACCTCCATTTGTCTCTTCAACATTATATAGTTTTCTCTAGTAACTAGTGGAGCTCTTGTCCATGAGCGTCCTTGAGGAGCTTTGTTTGCACTGTTTCCGGCCATGATCTTTTCCACAGAGTAGTTAAGCTCTTGAAACAGTGGACCTACTCTTATACCAATTGAAATAACCCTAGAGGGAGGGTGAATAGGGTTGTAATAGAATTATGCACTTTGTAAATACAAGGACGTTAATAGCATTTAATTAACTAAATAATACTTCTTTGTTATATATAAGGTTTGAGGTACAGGAGAAATAGAGGAGGTTAGAGAACTCAGCAGGTTCAAGACCTTGAGGTCCTTGATGACTGCTTACAAATAACAGATGCTTGAACTTAACTTCTGTTAAGAGGCCTCACAGATGAGGCGATGAACACTTCAAGACTCGTTAAGGTGAGAACACACTCTCACTTTAGTTACACAGCTTTGAGGGCCTCACCAGAACTGTCTTTCTGGTTACACAACTCACCACTTCAAACAATGGTGGCTACACTCAGAATTTTCTCTACCGAAATTCCTACACATCTAATTACACTCGTTGGAATCCACTACTTTGTGAGAGAGGCAGCCGATCATTATATAGTCGTTTGATGATCCTATGCAACGGCTCTTTTGAAGTTTCCTTAGTTCTTGATCCTTTCCATATATGCTTGATCTTGTATCTTTGTTCTTTTGGAAGCTCCAATCTTTGCTCAACAAGGCATATCCTGTGAAGATATGTATCAGGATGAGTATATATAATCTTGAGGAATATTTTGATGGTAAGATGGAAGGTTTTGAGAACTTCCCTTATTTGATCTTTTAAACAAAATGTTTAGGCATGCTGGAGGTCCTCAGTGTTGTTGTTGTTGAGGGCATCACAGTTTCTACAATTTGCTTGACTATTAGCTTCGTCTTCGGTTCCTCTTCCTCCTTTTTTTGTCTATTTTTTCTTTTTTTCTCTTCCTTTTCTCTTCTTTTTTTCTTTTGCTCTTTCTTATTCCTTTTCTTTTTTTTTTGGTTGGTATGCTTCGATATATGGATGACTCAACTCGAGTGTAATCTCCCAACATAGGTTTTTCCATACATAAACAAAGTGCTTAAGGGATATGAGTGTCGTACCACTCAAGGCGACCCATGTTGGTGGACCAACTAGGAACCCTCTTTTTTTCAACTTTCTCTTCATGAGGTTCACTTGTGTATGCCTTTCTAATGATATTAGTCACAACATGCCACTTGACTTCGGTGTAGATAGGGAGTAATCATGAGGAGAATGACTAGGTTGGTAAGGTTAAGGGTTTTTGAATAGTGACTGTTATGGGTGATGCAAAAATGGATGATTTGGTGAAGACAATAACAAGTACGAGCATATGTTATAGGTGAATGGAAAGGTATAGGGTAATACGGATAACGATATGGGTGGTGAGGTGGTAGCTCCTCGTCCTAGGCACATTTTGTTCAAGCTACAAGTCTCGAAGTATAGAGATGTCAACTTTTAAGGGACTGATGGTTTTGATCTTCTCTTCTTTTGCTAAGTCTGCTTGATAAATATAAACTGACTTCTCTCTCTTTTTATTATTTTTTTTTGTTTTTTTTTCTCTCTTTTTTTAAAATTTTATTTTAAGCCCTGGATTCATGGAATGGCAAATGTGATGAATGAAAGAGTATATGAGGGTGACGATAAATAGATGTGTCAGACTTGGGTTTTAAGGCTGGTGAATGGGTGAAAGAGCTTTTCAACTCAAGTTAAAAGTGTAAGCATGTGATTTTTAAATAATCACAATCATACATATGCATCTTATTGAATTCAAAAGACGCGCACATCGAGGATTGACTCAATAAGAAGCTATAGTTCAAGAGATGATGACCTTAGCTACTACATAACTTTGTGGGCTCTCCTTCGGCGAGAGAGGACTAGATCGGCGTTGGATGGAATTAGTCTGAACTGTTTTAAAGTGCTAGTGGCCCTTCTGTTGGAGCTAAATCTTGGTGCTGAGGCGCTCTTCTCATTGTTTATGGCTTCCCCTTTACACAAATATCCTTTAGGTAATCAAAGTCCTTGATCACGTAGTAGCCCAAGTGATGAGCTAGGTTGCTTTTGAGACTTTGTTTGAAAGTGGATAACTATAGATGCAAGGGGATAATCTCATTGATGTGAGACAACTCGATGTGCCATCTTTCAAAATAATCTAGGAAGGACTCGTCCTTTGCTTCATGGCGCCGAGGTCATCAACTGTAGCATACTTTTTCTGGATATGACTGTAATAATTAATGAAGGCATTGAACAGTTCATTTCAGTCGGCCTGGATTTGAGGTGTTAGGCATAGTACCATACATTGGCTTCTCTATCTTAGGTGGATGGGAAGACTGTTGAATACAAGCCGACATCAATTCTGTTGAGAGGTGCCAATCACATGAACTCCTCAATGTGGTGAGTGACATTCTCAGCTGGTTTGAACTTGATGTTGGGCATTTCAACCTTATCGACCACCTTCATAACTCATTGTATAGGTAAAGGCACATCCGTATGACAGTGTTGATCATTTTGGTAAGACTTTCCAGCTTCTGTTCAAGAGCCTTTACATTAGGGTCTTTCACGATTTTGGGAGTCTCCAAGGAGGTCTTGGACTTCCTTTTAAATGAACCCGAGCCTCCAGACTCGTCATCTATTGGTGCTTTGATTGGTTCGAGTTCATATTCACATCCACTAATCTCAACATGATCTTCTTCCTCAAGGTATAGTCCCAACTTCTCGTTGATTTTTGTGATGGCGTGTAGGATACCATCTATTACTTCTTGTTGCTCGTTGAACCTCTTCTTGATATTTTGGTTTTGCTCAAGAGAGCTCGCAAAGACCAGGCCTACATTTTGGTGTACAGGTCTTGAAGTTGCTTGGTGATTTTAAGTTCAGAGGTAGCAACTTGGACGGGGACCTCTTGGAATCGTTCTTTTGCCATTTTAGCTTCACGGGCTCTAAATTGGACTGTTGAAGGCGCGTAGTTCGGATTTGGAACAAGTTGACCGGTGCGCGGATCTGTGATACGGGCTCGAAGATGATCTCCTATCTTTTTTGTCTGGAAGTTCGTTAGTTACTCGACCATTGACTCTAACACTGACTACCCGATGCATGCATGTCTTAAAGGATATATATGGGACCCTAATATGTGGACTCGACACCTACATGCTAACACAAGGATGACTCACCCACTTTTTAGGAGTGCATGGCCTAACTCTATACGGATCTATCATGATGATTTACAACAAGAATACCCATTGGGTCCTTACTTGGATCGAGTTAGGATGGGCTTATATTTTATTTTTTGCACAAATTTTTTTCGGGCTCATATCCGAGTAAAAGATGCATTGGACATTCAAACACTAGGATATCATAAAGGACCGGACATAACCAACACCCTATAACCTGGACCTAGGAATCCCGATTGGGTGATCCAACAAGAACTGTTGAGCTAGAATTAACCCATGGTCGTGTGGCCTACATTCCTTGCATGGGCCATGCAATAGGATTCACTAGCTTAGAAATGGTTCTATAAAACAGCATAGGCCAAATAGCCTTGGTATCTTTTTGGACATATTTCCTGGATCATTTGGTGATTCTATGCGGGCTATTATAATACCCGACACAAACTGGGTTGACTCGATTGTTTTATATTTTTGAAAGATATACAACACGCATATAACATAAAAATGAGGGGTTAACTTAACAAAGGCTCTAAGTTTATGGATAACTAGGTTTGGAATGAGATGAGGTACTACATGCACTTTACCTATATGGAATTGATAGGTAAACTGTGTGAGGTGATGCTCTTTGGTCTTCAAGGAAGCCTCTGAGTGTAATATGAGTGAGTGGAGAGACCAAATGCTAGGCGATGTAGAGTGCATCACACAAGTAGTGGCCACCCGCTCTCAGGATAATTGCTAAGTTAATCCTAACCAATGCTTATGTGCTGCGTTGTCAAAAGACCAAGGAGTAGTCCGGTATACGAGATGCTTTAAAGAATAATAAAATCGCAAAACAAATCAACTTTCCCCATTTTACAATTTCAAAACAAATCAATTTTATCAAGATTTACGCTCTTTTTAAGTTTAACTCCCCAATAGAGTCGCCAATCTGTAGGACCCCAGAAAAATCGCGATGGATTTCCCGTTGCGGTGCTACTTATGTGTGATTAGAAGCCAATTAAGGCTGCTTAATCTTTAAATAAGGAGGCCTTTATTTTAAAAGAAAAACTTCCGATTCTTTAAGTATCCTAAATTTGTAAATTCATTTAGAGACAATCATCTTAGTTTGAAATATTAACTTATACTCGCCCGAGACATCTATCAAAGCCATAAATGGGAAGAAGAGCACTAGACTGACCTAGTAGGCCACACGACCATACTTGTGTCAGGCTAGTGGCCTTTTGGGCCCACTTTCTAGAAAATGGGTCAGGGATTGAGCATGGTCGTTTGGCCTTGCTCAATTTCTGGACCTTTTTTTGGTCTTGGCATTTTGATTTCAATCCTGGGGCATGTATTGTTTTGATTTATCGAACCGATGAGGAAAAACAAAAAACTAATTATGCGAATTAAGATAAAAAGGAGTCCTCAGTTGATTTAAGGAAATCAACAAACCTAAAAAACGATGGAAACTCCGGTCTACGAACCTGAATTCCGGGTCTGGTGGTAAGGTTACAAGTCCAAGAGTTAGAAAACTGTCAGACTCACCTATTTGAAAAGAGACTCTACTAAAACTGATCTTGAAATGAAAAAGAGTGGAGAGAAGTTTAAAAGATTTCACAATATCATAATCATGTCATGCGAACACAAAAACTTTTTACAAGTTAATGAACAGGAATGACATTAAAAAAAAGTTAAAAAAAGATTACCTGATCACATGATGCCCTAGTGGCTATAGTATAATTATTACATACACAAATGGCTATAGTACAAACACATGGCTCCTACTGACTCAATTGTACAAACTTTAAATAACACAAACTACTTTTTCATAAGGGAAATTGGATTCTAATAATACGAACTTTTGGCCATATAAGACTTAATAATACGAACTTTTGATTTGGTGATTAATAACACGAACTTTGACCCCTATTGCCCCGAACAGTACGCCACCGAGTTAAGTTGAATTTAACTCGGTGGCGGGATGACGTGGCGGTGGAGGCATGTCTCAGTCAGCTTTATTTTGTCCACATCAGCCACTTTCTCTCTCCTATCTCTCTCTCTCTCTCTCTCTCTCTCTCTCTTTCTCTCTCCTATCTTTCTCTCTCTTCCTCTTCGTCATTCCCAGAAACTTTTCTCCCTTCTTCTTCTTCTTCTTCTTCTTCTTCTTCTTCTTCTTCTTCCAAACACCCTCTTTCCCCTTCGGCGCTGACGCTGCCTCCCTCCTCCACCACCAATGGGTGCTCCCCTATTATCTCCAAGTCTGATGAGAAAGAGAAACTTCAAATATTCTCTATCCATACCATAGCAGATGATCGTAAATAATCCTAAAGCTTCGAAAAACTAGAGTCAAATTACAATTCCCATTTCGCTATAATCATAAACAACCACAATAACAATCATTACCATTAAACACAACAATGAACATCATTCCTTCACAATGTATCTATGGAGGTTGCCCAAAAAGAAAAGAAGCAATGTAGTAATCTGCAATTGAGATTTCTCAATTCTACCGATAAGCAATGTAATTTGCAAGAGCAATCAATGGTTTCACCTTATCCGAATCGAACCCAGAAAGCAATTCTCTGGCTTCCTTATTCAATCTCTCTGCATACTCCCTGGATTTCTCGATCCCCATGAGTTTCGGGAAGTTGACCTTTTCGGCGACGAGATCTTTTCCGGTGGTTTTTTCGAGTTCCTCCGAGGACTTCATGACGTCGAGGATGTCGTCGACCACCTGAAACAACAACCCAATCGCCCTCGCGAACTTCCTCAGCTTCTCGATCTCCTCGTCGGAGCCGCCTGCCGACGATGGCTTCGAGCACGACCGCCACCGCCAGGAGCTTCGTCGTCTTGTGGATGTGGATGAACTCCAGCTGCTCAATCCCGATGCCGGCGGCACCCTCGGAGTCGATGTCCACCACCTGGCCGGCCACCAGCCCCTCCGACTCGATCGCCGCCGCAAGCTCCCTCATCGCCCGGACCACCCTCCCCGGCGGGACAACACACAGAAGTCCTTCTTCGATCAGAGTTTGGGGAAATTTGCCAAGAAGTTCCCATGTTCGATTCCGGAAGAAGGGAACAAGGTGTCAACGTTATACAGCAACCACTCAAGGATAATTTGGATTTGGCTTTGTATAAGGCTAAGATTTTTACCTAGAATTTTTAGGAAGAAGAAGAAGAAGAAGAAGGAGGAGGAGGAGGAGGAGGAGGAGGAGGAGGAGGAGGAGGAGGAGGAGGAGGGAGAAAAGTTTCTGGGAATGACGAAGAGGAAGAGAGAGAAAGAGAGAGAGAGAGAGAGAGAGGCTGATGTGGACAAAATAAAGTTGATTGGGACATGCCTCCACTGCCACGTCATCCCGCCACCGAGTTAAGTTCAACTTAACTCGGTGGCATACTGTTCGGGGCAACAGGGGGTCAAAGTTCGTATTATTAATCACCAAAACAAAAGTTCGTATTATTAAGTCTTATATGACCAAAAGTTCGTATTATTAGAATCCAATTTCCCTTTTCATAATGGTCCACAGTAGCATAACAAATCATTATGCTTGTGTGGTACTCTAAGGATTCTTCATGCTCCCTCCTGAACAAGTTGTGTAGACTGAAATCTTCTTATCTCAATCCACAAGATTGTATCTATCAAAAATCTCTTAAAGACGATATCCTTCCAGCTGATAAGAACTCTCCAGCTCCCATTTTTAATACATAATCATAGACGTGTTCAAAATTATCTTCGTCAAATTCTAAAATTGGATCAAACTCTTTGGGATAAGTGAAAGTAGTGTTACCACAATGGATAAATCTAAATCCTCTTGCTATATCCCTCCATAAATGATGCACTATTTCATAAAATCCAACTACTCTTACTCTTGAAAAATGAGTTTCTATTGTCCTATTTTCTAGAAACCGTTCTTCATGACCCCAACACTCCGTCTTCTACTTGAATTAAATAATGTGGAGTATTAATCTTATCAACATTGTATTCAATACATGCACATTCATAAAAGGCACACGACCATGCCACAATGTTGGATGTTTCTTTTGAGAATATTTTTCTTAATATGCTAAACACAAACTTTTGAAACTTAGTAAACTTTGAGAATTGGGTTCTGTTTGGCCTCGAAATAATCTTTGGAATATTCATCTAGACTTTAATCATCCCTATTCCCAGCTTTAGTATTTTGGGTCATTTGGAGGGGTAGTTTTGGACACATTGACCATGTTGCTACTCTAGAATTCCCCAAAAACCTTATCATCCTTCCCCAAGGACACCTTTTGTTATAGCTAAAAAGAAACGGAGAATCCACCACTAAAGCATATATATAACTCATGGAACCAATTTTTTTGAGCTTTTTTGGTAAAATATTTTGAATCTCCCAATTCAATATGAAGCTCGTCATGATGAATTTATCAGCTATCAAAAATTCAACATACTTAAAAAAATTAAATCTGTTAGGACATAGATAATGAGCCTAGTATTTACAGTGGAAGAAAAAATTATCAGGATGTATAAATTGAGAAAAATATGACAAGATCAGTACTTAAAATAGAGAGTAAAAAGACACAAGATTTACGTGGAAACCCAAAGTGGGAAAAAATCATGGACGACAATGGAGCAATAATCCACCAGTATAAGGGGAGAGATTACAAGAGAGATCCCAAATGGCGTATAGCACAATGAGAATAATCTGAAGGCAAAATAATAACTCTCAAAATACTCTCACAACCTAGGGATGGGTAGAGGTGAAGAAGCTCCCAATTACAAGTGTGTTTTTTGAATAGGTTAATAATAACCCATATTTATACTAGAAATACAACATGTAAACTACCCCTAAGAATTTGGTCTAGCCTATGACTAGTACATAACTTTCATTAGGAGTCCTTATCAACAAACTCACTCAGGGATACAACTTGTTGGCACAATAGAACTCTTGAAAGTATTGTATGCCTAGGATTGTAGGTTGCACATGAAGAATTAATTAGCCACTTGAAATATTGTAATTAGCCTCGTAACTAACTCATTAACGATTTATCTAATTAAGTGGCTTAATTAAAAAATAGAATTTGGGCCGTCAAACTCAACAATCTCCACATTGGGCCAAAATCTCCAGTACTGTCATAGAACCCCGAAGGGCAATCAAATCTGATGAGCATCAACTGAGATCAAGTCAGCCTTGAACTCAGCAAGAGATGAGGTTGTAGAACGGGTTGTAGAACTTGTAATAGTAAAACCTTGTAGAATATAAAGACCGCCTTACATGGAACCTTTGAATAAAGTTTGACCTTTAGATATGGTCAAAACTCCACCTTGAGTTGAATACTTGCAACCCTCAGATTCGAGAGTGCCTAGAGAGATGAGATTACACTTCAAATCAGGAATATGACGAATTTCTGTAAGAGTGCTGACAACTCTGTCATGAATCTTGATATTAACAGTACCAATCCCAAGAACATTGCTTTGGGCACTGTTGGTCATATGAACAACACCCAAACCAATAGTATCATATGTCGAAAATCAATCCTTGTAAGGACACATATGATAATTACAACCACTATCAAGAATGCAGTTGTTTTTATTACCCCTCTCCAGGAGGAGTAACAAGAAAACATTCAGCATCATCTTCATATAGAACAATATCAGCTTCAACATTATTCTGAGTTTGTTTTAAAATTTGTTATTTCTCCAACTTCCTTTTTAATTTATAACACTCAGATACATCATGATCAGGCTTACGACAATAGCGATAGGTATTGTTGGAACACCCTTTAAACTTAGATCTGGAATTATTACTAGAGCTCCCATTATTAGTAGTTTCACCTCTAACAATCAAGCCTTCAGCTTTATCATAACGCACTTCAAGATCAAATTTTTCTTTAGACATCAAATTAGATTTGACATCCTCAAAAAACAGGATTTCATTGCTAGAATATAACATGATCTCTTTAAAGTGCTTGTATGAATGAGGCAAAGAGACAACCAACAAAATAGACTTATCCCCATCTTCAACAGTAACCTCCAAATTTTCCAGATCAATAATAATGGAGTTAAGTTCATCAAGATGTTTTTGAATGGGAGTACCTTCAGCCGTGGAGAACGTATATAAACGTTTTTTGGGAAGGATTTTGTTGGCGAGACTTATAGTCATGTAGAGAAACTCCAAAGTCAACCGGAGTTTTGCAGTAGTAGTTTTGTTCAACACCTCGTGGAGAATCTGAGGTGCTAGACATAACTGGATTGCTATAAGAGCCCTAACATCGAGGTCCTCCCAAACTTCGTCACTCATATTTGTAGGCTTTTTAGATTTCCCACCCAAAGCCTTCTTCAATCCATTTTGAGTAAGAATGGCCTTCATTTGAACACTGCAAATACTGAAACTGATCACACCGTCGAACTTCTCAATATCAAACTTAACTGCAGACAACATCCTTAGGCTAAAAAATCCAACCTCGCTCTGATACCACTTGCTAGGATCGAGATAAAGAGCCTAGTATTAACAGCGGAAGAAAAAAATTATCAAGATATATAAATTGAGAAAAATATGACAAGATCAGTACTTAAAATAGAGAATATAAAGGCACAAGATTTATGTGGAAACCCAAAGCAGGAAAAAAACACAGATGGAAACGGAGCAATAATCCACTAGTATAAGGGGAGAGACTACAAGAGAGATCCCAAATAGCGTATAACACCACGAGAACAATTTGAAGGCAAAATAATAACTCTCAAAATACTCTCACAACCTAGGGATGGGTAGAGGTGAAGAAGCTCTCAATTACAAGTGTGTTTTTTGAATAGATTAATAATAACCCATATTTATACTAGAAGTACAACCCGTAAAATAACTCTAAGAATTTGATCTAGCCTATGACTAGTACATAACTTTCATTAGGAGTCTTTATCGACAAATTCACTTAGGGATACAACTTGTTGACACAATAGAACTCTTGAAAGCATTGTATGCCTAGGATTGTAGGTTGCACATGAAGAATTAATTAGTCACTTGAAATATTATAATTAGCCATGTAAATAAATCATTAACAATTTATCTAATTAAGTGGTTTAATTAAAAAATAGAATTTGGGCCATCAAACCCAACAAAATCTACATCTCTTCCTTTTATTTTCTCTAAGTTTACGTGGAACGAATATATCAAGAGGTGACACGCTTCCCAATAATTCGCTTAATAATTGTCCCACTTCATTCGCTTGTTGGCGCGAGACATTCTCCAGGTTGAGATAGGAGTAGGTGCTTGCTGCCCGCCTGCAAGCCTGTGACCACTAAAAATATAATATTTAAGACATAAGTAGTATATTGTGAAGATTAGTACCATTAAAATCATTATAAAGAGTTAATAGAGTTTATTTTAGCTTGTTTGCATTAAAAACCTTAAAAAATGAAGTTATTACAGAGTCTCTACTTTAAGCCCTTTTCTATAAATATAAAAAGCTTTTTGCACCTATTTAGTTAGTTTCTACTAAAAAGAAAGGGCTTCATAAGTATTACCGCAAACTGAATGCACTTGGGAGTTAATTTTTAAAAATTAGAGCACCTTAAAATAATTACCACAAAACGTAAGGACCTTTGAGTCTTTATTTGCTCATTTCACCGGGCATAGTGAGTTGCTTCTCCTAGTATATTTCACTAACAAATTGTCAACCTACGACAAGATCAAGCTATAGCTAAGGGGAACCCAAGGATTTTAAATATGAAAGAAGAATGAATTAAACTAACGACGTGAAGTTTGTAGCTCATTCTACATTATGAATCTAATGACAAAATCGAGAAAGGTTACAGGGATGAGAGTCAGCTTAGCATAAACAGTTATAAAAGCTATTACTGGAAACGAAAATAGGGTTTAATATTTGTTCATAATTTTCCCTATTTTTTAGGAGGGACTTAATGCATCTATATCTGCTCCATTCCTTCTTTCGTTATACGCAACAGTCCACTCACAAGAATCAAACATATATGACACAGGTTCCCCTTTATCAAACCGGCCTTATACATCCCAAAAAATGATATAGATCCATAAGATACACAACCACTATGGCCGTTTTCTTTTATACACCGCACTTTGCCATAACCCACCACAATCAACATTTTCACATTTACCAATACAATTTACATTTATAAAAAACAAACACACCATAACTTACCAATAACCCACCATAATCCACCACAATTCCACTACACTCGCCACAATTCCACCACACCACACCATACCGCGTCATACCGCAGCCAACCGTATAAAAGAATAGAGCCTAAATCAGGAATGTTTTTCCCTCCTTTCATTTGTTCATCCAGAATATCCAACTTTATGAATTATTCTTTTCTATGGTAACTATCTTATATATTATATTTTAAGTGGTCACAATCTACTACTTACCATTAAAGTCATTTTTAACCTTAATTTTTTTGACAGTTACAATTAATCTATTAATTATCAATTATAATTAAAAAGCTTGGAATGTGTAAGCTACGCCAACAGTTAAAATTGACATCCTAACGAATGAACTTCGTCTGTTTGGCATATTTTAGACAACTTTTTGTAAATTCTAAAAATATAGATAAAAGTGTATTTTTTACCATTTATATATATTATTATAGTTATAGAAATCAATCATATTTTTTTTTCAATTTAATTTACAAATATATAGGTTTTATATCATGGTAAGAGACATATAAGATGTGTCTTACACCACAATTTTTATCATTTTCATTAAAGTAACTAGGCCATAGTAGTCACCTTCAGCACCTTCAATGCTTAAGACATACACTTCAGCCAAGTTTGACCTTATTCTTTTCTGTGGTAAGATTAAGCTTATCCGCACTATATGATATTTTACCAACTTTACTACATCACTTGTTGTTACCCTATCCACTTGGCTTATAATATATTTTTAAAAAAATCGTATATTTAATAAGTGATATGTTTAATATGACCTGCCTTATTCACAATACCTTATTAAAAATCATTAAAAGTATAAATATTTCTCCACCTTTATTCACTTTATCAACAATTTACAAAACTTATCCATCTTTATCCACACTATCCACATTTTACCAATTTATCCGCCCAACACTTAACCAACCGCACAGAAGAATTGTTTCATTTATAATATATTAAAACGAAACCCTCAATAGTAATCTTTTGGGTTGTTTACATTTTGAACCATGAAGTATAAGGTAATTAATTTTCTGAGCCCTTGGTTTCCAACATTAACTTTTTAGACCCTAAAGTTTGTAGGCTGAATAAAAAAAGACCTTAAAGTTTGTAAGGTGAAAAAAAGGTATGTGTATTGTTTTTCTTTTTCTTCCTATGTTTGAATTTCTTTCTGGATTGGCGCAAATTTCAGGACTGGACTCTTATTCATGTCGGAACTACTTAAACCCTGGGTACTTAGGGGTCTAAGTAGTTCTGACATGAATAAGTGATGTGTATCATAGATTCAATATCAGCTTTAACCCTAGCCCTGAAGTTTGACGCCAATCGGGAGAGAAATTCTTGGAAGAAAAAGAAAAATGGTGCATGAGCCTTTTTTAACCTACAAACTTGAAGGTCTTTTTTTATTCAACCCATAAACGTTAGGGTGCAAAAAATTAACAGTGAAAACTAATGGTCCAAGAATTAATTATCCTATACTTCAGGGTCCAAATGCAAAAGACTAGGACCGAAAATCGGATCGAATAAAACCGGTCCAAACCGAACCGATTTTATTCAGTTCGGTTTTCTATTTGGACTTTAGGCCTTATTCGGTTTTCGATTTATTCGGTTCCGGTGAAAACTCATATAGATATATCCATTATAAACCGAGAACCGAACTGGTTTTATTCGGTTCGGTTTTGACATTACTTTTTGTCTTGTTTTCGATTTATTCTGTTCGGTTTTGAACGATGAACAGCCCTAGCACTATATGATATTTTACCAACTTTACTACATCACTTGTTGTTACCCATCCACCTTGCTTATAATATATTTTTTAAAAAATCATATATTTAATAAGTGATGTGTTTAATATGACCTGCCTTATTCACGATACCTTATTAAAAATCATTAAAAGTATAAATATTTCTCCACCTTTATTCACTTTATCAATAATTTACCAAACTTATCCATCTTTATCCACATTATCCACATTTTACCAATTTATCCGCCCAATCACTTAACCAACCGCATAAAAGAATTGTTTCATTTATAATATATTTAAACGAAACCCGCAATAGTTATCTTTTGGGTTGTTTACATTTTGAACCATGAAGTATAAAGTAATTAATTTTCTAAACCCTTGATTTCCAACATTAACTTTTTAGACCCTAAAGTTTGTAGGCTGAATAAAAAAGGACCTTAAAGTTTGTAAGGTGAAAAAAAAGGTATGTGTATTGTTTTTTCTTTTTCTTCCTAGATTTTAATTTCTTTCTGGATTGGTGCAAACTTCAGGACTGACATTAAAACTAATATTGAAGTTATAATACACCTCTCTTATTCATGTTAGAACTACTTAAACCCGGGTACTTAGGGGTCTAAATAATTCTGGGATGAATAAGAGAGGTGTATCATAGATTCTATATCAGCTTTAACTCTAGCCCTGAAGTTTGACGCTAATCGGGAGAGAAATTCAAACATTGGAAGAAAAAGAAAAATGGTGCATGGGCCTTTTTTCAACCTACAAATTTTAAGGTCTTTTTTTTATTCAACCCATAAACTTTAGGGTGCAAAAAATTAATAGTGAAAGCTAATGGTCCAAGAATTAATTATCCTACGCTTCAGGGTTCAAATGCAAAAAAAGACACGTAATCTTTTGCCATGTGTCACCACTAAAAAATTTCTTAAATAAAAAGGAACAAAAGAAATCAAATATATTAAATGGCTGTATCTTATAGTGAGCTTTAAATTCATATCGTTATGAAGTTTTCCCCTTTTTTTCATTGGCTAAGTTACTTTGGCCTTACTCCACAAAATTAGTGTGTTAGATAGTGGATAAAGGTTTATATAGCGGATAGCGGTTTAAGCAGCGGATAACGGTTTATGTAGCGGATAACAGACAATTGTTCAAATAAGAATTGTGTTCGGTAAATTTAGCGGTTAAATTAACATATTAATGTGAATTGACATAAAAGGATATCAATAATTTTCAAAGAGAAAGTTTTCAAAGGGTATTTTTTGACCGAAAAATATGAAACACTGCTCCAAACGCTAAACGTTAATTTTATTAGCGTTTCACAAAATGCTCCTTAAAACGCTAAACGCTCCTCAAAACGTTAGCTTACCGAACGGTAATATTTATGCAATTAGAGTTTTGACTTGGTCAAAACGCTAAACGCTACCCCAAACGTTACTGCCGAACACAACCTTTAATCGGATATGTGAAACTGACTAATAAATGTTAAAATATGGGTAACTGATTCATTGACATATGCTTAAGAAATAACTTATTCATTATAAAACAGACTTATGTGATAATTTTTATTAGAAAGGATTAGACCTGGCAATCGGATGGGTCGGATCGGGTTCGGATTGGATGCCTTCGGGTTCGGGTTTGCTTACATCATCCATACTCCGGATCGGATCGGATCGGATTTGGGTCAGGTGGGGTTCGGATTCGGTTTGCCTCCGGATAGATCTTGTCCGGGTCGGATCGGGTCCGACTTGAGTTTAACCGGATCGTCATCTTCGGGTCAGAGTCGGTTGAAACTTTTCACGGGTCGGGCTGAGCCGGATTGGGTTGATTCGGTTGCTTGTTTTCGGATGCATCCAAGGTTGTATTTATATTCGGGTCAGATTACTTTCGGGTCGGACTGCTTTCGGATCAGATTGCTTTCGGGTCGAGTTATTTTCGTTTTCTGTTAAAATTTGTTTATTACTAAAATGAAAATTTCTAATTTTGAGTAAATATTTATTGCATAATGAAATAATTTATGGTGCACGATTCTAATTCATGAGTTTGTCCTCTGTACTGTATTGTATGGAAATCACTCAAAAATAATATTAACTACTACACTAGTTGAAAGTCAAATAAATAACAATTCGGAAAAAATTGTATTTTATTCAATATTATTTGAATTAAACGCATAAAATATAGTACTTGTTTTATTCAAAAAAAGTGAATATAAATACAGTAATTTATTTATCAATATAAACGTTGATTTTTATCAAACAATGATTCATGAAAAAGTTATATTTTATACAATAGCTTTTTATTCAGTAACATTGACATTGAGTCGTTGATAAAGTCTTACAATTGTATTCATTTTATATCAATAATTCTTACTTTCCCCCTTTTACACAAACAGTTCAAGTATTAAACGCATATTAAACAACGTTATAATTTAGCGCGATAATATTGGTGTGATAGTATTTGACAGTTTGGTTCTAATTTGGCCAGATTATAATCAGGTCGGGAATAGTTTGGTTTGGATGTAAATCGGGTTGGTTCTCGGTTCGGTTATACATTGATTCATGTGTGCCTCGAGTCGGGTAAAATTCGGTTCGGGTGTGTCTCGAGTCTAGTAAAATTCGATTCGGGTGTGTCTCGGGTCGGATTAAATTCGGTTCAACTGATTTTCGGATACGGGTTTATTCGAGTTTAGCTTGGCTCGGATCGAGTTCGGGTCGTTTCGGATTATTTCGAATGCTTTGCTTATTCGGTAAACTTCGGGTTCGGTTCGAATCAGTTTCGGATCGGAGTGATCCGGGTTTTGGATGAATATCGGGTCTGGGCATTCGGATTCGGATGGATCGGATCGGATTTCGGATAAGGATTGTGAGGTCTAGAAAGGATGTCTACCAAATATGTGTGCGGGACTGTGAGTTTTTTTTTTTCCTTTTTAAAATTTTTCTACTTTACTAAAACTGAGTAATTGTTCATTTGCAAGTCATAGAGACATCTTATTATAAATTTTCATAGCTCATGAGACTTAAATCTATATATTTTGTACAAAAATAATTATAGTTGGAGACAAATCATTTATAATATATAATTACATTAAAGTCAAATCTCCAAAGAAAATCTTTTGCTATGTATTAGAAATCTGAATGTTTGGAAGAAATCAAAACCTACTTCTAAACTCAATCTACCAAGAATATTTTTTTTTTAAAATAAGTTATAAAAAATTTAATGACATGTGCAAACATAAAAAACATTTTTTTAGAGTATAATTTATGGAAAGATGAAAAGTGAATGTTTTCTAATTTATGAAGTCAAGTAAAATTAATCTAAATTAATTTATGATACCGAACAAAATAATTTAATTTAAGTGGTTTAACTATATTTATTTGTTATGATATTAAATAAAATTTTAATTTTTCAAAAAACGTTTACTATACAACTAAGATACTGAAATAAATATAGAATTAAGTATCCATTGCTATATTATTCAAATTAATTTTATAATAGCGATAGTATTCCTATTTCATACTACCTCCGTGCTTTTTTATATGTCATTTACAGTTTTTAGTGTCAATTTTTAATCAATAATTTTTAATATAAAATTTTTATTAAAAAATATAATATTATATTTTTTAATAATATTTTTTTATTACGAATCTAATGACATTAATTTTGTGTGATGAATAATTATACAAATTAAAATATTAATGGTAAAATTTTTTAACACAATTTCCAAGGTGACAGATAAATAAAAACGGAGGGAGTATTAACTAATGAATTTCTCTTATGAATTATCATTTCCATTCTCGGTACCCACTCATTCGTTAATAATTGTCATTTTTAGGCTTTGGGAACATTTCAAGAAGATAGTAATTGATTGTTTTATTATCAAAATTATTTATATTTTAGTTATATCATTGTGTTGAGAATAATAAAAATAAGAGATAAATTTGA
The DNA here is from genome assembly GCA_029582165.1 of Portulaca oleracea. Lineage (NCBI taxonomy): Eukaryota > Viridiplantae > Streptophyta > Magnoliopsida > Caryophyllales > Portulacaceae > Portulaca > Portulaca oleracea. The sequence goes on from CM055892.1 coordinate 13,443,662, forward strand.
AATGCTTGTTGTATTAGGACGGTAAAGTGTCAGATATGTGAAAAATAAAAAGTTAGGCCTTGTTAGATATTATTGACCAGTGTTCACTGTGGAGTGTATGTCAATTGCGTTACATTTCCAGCACAATGCAAGAATTGAAGTAGGACTTCACCCAATAACTTGTTTTTACTAAATCATTGACCAACCAGTGTAACCTTTCATAATTATTGTATGCTCCTGGGGCATGTACTCCAAGAAATGATATGGCAGTCATGTCAGATTTTTTTTTTAAAAAAAAAATCAGTAACTACTTGTCGGTTACCAGCGTCAGTTAAACTGAATTGTTCGTTGAAGATAACATCATTGTTCACCATATGATGTTCACTAAATTGAGTTGGATTGTTCACTCACTTCAACTGCATTGTTCATTTACTTCAACTGCATTGTTCATTTACTTCAACTATATTGTTTACTTAACTTGTTCCACATAGTTTACTCTAAGAAAAATTTAGATTGTTCATCATATAATCTTCTTATTTGACAAAATTTCTATCATTAGAATTTATCGAATAACATGTACTTGAACTTGCAGGAGTAAATGGCTAGACAATGAATTAGTAAATAATGACATGGTGAACAATGGAAATATTTTCAATGAACCACTAGTTACATGATGAACAATTGTAACATATTTAGTGAACAATCTCAACATATCTGGTGAACAATCTCGATATACAGGGTGAATAATCTCAACATATGTAGTGAACTATCCTATCTGATTATAAGTGAACAAAGACTCTTTTATGAATGAACAATGTTATATGCCACGTAGGATTCGGAGCACATGCTCCATGAGCATATAAGACATATTGACCTTTCATAATTATTGTATATGCTCCAGGAGATGACATGGTAGCCATGAGAGATTTTTTTATGGCATAAAGGTTGATTTACAGAAGAATGTAATATTCAGTTACCAATTTTCAAATATTTGACCGACTCTTTAAAAAAAAAAAAAAAAGAAAAGCCACACAAAGTTACTCAAGAAGGCCGCATTAACGCTTGCCATCATTATCTATGAGTAACTTGGATTTTACTGAGATGTCTGGCCATGGCCGATAGAGTTACGATTATAATAAAGTACTACCAATAACATAAATGACATTCCACTACATATTGCTAGTTCACCCATAAATGAGTTAAAATATGGAACAAGACAAAGATGGGGGAATACGTGAGCAGCATCAACGATGAGAAATGGTAATAAACAAACGCAGAGTGACGGGTGAAAGGGTCAAAAAACTAACCAATCTGTTCCATTCAGATTCATCTTGGCAAATATTACATTAGCTGTATAATCATAAATAAACAACCAGGCTTACTACTTTGACATTTTAAATCTTCAACATACACTAGTCTGTGGCATGCAACAACACAGCACATGATCAATCAAGCTTCTCACGTCTCCTGTATGCGGGCCACTTCAATGTATGAATTGTTTACTCTTTCATAATCTAAGAAGAAGTGATCCCTTGTCTAGAAAACAACTTCCACCTTTGGTATTCTCGACTTTTTTCCCTCCCAAAATGTTGAATTGAGAAACGAACATGCTAGTAACAAAATACAACTGAGGATCATACGAGGAAGGCCAAGATAAACAACCCCCAAACAAAACTCGTCAGCTTTCTGACCATTGTATGGGCTGCATTTTTTCATTCAGCCATGGGAAGTGAAATTCTAAGGTCACCATCAATCAGGTCACACAAATGGCCGAGAAAGAAGTCTAAGAAATCCGAACCCAGCAGTTCAGCAGAAGTTTCAGGTCTGTAACACCCCCCCCCCCCCCCTTCTCTCTTAGGTGTGAAAAAAAGGAAAAAGAGGTTGCTTGAAAAATGTTTCGTAAAGAGTTTTTCTCACTTCCTTATGGAGTTTCAAATTTGAATGCAAATGTTATTAAGAAACAGTTACTTGTGCAAATTCAGTGTTTAATGTGTCCTTTCGTGCAGATAGTGAACCTGAGGATTACCTTAGCCATAGTTTCATCAGCTCTAGAGAAATTGAATCTTCAGGACTAACCGATGATCTAAGGTAAGAGATTGGCCTTTTTGTTTCAGACATGGATTATACATAAGATGAATGTGGCTTATACGGTTCTTGCAGCAGGGTGTTTGTGGGGACGTGGAATGTAGGTGGCAAATCACCAGTAGGGAGCCTAGTGGCAGATTTGGAGGCATGGCTACATCAGAAGAGCTCGGTGGACATGTATGTTCTCGGGTGGGTAAATGACTGGAGAAAACTACCAATTTGTGATGCCTTTGGAAAGACTAGAATTCGCTCTGCCAATTGTGGACTAACCTTGCTTTTCACAGGTTTCAGGAGATTGTCCCTCTGAACACAATGTCAGTAATTGGAATGGAAGACTACACACATGCAAGAAAATGGAATCTGCTAATCGGGAAGACTCTAAACAACAAAGATGGAAGCGTTTGGTTGACTCATACAACGACACCAATTTCGAGTGATGATTACCAATATGTCAAGCCTTCAAACTCTGGAGGACAAATAGGAACAACGAGCACCACTCCCCTGAGAGAGAGGCCAAAACCCCAACACGGAGAGCAGCGTGGAAGTGATACCTCATATAAGTTGATGGCTAGCAAAAAGTTGGTAGGAGTTTTTGTAACCATATGGATGAAAAGGGAGCTTCTGAAGAAATACCGGGTTTCAAATGTGAAGGCCTGCACAGTTGCATGTGGTTTAATGGGCTATTTGGGAAACAAAGGAGCAGTCACAGTCAGCATGTCAATTGAAGGAACTAGCTTTTGCTTCATCACTGCCCACTTGGCTTCTGGGGAGAAGAAAGGAGACGAAGGACGAAGGAATCAACAAGTTGTGGAGATATTCAAGCGAACCAGTTTCCCTCGACTTCCTATAGAGGCTGATGAGTCACTTCCTTCAACCATCATGGGACACGAGTAAGATTTTCAATGCTAATGTCTGCTCTTCTAACACCTCCCTTTCTCCCCCCCCCAATTTTGAAGCCATTGGTCTCCATAATGGGACTTCCTATCTTGTCAACTGTTACCTCACTCTCTAAATACAACTATTTCCCATGAAATTGAATGTTAAATAAAATGTGAAGCTGTGCTGAAGCTTAACTGTAACTATGTGAAACAGCCGAATATTCTGGTTTGGGGATCTCAACTACCGGTTATACATGGAAGACAAACTTGCCCGGGAGCTGATAAGAAAGAAGAATTGGAAAGAATTACAGATGTTTGACCAACTGAAGAAGGAGCAACATGGGGGAGTATTCCAGGGTTGGAAAGAAGGAGATATAGAGTTTGCACCCACTTACAAGTACTCAGTAGAAGTTGGTGATCATTATACAGGAGATGAGCATGCTCCTATTGCACCAAACACAGGAGAGAAGCGAAGAACCCCAGCATGGTATTATTGTAGATCAATAGTGTCATCTTGCGTAGTAGCATGAATGATATCTCACAAAGATTAATTAATCATTGCAGGTGCGACAGGATTATGTGGTATGGAAATAGAATTGACCAACTTTCCTATTTCCGGGGAGAGAGTAAATTCTCTGACCATAGGCCAGTTTCTGCCCTATTCACTATTGGAATCGATGTCCTCAAGCCTACAAATCTAAAGACGGTTGCACTAAGCAAGTTTCTTTCTTCCATGAATCTTTCCAGACAGAAAGTAAGCATCTCGCTCAAAATTCCACAACTAATCATTATTCCATTTGTAATTATGAGGCTTGTAATCATAATTGTGGACTTGTGTGCATAGAGTTATGCATGATAGACACATTTTTAAAATTTTAAATTACAGCACTTGTTGACACGTTAGACCCCTAAGCACTATTTTATTGAAGTTGAACACTCCACAGCTTATTCCAGACAATGATTAGATGTGAAGTTTTTGGATGTTGAGCTCAGTTTCATGAAGCTATTTTTTCATGGTATTGACATGCAGAACCAACCTTCATGGGCAGAAGAGACTAGGCGTACATTACTATCACTAATGAGGGCAGAAGTAGAAGAATCAGCACCAAAAAAGCAATTGCCAGTAGATAATAGGTCATAGTAATAAGCCTTTTGCTTGGCTTAGTTTACTGCTGCAACATACATGCACAGCCATAGGTAGAAGTAATTATGATACACCTACATTCAGCAGTCTTGCAGATCCCTTTTTATGACACATGAAAAGATTGTTCATTCATTATCGTCTCATTCATGCACCATGTATGGTGTGAGAGTGGAGGAGTCATGTTCCGACATGAAATTTTGACACTTTCAATTGATTATGTTTCTATTACCCCTTTTTTTCTTCTTTATATCTAAATAAAAGTGGCAACATTATGAAAGTCAACCTACAACATAAGTTCCCACCAAAAGTTGAATACAAGACATCACAGCTCCTTATATTCTGAAAATGTTATTTGAGGGGAGATGCTTGCATCTATAATCTATCTAAAATGTGCCATGCCATGAGACAATAATGGCATAAAAAACCAGAGAATTACACCCTATTTTCGTACAATGATGAAGTAGTTTGCCAAATAGCAGTCAAAATACTTTCCGAAGCATACAATTTTGAATTCATGAGAATGCAGATCGAGTATCACCTGATGAAGTTCTCAGGGAGATCCTTTGCTGCAAATTCAGGAGGGGTAACTCCTGGAATTTCCTGCAAGCGATACGTTTGTTTAATCTCTTTCAATTTGAAGAAAAGAAGTTCATTGGCTGAATTCACCAGATAATTAATTAATTACTATTTGATAACAACCTAAAAGCCAAAAACAAAGGACACATAGCCCAAATCACTCATTTAATATCAGTGGCAGACTGGCAGCTTATTTGGAGGAGCCTCCACAATTTATTGCTCTTTTCTATGAAAAAGTTTCATAACAAAAATGTGTCGTTAATGAATCATCACAGCAAGAAATATACAGGAATTGACAGACAACCAACAAGATTTTTCCAGAAGAACATGGATGTGGCAATGTCATGAGCCAGTTTCCAAATTCCACCTGGTTGATACCTGTCAATGGATGCACCGTACCGTGTCTTCATTCAATCAGAGATTCAGGAGAGGGAAAGACAGAAAAGAGAGTATGAGTCTATGAGAGATGTGGACAGAGAAACAGAGAATCGTGTAAATTGTATTACTATATGAAAGTACGTCAGAATACAAGGAAGGAGCATGTATTTATATACCTCTTAAGTCTTAACAACTATCCTAAAAGTAAAGAAATAAAAAGTAACCAACTCCAAAGAAACTCTTAGATGTGATAACTCTATCAATACCTACATTAATTAATACCAGTAAAATTTGAGTAACATACAAGAACATTGATACTAATAAGACAGCTTCCTATTCAAAATGATAAGCAAGCTTTCAGCCCTTGAGGTATGCAATCTAACTCCAGTGTAGGTGTTGAAGACAAGGTCAAGGTCCTTCACCGCGCATCCGCGAAGGACCTTCGGTTTTGATGAAAGTGAAAATCCGGAAAAGGGAAGTTGTCTTATATAATCTGATTATATATTCTGAGTATATAATATATATTCTGATTATATACTCAGATTATGTGTATATAATATATATATTTTGATTATATATTATATATTCTTATTATGGGCATGATTCTTGTAGATATAAAAATGAAACAAACGGAAACAAATCAAGGGAAATCAATCATGATTATTGTAGCAACAAAAGGGAAGAAATCAATACACAAGGCAAGTTACCGTTGGAAGGTCTCAAGTCCAAGCATCCAAAGGCATCTATAAAAAGGACGATAGAAGAATTGAGAAGAGAGGCGATTCCACGGAAGTAATCGTGGAGTAAGAAATCCGGAGGGATTTCTCCGAGTGTGTAACCAATGGTTCGGTGGTGAAGGTAGCCAGTAAAGGACCTCTAGTGAAGGTATAGCCAAGGACCTTGGTGAGCATTCGTTGTGTCCACATGTGGTGGAGAAATGGTGTGTAGCAGAGCCTTGACGGACTAAGGCTGTGTGTGTTTGTGCTTCAATGTAATCCATCGTGTTCCTAATCGCCGCTAGGGTTTTTCCTACGACGATCCTTATCTCAGAGTCGACTCAAGGACATTCGGGCCTTAGTCGGTGATCCTATCAAGAATCGCCTTTGGTCATACTTCTTGTTTTGTTTTGTAAGTGTAACTTGTTCTTTGATTATTATAAATCTAATGAGGTATTTCAGTTATACTGTGTTTTGATCCTTAGCTTGAAACCAAGGAAGTTTGCTCTAACGTCCTTACCTAGTGTGTAGATCTTAATTGTGAACTTCACCCCCCTCTTGGGCTCCAACAGTAGGATCTTCTCAAGTAGGGTTTTTTGATACTTGAAAGTTGAAGATGGAACATCTATTTGATACGATCAATCTTCTTTACAAATATAATCAATCTTCTTCACAAACTAGCTGGAGGAGCCCGTGCAAGGCACAGGCTTATATAGTTAGTGGATTGCGTTTGTGTACTTGAAGAAAGTTATTGGAAAGAGGAAGAACTATTGATTATATGTATATAAGGTTTATATTAAAAGCACACAGGCTGTAACTCAGCTTGTACATTACATGTGTGCTGCCATACATAAGCAAAAATTATATAACTACACAACTGAGTTATTATCCTTGTAGTTGTAGGTGCTCCACAACAAAAAAGCAGCTTCCTCACAAGCAAAAAGTAGCAGCTTAGGAGACTGCTACAGCTCCACCAAAAAGGTGTGTTACGACAGCTCATTCTTGCAGGCAGATATAGCTGCTGGATGTGGATAGAGTAGGAGCTGAAGTATATATGTACATGTGAGACCATAAAGGAGTAACTTGATGTACTTACATTCAAGATTCCACTTCATAAACGGACAATACTAAAAACTTGACAGTTAGTTCACCGTGATACTCATGGCGAGAAGTTTTGACAATAAATGTGTTAGAACCCCTCAAGGATGTTGCCTTGGCGACTGATCAGTTTTGAATAAAAGCCAAAATCCATTTAGCCAGAAAAGCTGTGATACGAAAGAGGCTGAAGGACATTTACGTCAAGAGGCTGAAGAACATTTACGTCAAGCATCTCAAGGACGTTCATGTCAAGCACGAAAGATAAAAGGAACAGGGAAGTATTTCTGGAAACCGGTTACTCGATCCCTCCATTCTTATTTCTAACCAGACTAACCGATTGTAACCCTTGCTGTATAGGAAACAATCATGAAGAAATTAGAAGGAACAAGGATCGTGGTTTACGGAGAAATCTTCCAAAAGAAGGAAAGGAAAATCGTCAATTCCGGCAAGACAAGCAAACTGCAAAGAAGGAAAAAATCATCATCAATTCTGGAAAGACAAGCAAGATGCGTAGAAGGAAAGAAAGATCCCCAACGACTACTACCTACAAGTTGCGCCCATAAATAGATGAATTGAAGACCGAAGAAATTAACGATTCCAAGTGAAGTAATCGGGTGTTACCAAAACAGAGGGTGCTCTGTTTTGAGTTCTTTTCTTCGTGTAGAAAAGTTGTATTCGGTGAGAAATTTGTGTTTGAGTGTAATCGATTCCTTAACGGAACTAGGATTTGATTGATACTCTTGTAATCGATTCCTAGAAGGATTTAGGATCGATTAGTGTTTACACCAAATTTGTGGTTTGTGTGTTTCCCAAAAACTCTGTTCGAAGCTTCGCTGTTCACTGTTCGCTGCAACCCTAAGGACATTCACCTTAGGCAGTTGTCACATTCAAGCATATACTGTTCCAACGAAATAAAGGAGGTTATTCAGTTATCTCTTATTGTCCTTTATTTCAGCTTACCTTGGTTTATCTTAAGTTGAATCTTAATCTGAAAAGATTAAGGAACCCTAACGTCCTTTACTAGTGAGTATCTGTGCAGAAATTTTCATAACCCTATTCACCCCCCTCTAGGGTTCTTTCAAAATGTATGTTCTTCGGTAGGAGAGTTCAGTAAACACTTCTCATCTACTACACCGTCCTGTAATTAAGGAAAAATAACACTAAGTTTTATGTGAACTGCATGATAACTTGTATATATGGAGATTGAGTACGTAGGAAAAACATCATTTGTGCACTCCATTAAATTAATGGCATTCACAGATTTTTAATTTAAAATACTTAGTAATTTGCTGCTAAGAGTATCTCTTTGTAAACATATAACACAAAAGCATGGTACTTTTGTAAGAGTATCAAGATCTTTTCATTTGATTATATTCTTGTGCAAGGTAAACTATCTTACGAATTGTAAAACTTACCACAAATTTGCAACAAAAGCACGATTCTTTAATGTCTCGAAAAAGATAAACAACTGAAAGTATAAGCACAAAGTACACAGATTCTGGAAGCTCTGATTATATGTCAACAGGAGTGAAATGAATCCCAACACCATCAGCTCTACATTGATTCAATCCAACAGAAAAAATGGAAACCAAGTTTAGAAGATGAATGGTAATCCCTGTAATAAACAAAGGAGTTAGTAGATGAGTATCTTACCCCCTTTAGGCTTTAACTTTGTCCAAATCCTCGTATAAAGCTTTCTTCTGTTTCTTTGTCAACCATTGAAATGCAATCAGAATGTTAACAATTCTAACAGCAAAATTCCACCATTTGCTCCACAACTCATATCAAAACATGCCCATTTGAAATCAGAATAGCCTAAACGAACAAAACTAATGAACTGGACATAACATCATGCACAAAATCTTAAACTTTCGAGAAAGCAATCAAATGGGCAACAGGAAGAACAACAGAAACGCATAATTCCACTCCAAAAATCCAACAACATGAGGCAGAAGATTCAGGCCATGCATGCAGGAAAAGATTCAACAAATAGATGTGGACCCAATAATGGCTCGAAGCAGTAGTAAAAGCGTAAATTTCCGATGAACAACAGAAACTGATTGTAAGTAAACCTCAATAATTTCTGGACATGCAGACAATTAAACCTCAATAAAAGAACCCCCTAGACAGATAATATACTTTGAAATCGCCTCTTTTGAAATAATTTGGCAAAGTCGCTAAAAAAGATAACAATCAAGAAATAACCTGTATATTATTGGATTTGTTGCAAGGAACTCTGGAGAAATTGAGTTTAACTCAAGGTTTACATCTGTAAGAACAGTGATGAAGAAAAAGAGACATGGGAAAATGGATGGGCTCATTTTCCTTGGCTCATAGAACCGCAAATTCTAGTATAAGACCGTCTCATGATAAATTATCGTGAGACGTCCTACGTGGCAAAGTTTGTCAAAATGAAAACACAAGAATAAGTTGGAGAGTGAAATCAATCTCCTTAATTAATTAATTAAATTTAAAAAATAAATAACATAGATTAGGTAATTATTTTCTATCTGCAAATAGCGCACACATTTTAAATGGAACAATTTCCTAAATATCTTTTACAAATTATATAACTATAGGTGACTAATAAACCAGTCAATGGTGACTATATTATGTTATCTCAAATTTGGAAACAAATAACAACATATCTATCAAGCGAATTAAAATATAGGTGACTAATATTAAACTTTTGGGGTGACAAATAATATGGTATATTGATTCTTAGCATATATATGTGACCAATATTCGACATTAAATTTAAACGTATTATTTTTCCGAAATCATCAAAAAATCCGATTTCAAAAGGATGAAATTATCTAAGTTTAACTAATATACTAATATAGTCATACACATAAGTCATTAAGAACGACATTACAATTCTATTGGTATTTTTCTTAATATCGGACCGATGGAACGAATAATCTTTTAACCATGTAATAACTATTTCAATGTACATCCATATGCCACGCATTTTCACTTCATATACAAATACTATAATTATACAAAATAATATATACCCATGAAGGTACATAAAAGCGTTTATTTGAAAATAGTAATTTAGTAACAAGTGTATTTAAATATAGTCATATAAGAATATATAATTAGTCATATTTGGCGTCATGTATACGAATACATAATAATTATTAATAAAGGTACGTAAAAATAGTCACACAAAAATACATCATTAGTCATATTTTGACGTCGTTTGTGTTTATTAGTCATATATATATATATATATATATATATATATATATATATATATATATATATATATATATATATATATATATATATATATATATATATATATATATATATATATATATATATATATATATATATTTAAACGACCTATATTTTCAGATATACTCTTCAAAATATCTGGATCATTTTTCCAACTTCCTAAAATCAAACATGCTACATTCATTTATTTGAAAGTTACGAAGACTTTGGAAAAAAATTATATTTTGGATGTAGCATGTTTGAATTTGGCAAATAATATTAAGCTTCAAATAACTCCACTTTTTGGTAAATATAAATTTTTCCCTAAATAGTCAACTTAAAACGTGCTACATCAAATATAAATTTGTTCCTAATCTCACTTTGGTAAATATAATCTTACTTTGGCAAATATAATTTTTTCCTAATCCGTAATTTGGTAAATAATTTTAAATCATCAAGCATATTTTTTTTTCTTTAATACTTCCATACCAAACGTGATATATTTTTCCAACTTAATATTTTATTGTCCAATGTACATTCATTTATTTCCATTTCGTACGTATTTTCCTCATCTAAATTTGGCAAATAATTATAACCTTCCTATTATTACAAACAAACGTGTATGAATACTTAAATTTTCCAAAAATAAATAATTTCAACCTTTTAAAATTTTTATGCGTGACTAATTTTCTATTTTGCAATGACTAATATTGTGTTCTTGGTTCGCCGAGATAATCTAAGTTCAACTAATATATTAATATAGTCATACACACTATTATAAACAGGCACACGTATTTATGCGTGACTAATTTTCTATTTTGCAATGACTAATATTGTGTTCTTGGTTCGCCGAGATAATCTAAGTTCAACTAATATATTAATATAGTCATACACACTATTATAAACAGGCACACGTATTAGTTATTTTTTTCAAACTCCCCAAATTTAAACGTATTATTTTTCTGACATCGTCAAATAATACGATTTTAAAAGGTTGAAATTATCTAAGTTCAACTACTATACTAATATAGTCATACACACTATTATAAATAGTCACATGTAAGTCATCAAGGTCGACATTCCAACAAATATTATATAGTATTAACGAAAACATTCATATCATCATTGTACACAAATAATAACATTGTTGTATAAAAATGCAAAAGTCCTCATCTACTAACCCTAAATATTAAAATCACCAAAGTTAAATAGTCAAACAAAAATATCAAAGATTTAACACGTACACTAATATATTAAATCAATTTTTTCGTGGGTGTTTTGGTTCCAATTTCATCAACATATATGGAGCCATTAACATCACCATTTGCTCGTATCGTATTGGATTTATTTTTCCTCTGAAAATGGCTCTTGATTCTTTGTGATCTTCCTTTTGTCGTAGCTCGCACGGGATCCAATATAACATTAGTCATTTTTTCAAAATATATTAGTCACCTATAATCCAATTAAATTATATTAGTCACCAATAAATCATTAAATCACATAACATTGGTCACATTTTCAAAATATATTAGTCACCTATCATCTAATTAAATTAATGGACGCAAAAGCACGATATATCAAACAATCAAGATAACATATTATTAGTCACCCATAGATTGAATACTAGTCAAACATATCAAACATATATATTATTTATCATTTCTACACTATTTATTAATATGATATCAAACATATAACATTGGTCACTTTTTCAAAATATATTAGTCACCTATAATCCAATTAAATTATATTAGTCACCAATAAATCATTAAATCATATAACATTGGTCACATTTTCAAAATATATTAGTCACCTATCATCCAATTAAATATACTAATCTCGACAAACATTACACTCCCCGAACCGAGTATTCATGGATTGATTAAAAACGATTACATCACGTCATATCAAACGATTACAAATCACAAGCGAAAATTTCAAAAAATCAAAATAGTAGACAACGAAGTATATTCAACAAACTTGCACCTTCAAACATTTCTCCATTTTCGAATTTAAATTCGAACAATGGTCACTAATTCAAATATTCACACTTTCAACATTGACATATAATCCCGACATCCACAATCGAATATATATAACAAGATTTACTTACCTGAGACGACCATGTTATTCGAGGACGGATGACGATCTTTGATCTTCCCGCAGAGACGACGATGTTATTCGTTAGGGTTTCAGTCAATAGAAGGAGAGAGAGATTAGAGACTATATATGTGGAGAGTGTAACACACACGCGAATTAAGAGAGTGACCACCTTTTTGACTTTGTCTGACGTGGCACCCCATCTCACATTATTTTAACGTGAGACGGTCCTATATAAGATATATTGATTTACTTATGAAATCCCTGAGACCCTGACCCATATCTTAAACAGAAAAAAGAACGGCAGACTTCCGCAGCACACAACCAGCATCAAACACAACACAAATGAGTTGCACACACACCAAAGCAACTCTCTCTTCTACTTGTACTAGCTAAATTGCATGTCCAATGGACGGGGCATTTATTTTGTATTTTTGAAATTATATTTATCAATAACTTTCTCAATATTTTTTAGGGTTTTTGGCCGTAAATAATACATACTGAGGGGCTTGTGATTGAGAATAATCCAAAGTGACTTTTCGGCCACTAGCAGTCGGTACTATTTCATTATTTTCTCATAGCAATCCATATTAACTTTCCGGCACTGGAAAGCTGACGTGGCCACCGGAGCACGTGGTCAATGAAAACCATGCCAAGTCATTATTTTTTATGTTTTCCCTTTGTTTAAGTCTTATGCCACTGTTTCATTGTCGAGTCATATGCATTCAAATTTTTCGTAAACCAAATTTTAATGAAAAGGTTTCATTTTGTTTTCATTACAACTTCATGGAACACCTACCTACCCATTCCTTCAAGATTGCCTATACAAGTACCCTAAAGCAAAAATAAACCTTGCCTAAACAAGTTTCAGCCTAAATCAATCACCTAAACCTATCCAATATACCATGAAACAAGAACCCCAAAATAAACCATACCAATCCCACTCCCCATTTCTTTGAATGGTGTAATTCCTCAAGTTCTCTTTTGAGAGCTTTCTTTTTCACCTTCTGTTTTTCAATTACAAGTTTGAGCCTCTCATTTTGTCTTCCATTAATGACTTCATCTCAGTTAAAATGCATCTCATTCCTTCAACAGTGACAACTAGCTGTTCCATCCTTTCTTCCACACTTTGATCTTTCTCTGGCCTCTGTTCCACCCTTCGTGTCAGGTAAGCTTCAACATCTTCTTCCCAAAAAAGCCGCAACTTTGCTTTGGGTTCTATATGAAATTCAAAAAAAATTGCCCAATTAAACCCTAAACAGTAAATCGACTCTTCATCCCAACATATTACAGATTCAAATTCAAAAATTAGCCTCATACCTTCCAAAACTTACAACCATAGAATAATTTACCAAAGCTTGGATGTTTTTTGGAAATCCGGAGAATCGCAGGTATCTTGTGACCACATTGCACAACTTCATCAACAATATGAACATCCTTACGCCCTACCTCCGTCAAAGATTTTGAAGATTGACCGCCTGTAGACGAAAACCTAGACATTTTCCCCAACTTGGTTGACACAGAACAATTTTCTGGAGCTATGGATGTTTAACAATGAGAGGATCTATGGAGGAGAGCGGATGAAGAGGACGAAATTACTGAGAGGAAGAGAGAGGAGAGAACAGTCATAAATAAAAGAATTAAATTAGGTTGAAGAGTTTAAAGAATTAAATTAGGTTTTCAATTTATTCGGAGGAAAGTCTTTTTACAAGTCTTTAAAAAAAGGGAAAACATAAAAAATAATGACTTGGCATGGTTTTCATTAAAAGACCACGTGCTCCGGTGGCCACGTCAGCTTTCGGTGCCGGAAAGTTAATATGGACTGCTATGAGAAAATAATGAAATAGTACAGACTGCTAGTGGCCGAAAAGTCACTTTCGATTATTCCCAGTCAAAAACCCCTCAGTACGTATTATTTACGGCCAAAAACCCTATTTTTTATCTATCATTTTGAAAAAAAAATGAAGAAATCAATGTAAAAAACATTAAGTAGAAATAAATTAAATGACAAAATATCATTAATGATTGAAAACGTAAATGTGATAAATAATAAGGATAAAAAAAAGTTAGTTAAGTGAATAAATAAAAAATGACGAAGGGAGTATAATAAAATTAGTAAATTGCAATACTTTTCCCATTATATAAATAATAAGCTTGTAAAAGTTAATAAAATATTTTCACCCGACAATTAACTTAATTCAAACTAATCATATCCTTTCTTATTCTATTCTTTCCTTTCATTTATTTTCCTCTCCTAACCTAACCTGATCCTAACCTGACTAAAAAATAACGTCTAAATGAATGAAAAAGGTTTTTACCTCATTTATTTTTTATAAAAAATAATTACTCCCTCCGTTCTTTTTTATTTGTCATTTTCGGTTTTCAATGTCAATCTTTAATCAATAATTTCTAATATAAAATTTGTATAAAAAATATAATATTATACTTTTTAATAGCATTTTTTATAATGAATCTAATAATATCAATTTTGTATGATGAATCATTATACAAATTAAAATATTAATGGTCAAAGTTTTTAACACAATTTCCTAGGCGACAGAGAAATAAAAACGGAGGTGGTACTTACTAAAAAAATTAGCAAAATTATAATTAAAAATAAACACAAAAAAGAAAAAGGAAAAACATGAAAAATAGAAAACACAAAAAAGGAAAAGGAAAAACAAAAAATCATCACAACAAAACATACACACAGCCATAGCGGCAACAAAAAAAAAGGAAGAAAAAAGGTGAAAAAGAAAAAATTAAAAAAATTAAAAAATCTCCATCACAAGTTCACAACACAACACCAATAAGGGGTAAGGGCAACTCCCCTTTCTTACTTTAATGATAAAGATATGCAACATCTATTTGAAAAATATCGAAATGTTGACAAAGTGATTCATTACCTGAGCAGTTGGAAAAAGAGCGCCACCCAGGTTCAAATCCATCCGTGCATCCCAAAAAAAATAATTAAAAATGTAGCGATACCAAGATAGACTAGATTTTTCAAGAAAAAGAAGGGGGGTTTACAATGCATTTGGTAACCGTTGAATAATCCTATTGTACTGAATATTAACAAGACGTCTTAAAAACACATCACATACCCAAAATTGAACAAAGCCATAGATCAAAAATCAAATTGTACCTTAAATCTGCCTCTTCGTACTTCTCAACAGTTTCCACACCCTTGAGCTGCTGCTTCCTTGTTGCGTTTGCGGTTCTAGCTCTGAATTACCTGCTTCTAGCTCTGTCCGAAGCTAGCTCCTCAATAGGATTTTTACGTTGAAAAGTAAACCCGTCTCTCTACGAATGATAATTGAGCGTAGGTAGCATAGAGAATTCAACGGTGAAATACCGAGAGAAAGAAACAGAGAGAGTGGCATACCCGCAAATTATGATATAACACCAAGTGTAACGTGCTAGGAGTCTACACCATGATTTCCCAACTTGGATATTTTCTCAACTTGGATGTCATGATAATTTCCCAACTTGGAAAATTTTCCAACATGGATGCTTATTTTCCTGCAGTTTTTCCCATCTTGGATGCATATTTTCCCTTACACAATGTACAGTTGGCGATAAATTTTCTATCATGTAATGTATTGGGTTAATGGCCCAAATTCTCTTGATTCATTATTTGGCAAGTTTTCTAAACACTCCAAGTTATTGGTTGCTATTAGGAAATTATTTTATTTCCTATTTATATTTAGGTTAGTTACCTAATTGTATTCTAAAATCTAATTGTATTTGGAGTAGGAGTCTAGCCAGATTTATAGAAAGTTTACCCCTATAAATAGAGGTCTTTATTCACCTTGTAATAAAGCGCCAAGCAACCAATGTAATCGATGTGAGAGCCTTCAAAACCCCCCATGAGGGAGGTACGGTGTTATTTCCACATCTTCACCCTACTCATCCCTAGGTTATGAGAATCTACGAGAGTTCACACATATATTTTACCTCTTATAATATCTCCTTTTTCTACTAGTGGATATTGGTTGTCACCCGTGGGTTTTTCTTCGAGTTCTTCGGTTTCCCACGTAAAAATTACTGTCTCACCCTATTTATCCTTGCCTCTCTTTATTATTATCCTCAATTATTTCATAATCATCCTGTTTTTCCTTCAGCTGCATATATTTCTCTATTTTACACCCTAACAAGTAGCTAACAACTGGCAACAAATCTGAATCTGTTCCCTAACATAATGGATGTTTTCCAGATTTAGGTATAGTATTCAAGCACTGCAATGTATATTTACATCATATATTTTCTCTTACACAATGCATAATTGAATGCAGATTTATCATGATATGAGTGTATCATGATAATTTCCCAACTTTGATATTTTCCTAACTTGGATGCATATTTTCTCTTACGCAATGCAGTTTTACGCAACTAAGGTAACATCCATTCTCTGCTTCAATGCCCGATGGCTACTTCTATCTGGGAGAACACTTCGGTGGACAGTGACCTATGGCAACGAGAGTTCCGGTCTTTGAGGGACTGTCTGGAGCAGGCGGCGGGGAAGTTGGAGGAGGAGGAACTGGGCCACTTTATTGCAATCCTCTGGGGTTGTTGGAATGCGAGAAACAACTTCATACACAAGAAGAAGGATGATAACTTGGCCAAGGTTGGTGAGAGAGCTGTGAATTTTGTCAAGAGCTACAAAGAAGTAAGGGAGTGTTTTGAGAACCCAAGAGTTGTACATGAGGTAAGATGGTCTCCCCCTGCACCGGGTGTCCTTAAATTAAATTGTGACTCGAGCAAAATTGGTGAGGACTGCTGGGGATGGGGCTTTGTAGCTCGGGATTGTGATGGGAACGTGGTGCTTGCCGGTGTGAAACAGGGCCAACGCTTTACAGCCCCTACCCTGGAAGAAGCCCGGGCCTGTCGGTTCAGTCTGCAAGAGATGCATGAGGCGGGGTTCCGTGACATTATAATGGAAAGTGATTGTCTTCCACTGATTCAAAAATTAAAGAATAAATTGGTTGATAACAATGAGTTAGGCCTCATTATTAGGGATATTTTGAGTTTATACACAACTTTTGATCATGTTAGTTTTCAATTTATTCGGAGGGATGAAAACAAAGTAGCCCATGAGATTGCTAGGTGGCAACCATGGAGCTTACTGGCAAGAATTTGGAGCTCCGATGTTCCGGACCCAATTTTGGAAAGGGCGTTAGAGAATATGTATCGTTTTATCAATGACGCTCTAATATAATTTCCCCCTCCTGTTATAAAAGAAAAAAAAGATTTAGATACTTTGTCGCTTCCATTAAAGGATCTTCAACCTGCTAATTTTTTATAATAGAAAATCTATAGTATCTATCAAAAAAAATTATTGTTAAAAAAATATAATATCAAAAAAAACAAAGATCTCCAAGATTCTGCAATAATTTCAAACACGTTGGGGTTAGGATCTTTGTGATTTAGTTTACTTTGATATCTTTGTGACTTAGTTTACTTTGAGATGGATTTTGTGGTTGGTTGAAGTTGATACGTTTTTGGATTTGCTTGTTTCTATATATCTTTGGTGATTTGATGCCTTGGTCTCATACATAATTTCATAAATATCACATGTTAACATAATATGCTGATTCATTCTACATTTAGCTATTATATGCTAATTTCGTAAATATCACTCTGTTAATATTAACAATGTGATATTTTGAAAAAAAAATTAATAATCTTAATGTAGTTTTTCCCAACTTGGATGCATATTTTCCCTTACGCAATGTAGTTTTTCCCACCTTGAATGCATATTTTTACCGATTGTAATGTGCTATGTACATTCGGTCCTTCCATCTAATTGTTGTAGCATACCTTCTTGAGACTTTTGAGAAGCGAAATCACAAATCAAAATAAGCCATTATTCCTGAGCATCGGTTGCTGCCATGGATGACAACTAGGGCCTAGGGTGGGCAATGGGCAGGGTCATGGTTGGCCCATGATTCATGTAGGGTCGAGTCGGGCCCATGTTGGCCTTTCGTAATAATGGATCGAGTCAGGGTTTTCTAGAAAAATAAGGTTAAGTTCATAGGCCGGCTCATTTGGACCTAAAGTTCAAATTAAGTATATTTATAACAAAAAAAGTACTTATGCTAATTAATACTTAATATGGAGTATTAATAATACATTTAAGTAAGGTTAACATTTAAAACATTAGGAAAAACTATATCGGGCGACCCAGTCTGGTCGATTCACCGACCCTTTAACATTATGAAACAGACCATTTTATTAATGATCTGACCCTTATCTAACCCGACCCTTCCCCTTATTTTTTAGGGTTTAACCCTCTTGACTCTATGGGGCTCCGGACCATTGCCCACTCTTAATGACAAGTGATGATCTCTTTTCTTTCTCCTCTGAGTCACTCTCTCTTTGTTTATTTGTTTGTTTACTGCACAATTTACGGTGGTGCGTCTTTTTCCTCGACGAGTTTGAATAGGAGATGTGAAGTTTCACAGATTAGCCAAGACACTTTTTAAATATCATGTCCTATTATTAAAATTAGGGTTTTTGGCTCAAAATAATCCGACGTCGGAGGTCATTGGCTGAAAATAATCCAAACTCACTTTTTGGCAGAAAATAATCCAAGCTTTTAACTTATTTACTCATACTAAACCGAAATTGATTTCCGGCGTCGGAATGCTGATCAGTGGGCAGCCTGAGCCCGTGTTTCTTTGATTGATTTTGGTTTTGATTTTTTTCTTAAGTTATGTAGACCCCAACTCACTTAAACTTATAATGACATGACAATGGATTAAAAATAAAAACAGTTAACATAATAAATTCAGTCTTCCAACTCTAAAAATTTAAAATTTGACCCAACCCTAACTGTTTGGCTTTTTTCTAATTCCTCTCAGTCTTCTCTCTCCTACTTCGTTATCTTTTGTAGACCCGAGTCAGCATTCCGAAGCCGGAAATCGATTTCGGTTTAATCCGAGTAAATAGGTTAAAAGTTTGAATCATTTACAGCCAAAAAGTGAGTTTGGATTATTTTCAGCCAATGACCCCCGATTTCGGATTTATTTGAGCCAAAAACCCTTAAAATTATGACCCCGTTCTTTTTATGGTGTGGTTGCGGTGTGGTGAAAATTTGAAAAGTGTAGAGGAATGTGGAAAGTTGTTGTGGGAATAATGGCTCCGTTTTGATTTTTAATTTGAAAAGTTTTCACTTTTAATAAAAATGTAAATGGTAGGTTATAGTGAGTTGTGGTCGAAATTTGAAAATTATGGTGCGGTGTAGAACTGCAAACCCACCATTCATAAAAAAGAACGGGGCCTATATTATTATCAAAAATGATAAATATATATATCTTGGGACAAGACACATCTTAAGTGTCTTGTCTTTGTATGAAAAGTATATATTTACAAATTAAATTGAAAAACAAAATGATAATACATAGAAATTGTATAAAATCACCCTTTTATCTATATTTTTAAAAACTAGCGATAGTATAGCACGTGTTGCGTACTGTAGGCTTGAAGGTATATGAGATTAAATGTATTCCCTTCATCTCAAATTAATTGTCATTTTGACTAATTTTAATCATTGATTAATAATTATTTACAAATTATAATGACTTACAATATAAAATTACCTCCATTATAATTGTTAGAAAAAGATCTTTCTAATGACAGTAATTTTATATTGTAAATTTGTAACTCATTATAATGTGTGAGTAATTAATGGTCAAAATATAGTCAAAGTAACAATTAATTTGGAATGGAGGTAGTACTAAATTGTGATGTAAACATGACGTCAACTCTTTTTATTTGCAGTAATTTAGTAGTACTCCTAAATGTTATGTTCTAACAACAATTCAAAATTGTTTAAAACATTCTATTTAACAGAGTTTAATTTTATGAATATCTGTTCATGTAATTATGTAATGACTTTAATATTACATTGTAGACCATAATTCATTCCACCCGAAAAAATTATTCATATAAGTAGAAATAGTCAAACTGATATTTTAGTTTAATTTGATTCAATGAAAAACTAACTCGAATAATGAAGGAAAAGTTAACCAAAAATCTAAAAGAAATAAATAAAATTTGTAAAAATTTAACAACCTATGGATTTTTATGTACCAAAAAAATAATGTTATAATTTTTGTTCCACATGTTATTTATTTCCGGTTTTATTTTTCAGATTTATAATGTAGTATATTTTTATTTAATGTATTCTATTTGTTAAATTTTATTTTACTTTCGTAACTGCCAAGAATAAAAATAATCAAATAATTTGGTCTAATAGCTGGAAAAAAAATTAATACATTTATTTCCAATTTTATTTTTTGAATTTATTTAATACATTTTTACTTAATACATTTTATTTTAGTACATTTCCCTCCCAAATTGCTAAAAGGATAATAAAATAATAGATCCATAAAAACAAGACTAGACAAATACCAAAAATCAAAAATCAAAATCAAAAGCATCATCTATTGACCGTAGAGTATAGATTGCTAAATAGAAATAAAAAAAAAATCAAAAAACTCAAAAGCCTATAGCCATTACACAGATTGTGATTTCACTGTAGCAAATAAGCAAATACATATTCTACAGCACTAGTCTTTCACTGTAACAATCTACAATAAGACATTTATGCTTTTTATAGGTTCCTAGCAATAATACGCACGTGTCGTTTGTGTAGACTTCGAGGTATTCAAAATTAAATATATTAGATTGCAGTGTAAATATACATGAAGTCAATTAAGTTTCTTTATTTACGGTAGTTTAGTAAAACTCTGAATGTTTTGTTCTAACAACAGTTTACTAAACTTGTACAAAGCATCGTATTTAATTCGGTTATATATGAAGAATATTTATTCATGTATCAATGTAATAATCGTCATATTATACTATATGTAGCCCATGATTTACTCCACTTGAAACATTTTCTTATAAAATAATAAAAAATAGCATTTTAGAATCTTTTCTTTATTTTGTTAAATTATTCAATGAAAAGCTAGCAAGTACAATGATTTCTTTAGTGAATGTGCACTCACCGTTAGAATTTTTATACATAAATTATTGTCTAGTCTAACTTTTCATTGATTAAAAATCTAAAATAAATAAGTAAAGGTTTTTAAAAATTAACAATCTATAGATCCGTTACATATATACCAAAAAAAAAAAAATAGTGTTGTATTTTCATCTAATAACTCCCAGAAAAAAATAGTGTGCATATGTGTGAGCGCGCCCATGTGCGTGTTTAATGTATTTTATTTCTTATATGAAATTTTCCATCCAAAACTTCCAATAAAGGAAATAAAAAAAATGGAAAGATGAACAAAAAAATGGTATATTTTCATATAATAGCTCTAAAAAATAGTTGACTTATTTTCAATGGTATATTCCACTTAACTTATTTTGTTTTTACTATATTTCACTTCCTGCAAAACTGACAACAAAGGAAATTAAAAAATATATCCTTATTGTTTAGTACCCATCTATTTTCTTTACTCCTTTCAAAAATAACATATAATACTGGGTTGAGTAGATATGTAGTTTCTTCTTTTAAAAAAAAAAAGAAATAGACAATTTTACATTTGCTTCAAAATAATAAAAGCGTATTTTCAAAATAATAAAATTAAATGGACGGTAGATTTATTGACATAGGCCCGCCGTGCTTAATATCATATTCACTGAGCTTTAATTCAATTTAATTTTCTTTCGAGAATTTATTTATCAAAAGACAAATACTTCATTATTGAATACCTATTGTGCTCTTTAAAAGCCAAAAAAAGAAGAAGAAAAGAATGAAAAGCTACAGTGCACTTATTTGTAATATAATATATTTCTATTTAATAGGTTATATAAATTATAGATATATAAGCTATATCCGTACTGTAGATATGTATAAGTTATAAATATCATATTCACTGAGCTTTAATTCAACTTACTGGAGAATGCTACAACATTACATCCATACTTTTAATAAGTTATATAAGTTATAGATATATATTATAGGTTATAGATTCCTATTTCCTTTTGAGATTTGTAATATAATATATTTCTATTTAATGTTTTATATTTGTTATATTTAATGTTTCCTTCAAAATGGCCAACTGAGGAAATAGAAAAAATAAAAAATAATCAAAATGACAACATATTCCGTGTAATAGCTCTAAAAATTAGATTATTTATTTGCAATGTTCTTTTTAAAACTTAGGTCTCGTTCGTTTATGCGGTAGATTGCGATGCGGTACCACACCGTATCGCAACTCTTTAATTTCTACCATACTCCACCCCATTTCACCACACTACACCACAATCATTACCCGACCAATATATTTCTTCACTATTCTCTCCTCATTTTTCTCTTCTATTTTTTCACATTCTCCCTTTTTACCTACCCCACTTACTATAATTCTCACCATAATTCACCACATTTTTTCAAATTTCACTGTACTGCACCATTACCGCACCGCAACCAACCGTATAAAAGAACGGGGGAATATATTTACTTAATATATTGGGAAGGTCTGTGGTAGTCAACTTTTTTTTTTTTTACTACCGTAGTTAAATTGAATATTAACCATTGATTATAATAAATAAAGTAATCTTAACCGTAGATTTGATTTTTACTAATCTTAAATAAATGATTTTATTTTTTTATCATTATTAAGTTAATATTATTTTATTACATAATTTAGTATACAAAATATTCTAATTTCAATAAAAATCTTTTTGTAATCTTTTCAATTACTATCCAGGCGTCATGTTGTATGTAATATCTATCCTATTTTACGTTTACACTGATATTATGGAAACACAAGGCCATTGTCAGCCAAATGGTTGTCCTTGGGGTTTATATAAGCTTTGGTTGCTGGTTCAAGATGCAGTGGCAATTTTTTTTTGTTTCAATATTAATCTTTTCGCTCACCTTATGTACAATATAAATATCTTTATATTGATTTATTTAATTTATAATAAAGTACATAATTATATATGTAATTATTATTTGTTTCATTATAAAAATAATATTTTTTTATATTCGACGTGAATGACAAATTAAATATCTATAAACTCGTTTATTTGATTTTAATCCTTTATAAAACTCATCTTATATATAATATAAATATCTTTATATTGATTTAATTAATTTATGATAAGGCTTGTTATTATATATGTACAAAAATTATTGTTTGTTTCATAATAAAAGGAGTGTGTGTTTATATCTAATGTGAATGACAAATTACATATCTACCAAACTCATTAATGTTGATCTTAATCCTTTACAAAACTCTTCCAATAAAAGTTAAAAAGAATATGTTTTCATATATTTCTCGGTAATAGACAACTATATATATATATATATAATAATAATAATAATAATAATATGATAGATTTCAAGCTTACAACAATGACGCTTCAAGGAAGGAACTCTTAATGGGTAAGAAATGTTTTGAAAAGTTACAAGGTCAACTTATTTATACATAATGAATCGCAAAGTGTTTTATAACAAAGAGTACATATATATGCAACTTTTCAAAACATTTCTTACTCATTAAGAGTTCCTTCCTTGAAGCGTCATTGTTGTAAGCTTGAAATCTATCATATTATTTTATTATATGAGGACCCTGTTCTTTTTTACGGTTTGTTAAATGGCTGTATGGATAAATAAGTAAAGTATGGGTATGGTCGATGAATTGGTGGGAGGATTAGTTGGTGGGATAAGGTGTAAAATTATTTGCATTTTTTAATAACTTTTAATTTTTAATAGCTAATACCGTCTTAATTTTAAATTTTAATATAACAATAATTCCATAGAAAAGTATAATAATAATAATAATGTGTAGTAATGCATCTATTAAAATTTGAAGTGTTCCAAAAAAATTAATCTATAACCAAAAAAATTATAAAATTAATAAACTTGTCAAATTTATACGAAACAAAAATACACTACTACACTTGACCTTATTTAATCATAGGCCCACAAATTAAGATAAAATTAATATGATACTTTTTAATAAAAAGAACAATAAAAGATTTATGATAATCCTACCGTGACATATTAATTGTCATTTTGTTGACTGTCGCGGTATCCAATGTCACTCTTTGATTGGTAAATTTCTATATAGTATTTTATTAACAATTACAATATCATAATTTTAGGATAGTACTTTATTTAATGAATCTAATGATAATAATTTTACAAAAACAATTCATCGTATATATTGAAAATTTTGTAGTCAAAATAAAATTTTCAAAGTTTGATTATACAATTTTCAAAATTAAAATTAATATGGAACGGAGGGAATAAAAAATAATTTAATATTTTTGAAAAAAACAGCATATATATGAATTGGGCAAAAAGCATTTTTTTTTTGCAAAAAGCAATTAATATGGAACGATGGTCAATACTAATTGATGCAAAGTTCTTTGGAAAAAAAATCTGATTTGATATAAAATATATTTGATGAAAAAATATGAAAGAATTGATATTTGAGAAATCTTAAGAAGATTTTGGTGATAAAAAAATTTAAAAAGATTTCAATGGTTCAGATTAAATCTTAATAGATTAACGGTTGATATTGATTGACTACCATAGTCGAAAAAAAAGTTTACTACCTTAAAATTTTCTAATATATTTTATGTTGACTACATTTGATTTTCCACCAAAATTTCCAAGAAAGGAAATTTAAAAAATAGATTCATAAAAAAGGAAATAAAAAATAGAAAAAGGAATCAAAAGGTTCAAGTATGTGCTAACAAACCAGATAGAAAAATAGAAAAAGAAAAAAAAGAACGGTTTTGCTAATTGTCGCCCTAGGGGCGATGGTTAAGAAAGAATCTTATCCACTTTATATTTTGTAGAGCTTATGTATATATGATAAAAGATTATCTTTTTAATAAAATATATTTATTATTTAATCAAATCTAAACAAATCTTATAATTACTTAATAAATATTTTATCATTAATTTTATAATTATAGAATTGGAATAATACATAAAATTGATTATCTTCATTTTATAGGATTAACATATATGGAGTCCTAAATATATTGAAATACTGTGTGGAGAGAGTATCAACTCTTAATTGCATCCAAATATCGGTCAGCCAAACATTTGAATCAAATACAAGGTTATCCGTAACTAAAACAAGTTTAAATCTTCTTTTATATTGTCATTATAATTTCAATTTTTTAATCGTTTAAGTTTGCTAAATTACTGAAAGCGTGTTTAAAATTCCATAATGTATCATGTATGTCTATTACCTAACCTTGAAAACTGATGAAAGAATCTGTTGACAATCACAATTCACAAGAGCAGAGCAGGGCATCTTCCATGCAAAGTAGAGCAGAGTATCTTGACTTTTGAAAATCATTTTAATTTCCCTTTTCTCAAAATAATTATATAGTTGCCCTTTCATAAGGCTTCCTTTGCTCCTCTTTACTCTCTTCAGTGGACATTGTTGTATGCAATAACGATAAGTGACTGAGAAGCCATGAATGCTAGTGAGACATGGTTGAAATGAATAGTAGAAAGAAAATGGCTGACAGATGTACAATAGGAGCAAAAGAAAATGGGGGATTTGGGTGGTGGAGAGAGGAACAGTTGCATCTTTTACAATTGAGTGAGAGTAGAAACTGTAATTTGAATTTTTGGGGCGCTGAAACTGGGAGATTTGGGTAGCGAAAAGACTCAAAAGAGTAAGCAACGTTCTTATTTTTAATAGGAAGATTACTTCCTTTTTTAAATAAAGATAATAGAAATCTATAATTTGAAAGAATAATAGGAAGCTTACTTCCTTTTTTTAATATTTGGTATGTATCTAAAATTTCTTATATTGTGAATTAAAAATAATATAAAGTGGATAAGATTCTTTCTTAACCATCGCCCCCAGGGCGACGATTAGCAAAACCGAAAAACGAATTAAAAGCTGGAGCCATACATAGAGTAGATTGAACAAAAAAGGTAAAAAAAATCCAAAAGAATCTGAAGCCACAGTATCTATGTAGGAACTGTAGATTGCTATAGTAGGTGGATTTGTGCTTTTTATAGGTTATGGATTATGGATTACAGATTTACAAAAAAGTCTAAAATATGTCTAACGGATATGGTTCATTCATTAAGGTGTCAATTTTAATTGTTAGCGTAGCCAACACATTCCAAGCTTCTTATAATTGATAATTAATAGTAACTGTCAAAAATAATTGGGATTAAAAATGATAATAAGTATTAATTTCATTAGAAGCAACATATTTAAGCAGTGTCTTGCCCCAATATAAGTATCATCGCTCATTATTATATATTAAAATGAAATTAAATGATATAGTTGAATTCTTTAACTATAATACCACATATAAATCGCATAAAATTATAGTTTGATCCATTATTTTTTATATTCTAAAAAAATGGCTTAAAATAAGCTAGCTATGGAGTTGATTCAATTAAAATATCATTTGTGTTCTTGGCGAACCATATGCATCCCAAGCTGTTTATAATTGATAATTAATACTTATTATTAGAAAAAATAGTGTTAAAAATCATAAGAAATACGAATTTGGTGAATGTGAAACACATAAAGAGTGCCTTGAGACAAGACTCATATTGTTACCCCTCATATTATTTATCATTTTAGGAAATTGTGCCGTCAAATTTTAAAAATTTTGACCTTAAGTTTCTCAATATATACAATGACTTGTTATATAATCACTACCATTATATTCATAATAAGAAATACTATCCCAAAAATATAATATTGCAATTTTTGAAAATATATTATGTGAGAAATCATCAATCAAAGTGTGACATTGTAACCGTAACAGTCAACTAAGAAACTAATACTATATGGAATGAATAGAGTAGTTGGGATGGTATATGCTACACACGGGTTATGTTTTGTTAGAAATCTGAAATCTTATTATGTGAATATCAACTAAGTAAAAAAATATAATTAAAAGGAAAATATTTACTCCCACCTTCCCATATTATTTGTCACATTAGACATAATTTCAAAAATTAAAAAAAACCACCTTTCAACACTAATTTAGTTCATTGGAAAAGTGAAACTATTGAATAAAATGGTAAATAAAAAATGAAAAGTTGAATAAAAAAGAAAAATGGAAGAAAAAGATGTAATTAATAAGGTTAATTTGATAAATTTGTAATTAATGTGCTACTGGAATTATAAAGTGACAGATATTATGGGTGAAAAAGATAGTTAGTTAAAGTGACAGATAATATGGGAATGAGGGAGTATTTCTTTTCTACATATTGATTTCTTGGGTGATTGGATTTTGATATTCTCAACTTTGGGTAATCGAAAGATAATAATTCAATTCGTGGTTTATTTTTATACACCCACGATCTCAAAAAAATAAAATTAATTTTGAAATTTCGTTTATTATTTCGGTTATTATTTTGGTTGTGGCGGGTTGTTGGTGGCGATGGTGGATGACGCTGATAATAAGTGGCAGTTGGTGGTAGTAAAGAGGCAGAGAATGAATATGGGTGATGAAGAATTTAGAAGGAGAAAAGGAAAGTTAAAATTGAGCCAAAAAATGGATGGGGCAAGTAAAATGAGGATGACATACAAAATTTAGGGACGTTGTCAAGGAGAGGTAAGAGCTGACGCATCACACATGCGGGGCGGTCATTCTGCTGTAACCAGGGGGATTATCTAATCATTGATTTCAATATATTTGTTGGATTTAACAATAATTAAACAGATTGAAATTATGTCATGTAGCCACAAAACATTTAATTAAGCAGCTACTACTTGTAAGGCAATGTCCGTGTTCTATGTACAAAAGGCTAGAAACTTCTTAATATACGTAATGTCATACATCATTAGCACGTCATAAAAAAATAAATAATAGCAATTCAGGAAAAAAAAAAAGAAAAACCCTAGCTACACATGCAAAGCCTTTGTTTCCACAGTATTATGCATTATACATGGGGACAGTATCCTACGGTATAAGGAGCGGTGGCTGCCATATTATGATGACATAGTTGTATTATATATAATGAAGTCCTTGGATATGAGGAATGAATGAAGTATAAATAGTGGAAATAATATTATTTTAATAAATTGTTGGAGTATACTATTGGTAATGGTGTTCTTGAAATTAGAATATGCGGCGAAGAAGAAGTGGGGTAGAAGTAATAAAATAGTGTTAGATAAAAAGAAAAAAAAGGAAAAATCATAAAAAATATAATAATTAAGATTATGGGACCCATTTTTCTCTTGCTCTCTTTCTCTCTCCCCATTTCCTCCCTCTTCTCTCTCTTGTGTCCCTCATTAATCAAAGAATGAGGATGCATCCTTCTAAATTATTTCCCCCTCTTTTTTCCTTTATTTTTTTTCTCTTTCCTCCGCCCTTTTGGGTAAAAGGATGCCAATAAACATAGCCTTAGATGTAAGGCGGACAAATGGTATATTCAGTTAAAAGAGAAGGAAAATTGGATTATAATAATCCTTATTTTAATTAATTATATTTTAGAAATTTCTATTTTTTTATCCTAAATTTTTAATAGTTCCAAAAAATTAAAATTATATTTTAGTGTTACCAAATCTATTTTCACATTAAAACTTTTTTTTTCATTCACACCTTCAGAAAGATTATGAAGTGTAGTTACTAAAAGCATTTAAATTTTTTTTTCGAGAATCCGAGTAATTATAATGATTTTTTTAAAGAATAAAAGGGGAAAAGTCATACAAATGAGAAAACAATTGAAACTATTTGGGACAAACATTGTAAATTCACTAAAAATCATAGGGAGTGTTTTGCTCAGTTTTGAAGCAAACGTAAGTCAAAATCAATGATATTTAGGGTATACAGTCATGAATGATACACTACTAGAAAACAGCTCATTTCCCACTGAAAATTCAGTGGGAAATCGGCCACATTCGGTGGGAAATGGGCATTTCCCACCGTTTTCCCACCGAATGAAACAGTGGGTGAAAGTGAGGTAGGAAACTCCTATTTCCCACTGCGACAATTTTCAGTGGGAAATTTCCCACTGTTTACCCACCGTATGTACCCATACAGATCTGTGGGAAACTTTCCCACCGTATCCAATGTGGTGGGAAATTTCCCACTGAATCCAATTCGGTGGGAAATTTTCCAGTGCTTATGTCCGTGGGATATTTCCCACCAAATCCACTTCGGTGGGAAATTTCCCACTATAATGTTCGTGGTCACTTCAGTGGGAAATTTGCCCTCTATATATAATAAATTGTTAATTTCCCACTACATTCATATAGGTGGGAAATAGTGACATCATAAAAATCATATTTCAAACCTTAAACAATTAAATGTATTAATTTATAAAAATACATACATATACACCTAGAAAAGCATATGTTCACCATAAATATCAATGGTACGCACTTTTAGCAAAAAACCATCTCTGAGATACATATTCATTGATTCTTATTTGTACAAGAAAAATCAAGTCTAAGTCAGAAATCATGCATTAAGCCATAAATAAAAGCAAAATAAGCCCAAGTCATAGATAGGCCATACAACACATTCTACTAGTGTCAATCACAATAGTAACAAAATACATCGAGTAAATATGTCCATTAACCTTGTCAAAGAAACCGTTGAATGTCACTCATGCGAGCCCACATCATGTTCTCCATCATCCTCACCCTCGCTAATTGTTGGCAAGTATCACGTTTCGTTTGAACTTTTCTAAAAGTGCCCTTTAATGACTCCCGACCACGATATTCAAATCTTTCTCTGATAGCTCTGTCATCATGATCCTCCCACCAATAGAATTTCTATAGAATTTCTATACAAGATTATTTACACATGTAAACACTATAAGTTATCAAGTTAGAATCATAAATTGGTTAAGAAATACATAAATATGTATGAAACACTTGCTTTGAATTCATCGAAGCACATATCACGAATCCCTCGAGGAACCTTACCCCATGAAGGATAGACGCCCTCAAACTTTCCACGATATATATCAATGATTTTTCGAACTATTTCATGGGTACACCCCTCTAATAAATTCACGGGTACACCCTTTACGACTTGGAATGAGCCGGTTAGCCATCCATTTACGATGTGCGGGGATTTCCATGTCCTGTGTCATATATATAATCAATTCCTAACTAGTTATATGCAAACAAAGTACAAGGAGTAATTAAAAAATCAAATTGAAACATATAACATGTTTGATACAAAACGATGACCAACGCAAATTGTGCAAGAAATCATCCAAAAGCAAACCACATCTCTAATCTAACATCCAAAGTTCCTAACTATTATTAATATATAGAGGATGAAAGAGAAAATTACCAAATCAAAGTTGTCTCAAACACCACTTGATGATGTCTCCAGAAATCCCAAACTCCAAAATGTGTCTAACACTCCAAAAGTCCAACCTAAATCCAACAAAATATAGTTTTTAAATACTAATTTTTTTGCCCTTCCTTCCAAAATCTTCATTTTAATTGATCACACCATTAATTCACAAAATCTTCCAACGCTAGACCCTTGCTTGAATTTGTGGAGACAAAAATACTTCAATTAAATTAATCTTTACATCCAAAAATAGTCCATGGCATTCGAAGTAGAGCAGCAGGTGAATAAATAAACTTTTCTTTAACACCAACAACAATTATACATTGACTTCATTCAAACTTAACGTACATACACAAATAACACAATATTGTCCACTCTTGATTCCACTTTGATCAAACACATAATAATTTTTACTTTTCAAAGCTAAAATACATTTTTAATAAATTGAAATTTTTTTAGCTCGGTTTCCCAAAAAGAGAGAGGGAGATGAAACTTTTCTTCAATTACAAAAATGAAACACAAAATTATTGCATTTTTATGGGGTTATTTTCTTTTACAGAAATAAATTACAAAATTCACATTATTAACAAGAACAAAAGGAAACTGAGATTATTATTGTGAAGCTTGCTTTATTATGGCGAAAGTGATTGTAATTTCCAACCATTTTTCACACCTAAAATTAAAAAAATAGTTGGAAAATTAGGAAAAATGAAATGGTTATTAAAATGGTTGGTTTTTCCAACGGTTTTAAATTGGTTGGAAAAAGTGGTCGGTAATAGACACAGTAGTGATAAACATACTTTGATCAAAATGGCTTGCTTG
This sequence comes from Portulaca oleracea, assembly GCA_029582165.1. NCBI lineage: Eukaryota > Viridiplantae > Streptophyta > Magnoliopsida > Caryophyllales > Portulacaceae > Portulaca > Portulaca oleracea. The sequence goes on from CM055892.1 coordinate 13,474,942, forward strand.
ATGATCATGTGATGATCATGTGAGGCAATTGCTAATAAACAGTAACAAATGTCAATTTTGTAATGTGATGATCACCTGATCATCAAGCAAGCTATCTTGGTCAAAGCCAGTTTATTAGCAATTTGGTAATGATCATTTTACTGCAATGAACATCAAAGTCAGATTATTGTTGTGAAGCTATTTTGATCAAATAACTTGCTTGTCATATGTTGCCCAAACAATAATTTATTGTTCGCTCAAAAAATGACTTTGATCAAATTATTATTTATTAGCTCACTACTCAATTATCTGCTCATGATGTTCATTACAAAATTCACATGATGCCTGAACTAATGAATGCAAAAGCAGAGTAGATGGAAGAGAAACAGGGGTTTACCTGTAACAGTGATTTCACTGTCAGGTGAATCCTCTCATTCACTAACACAAGCAGCGTTTTCGTTACACTTTCCGTCACCGTCTTCACCAATCCAAGCAAAATTAATCATGAGGTTGACTAATATACCACCAAAATACAATTTTGATTTTTCGGGACCACTAGAATACAAAAGAAAGTAGGAATTATTAGAATACAATTGGTCAATGTAGGGATTACTAGAATCCAATTTTCCTAAAGAGAAAAACTTGTTTATTAAGTGATGTTTTTTCAACCCCAAGCTATAGTTATTAAAATCCCGATCTAGATCTACGATCCTACGATTTTACGATCCAAAAATCCTTCATACGACTCTAGGATCATACACTCTGATCCACGATCCTGCGTGGCTCTAAAAATGTTGGTGCGCAATATTGTTTTACAAAAAAAATTAGTTATAACAATAAAAATTTTATATGAAAGTTATCCACTTAAATACAATTTAAGATATTCCTTCATTGTAGGAATACTTGTTAGGATTTTGACTATTAGAGAAGCTTTAATTTATTGATTTGCCTCATATATATTAGTGTAAAACCCTTAATTTTTTGAATGTGTTTACTATTACGTCGTTAGCTTGTTATTTTTATTCTGTTTATTTATGCAAATTTATTTATTAATATTTGAGCTCAAAGGACAGTTGAGAGACTAACAAGGATATTTTGGTAATTTTATGTGATTAACTAGTATCTACCTTTATTATTTTATGTGTGTTAATCATCAATTCTGGTGTTAATTATTTTAAGAATTTTGGAAATTAATACTACTCTAATTACTATTATTTTCAACAGAGTTTTCTATTAGTTTATACTTTTCCTAGCTAAAATAAGTATGAGTAAATACCGTATGAACTCCCAAAAATCCTAATTATCAAACCCTAACTCACTCTAATTCATTTTTCCTCCCATACTCTCCCATGCCACCCCTCCTCCCCTTGCCGTTACCACTTTTGACTGCCACCCTAAACTGTCGTCGGCCGCCTGAAAACACACCCTAGTATTCCCACCATCAACTCCCACCCTTATTCAATCTATCCTTCTCTCTCTTTTGATTCTCTCACTCAAGTCCTCTGCAGCCAGCACAACCACCAGCGTCGTTCCTAGACATCTCCATACGTCACTCAATGTTTAGCGGCAAATATACCTGATGTTTGTCATTCTCTCTCAAGGAGTTGAGGCTTCCAAACCTAAAAGCCTATCGAGCTTTCACCAACTAGGTTGAGTTTTCAAGGTTTTGAGAATCAAAGATGTGACGCCCCGACTTGTAATCAGGGGATTATCAATATTTTAGCTTAATTAACCTTATATTAGCGGAAGCGTAAAAGTCAAGAGCGTTACCGCCGCTCTTCCAATAGTTGAAAAGCAACACTTTTTTTTTATAAGGAGATAAAAACATGAAATAAAGTATTTATAAAATAATACTACTTAAGAGAAAATACGATGAAATATCCATTTAAAAGAGAAAGTGAAAAAAAATGATAACAAATAAACTATTGTCTTGGTGAGCCAACTATTAAAATTCAAAAACCAAACTGAAAAACTTTAGCTATGTAGCGGTCTAATCTGCTACACGTTTGTCGTTGCCCCCAAATCTGCCCAAAACTCTTGTTGCCACCTAAAAACAAAAACATTGAAAAACACAAGGAAAAAAATGAGACAGAACCCAGTATAACCGACACTGTAGCGTAAAACATTTTGAAAAATATTTTATTGGGGCGCCATTTAAAATTCATTTTATTTGCAAACAGAGAGAAGGGGAGAGACGTTAAAAATAGTTATTTAATTATTATCTGAGTGGAACCCTAGATTGGTTTTAACCAATCTTAATGATATGATATGTCTGGAAGGTGACCCTAGGATCCTGTCCTTATCTATGCGCATAGCTGGGCCGGTCACCAACCCAGGCTCTGGTACCAGGAGTGCTGATAAGCGTCCACTATTAATGATAAAACATACTAAAATCACGTAAATAATTTGTATATAACTTAAAATAATTAATGAAAATTAAACGCCATTTTTGAAGGTACAGTCATCGAATTATACCTGTCACTTCCCGTTTTTGGATCCGAACGAAGAATCAATTATACTTGAAAATTTACTCCAACTTGATACATCAATATACATGTACAAAATTATAGTTAAAATGTAATTCGTAAATATGTGTATTAAAATAGTAATCATTATGGTGAAGATATAAATAATTGAGCAAAGAAATTTACCCAAAAGCTTTATGGGCTGACTGGAAATTTCAAATGGGCTTGAAACAAGGTTGTCAGGATCGGGATTCTAAGCAGGATCGATGAGGGTTTCTGAGGATCGGATCGTAGGATCGGATCGAGGATCGTAAGAGTCTACGTACAAGGCTATTTTACCATCTGTAAATTCATTTTCACTTGTAAAAAGGTCTAAATCAACATAATTCAAGGAGATTTATCAATATATGACCATTCATTAAGCATCGTAAGCATCGATCCCTTACGTTGGGTACTCCTGAAAGTCCTGATCATTACATGGTACTTAGTTTACCAAACTACATTAATTAAAGTTTCAAATTAGATAACAATGTCCCAAACACAAACTAAAATATGTCTTAATTACTTAAACATCATGTAGAGATGACCATAATACTAAATTTCTATGCTAGGTGACCACCACAATCATCTGAATTGTAGCCATATCCTATATAACCAAACAAAAATACACATCACAGATTCAAAATTCACAAAGCAAGTCAAGAGAAAATCAATGAATATGGAAAAGAACAAAGAAAAAATAGTAAGTTGTAAACATAAATAGTATTTCACATTTCACATTATTAATTAGCTAAATAATCTAATTATCTAAAACAAAACAGCTCACAACACTTCACAGTAAAACACACACAAATCACACTCAATCCAAATCAGTAAATCAATCTAATTATCTAACTTGTACAAAGCACACTTCACAGTTCACAACACTAACAATACCAAATCAGTAAATCTGTAAATCACAATTACAAATTCACAGTAAAACACACACAAATCACAAATTACAAATTGGTTCATGGTTCTTCCAAACATTCAACTTGCATACAACAAAAATCACATATTCACAAATCACAATAACAATCTAATTACCAAGTAATTATATTAATTACCAAGTCTTGCTGTTGCACTCTTGGCCTGTTGAATGTTGATGCGTGATGGACAGTTGTTGGGTCTGCTGGCTGCTACCCGCCGCTAGCCGCTAGCTCTGCCGTGCCGGCTTCTTTGAGTGGCCGTGTGGGTAGGTCAGTAGGTGGGGGCGTGGGGTACTACTGTACTAGAATAGGAGAGGGAACCAAGTGAATGGGTGGATGCTTTCAGTTCGAACCAGTAAACCACAGAGAGGGAAGTGAATGGGTGAGTGCTTGGGTGGGTGACCAAGTGAATCGTGAATGGGTGCTGCCTCCAATTCAAAATTAACCTAACCATTAGAATCAAGCAACCTTTTGAATCTAATTTTATTTTATTTTATTTTATTTTATTAAGTCATAAGTGATTACGTGTTGGTGTTGACCATGGGTATAGGCCTATTGGGTTACTGAAGTAGCTGGCCTGTTTTGTTTGTAAACCAAAACCCTATATCAGCCCAAATACTAACTCAAGTAACAATTTTTACAAGGCAAAAACAGGATCGGTAAACTCGTGTAGGATCGTACGATCCTACGAGTTTATACGATCCTACATCGATCCTGGTACGAGTCTGCTCACCGTTCGATCCTAGTACGATCCGGATCGTTTGGGTAAAGTTGGATCGTAGGATCGTACGATCCTACGAGTCAACTCGCGATTTTGACAACCATGGCTTGAAATAAAGTTAAATAATGGATGTTTTAAAAACCCATTTCTCTTCTTCCTTAATTGGTTTCCACGCAGAAACAGAGAAAGGTATGGAGGAAAAGAGATGGGGGAAAATGGAAAGGTATAGAGGAAAAGAGATGGGGGAAAATGGAGGAGGCGGATGGCTGAGGCTGATCTGGGCGGTGGGAGGTGGCGTTGACCGCTGGTCACGCCGGCGACGGAGGGAGCCACAACCACCATGGAGGTGGTCGACGCTGGGTTCGGGTCGAAGACAGGGGCGAAAAGCGGTGGTTTCTGGGGCGGTTTTGAGCGGTGGTAGTGGTGTTTTCTGGCGAGATTTGGTCTGAAAAAGGTAAATGATAGTTTCCTAATTGATGAATTCTAGTTATGGTGTTGATTTTGGTTTGATTTTTGGGATGGTAATTGGTTGGGATTTGAGATGGATATGGTGAACTAAGATTTGGTTTTGGGTGGTGGTGGTGAACCTGATTGTTGGTGGTGCTCGGCGGTTGCAGTGGTGGCTGAAGGTGGTGTGGTGGCTTCTGATGAAGGTGATGGTGGTGGGTTGTGGCGGAAGAGGGGACCCAAGAAGAAGAAGGTGATGGTGATGTGGAAGATGAAGAAGAAGGTAATGGTGTTTTGATTTGTAGAAGATGATGGTGACTTAAACTCATTTGTTTGGGTATTTATTGTTAAAATAAATCATCCCCCACTTCTTCAAGGAGAATTATCTAGAAAATAATATCTAGAAAAAATACTAGAAGCAAGATATAGTTAGAGAAAAATCTAGACAAAGTAATATCTAGATATATGTATAAGTGATATCTAGATATTTACCTAGATAATTCTAGTGCCTTAGTAATTACCTAAGATATTAGTAGTAATATCTAGAATGTCATTAGGGTAATGACATGTGGCTTAATATCCACCACACATTAAGGAGGTGGAACAAGTATAAATATAAGTTTAGGCTACTTATGTAAGCATACAATAATAGTGAGGCATTCCACAAAGTTGAGAGCTAGAGAGGTCTCCTTGAGAGCAAGTGAGGTATCCCACACATCCTTGAGTGTTTGTGTGATCTTGTGGAAATTGCTCTTGTATATCTTGAAAGTGATAATAAGAGGTATCATTTTCAAGTATACCTTAAGCTCCCTTCTCAACATTTGGTATCAGAGCCAGGTTGCAAGGGCCTTCTTGAGCTAGCATTCTTTGTGAGCTCACGGTCGGGGACCGAAGCATAGGAGAGACTCTGCCGGTTCAAGGGTTGAGATAGTTGTTGGTCTGGGACCACAAGTTCTTGGTTAAGTGCGGGGCGCTTACCAAGTTAGTATGGCAGATCTTTCGGCATTAGCTAGCTCAATGGAGAAGCTCAATGGGAGCAACTATAGTAATTGGAGCACACGTATCAAGTACTATTTGAAGGGGCAAGATTTGTGGGAAGTAGTTGGTGGCAACGAGAAGGAGGCGCCGTCTGACCCAGGGACCAAGAGGAAATGGGAGATCAAGGTCGGGAAAGCTATGTACGTTCTCTCAATCACAGTGGAAGATGAGTACTTGCATCACATCAAGGATTGTGACACACCACAAAAAGCTTGGGATGCCTTGGTAACACTATTCACCAAGAAGAATGAAGCAAAGCTATAACAACTCAAAAATGAGCTCATGTCCATAAAGCAAGGAGACATGACGGTGAGTCAATACTTTACTAAAGTTAAATCTTTATGTGGGGAAATAGCAAAAAGTAAATGCAGAGAGTGCAATAAGTGAAGCTAGATTGCGTCGGATTATTATTAGAGGCTTAGACCCCAAGTATAGTGGCCTAATCACAGCAATTAGAGGTTGGGCTACTCAACTTGATTTGGCCGAACTAGAAAGTATCTTGGCCAATCAGGAAGAATTGGATAATCAAATATCTAAGACCTCAATTAAGGATGAAGAGAAAGCTCTATTTACAAAAAGGAGAGCCCCACAAAGGCAAAATAACTTAAGTAAGGGCATGAGACCGTATCATAACGGAGGAGATTTATCAAGAAGAAGACCATCCAAATGGCATGGACAACACGGACAAGGTCCACCTCGAGGGGGAGCACGTCTGTTTCGTGACAATCGAGAGGAGAAGAAATATCGTCGTCAAGATGATCGATGCTACAAGTGTGGGAAGAAAGGACACTTTGCTCGAGACTGCAAGTCACTCCCACTAGAAGGTAATGCGGTAACCTTCACAAATAATGATAGTGAGGAAGAATGGGATTTCCAGGCATCCTTTGCGATAGAAGAGTCTATCAAAGCCGCCAAGGTAGAAGAGGTCACATATGCAGAGGAGTCTAAAGAAGAAATTGCACATTTGTGAGCAACAAAGCCACCAATTATCAAGAGGATTGATCAGATCGTATTGCTCCAACCACATGACCGGCGACATGAGAAAGTTGCAAAGCATGTCCGAATACAAGGGAGATCGAGTCGTAGTCACGGAAAATGACTCAAAGTTGCCGATTTCACACATCGGCAAAACATTAATTGCTCCTCGGTTCAGCCCACATCAGGTGCAACTTCAAAACGTCTATCATGTGCCGGGAATGATGAAAAACCTCTTGTCAGTATCTCAATTGACTTCATCGAACAAGCTCGCATTTGTTGAGAGCAAGTGTAATGGGAATCCCAGTGGACTCAGCCTCGACAAGGAACCTAGTGAGAGAAAATGGCTCCAGCTTAGGCTGATCCATGGAGAACACTACAAGGAAATGATCAGCATTGGCGATGGAAGGGTCCAGAATCTCGGATTCCCTAGGGTACACGTTCTCGATCATACCCCGCCGATCCACCCAATCAATGGACCCAACCAACACCTTATCCCCCACCATAACTCTCCTCCTTATCTTCTTCAAGAAATACCGACCACACGCAGCTCCACAATCGCGTAACCTTCTAGAGACGCCTCTTGAGGAGCTTCAACGACGACACGCATGAAATCGCTCGGCGAGGCCACCATGCCGATCCGCTGGTTTGGAGACGAATCCGAGGGCGTTGCTCCATCGATGGAGTGAGAGAAGAGAGAAGAGAATTGCTTCAGGGATTTTTGGCCTTGAGAGAGTTCCGATCTGAGGCCGCTTGGAGTTTTCTTGAAGCATTCATAGTGTTGGCCGCCATGCAGAGAAGCGGCGGAGGAGGAGGAAGGTCATGGCGATTCGGTGGCGCATGGTGTCGGAGGAGAGAGAATGACTTCACCGCCATTTTTTCCGGCGAATAGTGTTTCTGAATTTGAGAATGCTTGACTGCCTTAAGTAATTCACTTAAGAGTTTTTGGTTGTGTGTACTATGTCTTCATACCAGATCATTTACGAAGTAAATTCGACAAGAAGGCCATACGTTGCATATTTGTGGGCTATGACAATGAAAGAAAAGGATGGAAGTGTTGCGACCTGACGACAGGACGTTGTTACACATCAAGAAATGTGGTGTTCGATGAAGCATCTTCATGGTGGTCTACTCAAGCATTAACACTTCCTGACTCTAAGGAGATTGAAGAAAAGGTTGAACAAAGACTGGAGGAGCACTTAAAGGATGATGAACAAGGAATTGGTCTTGAGAAAACACCACAAGAAAAATCCATAGAAGAAGACGATAAGGAGGAGACACCAACAAAAGAGAAAAGCCCATGGCAAACAGGAGTACGTCATAAGATTTCAGAAGAAGAAAGACCGAGCCAGCTTGAGGACATGGTAGCAGAGATAGCCTCGGAGCCATTGCTAAGAAGGTCTGAGAGGACACGAAAACCAAACCCTAAATATGCCAATGCTGCATTAGTGGAAGGACCATATTTCAAGGAACCGAGCACTTACGAAGAGGCATGTCAAAAGAATGAATGGCGCTAGGCAATGGAGGAGGAAATGCGAGCCTTAATTAAAAATGAGACTTGGGAATTAGTACCAAAACCCAAGGACACAAAGCCCATCTCATGCAAATGGGTTTATAAGTTGAAGGTACGTCCTGATGGTTCAATTGATCGGTACAAAGCTCGATTGGTGGCTCGAGGCTTCTCTCAAACCTACGGTTTGGATTATGAAGAGACATTTAGCCCGGTAGCAAAGATCACCACAGTGCGTGTTCTACTAGCACTAGCCTCCATCAAGTCTTGGAGACTATGACAGATGGATGTGAAAAATGCTTTCCTACATGGAGAATTAGACCGGGAGATATATATGGAGCAACCTAAGGGATTTGAAAGCAAGGATCATCCTAACTACGTATGCAAATTGAAGAAAGCATTATATGGACTCAAGCAAGCACCTCGAGCATGGTATGGCAAGATAGCTGAGTTCTTGGTTCAAAGTGGATTCACGATGTCATCAGCAGATTCCAACTTGTTCGTGAAGGCTCGAGAAGAAAGAGTTGTTATAATACTTGTCTATGTGGATGATCTCATCATCACCGGCGACGATGAAAGAGAAATTCGGCAAATTAAGGCTAATCTATCAGTGCGCTTCCAAATGAAGGATCTCGGTGAGTTAAAACACTTCCTTGGTCTTGAGGTTGAAAGAACTGAAGATGGCTTGTTCTTGTGCCAACGTAAGTATGCTCAAGATCTTCTTAAAAAGTATGGCATGCTTGAATGTAAACCAATATCAACTCCTATGGAGGTAAATGCTAAACTATGCTCGTGCAAGGAGAAAGAACTTGAAGACCCGACTATGTATCGCCAATTGGTGGGAAGTTTTATCTACCTTACGCTGACTAGGCCAGATATTACATATGCTGTCAGCGTAGTAAGTCGGTACATGCAACAACCAAGGAAGCCTCACTTGGAAGCAATACGAAGAGTATTAAGGTACATAAAAGGAACGCTTGATTATGGTCTATACTACAAGAAAGATGGAAAGCTGGAATTAGTTGGTTATTGTGATGCCGACTATGCCGGTGATCATGATACCCGACGATCAACTACGGGCTACGTGTTAAGTATTGGGTCAACAGCTATTTCATGGTGCAGTAAGCGACAACCAACGGTGTCATTATCAAGCACGGAAGCAGAGTATCGTGCAGCAGCAATGGCAGCTCAAGAATGTGCATGGTTGATCCAACTCCTCGAAGATCTTCATGTTCCTATCAATGAACCTATCAAGTTAAAGTGCGACAACCTCTCTGCCATACGACTGGCAGAGAATCCAGTTTTTCATGCAAGAACTAAGCATGTGGAGGTACACTATCACTTCATACGAGAGAAAGTACTAAAAGGAGAGATCAACATAGAGCACACGAGGACAGAAGACCAAGTGGCAGATATCTTCACGAAAGGGCTTGGTGGCAGAAAGTTCGAGGAATTTCGAGCAAGCCTTGGCATGGTTTCAAGAACTACTTTGAAGAAAGTGGGTGCTGAGGGGGAGTGTTAAAATAAATCATCCCCCACTTCTTCAAGGAGAATTATCTAGAAAATAATATCTAGAAAAAATACTAGAAGCAAGATATAGTTAGAGAAAAATCTAGACAAAGTAATATCTAGATATATGTATAAGTGATATCTAGATATTTACCTAGATAATTCTAGTGCCTTAGTAATTACCTAAGATATTAGTAGTAATATCTAGAATGTCATTAGGGTAATGACATGTGGCTTAATATCCACCACACATTAAGGAGGTGGAACAAGTATAAATATAAGTTTAGGCTACTTATGTAAGCATACAATAATAGTGAGGCATTCCAGAAAGTTGAGAGCTAGAGAGGTCTCCTTGAGAGCAAGTGAGGTATCCCACACATCCTTGAGTGTTTGTGTGATCTTGTGGAAATTGCTCTTATATATCTTGAAAGTGATAATAAGAGGTATCATTTTCAAGTATACCTTAAGCTCCCTTCTCAACATTTATAGGGGCTGAGTATGATTATTTTATGAGTGAAATCAACATTTTCTGCACATGGTAATGAAGTTTTGATGGATTCTAGAAACCATGGGAGCTTGTTGAAGAAGAAGAAGGAAGTGAAGAAGAATGGTGGGAAGGGGTGCCATGAGATTAAACAATTATTTACTACTTTGATTAGGTAAAAATCAACATAAAAATATTATTAGGTAAAAATATGAAAAATGTGCATAATTGATTAATATATATATATAAAAAACTAAAATATTATGTTTCATAAATATTATTTTGTATAAAAGATGAAAAATGTGTATAATTGATTAATATATATATAAAAACTAAAATAAATACTATAATTCCACAAATTAAATTATTCTTATTAAAGTTAAGAATATGAAAAATGTGTGAAATATAAAATACCTTTATTATTTTGCAAATTAGTAGGTAAAATATGAAAGGTGTATAAAATATATTAGTTTATGATTTTAAAATAAATAAGAGCTAAAATTTAATTATTTAAATTACTCATTTTATAGTTAATAAATTGAAAAGTAAGGAAATTTAGCTAGTTAATAATATATCTTAATTGAGAATTTTAATTAGCAAACTAATTGTAATTAAGAAAGGATTAAAATTTTGGGGTGTTACAAAAGAACTATCAACTAAGAAAGCAAACAAAGTCTAAAATGAACTAATCACCTAAGCTAGAAGAATAACATAAAAGAGGACCTAATTACCAAGTCTAACTTGTGCAAATGAAGCAATCAATTGCGCTTTTTAACCCACCAATGACCCTCTTTTAAGGATGTAAAGGCTAGTTTGATTCTCCTTGTTAAGTTTCACCCAATTTGGGGAAACTAAAGAGAGAAGAGGGAGAGAGATTGGAGAAATGATGTTATTGATTATCTCAACTCAAAGATACAAAGAGGAGAGGTAGGTTATATATAACCAACCTCCCTAACAAACCAAGAAACAAGATAAAAGAAAACAAAGAAATAAAATTGTGAACAAATTGGAAATACAAGATTTACTACTCCTAACAACCCCCCTCAAATTGGAGGGTGTCAAAACTCTAATTTGCCACAATGGAAATCTTGAACTTTAACTCCAACAGCTTCCTCGCCATCACCACAACTCGTAACGGGTGAAATGGACGTAAACACGGAAGAACTTCGTGGAGTCAAACGACGAAAGAAAGAGAGATTGCCGAACTTTTCCAGGTATTGAAATTGTCTCCGGCGAATACAATGGCCTAATAGAGACTTTCCTGGTTGATCGGACAAGAGAACGAAGAGAGGATCAAACCACAATGAGATTTATCTCTTGTAGCTTTGGGACAGAACACAACAACACCATACATGCCGCAAGAAGAAACCATTCAAGATTGTTGCCGAACTTCAAGAGCAACCAAAACCATAACCAAAACCATAACGCCTTCCATAATTGACTTCCAACATTGAACTCACTATTAGATCGTGCCCATGAAAAGTAACGGACAAAGATTCTATCACTCTTGCCCAGGTTGAAAAGATTGTGATTAGGTTCAGCAGAGCAATCCAAAGTCGTTGAAGGTGAAAGAACCCTGACTAAGAAAAGATCGACCGAATGGATCGACTGAATGGTGAGGGAGGCTGAGGGGTTTACCGAGGAGGACAAGAAGGTGAAGGAAAGAGTAGATGTGAGGAACAAGCTGGAGATGTACATCTACGACATGAGGAGCACGATCGAGAACAAGGACAAACTGGCCAACAAGATTGAGTCGGAAGACAAGGAAAAAATCGAGGCCGCTCTGAAGGAGGCACTCGAGTGGCTCGACGACAACCGGAACGCCGACAAGGAGGAATCGGAGGAGTCGATGAAAAACTGAACGACAACGGCTTCCGCACATCCGGCGACGAAGACGAACACGCAAGCTCGCCATCGCAACCATCGACGACGGACGACGACGAATCGCAATCACTCTGGTAATCCTCCTACAAAACTGGCGGCGTCCTCGGCTTGTTCGTCACCGTTGATGAAACCCTAACGATCGCCGTAACCCTAGGACCGCTGTAAGATTCGACGGTGCTGCTTATCCCGCTGGTGGCCGGACGACGAATCATCTCGACATCGCCATCAAGGCTCTGGTGGTAGTTTTCGTCATCTTCGCGATGATGATGAAGAATGAGACAACGGATATTTGCGGCGAAGTGGACGACGGCGACGATGACGGCGGAGGAGAAGGTAAAAGTCGCCGGAGAAGGTTTTAGGGTTTTCAAGGTGGACTCGAACAGCGGAAAAGGTCGAGAAGAGTCTAATTTGAACTGGGCGTCAAATTTGATAAACCAAGAAATTGATTCAATTGAATAATGAAGAAGAGTTTTCTAGGTAAAGATTGATGATGATGATGAAGTAAATGGACGATGATTTCTGGAAGAAGAAGACTGGATGAAGAAGAGGATGAAGATGGCGGTGATTGTGATATTGGGCGAAGGGAGAGAGAGAGGTAGAAGAAGAAGATTAAATGTGAAATGGAGGAAAAAATAGGTGAATCAGGGGAATTAAACCCGCTCTGATACCATGTTAAGTTTCACCCAATTTGGGGAAACTAAAGAGAGAAGAGGGAGAGAGATTGGAGAAATGATCTTATTGATTATCTCAACTCAAAGATACAAAGAGGAGAGGCAGGTTATATATAACCACCCTCCCTAACAAACCAAGAAACAAGATAAAAGAAAACAAAGAAATAAAATTGTGAACAAATTGAAAATACAAGATTTACTACTCCTAACACTCCTAATTAATATTCTCATTTAGTTAATCAAATCAAACTACAAGATGACAATCACAATAACATAGCTAAAGATTTGACCATTGTCATAACAAACCCTAACTATTCTCTCTACTCACACTTGGCGACTCTCATTGCTTAAAGGATAAAAGTTCTTTCAAACCATTTATCAAATTATGTGGTGAACATGAGAAAGTCAATTAGCACAATTAGAACTTGGTTTTTATTAAATTACCTAAACTAGTTACTAACCTAAGGGTCCAAGGAATTGGCCCATTTCTAGATCAAACTCCTAAAAAGACCTAAGCCTAATGACTGGCCCAACTATTAACCCAAAACAAAACTGAGCCAGTTAACATTACCCAACTACCCAACCTAGACCCTGACTAAGGCTGACCCAAGACATTAACCTAACTTTGGCCTGAAATTAAATTTAAAGAAACCTAAAATACTAAACAGACCCACTAAACCCTAATAAACCTACACTAATGACCCAAAACCTAATCCTAGGACTTCGACTAAACCCAAAAGAAACCAAACCAAAATGAGAAAACCAAATCCAAACACCTACTACTACTATCAAGACTCAAAATTAAACCACCTATACATACCGAAGAACAATAATCAACACCAAAATACTCGACCAGCTATTGCTAATACTAACTTGACCGAAACAAAGAGAAAAAGAGAAAGGAAGACGACAAATGAGATAACATGGGAAATGAATCACAATCAAAACACACTTCATCAAAATCAGTCACAAAATATCATTCAAGAATGACTAATAAGGAAAATCCAGAATCAATATTTCATCAAAATTGATCTCAGATTACATTCAAGAACATGTTCTAAAAAGAGTCCAAAGCATGAAATTGTACACCTACATCCTAAATTCAACTAACAGAAGAGCTAAACAAGAATTAGAATACTGAATTAAACCTACACTTAAAATTGGAATTGAAAACTCAGCATGAAATAAAGCGTTAGTCTAACCCTAAAACTATGAACTAACCCTAAAGATGGAGGCCTGGGTCGTCACTTCCCTAAAACCAACCATGACCTTCAAATCGGTCTCTTCCCTTCAATTTATACTCGATCTACTTCTCATCCTTCAATCTTAGCCCTTCGATCTACTTGGCCTTGGATGATTGAGATGAATTGGAATGGTGAAGCCTCGGTGGTGGGTGCATGGGTGGTGGTGGATGCTTTGAAAATGTACTTTCCTCTGTTACTCCTTCGATGACCTGGCAGGAAAGAGATGAGTTAGAGATAAGATGAAGACATGTCAGAAGATGGAAGAACTTGAGAAGAGAAAGAGAGATGAGATGATGCTGGAAGAGTGTGAGGTGTTGGGAGTCTTATGTTGTTGGGTGGTCCAAATCAGAGAAGAGATTAGAGATGGAGATATAAGGGTGAAGGGGAGATGAGTTTGTGGGGAATTTGGTGAGTTTTGTAGAGAAGAAAGAATCAGAAAGGGACGAAGAGAGAGACGCAGAGGAAGAGAGAGTGTGGGACGGGAAAGAATGAGAAAGAAAAAGGGGGAAACAATAAGGGAGTTAGGGTTTTGGGTTATGTGGTATTATATTCGGTTGAGGGGGAAAAGAGAAAGGAAATGGGTTAGGGTTTGGGTAGTTGGGTCGGGTCATATGGGTAATCAGGTAGGCGAGTAGCTTGGTAGGGATTTAGTTTGGCCTGATGAGAAAATTGCGTCGAGAAGAAGAAGAAAAGTGGATAGGCTAAGGTTTGGATTTAGGCTGAGGTTGTGGGTAGGGCTTTATTTTTTTATTTTCTTTTAACAATTAATATTTTTGTTTCATTTTATAACAGTAAAACTAAAATGATAAAATAGAATAAAATCTAATAAACATGTAAAATCAATAAAAAAATAATAATAGTTTCTAATTTAATTACTGAAAAGAAGCAAAAAGTCATAGAATAAAGGGGCAAACATATGCAAATATGGAATAAACACTCAACCACTGACTAAATGCCTCCCAGCCACCAATCGCCACCGAGAAGCTGAGCAATTGTGCTCTATTTTCGCAAGTCACTCCCTCCCTCTTCTCTCCGGTTTTGCGCGAGCTCTCAGCACCGCCACTACCGGTCGTCGATGCTAACACGGTCGCCTTGCCACTCCTCATTGTTGTCATGCACAAGCCACTGCCAAGATTGCCACCATCGTGGACAGAAAGGACGCCAATATGTACCCTGTTTTGCGCATTTAACCACCCTCTCCTTCCTCTGTTTTCTGGCCAACCGAACTACCACCACCACTGGTGGTCGCCGCCAGAGCCCTTGGCCAGTTGACCGCTACACACACGTACCCCACCGCCACCTAAACGGTTGGTAATCGCTGCCCATCTCTCCTTTTCGATTTCTCTCTTTTTTTTTTCCCTCCGTTGTGGCCAACGCTCTGCCCACCACCCCACGCTTGCCAACACGATCATCGTCGTCCCCTGACCACGAGCCACTGCCGTCACCCGAAGGATGTCGGCGCCCTTAGCTACTAGCAGCACCTCTTCCCTCTCTCTCTTGGGTATAAAACCCTAACCCTAGTTTGTGATTATTGTTATCATTTTAGTTTCTTTCTTCCTAAGTAATTATACTATCTTGATAAAATTATTATTTTTATAATTGTAATTTAGTTTACTAATTTATAATGTAGGAATTTATATTTTGAAATTTTAATTATTTTAACCGAGTTTATCAAACCCTATTATTTCATAGAAAAGTTTATTTCTTCAGTGTTATTTAACATTTTTACTAACATGGGGTTGCAAGTTTATGGTATTTATTACATATCATTGGTGTATAGTTATGGAGGTGAAATAACCCGGGGGGGGGATGAATAGGGTTGTATAAAAATTCTGCACTTATAAACACAAGGATGTTAATAGCAACTTGGTAAACTGAATAATACTTCTTTATTTGATAAACTTGAGATATAAAGAAGGTTAAGGAGGTCACAAAACTCGGCAGTCTCCAGACAATGAAGTCCTTGACACTTCTTATAGAGGCAGAAGCTCGAATGTTGCTTCTGTAGAGAAACCTCACCAAGGAGGTTGAAGAAGATCACAACTCATTAAAGAAAGAGACTCCCTCACTTTAGCTACGTTGTATTGAGGGCCTCACCAGAAACAAGTTTCTGATTACACAACTCGCCACTAAACACTATAGCGGCTACACTTGGAATTTTCTCACTAAAATTCCTACACTTCGATTTTCTCTTGCTTGGAATGGATGATCTTCTACAGAAGGAGAAGCAGAGCATTTTATATACGTTGATTTCCAACAACAACGACTTTGTCAGATTCCTCGTGTTGTTGATGCTTTCCATTTTGAGTCCGATTCTCTATCTTCAATCTTTTGGAAGTTTGAATCTTTTGAGCTTTGATTCGAAATTTGCATAACAATGTTTTATATTAGTACATGATAATTCAAAGAATATGTTGAGAGATATGATATGATATTTCGGATACTTCCCTGAAAATCTCTGCAATTATTTCTCTTTCAATCAAAATCCATTGCTTGCGTCTAAGGTCCTTAGGAGTGTCCTTATGGAGGGCGTTGCAATCTGCGCTTGTTTCTTCAATCTCCCCCTTTTTGTTTGAAAGACAAAAATTGCATATATGGCAGATAAAGACATAGCATACACACAGAGATTCATAGTAAAGTATAGCATAGTAGCACACTGTGGTTAATACATGCCTTCAGATCATTCTCCCCCTTTTTGTCTTTTGGATAAAAGGAAACAGGAGAGTACAGAGTCTTGCAGAAAAATGTTTGGCCTAAAAAGTTTGTTGAAAACCAAGTTCAAAGAAAAGATAGAGTTCAGTTTTGGGAGGGGCGATCAGGAGAGGGATCCTTGGGAGCAGGTTCGATGACAGGAGCAGTTGGAGGAGACCGTGGTTTGATGAGGGCCTCAGCTTGATGGACCAGGTCTTTAAGCACAATGCAGATGCTGGAGCTTGTAGACACCGGAGTTTCTACCGGCATAATCCTGACTCAAAATCAGCAAATCATTTGGGCCAGATGATAAATGGGTCTTTGAGCCCAAAAGGTCAACAACTTGAGCCCAAGAAGTCAAAACAGGCCGCCTATATTCGTTAAAACCCCCCTGAGTTTTAATTTTCAGAAGGCAGCCCGCATAGAAGCAAGCCCAAAAGCGCGCCCCGGCCCAGAGAACTCAAAACCCGCCTAGGTTTTGAGAGGAATAGCAGAGCGTCGTTCTTTTGTGCCACGTCACCAATCCGTTGATGATCAATTTAAAACCCGCCTAGTTTTTAAGCGATCTGGCGCCAAAATCTGCATGCATGCATACAATCCCCTGATTTTTGCCCACATGTTTGACCTTGCGCTTGACCTCCCAAAACCCGCCTAGGTTTTGGTCCTCGGAGGGCTTGATTTGTGGGGTATGCTCCCTTTGGTTTCCCTCCAAATCTCTCACTCCCTCACCTATAAATACCCCTTCCATTTCACCCTCATTTCATCAACTATCATCAACAATTCTCACAAAACTACCACCATTATACTCAAGTTCTCCATATTCTACTTCCCTCAATTCATCTGTAATCCTCTCACAATCACACTTATCATATCCATATTATCACCCATATACCACCCTTCTAAACCACTTGCATTATTTCATTCAAGCTCCAAGTCAAGGCCAAATCAAGGGATCAAATCCATCACCTCCACCACCTTTAAAGCAAGGTTTGATTTCATTATCCATTTTGTTGTAATTAATCATGTAATCCATTCTTTAATTCCTTTGTTTGTACATATTTTGTAAAAAGTAAACTTCATGTTTTAATCTTGCATGATTTGAATAATAACTTCGCGAAATTAACCAAACTTCTCCCCGCTCTCTTTCTTTTCAATGTTGATTTTAGTAGAGTCTGTTTTATAACAGGCGGATTCGAGAGTTCTTATAACTCTCGAATTCGTAACCTTACCCCCGAATCTAGAAATCAGGTTCGTAGACCAGAGTCTTTCATTTCTTATTTTATGGTTTGTCGATTTCCTTAAATCGGTTGGCGACTCTTTTAAGCTTTATAAATTCGTTTGATTATTTAAATACTCGTTTCTACATAAAATAATTATAAAAAATAATTTGGTTCATGTCCAATATTTATTCAAGGAGGGTCCCGAGAGAAATGGGCCAGAAAGTGATAAAACCTAGGCTGGTTTTATCACTTTCAACTCACTTTCTCTTTGGGCCGGGGAGACAAGTGGCCCAGCCCAGAATCTGCTAAAACCTAGGTGGGTTTTAGCATATTCTAGTGGCTCGCTTGTTTTTCTCTTGGGCCTGAAATTAATATTTGGGACGTGATTAAATTATTGTTAAATTATTTTGTGCAATTTTGAATAAATTAAATAATAAAAACGGATTTGTAAATAAATAAAGTTTCATCACCCCGAAAATGAATTTCAAAAATAAAAACATCCTTATTTAAGGATTAAGCAACCTTAGTCGGCTCCCGACCGTTTAAGTAGCGCATCACGGAAAGAGGGTTACTTTTTCCGGGGTCCTACAGATTGGTGACTCCACTGGGGACTTAACCTTAAAAAGAGGGTAAAATTTGAAAAAATTGAGTTGATTTGAAAGTGTAAAAGAGAGAAGTTAATTTATTTCGCAATTTTATTATTCTTTTAGGCATCCTTTGCATACTAGGCCACTAATCGGGTCTTTTGACACGTTAGCACAAAGGCGACGGTTTAGATAATAACTAGAATTTTCCCTCGAGAGTGGGCGACCACTACTTGTGTGATGCATCCTACATCGCCAAGCATTTGGTCTCTCCTCTCCCCGTGTTATACTCAAAGTGCTTCCTTGAAGTTCTTTGAGCCATACCTCACACTCCTTACCAAAGGGTATGGAGCACCGGGGTGAGAACATGCGGTAGGCCATGTAAGCCAACCATAGAAATCCATGAATATAGACCCTTGGTTTAGGGTAACCATTCATGTTGTATGCTATGTGCTATGTGTTCCCCTTACCCTTTTCCTTTTTTTAAAGTATCGGTCCTAGTTTGGAGATTTTGTTCTAGTCCATATAAAATTCATTGTGTTGAGAAAATGATTATTTATTAAATGATATAATTAACTCAAAGGCATTATGGTTAGCTCAAGGGGAAGGGCCCATTTATGTTTGAAAGTTGATTATCTTAATTATTAAATAAAAATTGACTCACCTTTGATGATATTATATGCCTCTTTATGAAATTCTCTTAATAAAGGTCCAAAAAAAAATTATTTAAAAAGTCCAACAAAGTAATGGATAGCGTCTTAGACTGCATAATAGTCACTAGGCTTGAGTAAATTACTTTATCGATCTAATTAATAAATCCATCATATTTATGGCCGACCCGTTGTTAGGCCCAACCATATTGGAGTTGTCAATTAAGCCCATAAATTAATTATGACTTGCTTATTGTTGACTTTATCCAGTCCTTTACAATATCCATTTTCCTCGAGTATAAAAAAAAGAGAAGGTAAAAAAAAAAGTGGATTGTCAGTCTTGTTGAACATTATTCTTGTCCGCAGAATAGCCAATATGGTTTGAGCTGTCTGAGTTGTTGGGCCAAGTTACGGATTCTCCTTAAAACGGTCGGCTTGTGGATTGGGTCCATTCGAATTGAGAAACACTGACTAAAGTCTGTCAACTCATGATCCGCTCGCTAGGTGTTTAGACCCAATTTTGTGTCTAAATAGCGCCTTAATTCTTAGGCTTTTGACTCGTTTCGTGTTTAATTTCATGACTTTATTTATGGCCGACCCGTTGTTAGGCCCAACCATATTGGATTTGTCAATTAAGCCCATAAATTAATTATGACTTGCTTATTGTTGACTTTATCCAGTCCTTTACAATATTCATTTTCCTCGAGTATAAAAAAAAGAGAAGGTAAAAAAAAAGTGGATTGTCAGTCTTGTTGAACATTATTCTTGTCCGCAGAATAGCCAATATGGTTTGAGCTGTCTGAGTTGTTGGGCCAAGTTACGGATTCTCCTTAAAACGGTCGGCTTGTGGATTGGGTCCATCCGAATTGAGAAACACTGACTAAAGTCTGTCAACTCATGATCCGCTCGCTAGGTGTTTAGACACAATTTTGTGTCTAAATAGCGCCTTAATTCTTAGGCTTTTGACTCGTTTCGTGTTTAATTTCATGACTTTATTTATGGCCGACCCGTTGTTAGGCCCAACCATATTGGATTTGTCAATTAAGCCCATAAATTAATTATGACTTGCTTATTGTTGACTTTATCCAGTCCTTTACAATATTCATTTTCCTCGAGTATAAAAAAAAGAGAAGGTAAAAAAAAAGTGGATTGTCAGTCTTGTTGAACATTATTCTTGTCCACAGAATAGCCAATATGGTTTGAGCTGTCTGAGTTGTTGGGCCAAGTTACGGATTCTCCTTAAAACGGTCGGCTTGTGGTTTGGGTCCATCCGAATTGAGAAACACTGACTAAAGTCTGTCAACTCATGATCCGCTCGCTAGGTGTTTAGACCCAATTTTGTGTCTAAATAGCGCCTTAATTCTTAGGCTTTTGACTCGTTTCGTGTTTAATTTCATGACTTTATTTATGGCCGACCCGTTGTTAGGCCCAACCATATTGGATTTGTCAATTAAGCCCATAAATTAATTATGACTTGCTTATTGTTGACTTTATCCAGTCCTTTACAATATTCATTTTCCTCGAGTATAAAAAAAAGAGAAGGTAAAAAAAAGTGGATTGTCAGTCTTGTTGAACATTATTCTTGTCCGCAGAATAGCCAATATGGTTTGAGCTGTCTGAGTTGTTGGGCCAAGTTACGGATTCTCCTTAAAACGGTCGGCTTGTGGATTGGGTCCATCCGAATTGAGAAACACTGACTAAAGTCTGTCAACTCATGATCCGCTCGCTAGGTGTTTAGACCCAATTTTGTGTCTAAATAGCGCCTTAATTCTTAGGCTTTTGACTCGTTCGCGTTTAATTTCATGACTTTTAATACGTTTTTGGTTATTTTGTAGATTTTGGAGTTTTTACTCAACACGTAGCAAAAAGGGCCATTTTGCAGCTATTTTGGGAATCCCGAGATTCCTCGGGTCTTGACTGAGTCAAAGTCGAAGCAAAGTAGAAGTTTTCAGCCAGCCGAGGAGGACCGCACCTACGGTCCTGAAGACCGCACCCGCGGTGGCTGCCATGACCTGGGCAGGGAGCTAGGTCCCCGAAGAGGACCGCACCTGCGGTCCAGGGAGATCGCACCTGCGGTCGAGCGAAGGAGAGCAGAAATCGCCTGTTTGCCTCGCAGGACCGCACCTACGGTCCTCTGTGGTCGCCTAGGCCGCACCTGCGGTATCTAGACCGCACCTGCGGTCTCTTACTTTCTGCGCGTATTGTCGGCTTGAAATTCTGCGTTTTGCTCAACTGTTTTCACTTGTATTTATACTCCTCTTTCACGATTTCTTGGGGGAGACTTTTAAGTTAGCTCCTAGTGTTAGACATTATTTTCCAGCCTTGTATTAATGGATTTTAGAGAGAGATTAGAGAGAGATTAATCTAGGGTTTTGGAGATTTTGAGTTGTTGTTGAAGATTAGGGGATTCAAACAATTGAGAGATTGTTGGACCATCTTTTTATTGCTCTTCCTTGTTCTTCTACAACATTTGATAAGTCTCTTCTTTCCTTAAATCTATTCTACTTTGTTAATTGCTTTAATTTCTTGATTATTGCTTACCTTGCTTTTCAATTGTTCTGCTTGTTTTTGGTTGTTTGATGTTAGAAATCATGCTTAGGGTTGGTTTTGTTGATGTTGTTAGCATAGTTGTGATGGGTAGTGGCTAGAACCCCAATGGGTTAGGGGGTAATTAAGGGTGTGAATGGGTAATTAGGTATGGGTTAGCAATATTATTGAGTAATTAGTTGTGAAATCACTTTTCCCACTCCATTCCTTCCCTCAAGTGCGATGTATTTGGGTTAAAAAGCTCTCGAACACATCCAACAATTGTGTTCGAAGGTTGGAATTGGGATAATTAGAACTTTACTCATGAGAGTGAGTAGAGACTAACTAGGGAATTCCGTTTCATTAAACCTCCGGGTCCGTGGTTGACTTTGGGGAAGTTAATCCGGACTATCCTTCAAAGAGGAAGCCCGGTGGGTATTTTCTAATGGAATTGCCACTTGATTTTCTTCCTTCTTGCTCTCTTGTTGCGAAACCTATCCCCTTGTTCCCGTTTGCATCCCGAAAAGCTCCCGAAGCCAATTGTTTCACCTTGACTGACCTTAGATTTATTTGTTACTTTGTGACCTCCTCTTTCAACCCATTTCCTTACCTAGCGATCTTAACCCGACCGTAGACTGAGTTTCTTAGCCAAGGCTCCTAGCTCCTCGAGAGGAACGATATAAAAACCCGGGTACAAAAACCACGTTACACAAAATGGCGCCGTTGCCGGGGAGCAAGCGCCCCTAGTTTAGTTTCTTGGTCTTGAGTTGTTTAAGATTGCTTTCATTTCCTCACTAGTTTGTTCCAATTCCCGATGAATTTGATGCTTCTTCATTTCTTGTAGGAGGATTCGAGTTCTGATGGCGGAGGGCCAAGCAGGTTCACCCCGTACCCTTCTATCATATGCCGTTCCATCATTGGGTACGGGAGGCAACCCGATCACTCTACCACCATTACCACCCGATGTCGTATTCGAGTTCAAACCGTAGTTACTTGAAGTCTTTTCAAGCAATCAGTTTTATGGAGACAAATCCGAGAGTCCTATTGCACACATCGAGAAATTTGAAGATCGGATTAGTTTCGTGCAAGTTCCCGGTTTATCTTTTGAATTTATGAAATTGAAGTTCTTTCCTCTAACTCTTACGGGGAAAGCGAAGACATGGCTTCAAACGTGTCCTCCTGGCACTTATTCTTCATGGGAGGTACTTAGAGGAGATTTCCTACATAGATTCTTCCCAGTGGATGAAACATATCGACTCCGGCAAGTTATTATGTCTTTCAAGAAAGAGCCCGGAGAAGATCTTTTTGAGGCTTGGGGGAGATTTAAAAGCCTTCAACGCCAATGTCCACATCACAATTTACCAGATTGGATGCTACTTCAACACTTTTATTATGGGCTTTATGATTCGTATAAAGAGTCTGTTGATCGTGCATCTGGAGGGATGTTCCTAAAGAAGACTGCGGAGGAAGCCAACATTTTTCTTCATGAGCTATCTCAGAATGTTCCTAGTTGGGGAGGCGGCCAAAATTCAGGAAATGGGGATCATTCTTTAGAATACAACCCTACTATTAAGCTTCTAATGGCCACCGTCCTTGATTTGCAAAAGAAGATGGTGAAAGATGAGGTTTCCAACCAGTTGAACTTAACCCGAGGTATGCAAACCTTTACATCCACTCCTATTCCTAATTTGCATAATTATGAATTGTGTTTTGCTCCACATCTTGAGCATCAATGTACGGAGTATCGTCAAGTAGAACATGTGAATGCCATCTATTCCAACCAGCTTTATTCCCATTCTTATGAGGATTATGATCCTAGTTATACCACGTTTGTCAACCCGGTGTTTAAACCTATTTATCAACCTTATGACCATCATGCATATTTTTAAGAAGAGTTCTCAAATCAACCCACCCCACAATCTCAATTTTCTCAACCATCCCAAGATTCTATGATTGAAAAATTGTTGCAACAAATTGTAGCTAATCAAGAAAGTGAGGAGGCTCGTCTTAGAGACCTTGAAACCCAAATGACCCAAGTTGCTCAAGTATACTTTTCTCAACCCATTTAACCTCAACCTATCCAAGGGGAACAAGTTGAAGCTATTACCCTAAGGAGTGGAAGAAAAATTTAAGAGCCTATGGTAGTGGGGGAGAATGATGAAGAGGAGAGACCTTTGAGAGAGAATGAGGGAGTTATGGTGGATAGTACTGAAGAGGAGAACTTAGGAGTTGAGCGAGCCCTAGTTGAGGAGAAATAGGATGATGTTGTGGTTAATGAGGCCGAGGATGAAAGAAAAGAGAAGTTGGAAGAGAGGGTAGAGATTGAGAAAAGACGAGAGAAAGGGAAAGAAGTCCCGAGGGAGGATATTCATGAAAACCTTTTGGATAAACCCGTATCATATAGACCACCAGTACCTTTTCCTGGGAGATTGATTCAACATAAAAATGAGGCGAAGTTTGTGCGATTTATTGATATGTTGAAGAAGCTCCAAGTCAATATTCCTTTTCTTGATGCTATGGCGGAGGTCCCTTCTTTCAAGAAACATCTTAATGACCTGTTGACAAACAAAAGAAGAATCAAGGAGTCATCGACCGTTCATCTAAGTTGCAATGCCATTATGGGGGGCAACACTCCCGAGAAACTTGTCGATTCGGGTAGTTTCTCCATACCGTGCTTAATTGGTGACATGAGGATTGATAATGCATTATGTGACTTGGGGGCAAGTGTGAGTGTCATGCCACACTCAATTTGTAAGAAGTTGAATCTTGATGACTTGACCCCTACTGCTATTAACTTGCAACTTGCTGACCGAAGTGTTAAGAAGCCCTTGGGAATATTAGAAGACATCCCGGTTCAAGTGGGAAGTTTCCTTATCCCTTGTGACTTCATTATTTTGGAGATGGATAAGGATTGGAGAAGGCCTATTATTCTTGGTCGACCTTTCTTAGCCACTGCGGGAGCAATTATAGATGTGAAAAGAGGCCGTTTGTCTCTTCATGTGGGGAGAGAACATATTGATTTTGATCTTGATCCTTCAAGGAGGAACCCTCACAAGGAGTCACGCTTCAAGGTCAATGCAGTGGTTGGTATTATGGATGAGCATCAAGAGGAGCCGTGCTTACTTATGGAGAAAGTCACCCTAAATCTATTCATTTTGAGCTTCATGGAGATAGTTTCATCTTCCATGGTGACTTCCTCAACACCGTGCCTTTGAGGAGGGAGATTGCCTTGGGTGAAACATATATGGAAAATATGAAATTGAGAGAGATGGCTTTCCAAGGCCCGAGACCCGGCACATCACCGAACATCGAGCCGGGGTAATCTTCTCTTTCTAATCGGCCTACTATGACTTCAAAGAGGCATGCTCCATATTTGCGCAAGAAGAGGAAGCGATGGAAAAGGAGGAAGAAACATTGGTGGAGTAAGATGAGGAGGCCATTACCTTTGATTCCTTCGGAGTTGACTAGACCACCGGAGGATTATCTCAAATTATTCATGAGTTCTATTGGGATGTGTGGGAGGAGAAGGAAGAAGAGTTGGTGGAGAAAGCTTACCATGCTTCTTTCTTGCACATCACGCCTTTCGAGAATCAAGTAAGTAATTAGGTCAAGCTCGAGACCTTAAACAAGCGCTTTATGGGAGGCAACCCATACTTTTATTTCTTTCTTTTGAGTTAATTTCTAGTTTTTCTTAGTTAGTCTCTTTTTCATGTTTCTAATCTTGCATGCAGATCTTACGAGCTTTGATTGTTTTTACTTGAAAATCCTAACCCTTTGCTTGGCTATCACGGATTGCGGATTGAGTAATCATTTGTTTTGAAGAACTCGAGGTAATATCTCTCCGCTCTTCTCTTTTTGAGTTGAATATCCTATGATCCATGTCGCATGCTTGATTTTTCTTTTGGTGGCGAACCCTTAGTTTGTGCTTGTTGGGTATTTCTTGTTGTTGGAGCCGTGTGGGCTCGGGTCGCCACCACTTGCTTGCTAGATGTTTTATTATGCTTTTTGTAGGTTCTCTACCCTTTTTCATGTGACACCTTCCCACAATGAGGACATTGTGGCATTTTATGTGTGTGTGTGTGGGGGGGGGGGGGGATATTTGTTTCAAGGGTATGTCACCTAGTTCTTTGTTTTGTTTTCTTAGTTTTTGCCTAAAATTTGAAAAAATTTTGTTTGAAAAAGGAGAAAAAAGGGAGTGAAAACTTTAAAAGTTTTCTTTCGTTTTCATTTTCGCTTTGTTTTTTCTTTGTTTCTTGGATCTTGTTGTCGAAATTGAGAAGCCGTTCTTAACCTTCTTTAAAAGAAACCGGTCTGAGCATTTTCGACCCTAGCTCGGGTAATTGTCTTGACTCACCTAATTAGATTCCCTTCATTGAGTGTCTAGCGAGATCCCTGATTCCTTTCACGTTCTGGTTGAAACTGGGAGATTCTAGGGATTCGTGTCCGAGCTTGTTTTCTAAAAAGCAAAAAGAAAAAAAAAAGCAAAAGCAAAAGAAAGAAAAAGAAAGCAAAGCTAAATAATCGGATTAAGTGGGGCGTGTCGGCTGAACGACAACAAACCACCATAAAGTTAGTCGACCTACACGGGTCCGGTATTAACGGTATGACGTTGATACCCCTTAAGCTCCTCCTATATCGAATTCTCGACGGAGGACTGTATGGAAAAGACTATGTTGGGAGGGTAGACCCCAAATTTTGGGCCGTGCAATTCCCGAAAAACTAGCCTCGACCTTTAAGCTTTAAAAAAAAAATTGTTGGGATTACCCAACCCAAAAAGAAAAGTTTAAGTGTTAATAAAGTGTGGGGCCTCTCCTTGCATCACCTACGGCCCTCACCAAGCCAAGGGCGACCAAATGCGGGGAAGGGCAACTCTTTTCTTTCCTTCTTCGTTTTGTTTGTTTTAAAGCTCGGGCGTGAGTCTTTAGAGTCTATCGGAATAAGTTAGAACCCACTAACACTTATGCACATGGGGTTTTGCTTGGCATGAGGTGTAGGAAATCGAAAACCTCTAAGATTGACATTTGCTTGAGATAGATGTTTGTGAGATGCTCATAACGGTTCCTTTTGGAGGATTAATAACGTTTTCCTAATTGAAATTACAAAATCCTTTGAAGCATAGTTATTTTTTTCTTTTCCTTTGTTTTGTTTGGTTTTGTTTTTCACTTTCCCTCTCTCCTTTTTCTTTGGCTTTTGTGGGTATAGCCGCTACAAACCCTCACGAGTCCATCTCGTCCACTGGGGCTGCCGTGGGGTTCAAAGGGCTTGGTGCATACGCTAAATGCTCTCGTTTCTCTCCCACGACAGAGGAGTTTGTGTTAGTTTAGGTAGTTTTTGTTTTGTTTTGCTCGGGACGAGCAAAAGTTTAAGTATGTGGGGTGTTTAGACCCAATTTTGTGTCTAAATAGCGCCTTAATTCTTAGGCTTTTGACTCGTTTCGTGTTTAGTTTCATAACTTTTAATACGTTTTTGGTTATTTTGTTGATTTTGGAGTTTTTACTCAAAACGTAGACATGTTAAATCACCATTTAGCAGGGCTACTAGGACTTGGGTCTCTTTCTTGGGCGGGACATCAAGTACACATATCTTTACCGATTAACCAATTTCTAAATGCCGGGGTAGATCCTTAAGAGATACCACTTCCTCATGAATTTATCTTGAATTGGGATCTTTTGGCTCAACTTTATCCCAGTTTTGCCGAAGGAGCAACGCCCTTTTTCACCTTGAATTGGTCTAAATATGCGGAATTTCTTACTTTTCGAAAAGGGCCATGTTGCAGCTATTTTGGGAATCCCGAGATTCCCCGGATCTTGACCGAGTCAAAGGCGAGGCAAAGTAGAAGTTTTCAGCCAGCCGAGGAGGACTGCACCTACGGTCCTGAAGACCGTACCCGCGGTGGCTGCCATGACCTGGGTAGGGAGCTAGGTCCCCGAAGAGGACTGCACCTGCGGTCCAAGGAGACCGCACCTACGGTCGAGCGAAGGAGAGAAGAAATTTCCTGTTTGCCTCGCAGGACCGCACCTGCGGTTCTATTGACCGCACCTGCGGTCTCCTACTTTCTGCGCGTATTGTCGGCTTGAAATGCGGCGTTTTGCCCAACTGTTTTCACTTGTATTTATACTCCTCTTTCACGATTTCTTGGGGGAGACTTTTAGGTTAGCTCCTAGTGTTAGACATTATTTTCCAGCCTTGTATTAGTGGATTTTAGAGAGAGATTAGAGAGAGATTAATCTAGGGTTTTGGAGATTTTGAGTTGTTGTTGAAGATTTGGGGATTCAAACAATTGAGAGATTATTGGACAATCTTTTTATTGCTCTTCCTTGTTCTTCTACAACATTTGATAAGTCTCTTCTTTCCTTAAATCTATTCTACTTTGTTAATTGCTTTAATTTCTTGATTATTTCTTACCTTGCTTTTCAATTGTTCTGCTTGTTTTTAGTTGTTTGATGTTAGAAATCATGCTTAGGGTTGGTTTTGTTGTTGTTGTTAGCATAGTTGTGATGGGTAGTGGCTAGAACCCTAATGGGTTAGGGGTTAATTAAGGGTGTGATTGGGTAATTAGGTATGAGTTAGAAATATTAGTGAGTAATTAGTTGGGAAATCACTTTTCCCACTCCATTCCTTCCCTCATGTGGGATGTATTTGGGTTTGAAAGCTCCCGAACACATCCAACACTTGTGTTGAAAGGTTGGAATTGGGATAGTTAGCACTTTACTCATGAGAGTGAGTAGAGACTAACTAGGGAATTCCGTTTCATTAACCCTCCGGATCCGTGGTGGTCTTTGGGGAAGTTAATCCGGACTATCCTTGAAACAGGAAGCCCGGTGGGTATTTTCTAACGGAATTGCCACTTGATTTTCTTCCTTCTTGCTCTCTTGTTGCAAAACCTATCCCCTTATTCCCGTTTGCATCCCAAAAAGCCCCCGAAACCCATTGTTTCACCTTGATTGACCTTAGATTTATTTGTTGCTTTGTGTCTGCCTCTTTCAACCCATTGCCTTACCTAAAGATCTTAACCCGACCGTACACCGAGTTTGTTAGCCAAGGCCCCTAGTTCCTCGAGAAGAACGATATAAAAACCGGGGTACAAAACCCACGTTAGATTATGTGTGACTATATCCGGCCCTTTGTAATGCTCTGTTTTTAGGTCCATATAGAGTTAGGTCATGCACTCCCAAAAAGTGGGTGAGTCCTTTGTGTCAGCATATATGTGTCGAGTCGGTTAGGATCATATAGGCCTTTTAGGTCATGAGATGCATCGGGTAGAACGTGTCAGAGTATGTTATCGAGTGTCCTAACTTTGAATTTTCATGCAGGCATCATTGGTGATCGACTCCGAGCCCGCATCCGAGATCCACGTACCGGTCGTTTGATTCTGAACCCCCACTACGATCCATCTGCAACCAGTGATTGCATCATGTCTGGGGAGCAATTCCAAGAGGTCCCAGTCAAGAGTGTTGAGGCCAACATCACGAAGCACTTGGATGATCTTTACACCAAAATACAAGGTCTGGTATTCGCCAGCACCTTGGAACAAGATCAGAAAATGGGAAAAAGACTGAATGAACAACAACAAGTGATGGATGGTATGCTGCAAGCCATCACTAAGATTAATACCAACTTGGGGTTGAATGTTGAAGAAGACGATGAAGAGATGCATGGATATGAATCTGAACCTAAAATCATTAAGACATCGTCAGAGTCTGGAGGAATAGGGATATCTAAAACAAAGGTTAATGCTCCTGAAGTATCAAAACCTACAAAGGACCCTGCTGTTAAGGCCCTTGAACAGAAGTTAGAAAGCCTTACCAAAGCAATGAGCATTGTACCGGCCTTTGCTGACAAGTACCTGGAAGTGCCATTGCCTGTTCAGCCAATTCTGAAGATAGCTGATAAAGTTGAGGTATCGAACATCAGATTCGAACCCTCCAAGAATCCAGTTCACCACGTTGAAGAATTCATGAGGTTGGCACCCTTAAACCGGATTGATGTCAGTTTATACTCTACTGTCTTCCTATCCACCTTAGATGGCGAAGCTAAGGTATGGTATCATGCTTTACCACCAAACAAAGGGTGACTGGAATGAACTATTCAAAGCTTTCATTAATCAGTACAGTCGCATCCAAAAGAAGCAAGTTACGGTGGACGACTTAACCACCATGAAACAACGAGACGACGAATCCTTCCTGGATTATTTTGAGCGATGGCATACCAAGCTGTCTCACATCAATGAGACAATCCCTCTCCGTCTACAGTTGTCTACTTTCAAGCAGGGACTGAAATGCAGCTTATCAGAGCACTTGGGATACCATGTCATTAAAGACTTTGACTACTTGAAGGACATTTGTGTCCAACTGGAGACGATGCATAATGATAAGACCACTTCACCTGGATGGAAGAGGTCTAGTTCCAATAGAAGGGCTACTAGTGCGCCTAGCCACCCTCCTAAGATTATGGAGACTAACTCTATCTAGCGCAAGGGGCCTATTATACCAAGATATGAGACCTACACACCACTAGACGTCTCTTACTCACAGGCTCTTAATCGGTTGGTCAAGAAAGGTTTTTTGGTTCTGCCTTGGCCAAAAGAAGAGCCGGCGATCAAAGGAAAAAATTGGGAATTTTACCGTTATCATCGTTGCCGAGGACATGATACTGAGAAATGTTGGACTCTTAAGAACAAGATAAGGAAATGATAAAGGATGGGACGCTGCCCATGCCAAAAGCTGCCCAGAAACCTAACAATCAAAGCAACCCGATGCCCGAGCATACAAATGCCATTTTTTGTTGAGATTATAGTTTCGATCCTTCCACTTTAATTGTTGAGACGGGTCGACCCATCCCCGAAGTACTTGGTTTTCATGAAGACCTATCCATTCATGGCATTTGGGACAGTGATAATGATGATAAGTATGAGCACTCTGAGACAGAATGGATGGATACAGATGAACCAACATCAGATGGTATGGCATTTCTCACTCGATCAGGCCGCCATAACAACAGGAACACCACCACCCCAGTGGCTGTTTCTAACCCTATGCCAATGGTTAGTGATGAGAGTCAGGCTCTTTCTGAAGATCCTCTTCTCACACAACTTAAGAAGACTAGAGCTGAAGTTACTATATGGCAGCTGATATGCACGTCGCAAGCACATAGACAAAGGATGTTGGATGGTCTTACTGCATTAACAGTACCTCCCACGACGACTCCTGAATCTTTAGTTGCTCATATGGCCACCCATCAAGAGGTTATCACCTTTGGAATTAAAGATCTGCCTCAGGGAGGGGCATCCCACGACAAGGCACTGTACCTTACAGTGCAATGCTCCAATAAGATCATCTCGCTGGTTTTGGTTGACAATGGCTCAGCCGTAAATGTGTGCCCCTGGAGGACGTCACAGAAATTGGGAGTCCAACAACAACATCTGACCTAGAATGGCATACAACTCAAAGCCTAAGACAATTCACCTCAAAGATCAGTCGCATCCATAGTGTTGCCCATCACTACTGTCAATATTACTCGGAATGTGGAGTTCGTGATGCTTGACATTCCAGCCTCCTTCAACCTAATACTAGGGAGGCCGTGGCTTCACGAATGCAATGCTATAGCATCTACCTTACACTAGAAGGTAAAGATGTTGGTTCAAGGCCAAGTTATCACAATCTCGGGAGAAACCATCAATGCTGGTTTTGCTCCCAAGCAAACGACCCTTGAAATGGAACACAGTTCAATGGATGAAGAACTTCACAACTTTGAACTTGTGGCGACATTGAGCCAGGATGAAGCTTCCTTTAACTTCGATCTCTACGCAAATCCCAAAGTGCACGCCATGCTCAAGAGATAAGGTCATTTCCCTGGGATGCCGCTGGGAAAGAACCCGAAAAACAAGATTCCTCCTGTATTCAAGACATTTAAGTAGAAGGGAAGGTTCTGCTTAGGATACAAGCCAACTGAGAAGGAAGTTAGGCTCGCCAAAATAGCTATAGCTAAGCAGAAGAGGATGGACAATCCTCCTACCTTATTCCAAATGAAGCCCTATCCACTCACTTTGAATGGACAGTTTATTAGGGAAGGTGATGACTTCCCTTACTATGGGTTCTGTTAAGGACCTTGAGGGGGGTGAATTTCACAATTAAGATCTACACACTAGGTAAGGACGTTAGAGCAAACTTCCTTGGTTTCAAACCAAGGATCAAAACACAGTGTAACTGAAATACCTCATTATATTTATGTCAATCAAAGAACAAGTTACACTTATTAAATAAAACAAGAAGTAGCAGCCCGAAGGCAGTTACTGATAGATTCACTGACCAAGACCGAAGGTCCTTGAGACAACTACAAATAAGGATCGTCGTAGGAAAAACCCTAGCGGCGATTTGGAACATGATGGATTACATTGAAGCACACAGTCACACAGCCTTAGTCCATCAAGGCTGTGCTACACATCATCTCACCACCACATGTGGACACAACGAGTGCTTACCAAGGTCCTTGGATATCCCTTCACCAGAGGTCCTTTATTGGCCACCTTCACCACCGAACCATTGGCTACGCACTCATAAATCCCTCAGGATTTCTTACCCGCGATTACTTCCGTGGAATCACCTAAGTTCTCAATTCTTCAATCGTCCTTTTTATAGAGGGCTTTGGATGCTTGAACTTGAGCCATTGCAACGGTAACTTGCCTTCATTGTTGATTCTTCCCTTTTGTGTTGATGCTTCCTCAATCATCAATCATCCAACGAATTCTTTCCTTCTGGTCTTGTACGTATTTGATTGCACAATCTTCATGATTTGCTTTCCTTATGCTTTCTTTATGATTTATATCTACAAATAAATCACACAATCAGAATATATCTGAATATATATTATATAATAAGAATATATAATCGGAATATATAATAAAAGGAAACATCCCTTTTTCAGATTTTGTCTTTCATCAAAACCTAAGGTCCTTCGCGGATGCGCGGTGAAGGACCTTGACCCTGTCTTCAACAGGTTCCCTGAAACATTCTACCTGAAGAACAAGGGGATTCAAGTTGTTGGGTTAGAAGTTTCCAATGACTACACCATTAATATGGCTACTGTTTTTGTCCCCGCTCGGGACAAACAACCACCATTGGAATGGACTCATCTTGCTGGGAGCAACATATTCGGCATGCTGTTCGGACAAGAAGCTGTCAAAGAGAAGTCTGAAGCTGACGCTGTTATTGCGGCACTATCCAACCCATGCTTTGACCCGAGCTTTATGATCATCGAAGACGGAGGAGTCCAGGCTGTCTCGTGGATTGATGTTGAGGAGAATAACTTTGTTTTATCTGTAGGAGAGTCTGTTCCTAAGGGCATAGAGTCAGGTCCTAAGGGTCTAGAGTCAAGTGAGTTTGGTCTTGAGTCTGCTGGCGATGTATTCCTTGTTGCATTCAATAAGATGAACCTTTCTGCTTACTCTGATTCTTCTTTCCCCTCTTCCCTGAGCTGCTGCGCTAATAATAATCTGGAATTTAATGAACCCTTAAAAGAATTTTCTGATGAACATGAGCATAAAATGGCAGTGTTAGAAGACACCATCACCATAAATGTGGGCACATAAGAACAACCTTGGGAGTTGAAGTTAGGTAGCTCGCTCACAGTAGAAGAACAAGTAGCATTCACGGAGCTCCTCAGGGAGTTTGTGGATGTGTTCGCATGGTCCTAGGAGGACATGCCGGGGATTGACAGGAAGATTGCGGAGCACACTATACCATTGCTCCCTAATGCAAAGTCGGTTCCACAAAAGGCTAGGAGGATCAAGCCTGAATGGGCTAAGAAAATTGAAGAAGAGGTGATCAAGCAGCTTAATGCTAAGTTTATCAAAAGAGTCCAATACCGTGAATGGATTGCTAATATCGTTCTAGTTACCAAGAAGGATGGGAAAGTGCGCATGTGCATAGACTTCTGAGACCTCAACAAAGCCAGTCCCAAGGATAGTTTCTCGTTACCTCACATTGATGTGTTGGTGGATAATACTTACGGACACTGGACATATATGCCGGTTACAATCAAATAAAAATGGCAGAAGAAGATATGGAGAAGACCTCCTTTACCACACCGTGGGGAACGTACTACTATGTAGTCATGCCTTTCGGTCTTAAAAATGTCGGTGCAACATACCAAAGGACAACCAACATTCTACTCCATGACATGATGCACATAGAAGTAGAGGTTTATGTGGACGACATGATTGTTAAATCCAAAACAAGAGAGGAGCATATTCCTAACCTCCGCAAGTTCTTTCTGCAACTTCGCAAATACAAGATGTGGCTTAATCCAGCAAAGTGCACCTTCGGTGTTACCTCTGGGAAGCTGTTCGGCTATGTGGTTAGCTAACGGGGCATTAAAGTTGACCCTTCAAAGATAAAGACTATCCAACAGTTGTAACCACCCCAGACTGAAAAGAGGTAAGAGGCTTCCTAGGGCGAGTCCAGTATATCAGCAGGTTCATCTCGAAACTCACCATGACATGTGAACCTTTGTTTAAGAAACTGAAGAAAGGAAGTAAAGTAGAATGGGATGATCAATGTCAGGCTGCCTTTGGTAAAATCAAGGAGTATTTGCAACATCCTCCAGTCCTCATGTCGCCAGTACCAGATGAGCCTTTACTCCTTTACCTTACTGTGACCAGCTCCGCAATGGAGGCTATGCAGGCTCAAAAGGTAAAAGGTCAAGAGAGTGCCATCTACTACCTAAGCAAAAAGTTTCTAGACTATGAAAGTCAATATGCTGACATAGAGAAAATGACTCTTGCATTAGTATGGGCCACAAAGAAGCTAAGGCATTACATGCTTTCACAACTGCATATGTCATAGCTGAGAACAATCCCATCAAATTCATTATGGAGCAACCAACCATCAACAACCGCATCGCTCGATGGGTGGTCATGCTTTTAGAGTTTAATCTTCAATATTTACCCCAGAAATCCATCAAGGGGCGAGTTGTGTCAGACTTCTTGGCTGCTTCACCATCACAGGAACCTCCAAGCAGTCACTTAGAATTCCCAGACGAAGATGTATTCTTCACCGATGAAATTACTGGGAAATGTATTTTGACGGAGCTTCTAACCAAATGGGTTGTGGAGTAGAAGTCCTATTAATATCTCCAGAAGGGGCACACGTCGCTGTATCTACAAAGTTGGACTTTGATGCTACTAACAATGCGGTGGAGTATGAACATGCATCAAGGGTCTACAAGTTGCTTTGGCTTTAGGCATACGCCATATAAAGATCTTTGGAGACTCTAGCCTCATCATCAATCAGGCTTAGAACGCGTGGAAGGTTCGAAGTGAGTGCCTCTTGGCTTATCAGCAGAAGCTCTTGGGACTTGCTGACCAATTTGAGGAAATTAGCTTCCAATACCTTTCTAGGGATCACAATGAATTGGCTGATGCGCTGGCCAAGTTATCTTCAATGATTTCAATCCCATCAGGCACGCTACAACTACCAATAATAGTAGAGCGGCAATATGAGTCGGCATATGTTTGCGTCATGGAGATTCAAGAAGAAGAAACCAAGGAATGGTTTCTTGACATATACAGCTTTCTTCGGAAGGGAGAATATCCAGCTGAGTTAGATGCTCGAGGACAACGAGCGATCAGGTCTCTAGCAGCACAATACTGCTTGATCCAAGATCGTCTGTACAAGAAGTCACCTACAGGCATCAATTTGTTGTGCATCGATGCTAAAAGTGCAAAAGAGGTTATGGCTATGATACACGGAGGAGAGTGTGGGCCTCACATGAATGGACGCATGCTAGTAAAGAATATCCAAATGGCTGGTTATTATTGGACTACTATGGAGGCAGAATGCTTGGCTTTCGTTCGAAGATGCCACAAATGTCAGGAGTATGCCAACCTGCAGCATCAACCTCCTTCATATTTGACTACGTTGACATCTCCTGGCCATTCTCGGTGTGAGGTATCGATATCATTGGCAAGATACACCCAACCGGAACAGGAGGACATGAATATATCTTGGTCGTTATTGATTACTTCACTAAGTGAGTAGAAGCAGCCTCTTTTGCCAAACTCACATCCAAACAAGTGACCAAATTCATCCTTCAAAACATCATATGCCGATATGGAGTGCCTCAGGAGATCATTAGTGATAACGGGAGTCATTTTCGAAAAGAAGTGGAGGTTTTGCTCACCACTTACAAAATTCAGCATCACCGGTGTTCACCTTATCGACCTCAAACTAATGGAGCTGTAGAAGCGGCCAATAAAACAATGGCAGGAATCTTCAAGAAGATGGTCGTTACTTACAAATATTAGCCTGACAAGTTGGCATTTGCCTTATGGGGATGCCGAACCTCAATACGAACTGCCACAAGAGCAACACCATATTCATTAGTGTATGGGATGGAAGTCCTGCCGATTGAATTAACAATCCCTTCATTACGAATTGTGGCAGAAAGCCAATTGCCGGAAGCATAATGGGCTAGGGCAAGGTTCTAGGAGTTAATGTTGATGGATGAAAGGTGGTTAAATGCATTGCATAATGTGCAAGTGTACCAATGTAGGATCACTCGTGCTTTTAATAAGAAGGTGAAAAGTCGTTCACTTCAAGAAGGTGATCTAGTGCTTAAGGAGATGAGGGCACCTATACAAGACCCAAGGGGAAAATTTGCACCTAATTGGAAGGGTCCTTATATGATTAAGGAAATTTTACCGGGAGGAGCAGCTTGACTTGCTACTATGGATGGAAAAGATATGATTCAGCCCACAAATTTGGATAACCTCAAGCGATATTATGTTTAATATAGCCATGCAATGCAACTGGAAAACGAATTTTCAGACACTTGGTGAATATTCAATATATGCTCATAAAAAGAAGAAAAAAATAAAGTTTGCAAGAACACAATAATTGTAAACAATACTTCTTCTTTTATTAATGATTAATATGCAAGTACACTGCTTGTAAATAAGAAAATTCAAAAGGCGTAATTAAATAAAAGATTATACTGGCAAAGCAGTTCAGTTCCTTCAATTTCATCCATCTTTTAATCTTTCTTCATAATTTCCACTTCGCCAGTGGGCTCACGGTCAATCTCCATGTCTCTAGGACCATTTGGGTCCATCTCTTTGTCCTTAGGTTTGTAGGCCCGCCTATGTGGTTTCCGTGTCTCCACCGTCGGACCAAGCTGGTCTTTCGCCGAAACTTTTGCACCAAGACGGTCCTTTATTGATGAACGAGGACCCAACCTTTCCTTCGCCAATTGTCCTCTATCTCCTCGCCTCTCCGGCGCGATAAGATTCGACAACCGCGATCAACCATTGTTAGTCGAGTGGTTTGTAAGACCACGGTTTTATCGTTCTTCCACAGGGAGCTAGGGGCCTTAGCTGCAGCTAGTTGACTCTAGGTATGGTTTATGATCATGAAAGGATGAAAGACTTTAGGGTGAAAACAACACAAACACCCTATGTTCAGTCAAAAAGGTAAAACAATGGGTGTCGGGAGACTTTCGGGATGCAAGCGGGAATGAGGAAATGGGTTTCGCAACAAGAGAGTAACGAGAAAGGGAAATCAAAGGGTAATTCCGTTAGAAAATACCCACCGGGCTTCCTCTTTCAAGGATAATCCGGATTAACTTCCCCAAAATCCATCGACAGACCCGGGAAAGTTAATGGAACGGAATTTCCTAGTTAGTTTCTATTCACTTTCGCGAACTAGAATACTAACTATCCTAATTCCTACCTTCCAACAAGTATTGGAAGTATTCGGGATGCTTTCACACCTAAATACATCCCACCTGAGGGAAGGATAGGATTAGGAAATTGATTTCCTAACTAGTTACTCACTAATATTGCTAACCCAAACCGAATCACCCATTCACACCCTTAATATCTCCCTAACCCATTAAGGTTCTAGCCACTAAACATCCTAACTATCATGATAATAACATCAATAACGTCATTCATGCTTAAGATGACAATAAACATTCAACAACACCAAGAATATCAAAAACAGAGATTAATAAATAAGCAATAAATTAGAGAGAGAGAGATTAAGAAATGCTCATGGATTATGATGACAAGGGAAAAACTTCAGAATAATAAAGTTCCAATGCTCCAAAGTTGAGAATAATCTTCAAACATCCAATAATAATCAAGAGCATCCAATACAAGAACCAATAATCTCAGTAAAGATCTTCCTTAATCCCCCTAATCTAAGACTTAAAAATGTGATAAAGAGTGCTAAAGTATCATAAAAGATAGATAAAAACTGCTGTCTAATCCCCTTAGTAAAATGACCTAAAATACATTAAATAGTAATCAAGGTTGTTACTTAAAACTCATCATTTTACACAACAGACAAAACTGGCCCGCAAGGGACCGTGGGCACGGTCAGGGTGACCGTGGCCACGGTCCTGCGTAAGGTAGGCGATTTCTTCTCTTCGCTTCGCACCGCCGTGGGCATGCAGTCCTATGCACCGCGTGACGGTCCAGGCGACAGGGTCGATAACTTTTCGCTCCTTCGCACCGCCGTGGCTACGGTCATGGGAGATCGTGGCCACGGTCTAGTTCGGCCAGCTTCTTTCTTGGGCAGGGTAGGATCCCACCGTGGCTACGGTCAGAGTGACCGTGACCACGGTCTATCTCGGGTGCAAGGCTTCTTCCTTAGGTCATGGCTCCATCATACCGTGGCTACGGTCAAGGTGACCATGGCCACGGTGTCTCTCAGCCATAGTTTTCTTCAGGAGTCTCTTCAACCGTTGCCTCCGCTTCCGCTGCCTTTGACATGACCAGGGCTCGGGGAATCTTAGGAAATCTTGGGATTCCCAAGATTGGTACAAAATTGGCCCATTTAGATTCGCTTTGAGTAAAACCCTTCGGAAACTACAAAAGCAACTACAACGCATTAAAAGTTATTAAAACAACTACGGAATAAGTCAAAAACCTAAAGATTTAGGCGGTATTTAGACACGAAATCGGGTCTAAACACCCCCCCACACTTAAACCTTTGCTCTTCCCGAGCAAGACAAAACAAAACAAAACAAACTAACACAAACTCCATTGTCGTGGGAGAGAAACGAGTGCATTTAGCGTATGCACCAAGCCCTTTGAACCCCCCGGCAGCCCAGGTGGACGAGATGGACTCGTGAGGGTTTGTAGCGGCTGTACCCACAAAAGCCAAAGAAAAAGGAGAGAGGGAAAGTGAAAACAAAACCGAAGAAAACAAAAAGAACGACAAAGGGCTATGATTCACAAAATCTCACAATCCAAACTAAGAAAACGCGATTAAACCTCCCAAAGTAACCGTTAGGAGCATCTCACAAACACCAAACTCAGAAAAAGGTCGATCTTGAAGGTTTTTAACTCCCTACACCTTGTAACAAGCGAAACTCCACAGCAAAAGCACAACAAGAGTTTAACGGGAACCAAAAGACTTTAAAAAACTCGCGTCCAAATTTGTAAACAACGAAACAACCGAGAGGAGTGTTGCCCTCCCTCGCATTTGGTCGCCCTTGGCTTGGTGAGGGCCGTAGGTGATGCAAGGGGAGGCCCCGCTCTTTATGAAAGCAAAACTTTTCTTTTCTTTCTTCCTTTTCTCATTTTTCTTTCTTTTTGGTTTTTAAAAGTCGGTATTAGCCTTACTTTCCGGAATTGGACGGCCCATATAAGGGGTATACCCTCCCAACACGGTCTTTTCCATACGCCTCTCCGCCGCAAAGCGATATAGGAGGAGGGTTAAGGGGTATCCAGTGCCGTACCACAAATGCCGGGCCCGTGTAGGTTGGCTAAGTGTATGGTGGTTAATGTCTTCAGCGACACGCTCCTCTTATTCAGGTTATTATGCCTTATGAAAGCTTTCTTATTTCATTCTTTTCTTTTCTTTTCTTTTCGCTTTTGCTAAACGAGAAACAAAAACAAACTCAGACACAAGCCCTTAGAATCTCTGGGTTCCCAACAAAACGAGAAAGGAACGGGAGTCTCACAAGACACTTAATGAAGGGAGTCTATTAAGGATAAGTCTCGACTAGAATCCGAGTTAGGGTCGAAAATGCTCCAACCGATTACTTTTAGAAAGAAGTTTAAGAACGGCTTCTCAACTACGATAACGAGATCCAGGAAACAAAGCAAAACGAAAAGAAAAACGAAAAGGTTTTCACTCCCTTTTTTCTCCATTTTCACACAAAAATTTTAAAAAATTAAGCAAAAACTAGACAAACTAGGAAACAAAGAACGAGACGACTAGGTGATCTACCCTTGAAACAGAATATCTCCCCCCCCCACACTTAAAACTCCACAATGTCCTCATTGTGGGAAGGTGTCGCATGAAAAGGGCAGAGAACCTACAAAAACACAAACAAACATAACAACTAGCAGATAGAAATGGTGGCGACCCGAGCCCTCACGGCTCCAACAGCAATAGATATCCCAACACAGACACTCGTAGGGGTTCGCCACCCAAAAGAAAATCAAGTATGCGACCGATCATGATAAGGATTCAGATACAAAGAGTAAGGTGGAAAGATATTACCTCAATCTCTTCATAAGCGTTGAAAATAGCGATCCGAAGTCGTCATTCAAGAGAGTCGGAACAATGTTAGAGTAAAAGACGACTTTATAACTATAGAATTCGCATGCGAGACCAAGAGCAAAAGAAAGGGAAAAACTATCTTAAGCGATTATGAAAAAAATTAAAAAGATAAAAAACTGAAAATATGAACAATATATACATTGCCAGTGACTTACCTTATCCCCGAATCTCACTCGTTGAGACGGGAAATAAGGGTGAACTCGATACGCACTAACCGAAATAACTAAATCATTGCATTCATCACAAAATATCATTCGGTTACATCCATCCATGACCAGAATACAAGCGAGAAATGCTTAAACACAGTCCAGCCCACCAAAAACAACCGACAAACAACCATAAGACAACCATCAAACAACCAACCAACAACCCTAAGACAACTATACATGACAAACAAACAAGACAAGGAAAAACCCGAGCATCCCAGCCGAATAATCCCCAAAATATGCGAGCTCATGCCAAAAGAAATTGAGAGACCAACATTCCAAAACCACCAGACATCGCAACTCCAAAACCCCGAAGAAGCACTCCCCCACACTTATACTTCACAAAATAAAGTAAATAGACAATGATTAAGGTCGAGTGGGGGTGGGGTGCTTACAAACGGTCCTCAAACGGACCCTCCTGGCGGAGGACGGGGTTGTGGTGGAAAGAAGGATAGGTAATAGGGATTCACATAGTTAGGAGGTGCTGGGAAACGACCTTCAACAGTGTAATGATGGAAACTCCAATCACGCATAAAGCGGTTTTGTTGGCGGAGGTACTCTTCGTGGTGCTGCAGGTGTCGTTGGATGTTCGCAAGCTGCTTTTGTTGATCCTCGAGCAACTTCACCTGGGAACGGAGATGTTTGTTCTGCTCACGAATCTCGATACTCAAGCGTTTGGTTTCAGAAGTGATTTGGTCCAGATCGCCATGCTGTGCCGAACTTTCTGGCATTTTCTCATGGGTATTCTCCTCAAACTCTTGCAATAAACTAGAAATGGGGATAGGTGCACCGCCAATTATCCGCGGCCAACAATAAAATTGCCCGCACGACCAATTTTCATTATTTGCAATATCGAGCCATTCTTCGGCATGAGTTGGGTCGAGAGGAATGCGGATTTTCCTATCGCCAAAACCATGATGGTAGACGGTGCGTGAATGACGCTCAGAAATTATCTCCATTTCGATCAACAGCTCCTTATCAATGGTGATAGGGACATACCGTGGCTTCCATAATCCCAGGTAATCACCAAACCCTTGCTTCCGGAGGAAGTGACATATCATATGACCCATTCCAAGGTTGGTGAAGTCATCAGATATACTCATCTCCTCTAGCCAATGTAGGATGCAAGAGCCTAAGTTCACTCGTTTCCCCTTCAAAGTATTGTAAATTATGAAGAGATCGTCCGGACGAACATGTGATCGTTCCTCATCTCGCCCAAACACTGAATTAGCAATCACCAAATGGAATAACCGGACAGCAGGATTACATAAATCTTGTGCTCGAGATTCCTTAGGGCAGTAAAACTTCGCCTGACCTTCTTCGGAGTCGACAGGTGCTCTTCTCCAACAAGTTAACCGCTTCCACGCTTCTTGTTCATCGAATTCCT
Source organism: Portulaca oleracea (assembly GCA_029582165.1). Classification (NCBI taxonomy): domain Eukaryota; kingdom Viridiplantae; phylum Streptophyta; class Magnoliopsida; order Caryophyllales; family Portulacaceae; genus Portulaca; species Portulaca oleracea. The sequence goes on from CM055892.1 coordinate 13,516,673, forward strand.
CACACTCCCAGAAGTATACCCCATCCTCTACTAGTTCCAAAGCTTGGCAAAACTCTTGAACAGAACATTCTAGCTCCCTATCACCCACTCTATAGCTGAAAATGGCCTCAGGGTACCCATCACTAAAGACTTGAAGTGAACTCATGAATTCAAGTACGGCCTGGTCTATAATTGGTTCCTTGATATTGAGAAGTGCTTCCTAGCCAAGTACCTGAGCGAGAGTGTCGAAACTGGACCGACAGTAAAGAGTGTTGATTGTCTCATCACAGAGAATCTCTGGAGCGTAGATATGTCGCTCTTGGAGTTCAACATAGCGAGTCTTGTGCGATTCATCACGAAAATTAACCTTGGCACAGGGACAACTTTTGATGAACGTAGCTTGAGCCCTTCTCAATTCGAGAGAAGATGGCAGCTGTGGTGGTGATGGAGGAAGCTTCCTAGGACGACCCCTTTTTGGTTTCATCATTCTAATGTTCAACACTCAAAAACCCTAGATCTAGGCAGAAAAAAATGCACACAACAACCAAAATCAACTAGGAAATCGAATTTGGTTGCATCAACAAACAAGGAATACCTGGATTGAGGTGATGGGGAACTCCTCTTGTTAATTTCGAGCCCCACAAGGAACAAAGAGCCAAGAATCTTGCTTGAATAGAACCGGAAATGGCGAACTTCAGCAGCTAGGGCACGAATTGGAGAAGAAAGCTGGGAGAGATGGAGTAATTGGAGGTGGGTTTGTCGAATTTTGGAAGAGAATTCGAGTTTTAGGGTTTTAGGGAGGTTTTCGAGTGTGAGGGTGAGGAAGAAAGTGAAATAGAAATGAGGGGGAATGAGAGTGAAGCCCCGACATATCGCAGTTTTTCGATAGACTGTGGCCACGGTCCATTTGACCGTGGGCACGGTGTGATTCGGGTGAGGGAAAAAGAAAGGCAGAGACCGTGGCTGCAGTGAACCTCACCGTGGTCACGGTGATGTTCGGGACCAAAATTTGCAAGAATCATGTTGCGATGAGACCGTGGCTGCGGTGACTTCCACCGTGGTCACGGTGATCTTCGGCTTAGCTAAACTGGGAGAACTTTGAGTATGCTGACCGTGGCTGCGGTGACTTCTACCGTGGGCACGGTACCTTTCGGTTCATCTCCAGCATCTACAAGACTCAAAAACTTGGAGAAAAAATGTTAAGTCCTAAAATCCACCCTCTTGTCATCCACTCCCTTTTCTTTCTCGCTCAATTATCATTCAAGGACATTCTCTCAATACTCAAAGACACTTTCAAACTCCGACTCTCATAGAACCACTCACGATTTTTTTTTTCTTCTTTTCAAACTTTTCTGTTTTTTTTTTTCGCATTTTTATCTCTAATTTTTTTTTCTAATAAGATAAAACAAAGGAAGACGAAAGGCACTAAAATAAAGGAAATAAAAATGAAAGAACTAAAAATTGAAAGAAAACACTAAAAGAGGGGGAAGTAGTTCATACCTCTCCCGGGTGCTTGTTTTGTAGGTCCTAGCTCGACCTTTTCCAATGCTTTTCAATTTCCAAAATCCGCGAGGTATGTCACAACCGTCCTGACATATTCCTCGCTCATGATGTATGGTTTGAGTTTCGATGAGTTTGCTTTGAAACACTTCCCTTGGGCATCTTTCAACTCAACTACTCCGGCGAAAAGAATTCTTACTATTTCGAATGGTCCGGACCACCATGATCTCAATTTCCCAGAGAACAACTTCAACCTTGAATTGAAAATGAGAACCCTATCGCCTACCACAAACTCACGTCGGTTCAACCTCTTGTCATGCCATGCCTTCGTTCTCTCCTTGTAGATCTTGTTGTCCTCATATGCATGACACCTCAACTCCTCAACTTCTTCTAATTGAAATAACCGACTACCTCCAGCCGCCTTGAGATTGAAGTTCAACTTCTTGATTGCCCACATGGTTTTGTGCTCAAGTTCTACGGGGAAGTGACATGCCTTCCCGTAGACAAGACGGTAAGGAGTAGTGTCGATCAGTGTCTTGAAAGCGGTGCGGTATGCCCACAAAACTTCATCCAATTTTTCTGCCCAATCTTTCCTTGAAGAGTTAACCGTCTTCTTTAAGATCTTCTTGATGGCACGGTTGGAGATTTCCACTTGGCCTTGTGTTTGTGGATGGTAAGGAAGTCCCTTCTTATGCTTGATGCCATACTTCAGAGAGACTCGAATCTCTTTTCGATGAAATGGGAACCGTTGTCACTAATGATGACGCGTGGAATGCCAAATCTTGGGAATAGGGTCTTTTTCAAGAATTTCGAAACGGATTTCCCATCACATCTTACACATGGGATGGCCTCGACCCACTATGTGACATAGTCTACCGCCACTAGGATGTATTGGAAACCCCTTAACCACGGGAAAGGACCCATAAAGTCCAATCCCCATACATCGAAAGCTTCCACCTCAAGAATATAGTTCAACGACGCTTCATTCTTCCGGGAGATGTTACCGAACCTTTGACACCTGTCACATTGCTTGACATGCAGATGGGCGTCACGAAAAAGAGTCGGCCACCAATAGCCGGTTTGCAAAACCCTTGCCGCCGTCTTTTGGGGGCCACCGTGACCTCCCACCGGAAATTCATGACAATGGGTCAAAATAGATTGCAGTTCACTCTCGGGAATACACCGCCGGTACATCCCGTCATTTCCAAGACGGAAAAGGAAAGGATCATCCCAAAAGTAATGCTTCATGTCGTGGAGGAATTTCTTCCTTTGATGATGGTTCAAGTGTTGAGGGATCACTTCGCTCGCCAAATAATTCACAATATCCGCATACCAAGGATGCGAGTTGATAGCCAAGAGTCGCTCGTCCGGGAAAGCGTCTACAATCGGTTAGGTGTCTTCCGAGTCGACAAGAATCCTCGAAAGGTGATCGGCTACGACATTCTTTGTGCCCGCCTTATCACGGATTTCCAAATCAAATTCTTGCACAAGCAAGACCCACCGTATAAGTCTCGGTTTTATCTCCTTCTTTCCCATCAAGTATTTGATAGCGGCATGATCCGTGTAGACTACCACCTTAGAGAACATGAGGTATTGCCGGAATTTGTTGAGCGCAAAAACGATCGCCAAAAGCTCCTTTTCCGTGGTAGTGTAGTTCCTTTGGGCGCTATCAAGCGCATGGCTTGCGTAATAGATGACCTTTGGCTTCTTGTCTACTGTTTGGGTCAAACACGCTCCTACGGCGAAGTCGCTCGCGTCGGCCATAATCTCAAAGGGTAGTATCCAATCCGGAGGTTGAACTACCGGAGCGGAAATCAAAGCCTGCTTCAACCTATAAAACGACTCAAGGCACTCATCAGTGAAAATGAAAGGGGCATCTTTGCACAAGAGGTCAGTTAGAGGTCGAGCAATTTTTGAAAAATCTTTGACAAACCGGCGATAAAAGCCGGCATGGCCAAGAAAACTACGCACCCCCTTAATGGAAACTGGGGGTGGTAGGCGCTCTATAACCTCAACTTTGGCCTTATCTACTTCGATGCCCTTAGAAGAAATTAAGTGACCTAGAACGATACCTTGTTCCACCATGAAGTGGCATTTCTCCCAATTCAGAACTAGATCCTCTTCCTCACAACGAGTTAACACTTTCTCCAAATTTAGCAAACAGTCATCGAAAGAATTACCGTACACAGAAAAATCATCCATAAAGACTTCCATGCATTTTTCAATAAAATCACTAAAAATAGCCATCATACAACGTTGAAAAGTCCCAGGGGCATTACATAAACCAAATGGCATGCGACGATAAGCAAACGTCCCATATGGGCAAGTGAAGGTGGTTTTTTCTTGATGTGAGGGGTGGATTGGAATTTGAAAGAAACCCGAGTACCCATCCAAAAAGCAAAAATGCGAATGACCCGTCAACCGTTCTAACATCTGGTCAATAAAGGGAAGAGGGAAATGGTCCTTCTTTGTTACTTTGTTTAATTGGCGGTAATTGATACACATCCGCCAACCGGTGACGGTCCGGGTACTAACTAGTTCTTTCTTGTCATTTTCAATTACGGTCAATCCACCCTTCTTGGGCACACACTGAACCGGGCTTACCCATTCGCTATTTGCGATGGGGAAGATGATCCCAGCAGCTAGCAACTTTACTACCTCCTTTTTAACCACTTCTTGCATGTTGGGATTTAAGCGACGTTGGGGTTGCCTGGTAGGCTTGGCATCTTCTAGCAAATCAATCGAATGCATGCATATGGAAGGGGATAAACCTTTCAAGTCTTCTATCCTATAACCCAATGCACCCCTATGTTTTGTAAGCAAATCAAGCAACTTGGACAATTCAAAATCATTCAAATTCGCATTCACAATGACAGGATAAGATTTCTAATCATCCAAGAAAACATGTTGGAGGGAAGGGGGTAAGGCTTTAAGCTCTAAAGGAGTAGAAGATTGAATTGGAGAAGAATACATACCTTTAAAGATCGCATCTTGAATCTCCATACACTCCATATAAGGTTCATCAATAATAATCTCCTTATGCATGGGTGAAGAGTCAAGAAGGTTGGTGAAGAAAGTAATATCGGTGCCATCGGTCTCAAATTGGAAAGACTCCAATAAGCAAGCTCCCAAGGGATCATCGCAAATAGATTCAAGAAGATGGGAGTCCTCAATATACTCATCAACAAGGAACTCCATCATATCAATGGCATAGCATGAATCCCCATACGAAGGACCCTTCAATGACCCCTCTAGTTGAAAAATTATGCTTTCATTCCCGACATTCAACGACATGCTTCCATTCTTCACATCGATAATGGCTCCCGCCGCAGCAAGGAATGGCCTTCCCAAAATAATAGGGATGCTGTTATCTTCCTCTATCTCCAAGATCATAAAATCACAAGGAATCAAAAACTGCTCCACTTGGACCAGGATGTCTTCAAATATTTCCAACGGTCTTCGCACGGAACGGTCGGCCAATTGAAGATTAATTGTTGTGGGAGCAAGATCATCGACATTTAACTTCTTGCAAATCGAATAAGGCATGACACTTACACTTGCTCCTAGATCACAAAGGGCACGGCCAATCCGCATATCACCAATGGTGCATGGAATAGAAAAACTTCGGGGGTCGGCTAATTTCTCCGGTGATTTGTTATCGATGATTGCACTACAATCCGCCGTCAAATGGATCGTAGATTTCTCTTGAATTCTCGTCTTGCTCGTGAGAAGCTCCTTCAAATGCTTCTTGAAGGACGGAACTTTAGAGATGGCATCAAGAAATGGAATGTTCACTTGAAGCTTCTTGAGCATCTCAATAAATTTTGAAAACTTTACATCGGATTTTGGCTTTGCTAACCGATCAGGAAAAGGAACCGGTGGTAGCTTTGGCTTCTCAATAGTCTAGATTGGTTCTTCTTCCACCATTTTTCCTTTCCCTTTCCTTAACTTCTCTATCTCCTCTTGTTCTTTACTAGACTCTCCCAATTCATCCTCATGTGCTCTCTCAACTTCCTCACCTAATACTAACTCACTTTCCCGCTTCTCCAACAAATCTTCCTCGTCCGAGATATCCACCACGTCACCTTCTTTGTCACCCAAGACCTCCTCTCCCACCATTCTAGGTCCAGCAATCTCCTTGCCACTCCTCAAAGTAATCGCATTAAGTTGCCCCTTCGGGTTAGGTTGGGATTGGCTAGGCAAAGATTGGATAGGTTGAGATTGTTGTGCCAATTGGGCCAATAATAACTCGAGGTTCTTAATGCGAGTTTTGTCTTTTTCTCGGTCTAAGGCCATCTTTTCTTGAGATAAGGCTATCTTCTCTTGAGTTAAGGTCAACTTTTGGAGGGTTTGGTCAAGGGTTTCTTGTTGTGATGGTTTGGGCACTTGGGAAGATTGACCTTGGTGAGGATTTTGGTGGTGGTTTTGGTGGTATTGGCGGCAATTTTGATTTGGGAAACCGGGGGGTGGGTTTTGGTTTAGGGGAGCTTGTTGGTTATAGGCGTAATTCCCACGGGGACGAATGGGGGTTTGATTGGTATAGGAGAGGTTATTGTTGGGATAGATTGCTTGGACTTGCTCGGTTTGATACTCTTCACATCGCTTCGAAGAATGTGAGCCTCCACAAAAATCACATACCAAGACTCGGGCATCCGGAATAAGCATAGGTACTTCTTGGGCCGCCTTTACTTGCCTTGTGGTTTCCTCCAAAGCTGCCTTTTGTTGCATCTCAAGAACGACATTCAGGAGAAATTTAATGGTAGGGTTTCTTTCTAGAGGAGGACCATCTCTTGGAACACGACCGCCTCCCCAATGAGGAGAGTTTTGAGATAGCTCGTGAAGAAATACGTTTGCTTCCTCCGCCGTCTTCTTGAGGAACATGCCCCCCGAGGCATGATCGATGGATTCTCGCAAAGAGCTACTCAATCCGGAATAGAAGCGGTGGAACAATAACCAATCCTCAAGATTATGATGTGGACACCTCCGTTGGAGACCTTTGAATCTCCCCCATGCTTCGAATAATGACTCATCGGGCTCTTGCTTGAAGCTCATGATGGCTTGCCTCAACCGACACGTCTCATCATTGGGGAAAAACCTTTGAAGAAAGTCGTGGCTAAGGGCATCCCATGTTGAATAAGTTCCGGGCGGACACGTGTTGAGCCATAATAATGCTTTCCCCTTCAAGGTAAGAGGGAAAAATTTCAGCTTCATGTATTCGGCGGAAACTCCATTCATTTGTACGAAGCCGATGCGTTGCTCGAATCTGTTGATGTAGTCAATAGGATTTTCATGCTTTCCTCCATGGTACGGGGTGTTCTCAAAAATTTCCAATAAATATGGCTTGAACTCGAAAGATGCATTCGGTGGTAATTCTTGTAATGTGATGGGATCGCCTCCCGTACCCGATGATGGTAAGGAATATGATGCTAAGGTATGGGGTGGAATTTGCTCTCCTTCAGCCATTGGAATTTCGATCGTCTCTCGCTCCCTTTGTTGTCTAGCTCGTCTCGAACCGGCGTTAGCTTGTCGAATAATACTCTCCGGATTCGGGTTCGGTGGAGTTATAGGAGTTTGGCCTCGTCGAGAGCGAGTCCCCATGCACAAAAGGAACAAACAGAAGAATCAAATTTCCAGTAACTAAGGATAACAAAATCTCTAGCAGTGAAATGATCTTAAACAACCTAATGACAAAGAGCTAAGCTAGGTGCGCTTGCTCCCCGGCAACGGCGCCATTTTGTTAGTCGAGTGGTTTATAAGACCACGGTTTTATCGTTCTTCCACAAGGAGCTAGGGGCCTTAGCTGCAGCTAGTTGACTCTAGGTATGGTTTATGATCATGAAAGGATGAAAGACTTTAGGGTGAAAACAAGACAAACACGGTATGTTCAGTCAAAAAGGTAAAACAATGGGTGTCGGGAGACTTTCGGGATGCAAGCGGGAATGAGGAAATGGGTTTCGCAACAAGAGAGTAATTAGAAAGGGAAATCAAAGGGTAATTCGGATTAACTTCCCCAAAATCCATCGACAGACCCGGGAAAGTTAATGGAACGGAATTTCCTAGTTAGTTTCTATTCGCTTTCGCGAACTAGAATACTAACTATCCTAATTCCTACCTTCCAACAAGTATTGGAAGTATTCGGGATGCTTTCACACCTAAATACATCCCACCTAAGGGAAGGATAGGATTAAGAAATTGATTTCCTAACTAGTTACTCACTAATATTGCTAACCCAAACCGAATCACCCATTCACACCCTTAATATCTCCCTAACCCATTAAGGTTCTAGTCACTAAACATCCTAACTATCATGATAATAACATCAATAACTTCATTCATGCTTAAGATGACAATAAACATTCAACAACACCAACAATATCAAAAACAGAGATTAATAAATAAGCAATAAATTAGAGAGAGAGAGATTAAGAAATGCTCATGGATTATGATGACAAGGGAAAAACTTCAGAATAATAAAGCTCCAATGCTCCAAAGTTGAGAATAATCTTCAAAGTTCCAATAATAATCAAGAGGATCCAATACAAGAACCAATAATCTCAGTAAAGATCTTCCTTAATCCTCCTAATCTAAGACTTAAAAATGTGATAAAGAGTGCTAAAGTATCATAAAAGATAGATAAAAACTGCTGTCTAATCCCCTTAGTAAAATGACCTAAAATACATTAAATAGTAATCAAGGTTGTTACTCAAAACTCATCATTTTACACAACAGACAAAATCGCCCGAGGACCGTGGCGCGATCGGGCTACTGGCCCTGCGTAAGGCAGGCGATTTCTTCTCTTCGCTTCGCACCGCCGTGGGTACGGTCCCTATGCACCGTGGTCACGGTCTAGGCGATTAGGGCTGACAACTTTTCGCTCCTTCGCACCGCCGTGGCTACGGTCATGGGAGACCGTGGCCACGGTCTAGTTCGGCCAGCTTCTTCCTTGGGCAGGGTAGGATCCCACCGTGGCTACGGTCAGAGTGACCATTACCACGGTCCATCTTGGGTGCAAGGCTTCTTCCTTAGGTCATGGCTCCATCATACCGTGGCTACGGTCAAGGTGACCGGCGCGGTGTCTCGCCACGATTTTCTTCAGAGGCTCTTGGCCGCTGCCTCGCTTCCGCTTTGACATGACCAGGGCTCGGGGAATCTTAGGAAATCTCGGGATTCCCAAGATTGGTACAAAATTGGCCCATTTAGATTCGCTTTGAGTAAAACCCTTCAGAAACTACAAAAGCAACTAAAACGCATTAAAAGTTATTAAAAAAAACTACGAAACAAGTCAAAAGCCTAAGGATTTAGGCGGTATTTAGACATGAAATCGGGTCTAAATAGCCATCCGTGATAGCCAGCATCAGCGAACTGTGATACATGTACCTTTGGTGGAGCCTTAAGGGTCGGTCTTCGTTCTCAATACTTCAGCCACGATTCTATCACCGAGCCGCGAAGCTTCAATTGCTCGGGGGCTTCACACAGCAGCTCGGGGATGTTTTGTTTGTGACCCATCTGTCGCCGCACCCACTCCGAGAAGTAGAAAGTCATATTCGTCAAACCAGCGATGCACACATAGGCGTTGCGGGAATCACTAGTCACATATTCGAGAATGTGCCACCACTCGATCCACCAAATGATATCACGAGACTCCTTCAGAAAGGCGATCCATTCCGTTACCGATTGACGGTCAGTATACTTGTGCTTCATTTGACAATAACTCGCAAGTGCCGAGGAAGTTCGAGGCTCCTCGATGAGGCCCAAATGCTCTATCATCCATATCTGCCCATAAAGTTAGCACGGGTTACAATTGCATACCAATTATTCCCAAACTAACGAAAAAAAAATGCTTAAAACCCGCTTAGGTTTTATGGGCAGTAGGCTGGCACACAAAATGAGAAGAAAATAAAGGAGAGAGAAAATGTACCTGAAGAAGTAGGGGTCTCCCACGAAGTTCATGTTCCGGATTCGGATCGTCCAAACCCATCATAGTCTCCGCTAGCATCAACGGCACTGGGTTGTAGCCTCGGGCCATGTCTTCAACATTCTGGATTAGGCCCGCCGTCCCGGTTCTTCACCCACCATGGTAGAAGCAGAATTCTCCGAGAAGACATAATACGAGTGCTAGTACTCGTATCACCGGACCATATTCCAATGTGTCAGGAGATTGAAAGTATTCGACGATAGTTTGGAAATGTACCTTATCGCCGAATAGTGCGCTTCCTATGACCAGGGATGAAAGGCATAGCAGCTCCTTGTATTGTTTAACATCGTCGGTAGATGTTGGAGGTGACGTCGCACGTGCGAAGTGATTCGTCCCGATAATAGAAGACCACTCCTCGGGAAGCGGGCATAGCTCCTTCAATGTGAAGCGGAAAACGTGCATCTTCGGATCCCAAAAAGTCTCCGCCGCATGGAGGAAGTCATGGTTGACTCTCACTTGTCGGAGGCTCAGCAAGCTCGTCAGATTATATCTCCCGAGCTCTTTCTTCTCTTCTTTGGACAAGGTGCTCATCCAAGTAGCAAGCTTCTTCTCAAAAGCCATGAGAATTGGATGGTTTTTTGTGCTTTTTGGAGAGTATTTGATGAAGACTTGAAAGTGAAGATGATGAGTAATGATCATATGCATAGGATGAGGCATTTATACACCTTCATCCATGATCAAAATGGAGCAAAACGGTCAGCAAATGATCATATAGCGTTGCCATCACATCCCTTGATTCAAGCCCCCTCCCAACGGCTAGCAAAAAAAAAAAAGGTTAAAACCCGCTTAGGTTTTAACCTCACGCTGCCACGCAGCTACCAAAGCTAGGCACGCTTTCTTTAAACCCGCCTAGGTTTTAAGCGGCCCAGGCCCGGATTCCTGTTCCCGCGGCCCATTTGCTTGTCGTTTTATCTTGGGCCTTGCCCTATGGCTTCAACCGACCCATTCGTGTATTTTTGTTGTCTCGGGTTTTGTTATCGGCCCAATGGCGCTTGGTTCTGAAATTTTTGCTCGAGTTAACTCCAACACTTAAGTTTTTGGTTCTTTTTTATTTTCTTTTCTTTTGGGGAAGCGGGATTAATTAGGATTAATCCCATCACGGAGAAAATCATTCAAAATTGCATTAATAAAGCGTCAAAGTTGTGCATACATCAAGTCTTGCATCAATACAAAGAGTCTTGCATAAAAAAAGTACAAAGAGTCTTGCATAAAAAAAAAGTACAAAGAGTCTTGCATAACATAAGTTTGGTCACCACAGGGAGCTCGAATCGCTGCTGTCCTCTGCAAAGTTGCCACCGGCATTTGAAGCTCCAGCGTTGGAAGTACCGGCCATGCCAAAGTAGGTGTCCAAGGAGTAGTAATCAGGACCAGGAGCAGTCTGCACGGGAGGTGATGGCCCGGTCAAGGGCACTTCCGAAGGATGTACGCTCGACGGTGAAGACATGGAATGCTCCTGTGAAGCAGCCAGCCAGGAATGATCGGGAACCTGCCACTCAACAGATGGAGTAGGCCATACAGAAGCAGTTGCATAACCGGGGGCTGGCCAACCAGAAGAAGCAGATCCTCCCAGCCAAGAGTGTCGGGGCGCAGACCACTCTTGTGAACCCATGGGCCATGAGGGACCCATCCTAGGAGCAGGGACAGGCCACCCTGCACAACCAGAACCAAAAGAGGAAGTGTCGTAAGGTGCAGGACGTGAAGTAGCGTCATCCGCTAGGGCCTGACTGCCAGGATACCCTACGGATGCATCTGAGTCACGGTCCCTCACCACTATCTCCCGACCACGACGAGCAGAGCGCACTGAAGCTGGAGTACGACGAGAATGAGAAGGCCGGTATGTGGCGGTCGACTCGAAGCATCCTCCACCCAGTAGGAATGGGGCTGAGTATCACCACCACATCCAATGCTGTGATACGACCCCCCTAACCAAGTGGCTCCTCCAGGGACATCTGAGCAATGTCCTCTTCCGTACTCGGAGGACGACAATCTCTACTACCAGATCTGCTACGGTGAGATCCAGGCGAGTGTTGACCCTCGACCATAACGCCTTTGCCACGACCCTCTGGTACAGTTGCTAGAGGAGGGTTGGAAGATCCACCAACTTCTTCCCGAGATCGGCCTCGGGTAGAATATTCCCCTACTGAAGAACGGCGTGGGGGCTCCGTGTACGAGGAGCACCTGCAGTAGAACGTCGAGGAGGTTCCCTGGGAACAAACTCCGCGTCAGCCTCCATATCGGCTCTTCTGGCTTTATCACCTCGATATCTACTCGAGCCGGTGAATGCCCGATCGATATGCTTCCTCATGGTGCTCCACTCTTTAGCCAGCTGTCAGAGGAAAGCCCATCTCGGCTGAACGATAGCAAGACCGGGGTTATCCATAAGTAGCAGGTGGGATAAAAGAAAACAACATAAAATTAAGAATTACCGGTTTACGGTCGAATGCCTCAAGTATGGAACACTCGCTGCTATTCTCTACGTCCAAGAAGCCGCCGATCTTTTTCGTCTCTGGTGGAATCTCCACCTCAGCAGCTTTGGCATAAGGCCCCAACTGTAGATTTTCTGGTCAAAAATCAGCCAAGACATAATAAGGACAAAGGAAGAAGATACAAACCACTCGAGGAGCCAAACGGCTAAGATAACGCTGGAACTCTTCATTGAATTATTCCTGCATAATGTTATGTATGAAGTTGTCAAAATCCTGGCCTCGAACCAGATCCCTCAGGACGCCTGGATCAACTCGCTATGGCTCAAACATATGTGTCGGAGGGTCCAGGGGAATGAGACCAAGATAACCTCCCAGAATTTTCCTCGAGGCCCTCTCCCGCAAATACCACACATAACCATAAGGCCCCTCAATCAGGAGGCGACGGCGGCTGTCATGCTCCACCAGATTCAAAGGTTGTGGTAACCCTCCGACATCAAAATCGACCCAAGGACGCCAGTTCACTTGATCTTGCAAAAAGAAAGGAGCATCTAAGGATGACATGTAGAGGAAAACAGAATAAGGATGTTGGGCATGAAAAGATACCGGTCTCAAGTTGTCCAAAATGCTGCGAATGAGGTCAAGGCTCCCCGACTTATACTTTTTGTCGTGAATGCCCTCGGTAGTCTAGCGTTCAGTAGCAGGTACCGTCTTATTCTTCTTCGAACGAATGCCCAGGGCCGAGATGTACTCATACGCCCATGACTACATAAACATGATGTTAAATGAGAAAGAAAGGATGAACTGCATTGAAAAGGGAAGGTTCGAGCACATACCTCGAGCACCTTCCAAAAGGAAAGACCATACTGGTAACGAGTCTGAGCCGCATAAAAGGTTGCTGTCATCATCATCACCCAGGGCCATCGGCAGAGTTTCGATGCAATCCCAATCCTGAGCCACCGGCATCGCGCCTGGTGAAGTCTCAATCTCCGAGCCATCGACATTGTGCCCGATGAAGTCTTGACCCCAAGGCCATCAGCATCGCGTCTGGTGAAGTCCTTCGGCATCGAAAATGCCAACAATCATCAACACCGACACCGGGAAAGACTGGAGCCGACACCGGGAAAGACTGCAACCGACACCGGGAAAGACTAAAAAACTCTATGAACCATCGGCATCATGTCCGATAATAAGTAAGGCGTCATTCTTGCCTGAGATTAACGACTCATCAACAGTCAGGTAGAGCCTCATTCTTGCTCGAGATCATCTCAAATGGAGGCGCATCTCGTCCACAACAGCATTGCAGGACTCAGCTTCCAAGCATCACTTCAGGCTTTGCAATCTAGAGTCATATCCTCAGACTACTTTGACCTTTGTCCTATTCGAACTCGATCAAAGTGGGGGCTCTCTGTAGACACCGAAATTTGTACTGGCATAATCCCGACTCATCAAAATCAGCAAATCATTTAGGCCAGATGATAAATGGGTCTTTGAGCCCAAAAGGTCAACAGCTTGAGCCCAAGAAGTCAAAACAGGCTGCCTACATTTGTTAAAACCCCCTTGGGTTTTAATTTTCAGAGGGCAGCCCGCACAAAAGCAGGCCCAAAAGCGCGCCCCGGCCCAGAGAACTCAAAACCCGCCTAGGTTTTGAGAGGAATAGCAGAGCGTCGTCGTTTTGTACCACGTCACCGATCCGTGTGATGATCAATTTAAAACCCGCCTAGGTTTTAAGCGATCTGGCGCCAAAATCTACATGCATGCATACAATCCCCTGATTTTTGCCCACGTGTTTGACCTTGCTCTTGACCTCCCAAAACCCGCCTAGGTTTTGGTCCTCGGAGGGCATGATTTGTGGGTATGTTCACCTTGGTTTCCCTCCAAATCTCTCACTCCCTCACCTATAAATACCTCCTCTATTTCACCCTCATTTCATCAACTATCATAAAAAATTCTCACAAAACTACCACCAGTATACTCAAGTTCTCCATATTCTACTTCCCTCAATTCATCTCTAATCCTCACACAATCACACTTATCATATCCATATTATCACCCATATACCACCCTTCTAAACCACTTGCATTATTTCATTCAAGCTCCAAGTCAAGGCCAAATCAAGGGATCAAATCCATCACCTCCACCACCTCCACCACCTTTAAAGCAAGGTTTGATTTCACCACCTTTAAAGCAAGGGATCAGTTCATCTCTAATCCTCTCACAATCAACCTATCATATCCATATTATCACCCATATACCACCCTTCTAAACCACTTGCATTATTTCATTCAAGCTCCAAGTCAAGGCCAAATCAAGGGATCAAATCCATCACCTCTACCACCTCCACCACCTTTAAAGCAAGGTTTGATTTCATTATCCATTTTTTTGTAGTTAATCATGTAATCCATTTTTTAATTCCTTTGTTTGTACATATTTTGTAAAAAGTAAACATCATGTTTTAATCTTGCATGATTTGAATAATAACTTCGCGAAATTATCCAAACTTCTCCCCGCTCTCTTTCTTTTCAATGTCAATTTTAGTAGAGTCTGTTTTATAACAGGTGGATTCGAGAGTTCTTATAACTCTCGAATTCGTAACCTTACCCCCGAATCTAGAAATCAGGTTCGTAGACCGGAGTCTTTCATTTCTTATTTTATGGTTTGTCGATTTCCTTAAATCGGCTGGCGACTCTTTTAAGCTTTATAAATTTGTTTGATTATTTAAATACTTGTTTCTACATAAAATAATTTTTAAAAAATAATTGGGTTCATGTCCAATATTTATTCAAGGAGGGTCCCGAGAGAAATGGGCCAGAAAGTGATAAAACCTAGGCGGGTTTTATCACTTTCAACTCACTTTCTCTTTGGGTCGGGGAGACAAGTGGCCCAGCCCAGAATCTGCTAAAACCTAGGCGGGTTTTAGCAGATTCTAGTGGCTCGCTTGTTTTCTCTTGGGCCTGAAATTAATATTTGGGTCGGGATTAAATTATTGTTAATTATTTTGTGCAATTTCGAATAAATTAAATAATAAAAATGAATTTGTAAATAAATAAAGTTTCATCACCCCGAAAATGAATTTCGAAAATAAAAACATCCTTATTTAAGGATTAAGCAACCTTAGTCGACTCCCGACCGTTTAAGTAGCGTTTCACGGAAAGAGGGTCACTTTTTCCGGGGTCCTACAGAGCTGATCAGGAGATTGGCTTTGAGAGTGGCGTTGAGGTATTGCATGCTCTTGACTTCAGCCTGGAGGGAGTGCACTGCATGTGTGAGGTAGTCCACTTGAGCCTACAGTGACTAAGAGACATCTTTGGAGGTCTGAGCTGACGAGGTGGAGTTAATGACCTTGAGGTCATCAAAATGCATCCAGTGACCAATGGGCTGAGACTTGTAACCCAGAGATTCCAGCATGGCAATATTTATGGTGGGTACAGTGATAGGGATCTTGTCATCGAAGGGTAGAGGGATGTGAAAGGCTTTGAATAGATGGTGAAGCATGTAGCAGTATGGGAGAGGACTGGAGTTGGTAGAAGTTACCCAGACCATATGCTGGAGAATGACTTCACCAAGGTCTGGGTGACACTCATTGGGGATGTTGAGAAGGAAGGCAACACAGGGTTCATTGATGGTGTCTTTAGAGGTCCCCCTAGGTAGTATGGTGCGGACGACAATTTAGTTAAGGCAGCGAGCTTCTTATTATAGATTTGTGTATTTGGGGTATTTAGTGGTGGATGGGTTGCCAAAGTTGGCGAGAAGTTCTTGATTAGCATCGGAGGTGTTTGACAGAGCAAGTTTGGAGGGGTCTGGTGTTAGATTGAAGACTCGCTCAATGGTGAGAGGGGTGAGGGGGATGTCTCGGCTAAGGATAGATGATTTGTAAGAGGGTTTGGCTGGGTTAACTGTTGTGTCCTCAAGATGGGCATACAATTGATATACTAGTTCGGGGTAACATAATTCATCCCCTTGAAAGAAGAGGTGACAACCCATATCAGAAAGGTTTATAAGGAAGGAGAATTTCGTACGTCGAAGTTCGTCTAAGTCAACCTTTTCACATGAAGAAGGGGTTGGGTTTTGAAGGATTCAAGATGCTTTTTCAGCATTTTCTGAGAGGCGGCGGAGACGGCGGCTGGGCGAGGAATGATAGCCAGTTGTTCGGTGGAGGAGTTGGTTGATGCGGTGTCAGGTGTGGTAGGAGATTTGCTTCAGCGGAGGCGCTTGGCGACACAGGGGGTAGTCGCAGGGCGAGTTTGCTTTTTGGTCATGGTGGAAGGGAGAGTGGGGACTGGAGAGGATATTGTGAAAGCGACAATGAGAGGAGTGAGAGTGACTAAAAAAGGGATGGTGAGATATGGTGGTAAGGACCAAGTAGGAAGAGGGGGGGTAAAAGTGATGATTGCATCTGGATCGAAAGTGGTGACGAAAACAGTGAGTGGTTTGGAGTAGAGAGAGAAGAGAGACGGAAGGTTTAATGGGGGAAGGTGATGTGATGGTTATTAAAAGAAGTTAGTAGAAAAGGAGAGAGGGAGAGTGCTTTGGAAAGGGTGAAAAAAATTTTGAAACTAAAATAAGAAAATATGATTTTGAAAAGATTTGAAAATCAAATTTACACGTCAATGTCAGGCATGCATATGAAAGATGCAAGTAGAGCATTGATTTAACTAGAGTTATTGTCAATAAGCCGAGGGAATTAAGCATATGAAGGCATTAGTTGATCCTATGAAGAAGGGAACGAGTGTACCTGATATGTGAGGGCCTCATGGCCATGCTCCCCCACAATGAGTGTAGTAAGGGCGATGCTGAGGACCTCATGGAGGAGGACTGAGGCTCCCCCTCAATGAATGTCGACGTTAGTGATAGAGGTCCATCCACAGGTGATCAACTTGAGGGTCAAGGAGGTCATCCACAATGCTTTCACCACCCAGCAAGAATCATCAACCTCCAAGGATTGATCCAGTCTGTCCTTGCTGAGGACCTGAGCAGTCATGATGCCAATGTCCTCCAAAACACGCCTGGTTTTAAGCCCGAATTTGTTTACCGGATTGCATGAGCTTTGCAAGGCTTTGGGAAGACTTTCCAATAGTATGTAGCATTACAACCAACTTGGGAATGTCTTCCAACGTCCTTGGTCGTATCTAGTTAGCAAGAGGAATGTCAAGGTCAATAGCGGCCCAAATTTTGTAACAAGCATAACTCGAGCTATACACGTCCTTTTGGGGTGATTCTTGAGTCTATTTTGGGTACAAAAATCCAACCTATCTGCTGGTAAAGTTTCATCGGAAGCATCGCCTAGGAAGGCCTTGTGACCAGCCAGATTTAACTAACAGTTATCCTTGGACTAGATATTAGTTTTACTATCATATCTATTGCAAGTAGAAGCTTTGCTTGTCGATTTCACCTTGTGATGTGTCAAGTGGGTACGACATTCCATACCATCTTGTTTAGCTTATCTTCATGGTGGTATGAGGTGTCGCCTAGAGGTTTCATCAAGCAAGTGTTGTCAACTTGTGGAGCAACTAATAGATATGGTGGAGATTGTTATTTATTTTCTTTCCTTTTATAGTATGGACGGATTATATATGTTATTCAGCCTTTATAAGGCCTTGTAGTTCTCCTTTGTAACATAAGTTGAAGTTTATGAAAGAGTTGAGCTTAGCTTCTTGTGTTACCCTCAAAATTCTCTCTTGCTTATCTCTAATTAGGCCGATTAGAGTGGTGTTCAAGTTGAGTATTGATCCTTCTCCTTCGGTGGTGTATCTGTATCCATTAGAGGGTTCAAGGGCCCTAACTTTCAGCCTGGTGGTGTCTCTGTATCCAGGTTAGAGGTTAACTTTATCTGTGTCCGAATTCTGTCAATGTCCTTAGTCAGTTGCAGGCTAACGTCCTCAACTAACTTGATCAGTAATTTGTTCATCCTTGATTGCTTCCTTTTAGCCCGGAAGTACATCATATTTGGTATCATAGCCTAGGTTTCTCTTCGGCCTGGTGCAATTAGCCCAAACACGACCCTTGTCCAAACACATTAGTCCACAAAAACCCCAACCTTATCATGAGTACTAGTCAAACTTTGGAAGGAAAGTTTGAGAAGTTTATGCGAGATCAAGATCATTTGAGGGCCCAAAATGAATATTTAAGGAAGCAACTTGCAGACTCTCTCAAAGCTAAGAAGAGAGTGATCTAACGTGCTCCTATACCAAGCTCTTCTAAGTCGGCCTCAGAAGGAGAAGAGGACGATAACCCTTTTGGAGATTCTAATGAGGAACCAGGAAAGAGGCCAAGGAGTAGTCGAAGGAGTCACCAGGCTATCCCGATGTCAAGGTTGATATTTCAGAATTTAGGAAAGTTTGATCCGGATGAGTTCGTTGATTGGTTAAACACGGTTGAGAGGATCTTTAACTACAAGGACATCACTGAAAGCAAAAAGGTAAAACTTGTTGCTTTAAAGCTTTGAAAGTATGCTTCTATTTGGAGGAATAACTTGGTAGCTATAGGGCTAGAAAGAGGAAGGGGAAAATTAAAACATGGGAGAAAATGAGGTCCAAGCTCATGGATAGATTTTTACCCTCATCCTATTTGGAAGACACTTATTCTCAACAGTAGGGAGTTTGACTGTAGAAGAATATACTAGGGAGTTTGAGCACCTCATGATGATGTGTGATTTGTAGGAACCCGAGGAACAAACCATTGTAAGGTACTTAGGAGGCCTCGATCCTCTCGTGTCGTTGAGTTGCAACAGTACTCGACCTTTGATGAAGCGTGTGTCCTTGCCCACTAAGTTTACCAACAACAAAAAGCCAAGCCCCTCAAAAAAGATTTTCTTAAACCCTTTCCCAAGAGTCAACCTTTTATCAAGGGGAGCTCTTACCCAGCCCCAAGGCCCTCAGCGACTGCCCTACAAAATTTCCCAGCTCCACAAAAGGCCTTAACCCCACAAAACAAGCCCAACCCTGGACCCAATATTGGCAGGAGATGCTTTAAGTGTCAAGGTCTTGGTCATATTGCTTCTGAGTGTCCAAACAGGAGGATAATCACCTTGGCAGAACATGGAGGAACTTCGCTCGAGGAGGTTGAGGAGGAAGAAGAAGTGTCTTACGTTAAGGGGAATAAGGAGGTGGTTGAACAAGCTGATGAAGGAGAGTTGTTGGTTCTGAGAAGGACCTTGAGCAGTGTCCGAGATGCAAAGGATGATCAACGAGAGAACATCTTCCACACAAGGTGCACTGTCCAAGAGAAGGTGTGCTCAGTGATCATTGATGGAGGAAGTTACACTAATGTGGCTTGTGTTAGCATGGTTGACAAGCTTAACCTCCAAGTTTCTGCCCATCCTCAACCATACAACATCTAATGGCTTAACCAAGGCGAAGATTTGCAAGTTAATTATCGGTGTTTGATTTCTTTTTCAATTGGAAAGACTTACTTGGATGAAGTTTGGTGTGATATTATTCTAAAGGATGCTTGTCATATCTTGTTGGGAAGACCTTGGTTGTTTGACAGGAGGATCAACCACGATGGGTATTTGAATACCTATTCGTTTGCTAGGGACATAAAGAAAATACCCTTAGCCCCTTTAAGCCCCCACCAACTCCACAAAATTAAGCCAACCACAAACCTTGACCAAGCTGATTTATTCCTTACCCTTGGAGAACCAGTCCTTAAGGCTTCACTTTACGAGTTTAGAGCCTTTAAGGAGTGGATTCTCATGAACCTTGATGATCCCAACCAAGCCTCAGCCATCCATCCTATGACCAATTTGCTCCTTGAGCAATTTGCTTATGTGTTTCCCGAAGATATTCCCCTCTGGTTTGCCACCCCAAAGATCCATCCAACACCATATTGATCTCATTCCAGGTTCGGTGTTGCCCAATAAACCAGCTTACAGAATGAACCCTACACTGCCGAGGTCCAGCGGCAGGTTGAGGAGCTCATTTCCAAGGGCCTAATCAGAGAAAGCCTTAGTCCTTGTGCTATTTCGGCATTGTTGGTGTCAAAGAATGATGGTAGTATGAGAATGTGTGTGGATAGCCGAGCCATTAACAAAATCACCATCAAGTATAGGCATCCTATACCGAGGCTCGAGGATATGCTCGATGAGTTGCATGGCTCATTTATATTCTCGAAGATTGATTTGAGAAGTGGTTATTATCATATTCGGATTAGAGAAGGCGACGAGTGGAAGACTGCATTTAAGACCAAGGGAGGTCTTTATAAGTGGCTCGTGATGCCCTTTGGCCTGTCCAATGTGGCAAGCACCTTCATGCGGTTTGATGAACCAAGTGTTCATACCCTTCATTGGTAAATTTGTTGTTTATTTTGACGACATTTTGATCTATAGTAGGTTGGAAGAAGAACACCAAGATCACTTGGTGCAAGTCATGAACGTCCTTGAGGAGGATAAGCTTTATGGCAATCTCAAGAAGTGTTCCTTCTTCACCAAAGAGGTTACTTTTCTGGGTTACATTGTGACTCCCCATGGAGTCAAGGTAGATGAGAGCAAGGTTGAAGCCATCAAGTCCTGGCCCGTTCCCAAGAGTATTCATGATGTGATGAGCTCACGGGCTTGCATCCTTCTACAAGAGGTTCATCAAGGACTTCAGCACCATTACAACACCGATGACCGAGGTCCTCAAAGGGACATCATTCCAGTGGACTGCTAAGGCCCATGCAGCTTTTGAAGAAATCAAGTCAAGGCTCACTCAAGCTCCAGTTTTGGCCTTGCCTTATTTTGAAAAGGTGTTTGAAGTGGAGTGTGATGAATCTGGTGTTGGCATTGGAGGAGTGCTAGTTCAGGAAGGTCGCCCTTTGGCCTATTTTAGTGAGAAGTTGTGTGATTCAAGGAGGAAGTATTCAACATACGACAAAGAGTTCTACGCCATTGTAAGGTGCTTTGATCATTGGAGCCATTTTTTAGTTTCCAATAAGTTCATATTGCATTCTGATCATGAGGCCTTGAAGTACATCCAAGGCCAGCACAAGCTTAACTCAAGGCCCACTAAGTGGGTTGAATACCTGCAATCCTTCCGTTTTTCCATCAAGGACAAGTCAGGGAAGTTGAAAAAAGGCGCTGATGCCTTGTCTGGGAGGTACTTGCTTTTATTTCAGCTAGATATTTGTCTTCTTGGTTTTGAGCTTCAAAAGTCTTTGTATATTGGTGATGAGGACTTTGGAGAATTGTATAAAGACTTTCAAGGTCATCCCAAGGGAGAGTTCTTGATCTACGATGGCTATCTATTGAAGGGAGCTGGAATGTGCGTTCCAAGGAATGGAACAAGAGAGTTGCTGATCCAGGAAGTCCACGGAGGATCCTTGGCGGGTCATTTTGGAGAATCAAGGACCTTGGCGATGCTCAAGGAACATTACTAATGGCCAAAGATGCATAAGGACGTTCAAGATGTCGTGAAGAGTTATGTCACTTGCCAGATAGCCAAGAGTCACCTGCTGCCTCTAGGTCTGTAGACGCCCTTGCCTGTGCCCTGCTCACCATGAATTGATGTCAGCATGGACTTCGTTATTGGATTGTCGAGGACATGAACTGTCAAAGATTTTTTTTTTGTGGTGGTTGATAGATTTTCGAAGATGGCTCATTTCATCCCATGTTTCAAGACCAATGATGCCACCTTCATTGTGGAGCTATACTTCAAGGAGGTTGTGAAGCTTCATGGTATCCCAAGGAAAATTGTATCCGATAGAGACACAAAGTTCCTCAACCATTTTTGGGTTACTTTGTGGAAGAAATTGGGTACCAAGCTCCAGTACAGCACCACTTGCCACCCTCAAACTGATGAGCAAACTGAGGTCACCAACAGAACATTGGGTACTTTGTTGAAGGCCTTGATGAAATCCAATGGCAAGGCCTAGGATCTAATGACAAAGCTCCCAGTAGGACAACAGGGTTTTCTCCATTCAAGGTGGTCTATGGGATTGAAACTCTCAGTCTCTTAGATTTGGTGCCGAGGTCCTTGCCCGAGAAGCCCAGTGTGGATGCCATCAAGAGAGTAGAGGAAATCAACAAATTGCACGAGAAGGTTATGGCTAACATTGAGCAATCTAATGCCTCTTATCAAGCTCAAGCCAACAAGCATCGAAAGAAAGTGAGTTTCCAACCAGAAGACTTAGTTTATGTTCATTCGAGGAAAGAGAGGTTCTCGGCAGAGAGGAAGAGCAATTTGATGCTTGGTCGATTTGAGTCCTTACCTTGAAGATGAGCCTTTGGTGATGATGGAGGTCCATCCATAGGTGATGGAGGTCCATCCATAGGTGATCAACCTGAGGGTCAAGAAGGTCATCCACAATGCTTTCACCACCCAGCAAGAATCATCAACCTCCAAGGCTTGATCTAGTCAGTCCTTGCTGAGGACCTCAGCAGTCATGATGCCAACGTCCTCCGAAACACGCCTGGTTTTAAGCTCAAATTTGTTTACCGAATTGCATGAGTTTTGAAAGGCTTTTGGGAAGACTTTCCAATAGTATGTAGCATTACAACCAACCTGGGAAATTCTTCCAACATCCTTGGTCGTATCTAGTCAACAAGAGGACTGTCAAGTTCAATAGCAGCCCAGATTTTGTAACAAGCATAACTCGAGCTATACACGTCTGCTTGGGGTGATTCTTGAGTCTATTTTGGGTAGTAAAATCCAACCTATCTTCTGGTAAAGTTTCATTGGAAGCACTCCCTGGGAAAGTCTTATGACTAGCTATATTTGACTAATAATTATCCTTGGACTAGATATTAGTTTTGCTATCATATCTATTGCAAGGGGAAGCTTTGCTTGTGGATTTCACCTTGTGATGTGTCAAATGGGTACAACATTCCACACCATCTTGTTTAGCTTGTCTTCATAGTGGTATGAGGTGTCACCTAAAGGTTTCATCAAGCAAGTGTTGTCAACTTGTGGAGCAATTATTAGATATGGTAGAGATTGTTATTTATTTTCTTTCCTTTTATAGTATGGACGAATTATGTATGTTATTCAACCTTTATAAGGCCTTTGTAGTTCTCCTCTGTAACATAAGTTGAAGTTTATGAAAGAATTGTGCTTAACGCCTTGTGTTACCCTCAAAATTCTCTCTTGCTTATCTCTAATTAGGCCGATTAGAGTGGTGTTCAAGTTGAATCTTGATCCTTCTCTTTTGGTGGTGTATCTATATCCATTGGAGGGTTCAAGGGCCTTAACTTTATTCCTGGTCGTGTCTCTGTATCCAGGTTAAAAGTTAGCTTTATCTGTGTCTAGAATTCTGTCAATGTCCTTAGTTAGTTGCAGGCTAACGTCCTCAATTAACTTGATGAGTAATTTGTTCATCCTTGATTGCTTCCTTTCAGCCCGGAAGTACATCAGTTAGTCTTCAAATTGAAGCATTCCGAGTTCTCGTCGAATGGAGAACTGTTCTTTAGGAAGAGCTAATTGAAGATGAGTTGGCACAAACTCTAGACAGACATAACCTTTTTCCACATGATCTCGGATGAAGTGATGATGGATCTCAATGTGTTTGGTTCGAGTGTGCTGAACAGGATTCTTTGTGATCTAGATTGCACTTAGAGCTGGGAAAAGCTGACCCGACACGATTACCGACCTGAACCTAACACGATATTAAGCGAGTTAAGGTAGAAATTTTCAACCCATTTAATTAAATGGGTTGACACAGTAAACCCGTTTAATTAAATGAGTTAGGTTCAGGTTAGGATTTTCGACACGAAAAAACACCTACTTAACCCGTTTTATTAGGCATGTTAAATGGGTCAAGTCTTTTGCTCAATAATTGTTACCCAATCATACCGTTTACGGTTTATCAATGAACTTAGGTGAAAGTTACAGTTAATACTCTTTGAAATATATGTAAGACTTGTAATTTTAACTAGTATTTATCTTTGACAATGAATTAAAAACATCTCCTTACATATAACTCCAATTATATATATTACCACGCAAATTGTTGAGTATGATATGTCATTATTTCGATCCCAAAATAAGTTGTTTTGTATAAATGAGCTAATGGTTAAATGGGTAAGTTGGTAACTTTATTCTAATACATTACTTAAATGTGTTAACAGGTCAAAATAAGGTGAACCCTATTAAAATTTAAATGGTAAACAGTTTCGATTTCTAACCCGTTTAATAATTGGGTTAGGTTCAGGTCAGAGGATTTTGAACCCGTTTAAGTTTGACACGAACACGAACCCCACTCGACCTAACCTATAAGCCAGCTTTAATTGCA